>CM042688.1:113893982-115276993 GCA_023614405.1 Avena insularis | reverse complement strand
GTTGTGTGTGTTCTCCTCGCTGCCCCCTCCTAGCCTTTATATAGATAGGCTAGGTCTTGGGTAGCAGGTCGAGTCGGTTACAAGTTAGGGTTTTCCCCTTTAAACTTTCTATCTTTAGCTTCTTCTTGTCCTTCAAGCAATTGAGAGTCCATAGGTTACTCGAGTCCCTCCATCCGGGCCTTGGCGACACCATGGGCCTGTACGTATTTGGGCCGTATATACCAAGCTCGAGTACCTGTAAGGTATACACATGTCAGAGTCTCCCCGAGTGTCGGTGGAATCGCAGATTCATCGGGACTTTTGAAGCCTTCGAGTGCTGAATGAGTATATTTCGATTGCTTTTATTTGTGTCATAGGGATTGTTGATATCGTTTTTATATGACCGATGTATCGGTATCGATTAACCACCTTAGGGCTTAAACAACGCAATCTACTCGAATTCAAGTCCCCGGACTCGAATCCGGAAAAGTGCTGGTGTAATTCGACTCAGGCCGCGGAGGTCTTACATGAGTCGAATTCTAGTTATATGGGTGTGAGCACTTGACGCGTCCGTCAAGGCATGTTCATCGTGCTGCACGCGGATATGTTTCAGAAAGCGCAGTAAAATGCGTTCCCAGGCCTTATGCAGGTCTTACCTTCACGCCGTAGGCACGACATCCGAATTTTATCATCACGGAGACGATTCAGGTAACCCAGGAGACGCAGTCTCTTTGTAGGGGGAAAAATTATGAGGCGGTGTCGCCATGAGTTTCGAGTGTGGATGTTATTGAGCCATGCTCGGTACTTTGTTTGTATGCTGCAAGCATTGCATGGCGGTATTCGATCGCTGCCCCGACGGCGAGGAGATGTGATCTTCCAGCCAGATCTTGGGGTCCTGTAGACCGTCAAATTTCGGGTTCTCTGATGGGAGTTTGAACCCTTTAGGCATTCGCTTCTGCCTGATGGATCTTCTGAAGCATCTGGCGCCGCAGAGCTCCCCCTCTTCTTCCTCCGAATCAGTCGACCGAGCACATCGTGCCCTTGACTTGTCGACCTTGCGCTGCGTGAGCTCGTCGCGTGCATCGTAGTCATGATCGTGCCGTCGCGAACAGCGGCGTCGAGACAGGTCATGACTATCGTCGCTTGATGAGGATGAGGAATAGCGTTTTGCTAACGCTTTGCCCTTTTTTGGGTCGGGTACTGGTTCTTTGTCGAGGGAGGCCTTGATTAATCCAAGGCCCACGATCATAGATCGGTGCATGGCCGTCCGGGGATCTCCAGCTGGTGGCTGGTTATTGAGAAGGTACATGGTGGCCGCCGTCACCGCGGCTTGCGGCGTCCTGGGAACCACGTTGCCTCTCGTGTCGACTGTCATGGAGCCGAAGTCGAGGATTTTCGCGGTGTCTATGCGTTCTTGCTTGGTGAGGTGAGCCATCCGCGATTGCCTCTTCTTGGCGAGGTGTTCGTTGCCCCTTGAGGAGGATCCTCCGTAGGAAGAGAGCCCAGCACGACGAAGGCTTGACTCGTCTGCCGCATTTTTGCGCGCCTCAAGTTTCGCGATTGCTTGTTTCTGGCGCTTGAATTCCTCCTTTAGGAGCCAGTGGTAGCCCATCAGTAGTTATTGCAGGGACCCGAGGGGTAGAGGTGTACCTCGTAGGGCTTCGTGGCAGCGTTCCCACTCTTGCTCGTTGAGCCTGATCACGACGCGTTCGCCGGTTTGCTCGTTGATTATGGTAGGGGGTTCGACTGCTCCTCCATTTCCGCCGTTGCCGCCGTTGGTGGCGTTGGGCGGGTCGGGGCCATTGCCGTGGTTGGCGGAGGTGTCGCCCGCGTTGATGACGGTGCACATGAAGTGATTTGGGAGGCTGTTGCTTCCACAACTTTCAGATCCGGAACCGTAGGTTCCTTCTTCAGTGGCCAGATCGCTTAGATCGGAGTCGCGACTGCTGTCGCTTACCATGTTCCCGACCACCGCTGGAGCATTGAGATCGCTGAGGGTGCCAATCGGTGGAGGGAACCATGATGCTAGAGCGCGGTCGGCCGGGTTGATCGGGCATGGTTGCGTCGATTCGACTCACTTAGGCGGAAGCTCCCAATTGCCAGGCTGATTCCTTCGCCACGGAGTCGAAGGTCGGGCGAGTGGCGTGTGGACGGTGAAGTCGAAGGCGCCGAAGAGCTGGCGAATCTCCGCTGTTGCAGAGTTGTAGATCGCGTTTGATGGGGCCGAAGAAGCCGCAACATCAGCACTCCCAGTTCCCACAGACGGCGCCAATTGACGAGTGTTTAACTCGTCAATGCCCATTGTTATGGACTTGGGTTTTGGAGAAGGAGGGAGCGCTGGAGACATCTATCGGCTAGCAAACAAGCACACAGGGGACAAAGGATTTACCCAGGTTCAGGCCTCGTAGAGGTCCCTACTCCTGCTTGTCTGCTCGTGGAATTATCGAGGGAGTCGAAAGTTACAATGATGCGCAGATGAAATCTGGCGAGGGTTGCGAAAACTAGGGTTGTGTGTGTTCTCCTCGCTGCCCCCTCCTAGCCTTTATATAGATAGGCTAGGTCTTGGGTAGCAGGTCGAGTCGGTTACAAGTTAGGGTTTTCCCCTTTAAACTTTCTATCTTTAGCTTCTTCTTGTCCTTCAAGCAATTGAGAGTCCATAGGTTACTCGAGTCCCTCCATCCGGGCCTTGGCGACACCATGGGCCTGTACGTATTTGGGCCGTATATACCAAGCTCGAGTACCTGTAAGGTATACCCATGTCAGTAGCCCCCGAGTGTCCGGTGGAATCGCAGATTCGACTGGGGACTTTTGAAGCCTTCGAGTGCCTGAATGAGTATATTTCGATTGCTTTTATTTGTGTCATAGGGATTGTTGATATAAGTGCCTTATATGACCGATGTATCGGTATCAGTTAACCACCTTAGGGCGAAACAACGCAATCTACTCGAATTCAAGTCCCCGGACTCGAATCCGGAAAAGTGCTGGTGTAATTCGACTCAGGCCGCGGAGGTCTTACATGAGTCGAATTCTAGTTATATGGGTGTGAGCACTTGACGCGTCCGTCAAGGCATGTTCATCGTGCCTGTGGGCACGGATATGTTTCTGTAGTGCGCAGTAAAATGCGTTCCCAGGCCTTATGCAGGTCTTACCTTCACGCCGTAGGCACGACATCCGAATTTTATCATCACGGAGACGATTCAGGTAACCCAGGAGACGCAGTCTCTTTGTAGGGGGAAAAATTATGAGGCGGTGTCTCCATGAGTTTCGAGTGTGGATGTTATCAATACATAGTTTTTTGTTCAAATAATCATAGGGTGCGCGACCAGCGCTCCCTATGGGAGTAGCCCCCGAGTGCCTGGTTGAGTCAAAGACTCAGGCAGGGACTAAAAACTTCTGCGACTGTTGTCGTATTTTGCTTGCTTGTTTGGTTGATATCCCGGGCAGGTAGTAAAACACCTTTGCGACTGCTATCGTCTTCGCCTGCTTGTTTCAGTCGATGACCCAGGCAGGTGCAAAAATATTTTCGCGACTGATGTCGTCTTTTGCCTGCCTGTTTCCGGCGCTTCCTATGGGAGTAACCCATGTTCATAATCAAACTATGTTTCGAGTGGTTGGGTTTGCCTTTTGTAATTGTCCATGTTCCTGCAAAAAGAAAAGAAAAATCGTAGGGTGCGCGGCCAGCGCTCCCTATGGGAGTAGCCCCCGAGTGCTTGGTGGAGTCGAAGACTCAAGCAAGGACTAAAAATAGTCGAAGTTCTCCATTGCATAGCCTTTTGGTGACGTCAGTGCTGACGCTTGTATGACCTTAGTTGCCCGCGTGAGCGGTTTTGACGGGACGTGATGAGCTGTGAGTCCCACTTTCTGACTTTGATTTGACTGGGCGTGCATAATCTTATTTTTAACTGTGCCTCCTCGATTTCCGCGCGTAATGGTAGAAGTGGGGGACGGTTCGCGCTTCCTCTTCTCCACGTGTCCTCCGCGATGCGTGCCATGCATCCAATAGGGTTTTTGTCAGCCGTTGTATTGCATCTTCCAGGGGTTAAGTAGCGATGCCGCAGCGGTAATTTTCCCATCTGTGTTCTTTCTTCCTTGCTGCCATCGCCATTGCCCTTTGCTTTCCTGCTTTCCTCTGTGCCCATCTGCTCTACGAGCTGGACCAGCTCCGTTCGTTCCCCAGCTATTTTCTTCGCTCTCATCGCCGCCGCGCAATGGGGAAGAAGAAGGGAGGCGCTGCCGCTGAGTCCGCGGCCACCCTCGCTGCAGCGAAGAAGAAGGGTGGCTCCACTGCTGCGGCCACCAGCGCCGCCGCTGCCGGGAAGAAGAAGGTCGCGGGCACCCGCGTGACTAATGGCTCTTGGCGCCCCTCCATCATCAAAGCGTCGGATCTCCGTCTTCTTCGCCAAGACGGAGTGATCTCTGCATCCGTCGCCGATTCGCGCGTCCCTAGCGGTGAGACCGTTCATGTGCCTCCTGCTGGTTATCGAGTGATGTTTCTTGCATTCATCATTCGCGGTCTTTCCTTGCCTCTTCACCCCTTTCTTCAGGGTCTTCTTTGTTTCTATGGGCTCCAGCTCCATCAGCTGTCCCCAAATTCTCTCCTCCACATTACTTGCTTCATCACCCTCTACGAGTGCTGGCTCGGAATCAAGCCGCACTTTGGTCTTTTCGAACGTATTTTTAAATTGAAGCGTTAGTCCGCATCTGGCTCTTTGGTTTATGACGTAGGTGGTTGCGGAATACATGTTGATCCATCCGCCACTTACTTCGATATCAAGCTCACCAAGTCCGTCCAGGGATGGAGGGACAAATGGTTTTATGTGCGCGACCAGAAGGCCAAGGACGAGCACTTTGGTCTCGCGTCTTTTGATCCCGCGACTCCCTGCAAGAAGATGCGTTCTTAGAAGAACGTGATCATGCCTTCCGAACTCGTGGAGACAGACGTGTTATATCAGCGTGTCTGCGACCTCGAGAGTCACATAGGCGCAGAAGAGGGAGGCTGCACCCTTGTCAGGACTTGGCTGCGTCGTCGCGTCTAGCCTCTCCAGGCCAGGGTCCATCCCATGTTCCAATGGGGTGGCACTGATGATCCCACTCGCGTGTCTGCCGATGGCATGTCCGCGAGTGAGGTAGATAAGAGGGTGCGACTGGTCACAAAGTATACCCTCAAGGATGTGCTTCCGAACGAGCCAGTCGTTCCTCCTTTCGATGCTTCGAATCCTCCTCCTGAGGTATGGTTGTGCTACGTAGTAGCGTATTTTCTCGATTGCGTCTTCTGTTGCTTATCTGTTTTATTTTTGTATGCAGGAGTGGGCGGTGTCGCCTTGCATGCTTCCCCTCCCTGAGGGGATTATTCCTCGTGAGGCTATGGAAGAGGACCAGTCTGAGTCGACTGTCCCTTCCGATGTTGAAGAGGAATCCCCCGAGTCCGAAAGTCCGGATACTCGCAAGCGTTCGCGTAGCGAGGATTCCGACGTGTCGATTCCTTCCACTCCAGGGGGCGCGGCTATTGGTGCGGAGTCGCCAATTCCCGCCGTTCCTGTGAGGGCTGTGGCACCGTCATCTCGCAAGAAGATGCGATTACCCAAGGAGTCTTCGTCGGAGTCGACGGAAGCCACATTTGATCTTGATAGATTTGACTGGTAAGTTTGCTTAGTAAATTCGTTTGCCACTTGTTTTCTTTTTGTTGGCTTTTCCCTATAGTTTCCTTATCTGAGTGCGGATTTTGTCTTGTAGTCAAGAGGCGTCGTCATCTTCTAGTGACGTCGAATTTTTGAAGGAGTCAGGAGTCGTGACCTCAAAGGCCAAGATAGAGGTCGAGTGTGCTCCTTCTCCTCCGGCGGCAGCCCACTCCGGGCACAATTCTTCGAGCTCTCCTCACGCAGGGGAGCATCGAGTAGTAGCTCGGATGATGGTTCAGCAATCTTCTTCGGAGTCGCTGGAGGACCATGTAAGTATATATCTCTCTCTCTCTCTTCTTTTTTTTAACCTGGCAGTCAACGCCTTTTGTTGCCTTCTGCTGATTCCTTGTTTTGTGCGACAGCTCCTTGTCAAGGAAGCCGCGCAGGTGGCGGAGCAGGTGATGGTGATAGGTCACCAGCATGCGATGTTGGAGAAGCGCCATCGTGTGGTCGAGAGTGAGTGTTCTATGCTTATTTCTTGCCATCTTCTCTGCACATTGGTATCATCGACTGATAGCCAAATTTTGACTGTCCTATAGCTGAGCATAATGCTTTATTGCGTGACGTCGCCATGTTGGAAAAGACTCTGGCCGCAGCTGTGAAGGGGCGCGACGAGGCAATCGCGGCTCGTGATGAAGCCCAGAAGCGCGAAGAGGATCTGCGTGCCTCCTTTGTGGCCAGGGAGAAGTTGTTCGAAGAGCAACTGTTCTCAGTCGCCAAGGCCCTCTCAGGTACCTTTACTTGGCGGATATTTTTATTGATGTTCTTCTCTTCCTCTGTGGCGCCGGTGGCATTTAGAAGTTTGATCCGTGTGTGTTTTTTGGTGTAGATGCTGGTGGCTTGAGTTTTGATCCATGAGTCCTTGGTCGTGATGACGCTCTGGCGGGCGCGGTATCTGCGGTCGAAGACCGTAGCGCTGCTGTCCAAAATACGTTGTCCAAAGCCAAGGCCACCCTGAGTCGCCTCCGGGAGGAGCTGATGCCGAAGGCGGAGCTAGTTGACAATGTCGAGGAGCTGGTGGAGTCACTCGCTGGGGGTGTGCCTGCCACGTACAAGAACTCCCTCCACGCAGCTGGCGCGACCATGTCGCTAGCCATGGTGCAAGCCCACGGAGTCGAAGTGGATCCCTCGGTGGTGTCGAAGACAATGCCTGTTGGCGCGGATGGTCAGCAGGTAGTGTTCACTCCCTTTGCGACTGCCTGTACCAAATATGGCCATTCCTTGATAAACACCATTGCCAAGTATTCGGAGGAGCTCAATCGCTCCAAGAAGGCGGCAAAAACTTCGGCCTCAGGGGCCGGCGGAAAGTCAGTGGCATCTGATACCGCCACAGACTTGATGAAGCCCCCAAAGTCCTCGAAGTCGAAGAAGCCAGCTGCTCTGTAGTTAGTTTCATGTAATAGCTGATGAACTCGCTCTTTTGATTGTAGCTCATGCCTGTTGGTGGATGTGTTTGTACATACTTTTATTGATCCTGAATGCACCTGTTACTTTTGGCTTTTGAGTTGGTCGACTTATTTTTTCTTCTGGCTTGATTTTTGGTAGGGTAGATCAAGTGGCCCTATGGGGGGGGAACCCTGGACTTGCCATCTTTTGAGGATGCAACGGCACCATCTTGCTCCAGAGTAGAGGAGCTTTCATTGCTTTCGCGACTTCGTGATCGCGTTAAGCAGCTGGAGCGTGAGTTGCCCGTGATCCGTGGTAGCACCGACGTGTGGAAGTCAAAGGCTGAAAAAGCCGCCGCTCGCGAGTAATATCTGCTTGGCGAGGTGAAGCAACTGGGCGACCAGTTTAAATGTTAGTTTGCTCATCCTCGTCTTTTCCTTTGTAGTTAATCGCGATGGTACGTTGTACTCATGCTATTGATGCTACTTCGTGTAGTTGTTAGCGCACACCGTCCGCAGGAGGAGAGAGATAGGATTGCCGTCCGCCTTCATGATCTTACTCAAGAGCAACTTCAAGAGAGTGGATACTTCTGGGTAGATCATGATCGTGCGACTGCGTTAGCGACCCTGCAGGATCGTGCCTCGCGAGTCATGCTCTTTCTGAAGAAGTCACAGTCGTGCCTGAAGAACATTTACCGGGCAATGTTCCCGTTGGATGATACTCCATCAAGCCTGCTGGCCCTTCTGACGAAATTTCAAGATATGTCTGCGGTTCGCGAGTGCGTGAGGCAGCAGCTAGTGGCTGGTGCTAAGGCTGCGCTCTCTTTGGTGCGTTTGCACAGGCCTGACGTGGATGTCGCCGCCATTGCATCTAGGCCACCGATGCCACCTGCAGGATCTTCTTGGAACATGGTGCCGCATTATCAAGCGGTGGATCGTCCAGCTGAGGAAATTGTCGGCTTCTTCGAGGAGCAGACTAATATTTTTCTGTTGCAAGGGTAGCCGAATATGTATCCTGCATGCAAGTGTACTGGTGTTGTAAAGCTCATATATAATTTTGTAGATAATTTACAAATAGCTTTTATAAGCGTGGGGTGCGTTGCACTTATGCGAGTCCTTTTCATTAGCCTGGTCATCTTTGTATCTTTCTCCTGTCAACCTGTCAGCTGCGTGGCAGATGGGTTGTGTTTATGTTTAGGGGTTCGATTAATGTGCCAGCTGCTCAGGATGTCGCTTTTATTGTTCGAAGAACATATGTATATAGGGTGGCGCAGCCCCCGAGTATGAAAGTTGACAAGAGAAAAGAGAGCACGGAGTTTTGGGGCACTTAGCTTTCATTTATTCGGAGAACGGTACATAGTACAATGTGCGGCTAAGTAGCCTTGGCTGAATAGCCTTATTTGTGATGTAAAAGTAAAGAAGAAACGACTAAGGGTAGAAGCGTCGCAGTTGTGCGACGTTTCAAGGGTTGGAGTATGCGACTCCTGTCTCTAAATCTTGAAGGCGATAGGCGCCACCTAGGATTACTTTATAATCACGTATGGTCCTTCCCAGGGGGACTCGAGCTTGAGATGCCCCTGCTGCTTCAGTCGCAGGACCAGGTCACCTTCGACGAAGGATCTTGGGTGAAGCCTTCTACTATGGTACTTGCGCAGGTTCTGCTGGTAGATCGTAGATCTTTCTGCGGCGATTTCTCTTGCTTCGTCAAGGAGGTCGACAGAGTCTTCGAGTGCGAGAGATGACTCCTTCTCGCTGTAGGCGACTACGCGCGACGCTCTGTACCGTACTTCGGCGGGTAATACTGCCTCTGCTCCATGTACCATGAAGAATGGTGTGTAGCCGGTGGCGCTGTTTGGAGTTGTACGTAGGCTCCAGAGTACGGAATGCAGTTCGTTTGGCCAGCAGCCTGCGGCTTGTTCGAGTGGCCGGAGGAGTCGCTTCTTGATGCCGCTACAGACGAGCCTGTTTGCCTTTTCCACCTGACCGTTGGTCTATGGGTGTGCGACTGAGGCATAGCTGATGTTGATCCCCAGGTTCTCGCAGAAATCCTGGAACTCCTTGGATGTAAAGTTCGTTCCATTATCGGTGATAATCTGTGTATGCTTGAAGCGGTAGACGATGGACTCGAAGAACTTGACTGCGTTGTGCCCTGATTGCTTGGTCACTGGCATGGCCTCGATCCACTTGGTGAACTTGTCGACTGCGACCAAGAGGTAGACGTAGCCTCCTTGCGAGGACCTTGGAAGTTTGCCGACCATGTCGAGTCCCCACTGGGCGAAGGGCCAGGCCAATGGAATAGGCCGTAGCTCTGCGCCTGGTGCGTGTGGCTTGTCCGCGAATCGCTGACAGGCGTTGCACTTTTGGACTATATCTTTGGCGTCGCGCATGGCCGTGGGCCAGTAAAATCCAGCTCGTAGAGCTTTGGCGACGAGGGCGCGGCTGCCGGCGTGGTGCCCGCAGGTCCCTTCATGGATGTCAAGGAGGACTGCTCTTCCATCGGCTAGGGAGACGCATCGCTGTAACACGCCTGTGATGCTACGTTTATACAGTTCGTCGTTGATAACGGCGAATGCCTTGGAGCGTCGCGCGATGTGTCGTGCATCTGTCGGGTCGTCCGGTAGGCGTTTGCTGAGGAGGTACGTGATGTACGGCTGCGTCCAGGATTGTTCGATCATCATGACGCTCATTGGCCCCTCGAGTCCTGTGTCGAGCTCCAAATCATCGATTGGTGTTGGCTCATTGGGTGGCGTAGCCCCCGAGTCCGTTGCTGCGTTTGTTTTCTTCTCTGTGGCCTTCGGCTTGATGGAGCGTTCGCATATGCGCTCGAGAAATACCCCAGGTGGTATGGGTGCGCAGGTAGAGCCTATGTTGGCGAGTGCGTCCGCCTCCTCATTGCTTTCGCGACCTATGTGTCGCAACTCGCAGCCGTCGAAGTCTCCTTCAAGTGTGTCGTAGAGGTCGCGGTACGCGATCATGTTGTCGTTTAGTGCGTCGCACTCGTGCATTGTTTGGTTTACGACCAGCTTCGAGTCGCCATATATGATTAGCCTCTTTGCGCCGCAGGCTTTTGCCATCCTCATCCCGTGTAACAGGGCCTCGTATTCAGCCTCGTTGTTTGAGGCTGTGAACTGCATTCGCAGGACGTACTTCAGCTTGTCCCCTTGAGGCGATGTCAGTATGACACCTGCTCCTGCTCCATCTTTTCTCTTGGACCCATCGAAGTGCATTGTCCAGAGGTAGGACATGTCTGGCTTGTCCGGGAGTTGGTTTTCCATCCAATGTACAAGGAAGTCCGAGAGAACTTGCGACTTAATTGCGCCGCGCTTTTCGTATGTGATGTCTCGTGGAGACAGTTCGATTCCCCAAAGCGTGACTCGCCCTGTGGCGTCAGGGTTATTAAGGATATGCCCCAATGGGGAGTCGTTGACTATCACGATTGGGTGTTCCTGGAAGTAGTGGCGCAGTTGCCGGGTGGTCATAAAGACGCCATACGCCAGCTTCTGATAGTGCGGGTACCGCTGTTTTGTTGGCGTGAGGACCTCGCTGAGGTAGTATACGGGGCGTTGTACGCCGTGGACCTTGTTTTCCTCGGCCCGTTCGACGACGAGTACTGTGCTAACCACTTGGTTGGTGGCAGAGATGTACAGCAGCAGTGGTTCCCTTTCTCGTGGAATTACCAATACTGGCGAGGTGGATAGCAGGCGCTTGAGGTCTTCAAATGCTTCTTGCGGGTCGTTGGTCCACTCGAATGTGTCGGTTTTGCGGAGGAGCTGATAGAAGGGCAGCGCCTTTTCTCCCATTCGACTGATAAATCGACTGAGGGCCGCGATTCGCCCAGCTAGTTGCTGAACGCCTCTTATGTTCTTTGGTTTCTCCATGGCCAGTATGGCTTTTATCTTTTTTGGGTTTGCCTCGATCCCTCTCGCGGAGATGAGATACCCGAGCAGTTGTCCGGAGGGTACGCCGAAGGCGCATTTGTCCAGATTGAGCTTTATCCGGTAGCGATCGAGATTGGCGAAGGTTTCGCGCAAGTCGTCGATTAGAGAGGCTTCTTCCTTGGTTTTAATTACTATGTCGTCGACATAGACTTGGATGTTGCGACCAAGTTGCTCCTTGAGGCAGGCCTGCATGCACCGCTGGTACGTGGCTCCTGCGTTTTTTAGCCCGAAGGGCATTGTGTTGTAGCAGAACACGCCGAAGGGTGTTGTAAACGCGGTCTTCTCCTGGTCTTCCTCCTTCATTCGAATTTGGTTATAGCCTGAGTAGGCGTCGAGGAAGCAGAGGCGCCAGATCCAGCAGTGGAGTCGATGATTTGATCGATCCGTGGTAGCGGAAGTGATCTTTTGGGCAAGTGCTTGTTAAGAGAAGTGAAGTCGACGCACATCCGCAGGATATCCGTGTCCTTTTTGGTACTAGTAGTATTGGCGAGCCAAGTGCTTTCCTTGATCTCGCGATGAATTTTGCCTCGAGGAGTCTATTGATCTCCATTCCATCGCCTGCTCGTGGCTCGCATACGCTCGATTGTTTGCTTGACTGGCCTTGCGTCGGGGTTCACGTTGAGTGCGTGCTCGGCGAATTCCCTGGGAACTCCTGGCATGTCCGCAGGACACCAGGCGAAAATTTCCCATTGCTCACGGAGGAATTCGACGAGCGCGAGTTCCTATGCGGGACTCAAGTTATTGGCGATGAGGGCCGTTTTAGCGGGATCCGATGGATGGACCTGCACGTTCTTTGTGTGCACAGATGAGTCGAAGGAGAGATTAGGTGAGCTTGACCTACCTGGGGGGCGATCGTTGTCACCCGAAGTTCCTCCTGCATGCCGAAGGACTGGGAGATTCTGTTGAATTCCCTATCGCAACTGTCAGATCGCTCGAAACTCCCGTTGATCCTGATGACGCCGTTGGGACCTGGCATTTTCATCTGTAGATAGGCGTAGTGAGGTACTGCCATGAACCTAGCGAACGCGACGTGCCCGAGGATGCAGTGGTATTGTGAGGGCCAGTCGACAACTTCGAAGTCGATGCGCTCGCGCCGGAAGTTCTTCGGCGTGCCGAATATGACGTCGAGCTTGATTTTGCCCAGGGGGTATACGCCTTTTCCTGGGACGATGCCGTGGAACGTTGTGTCCGATGCCTCCAAGCAGGTTAGAGGGATCCTCATTGCTCGCAAGGTGCTCGCGAATATGAGGTTAATACTGCTTCTGCCGTCCATGAAGACGCGACTCATGTCGAAGCCTCCAATTTGCGCCTCGAGTACGAGGGGGCAGTGACCCGGGCGAGGTACTTGAGGCGGGTGGTCGCGTTTGTCAAAGGTAATGCACGACTCACTGCCACTGAGGTACTCAGTGGTGGATGGCGGCGAGTGTGTGGCCAAGTTGACTTGGCGAGTGATGGCCTTCTGCACCCTATTGGAGGGGCGCCCCTTTTGGATCATCATGGTACCCATGGCCCGTGGGTACGGTTCGCCTCCGTGGTGTTGGTCCGGTGCAGCTCCGTTCGGGGGTGGCCCAGGTGGTGGTGGTGGTGCGCCATGCACCTGGAGCGGTTCCGTAGCCTCTTTCGACCGCGTTGCGGTTCATCCGCACCAATCCCTCGTGTAGCTTGAGGAACTCACGGCAATCCTTGAGGAGGTGACTGGACTTTCTCTTGCCGTCATGCTTATCGATGTAGAAGTGTACCATGCATGGTACGGACAGTTTTTCTTCGATGGTGGTCGCGGGTGCTTCATCGCGGGTGCGGCGTTGCCATACTTGCGTGGTTTTCCCGGAGTCGCGATATCCGCCGCTACGGTATCCGCTGTTGTGGTTGTCGTCGCGTCTATCGGCGTAACCGGCGGCGACCATGTTGACGTCATCACGATCGTCGTAGACGCGCATACGAAGTTTGCCCCGGCGGTCGCATCTGAGTTCTGCTTCCTCGTCAGAGTGAGCGCGGTTCTTCAGCGAATCTTCTCCATCAGCCCACCGGTTCGCGATCTCCATCAGGTGGTCGATGGTCTTGGGTTTTGAGCGTCCTAGCTCCTCCCTGAGTTCTATGCGGCGGACACCGTCGTTGAATGCATCAATCGCACGGTCTTCCGAGATGTTCTCCGCGGAGTTTTTGATGATGGACCACCTTTGGATGTAAGAGCGCAGTGATTCGCCAGATTTTTGCTGGCAGCATCTCAGTACTTCGATTGAAGCGGGGCGTTTGTATGTGCCCTTGAAGTTGCACACAAAGCTGTAGACCAGCTCATCCCAGCTGCGAATGGATCCGCGCGGGAGGTTATTGAGCCATGCTCGGCGCGCTTTGCGTACAGTAGTCGCAAGCATTGCATGGCGATCGATCGCCCGCTGCAGCCGACCGAGGAGATGTGATCTTCCAGCCAGATCTTGGGGTCCTGTAGACCGTCAAATTTTGGGTTCTCTGATGGGAGTTTGAACCCTTAGGCATTCGTCACTCGATGGATCTTCGAAGCATCTGGCGCCGCAGCTCCCTCTTCTTCTTCCTCGAATCGGTCGACCGAGCATGTCGTGCCTTGACTTGTCGACTTGCGCGCTGCGTGAGCTCGTCGTGCATCGTAGTCGTGATCGCGATCGCGAACAATGGCGCCGAGACAGTCGTGACTATCGTCGCTTGATGAGGATGAGGAATAGCGTTTTGCTAACGCTTTGCCCTTTTTTGGGTCGGGTACTGGTTCTTTGTCGAGGGAGGCCTTGATTAATCCAAGGCCCACGATCATAGATCGGTGCATGGCCGTCCGGGGATCTCCAGCTGGTGGCTGGTTATTGAGAAGGTACATGGTGGCCGCCGTCACCGCGGCTTGCGGCGTCCTGGGAACCACGTTGCCTCTCGTGTCGTCATGGAGCCAAGTCGAGGATTTTCGCGGTGTCTATGCGTTTGCTTGGTGAGGTGAGCCATCCGCGATTGCCTCTTCTTGGCGAGGTGTTCGTTGCCCTTGAGGAGGATCCTCCGGGAAGAGAGCCCAAAGACGAAGGCTTGACTCGTCGCAGATTTTTGCGAGCCTCTAGTTTCGGGATTGCTTGTTTCGGGCGCTTGAATTCCTCCTTGAGGAGCCTGTGTTAGCCCATCGGTTATTGCAGGGACCCGAGGGGTAGAGGTGTACCTCGTAGGGCTTCGTGGCAGCGTTCCCACTCTTGCTCGTTGAGCCTGATCACGACGCGTTCGCCGGTTTGCTCGTTGATTATGGTAGGGGGTTCGACTGCTCCTCCATTTCCGCCGTTGCCGCCGTTGGTGGCGTTGGGCGGGTCGGGGCCATTGCCGTGGTTGGCGGAGGTGTCGCCCGCGTTGATGACGGTGCACATGAAGTGATTTGGGAGGCTGTTGCTTCCACAACTTTCAGATCCGGAACCGTAGGTTCCTTCTTCAGTGGCCAGATCGCTTAGATCGGAGTCGCGACTGCTGTCGCTTACCATGTTCCCGACCACCGCTGGAGCATTGAGATCGCTGAGGGTGCCAATCGGTGGAGGGAACCATGATGCTAGAGCAATCGCCGGTGCCGTCGGCTGATCGGGCATGCGAAGCGTGCCCATCTGACTCACTTGGAAGCGGAAGCTCCCAATTGCCAGGCTGATTCCTTCGCCCACGGAGTCGAAGGCCGGGCGAGTGGCCGGCGTGTGGACGGTGAAGTCGAAGGCGCCGAAGAGCTGGCGAATCTCCGCTGTTGCAGAGTTGTAGATCGCGTTTGATGGGGCCGAAGAAGCCGCAACATCAGCACTCCCAGTTCCCACAGACGGCGCCAATTGACGAGTGTTTAACTCGTCAATGCCCATTGTTATGGACTTGGGTTTTGGAGAAGGAGGGAGCGCTGGAGACATCTATCGGCTAGCAAACAAGCACACAGGGGACAAAGGATTTACCCAGGTTCAGGCCTCGTAGAGGTCCCTACTCCTTCTTGTCTGCTTGTGGAATTATCGAGGGAGTCGAAAGTTACAATGATGCGCAGATGAAATCTGGCGAGGGTTGCGAAAACTAGGGTTGTGTGTGTTCTCCTCGCTGCCCCCTCCTAGCCTTTATATAGATAGGCTAGGTCTCGGATAGCAGGTCGAGTCGGTTACAAGTTAGGGTTTTCCCCTTTAAACTTTCTATCTTTAGCTTCTTCTTGTCCTTCAAGCAATTGAGAGTCCATAGGTTACTCGAGTCCCTCCATCCGGGCCTTGGCGACACCGTGGGCCTGTACGTATTTGGGCCGTATATACCAAGCTCGAGTACCTGTAAGGTATACCCATGTCACCACTTCTTTCATTTAAGGCTTCAGTCTTCTATTGAATTCTACAACTGGTTTAACACCTTCTTCCATGAATATTCGATGGAAGGCTATCATGGGACTAATGCCCTTCAAGTCATCCATTGAGTACCCAAAGGCATGGCGATGCTCCTTAAGTATCTTCATGAGTTCTTCTTCTTCTCCTGAAAGTTTAGCACTAATAATAATACGGAATTTATTAGTATCATCTAAAAATCTGTATTTAAGATTTTTTGGTAGAGTCTTCAACTCTGGGGGTGGTAATTCCTCATCCCCTCTCTTTTCTGGCTCTTGAAAAGCCTCGTCAGTTGGAGGTCCCAAAACGGGTAGTGAATTGAAATCATTTTCTAATTCTCCCAGGGACTTGTCCTCCATAATTATTTCTTCATAATTTGGATCTTCATCTATTTCTTCTTCTTGATTACCTAAGAAAAGAGCCATCATTTCCTCAATAGTTCTCTCTTCCTCTTGTATTGGTGGAGGCATGTCTTTAAATTTGGAGAAATGGAACTTGTTTTCCATTCCCCCAAGCTTAAGAGACACAATCTCCTTCTTGAAGTTAACATAGGCACCTATATCACCCAAAAAGTTCCTTCCAAATAAAATTGGGCAAAGAGTATCAGCTGGCATATCGACAACTACAAAATCAATAGGAAAATCTTTGTTGCCAATTGTGACAGTTGCATTATCAACTACTCCCATTGGAATTCTCAGGTTTTTATTGGCTAACATTATTGTTATATCAGTATTTTCAATTGTAGCCGGTTATATTTCTTCTTTTATTTCTAAGTAAAAATCGTAATATATAACATTATCTTCGGTTCCAAGATCACATAAACCATAATGAGAGGTTTCTTTAAATATGCAGGGAAGAATAGGCTTACCCACAGTGTTTACTTTTGTTTTACCTTCAACCAATACGGAAGTCTCTTCATCTAGTTCAACTATGTTACAGTGTGAGTACATAGCCATAATTGCTTCCTTGGTTACCTCTTCATCTTTGGTTTCTTCCAGATGTTCCACGATTTCTAGCATGCTTTCCTCTTCCCTCTTTTCCTGTACTGCTTTGACCTGCTCATATTCAAGAATATGCTTTTGTGAAGTGTTAGGGAAAGGCACTTCATAAATTGGTTCTACGGAGGCCAGTGTTGCTTCATCTTCTCTTTTCATTTCTGGTTCGGGTGGTGGATCATACTTGACTGGACCCTCCTTTGGAGCTTTAATATGTTCTATAAAAGTTTTAACAACTTGCAACACAAGATCTGAATCTAAATAAAGTTCTTTAGATAGTTCTTTAACATGGCCTTTTTATTATAGTCATGAATACAATCATGCTCTATTTCTATGCTTCCTTCACTTCCTAGACCAAAATTCCATGAAACTCTATGATCACGAATTCTATTAAGTAAAGACAAAGCTTTAGGTATAGGAAGATTCATAAAGTTTCCTTCAACGAAAGAGTCTAGTTCAATTTTATTAGGTTCAATTAAACCGCCATAAAAGATATGTAGTAAATACCATTCAGGCAAATCATGATGAGGACATAATCTTAGTAAATATTTAAATCTAATATAGGCTCTTACTAGTCCTTCATTAGCATGATTCTTCCAAGTCATTATAAGATGCCGGATTCCAAAATATTTTGATAGAAATTCACAAGCTAGATTATCCCAAGTAGTAGTGGCTTTAGGGGGTAGAGATCTATACCATGAGAGAGCTGTACTTGTCAAAGTTTGACTAAAAAGTTTAACCCTTACCTCATCAGCGGTATATCCTGTCAATAGAAAAGTGCCACATATATCCTTAAAACATGCAATATGCTCATTTGGATCAGGATCTTCTTCATCTCCAGTAAATTGCTTCTTATGTAGAATACTAAGTAGTAGAGGATTTATTTCAAACCCCCTTGTCTTCTCATTGGAGTTGTCTCTTTTATAAATATCATAGGGCTTCCCAAAGTAGTTGAGTGGGTTAGCACTAGTCATATGCTCAAACTCCATCATGTTGGTGGATACCTGTGACTCAAAACAAAATTTAGCAAGACAAAAAATAAATAAGCAAAAACTAAAAGACCTACAGCGCTTAGCTCCCCGACAACATCGCTAGAAAATAGCTTGATGACTGCAAGAGAACAGATCGTTTGTAGCTAGTTTCGAAATAAAGATATCGATCCCACAGGGAGCAGGAGCCTGAAGTCTAATAACTCTTGAAATAAATATTATGATAGAAATGCTAGATAAAGTTCTAAGTGGCAAGATAAAATGCGAGTATTGTGTAAAAAAGTGTTTTTGGGTTTTGGGTATAAGAGCAATAAAGTAAAGTAAAATAACTGAGTACAGAAAGTAAGTATCGCGTATGTAAATGAGATTGTAACTGCAGTAGGGAAAAAGGCGTTCTCAAGGAGTAGCGAATATACCACTAGTATTTTAAAGATCTAAGATAAAGATTATCATCATGAACATTCTAAACTATGTATGTGTGGGAAGAACTCTGTATTTGGACGATTAGCTAGCAACCGTTGCGCACATCATCCTCATAACCATAGCAGTCAGCAATCAACATCAATCGAATTACTGTGCTATTAAGGGACGTAATCCCGTAGGACGTATCCTATGGCATGGATAGTGTTCCGTGAGTTTCCTCGGTTTCCCAAGTTGATACGTAAGTGGTGCCAACAGCTTTATAGTCACTGTAATTGCTAGCACGCCTCCATCTACCAACACGTAGTTTCCTCCATCAAGTCCCCACGAGAGGCAAATATTGAGAGGTTGACTTCTCTCAACATCAAGATGTAGAAAATCTAACACATGGTCCCAGCGATGAATATCATAATAGACTTTATCTTATTTCAATCTCATACTACGGTTTCTCCATCTCCCCAAGAACTAACGATCTACTCAGACATGGAGGCAATCAACATCATGGCAATGGTAATGGAAACAATCATCGATGAATAGTACTTGTATAAATCCACAATGAGTATAGGAATTACAACAAGATCTAGACAAGGTGTAGATGGGATGGATGGAGATGGTGGTGAAGCAGCGGTGGATGATGAAGATCGATGCCTTAGCCTCCTGGATCTGCGCAAGGCGAAGATGGATCCCCGGGGGATGAGTTCCCCCTCCAGATGCCTTTCGGAGGTGAGGTTTCTGCGATTTCTGGTGTTTTGTATGTCGTCTCCTTGAACCAATTGCACGGGGTGAAACTATTTGACGAGGCGGAGGCGGCGCCAGCTATACGGCCGGAAAATTGCTCCACCCGTATAGTTGGTTGTTGCTTGCTCTGTCTCCCTTGTTCTATTCTGGTTTTCTTCTGGTATTATTAATATTTCCCAAATATGTGATTTACGTTGTTTTTGGCTCCTTTTCTCCACAGTACAACTGCTTCAAGAATTGTGTCCATTGGATCCATCATCTGTCCTGATCCTGGTGAAAACGGACATAAAGTATGTGCACGAGCACCGTAAAATACCAAGATCCTACATCTACAATGCAAAATAATAATATAAAACATGATGCAAATATGCACTCATCACTCACCTACACAATCCCATAATAATGGTGTTCTGCACCTTTTACTTTATAGCACATCGAACGGTGACGTATTGATTCTAGACTGGTACAGTTGTTGTAAGAAAACTCGGCATAAGGTAAATTCTCATCCCAACTAGAGCCATGAGCTAAGGCACAAGGTCTCAACATATCCTCCAGAATCTGATTCACTCTCTCTACCTGACCATCCATATGGAGGTGGAAAGTTGTATTAAACTCCAATCTATTTCCCAACGACTCATGTAGCTGGCGCCAAAAGTGAGAGGTAAATTGGGTGCCTCTATTTGACACGATACTCTTGGGAACTCTGTGTAGGAACAAGATTCTGTTCATGTAGATTTTGGCTAACTTAGCACTGGTATAAGTGGTCTTCACGGCTATCAAGTGTGCTAGCTTGGTCAAGTGATCAACCACTACCCAAATAGAGTCATAGCCTGATCTCATCCTAGGCACTCTTGTGATAAAGTCCATTCCCACTTTATCCCACTTCCAATCAGGTATCGATAATGGCTGTAGAAATTCTGCTCGCTTCTGATGCCCAGCCTTCATTCTACTGTAGATGTCACATAAAGCAATATACTCTGCAATCTCCCTCTTCATATTAACCCACCAAAACCTTTTCTTCAACTCCATATACATCTTTATGTTACCTGGATGTATAGAGTAGGGAGAGTCATGAGCTTCCTGGAATATCATCTTCCTAATCTCCGGATCGTTGGGCACACATAAACGATCCTTGAACCATAGTGTTCGTTGGTCATCCTCGTGAAATTCTTCTGCCTTACCCTTGGATATGTCTCCTCTTATTTCTTCCAGGTTGCTATCCCTCTTATGAGCCTCTCTAATCATATTCAGAAGCATTGGCTTGACTTAAATAGTTGCCAAATATCCCGATACTACCTCCAACCTGAGGTCCTTGAATTGTTCACACAAATCCTTACGTAATTTTCCCACAGTCAGACCATTAGCATAAACCTTGTGACTTAGCACATCCGCTACAACATTGGCCTTCCCTGGGTGATATTGAAGACTCATATCATAATCCTTTATGAGTTCCAACCATCTACTTTGCCTCATGTTCAACTCCTTCTGCATGAATATGTACTTCAAACTCTTGTGATCCGTGAACACATCACAGTGCTTCCCCATCAGATAATGTCTCCACACCTTGAGTGCATGCACAACTGATGCTAACTCCAAGGAATGTGTGGGATAATTCCTTTCATGGTATTTAAGTTGGCGCGAGGCATAGGATACCAATCTTCCATTTTGCATCAATACACTACCCAGTCCTTGACGAGATGCGTCGTAGTACACTTGGAAATCCTTCTGAATGTCAGGCAAACACAAGATAGGTGCGGTCACTAGGAGTTGCTTCAGTTCCTGGAAGCTAGCTTTACACTCCTCGGTCCATTCAAACTTCTTCTCCTTCAATAGTTCAATCATTGGCTTCGCAATCTTGGAGAAATTCTCTATGAACCTTTTATAATATCCAGCAAGTCCTAAGAAATTCCCAATAGCTCCCACATTCTTGGGTGATTCCCATTATGTAACCAACGATACCTTGATTGGATCAACTGCAACACCTTCACCTGACACCACGTGTCCAAGAAATACAACAGTGTTCAGCCAGAATTCACATTTTCTAAACTTGGCATATAACTTATGCTCCCTCAACTTTTCCATAATCAGTCGCAGGTGCTTCTCATGCTCAACATCATCCTTGGAATATATCAATATGTCATCAATGAATACCACCATGAATTTATCCAAGTACTCCATCAATACCTTGTTCACCATGGTCATAAAATATGTTGGAGCATTTGTTAGTCCAAAAGACATAATCGTATACTAAAATAAACCATACCTAGTGGTGAAGGCGGTCTTTGGTATGTCTTCCTCACGGATCTTCAATTGGAAATAACCCGATCTCAGATCAATCTTGGAAAACACCTTCACTCCATCCAACTGATCAAACAAACCATGTATATTGGGCAGAGGGTATTTATTCTTGATGGTTATTTCATTAAGCGAGAGATAGTCAACCACCAATCTCTTACTACTATCCTTCTTCTCCACAAACAGAACAGGTGTGCCCCAAGATGATGAACTAGGCTGAATAAATCCCTTGTCCAACTGCTCTCTAAGTTGCTTCTTCAATTCCTTCACTTCATCCACATCCATCTTGTACAGTCTCTTGGCTATCGGTCCAGTTCTTGGCATCAAGTAGATGAGAAACTCCACATCCCTGTCAGGTGGCATCCCTGGCAGCTCATCTGGAAACATATTGGGGTATTCCTTTACTACGTCCACATCCTCTAGGCTAACCCCCTTAAGAAATTTCAACTCGGCCACTCCACTGTTGGTAGATGACTTATACCTGATTCTTTTTCCCTCTAGTGTGGTGAGTGCAATTGCTCGTTGAGCACAATCTATCTAACGTTGATGTTTCAACATCAAATCCAAGCCCAGTATGACATCTAAACCTTGTGATTCTAGTATCACTAGGTGTGCAGGAAATGCATAAGCACCAATCTCTAGTGTCAACCCTCGATATCTTGCACTAGCTATCATCTCTCCTCTAGGGGAACTTACTCTAATAGATCCACTAAGAGACTCAGTAGGTAGCTTATTCTTATCCACAAATGCCCTTGATATGAATGAATGTGATGCACCCGTATCAAAAAGAAAAATGTGATATGGGTATTGATTGGAAACTTACCAGCCACCATCTCTGGTTCTTCATGAATATCCTCAACGTTCACATGGTTGACTGTTGCCTTCTGGTTTGCATTTGGCTTGCTTCCTGCTTCAACCTTCTTCTCCAGGCAATTATCAGCATAGTGCCCCATCTTGTTGCACTTTAAGCATTCCACTTCACTGAGATCCCTTCTACCGGTGCGGTTGTGTCCATTGTTCCTCTATTGTAGCTCTTGTGGCCATTATGGTGGTGGCCATTTCCTCCACGGTGCTAGTTCCCATTGCATCCATGGTGATTGTTTCCATTACTTCCACAGTGATGTCTAGATTTCCCATTCCCATTATGGGAGGTACAGGTCCTCTAGTGCGACCCTGAGTTGTGGTTGCCATTGTACTTCCTCTTGCACCTTTCAACTTGGCCATGTTTTCCCTCCAGAATTCTAGTCGTTTCCATCAAAGTTTAGAAATCAGGGGCATGGACAATAGAAAGCTGCACTGAGAGCTCATCATTCAGACCATCGAGGAACCTCTCCCTCCTCTTGGAATTAGAATCCACATCCTCTGGCACATAGCGAGACAGATTACATAACTCCTCTATATATTCAGACACATTGCAATGATTCTGGCGCAGGCTACGAAACTCCCTTCGCTTCAGGATCATAACTCCAGTAGAAACATGATGAGTCTTGAATCCTTCTTCAAACATCTCCCAGGTGATAGTAGCAATGGGGTGGGTGATCTGGAAAGTATCCCACCAAGAAGCAGCTGGTCATTGATGACCCACAAGTATAGGGGGTGTATCACAGTATTTTTGATAAGTAAGAGTGTCGAACCCAACAAGGAGCAGAAGGTGTTGATGAGTGGCTTGGATCAGGAATTCCCTGTAAATACTTAGCAAACGGATTTTTAGGGGTTTTTGATAATGCAGATAAATAAAGTACGAGTAAATAAAAGACAATAATAATAAATGCATCAAGTGGCCTGATCCTTTATTTAGCAAAGGACAAGCCGGTTGTATTACTCAAGATGCGTCAACTGCTTTCGCTTCATATAGTTGATTAATTTTCTCTAGTTGGATAAGTGTTGTGTGGGTGAACCTGTGCTAATGTACTGACCTTCCTAGGACTAATACATACTTGTGATTATACCCCTTGCAAGCATCCGCAACTACAAGAAAGTAATTAAGGTAAACACCTAACCACAGCCTTAAACTTTGAGATACTACACTCCCTTGTGCAAAGGTTTCCTAACGGGGGTTCAGGTTTCTGTCACTCCGGCAACCCCTACGATTAGTAGCCAAATACACAATGCATTCCCCTAGGCCCATAAAGGTGAAGTATCATGTAGTCAATGTTCACATCACACCACTAGAAGAATAACACCACAACTTAAATATCAAACCATTGAATCTTTCTCAACACAATTCCACTACTAACAACATGACTTCTCCCATGTCCTCAAGAACTAAACAAACTACTCACGAGACATCATATGGATCAAGACCAGAGATGAAATAATGATAAGTAACAATCTGAAGATGAACGATAATTCAATGATTCCACTCAATAGCATCAACTACAATAAGTAATCAACACCGGGAAAGTTTCCCCTAAGAACTATGCAAGATTCAACCCAATTGTTACAGCGGTACAGAGTGGTGGTGATGGTGCTGGTGGAGATGATGATGGAGATGATGATGATCCCGATGAATTCCAGCTTGATGGTTGTGTTGATGGTGACAATCTCCCCTCTCTGGGAAGGAATTTCCCCGGCAGATTTCTACCTGCCGGAGAGCTCTTTCTCTCTGCAGTTTTCCGCCCCGCAGATGCAGCGGAATCTTTCTGTCGTTGCCCCCCGAGTCTTAGGGTTTCAGGAGGATTATATATGCCAAAGAGCAGAGCCATAGGTGGGCCAGGGTGGCCACACCACCTAGTGACGCGGCCTAGGGTGGCCCGTGCCAGGGGGTGGTGTGGACCTCCTGTGGCCCATCTCCGCTCCCCCTTCTGGCTTCCTTCGTCTTCTGGAAAAATATTATTTTCCATATATTTTTCGGGATTTTCTGATCTTCGTGAATTTTGCCTCCAAATAGTGCCTTTTCTATCAGAATCCTGACTTCAGCGGTCCATCCTCCAAAAGTCATCAACCATGCAAAACCAGATTAAATAACATAATTATCATCTCTTAATATGGAATATATCAATGAATAACAGTAAATTATGATATAGAATAGTGATGCAAAATGGACGTATCAACTCCCCCAAGCTTAGACTTTGCTTGTCCCCAAGCAAAAACTGAGCTCAATAAACATGACCTTAGGTTTATGGAGTGAAGTGTCGATAAAAGAATACAGACAAGAAGCATCACATTCATCAATACACAAATCATAATAGAAAACAACTCACTATTATATAACTTAACTTGCAATAGGTAAGGGAAACACAATAAAGATACACAAAGTAAATCATAATTGGTAATGGAAAACTTTGTTCTTGGTCAAAGAACGGTTAACAATTTGTAGGAGTTCAAACATAATGGGGTTTTAAATGATAGCTTTCAAAGTAATATTCACTAAGATAAGAGAAGTGTGCAAACCAAGGAACATAAGAAACATGATTGAATAAATCATCATATGAATGAATGAAACGCAACAACTCAAATACTTGCTTGAGATAGAAAGGAATAGGTTTACTGTATCAACTAAAAAGTAAAAGATAGGCCCTTCGCAGAGGGAAGCAGGGGTTTCAAGTTTCATAAAGAGCTTCCAAAAATTATGGTACTTATTAACTTTCACCTCTCATTACCCCTATCATAAGCATCTTTAGGTGATTAAGGTTAAAGTGAACAAATATGAGGATATGCTTGACAAGTTATAAGCTAAAAATCTCCTGCCCCTTGCTTTCGAGTGTAGTTTCTCATGCTACTCAACTTTAGTCACAAGTAAGTTCCTATCATTGTAAGTACATGTGTATCATAGAGAACCGCCAATGGGGTACCCCTTGCCCGATGATATAGAAGCTTTCCCATATCAAAATGATAAGGCAAGCAGACAATGAGAATCTCAGCGATCTTTTTGAATGCAATTTGCATAGGGTTTTCCCCTTTTTTTATTTTTATTTTATTTTTTTATTTAGGATGCTTCACAGATTGCTCACTATGGTTATGCTGCAAGTTTCCACCATGATTAGGCATGGCTTAGACTAGTTGCCCAGGCGTTTCTCTAACACATATATGAACTCCATGAGCCTTACAAGCTCCCCTTTCATTTCAGACCACCGGGATCCATAAGCAAAAGAACATGATATCAACTAAATAAAGTGCAATGTTGAAAGCGTTCCCCATGGTAACATGGTTCTGCTAATTCACAACTTACAAAACGCAAGCATATACGCAACATAGATGGGCACAATGGTTCAAGTTTATTAAGTGCAAGAAAGTAAAGTGTGCCATCAAGTTCGTGAGAGCTTTAATCACTAATTTTCACATAACAAGTTTAATTCGGAAGGTAGATAAAAACATGAATTTACTTGGAATAGCAATAATGCTAATAGGTAGGTATGGTGGACACAAATGGCATAGGTTTTGGTTTAAGGATTGGATGCACGAGAAGCATTCCCTCTCAGTACAGGTTTTTGGCTAGCAAGGCTGGGTAGCAAGCATAAGAATTGAAGGAAACAAACAAACATACAAGTGATAAAAACAAACATGCAATCTTCCTTGGAAGCACAAAAGATCTTAACTAGAGAATACTAAGCTTATGAGCCAATCAAGAAAGAAAGATGATGAAATTATATTTCTTAAGAGTACTTTTATCTTTTTCATTCAATTTTCAAATAGTGTTACTACTAACCAGAGCCATATTTTCCAAAACCAACTAAATTTACTTAATGATCCCAAAGTGATACCAATACTAACAACAAGATCAATCATATAACAGAAATTGCAAACTAATATAAGATGTGCAAAAAGTAAATGATAGAACTTCTCATTAATATTCCATAACGGCAACTCACACCAAGGGATACATAGATAACTAACGAGAGGGGAGATACTTCCACAATGCAAACCATCCTATATGATAACTTCTCTATTCATGATATGACTCTACTTAAAAAGGTAAAAAGATAAAAGATGTGATACCACGGCACTCCCCCAAGCTTGGAACAAACCAAGGGGATGCCAAAACCTGATGACGAATTACTCCTTCGGTGGTGGTGGTGGTGTTCTCTTGATGAACTTTTCAATCAATTCCCTCAAGTCCTCAATCTCTAAGGTGAGAGTATGAATCAACTCCGAATTGTGCTCAATGCGGTTCATGATCATGTTGGGCTGTGAATCCCAGCTCTTGCGATTCTTTCCCCATTCTTCCTCCTTGAAGTATTGTTTTCCTGCATGGTTAGAACGAGGCATATCCCAATTGGAGGGTAATTTTTCCTTGGGCATATTCTGGAATTGCTGCTCATGAATAAGGGTATGGAAGGGATTCTTGGTGCGTGGAGGAGGTGACCGTGAAGCCAAGCAATGACACGGGACCTTCCCTCCAGTGGACATCCATGCAGTCCTTTTGAACTTGGCGGGATTTGCCACCACGCCAATACTTGCAATGGTGGTGCTGGTGTGTGGATGCTGGTCTTCCTTTGCCTCCTCTTCAACTTCACTCTCGATCTC
The DNA here is from genome assembly GCA_023614405.1 of Avena insularis. Lineage (NCBI taxonomy): Eukaryota > Viridiplantae > Streptophyta > Magnoliopsida > Poales > Poaceae > Avena > Avena insularis. The sequence continues at coordinate 115,250,788 of CM042688.1, read as the reverse complement.
CTCCTCCTGATCAAGGTCTTGGAGATCATCTTCCGCAGGCTCCTTGCCCTTATTGTTGGCGGAGACCATTGTGCCTCTAAACTTTAAGAATAGTTCCTGACAGAAACAGATCGAAATGAAAACACGATGAGACCAAGATATATGAACCTCGGGGGGATTCGGGGGATTATATATTATAAAGTTTGACAACAAAAAGAAAGTACTGAGAGAAAACGGGTCGGAGACGGGCTCCGGGGTGGCCACACCCCCTGGTGTCGTGACCAAGTGGGCCTGCGCCACGGGGTGGTGTGAGCCACCCGGGGTTCGTTTTTGTCCCTCTTTCTACTCATTGCTTTCCATGTTAGATAAAAACTGTAAAAATATAAATTGACAGATTTTTCGTGGACCTTTTATTACCAGAAAGTATTACCTATTCGAAAACAGACTCTGTAGGTTTCTGAATTTGGTCTTTAATAAATTTTTCCAGAGTCACCACTTGAATAACATCAATATCTTCATCCTCATAAACATATTGCTTGCGTCTTTTAACCATTCACCATCTTATTACACCATTTTCTCCTACAACTTGGAAATTTCTTTCACAGAAAACTTCACACAATTCTCATTAGCAACATTAGTGCATGCAAGATAATAAACCTTTAAGTTCAATTTTAACTGAAATCCATTAAAACATAAGCTACTGTAGCAACTCCTTCCAAAAGCCCAAAAAGGAATTCAAAAAGGAAATCGATTTAAGAGGCAAATGCAGAAATGGCAGAAATCTGTCAAAACAGACCAGCAGGTAAAGATCAATTTTTTCGAAACTCTTCTGTTGCTCAAATCAAAAGGTGCAAAACTAATGAAAGTTAAATAATAACCTGGGGCATGCACACAAAATTTACAGATCAGTACGACATTCTGGGATTTTTAACGATTTTTTATAGTGAAGCACAAAAATCTGTTTCGGGACAACAACTTCCCCAAATCTTACTTCTCTCTCATTAGAGGTTGATCTTGACACAAAAACCAAAAAAAAAGGATAAGGAGAGGTTATTGTAGAATAAATAACTTCCAAGACTCAAATAAAAAAAACTGAAAGAAAAAATATATTGGGTTGTCTCCCAAAAATCTCTTTCTTTGTAGCCATTAAGATGGGCATGATAATTTCAATGATGCTCACATAAGAAAATGAATTAAAGTAAAAGAGAGCATCAAGAAGCAAAAATACACATGTTTAAGTCTAACCCACTTCCTATGCAAGGGTATTTTGTAAGAAAATAAATTGTTAAAACCAGAGGCTGCTAGCATAGGTAGGCAAAACAAGTGCAACATAAAGACTTTCAGCATAAAGCGAGGAAACTTAATATGATTGAGATGCATAAGAACAATTTTCCCTCTCTCATAGTAACTTTCAGTATCCTGCATAAATTTAACGATATAACTATCACATGAACCATTGTAGCAATGACCACTTATTCTAACAGAAAAAACAGGGACACTAGCTCTCCTAACTCTACTTTGTGAAACAATATTAGAAGTATCCTTACAGAGGATAGTGTGTCCATCTTCTACATATTTAGTGAAAAAGTGTTTCACAATTGCTATTACAGGTTCAACAACTATTTGTTCATCAGGTTCAACAACTTTATTTGTACTTTCATTAACCATACTAGCTATCATAGAATGTTCCTTTACCTTGACTAGGAAAGGTATTTTCTCAATGTAAGGTTCAGGTAAAATATGATTAGCAGTATAAACTTTGGTATCTCTCGTAGAAACACAATTAGCAATATCTTTATATGGCTCATGATACTTACTCCATTTCTTTTTAGGAATTTCAATATAAGAAGCAAAAGCCTTAAAATAATTTGCAATACTTTGAGAATCAAGACCATAAACATTACTAATATTATGAAAGTCATCAGTTCCGATAAAAGATTTAATGCATTCATAATCATAATTTATACCTGACTTTCTTTATCATTCTCCCATGCTTCAGCATTGTCTTGAATACGGTCTAGAAGATCCCATTTAGCTTCTTCTTCCATGCATGTACATGATCCAACACAAGAAGCATCCAATAGATCCTTATCATGAAGAGAAATTCTTGCATAAAAGTTATTGATAATAATATTGTTAGGGATCTCATGAATAGGACATTTGAGAATTAGTAACTTCAATCTCCCCCAAGATTGAGCTGTACTCTCTCCATCACGAGGCCAAAAGTTGTATATTTGATTCTGATCCTTATGAATCTCATTAGGAGGATAAAATTTTGAATAAAAGAGAGGTACAACTTCCTCCCATTCAAGAGCTTGACCATTCTTTAGTAGCTTATACCATTCCTCAACTCTTCCTTTCAGTGATAATGAGAATAACTTCTTCTTGACTTGATCTATTGTAATACCTGCACATTTGAACAACCCGCATAATTCGTGTATAAAGAGCAAATGATCACCAGGATGGACAGTTCCATCTCCAAAATAGTAGTTATCCATAACACGATCAATAATTCTTGTAGGTATCTTAAAAGTATCATTTTCAGCAGGTGGTGGTTCATCTACTACCTTAGCAGTGGTAGTAGCATTACGAAATAAGAAACTAAGTGAATTATCCATATTGAAATAAAGTAACTAACAGAAGTAAACAATACTCATAGTAGAAGTTTCCTTTACCAATTCCACTCTCCAATAGCGCTTCACTCCTCGGCAACGGCGCTAGAAAATAGTCTTGATGACCCACAAGTATAGGAGGTGTATCGCAGTATTTTCGATAAGTAAGAGTGTCGAACACAACTAGGAGCAGAAGGTGTTGACGAGTGGCTTGGATTAGGAATTCCCTGTAAATACTTAGCAAACGGAATTTTAGGGGTTTTTGATAATGCAGATAAATAAAGTACGAGTAAATAAAAGACAATAATAATAAATGCAGCAAGTGGCCCAATACTTTCTTTAGCAAAGGACAAGCCGGTTGTATTAGTTAAGATGACCAAACGTTCTCGAGGACACATGGGAATATCTGATGGGTTCGTAGCATGGAAAACAAAAAATTTCTACCGCAAGAACGAACAAAACCCAGATCTAATCTAGATAAAAGCCAAGATCTAATCTACTAGACATGAGCAACGAGATAGATCGGTACTAACCCTCGTAGAACCGAAAGTGTTAATGAGATTAGATCTCGTGGATGATGTAGTCGATCACTTGCCGATCTCAAGATCGAGTAGATGATCCTTCCGGCGCCGCAGCGCTTCAGACGGGTCACACGCGGAGTCGAAGCAGACCTTCCTCTCCCGTTCCAGTGAAAGCGGAGGTAGTAGATCTTCTCCACGCAATCCCAGCAGCGATGGCGTGGTGGTGGTGGTGGAGAGAATCTGCAGGGCTTCGCCTAAGCCGGAGCAGGTGGAAGGAGGAAGAGAGGCGGCTAGGGTTTGGAGTGGGAAGGGCAAGGAGGGTGGCGCCCACCCTCTATATATAGAGGAGGGTGTGGCCTAGGGTTACCACCCCTAGGCCCACCCCTTAGGGTCGGGCACTAGAGCTTGGGGGAGAGTCCTCCCCCAAGTTTCCCTTTAAACTCCCTTATCTTATCTTATCTTATCTTATCTCGGTTTTCAAATAAACTCAAGATATCTTCTAGAACCTTCCGAACATTCAAACCTTCTAGAATCCCCATAAACACTCTGGAACATTTCCTAACTTAGAAAATGATCCCCATTATATGAATCTTATTCTCCGGACAATTCCGGATCTCCTCGTGATGTCTCGGATCCAATCCGAGACTCCGAACAACATTCGGTCTCCAACGCACATTCAATATCTACTTAAAACCAACTTCGAACCTTAAGTGTGTCACCCTACGGTTCGTGAATAAGTGGACATGATGAAGACACCTCTCCGATCAATAACCATCAGCGGGATCTGGAGATCCATAACGGCTCCCACATACTCAACGATGACTTCGTGATCGATAGAACCATTAACATACGAAACCAATTCCCTTTGTCACACGATACTCTACTTATCCGAGGTTTGATCATCGGTATCTCCATACCTAGTTCTACCTTGTTACTGATAAGCACTCTTTACTCGTTCCGTGTTATGCCATCCCTTGTGACCTAGTCACATGCTTGCAAGCTAACTAGATGACATTCCACCGAGAGGGCCCAGAGCATATCTATCCATCATATGGATGGACAAATTCCAATCTTGGTCCATGCGCTTCAACACATACTTTCAGAATACCTAATGACACCTTTATAACCACCCAGTTACGAAGTGGTGTTTGATGTCATCAAAGTACTCATCCGGTGATGGTGATTAACACAACCTCATGGTCGAAGGATTAGGTTACTATGTATCGAAAGCTTATAGCAATGTGAACTTAATGACTTGATCTAATGCTATGCTTACTATGGGTGAGGTGTCCATTACATCATTCTCCTAATGATACAACCTTGTTATTAATGACATCCAATGTCCATGATCAGGAAACCATGATCATCAATTAATCAACAAGCTAGTTTAACAAGAGGCTTACTAGGGACTCTTTTATGTTTACAAAACACACATGTATCAGTGTTTCCTTATAATACAATTATAGCATGGGATGTAAACATTCATCATAAACAAAGATATAATAATAACCACTTTTATTATTGCCTCTTGGGCATATCTCCAACAGTCTCCCACTTGCACTAGAGTCAATAATCTAGATTACATGGTAATATACCTAACACGCATGGCGTTCTGGTGTTGGTCATGCTTTGCTCTAGGGAGAGGTTTAGTCAACGGATCTGCCACATTCAGATCAGTGTGTACTTTGCAAATCTTTATGTCACCATCTCAGACATACTCGCGAATAGCATGGAAACGTAGCTTGATGTGCTTCAGCTTGCTATGTGACCTTGGCTCCTGTGCATTAGCTATGGCACCTGTGTTGTCACAATAGATGGCCATCGGGTCCAACGCACTAGGAACCACGCCAAGTTCAGTAATGAACTCCTTCATCCATATGGCTTCTTGTGCAGCCTCTGAAGCAGCTATGTATTCCGATTCAGTTGAAGATTTCGCCACAACGCTTTGCTTGGCACTCCTCCAGCTCACTGCAGCACCATTCAAAATAAATACGTATCCAGACTGTGACTTCGAGTCATCTGGATCGGTGTTCCAACTAGCATCAGTGTAACTGTTTACAACAAGCTGTTCATCACCTCCATAAGAAAGAACCATATCCTTAGTCCTATTCAGGTACTTAAGGATATTCTTGACCGCTGTCCAGTGCTCCATTCCAGGATCACTTTGATATCTGCTAGTCAAACTAACAGCATGTGCTATATCCGGTCTTGTACACAACATGGCATACATGATAGAACCTATGGCTGAGGCATAGGGAACATTATTCATCTTCTCTCTATCTTCTGCCATAGCTGGACTTTGAGTCTTACTCAAGGTCTTACCTGACAACATGGGCACGAACCCTTTCTTGCACTCTTCCATGCCTAGAATATATGCCGCTTCGCCAAGATCCTTCATTGAAAAACTATTATTCAAATAGGCTTTGACGCTATTAAGAAGTTCTACATTATTCCCAATCAACAGTATGTCATCTACATATAGTACTAGGAATGCTACAGAGCTCCCACTCACTTTCTTGTAAATACAAGCTTCTCCATAAGTTTGTATAAAACCAAATTTTTTGATTACTTTATCAAAACGTTGATTCCAACTCCGGGATGCTTGCTTCAGTCCATAAATGGAGCGCTGAAGTTTGCATACCTTGTCAGCATCACTAGGATCGACAAAACCCTTGGGTTGTACCATGTACAACTCTTCCTCAATGTCACCATTAAGGAACGCCGTTTTGACATCCATCTGCCATATCTCATAATCGAAATATGCAGCAATTGCTAACAAAATCCTCACAGACTTTAGCTTCGCTACTGGTGAGAAAGTCTCATCATAGTCAACACCTTGAATTTGTCGGAACCCTTTCGCGACAAGTCGAGCTTTATAGACAGTAACATTACCATCAGCATCTGTTTTTCTTTTGAAAATCCATTTGTTCTCGACAGCCTTACGGCCATCCGGTAAGTCCACCAAAGTCCATACTTGGTTTTCGTACATGGATCCCATTTCGGATTTCATGGCTTCTAGCCATTTGTCGGAATCTGGGCTCACCATAGCTTCTTCATACGTCGCAGGATCATCAGTGTTGTCTACCAACATGACGTTCAAGGCAGAGTCATACCACTCAGGAGTGGTACGAACCCTCGTTGACCTGCGAGGTTCAGCAGCAACTTCGTTCGAAGTTTCATGATCACCATCATTAGCTTCCTCTCCAGTTGGTGCAGGCGGCACAAAAACATCTTCCGGTGCTGCGCTACTCTCAACCCCGAGAGAAGGTTCAATAACCTCGTCGAGTTCTACTTTCCTTCCAGTCACTTCTTTCGAGAGAAACTCCTTCTCAAGAAAGGATCCGTTCTTGGCAACGAAAACTTTGCCTTCGGATCTTTGATAGAAGGTACACCCAATTGTTTCTTTAGGGTATCCTATGAAGACGCATTTCTCCGCTTTGGGTTCTAGCTTATCAGGTTGTAACTTCTTTACATACGCTTCGCAACCCCAAACTTTGAGGAACGACAACTTAGGTTTCTTTCCAAACCACAATTCGTATGGTGTTGTTTCAACGGATTTAGATGGTGCCCTATTTAAAGTGAATGCGGCTGTCTCTAATGCATAGCCCCAAAACGATAGCGGTAAATCTGTAAGAGACATCATAGACCGAACCATATCTAAGAGAGTTCGATTACGATGTTCAGACACACCATTACGTTGTGGTGTTCCCGGCGGTGTCAACTGCGAAAGTATTCCACATTTCTTTAAATGCATGCCAAACTCATAACTTAGATATTCACCTCCGCGGTCAGAACGCAGAAACTTAATCTTCTTGTTACGATGATTTTCCACTTCACTTTGAAATTCCTTAAACTTCTCGAAAGTTTCGGACTTATGTTTCATAAAGTAGACATACCCATATCTACTTAAGTCATCCGTGAAAGTGAGAACATAATGATATCCACCACGCGATGCTACACTCATTGGACCGCACACATCGGTATGTATTATTTCCAATAAGTCTGTAGCTCGCTCCATTATTCCAGAGAATGGAGTATTAGTCATTTTTCCCATTAGACATGCTTTGCATTTTTCAAGTGATTCAAAATCAAGTGATTCAAGAAGTCCATCAGAATGGAGTTTCTTCATACGCTTCACTCCAATGTGACCAAGACGACAGTGCCACATGTATGTAGAATTATCATTCAATTTTGTTCGTTTAGCATCTATGTTGTGAACATGTGTATCACTACTATCGAGATTCAGTAAGAATAAACCATTCATATCAGGTGCATTACCATAAAAGATATTACTCATATAAATCGAACAACCTTTATTCTCGGACTTAAAAGAGTAACCGTCTCGCAATAAACAAGATCCAGATATAATGTTCATGCTTAACGCAGGCACCAAATAACAATTATTCAAATTTAAAACTAATCCGAAGGTAGATGTAGAGGGAGCGTGCCGATGCGATCACATCAACATTGGAGCCATTTCCAACGCCAAGATCGTCACCTCGTCTCTCGCCTTCGTTTATTCCGCAGCTCCTATTTCGAGTTACAAATATGAGCAACCGAACCAAAGATCAAATACCTGTGCACTACTACGATTAGTAAGATACACATCAATAACATGTATATCGAATATACCTTTCTTCTTGATGTTGCCGTTCTTCAGATCTGCCAGTACATGGGGCGCTTGCGCCCAAAGGACCAGCACCCTTGCGAGAAGCATTCAGTTTCAGGCTTAGGACCAGCCTTGGGCTTCTTAGCAGGTGCGGCAGCTTTCTTGCCGTCCTTCTTGAAGTTGCCCTTGTTCTTAGGCTTGCCCTGTTTCTTGAAATTGGTGGTCTTATTAACCATCAACACTTGGTGCTCCTTCTTGATCTCCACTTCAGCAGTTTTCAACATGGACGATAGTTCAGGCAACGTCTTGTTCATGCAGTGCATGTTGTAGTTCATCACAAAGTTCTTATAACTCGGTGGAAGTGATTGGAGGACACGGTGAATCCCTAACTCATTAGGAATCGTTATCCCCAACTCTTGGAGCTTGTTTGCGCCTGCACATGGTGAGCACGTGCTCGCTAACGGAGCTTCCCTCTTCCATCTTGCAGGTAAAGAACTTTTCGGAGGCCTCATAGCTCTCCACGGCCGCGTGAGTCTCAAAAATGAGCTTGAGCTCCTTAATGATCTCGAACGGGTCGTGGTGCTCAAAGCACTTCTGAAGCTCCGTTTCTAAATCGTACAGGATGGCACACTGAACTGTGGAGTAATGATTTTCCCGAGTGGCGTAAACATTTTTTACGTCATCGGTGGCATCTTCTGCAGGTGGGTCACCTAGCGGTGCATCGAGCACATAGGTCATTTGACCAGCCCTGAGGACAATCTCCAGACCACGGAGCCAGTCCGTGAAGTTGCTTCCATTGTTCTTAAGTTTTTCTTTCTCTAGGAACGCATTGAAATTGATGGAGAGGTTCGCCATAATCTACAACAAATTTGCAAGTAGTTTAGACTAATTTTATGATAAATTGAGTTCAACTTTAATTCTTAAATTAAATAGGTGAACTCCCACTCAAAACAACATCCCTCACATTGTCTTAGTGATTACACGAACCAAGTCCACTACACCAAGTCCGATCTTCACGAGAGAAGATGTAGTTTCATCGACGAACAGTCTTCATGTTCATCATATCAAGCATATGACTCGTGCTCTACCTTTCGGTATTCCGTGTTCCGAGACCATGTCTGCACATGCTAGGCTCGTCAAGATTAACCTTAGTTTCTGCATGTGCAAATCTGGCTTGCACCCGTTGTATGCACACGTAGAATCTATCACACCCGATCATCACGAGATGCTTCGAAACGACGAGTCTTAGCAACGGTGCCAACTAAGGACGAACACTTTTATTACTTGATATTTAGTGAGAGGGATCATCTTATAATGCTACCGTCGTGATCTAAGCAATACAAGATGCATAAAGGATTAACATCACAGGCAATTCATAATTAATGTGATATGATATGGCCCTTTCTTCTTGTGCCTTTGATCTCCATCTCCAAAGCACGGACATGATCTCCATCATCACCAGCATTGCGTCAAGGTCAGTGGCGCCGCTTCATGGTTGTCCATCATCACAAGCAACTATTACAACTACTTGGAATAAAGCTATTACAAGATGAATAGACACGCAGGTCTTAACAGAATTAAAGACAACCATTAGGCTCCTGCCGGTTGCCATATTACAACAAGGATCATTGCATACATCAAATATAATCACAATCACATGATGGCCATATCACATCACAAAAAACCCTGCAAAAACAAGTTAGACGCCTCTAATTTTCTTTGCAAGTTTTACGTGGTTTGGGGCTTTCAAACAAGAACGGATCTTACCTACGAAACTGAACCACAACGTTGATACAAGTGCTATCAAGTGCAAAGTGTAGATTTGATCTATACTATGATGGGAGAGACAGACACCTGCAAAGCCACTTGTGCAAAGCAAGTTGCACGTCAAGCGTGGAGCAAGTCTCATGTGCGATGACATGTAATGTTAGCCCGAGCCGCTTCATCCCACCATACCGCAAGATGCAAAGTACACACAGCAAAAGACGGCACGAGCACCAACGCCCACAACACCATTGTGTTCTACTCGTGCAACAGATCTACGCATAGATATGGCTCTGATACCACTGATGGGTTCGTAGCATGGAAAACAAAAAAATTCTACCGCAAGAACGAACAAAACCCAGATCTAATCTAGATAAAAGCCAAGATCCAATCTACTAGACATGAGCAACGAGATAGATCGGTACTAACCCTCGTAGAACCGAAAGCGTTAACGAGATTAGATCTCGTGGATGATGTAGTCGATCACTTGCCGATCTCAAGATCGAGTAGATGATCCTTCCGGCGCCACGTTCCGGCGCTCATGAGGTCACACGTGCGGAGTCGAATCAGACCTTCCTCTCCCTGTTCCAGCGAGCAGCGGAGGTAGTAGATCTTCTCCATGCAATCCCAGCAGCACGACGGCGTGGTGGTGGTGGTGGTGGAGAGAATCCTGCAGGGCTTCGCCTAAGCCGGAGCAGGTGGAAGGAGGAAGAGAGAGGCGGCTAGGGTTTGGAGTGGGAAGGGCAGGAGGGTGGCGCCTCCACCCTCTATATAGAGGAGGGAGGTGTGGCCTAGGGTTCCCACCCCTAGGCCCACCCCTTAGGGCCGGCGCACTAGGGAGCTTGGGGGGAGAGTCCTTCCCCCCCCAAGTTTCCCCTTTAAACTCCCCTTATCTTATCTTATCTTATCTTATCTTATCTTATCTTATCTTATCTTATCTCAGTTTTCAAATAAACTCCAAGATATCTTCTAGAACCTTCCGGAACATTCCAAAACCTTCTAGAATCCCCATACAAACACTCTAGAACATTTCCTAACTTAGAAAATGATCCCCATTATATGAATATTATTCTCCGGACAATTCCGGATCTCCTCGTGATGTCTCGGATCCAATCCGAGACTCCGAACAACATTCGGTCTCCAACGCACATTCAATATCTACTTAAAAACAACTTCGAACCTTAAGTGTGTCACCCTACGGTTCGTGAATAAGTGGACATGATGAAGACACCTCTCCGATCAATAACCATCAGCGGGATCTGGAGATCCATAACGGCTCCCACATACTCAACGATGACTTCATGATCGATAGAACCATTAACATACGAAACCAATTCCCTTTGTCACGCGATACTCTGCTTATCCGAGGTTTGATCATTGGTATCTCCATACCTAGTTCTACCTTGTTACTGATAAGCACTCTTTACTCGTTCCGTGTTATGCCATCCCTTGTGACCTAGTCACATGCTTGCAAGCTAACTAGATGACATTCCACCGAGAGGGCCCAGAGCATATCTATCCGTCATATGGATGGACAAATCCCAATCTTGGTCCATGCGCTTCAACACATACTTTCAGAATACCTAATGACACCTTTATAACCACCTAGTTACGAAGTGGTGTTTGATGTCATCAAAGTACTCATCCGGTGATGGTGATAACACAACCTCATGGTCGAAGGATTAGGTTACTATGCATCGAAAGCTTATAGCAATGTGAACTTAATGACTTGATCTAATGCTACGCTTACTATGGGTGAGGTGTCCATTACATCATTCTCCTAATGATACAACCTTGTTATTAATGACATCCAATGTCCATGATCAGGAAACCATGATCATCAATTAATCAACAAGCTAGTTTAACAAGAGGCTTACTAGGGACTCTTTTATGTTTACAAAACACACATGTATCAGTGTTTCCTTATAATACAATTATAGCATGGGATGCAAACATTCATCATAAACAAAGATATAATAATAACCACTTTTATTATTGCCTCTTGGGCATATCTCCAACAATATCGTCAAGTGCTTTCGCTTTATATAGTTGATTAATCTTCTCTAGTTGGATAAGTGTTGTGTGGGTGAACCTGTGCTAATGTACTGACCTTCCTAGGACTAATGCATACTTGTGATTATACCCCTTACAAGCATCTGCAACTACAAGAAAGTAATTAAGATAAAAACCTAACCACAGCCTTAAACTTTGAGATCCTACACTTCCTTGTGCAAAGGTTTCCTAACGGGGGTTCAAGTTGCTATCACTCCGGCAACCCCTACGATTAGTAGCCAAATGCACAATGCATTCCCCTAGGCCCATAAAGATGAAGTATCATGTAGTCGAAGTTCACATGACACCAAGAGAAGAATAACGCCACAACTTAAATATCAAACCATTGAATCTTTCTCAACACAATTCCACTACTGACAACATGACTTCTCCCATGTCCTCAAGAACTAAACGAAGTACTCACGAGACATCATATGGATCAAAATCAGAGATGAAATAATGATAAGTAACAATCTGAACATGAATGACAATTCAATGGATCCACTCAATAGCATCAACTACAACAAGTAATCAACATTGGGAAAGTTCCCCCAAGAACTATGCAAGATTCAACCCAATTGTTATAGCGATACGGAGTGGTGATGATGGTGCTGGTGGAGATGATGATGATGATGACCCTGATGAAGTCTAGCTTGATGGTGGTGTTGATGGCGACGATATCCCCTCTCCGGAAAGGAATTTCCCCGGCAGATTTCTGCTTGGCGGAGAGCTCTTTCTCTCTCTGCAGTTTTTCGCCCCGCGGATGCGGCGGAATCTTTCTGTCGTCGCCCCGAGTCTTAGGGTTTCGAGAGGATTATATACGCCAAAGAGCAGAGCCAGAGGTGGGCCAGGGTGGCCTGCGCCAGGGGGTGGTGTGGGCCCCCTGTGGCCCATCTCCGCTCCTCCTTCTGGCTTCCTTCGTCTTCTGGAAAAATAGGATTTTCCATATATTTTCCGGGATTTTCTGATCTTCGTGAATTTTGCAAAAACAGATGAAATAACATAAGTATTATCTCTTAATATAAAATATATCAATGAATAACAGTAAATCATGATATAGAATAGTGATGCAAAATGGACGTATCAGTCCTTCCAACAGGTGAGCAGTGAACCTCACCTTCTTAGCATCAGTGCATCCAATAGTCACCAGGTCCTTGTTCACCGAGCGTAGCCAGTCTACTGCAACCATTGGCTCAGGTGCAGTAGAGAACTTGACTGGCCTCAACCTCAGAAATTGAGCCAGAGAATCCACATGCGGGGTGGGTTCTTGTTGCCATTGTTACCGTTGTTCCCATTGATGTTGCCATTATTGTTGTTCATCTGCTGGGTCAGGGCTTGCATCAACTGGGTCTGTGCCTCCATCATCTGATGCATGCCAGGTGGCATCCCGGGGATACGTCTTTGCGGCATATGCAGTTCAGCATAGGAAAGTTTTAGATAGAAACATCTAAAGAAATAGCCTCCTACCCATGCATTATGCTCATACAACAACAATTCATCCACAAACAGTCACAAGCAATCATCACATAAGCAAAAAACACATACAAGCAGGTATTTGCCTTAATAGTATATAGATACAAAATAGTTTAGAAATATAGGTAACAACATTAAGCATGGCAAAACAACAGTCAATAGACCATGTGGAATGCCCTTCAAGTAAAGAACTTCCTTTTCCACAAGAGCATACACATTTCATGGAAAATGAATCATATTAAATCCTTTAATAACTCATGAAAAGGAAATAAGTAATCGTTCATGAACAAGATACTAAGATGAACTGATCCAAGTAAAGTCCTACCATGTTGAAATATATGCTTTCATAGATATATCCTCAAGTCTAGAGGCATCAATAAATGGGAAAAGAAGATATATAACCCCTGAGATAAACCCATGTTCTTGAGTATTTTTCCTTTAACAGTTAGTAGATTATTTAAGTATATATACATTGGAAATTAAGTTTTTTGTGTTGTGAAGATATGTGTATGGTATTGGCATAGTTGCATGGCACACTAACGGTCATAGTTGGTTTAGTTCTCCCTCTCCTCCTTTGTCCATACTGTAAATAGTGTAACCACTTTATATAATAAATAAATTCTTGTGGGGGTTAGGTCTCGAAGTTAAAAAATAATTGTGATAAGTTTATAAATTGTAGGTGTCTAACTATAAATTGACGCATTGCCGAGAAGTAATGCAAATTATTTTTTCTAATGTTGAATTTTATTATGAGGTGCAACACTAAAACTACACATGTCCAGAGTTAAGCATAAACCATCCATTGAAAATATGCATGAATCAAATAGTCAATTAGCTCATAGTACTTAAACTAATGATGATATAGCATCTAAATGCTAATAGTACCAAAAAAACGTTAAAGTCAAAGAGAATATAAGCTTTGACCAAATTCCGGAGAAAGTTTTCAACCAAAAATATTGTATCTACATACATACTATGCCATTTCTTGCCAACTAAAACTGTATTAGAAGAAAAGCAACTTCCTAGTGGGCACCCTCCATAGTTGTGTGTATGTTGCAATCTGTTTAGAGTTTGATATTGCACCTTGTTAAGGTAGGCTCAATATTGCAAGATCAACGTCATACCTTTAATGCAAGACAAGTATCTAGATCCAAGATTTTTTCTGTACAGCTCGCTCCTAGGTTTATATGGTCACGACTAATACTGAAAAGCTTCTACATTATGTAAAATGCATTGCATAAAAATTATATAAATATCCGGCATTTGTGTATGGAATAAATGCAGGAAACTAATAGTATGATTAGACACCCATTACAGATATGGGATCAATTGAGGTGTAGAAATAGATGTGTTTAAATCAGTTTAAAGCATGCACATTCTAATTTACATCCAACTATCCAAGGACAAGCTAACCGCACCATATCAAAAGTAGAGAAATATAAATCATTGCAACATAAAAGAATTATATTGTTTCATGGCAATTATTCAGTACACTAAAAGAAAATTTCATAATATAAACATTCGGGACACTACTACAAAAGTTATGGAAATTGTGCATATACAGTCTTTTATCATTTCCCACGTGTGGGATTGCAGTTGCTGGACGTGAATATTATAATGCTCCAAGATAACTAAGTGGTCTCAGTATATTGTAATCCTCCTGCCAAGGAACGGATATTACAATTTGTTAGAAGATACAGATAAATTAGAGAGACAATAAAGGTGTACCATTAGCTGACTAAGAAAGCATGACATTTTTTCTAGAATACAGAAAGAAGAACATGTCACTTTATCTTCCTCTTGAAGTGAGTGCGCTAGATGGAATTGTGCAAGGGTGTGTGTGGAGAGAAGGGGTATCAGGATGGTGCGAGGAGGAAAGATGAGCCTGAGACAATTCAACATCTTCTGCCCAAAATACGCTCACCTGTGATACAAACCGATAGGACTGTACACGACACACCATGTCCTCTTCGTCCTTGCATCCTCACACTGACCCTCCTACCCAGGTGCAGCGGAAAGAGACGAGGTGCAAAAAGCACCATTGATCAAAGATAAAGGAAAGTGAAGGTGGGGTTAGGATTTAGCTGATCCATGTGGAGCCTCACTCGTACACCTTTTACACTAGGGACACGATGTCGCGCCCTCTTCTGTTGGAGGAGAAATCGCCATTAACGTTGTTGCCTCCTCCTCATGAGTCATGATCACCCATCGCTAAATCCATCTCTCTCTGTCCTATCATTGCCCCCTCCTTGATTCCTGGATAATCACAAAAATAATAGCAGGCCTTAACACCTATGAAGTATGAGTAACAGGGTGATGGAGAAATCAAAATATCTGCAACCATGTGACAACATTTATATAAGGTGCCAGTTGAAAAGAGGAGGCAAACCGACAATACCACTACACCTACAAGGGAAATTAGGAAGGATGATGGTTGACCTCAATCCCCGTCATTAAGCTGTTGCTGGCAGTTTCAAGGGGCGGAAGAAATGGAAGCGAAAACGACATGAGGAAATCAATCCGGTGGAAGTAGAAACAAAACATGCAGTGGCCCAATTATAAGGAAAAGTTGTTGGGTTCGCAGCATAGAAAACAAAAAATCCTACGATATAAACAACTAAGCACCAAGATCTATCTACCTAGATACAATCAACGAGTGGATATACATCCATAAAAAACTTACCCTCGAAGAGCGACAACGCGTTATGACATCTAATCTTGTGGATGATATAGTCATTCACTTGCCGATCTCAAGATCGTGATGAAGTCCAACACCGCAAAGTAGCAGCGCATCCGTGATTGCACACGCGTCCGATACCTGACCACCTCCGAGTCCTCGCTCCAGCGTAGCAGCGGAAGCAGCAAATCCTTCCAGAAAAAGCCACCAGAAACATGTACTTCTCTAATCTGAAGCCATGGGTAATATTATAGAGGGGGAGAGCCATCCTTCACGAGAAGGTGTGAAGTGAGAGGAGGAGGAGGGTGCCTTTTATAGGGGGGGCAGTCACTCCCATGGCCGGAGGCCAAGGTGGTGCCCCCACCTCTCCCTTCATTCATGTGGGTGGAGGCTCCACTCACATAAAAACCCTCCACTCAAAATTCCACTCACTTGCATTAAATTTTCACCAAATATAATGCATCTCTTGTTTAATAAAACTCTTTTGTTTATTTTATTCATAATTTATTTAGTTACTTTAATTAACAAACATTTGCATAAAACCCCTTGCAACATTTCGATATCACATGCAAAACCAACTTCAGCAATTTGACCTAAAACAATTCCGGCGTCCATCAAATAATTCCAGCACTTTTATTTTCTTTCTGTAGTACATTATTTGCTCCAAAAGGTGTCTGTATCCCATAAGTGTGTCACCCTACGGTTCGTGAATAATGCAGACATGATCAAGACCCCTCTCTGATTAATAATCAGCAGCGGGACCTGGAGATCCATACTGACTCCCACACATTCAACGATGACTCTAGTGATCGTGTGAACCTTTAACGTTATAAATAAATCCCTTTGTCTCGCGATATATTACATGTCTGAGATTCAATCATCAGTATCCCCAAACCTAGTTTGATCTCGTTACCGACAAGTACTCTTTTCTCATTCTCGTGATATAACATTCTAGTGATCTTATTACTTGCTTGCAAACTATGTTAATGTGATATCACCGAGAGCGCCCAGAATATATCTCTCCGTAATCGGGATGGATAAATACCACTCTTGATCCATGATCCTCTATATAACACTTCCGGAGTATCTGAACCCACCTTTATTATCATCATGTTACAGTGTGACGTTTGGTGTTCTCAAGTTACTCTTTCGGTGTTAGTGATTGACATGATCTCATGATCTAAGGACTAAATTTATTTTGCAAGATGTTATAGTAATTTAAATATAATGACTTTGATCGTATTACTATACTTCGGATGAATATTCATCACATCATTCCACCAATTTTGTGACCTTGTTATTAATAACATCCAATATCCATGATCAGAAAACCTTGATCATCTTGTTAATCAACGAGCTAGTTTATATGAGAGGCATAACTAGGAACTCTATATATTTGTTTATTAAACACACATGTATTAACTTTTTCAATTAACACAATTATAGCATGCAAAATAAACATCTAACATATACTTGAAATAAGATAATAACAATTTTATTATTGTATCTCAGGCATATTTCCTTAAAAAGTATCTGCAAGGGAGATTTGGGCCGTGGGGTGGTAACTTGGCCCAGTTCACAAGAAGATGTTTAAATCGGATTTCGGAGCAGCGGCCCAACAATGTTGCACGCACCTGTACGAGCGGGACTCTGGGCATGCGGTGATAGGACCGAGTGATATGGGTCTTTTATACACGTGATCAGGCGACCTAGAATGTGAAGTCGCTGTGAGAGCTCCTAGGTAGCTTAGTTTTATTGTTTCTTAATATCACTTGCTAGGAGAAAATCATGAAAGCCATGTTTTGTACATTTGTCAGATCCTTTCTTAGCTTTTTGGTCAGGCTAAACATGCAACCTAAACAAATTCGTGTATAGATATTAAGAACCCCTGACATACATGAGCATATATGATGACCTTAAGAATGCCTAAGAATTTTGTTGATCTGAATGTTGTGAGATAACATGACGCACGCATAACTTCTCACAATTTAGGAACGGATATGATCATATTATTCAACAGCTTTAGCAGGCTCCTGCTACATAGTTTCCACTTCAACATATCGCTGCAAATAAGATTTTATGTTAGTACTAAAAATAGCAAAGCGTAGAAGGCATCATAATGGCTTGTTTGTGTATTATGTTGTATGATAGATATAGAGAAAACTGCATGCACGTGACAGTTTCAGAATACTACAGAAATTAACTCCTTAAAAAACTATAAGCAGCTAGTCAATCACTTTAAAACTAATTTAAAAACTATGTACTTTAGATGATCACTAAGGATAAAGTAGCAATTACAAATCTTTTGCATATATTTGATTAAAAATCTAATTGACAAAATATGTATTTTCTTCTTCCTAATATTCTTCAAATTTAAAAAAATATTGATTCAAATTCTCAATCGAACTAGAAATATAAACCATTATTTATTCTGTTACGACAACATGTAGTGTACCACTAGACAACAACTACTTTTAGTGAGAAGAGAGGGAAATTAAAAATCAAGTTCTTGATCTGATACTGGTATGTTTATGATGACAACATTGTTTGCTATAGAAACTCTGACAGTAAGCAAAGCTTCTTTTAGGAACTTGCAATTTTTTTAAGGAAGTTTAAATTGTAGAAGTTTTAGATGGTTGCCACTTTATTTAAGGGAATTGCTTGAGAGTTCAGGGAGCAATCAAGATTGAATTGCGATGTGCGAGCTGTATTTATTACTAGCGAAACTATAAACAATAGATATGTGCAACAAGACGCGCAAACAAGCATGTGTAGAATAAAAAATGTGAAGTACAAATAATGGTTCTAGTGAATACCACCAATATACAAAGAACAACAATATTTAAAATTGCGCAAAAATGCACATGAGCAACAAAAGTGTAACCAAATTTACATTCACAGATCACAAAAAATGGAAGAGGGGAGGCCACCCAATAGTAAAACTTCAAGCATGTCCGATGACAAAGTAGTTGTTCAATAGCCTACCTTAGAGTTTTGTTCAGATTCTCACCCCTTTTGGTGGAAGGTTCATGGGACTATTCAAAGCGTTCGAGGTTAGTTAAGGTCGTGCAGGTATTCCACTTGTTTTCACCAGATGCGTGAAAGAACACAAATATATGGTTCATGGCCACTTCAGATTATTTTTATGTAACTTACGAATTTTTCATTTTTTTTGGTGATCGCTTTGTTTTGTTTGGGTCTGTCTTAATGTGTTCACTTCACTTGATTAATGGACTCCAAACTTTGGTCTCGAAAGAAATACAAAGGGGCAGACAATTATGAGAAAGTGATAACTAGCACGAAACTATGATGCAAAAATCGACTGCCAATCCACAATAAGAAATCTAAGGGATGAAGGAACTGCTACTCTTCCAATGACGTGAACCCTAGCTAAACCTTGCACCTAGAAATCTCATTTTATTCTCTCCAATGAAAATCGAGCAAAACATGCGCCTCCTACGGACGGGCCTGCGGTCATGACTAGACCGTGACGATGATTCTCCGGCCGCCGCGACACTACGGGCTGCCGCCGGACTGGTTGCCTTGTTTTTTGTCCAGGACGATAAAATCGGGCTTTTATTGCACATGTCCGCCCCAAAGAAGTGGAATACGTTTTGCCTGAATGCCCAAATCTCGACGACATCGTGCTCCTTGAAGCCACACTGATCGATGATGAAGTCATGGTACCCATCTCCCCTGATGATCATGACCTGGTTGCTGTCCCACCTTAACAGCTTCAGCGGCTTTATGGTCAGGTTACCGGCCACCACGTTCACGGGTAGCCCGCCGTGCTTCCTTCCCAGTTTCTTTTTGTTCCTCGTCTTACCCTGCTCCCCGCGGTCCACGACGGCGATGCCACTCTTCCGCGGACTCGCACTTTGTGTAGTGCGTGGTTGATCCCAAAGTAGGTTGGCGGCCGCGACCTCCTCTTTGGTTAGGATCTCTCGAATCAGGCTTTCGCCCCGCTTTATAAATAAAGCACACAATTGGTCAGGATCGGGAGGAGCTGGCTCAGCACGCCATCGGTTGGGAGGTGGAAGCGGTTCTGCTAGGCGTGAAGGTCGCTCTTCGCCAAGGCCTTCTCGCCGATGAAGGTCACGGTTAAGTCGACGCGCAGCTTCAAGAGCGGGAGAAGGAGCTCGCTTATCCAGTCTGGCGCTTCTCTCGGAGCGACGGCGGCCAGAGAAGGGACGTAATTTATGGGCAGTGCGGCGGGCTGTGGTGAAACACCGTTTGTAGCCTCGACCTGCTGGAAGGGCAGCGCCGGAGCCACGTGGAGGACCATAGCACCGGCATCCGCCAACAGGTTAGCCGGCGGCGTCCGCTTGGCCCGTCGTTCTGCGGCAGCAGCTTCGTCCACGGTCAGCGCGAGCGGCCGCTTGCACCCGGCGCCGCACGGTTGGTTTTGGTGGCGTCGACGGAACACATGGCCATACGCCCTGGCGGCGCGATCTGGATCTCGATCTGTCGGTGGAAATCGCCGACTTGGGAGACGACTCGGGTCATGGCTTTGGTTGTTTATACGTAATGCCGATCGCATGGCAATGCCCTAGGCCCTAGCTATGGCCTAGCTATATATCGGAGTGTGCTGCGGTAAACATGGTAGGTCTCGATCGCAGAGGGCTCCGGCCTCCGGAACGTACGCTGTCGTGTCCGCCACGGACGTCGGTCGATGGTGAACGGGATATGGAATGGATCCGGACCTCCATTCGCATTCCTTTTCCCGTCCCAGCTGATCGACCAGTTGTTGCCGTGCGGGAGGGATCAACGTCGTGTTTTCTTGTGACACGTACGACCATTGTAACAAGATTTTACATGAAGTAGTAATAGCTAGAATGGATGTCATGTGTGTACCCTCTTGCAAGAAAGGATTTTCCATGAATGCATTTTACTACAGGAGACGCTAGGTAGCGAATTCGCAGAAGATTCAGACGACTCCGTGTAACAGAAGCCAACACGAATCTTGAAAGAACAACGTTTCACATGAGTTTCACAAATCTTAAAGTTTGAACCGACGAAAAACAAAAATAGGATGGTTAATTATTCTACCGTGCCCAGGATAAACCGTGAATGCATCCACCTTGATACCCACATTTGCATGTCTGAAAAACAACCGACATTTTTTCTTTCCAATATATATAGATGCGCACCTAATGGGAGAGGTTGTGTCAAATAGAGATACGTTGCGCGCGTCGGTAATAACGGTACACTATATCCAAGTAAGGTATGAAACGTTTTTTCTAGGGCTCTTAGAGAGATGCGATCAATCACATCTACGACTGCCGCCGCGACTGGTTCACCTGCCCTTCGTTTCAACTATGGCGTCTGGAGGGTTGGAGAATCTCGGATAGGATGACCAGTCACTGTCGTGTCTTCGAGTTCTTCGCTTCTTGTATAGGGGTGTCGGCGGCACTGAGAATAAAGGTCATTCTGCCTGCCATAAATTGTTGTTCGAGCGTTGGGCTGGAGTTTGGAGTAGCTCGTCGCCAACAGTGTTCAGTCGAAGGGATAATATCGCAGGGTATTGGTATCCTCATGTTCCGCCTCCGCCGGATGAAGCTCAACCAGATACAACTTCGTGGGGGAAACTTGCGAGTTTGGTGTCCCATATTTTCATCTGGCTGGAGCTGGGATTAACTCCCGGCCCTTCTTGGTACTAGCTTCGCTCGAGATCATGGTCGTCAGCATCTTCTGGTTGACGGCTTCCAATCCGTTGCTTCTACAAGCGTCTGGGGTTTTTTAAGTTTTCTTCGACACGAGTTTTGCTATGCCGAAGGCCCAGACAAAGCATTGAGCTTTGCTTCATTCTACTCCCTCCATGTTTTATTACTCCGCGTTCTAGGATTTTTCAGAGTCAAACTTCGTCAACTTTGACCAAGAATATAGAAAAATATATCAACATTCATTATTCTAAATACATATATTATGAAAATATAACTTATAAAGCTTCCAATATTATAAGTTTTACATCGTAGATACTATTTTTTGCTAAATATTTGGTCAAATTTCAAAAGGTTTAACTTTGACTAAACCTAGAATGCAATCTAATTATGAACGGAGGAGTAGCAATCTTCTCTCTCCTTCCACCTATCAATGCATTTAAATCTAACATTTACAATACTGGATCAATATCAATAGAGTCACCATAAAATATATTTTTAATATGTCCATTCAATATTGAAGATGTAGATACTTTTTGCTGAATATTTTGTCAAGTTTGTAAGATTTGACTTTTAACTAACCCTTAGGCACCTGTCGTGGTATTGCCGACGAGTACGCCGTGAAGGGGTCTTCACAGAGCATGTTTAGAGATGTGGGGGAAGACGGTAAGTTGGCGGGTACGAGGTAACACAGTTTACCTAGGTTCAAGTCCCACAACGGTGGCGGAACTATACTCCTGCTATAAATCACTATAATGGCAATACGCCAAGTTACACAGATCGGTTCGTTGTGCAAGGTGTTGCACTGAATCGTATGTGTTGTTGTATGACGTGCCCTAAAGACTCCCACATGTCCGGCTTATAAAGGCACCAGAACCTAGGGTTACAGGAAAAGGACCTTGCCGGAAAAGGTAAAGAGTCCTACACTAATACAAACTAGGCTTTATGTCTTGCACTCCAAGGATCCGAGTATGTCGGTGACTCCTACGTAGCCTTCCTTTATCCGGCATGGGCATCCCTTCTAGATCCATCTAACTGGGCCGCCTAGCAGGCGATAGGCCATGCTACCAACTACGGGCCACCCGGGTTAGCCAGATTAGAGACGTGCTATGGTGGTATCCATTTAGCATATCCCCAACAGTAGCCTCCGGAGGACTTTGAGATCTTGCACCGTCTTGCCCATTGGTCTTGAATGCTCCGTCTAGGTGATGTCGGCAATTCGTCAAGCAATATCTCAAAGGTCTCCCAAAGAACTCTGCAATCCTCTCCATCTTCATAATGTAGCCAGAGATTCTTCAAGTCTTCGTTTCTAGAGTCGGATATCTTCCGTCTTCGATGGAATCTTCAGATGTGACTACTCCACTCCAACGGTCAGAAGATGACGTAGGCTGCAGCCTATGCTACCTCGAAACTCACAGAAGGCAGTGAATTAATCATTAGATATTTTTATGCGCGCAAACTCCGAAATGTTAAAGCGGCAAAGACAAAGGACGTGGCGAAATTACCGCGCATGTTCGTCTCCACGTCGGCAACGCTATGTTCGTTAGATCTTTTTGCACGAATCTTGATGCTGGGTCTATATATTTTAACTACGACTGGAATAATTTCTTTACCCGCATTCTCCCCTACATCTTCGTCTTCCTCCAGCCGCACGACCATTCGAGCTCTTCGACGGAAAACCCTAACCAAAGCCCTCCCTTTCTCCACCCTCCTCCATTTGCGCAATGGCTTCTAGTAGCAGTGCTCCCTTAATGGCGGCGACCCCTGAGGCTTCAACAGAGCCATCTCAGGGAGTAACAGTCCCACCAGAGGGGGTCGTCGTTCCTATCTCCGCCATGGTGGAAATCACCTGCGGTGACCAAAGACGGGTGGCGCCAGACGCTGCAGAAGAAGATGGCGATTCCAATAGGGAGTGTGGAGGGGTTCTGACCTCTCCGCCGAAGATCTGCAACAACTCATCGCCGAGGGATATCTCCCCACGACGGAGGGCTTGTCCTGGAGGCTGGTGCCGGCTGGAGAGGTGACTCCTTCCCCCCAAGCCGGAGAGAAGGTGTACCTCAAAGCTCAACTGGTACGTGGCGTAAGCCTGCCAGTCTTCGACTTCTTCCTGTATGTTCCTCATTTCTTCCGGGTACTTTCCCACAACCTCTCTCCCAACAGCATCCTCGTACTTAGCAACTTCATAGCTATGTGCGAAGGATACCTAGGAATTAAGCCTAGGTTAGATATGTTTGTCTATTTCTTTACTGTCAAGAGAGAGTCCGTAGAATCTAAGGATGAGCTGCGGATTTGTGGAACCATTAGCTTTAAGATCCGGCCTAGCCGGTGTTTCCCCGACAATGTGGGCCACGAGTCTTGCAAGAATTCGCAACGTACATATTTTTACGGCCCAGACATTCCTCTGCCTAACCGCCCAGAGACGTATCCTGAGTTTGTCGATGGGGCTGCCGTCGAAGCTCCCACCTAGAGGTCCCAAGCCTCCCTCCCTTCCGACGAAGAAGGCAACCACGTCGTAAGGCGGATCGAATGGCTCATAGATAGAGGTTTAACTGGTTTGGACCTAGCCATGTGCTGGTTAACTAGGCGGATCCAACCTCTGCAGCACCGCGCCGAGCTGATATGCATGTACTCCAAGGATAGAAAAGATCCCGTGCAAATCTCGTGGGACAACTTCTCCAACGACTCCATCAAGCTCCGGCTTAAGGACATGGTCAAGGTGAAAGACAAGAAGCATGGCTTCAAGATCACCTTTGACATGTTCGAATGCGGCAAGTGCCTAGAGGTAGCTTATGTTTCCTTTGTTGCTCGTTATGTATACTCTAAGGTTTTTCCGTCTTGAAGTCATCATACTAACACTCCTTTGTCCTATAGTTGGCGACCTTGGCGGTGAATCATATGGCTTCCTAGGTCTATGATCCCAAGCTGAAGGATATCCAGGTGGTGTCCGACGATGATTCCTCCAAGGATCATCTAGATCCGGCAGCAAGAAGCGGAAGAGCTCCACCTCTGACGCTGGTGCCGAGGGCAAGAAGAAGAAAACGGAGAGTGGAGTCTCTAAGAAATCCACTGCCGCCTTAGAGGCACAGAAGAAGAGGAAGTCAACCAGCATCCCCTTAGCTAAGGTGACGGTTGTGGTGTTAGTGTTCTCATTCTCCGACTTTAAGTTGCATTGCACCCATTCAATTCATGTACTTATACCGAATATGTTTCAGGAAGAAATCTAGTGTTGGCCTGTAGCGATCCTCCAAAGATGTTGGGGGGTCCAAAAATATTTGCGGTATGTTTTCCAAATCGTCTCCCATTGCTGCTCCCTCGACTCCTGCCGCCAAGCCTGTAACAGGCCCCACTGAGCATGCGTCCCCGTCATTCCTGAGACCTCCGCCATGGAGACAAATATCTATCCCACAAGATATGTCTCAGGCTCTACCGATATGGACGTTGCTCCCAGTGGCCATGCTACACAAGATAGTACCTCCTCCAAAATGGCTGAAGCTCTAGCTAAGGATGCAATCGAGAAAGGGAAACAGGCGATGGAGGGACTGGAGGTGGAGGCGGCTGTAGCAACGGACGAGGCGGGAGTCTCTAAGCCATCAACTACCATCATCACACAGCAGGCGGCCAGGTAGTCATCCATGCATCCGTCTTTGACAACTCCCCTGCCATTAACTCCTTCGACCTTGTGCCTAGACAATCTCATCAAACAGGCAAATGCTATTTATAACAATGCCCGGACCTTCCATAATTCATACGCTCATTTGGCCAACAATCTGAAGGTTATTTCCATTGTAAGTCTCTAAACTTTACTTTTTTACCTTGTAATATATCCCACTATATCCCCCGAGCTCTTAGGCAGAAAATCAATAGTTTTGGCATGAGTGCTCCAAAGAACTAAGTGTAGAACTTGTCAGTGTAGCCCCCGAGTTTCTAGTTGAGAATGAAAAATTCTGACTAGATACTCTAAGAGAGAACACTTTGCTGAACTTAAAAATATGACACTATAGCTCCCGAGTGTTTAGTTGAAACTGAATTGTTCTGACTATATGCTCCAAAGAAACTAAGCATTTTGTCTTCTTTGCAGAATGAGAATAGCCGGAAAAAGGCCGCCAATGAGAGGTTTGCCCAATTGCGGAAGGATCTGGATCTTGAACAGGGTAAAACAACCTTCCTAAAAAACACATCAAAAATAGCCAGAGTGTGTTTTCTTTTAACAGCTCTTTACTTTCCTCATGGGTCCATTTTTGCCAACTTCTCATAATGCTTTCGATTTTCCGTCTTACAGAGGCCATTGCCAAAGCCAAGAGCATTGTCGAGCAATCCAAGCATATCCAAGAGCTTGACGATGAAAACAAAATCTTGAAGAAAGACCTAGATGAAGCTGTCAAGGGCCATGAACAGGTGATTAAGGCATTGCAACAATCTGCAGATGCCGAGATGCAGCGCCTGAAGGACGAAATTGCACAACTCAAGGAACAAAATCAAGCTGCCAAAGAGCAGAATGCGCGAAACCTTGAGGTGTACAAGAAAGTTCAGAAGGAGCATGACATCTTGGCGGAGACCTGCAAGCAAGCCGAGACGAGCATCTTTGGTAACTTTCCTCCGACTTTGTCAATTCTGTAAGATGGACACTTGTAGTGTTGTACTCATGATGTTTGTCTCTAACAAAAACACAGCCCCATTGTCTTAGCCAACATGGGTGAAGGTGCTCCGGATCCAAAATATTACATGATTTTTACTGGCAACTTCATCAATACCACCATCACGAAAGCCAAGGAGATAGCCCAGCCCCTAGATATCACCATCAAGGTGGTGAATTCTATGGCCAAGTATTTGGAAATCCTGCACTGATCCCCCCGAGAAAATCAAGGACTAGAAAGCCTCTTGTGTCCAGGCTGGTGCTAGGATGGCCTTGTCCTTGGTCAAGGCACATTACGACAACACCGACTTAGACCTAGTAACCTTCGGCATGCTGAAGTTTGACGAGGAAGGAAATGCAATTGATAGTGATGCTATATGGAATTCCCTCGTCAGCTACAACACCAAGGTTGCCAAGATGACCAAGGTGGATGTCTTTGTGCCTGCCGAGCTGATGGACGATGACCTGGCTTCTTCAGAATCCAACCCTGGCCCCTCTGAGTTTGATGAGCTTTCCAGGCCTGGCTCTCCTGCTGCTGATGAAGTATCGAAGTCCCCTATAGTAGAGCCATAAAACATTGATGTATTAAATGTATCTCTGTAGTACGTATGCAGAAAAAACTTGTGTGTTTGTAAGGCAAAAAACTTGGCTACAAGCCTCCTGCTACTTAACTAGATCTAGTATGTATATATCTTTTAAGCAAGTGTTGGCTTATCCATTATTCTGGTTCGTATGCTTGACCTTTCGTGAGACAGAAAACTCTCAGCATAGAACCATGTTCTCAGGGGATGATGCTTAATAGCACCATCAAGAACCTAAGAACAAAATCGCCAGCTTTGAGTGCCAAAAATTCACTACTTCGGAATCCACAAAAGAACATCAGAAAACGTGTAGACCAGAAAACTTAAGCTAATGCTCGTAGGTAGAATTTTCACAAGTGCAAATGCAAACTTGTGCATTAAGGGTTTATATGATCCAAAAATGAATACTAAAGGAGGTAAAAGACTCAGAAAATATGAGTGAACCAAATGCTTTATTTTATTGATCGTATAAGAAACTTATTACATAATATAAAATATGCTAAGTGTAAAAGGGACGTAGTTGTGCTATGTTCCATGGCTGATCTATCTCCGGGTTATCATCATCGGAGTCACATTGCTTGCGCTTGCCATTTTTTGGCCTATCTTTCAACTCGTGAATATCGATGAGGTAATAGGAACCATTGAACAATGCTTTGCTTATGATGAACGGTCCTTCCCAAGGCGAGGATAGTTTGTGTGATTTTCCCTGCTTGAGTCTAAGCACCAGATCCCCTCTTTAAACGAGCGATGCTTAATGCGGCGACTATGGTAGCCACACAGCTTATGCTGGTAGATGGCGGATCTCTGGCATGCCAACACGTGCTCTTCCTCAAGTAGGTCCACATATAGGCGTCTGGATTCTTTAGCGTCATCTTCCTTGTAGGCGGCGACTCTTGGTGCATCATGGAGGATGTCGGATGGTAGGACGGCTTCTTCTCCATAAACAATGAAGAAAGGGGTCAAGACGGTAGATCTGTTGGGTGTTGTTCGTAATACAGATGGTAATTCCTCTGCCCAGGCTCCAGCTGCTCTATGTAGCGGTGCCTCTAAGCGTGGCTTGATTCCGTGCAGAATTAGTCCATTGGCCCGTTCAACTTTCCCATTTGACTATGGATGTGCCACAGATGCTAGGTCAAGGCGGATGCCTTTTTCATGACAGTACTCCTCAACTTCTCCGAGAGACAAATTTTTGTTGTTGTCGGTGATGATGCTATGTGGGAGACCAAATCTCATCACCAAATCCAAGACAATTTTAGGGTTGTTGCCCTGTCAAGCTTTCTAATGGGGTTAGCTTCAATCTATTTTGTGAACTTGTTAACTAGCACTAGAAGATGCGTAAATCCACAGGGTGTTGTTTGTAAAGGTCCAACCATGACAAGCCCCCAGACTACAAACGACCAAGTAATTGGTATTGTTCGCAATTCTTTAGCTGGAACATTTGGTTGCCTTGCATAAAACTGGCACCCAAGAAAGGTTCATACCAACTTGTCGGTGTCCTCCTTGGCAGTTAACCAGCAGAATCCTTGTCGGAAGGCCTTGTTCACCAATGATCGGGGAGCAGCGTGATGCCCGCAATCTCTGAGATGTATTTATCTAAGGATATCAATACCTTGCTGCTGGGAGACGCATCGTAGGAAAACTCCCGTGGTACTTCTTTGAATATTTTGTATAGTTGGCCATTAATGATGATATAGCCTTTTGCTCTGTATACTATTTGGCGGCTTTCAACTTCGTCGGCAGGCAATGTTCCATCTTGTAGATAATCCATGAACGGTTTCGTCCAAGCCAGAGAGGTCACTATTACTGCATCAACAAATGAATTCACTCTATCCAGGTTGTCGGGGTCTGCTCCTTTCATGGATGGGGTCCATAAATGTTCCATAAAAACGCCTAGCGGAATTGGTCGAGGAGACGATCCAAGCTTTGAAAGCAAATTTGCGCTTTATTGTCCTCCCTTTTGACGTACTTGATTTTGTAGCTGTTGAAGCACTTGGATATTTCGTCTACTTCGTCTCGATATGCCGTCATCATAGGGTTCTGCATGTTCTAGGTGCCAGCCACCTGCTGGGCAACCAAGTCGGAATATCCACAACAAACTATGCGCTTGATGCCAATATCCTTGGCCACACGAAGTCCGTGAATGAGGGCCTCATATTCCGCCATGTTGTTAGTAGCATTGAAATGGATCTGCGGGACGTACTATAGTTTCTCTCTTGTTGGTGATTGCAATAATACACCAGCCCCCGAGTCATTAAGTAACTTGGATCCATAAAAGTGTATGACCCAAAACTTTGGCTCTCGTAGAGGAGTGTCTTCTGGTAATTCTGTCCAATCTGCAATAAAATCCGCCAATGTCTGAGACTTGATAGTGTCGCGTCTCTTGTAGGTGATTTCAAAGGCGGCAAGTTCAATGCCCCACTTTGCCACTCTTCCTGTAGCATTGCTATTGTTGATGATGTCGGACAGTGGAGCTTTGCTCACTACTGTGATGGGGTGCTCCTGGAAATAATGTCTTAACTTCCGTGAAGCAAGGAAAACTCCATAAGCTATCTTCTGGTAGTGCGGGTAATGCTGTTTGGATTTCGTCGAGACCTCTCTTACGTAGTAAACTGGTCACTGAACTCCGTATTCATGTGTTGGTTCCTTGCGCTCCACCATGATGACGATGCTGATGACCCGATTGGTTGACGCCATGTAAACTAACATAGGCTCCCTTGATACTGGTGCTTCGAGTATTGGTGCAGAGGAGAGTATTCTCTTTAACTCTTGTAGTGATGCGTTAGTCTCGTCCATCCATATGAATTTATCCAACTTCTTGAGCAACTTGTAGAGAGGCATAGCCTTCTCTCCAAGTCGGCTGATGAACCGACTTACTGATACATTTATCTATAATTTTTTATGCTCCATGCTTGGTTTTATCCACTTTCTTGTGTCTTTTCCACACTTTGGAGTATTTTTCATATGATTTCTTGGACTAACCTATTAACAAGAGCCACAGTGCCAGTTGCCTGTTTTCTGCTGTTTTTGGTTCCAGGAAAGTCAGAAAATGAATATTCTCGGAATTGGACGGGACAAAAGCCAAAGTGCCTATTTTTCCAGAAGACTCCAGGAGCCAGAATATGAGACGGAGGAGAGCTAGGGGCTGGCCACACCACCCCTAGGCACGGGCTGGGCCTGGCCGCGCCAGGGCATGGTGTGGTGGCCCCAGGCACCCCCTCGGTTTCCCTCTTCGCCTATAAGAAGCCTTCTGACCTAAAAACTTCAGGGGGTTCGACGTTTTTCTAAAAGGAGTTCCGCTCCGCCGCCACCACCAGATTCCATGAAACAGCAGCAGAAACTCCATTCTAGCACCCTGCCGGGACGGGGAATTGGAGGAGATCATCGCCACCATCAACACCATCGCTTCTCCATCGACCATCCATGTTTTCCCCCATCTATGAGTGAGTAATCTCCCGTTGTAGGCTATGGGGATGGTAGGTATTGGATGAGATCGTTCATGTAATGGCATCAGATTGTTAGGGCATGGTGCCTAGTATCTTTTATTAGTGCTTTATGACTTTGTTGCGACTTGTTGTGCTTAATGCTTGTCACTAGGGCCCGAGTGCCATGATTTCAGATCTGAACATGTTATTGATTCATTATGATAGTATTGTTTTGAGTCTTATCTGCAAGTTGTATACACACGTTGTTGTCCGGAACCTATGACCCCGAAGTGACAGAAATCGGGATAACCGGAAGGGAAAGGCTTTGATGTGAGGATCACATGTGTTCACGGAGTGTTAATGCTTTGCTCCAGTGCTCTATTCAAAGGAGCACCTTAATTGTCAGTAGTTCCCTAGAGGCCCCGCTGCAAATGGGCTGGCAGGACAAAAGATGTTGTGCAAGTTCTCATTGCGAGCACGTATGACTATATATGGAACACATGCCTAGGATTGTCTAGTACTTGGATGCTTTATCTTATTTATCCGGCCCTATGTTCTGATTGCTATGTGAATTGTCTTGTCCATGCAACGCCCGTCCATCCATCCCTATGCCTACCTCACTCGAATACCACTGTTTACTGCTTTTGTTACTACTGTCTTTGCTTTAATACTGCTGTTACTTTGCTATTCCTACTACAAAACTGTTGCTACTGATAAACTGCTGTGAGCAAGATTGTTTCTAGGTGTAGCTGAATTGACAACTCAGTTGTTAAGGATTATAAATATTCTTTGGATCCCCTTGTGTCGAATTAATAAATTAGGTTTCACTTCCCTCGAAAATACTGCGATACACCCCCTATACTTGTGGGTCATCAAGACTATTTTTTGGTGCCGTTGCCGGGGAGCATAGCTTTATTTATCAAGTCCACTTGGATTCACTATTGTTCAAGCTAAGTTTATTTTCTCCTTGTTTGCTTGTTTCTTTATCAAAAATACAAAAAAAGTAGTTCCTACTCTAGTTGTTATTTTCGTTGGTCTCTTATTGTCTTGCTTTATCATGCTTGTTGTCAATGGTTGGTTTCTTTGAAATTGAAGCTTATTGGCAAGGTGGGTTCACGGAAGATCAAAAATATTATTATAAGGAACACCGCTTGTCACAAAAAGGGAAACACTTATGGGAACAAATTGATAGATTGTGTACCATTGCTAGAAACGTGTGCTCTACTTATAATGTTACTTATTGCTATGATGAGTCTTGTTGCAGAAAGAGGTATAAACACCTCCCTTTTCAATGTGAGTATAGTGATAATAATACCATATCTTCCTATGCTAAAGGAATTTATGACTTTTATGATGCGGAACAAATTGAAGAATTTATTGCTTGGAAAGGTGCTTTTGAACTTGCTAGTTTGCTTGAAAATATTAATGATTCACCTTATAAGTATGAGGTTTATGGTATACTTAAATTTTGCTTTGATAATTACAAGGATGAAAATAGCTATATCCTTGAATATTTTAATAGATGATTTCTACAAATGGAAGAGACTAAAGCCTTGCAGGCTCCTATGGAAGAAGAAATTGATGAACCTGAAATCTCATTAGATGAAAAAGAGGAGGAGAGTGATGAACAAAATGAGGAAGAATGGATTAGCTACCCATGCCTACCTGCTAATGAGAGTAACTCTTTATCCCTTACATTATTTGACTGTCCTCCATGCTTACTAAAGGAGGATGAATGTTATGTTCCCGAGGTTTCTTTTGAAAATGTTTATAATAAAAATCTAGTGCTTGTAGATCATGAAGAGCATGCTTTATGTGATAGTTATATTGTTGAGTTTATTCATGAGGCTACTGAAAGTTATTATGAGAGAGGAAAATATGGTTGTAGTGTTGGGTTCGCAACATAGAAAACAAAAATTTTCCTACGGTGTGAACTACATGCCAAGATCTATCTATTAGGTACAAAGCAACGGGTGGACATACATCCAACGAGAACTTACCCTCGTAGAAAACGAGCTTTGTTAACGAGTAGGAACTCGTGGTTGATGTAGTCGTACACTTGCCGATCTCAAGATCGTGACGAAGTCCAGCAGGTCCGGCTCCAGCACGTCCATCGGATCCAGCTCCGACACCACCAAGTCCAGCACCGCAAAGCAGCGGTGCATCCATGATCGCACACACGTTCGGTACCCCGACAACCTCCGTCCCTCGCTCCAGCAAAGCAGCGGAAGCAGCAACTCCTTTCCAGATAAAGCCACCGGGAACATGTATCTCGCTAATCCGGGACCATGGGGAAATAATACTAGAGGGGGAGAGAGATCCTTCACAAGGAGGTGTGTGTGAGAAGTGAGGAGGGGGTGGCCTTTTATAGGAAGAGGGGGGTGCCCCTCCTTCATGGCCGGCACATGGAGGAGGTGACTCTTCACCTCCTCCATTCATGTGGTGGTAACTCCCTCCACATAAATTTGCCCCTTCACATTCTCTTTTAAAGTCTCCACTTTAAATGCATTAAATTTCTCCAAATTTAATGCTCTCTCATTTAATAAAACTATTTTATTATTTTTATTCAGAATTTTGTTAATTACTTTAATTAACAAACATTCACATAAAACCCCCTGCAACATTTCAATATTACATGCAGAACCAATTTCAGCAATTTCACTTGAAACAGTTTCGGTGTCTATTGAAATAATTCCAGCGCTTTCTTAAATATTTATCTGAAACATATTTGCTCCAAATGGTGTCGGTATCCCTTAAGTGTGTCACCCTACGGTTCGCGAATAATGCAGACATGATCGAGACCCCTCTCCGATCAATAATCAGCAGCGGGACCTGGAGATCCATACTGACTCCTACACATTCAACGATGACTTCTGTGATCGTGAGAACCTTTAATGCTAGTAACTAAATCCCTTTGTCCCGCGATATATTACATGTCCGAGATTCGATCATCGGTATCTCCATAACTAGTTTGATCTCAAGTACGACATGCACTCTTTTCTCGTTCCCGTGATATAACATTCTAGTGATCACATCACTTGCTTGCAAGCTATTTCAATGTGATATCACCGAGAGGGCCTAGAGTATATCTATCCGTCATCGAGATTGACAAATTCCACTCTTGATCCATGAGCCTCAACATAACACCTTCGTAGCACTGAACCCATCTTTATAGTCACCCTGTTACGGTGTGACGTTTGATGTTATCAAGATACTCTTCCGGTGTTAGCAATTAACATGATCTCATGGTCTAAGGATAAAGATTACTCTGTATGATGTTATAGCAATATAAACATAATGACTTTGATCGTAATGCTATACTTCGGATGAATGTTCATCACATCATTCCACCAATGGTGTGACCTTGTTATTAACAACATCCAATGTCCATGATCAGGAAACCTTGATCATCTTGTTAATCAACAAGCTAGTCTATAAGAGAGGCATAACTAGGAACCCTTTTTGTTTATTAAACAGACATGTATTGATGTTTCGAATCAATACAATTCTAGCATGTAAAATAAACATTTATCGTAAACATGGAATAAGATAATAACCACTTTATTATTGCCTCTCGGGCATATTCCCTTCAGTCTCCCACTTGCACTAGAGTCAATAATCTAGTTTGAAAAACTTTGCGTATTGAACACCTATGGCTTTCTGATGTTGCATATACGCAATTTCTAGTGGTTAACATAATCTCCGGATCTGACAGTTTCAGGTCTGTGTGTATTTGCATGTCTTTGCGTCTCTACGCATCACTCATTCTCAAATGAGATGGCATTGTATAAATTTGGTCCTCTGGTGAGACCTTTAGTCTGCTTCGGCTCAAAATATGTTGATATTATTGTCACACAATATATCTTCATAGTATTATCCCACTTTGAACCACACCTAGTTTGATAACAAACTACTTAACACAAATGCCTCCTTGTCGCTACTATAGCGCTTATATACTTAGCCTTTTGTTGTAGTATCCACACAATATCTCAACTTTGGAACTCATCCAAATCCATCATGGAACATCCTTTCCATTATATTGTGCCACCCATAGTCTAAATTGAGATAAATTTAATTTGTATCTTGTGACAAAACTAGTATCAATGTAACACTTTACAATGAACTACCTTTAACTATTTGTCACTTATACATGATATATTCTTAGTTCTTCCAAAGCTCATAAGAATATCTTTACTATTTTCCAATGATCATCTTATGAATCATTCTGGTATATGCTCATAACATTTAGAGCATAGGACATTCTGGATATATACATATCATGGTATAATCGATCAGAATCTTCATGTGATTTTACTCACCAAGTGTTGAAACACTTGAATCTGAATACAATTCTTTCCATGCAGCAAGAACCTTTCTTGTTGTTTCCATATTGAACCCTTTCAATATCTCATATTGAACCCTTTCAATATCTTATATATGTATGTCTGGCACAACCATATTAGCGCCTTAATCTATCCATATAGATATTGATGCCTAATATTCTAGGTTTGCCCAAGTCTTTCATCGAAATCTTATTTTAATGAAATCCTTAACTTGTGTCAATTCAAGATACATCATTTCCAATCAACAATATGTCCTCTACATAATGTATTAGAAATATGTCTCAGCGCTCCCACTTAATTTCTTGCAAATGAAAGCATCTTCATCATCTCCGATGAATTTAAACTCTTTTAACAGTTTCATCATGGTGAAGGGTCCAACTCCGCTATGCTTACTTCAACTATTGAAGTTTACATGCCCTTTTAGCACCCTTTGAATTAACAAAACCCTTCGAACCATGTCATGTACATGTCCTAGGTTACTGTTCTATTAGAAGAACCTTGTTTTGTTTATTCAACTACCATATACCAAATTATATGTAGTGGTTGCTACATTAATCCGTCAATACTATATATCGCTATGAAAGATCAAATCTTGTCATAGTCAACTCCTTGAACATTGTCGTAAACTTCTTTCCGACATGTCGACTATTTCATAGATGTTAAACATCCATGTCTTATTTCTTTATAGATCCAAACACGACCGATAGGCTTCACGCCTTTCCGGAGGGTCTTCCATGTTTAGAAACTTGATTTCTCGTGTATGGATACTATCACGGATTCTATGACTTCTAGTCATTTTATGGAGTCAGGGCCCATCATCGCTTCTTTGCATGTAGTCAGTTCATCATTGTCAAAACAATAACGACTTGCTTATCAAATCTTACTATTTGATTCTATAGGAACTCTAATCTCCGAGATCACACCTTTTGTAATCACGAGATCCATGAGCATTGTGGCCGCCACCGGGACACTTTCCGGCGCTGCGCTACTTAGCACATATAGCTAAGGTTCAACAACCTTATCAAAGTTCTATTGTCCTCCCACTTAACTTTTCACGAAAAGTTCCTTCTCAAGAAACTTGACGTTCCAAGCGACAAACTGTTTTGTCCTTGGTGTTATGGATAAATTCCCAACAGATTCTTTGGGATAACCTACAAAGACGTGCTTATCCGACTTTGGTTGTAAACATTTTACTTATGCATAGCATACCAAAATTTAAGAAAAGATAATTCGGGTTTTATCCCAAACCATAACTCATATGGTGTCATTTCAATGGATCACGATGGTGCTCTTTTCAGTGTAAAAGCGGTAGTCTCTAAAGCTTCAATCCTTAAAACATAATGGCAGTTTTATAAATGACACCTTTGATCTTACCATGTCAAACATGGTTTGATTTCATCTCTCGAATATGCCATACTCCTATTGTTTATCGGGGAACACAAATCATGGAACAATTCCTCAAGTCTTAGGTGTTTTTGCTAAACATGTAACTCAAATATCTTCCTTTATGATCGAATCATAAACTCTTTATTTTCTTGTTACAATGATTTTTCACTTCATCTTGAAAGTCTTTGAACAACTTTCAAATGTTTCATACTTCTTCCTTATTAAGTAAATATACAGATATATTCACTCAAATTCTTGAAGAAAGCATATGAAGCAAAAAGATCCATCACATATGGCTACACATAATGGACTTATGCACATCAGCATGCACAATTTCCAATAAGCTAGTCATCCGTTCCTCTTTGGCCTATGAACGGAGTTTCAATTATCTCGAGGAAAGTCTCACATGCGTCAATTGATCAAAATCAAGGACTCCAAAATTCCATCAACATGGAGTTTCTTCATGTTTTCTTTCAAATATAATTCAAACAGCGATGTCACTTCATAAGTGATATTTCAATCATTTGTCTTGCGACATTTTAGCAATAGTGTTTATGGATGTGATTTCTCCAACTAGACTTGTAAAAGTTCATCCATTCTTTATGGAATATGGTAATTATTTGAACAGCCATTGTTCTCATAATACCGGAACAAAATAACAATTATTTAAACAAATCTTGAAGGCTTGGTTTGATGATAACGAAAAACACAATAACACTTTATTTGTTTTCGATGAACATCATCACTCATTCTCTTGGTAGTTACTTAGGCCATTATAGTTCATGAATTGCGTTGTCCTGTATGACACTTCATACCAACCAATTCGGTATCCAATATCGGTATCCAATACCTCATAACCACATTGTTTAACAAGCAAGGAATATAGCCATAACATGTATATCTTCTATATACCCAAGTTGGACATCTCCAACCTTTTATTTTCTACCAAATATTTTATAGATTCTCTTTCAGCAATTCCTTTTTCTTTTAAAAGAATCTATCAACATCAATAG
This sequence comes from Avena insularis, assembly GCA_023614405.1. NCBI lineage: Eukaryota > Viridiplantae > Streptophyta > Magnoliopsida > Poales > Poaceae > Avena > Avena insularis. Next base: position 115,214,063 of record CM042688.1, on the reverse strand, counting down.
TGGTGTCATCAACATGACACATGGTACAAAGCGTATATAGTCAACTACTAATACCTTTGGACTTGCACTTTGAAGTGGATCACCATCATCAAATGTTTGGTGTTCTTTCAAAAATCCATTCTTTAGTAATCTATTAGTGTAGTAAACATTTTACTTACATCTTCTATTCATCCTTATCATGACAACTTTCATGATTAAGCTACTATAGCTTATAAGGAAGAATCACGAGTATAATATCAGTTTCCAAAACCTTTTTGGTAGATTCGGATGCCTAGCATCTCCATCCTTCACAAATTCTCATACAATATGAGAACATGTATTTTGCTAAATTATACTCTATCATAATGCAACCAAAAACATTGTTTCAGATATCACAATATCTTTCACACATGATGGTTTCTGAAACAATTTCCAGCTCCAATATAATCTTGATATTAAAACAACTTTTCGAATATCAATTATCATGGAGGCAAACATGATACTGTTGGAGATATGCCCTAGAGGCAATAATAAATGTAGTTATTATTATATATCTTTGTGTTTATGATAAATGTTTACATTCATGCTATAATAGTATTAACAAGGAAACCATTAATACTTGTGTGATTTGTAAACTTAATTTGAAGTCCCTAGTATAGCCTCTATACTTCACTAGCTTGTTGGTTGATTGATGATTGTGGTTTCCCTATCATGAACATTGAGATGTTATCAACAACAAGATCATATCGTTAGGAGAATGATATGGTGGACATACTCCTATAGATAAGCGTAGCATAAAGATCAAGTCATTTCAATAGTTCAATTGCTATATGCTTTCTGATACATAGTAACCTAAATCCTTCGACCATGAGATCATGCATATCACCTTTACTGGATGGATGCTTTGATGTCATCAAACACCACACCGTAACAGGGTGGCTATAAAGGTGGCATTGAGTGTTCGGAAAGTATTGGTTGAAACACATGGATCAAGAGTGGGATTTGTCCATCCACATGACGGATAGATATTCTGGGCCCTCTCGGTGAAATGTCATCCAATTAGCTTGCAAGCATGTGACTTGGTCACAAGGATCACATATCACGGAACGAGAAAGAGTACTTATCAGTAACGAGGATGAACTAGGTATGCAGAGATACCGACGATCATAACCTCGGATAAGTAACATATCGTGAGACAAAGGGAAATTGGTATCGTATGTAAGTGGTTCAATCGATCGCAAAGTAATCGTAGAAATATGTGGGAGCCATATGAATTTCTAGATTCCTCTATTGGTTATTGTTCGGAGAAGTGTCTCGATCATGTCCGCATAATTCACGAACCGTAGGGAGACACACTTAAGGATTCGACGTTGTTTGAGTAGTTATGGTTTTATGAGAAAGATACCGAATGTTGTTCGGAGTCTCGGATGGGATCCGGGATATCACGAGGAGATCCGGAATGGTCCGGAGAATAAGATTCATATAAGGAAAGTCCCATTTTGGAGTAGCGGAATGATTCCGGTGTTTTCATCGGGAACATTCTAGAAAGTCCCGGAATGTCCGGCACTCCGGAGGGGGACGGGGTACATGAATGTGTCATTACATATTGGAATGATTGCATCATGTACTAGGTGTTCTTGCTGTCCAAAATAAAGGGTTTATTTAAATCCTAAATTGAAAAGTCAAACGGCTAGTTTGAAAGTCAAACGGCAATTTTGGGAAGTGGGAAAAGAGGAGGATTGGAGGAGGCCGAGTTGGAGGAGGGTTCCTCCTCTTGGCCGGCGCACCTCCCAAGGCCGAGTTGGGGAGGAACTCCTCCCCTTGGCCGGCCAGCCCTCCCACCTATATAAGGAGGGGCAGGGCTCCCCTCCTTGCACACTACTAGTTCCTATCCTCTAAACTAAACCCTAGATCTAAACCCCGGTTTAGAGCTATTTCGGTTTAGAGCCTTCTAATTGATTTAGAGCCTTCTAATTGGTGTGTCTAATTACTAGACCACTAATAGCCTCTCTCATAAGCTCCACCATACTCGCACCGGCTTAAGGCGAAGCCTGCGGATTTCCCTCTACCTCCTGGTACCACGCCAGTCAGCCGAATAGCGAGGAGAGTGCTACAACCTCCATTTCACTCTTTGGAACAAGGAGAGGAAGGTCTTCACGAAAATTTAACGTGTGACCGACTACGGGAGCGCTGCCGGAACGTGGCGCCGGAAGGATCGTCTACGCGATCTTGAGATCGGAAAGAGTACGACTACATCACCCACGAGAATCTGCTCTCGTTAAACACTTTGGAATCTTCGAGGGTGAGTTATTCCATCGACTCGTTGCTGCAATCTAGTAGATAGATCTTGGCTTGTTTGTTTGTATGCGATAGAAAATTTTTGTTTTCCATGCTACGAACCCCTACAGTGGTATCAGAGCCGTGTCTATATGTAGATCTGTTGCACGAGTAGAACACAATGGTCATTGTGGGCGTTGATGCTTTTATTGTAGATTGCTATTGTGTACGTGGCATCTTGCGGTATGTTGGGATGAAGGCCGCTAACCTTACATGACATCGTTCATGAGACTTGCTCCACGCTTAACATGCAACTTGTATTGCATAAGTGGCTTTATGGGTGCTGCTTTCTCCTAGCATAGTAAAGATCCAATTTACAACGGGTAATCAACAATGCTAGTATCAATGTTGTGGTTCTTGTTCGTAAGTTAGAACGACACTTATTGAAAGCCCCAAACCACGTAAAATATGCAAAGAAAGTAGAAGCGTCTAACTTTGTTTTGCAGGGGTGCGCAGTGATGTGATATGGCCATGATTGTGATTATATTTGATGTATGCAATGTTCCTTATTGTAAGTTGGCAACCGGCAGGAGCCATATGGTTGTCTTTAATTTCTGTTAAGACTTGCGTGTCTATTCAAAATAGTTGTAATAGTTGAAGCTGGTGGGCGACAACCATGAAGAAGCGTCATTGACCTTGATGCTATGCCGGTGATGATGGAGATCATGTTCGTGCTTGAAGATGGAGATCGGAAGCACAAAGAAGAAAGGCCATATCATATCACATATTATGAATTGCATGTGATGTTAATCCTTTATGCATCTTGTATTGCTTAGTAGACGACGGTAGCATTATAAGATGATCCCTCATGCACATAAATTTCAAGTTCTAAAGTGTTCACCCTTAGTATGCACCGTTGCCAAAGCTTGTCGCTCAAGCACCACGTGATGATCGGGTGTCTTTGATTCCGCTGGTGAATACAACGTAAGCAAGCCAGATTTGCTTATGCGGTAGCTAAGGTTTGATCTTGACGAGCCTAGCATGTACGGACATGGCCTCGTGAACACGGATCGCCAAAAGGTAAAGCATGAATCATATAGTAGATATGATGAACATGATGATTGTTCGCCATTGAAACTATATCAACTCTCGTGATGATCGGTGTTGATGTAGTGGATTTGGTCTGTGATCACTAAAACAATGTGAGGGATGTTGTTTTGAGTGGAGTTCACCTAGTTTAATTTCATTAATTAATTTGAACTCAATTTGTCATAAACTTAGTCTAAACTATTGCAAATATGTTGTAGATCAATGGCAGCCCTACCATCAATTTTAATGCTCCTAGAGAAAGAAAAGTTGAAAAACAATGGAAGCAACTTCATGGATTGGTTCCGCAATTTGAGGATTGTCCTCACAATGGTAATTTGACCTATGTGCTGGATGCACCGCTAGGTGACCCACCAGCTGATGCTACCGATGAAGTAAAGAATGTTTACCTCGCTAAGAATCAGTACTCCATAGTTCAAGTGCTATCTTGTATGGTTTAGAATCGAGCTTCGTAAAAGGTTTGAAGAGTCAGATCCATATGATATTGTCGAGGATCTCAAATTAATCTTTGAGACTCATGCGGCAATTGAAAGTTATGAAGCTTCAAAAGTTCTTTAACCGCAAGATGGAAGAGGGTAGCTCTCGGTGAGCATGTGCTTAAGATGTGCAGGCACGCAAATAAACTTCAAAGTTTGGGTATAGTGATTCCTAATACTTTGGGGTTTACCGCATCCTCCAATCACTACCACCAAGTTACAAGAACTTTGTGATGAACTACAACATGCAGAACATGAACAAAGAGTTGCCAGAACTATTTGCTATGTTAAAATCTGCAGAAGTGGAGATCAAGAAAGAGCACCAAGTGTTGATGGTCAATAAGACCACCAAATTCAAGAAAGGCAAGTCTAAGCAAAGGGACACTTCAAGAAGGGTGGTAAGAAAGTTACCATACCCACGAAGAAGACCAACGCTGGACCTAAGCCTGAAAATTAGTGTTTTTACTTCAAGGGAGAAGGTCACTGGAAGCGGAATTGCCCAAAGTACTTGGCGGATTTGAAGAACGGCAACATCAAGAAGAAAGGTATATCTGATATACATGTTATTGATGTGTATCTCACTAGTATTCGTAGTAGTGCGGTATTTGATACTGGTTCGGTTGCTCATATTTGTAACTCAAACAGAGCTGCGTAATAAACGGAAGCTAGTGAAGAACGAGGTGACGGCGCGCGAGGAAGCGGATCAAAGGTTGATGTGATCGCTTCGGCACGCTACCTCTTCATCTACCATCGGGATTAGTTTTATACTTAAATAATTGTTATTTGGTGCTGCGTTAAGCATGAACATTATATCGGGATCTTGTTTATTGTAGACGGTTAGTTGATTAAATCCGAGAATAATGGTTGTTCGATTTATATGAGTAATATGTTTTATGCACATGCACCTTTGATAGATGGTCTATTCATATTGAATCTCGATAGTGGAAATACACATATCAATAACATTGAAAGCTAAACGATTGATATCAAGCGATAACTTGACCTATATGTGGCAATCGCTGCCTTGGTCACATTGGAGTGAAGCGATGAAGAAACTCCATTCGATGGACTTCTTGAATCACTTGATTTTGAATCACTTGAAAGGTGCGAAGCATGTCTGATGGGTAAAATGACTAAGACTCCATTTTCTGGTATAATGGAGCGAGCTACAGACTTATTGGAAATCATACATACCGATGTGTGTGGTCCAATGGGTGTAGCATCATGTGGTGGTTATCGTTATGTTCTTACCTTCACGGATGATTTGAGTAGATATGGGTATATCTATTTCATGAAACATAAGTCCGAAACTTTCGAGAAGTTTAAGGAGTTTCAAAGTGAGGTAGAGAATCAACGTAACAAGAAGATTAAATTTCTACGTTCTGATCGTGGAGGTGAATATCTAAGTTACGAGTTTGGCGAGCATTTGAAGAAATGTGGAATACTTTCAGCTTGATTGACACCGCCGAACACCACAGCATAATGGTGTGTCTGAACGTCGTAATCGAACTCTCTTAGATATGGTTCGTTCTATGATGTCACTTACAGATTTACCGCTATCATTTTGGGGTTATGCATTAGAAACAGCCGCATTCACTTTAAATAGGGCACCGTCTAAATCCGTTGAAACGACACCGTATGAATTATGGTTTGGGAAGAAACCTAAATTGTCGTTCCTTAAAGTTTGGGGATGCGAAGCCTATGTAAAGAAGTTACAGCCGGACAAGCTTGAACCCAAAGCGGAAAAATGCGTCTTCATAGGATACCCGAAGGAAACTATTGGGTACACCTTCTATCATAGATTCGAAGGCAAAATCTTCGTTGCTAAGAATGGATCCTTTCTAGAGAAGGAATTTCTCTCGAAAGAAGTGACTGGAAGGAAAGTAGAACTCGACGAGGTTGTCGAACCTTCTCTCGAAATTGCGAGTAGCGCAGCACCGGAAGAAGTTCCTGTGGTGCCTGCACCAATAAGAGAGGAAGCTAATGATGGTGATCATGAAACTTCGGTTGAAGTTGCTACAGAGCCTCGGAGGTCAACGAGAACTCGTACCACTCCAGATTGGTATGATTCCGTTATGAATGTCATGTTGGTAGACAACACCGATGACCCCGAGACATATGAGGAAGCGATGATGAGCCCAGATTCCAATAAATGGCAAGAAGCCATGAAATCCGAGATTGGATCCATGTACGAAAACCAAGTATGGACTTTGGTGGACTTACCAGATGGCCGAAAGGCTGTCGAGAACAAATGGATTTTCAAGAAGAAAACAGATGCTGATGGTAATGTTACTGTCTATAAAGCTCGACTTGTCGCAAAAGGGTTTCGACAAATTCAAGGAGTTGACTACGATGAGACTTTCTCACCGGTAGCGAAGCTAAAGTCTGTGAGGATTATGTTAGCAATCGCTGCATATTATGATTATGAGATATGGCAGATGGATGTCAAAACAGCATTCCTCAATGGAGACATTGATGAAGAGTTGTATATGATACAACCCAAAGGTTTTGTCGATCCTAAAGATGCTAACAAGGTATGCAAGCTTCAACGGTCCATCTATGGATTGAAGCAAGCATCCCGAAGTTGGAATCAACGTTTTGATAAGGTAATCAAAAGTTTTGGTTTTGTACAAACTTATGGAGAAGCTTGTATTTACAAGAAAGTGAGTGGGAGCTTTATAGCATTCTTAATACTGTATGTGGATGACATATTGTTGATTGGGAATGATGTAGACCTTCTTAATAGTGTCAAGGAATATTTGAATAATAGTTTTTCAATGAAGGATCTTGGCGAAGCAGCTTACATATTAGGCATAAAGATTTATAGAGATAGATCGAAACGCCAAATATCATTGTCACAAAGTACATATTTGGACAAAGTTCTAAAGAGGTTTGGAATGGAAGATAGCAAGAAAGGGTTCTTGCCCATGTTGCCCAATACGACCTTGAGTAAAACTCAAAGTCCGACATCGGTAAGATAGAGAAAGGATGAGTAAGACTCTATGCCTCAGCCATAGGATCTCTAATGTATGCCATGCTATGTACTAGACCCGACATCGCATATCTTGTTAGTCTAACTAGCAGATATCAAAGTGATCCAGAGTGGATCATTGGACAGCGGTCAAAAACATCCTTAAGTACTTGAGAAGAACTAAGGATATGGTTCTTTCTTATGGAGGTGATGAACAGCTCGTTGTTAATGGTTACACCGATGCTAGTTGGAACACCGATCCGGATGATTCTAAATCACAATCTGGATACGTATTTATTTTGAATGGTGCAGCGATTTGGAGGAGTGCAAAGCAAAGCGTTGTGGCGAGATCTTCAACTGAATCGGAATACATGGCTGCCGGAGGCTTCACAAGAAGCGATATGGATGAAAGAGTTCATTACAGCTGGGTGTGGTTCCTAGTGCGCTGGACCCAATGTCTATCTCTGTGATAACATGGGCCATAGCCAATGCGCAAGAACCAAGGTCACACAAGAAGCTGAAGCATATCAAGCTACGTTTTCACGCTATTCAAGAACATATCCAGGATGGGGATATAAAGATTTGCAAAGTACACACAGATCTGAATGTGGCGGATCCGTTGACTAAACCTCTCCCGAGGGCAAAACATGACCAACACCAAACTGCCATGGGTGTTCGGTATATTACCATGTAATCTAGATTAGATGACTCTAGTGCAAGTGGGAGACTGTTGGAGATATGCCCTAGAGGCAATAATAAATGTAGTTATTATTATATATCTTTGTGTTTATGATAAATGTTTACATTCATGCTATAATAGTATTAACAAGGAAACCATTAATACTTGTGTGATTTGTAAACTTAATTTGAAGTCCCTAGTATAGCCTCTATACTTCACTAGCTTGTTGGTTGATTGATGATTGTGGTTTCCCTATCATGAACATTGAGATGTTATCAACAACAAGATCATATCGTTAGGAGAATGATATGGTGGACATACTCCTATAGATAAGCGTAGCATAAAGATCAAGTCATTTCAATAGTTCAATTGCTATATGCTTTCTGATACATAGTAACCTAAATCCTTCGACCATGAGATCATGCATATCACCTTTACTGGATGGATGCTTTGATGTCATCAAACACCACACCGTAACAGGGTGGCTATAAAGGTGGCATTGAGTGTTCGGAAAGTATTGGTTGAAACACATGGATCAAGAGTGGGATTTGTCCATCCACATGACTGATAGATATTCTCTGGGCCCTCTCGGTGAAATGTCATCCAATTAGCTTGCAAGCATGTGACTTGGTCACAAGGGATCACATATCACGGGAACGAGAAAAGAGTACTTATCAGTAACGAGGATGAACTAGGTATGCAGAGATACCGACGATCATAACCTCGGATAAGTAACATATCGTGAGACAAAGGGAAATTGGTATCGTATGTAAGTGGTTCAATCGATCGCAAAGTAATCGTAGAAATATGTGGGAGCCATATGAATTTCTAGATTCCTCTATTGGTTATTGTTCGGAGAAGTGTCTCGATCATGTCCGCATAATTCACGAACCGTAGGGAGACACACTTAAGGATTCGACGTTGTTTGAGTAGTTATGGTTTTATGAGAAAGATACCGAATGTTGTTCGGAGTCTCGGATGGGATCCGGGATATCACGAGGAGATCCGGAATGGTCCGGAGAATAAGATTCATATAAGGAAAGTCCCATTTTGGAGTAGCGGAATGATTCCGGTGTTTTCATCGGGAACATTCTAGAAAGTCCCGGAATGTCCGGCACTCCGGAGGGGGACGGGGTACATGAATGTGTCATTACATATTGGAATGATTGCATCATGTACTAGGTGTTCTTGCTGTCCAAAATAAAGGGTTTATTTAAATCCTAAATTGAAAAGTCAAACGGCTAGTTTGAAAGTCAAACGGCAATTTTGGGAAGTGGGAAAAGAGGAGGATTGGAGGAGGCCGAGTTGGAGGAGGGTTCCTCCCCTTGGCCGGCGCACCTCCCAAGGCCGAGTTGGGAGGAACTCCTCCCCTGGCCGGCCAGCCTCCCACCTATATAAGGAGGGCAGGGCTCCTCCTTGCACACTACTAGTTCCTATCCTCTAAACTAAACCCTAGATCTAAACCCGGTTTAGAGCTATTTGATTTAGAGCCTTCTAATTGATTTAGAGCCTTCTAATTGGTGTGTCTAATTACTAGACCACTAATAGCCTCTCTCATAAGCTCCACCATACTACCTGCTTAAGGCGAAGCCCTGGGATTTCCTCTACCTCCTGTACCACGCCACAGTCTGCCGGAATAGCGAGGAGAGTGCAACAACCTCCGCCTCTTTGGAACAAGGGAGAGGAAGGTCTTCACGAAAATCGAACGCAGTGACCGATCATGGGAGCGCTGCTGGAACGATGCCTGGAAGGATCGTCTACGCGATCTTGAGATCGGAAAGAGTACGACTACATCACCCACGAGAATCTGCTCTCGTTAAACACTTTGGAATCTTCGAGGGTGAGTTATTCCATCGACTCGTTGCTGCAATCTAGTAGATAGATCTTGGCTTGTTTGTTTGTATGCGATAGAAAATTTTTGTTTTCCATGCTACGAACCCCTACAGATACTTTAGATACTAACATTGGAATTCTTACTCTTGATTTAATAGTACTTATTAAACTTCATGGAGTAAATAGAGTTTGCTGAAAGTTTGCAATAGGACTTATAAACTTTAAATTGACATTCAAAACAATACGATACCAGTTCGTAAAGTAAATATCCAGAATTCTATAGTTCTATTATCTCAAATAAAAACTAAGCATAAGGTAGAAAACGAATGCCAGTGACTACAACAAACTATGCAAATTTGGTTCGACTAATCCAAATTAGAAATGAACTCCCACTCAAAAACGACATCCCTCGTGTCTTTTTGGTGATTACATGAACCAAATCCACTACACCAAGTCCGATCATCACGTGAGTTGATGTAGCTTCAAAGGCGAGCATCTATATGGGCATCATATCAACTATATGACTCATGCTTAACCTTTCGGTCCGTGTTCCGAGGCCATGTCTGTACATGCTAGGCTCGCCAAGTAAGAACCTTAGTACTCGCGTGTGTAAAACTGTCTTACACCTGTTTGTATGAAAGCGTAGATTCGAGTACACCCGATCATCACGTGATGTCTCGAAACACGATCCATAAAACGGTGCATACTTAAGGAAGAACACATTTTATCTTGATATTTAAATGAGGGATCATCTTACAATGCTACAGAAAGCGCCAAACTAGCAGTATAAGATGCTAACATCTAATGTGTAAAGTGAGATGATATGGTCCATGCATTTGATCTCTATCATTTGCATCGTGGTATGATCTCTATCATTCCTTTGTGTGTAAGGCCAAGGTCTATGGAACTTACACGTTGAATGTGTTGTAAGATTATCTGTCATACATCTACTTACAACAATACCATATCAAGACACGAGCCCAGCAACGATCTAAACTAGACGCCTCTAATTTATCAATTGCAAGTTTTACGTGGCTTAGGGCTTTCGGAGATAGAACCGTTCTTACCTACGAACATGAACCACAACGAGGATAACCAAATTATTAGCAACTCGTTGTAAATCAGATATTGACTATAGTAGGAGAGACAGACACCCGCCAGCCACTTATGCAAAACTAGTTGCATGTCAGTCGTGGAACCGGTCTCATGTACGATGACATGTAAGGTTGGTCCGGGCCGCTTCATCCCACTATGCCACCAATATCCAAAATACATAGAAGATGCAATAACATGATCATCATCGCCCACATATCAACATATGTGTAATACCCGTGCAAAGCACCTACGCATAGATCAGGCTCTGATACCACTGTTGGGTCCGCAACATAGAAAACAAAAAATTTCCTACGGTGTGAACTACACGCCAAGATCTATCTATTAGGTACAAAGCAACGGGTGGACATACATCCAATGAGAACTTACCCTCGTAGACAACGAGCTTTGTTAACGAGTAGGAACTCGTGGTTGATGTAGTCGTACACTTGCCGATCTCAAGATCGTGAGGAAGCCCAGCAGGTCCGGCTCCAGCACGTCCATCAGATCCAGCTCCGGCACCACCAAGTCCAGCACCGCAAAGCAGCGGTGCATCCGTGATCGCACACACATTCGGTATCCCGACAACCTCCGTCCCTCGCTCCAGCAAAGCAGCGGAAGCAGCAACTCCTTTCCAGATAAAGCCACCGGGAACATGTATCTCGCTAATACGAGACCATGGGGAAATAATACTAGAGGGGGAGAGAGATCCTTCATAAGGAGGTGTGTGTGAGAAGTGAGGAGGGGGTGGCCTTTTATAGGAGGAGGGGGGTGCCCCTCCTTCATGGCCGACGCATGGAGGAGGTGAGTCTTCACCTCCTCCATTCATGTGGTGGTAACTCCCTCCACATAAATTTGCCCCTTCACATTCTCTTTTAAAGTCTCCACTTTAAATGCATTAAATTTCTCCAAATTTAATGCTCTCTCATTTAATAAAACTCTTTTATTATTTTTATTCAGAATTTTTTTAATTACTTTAATTAACAAACATTCACATAAAACCCCCTGCAACATTTCAATATTACATGCAGAACCAATTTTAGCAACTTCACCCGAAACAGTTTCGGTGTCTATTGAAATAATTCCAGCGCTTTCTTAAATCTTTATCTGAAACATATTTGCTCCAAATGGTGTCGGTATCCCTTAAGTGTGTCACCCTACGGTTCGCGAATAATGCAGACATGATCGAGACCCCTCTCCGATCAATAATCAGCAGGGACCTGGAGATCCATACCGACTCCTACACATTCAACGATGACTTCGTGATCGTGAGAACCTTTAACGCTAGTAACTAAATCCCTTTGTCCGCGATATATTACATGTCCGAGATTCGATCATCGGTATCTCCATACCTAGTTTGATCTGTCGACATGCACTCTTTTCTTGTTCCCGTGATATAACATTCTAGTGATCACATCACTTGCTTGCAAGCTATTTCAATGTGATATCACCGAGAGGGCCCAGAGTATTCTATCCATCATCGGGATTGACAAATTCCACCCTTGATCCATGAGCCTCAACATAACACCTTCGTAGCACTGGACCCATCTTTATAGTCACCCTGTTACGATGTGACGTTTGATGTTATCAAGATACTCTTTCGGTGTTAGCAATTAACATGATCTCATGGTCTAAGGATAAAAATTACTTCGTATGATGTTATAGCAATATAAACATAATGACTTTGATCGTAATGCTATACTTCAGATGAATGTTCATCACATCATTCCACCAATGGTATGACCTTGTTATTAACAACATCCAATGTCCATGATCAGGAAACATTGATCATCTTGTTAATCAACAAGCTAGTCTATAAGAGAGGCATAACTAGGAACCCTTTTTTTTATTAAACACACATGTATTGATGTTTCCGATCAATACAATTCTAGCGTGTAAAATAAACATTTATCATAAACATGGAATAAGATAATAACCACTTTATTATTGCCTATCGGGCATATTCCCTTCATGTAGAAGGTTTCATGGTATTGAAACACCTCTCTATGTGCTAAAAGTTTTGAAGTTACTCTTGTTTTATCTTCCTATGCTTGTCACTTTGTTCTTTGTGAATTTATTTGCTTACATGATTCCTATGCATAGGATGTGGGTTAGACTTAAATGTGTTTTGAATATTCTTCTTGATGCTCTCTTTTACTTCAACTCATATTTCTTATGAGAGCTTCCTCTCAAACTTTTATGCCTGAAGATGATAATATGTCTATTATTCCTGGGAGACCTTTTCTTAAATACTGCAGGAGCTGTTATTAATTATAATCAAGGGAAGGTGACCTTCAATGTTAATGACAAGGAACATATTGTCTATTTCCCCAAGAAGATTGAAAGGACTTATGGCTTGAATTCAATTGAACATGTTGAGGGCATTCAAGTTGGAGAAATGTATTGTCCCATACCAAGAGAAAAATTTGAAACTATTATGATTGGGACCATTGCTATCAAGGTTGAGGTAACATAATCATTAGTGGAATACAAAGTTTTGTATCATATGAAATTGTTTTGGTAACAAGACCTGATCAACCTTGTTAACAAAAGGATTTCATTGTACAAAACAATGTTTTCACCATGATTATCTCCGCTTACTTCTATTTTATCCATTTTTAGTTTTTGCTTTTGCCTAACTTAAAGGCATTAAAGAAAAGTACTTATTGGGAGATAACCCAAAAGTTTTAGATGAGTCTTGGAAGTTATTACTTACTTCAGTAATAACTGCTCCTTATCCTTTTTATTTGCTTTTTGTGCCAAGAGTAACCTCTAATGAGAGAGAAGTAATGATTGGGAAAGTTGCTGTCCCGAAACAGATTTTTGGACTTCACCGTAAAAATTCGTGAGAGAGATCTGTATGTTGGATTGATCTGTAATGTTTTGTGCTTCTGCCCCAGGTTGTTATCTAACTTTCGTTAGTTCAACACTTTTTGATTTGACAAACATAAGGTCTTCGAAAAAATTCGTCTTTACCTGCTGATCTGTTTTGACAGATTTCTGCCATTTTCTGCATTTGCTTTTTGTGGGTTCCTTTTTGAGTTCTTTTGGGGAATTGAGCTTTTTGAGGGAAGTGCTACATTAGCTAGTGTTCTAATGGAAGTTTTCTTGTTGTTAAAACTGAACCTTAAGACTTATTATCTTGAGTGCACTAATGTTGTTAATAAAGATTGTGTGAAGTTTTGTATGAAGGAAAAATTCCAGGTGTATGGAAGGAATGAGTAATGAGATGAAGGATGGACTAAAGCTCAAGATTGGGGATGCCACGCGTGTCACCCCAAGAAATATCCAAGAAGTACAAGCGTCAAAGCTTGGGGATGCCCAAGGCATCCCCTTCTTCATCAATAAAAATCCCAGGTTTCTTCCAAACGCTTCATTTTTATTGTTTCATGCACAGTTGTGTTGTTCTTGGAGCGTCTTCTTTTTTGTTTTTGTTTTGGTTTTTTGTTTGCTTTTTTTTATTAGTTTTCTGAATAAATTTGTTGGATCCCCACTTTCATACATTGGTGTTCAAATAGTTTGGTTTGGTTTGGAAAAGAGTAGGAAAGCTCATGCTTAAGTTGTAAAGATAGTTTGTTTTTGATTGTGGCCTATGCTTTATCATGCCATGCTTGATATTGTTTTTGCTTTATGCTTAGTATTCTTTGCTGTAGCATGACTTGTTATAAACAATTGAGATTGCTTAATGTGCCTTGGATGAATCATGCGTTGTTTTAGCATATTAAAACATAGTTTAGTGGTATTCTCCTTTGATGCTTTATTTGGGTTGACTTGGCACATGCTCACACCATGTTATGACTATCTCAAGTCACCATAAGCCTTTATGATCCTTTAGTTTTCAACTTGTAGTATCACTTTATGCTTTGATCAATGATGTTTTGTCGCTCTGCATGATTATGGCCATTATTGCTCTCTTAGTTTGTTGCTCCCAGTCTTTTGCTAGCCTCCACAACCAAGTATGAGTTCCACTCATGCATCAAACTCCCTAAAACAAGTTATTCCAAAGAGTCCACCATACCTACCTACTAGCTTATGCTATTCCAAGTATATTCATTCTTTTTTTTACCTTCCAAATTAAACTTATTATGAGAAAACTAGTGATTAAAGCTCTCACAAACTTGATGGCACACTTTACTTTACTTGCCCTTAATAAACTTGAACCATTGTGTCGTCTATGTTGTATATGCTTGCACTTATTTGTTGGGAATTAGCAGAACCATGCTTTCATGGGGAACGCTTTCAACATTGCACTTGGTACTTGTACCTAGTTGATATCATGCTCTTTTGTATATGGATGTCGTCGGTGTGAAATGAAAGGGGAGCTTGTAAGTCCATGGAGTTATGTATATGTGTTAGAGAAACGCCTGGGCCGCTGGTCTAATCCATGCTGACATGGTGGAAACCTACAGCGTAACCATAATGAGCTATCTATGAAGCATTCTTCTTATAAAAAAAGAGTCCTATATTGAGAAAAAAGCCAAAGTGCCTATTTTTCTAGAAGACTCCAGGAGCCAGAATACGAGACGGAGGAGAGCTAGGGGCTAGCCACACCACCCCTAGGCGCGGGCTGGGCCTGGCCACGCTAGGGCATGGTGTGGTGGCCCCAGGCACCCCCTCGGTTTCCCTCTTCGCCTATAAGAAGCCTTCTGACCTAAAAACTTCGAGGGGTTCGATGTTTTTCTAGAAGGAGTTCCGCTCCACCGCCACCATTAGATTCCACGAAACAGCACCAGAAACTCCGTTCTAGCACCCTGCCGGGACGGGGAATTGGAGGAGATCATCGCCACCATCATCACCATCGCTTCTCCATCGACCATCCATGTTTTCCCCCATCTATGAGTGAGTAATCCCCCGCTGTAGGCTATGGGGATCGTAGGGATTGGATGAGATCATTCATGTAATGGCATCAGATTGTTAGGGCATGGTGCCTAGTATCTTTTATTAGTGCTTTATGACTTTGTTGTGACTTGTTGTGCTTAATGCTTGTCACTAGGGCCCGAGTGCCATGATTTCAGATCTGAACATGTTATTGATTCATTATGATAGTATTGTTTTGGGTCTTATCTGCAAGTTGTATACACACGTTGTTGTCCGGAACCTATGGCCCAAGGCGATGTAAATCGGGATAACCGAAAGGGAAAGGCTTTGATGTGAGGATCACATGTGTTCACGGAGTGTTAATGCTTTGCTCCGGTGCTCTATTAAAAGGAGCACCTTAATTGCTAGTAGTTCCCTAGAGGCCCCGCTGCAAACGGGCTGGCAGGACAAAACATGTTGTGCAAGTTCTCATTGCGAGCACGTATGACTATATATGGAACACATGCCTAGGATTGTCTAGTACTTGGATGCTTTATCTTATTTATCTGCAATTGCCCTATGTTCTGATTGCTATGTGAATTGTCTTGTCCATGCAACGCCTCCATCCATCCCTATGCCTACCTTTTCGAATCCCATCTTTGCTTTTGTTACTACCGTCTTTGCTTTACTATTGTCATTTTTGCTATTCCTACTACAAAACTGTTAATCGATAAACTGCTGTGAGCAAGATTGTTTCCAGGTGCAGCTGAATTGACAACTCAGTTGTTAAGGCTTATAAATATTCTTTGGATCCCCTTGTGTCGAATCAATAAATTGGGTTTCACTTCCCTCGAAAATACTGCGATACACCCCCTATACTTGTGGGTCATCACTTACTACTGCAACATAGCCCGTGAGCCTCTGTATATCCTTCAAGCATGTCGGTCGTTTGATGTCAAGGATGGCCTTGATTTTCTCCGGGTTAACCTCAATTCCGTGGTGCGAAACAATGAAGCCCAACAATTTGCCGAATGGGACCCCGAAGACGCACTTCTTGGGGTTAGGCATCATGTTGTACTTCCAAAGGTTGTCGAAGATTTCCTGCAAATCGGTGATTAGGTCGTTTGATTTCTTTGACATCACCGTGATGTCGTCCATGTAAGTGTGTACGTTGCGACCTATTTGGTCATGTAGTCAGTGTTGCATTGTTCGTTGGTAGGTAGCACTAGTGTTTTTCAACCCAAAGGGCATCGTGACATAGCAGTATGTGCCATAAGGTGTCATGAACGAAGTGGCCAGTTGGTCCGACTTTCGCATCCGGATTTGGTGGTATCCTGAGTAAGCATCGAGAAAACACTGAAGCTCCGAGCCAGTCGTCGAGTCAATGACTTGGTCAATGCAAGGCAAAGCAAACGGATCCTCTGGACACGCTTTGTTCAAGTCGGTGTAATCAATGCACATTCCTAATACTTTAGTTCCCTTTTTAGGACAAGTACAGGATTTGCCACCCATCGGGTGTGAATAACTTCTTGGATAAAGCTAGTCTTAAGTAACCTAGCTATCTCTTTGCCTATAGTCTATCGTATTTTGTCAACGAAGCGTCGTAGAGGTTGTTTCACCGGTTTGGCATTATGATCAATATTCAAGTTGTGCTCGGCAAGTTCCCTAGGTACACCTTTCATGCCGGCAGGTTGCCAGACAAAGATGTCCCTATTCTCATGGAGGAACTCAACGAGCGTGCTTTCCTATTTGGGATCCAGGTTCATGCCAATGGTGGTGGTCTTGGAGGAATCTCCTTCAACAAGCTCCACCTGCTTAGTCTTGATGGCGGCCTTGAATGCGGGTTCGGAAGTAGTGATTTTCTTCTTTGAAGTGGGCATCTCTGAGGCATCGACCTGATTCTGGATCTCCTTGAACTCCTCACCGTAGAGAACTGCTTCGGCGAAGGCAGCTTCACTGAGCTTGCATTTCCTTGCCTTGGTGAAGCTTCCGTCAATGGTGATGATGTCGTTTGGTTCGGGTATCTTGATCTTGTTGTAGACAAAGCATGGCCTTGCGAGGAAGGACTAGAATATGCCGCATCCGAAAATGACATGGTACATGCTCTTGAGGGGCACCACTTCAAAGGTCATGCGCTCTTGGCGGTAATTGTTGAAATCACCAAAGGCGACCGGAAGGGTGATACAACCTAGGGAATTAGCTTGTCAGCCAGGGACAACGCCATGGAACATGGTGTTGCTCTTCCTTAGTTGGGTCTCCATCAAGTTCATCTTGTGCAGTGTATCTAGGTACATGATGTTGATGCTGCTTCCACTGTCCACGAGGCACTTGGTGAACTCTGTGCCGTCAATCAAAGGGTTGATGATCATGGCATACTAGTTCTCTATTGGGATGAGGTCTGGATGATCCTGCCTATCCCAAGTGATTGGAACTTCCGACCACCTCACATACTAGGGAACTGGAGGGAGTAGCCACTATTATCCTCAGCGAGGTTTTCTAGGCCCTAATGGTGGGATTACCAAGGAAGGTATGGTAACACGGAGCCTTCTTCTCGGAGGGTTTCTTGCCCTTTCCATCACCCTTGTTGATAGACTTGGGTTCCACGTCTTCATCCATGTCACTTGAATCCTTGGAATCTTCCTCCTTCTTCTTCCCTTTGCCCTTTCCGTGGGGTATGGTCTTCCTTAAGGTCATTGACAAACTTGCATCGGCAATTGGTGTGGGTGGCCTTGCCGTTTGCATCAAGGTGGACGAAACACGGCATGTCGCGGTACTCTTTGTACGTTTGGGGAACGCGGGGCACTGAGGGTGTTGAGTCACTCCTCTACTGCCCATGGCTAGCCCCCGGCCACGACCACACTGTCTGCATCTGCCTCTGCCAACAACATTGTGGCGACCATGTCAGTTGTTTTCTTCTCTTCGGGCGGAGTCTTCCGCTTGTCGTTATTGTTTTTTCTGGCCTGGGTAGGGATTGATATTGCCGGCAACAATCCACATGCATCATCATTAGCAGTGGCGAACTCGCTAGCCATGGGGATCATCACGTTGAGGTTGAGCTTGTTGTTATCTTGTTTGCGCTTCAACCTATGCCGGAGCAAAGTCCCTTTCTCCAAGCCATCGATGAAGGCAGCCATAGCGATTTGTTCGTGTACCCCCGCGCATGAATTTTTTATATCCAGCCAGCGGGAAAGGTAAGCACGAGAGGACTCATCCTTTTCTTGCATGCAAAGCTATAGGTCTCCGATAGTGTAGGGACGTTTGTACGTACCCTCAAAGTTCTTGGTGAACGCTTCATGCATGACCAACAAATTGCAGATTGCTTTCTCCGGCAAGTCATCAATCCGTTGTCGAGAGGTGCCGGTGAGCATGAGTGGGAGGTACTTGATGGCAACATTAGGGTTTCCCCCTACAATGTCAATCGCTTCGCTATAGTCCTGCAACCATGTAGCTGGCTTGGCAGTGTCGTCATAGGGCTTGATGGTCTTGTTGATCTGGAGACCCTTGGGGTAAATTGTGGCCCATATTACCAGTCCAAAACAATGTGGCCCAAGGTATGGGAGCTCTCACACTTCTTGGATCTTGTCCAGCCGTGAACGTGCGTCATACGGCTATGGTTGCTTCCCTTTTCCATCATGGGGAGGAGAGTTGTGGTGCGATCTGTTGGATCCACCATGTCCTCCGCCATGATGGCTACTGGGTGGCGATAGCAGCGCTGGTGGCGGTGGGTTAGCCTTTTTGCTGCTCCCTCCATGCGACTCCTCACGCCTATTGTGATTGCTTGTCGGACGTGGTGCTTCATTGTAGGATCTGCTCCTATGTCCTTAGTTGCCGTTGTGCTCTCCGACATGCCGAGGTTTCTCACCCTGGTCACGTATAACAATACCGACCTAGGGACGCCTGGGAGGTGGGATGCTTGTGCGGTGGCACGGCTATGGTTCCTCGTGACATCAGGATGGCAACGATCGACGAAGGCGAGCCTGTTCTCCATGGTCATATGATATAGGTATGGCATCGGCCCTATTACGCGCATCCCTTCGTCTTCGCTCCGTGGAGCCTATATGGGATCCCTCGTCACGGGGAGATCTTGGCCTTCGACGGTTGTTTAGTGTTGACTGGCAAAGCTCCGGATTGGACTCAAGCCTTTGCAAGGTGCCCTTCTCCTGTTGCTTGCAAGCCTTGGCTACGAGGTCATAGACCTAAGCCACCGCTTCTGGCGACCTGTCTTGTTCAAAGAGGGTCTTGGCGACAGCCATGTTGAGGGCGGGAGTTGGCATTACTTGCCTCCCCTCAGAATCAATGTATGGGGTGGCTTTTGCCGGTTTGGATCCTTCCCATCCTAACTTGGGCCAAACGCCGAGGTATTTGATGACGTGAGCTTTCTTTGGCTTGTGCTTTAGTAGAAACTGCATGTACTCAGCCTCCATTGCTCTTGCCGCCTTGATAGATTGCTGCGCCCTGGCCATGTCTTTGTCCAGTTGAGTGCCATGTTCCGCAATGCACTTGGCCTCCGTGAGGATTTCTACACGCTTCTCATCAAGATCCATAATGCTCTGAATATGGGCGATGGTAATGGGCTCGACGAGGAGTGCACTATATGTCTTGTCTGCAGGAGTAACCAATGGGTTGCCAGCTGCAGACGTTGATGGTGGCGGCAGATTTGCTTGCTTGGTAGTACTGGGGCCTGTGGTGATTTCATGCGCCTGCTGCGAAAGGATAGCAGGATGGGACATGGCCTTGGCCGGAGCCGGAGGTTCGGCGACCTTCTTTGCCGCTGCCGCTCTGGTAACCGTAGGTGTGGGCGAATCTCTCTCATGTTTCGGTTCCTGTCCGTCTTCTTCCATCACGCTCCCAATGGCGACTAGTACCTGGCGGGAAGTGTTCACTTTCTCGGTGCGCTCCTCCTTCTTGATCTCCCTCATAACAGCATCGCACTCCTCCAAATTAGTATCCGAGTCTCCGCCATCCATGTTGATGTCGGCGTATAGTGCATCGAGGACTGAGTCAGAGTTGGCTTCGGTGTTGTTGACGGTGGAGGTGGAGGGTGATGGCGGCGGGCCATTGTCTTGGTTGCTTCCTCCGGTTGTGACGACGATCCTCTGCCTCAGCCTTCTCATTGGCATCTGCGTAGTCATTGACAATTGTGACCATCTCGCCAAGGGTGAGTGACCCGACGAACTGCCACCTCCTGAGTGTATGCCGGAGGAGTGTCCCAGGCGTAAGCCCTTCCACAAAGTGGTAGATGAGTTCATCAGCATGGTCACCCTCTAGGGTTTCCCTCACCCTCATCCATTTGGAAAGGTATTCACGGGGAGGTTCTTCGTTCTTTTGAACGCATTTGGCCAGATTGAAGATGGTGACGACACCGACAAAGTGTGACCTCCGTGTCTCTAATGCTCGGGGAAGCCAAGCGGATCCACGGGGTCCTTACACCGTTATATCCTGCACATGGGCGGTTTGGGTGGGCCCGCCATACTCTAGAGAGAGGTACAACCCAGATTCTTCCGCAAACATGTCCTACCCGTAGGTGGTCCATATGGGTCTTGACGAGTTTCCGACTTCTTAGGAGCTAGGACCCGAGTCAGTTTCACCGATGAAGATGTGGATGTCTCCGACTAGGACGACGGAGCAGCGGGTAGGGTTCGTCTTTGTCGGGACCCAAAATTCGTCTGGAGGGACGATCGGGATGTTGCCGGGGGAGAGGACGCACACAATGGCTACGGTGTCACTGATTCCCGCAAAGAGCTTGGACCTTGCCCGGCGTAGAGCTCGAAGCGCCTCTTGCCTCATGGTAGGCACCAACTGTCATGGTATTACCGACGAGTACGCCATGGAGGGGTCCTCACATAGCGTGTTTAGAGACGTGGGGGAAGGCGGTGAGTTGGCGGGTACGAGGTAACATAGCTTACCTAGGTTCAAGTCCCACAACGATGGCGGAACTCTACTCCTGCTATAAATCACTATAATGGCAATACACCGAGTTACAGAGATCTGATCGCTGTGCGAGGTGTTGCACTGAATTATATGTGTTTTCCTATGACGTTCCCTAAAGGCTCCCACAGGCCCGGCTTATAAAGGCACCAAAACCTAGGGTTAAAGGGAAAGGACCTTGCCGGACAAGGTAAAGAGTCCAACACTAATACAAACTAAGCTTCGTGTCTTGCACTCCAAGGCTCCGAGTATGTCGGTGACTCCTACGTAGTCTTCCTTTATCCGGCATGGGCCTCCCTTCTGGATCTGTCTAACTAGGCCGCCTAGCAGGCCATAGGCCATGCTACCAACTATGGGCCACCCGGGTTAGCCATATTAGAGACGTTCTATGGTGGTACCATTTAGCATATCCCCGACAGTGCCTTATATTTTGGGACGAAGGGAATATCTTTCAAACAAAAGTCTAGTTTGTGAACGGACAAGGGGAGATCTCGGCAATGTCCATGAAGAAGGACTTAGGGTTTTGTGTAAAAGAGAACGCTGGGGATTTCATAGGATGTCAGGAAACAATTGAGTCAAAGTTGCCTAAATATTAAGAGGAATCGCTCTGTTAAAAATCGCTTTGGGATTGTTTGGTAGTTTTTCTAGGCTTCTCCCGCCCTATATATAATAGGTTGGGTCTCAAAGCTGTATGCAGATAGGTTACATGATTACAACACCAACTCCATGTCGGTCTTTGTTCCTATTTCCTAATACAACTATAATCTTTGTCAGTTGCTTCTTGGATCTTCATCTTGACTCTTCATGGGTCGTAAACCTTTCTGCAGGCCCTAGATAGCAAATCATAGGGACCCGAGTAATCATACCTATGTTAGTATCCCCCGAGACTCTACCCGAACCGTAGATTCGAGTTAAGTCTCAAGAAAATGCTTAATTCCTTGTTTTTACTATTTTTAATGTTTTATAGGGATCTGGTACAACAAGCCTAGCGCATCTGACGGATCGGGAATCAGTTAATTGCTCCTGGCCAAAAGCAAGGTTGTCCTACATCAAACTCAAGTCCCCAGGCCTAAACTCGGGATTTATTACTAGTGTAATTCAGTTCAAGCCGCTGAGGTCTTATCAAATACTGAATTCCATTTTCGTTTTATCGGGTACCCAACGCGTCCGTCGGGATTTTTCGTCGTATCATAGATATGGATATAATACTGGCACAGCGCATTCTTGTGCGATTACCAGGCCACACAAGACGAATCTTGGGGTCTTACCTTCATGTTCCTGAACACGGCATTCGGAGTTTTGTCGCATTTAGCTGTGATCCTTGATTTAT
The DNA here is from genome assembly GCA_023614405.1 of Avena insularis. Lineage (NCBI taxonomy): Eukaryota > Viridiplantae > Streptophyta > Magnoliopsida > Poales > Poaceae > Avena > Avena insularis. Next base: position 115,191,594 of record CM042688.1, on the reverse strand, counting down.
ATATTTTGTCGGCTGCTTTGATTTTTTGCTTCATATACACCCTCTCGATAGTAGTTTTTGTTTTGTTTTTTCCTTTATCAGGTGTGCATCAGCGCTCCTGATAGGAGTAGCCCCCTAGGCTATGTTCGGATGTATGCATCATGACATAGGCTCAACAATCTTTCTATTATGATGTCAATGTGTCCTCAAATTTTTATCGGGTGCACGACCAGTGCTCCTGATAGGATTAGCCCCTGAGTCTACAGTCAAAATTTTCGTTTTCGACTATAGTCTCAATCTTTTTCATGGAGAAATTTACCTTGACTCCCTATTTCTCTTCGGGTGTGTACCCTTTCCACTGAACCATTTTTTTTGTGACGTCATTGATGAAGAATTTTACACTTCTTTATTTTTGAAACATATGCTCGTGACGGGACGTGTCATTCGTGGGCCCGTGTTGCAGTAATGATGACGCGTGGTGGCGTATTCGGCATAGTTTCCTGACTGCACGTCCCCTTTTTTGCGTGAAGATCGAGGTGGCGTGCGTTGTTTGTCCGTTTTTACCGTAGTAATAAGTTCTTGAGATATTTTATTTTACGGAACCTATGGACACGCATCATTATCATGTGCCTTTTGGACGTTTCGATTTTACATCGAACGGTCCAACTTGTGTAGCTTTGATCTTCATAAGAGGAAGGGAATTTGCTTTACCCCTTTTTACCTTGTTCTTGCTAACTTCATCTTCCTCCTTGCGCCCCTGCCTTCCTTCGTTCTCCCTGTGAAACTCCTGATTTGCGTTACTGTCACTTCATCATCACCATGGGGAAAAGCAAGGTGGGAACTTCCTCCAATGCCTCCAAGGCCACTAGGAAGAGGGCTATCGGATGGGCTCCTTTCAAGTGCACGACGCGGGAGCTACGTGAGGCGCGGAACTCCGGCCACCTGACGGAGGGCTCCTTCAAGCTTCCTAGGGACGAAGCTGCTCCAATCCCCGAATCAGGCTAGAGGGTAATGTTCCTCTTCTTTCTTTTTCGTGGCCTTTCTCTTCCTGTCCATGAATTTCTTCGTGGTCTTCTTTTCATCTATGGCGTGCAGCTCTACCAGCTCACGCCGAACTCTATTCTCCATGTCGCTTGTTTTGTCACTCTCTGTGAATGCTTTCTCGGGATTCATACCCATTGGGGCCTGTGAAGTACTTCTTTTATGTTTGCCACAATGCCACCGACAACATTGTCCTTGACGTTGGAGGCGCCATTTTCTCAGTTCGCTCCGACGTAGATTATTTTGATTTCAAGCCTGCTGATTGTGTCCAAGGATGGAAAGCCAAATGGTTTTACATCAAAGACCAATCCATCGAGGGTCAGTCTTTCGGGTTAGACCCTTTGACCCAAAGAAAACTTGTCACAAACTTGACTCCTAGGATCAGCGTCCTTCTGCCGAAGAAATGGCGGAGATCCAACCCCATCTTGACCATATTGCAAAACTGTGGCATGAGGTTGGTAAGGAACTATCTAGTCTTCAGATTATGGAGTATTTCTTGTGGATTAGCGTGTAGCCTCTATAGGCTCGTTTGTCAGGTATGTGGGCATATACTGGCAAAAATGATCCTATGAGGATTTCTCGAGATGATCTGTTCCTCAAGGTTTATGAGAAAAGGGTTCGTAATTTCACGACCCTTATGGCAAAAAGCGTGGTTCCTTCAGATTGTTCTGTTGAGCCCTTTGGCAAGAAGAACCATCTTCCAGAGGTAAATTTCTTTTCTCTTTTGCTCCTTGCTCATCTATCTTTTGTAATTGTTATCCTTTGTGATTGATGGTTTTCTTGCTTATGTAGGATTATGATCATCTGTCCTGCCTTCCTCCTCTTCCTGAGAGCGGTCAGCTTCTCGCCAACCCTTCTGCTTCCGATGATCTTCCTTTGACTGGGACTCCCGCTCATGAGGAGATAGAGAGATCTGCCATAGAATCTTTGTCAAGGACGCCATCGCTTCCGTCAGCTTGTTCCGAGGATTTCCGTGTTGCGCCTGTTGGCGAAAAATGGAAACATCTGGACATCATGGAAACCATTGAAGACTCAGATGATTCTATGGCCTCGAAACCTTCGGGTGTTGTACCATTATCGTCGGCTCCTTCCCAGAAGAATCTTTTCCACTTTGCATAGGAGTATCTTCGTAAGTACTTATCTTCTCTTTACTGTTTTGTCGGATGATTCAGTTGCTGATGCTTCCTTATTCTTCGTCTTTGCTCTTGTAGTGGTGATGATCCAGAAGACCCGCCTTTGTCTCCTCTTCGCACTTCTGTTGCTCCTTCTGTCAAGGAGCCAAAAGATTTGCTCGCGTCTTCTGCGGATACAATTATCCAGAAGGATGTTGCCGCTATGTCAAAGCCCCTGGCGCCGAAAAGAAGATAATTGGCTGGCAAAGGCATGGTGATATCCGAGAGCCCTACCGAGGTGGATATGCAGGATGTAAGTGCATCTTTAATTTTTAATTTCACCATTGATCCTCCTTTATTTGCCTTCCTCCTAATGTACTTCTTTGCAGCCTGTGATGCGTGAGATGGTTGACATGGCCGCCAACTTCATTAAGATCCGTAATGAAGCCAAAGGTATGAAAGGTATATTTTCATTTTTTTCGTAATTTATGCGCTTCTTCTCATTTTCCTAACTTTTTGCTTTCCTTTGTTATTCCGCCGATGCCAAGGAGTCTGAGGTCATCTAGGACGAGGCGTTGAAGCGTGCCGACAATCTGGAGGCCCAACTTCGGATCACTAAAAAAGCTTTGGTGGAGGCCAAACAAAAGCCAATGCTGATGCTGAAGAAATAGCCAAGCAGGCCGCCATCCAAGATGAAAGTCTTCAGAAGCGCTTGGAGACTCTTAATGCTTCCTTGACTCGTAAGTTTTTTGTTTGGCAGGGGATAATTTTTGTTTTAGTCCTCATTGTTTATGTGTTCTGATCGTCCCTCCTTTTTAGGTATGTGTAGAGCTATTAGGCCAAAATTTGTTGCTTGATGAAGACAAGAAGTTTGACCCCTTATCGGATGCTGTTAGCACCTTGGAGGCTAATAGTGTTTGTGTGTGCAACCTCCTTGTCCGATCTCGCCGTGCCTTCAAGGGTTTGCATGCCGAAGTTTTTCCGTCGAAGGAAGTACCTGGCAACTTGAATGATCTTGTCGCTATATTTGGCGCTAACCCGAGTCCGCTTGTTGGATACAGCATGACTCAGTCGAAAAGTGGTGCGGAAACGTCGATGACATTGGCGATGGCGCATGGCGAGAAGGTCGACTAGGAGAAGTTAGCTCCTATGTCCTAGTCAACTCCAAAGACCAGTCAGTTGATTTGAAGCCTTTTGTTAAGAGGGCCAAGAAATTTTCTCGGCTACTTCTGGGTATAAAGCCAGATCCAAAGGGATCAACTACTCCTTCTTCTGCTGGTGCTCCTTCTTTGGATGATGCTCCCCCTTCAGCTGCTTCCCCTACCATAGCTAGTGCTCCTTCTGCCAGCGCAACCTTGTCTTTGAAGAAATCAGCTCTGTAGCCTTGTTTTGTAGTTTCCTGCGTTTCTTCTGTTGTCATTGTAATGACTATTAACTTATCCTGTTGCTAGAATGCCTCCTTTTGATGAGAAGGGTATTTTTGTATATATGTATATGAGTGGCTCTTTTCTTTGCTGAAGGTCTTTTATGTGTCTTGTCAGATTTTGAATGATTCCGCTGCTCCTCCTATGCCTACGCAGACGTCATATGTGACTCCATCCTCATATGGAATGGGTGCAGCTGAGACTGCCATTGTTTGTACATTAGATCCGCCTTTATATGCTGAAAAAATTGAACAGGTGAAGAAACTCGAAGGAAAACTTCGGGTTGTTCAATCAATGGTGGATGTTGCCCAGTCAAAGACGCGTTAGGCCCTTGATCGTGAGGCATACTTCCTGGACGAGATTTCCAAGGCAAGTGAGAAGATGCTGTGTAAGTCCTTAAGTTTTTGCTTTCTGCCGCTCCTCGTTTTGTGGGATGCCAATTTCTCTCTCCTTTTCTTTGTAGGCATTCGATTGTGCAAGAGGAAAGAAGCCCAACGCATGTGCAACCGAATGCAAGCTCTTGTGGCTGCTTCTCAAGATTCTGGGACGGATTTCTGGATTGATCATCGTCGTGCTTACGCCGTGGACTTGCTTCAGGACCGTGTATCCGAGGTGGAGCAGTTTGTCATGGGACCCAAAGTGGGTGGTTAGCTCTATTGAAGGTTATTTCTTGCTTTGACCAATGAAGATACTCTGGTGTAGGGGGTGGCGCTGTTTCTGCCATGTTTACTTGTCTAGTGATCAGCTTTTGTGTTCTATTGGATGGCCACCCCTTCTGGATCATCGACATAGCTCCTTTTGACCTGGGGTACTCATCTTCTTGGTTTGTTGTGTTTTGCAGTTGCCCCGCTGGCGGATGCCCTGGTGGTGGTGGTGGTGCACCGGTAGCAAAAGCGCCAGGTGCAGTGTCGTAGCCCCGGTTTGCTGATTCAGTTGCCCTTGAATTGCATAGTCCTTTCATTTTTAAGAATGTTTGGCAGTCCTTTAAGAGGTGATTGGATCGCCTTTTCCCTATTGAGTCTACGTAGAAGTGCATATTGCATGGCCCTTCCAACATTTGTCCTACTGACATATGTGGGTCTCGATTTGCTGGCTGGTACCGTTGCTGTGACTAGCTTCCTCCGGCTCGTCCTTGTTACTGCGGTACCCGCTATTCTAGCCATCGCTTCATCAGTTGTCCCCTCCAAAAAAACTGGCTAGAACATAACTTGGTGTGCTATACCCATTGTTGTTTCGTCGCCTTCTGTCATTGTTGTGACACTCTAAAAGGACATTTATTGTCCTAATATGTTTTGGTGTTCATTAACAACATGAGGTACATTTTACTATGTGTTAAGGTCTACAGGTCAATCTATTGAAAAAGGGAAAAGTTGTAGTGTTGTGGGAAACTTCATGGCCAAATCCATGCTTACCTGAAGTTTCCAGACCGGAATCTCCGGTGTGGTCCAGAGTTTCCCCAGGAGTTCCCGGTGTGTGGTCTGGACTTGGCCCAGGCTCTCTTTGTGTGGTGGTCCGGAGATTGACCGGATATCAGCTAGAATCTATAGTGGGTATCCTCAGGCCGGAGTTTCCGGTGTATCTGGTCCAGAGTTACGGTAAGAGTCTCTGGAGTGGACGTCAAGCCCCTGCCCAAGACAGCCAGAGACTCTGTCCGGAAATGGACCGGAGGTGGGTCGGATTTTCCGTTCTGGTAGACCGGAGTCTCCGGTGTGAATGGTCTCCAACAGTCAGAAAACGGTTCACAAGTGTGTGGCCTATAACTCCAAGATCTCTTCATCCAAAACTGGCATCCCCTCATCCCCTTCGTCGAGCTGCTCGTTCCAGAAAAGCAAGACCACACCATTAGAGACACCAAAACTCCAAGATCTCTTCATCCAACCACCCAAAGTGGTTGATCTTTGTGGAATCGGAGGAGGAGGCATCGATCTATAGCTTCACCAAGAGAGATCTTCATTTCCCCCTCATTCACTTGAGGGCCCCTTGCTCTAGGGTTTCATTGGAAACCCTAAGCCTTTTTTTGGTTGATTTGATTCTTACAAGCTTGTCTTTGATTGTTTGACAGCTTGCTGGTATTCGGGAGCCCCCAATTAAGTTGTGGTTGTGTGCCTCGAACTTGTTGTAAAGCTGTCAGCTTCCACCTCGAAGGTTACCGATATAGTGGAAGAGGTGAATCGAACCCGTTGGGGTGAGGTTCATCGGAGAACAAGGGAGGCCTCTCATAGCGTTGGTAGTTTGAAACCACCCCTATCCAAACGTATACGTACTTCCCCTCAAAAGGAAGGATCTACGAAAACAAACCCTTGTGTCTCCGCGTGCTCCACTTTGGTTACCTCTATCCTTTACTGCACTTTACTTATCTTGTTCTTGCTTAGTGGTAGTGCTATATTGACATATAGGTAAATTCACCATAGTTGCATAATCTAGAGAATTTACCTTTTGTGTCAAACCCTAACTTGAAAAAGAGTAAAATTTGAAGTAGCACATATTCACCCCCCTCTAGGTGCCCATACGATCCTTTCAATTGGTATCAGAGCCTCGGCTCTTTATTCAGGCTTAACCGCCTAAGAGACTATGGGCAACCAAGGAGAAGAGGGAGAGGGTGAGGCTAGAAATTCAGTGACCATGGTAGATCTCAAGAATTTGGAAACAAGTTTGAGCTCTACCTTGGGCAACAAAATCCTAGAGTTGCGTCAACTTGTTGAGCGACTTGTCATGGAAAGTCAGCCTCACCACCTCCCTCTCAAGAGGAAACACCACCTAACCCTAGGTCAAATGCTCTGGCAAAGCCAACAGGTGAAGTCATGGGGAGATGAACATAATTTCACTAACTCCACCACCAAAAAGGGTGATGGGAAGGAAGAGCACCATGCGGTTCACGGATGGTACTCTCCCGACCCTCCAATCCCTCAACCGCATATAAATAATAGAGGTGACCCACCTAAGTTAGCTGCACATACTTTTGCTCAATGGCAAGTTTTAATGAAACCTCATGTGCGCAACTCTTGCATTGATTTGTGGAACATTATTGAAGAAAGACTCAAAATTGAGGATCCAACCAACTTGACTAATAGAGAAGTGATCAATAGCCAACTCAATACGACAACCTTGCACATGATCCAACTTGGAGTGGGGCCAAAGGATTTCCCCCACATTGAGCACTACAATACCACCAAGGAAGCTTGGGATGCTCTCATTTGACTTGTTTGTTGGCAATGAGAGCATGAGAAGAAATAGGTATGATTCCTTAAGCAATGAGGCTGAAGGTTTCTTTATGAAGGATGGTGAGGATCATGAAGACATGTATCGAAGACTCAAATCCACAGCCACCGCCTTCAGGAATGTTGGTGCCTCTCACATTGATGATGCTTGGATCAAGAGGAAGTATGTGAGTGCACTCATGCCCTTCGAGCCCACTGACTTGAAGAGTCTCCAAGGAAGACACAACTACCATCTCATGACCTCCAATGAAGTTATGCAAGAGATGGCCGCTTTCAATGTTGCCGCCAAGAATGCCAAAGACACCCGTGCTCGTGCTATTGGAATGAGTAGTGGTGTCAATCTTGCCTTGAAAGCCAAGGTTGTGGAGTATGATGAAGAAGAAGGGAGTGATGATGCACTTTCAATGAGCCACCCTGAAGATGTCAAGGTTGCTCATGGTGAATACATGGCCTTCTATGCAAGAAACTTTTGGAAAGACCTCGCCAAGGCCAAGATGGAGATGCAACGAAGAAGCAATCCTAATGGGAGAAGAGACAATGGGTCTAAGTTGAGAACTTGCTTCAATTGTGGTGACCGCTATCACTTTGTTGTTGGTTGTCCCTATGAGAAAAGAGAAGATTATGGGGGTAAACTTGTGTTGCAGAAAACCTCCAAAGCTCCTTTCAAGAATCCCTTCATCAAGAGGAATTCCACCAACAAGAAGTCGGGTGAAATTGTATTGATAACACATGAAGAATTCTCCTCCGACAACGATGAAGAAGAAGAGCAAACATCAAGTGGTGTGGCTGCTCTTGCCACTACCTCTACACCTACCTTCTCACTCTTCGACTCTCCAAATGAGAATATCTCCAACAAGAACGTCACTTGCCTTATGGCAAGAGGAACAGAGGTATTATCATCATCACACCCCACCTCCTTAGTTGATGATCAATTTGATGATGAGATATCTTTTGAAGTCAAAAAAGTAATTAGTTGCTTTTGATGTGTTTATGACTAACTTGCACGGGGAGCACAAGAAACATTTTGTAGACCTCTTAAATCAACTTTCACACACACAAGAGCTTCTTGATGAGAGATGTAAATTAGGAAGAGAGCACATGATTGAGGTAGAAGCTCTAAATAATGCTCTAGAAGAAGAACAAGAGACTAGGATGTCTCTTGAAACTAAACTTGAAGGGATTGATGAAGCAAATGAACTCATTATTAATAAACTCATCAACGAACGTGACCATGCTATTGCTAAGTATAAAAAGGCTAAAAATGACAAGATTGACTTTGGTGTTGTTCATGAAAAACTTGCCGAGGACTTTAGGTTGCTTGACAAGGCTCACAAGGCCTTGGAGAGTGAACTCTTGTTACTCACAAAGTCTCGTGAAAAACTTCAAACTCAATTGACCAATATTTCTTCACCTAGTACTTTCATTCCTTCTAGTTGTACAAATATACTTGAAGAAAATGCTAGGTTGAAGGGGGAGCTGGCTAACGCCACCTTTCACAAAGGAAACAAGTCAATTGATGACCTCTTGAATAAGCAAAGGCCAAATGCTGAGAAAGGTGGCATTGGTTTTGTCTCCAAATCCAAGAAGAAGAACAACAAGAAGAAGAAGGACAAGCCTGCACAAGAAAAAGACAAGGACATTGTGGGTAGTAAGACCACAAGTGGCAAAACTATGTCTCATGATGACTTTGCGGGTAGTGCTAACCCTCACTATGTTTTAATGCGTGATTATTATGGTGATGTGTATGCACAATATGTTGGCCCATTTGATGGTTATATTGCTTGGTCTATTTGGGTTCCCAAGACCCTTGTTGCTAACAAAAGTGGACCCATTGAAAAATGGGTACCTAAAAACTAGTTTGATATTTTGTAGACCTATGCTTCCGGTGGATCGAAATGGATGCTTGATAGTGGATGCACAAGTCATATGACCGGAAGCGCATCTAGTGTCAAAAAGTTGAGACCAAATGTTGATCAAATATCCGTGACATATGCTGACAAGTCAAAGTCCAAGGTAATGGGTTTCGGCAAGGTTGTGGTTGCCCATGACATTACTCTCGTGGACGTCATGCTTGTTGACACCCTTGGCTATAATTTACTTTCAGTCTGTGCTCTTGGAAAGATGGGCTTTGCCGTCTTTATTGATAATGATATTGTGATCCTCATGTGGAGCAAGTCTCTAAATGTTGCTTTCGTTGGGTACGTCGAAAATGACTTGTATGTGGTGGACTTTTTGGGGAAAACCACTACAAGTGCGATGTGCTTATTCAGAAAAGCCGATGTGGGTTGGTTATGGCATCGCCGTCTAGCCCATGTGAAAGGGAAATGGACGTCGCCTAGAGGGGGGGTGAATAGGTGTTTTAAAATTATTACAGTTTAGGATCTAATAAATGCGGAATAAAACTTAACGTTTAATTTATCAAACCAAAACCTATATCCACTAGTTTCACTAAGTGCACCAACAACCTATGCTAAGCAAGACAAGCAACAAGGTGATAGCAAGATATAGTACTTCAAGCACGAAGGCTATCACAATGTAAATTGCATAAGTAAAGGGCTCGGTTGAGAGATAACCGATGGACACGGAGACGATGATTTGTTTCCCGAAGTTCACTTCCAAAGAAGCTACGTCTCCGTTGGAGAGGTGCGGGGGCGCAATGTACTTCGAACGCCACAAGTGGCTCACCTCGAGGTGTGGTGGCTCGATGCTCACCCAACGCCACACAAGGCCTCACCCCAAGATGCGAAGGCACGCAACCTACCGACGCCACAAAAGGCTCACCCTATTCTCCCGTGAGCTCGCCACAAAGGCCTACTCACGTTCCACTATGGGATACTTGAGGGCGGTCACCGAACCCGTAAAAGGTTGGGGCAATCTCCACAACTCAATTGGAGGCTCCCAACAACAATTCCACAAAGGCTACAAAGCCACAAAAGGCAACAAGGCCACAAAAGGCTACAAGACCACAAAAGGTCAACAATCCAACCACACAACCGTCTAGGGTTCTAGGAACCCAAGAGGGACAATCCCAAGGGATTGAACTCACCGAATCTCTGAGGAGAACTCAAACCTATGCACCAAATGCAAGAGGCAAGTACTTCACTCTCAAATTCCACCAAAGCTACAAAAGCTATTGGGGGAATAAGGGAGGAAGAACACAAAACTCTCCAAGATCTAGATCCCAAGGATTCCTTCACAAAGAAGGGATTTGGCTTGGTGGGGCTTGTAGATCTAGATCTCCTATCTCAAATCCCTCAAAAAGATGCAAGAATCATAGGAGGGGAAAGGGGAGAGGGAAAGCTCTTCAAGGTCGACAATGGAGGAGAGAGAGAAGGGCAAAACCAAGAAAAAGCAAGTAGGGGCCAAAGGGGAAGGGGAGCTCCTTTTAAAGGGCTCCTCGATCTGCCCATTACCCACAGAATCGCGCACGGCCGGTAGTACCGGTGGGTGGCCGGTACTACCGGTGTCACTCAACCAACGTTCCAAAAACGAGGTCGGCCGATACTACCGGTGAGTCACCGGTACTACCGCCTGGGCCGGTACTACTTCCCACGATTCCGATCGAAGTTCCGACAAATACGCACACAAAGACAGAGAGGGTACTGAACCAAAATTGGGGTTGCCAGAAGTTGGTCCGTAATTTACACCGGTACTACCGGCGGCATTTCTGCCCGAGCGGTACTTCCGGCGTCTGGCCGGTACTTCCGGTCAAAGAAACTTCAGTACCAAAACTGCAAGAACTTTTGCATCCGAACTCCAAACAAGATGAAACCAATTTTGTTGGAAAGATAACGATGTGTAGAATCCAAAAAAAAAGTGAAAAATTGGATATCACGAAGGGAGAAAATACCATGAATATATATGTGAGATACCTCCCAAGGTATGGAGCCGGAAAACCCGCAAGATCAAAAACGCAATAAGATATGCAAGGGAAATCCGTTTTTGATGAACTAGAGCTTGTTATGAAGATAACCACAAGCTCTAGATCCTCACATGGACAAGAACCAAAGAACAACCAAGAAAGAAGATGCTATGTATGCAAAGGTTTGAGCTCTCTCTGAAAGATACGAACGAGTCACCCACTCGAGAGCCCCTCTTGATAGTACGGCTATCTATCCTAAACCCGGTCTCCCAACACTACAAGAGACCGGTAAAGTAGAAACCCTATCAAGATCATGCCTTTGCCTTGAGCATCCCACTTGAGCTTGATGTAGACGATCTTGTCACCTTCAAGATGGAACACCTTTCTTGATTGCTCTAGCTTGCTCTTTCGTGATGAAGACTTGCGAATGGCTCCCCATACTACATGGGGAAACCACTTCTTTGACCTTGTCTTCATCACTCCATGAACACCGAGGATGGCAAGCTCCAAGCATGAGATCTTCTAGAGATGGTGCATCTTGAGCTTGCACAACAATTCTTGATGATGATGCCTTGAAGAAAGCCATGAGGAACTCCATCTTCTTCGTCTTCTTCTTCTTCAAGACATACTTGATCTTCTTCTTCTACTTGATTCCAATAGGCACAAAGCCCTTGGACAATGCTTCGTCTTTTTCATCCTTGAAACCAACATATGTCCAAGCGATGCCAATGGACAAACCTACAAGTGAAACTCAATTTGCACATTAGTCCATAGGGATTGTCATTAATTACCAAAACCACACATGGGGCATACATGCCCTTTCACCATGTCAATATGAGAACTTCGCAAAGTCTCTACAAGGATTGTCATATTATTGGACTAAAATAAAATGTTTGCTTTTCCAAAGATCGTGTTTGCAGGGTGTGTGTTGAAGGAAAGATGCATGATTCTCCCCATAAGCCAAAGAACTACATCAAGTCCAAGAGGATCTTGGAGTTCCTTCATGTGGATATCTTTGGTCCTCCATCTCATGCAAGTCTTGGTGGGAAGAAATATTGTTTGGTGATTGTTGATGACTACTCAAGATACACATGGGTATATTTCTTCAAGCTTAAAAGTGAGACCCAAGAGAACTTCATTGACAACGACACCGAGTTCAAGAACTACACCTTGAATGGATTTCTTAGTGATGAGGGGATAAAACACCAATATTCTACTGCATATTCCCCTCAACAAAATGGTGTAGCTGAGAGGAAGAACCAGACTCTTATTGATATGGCAAGTACCATGTTGGCAGAGTTTAAATCTCCATACAATTTTTGGGCCGAAGCAATCTCCACCGCATGCCATGCATAAAACCATCTCTACCTCCAGAAAGAATTGATCAAGACTCCATATGAAATTCCTACCGGTAAAAAGCCCAACGTGTCATAGTTTTGGGTGTTCGGTTGTAAGTGTTTCTATCGCATTAAGGGTATCCATTTGTCCAAATTTGATTCCAGAGCATTAGAGGGTATTTTTGTTGGTTATGGTATCAAATCCCACACTTATAGAATCTATGACAAGCTCTCTGGAATTGTCATAGAATCTTGTAGTGTGGTGTTTGAAGAATATGATGGTCCCCAAGGGGGGCGTGTTGATTGATGGCCCAAAATATATCGAGCTCGTTGGGGAACCCCAAGAGGAAGGTATGATGAGCACAGCAATAAGTTTTCCCTCAGTACGAAACCAAGGTTATCAATCTAGTAGGAGCAAGGAAACACCCCAAAGGTGTAGCTAGCTGAACGTTGGTAGGGCGCACTACCGGTGCCATCAGCAACATGGAGACCTGCACAACACAACCACAGAACTCTGTCCCCAACTTGCGATGAGGTTGTCAATCTCACCAGTTTTGCTGAAAACAAAGGATTAAACGTATCGAATGGAAGGAAGTAATAGTTTGCAGAAAGTAAACACAAAGCAGTAAATAGTTTATAGATTGTATGTAAAAGAAAGGACCGAGATCCATAGTTCACTAGAGGTGGCTCTCCTTAAGATAGATAACATGCTTGGTGAACAAATTACAGCGGGGCAATTGGCAAACATCGAGAAAGCAATACATGCATATACTAATCATATTGACTCCTTTGGAACTTGATTGGGCATTACAACATTATACATAGACCGCCATCCAACTGCATCTATGACTAATAATCCACCTTCAGGTTATCATCTGAACCCCCTCCAGTATTAAGTTGCAAGCAACAGATTATTGCTTTACGAATTGCGTGTAAAGTAAACAATACGATTGTTCTATGAACAAAGGATTGTTGTTTTCTCCCTAGTAGCAACATCACATCTAGTACCTTAGAGATTTCTGACACTTCCCTAGATTACCAGAGGCATGAACCCACTATCGAGCATAAATACTAACTCTTGGAGTTGCTAGCATCTACTTGGCCAAGATAGCTACTAACAACGGAAAGCATGCAAGATCACAAATAACAAAGACATGATAGAATCAATAATCAATCTGAAATAGTATCTCAATATCCTTCGGATCCCCACAAACATAACATGTAGAATTACAAATAGATGATCTTGATCATGAACGGAGCTCACAAGATCTAGACATGAAAGCACAAAGGAGGAGAACCAGCCATCTAGCTACTACATGGATCTGTAGTCCAAGGATCAACTACTCACGCATCACACCGGAGGCTTGCATGGTGATGAAGAAGGCCTCTAGGGTGAATTCCCCTCTCTTGCAGGGTGCTGGGAAGAGCTTCAGATCCCTCCCGATCTAGGGATGGAGATGACGGCGGCTATAGACTCTTTCGTGGATTTTTGATTGGGTACTTAGGGTTTTCGTCCCAAGGGCAATATATAGGCGGAAGGAGAGGCCGAGGGGGTGCTGGGGTCGGCCAGACCACCCCCTGGAGTGGGCCAGGCCTAGCCGCGCGGCCAGGTGGTGTGGCCGGCCCCCAGCCCTTCTCCGTCTCGTATTCTGGCATCTGATGACTTTTGGAAAAATAGGTACTTTGGCTTTTGTCCCGTCCAATTCCGAGAATATTCATTTTCTGACTTTCCTGGAACCAAAAACAGCAGAAAACAGGCAGCTGGCACTATGGCTCTTGTTAATAGGTTAGTCCAAGAAATCATATGAAAAGTACTCCAAAGTGTGGACAAAACACAAGAAACTGGATAAAACCAAGCATGGAACATCAAAAATTATAGATACATTTGCAATGTATCAACATCCCCAAGCTTAACTCCTGCTCGTCCTCGAGTAGGTAAGTGATAAAAAGAAAGAATAATTTTTGAGGTGACATGCACCATCAAAGACTTGATCAAAGTATTTGTAAAACATTCAAAGCTAGGATCATAGTACTTCAATCATAACATGAAAGACAAAGTTCTAGCAATAAGTCAAAGAAACTATGATGCAACATGAAAAGGCACAAACAAAAGATTCATGAATAACAATGCTTTGCAAGACGTTTGTTTGTTTCACATAAAGAAAACATAGCATAATAGTATTCAGCTTGTTCCTCATAGAGTAGCAAATATAAATGCATAGGACACCTTCAAAGTTCATAAGAGTGACTAGATACAAATAGTTTAAAACAAGCAATATCAAGGTATGCATCAATCAACTAGTCTTGGGACAATGCACATAGAACTAAGAATGGCCACTATGCTCTCAAAGTAGGTGCATAAAGGTAGAAGGTGGAGACTCCATATAATGGTGGAAGAAACGCCTTCATAGAAGGAAGCAGGGATTCAAGTCTCATAAAGAGCTTCCAAAAATTATGGTACTTATAGCTTTCAACTATCATTGCCCCTATCATAAGTATCTTGAAGTGATTAAGGTTAAAGTGAACAAACTATGCTATACATGCTTGACGAAGTATAAGTTAGAAATCTCATGTCCCTTGGATACGAGGGCCGCTCCTAATGCTACTCAAGTTTAGTCACCGGTAAGTTCTTGTCATCGTAAGTACATGTGTATCATAGAGAACCACCAACGGGGTACCCCTTGCCCGATGATACAGAAGAATCCCCATATAAAAATGACAAGGCAAGCAGACAACAAGCATCTTAGCAATCTTCTTATTTACCATGGTAATATGGTGCTTTTTTCTCTCTTTCCTCTTTTCATATATCTTTTTTTCTCTTTCTCTTTTTTCTCAATATAGGACTCTTTTTTTATAAGAAAAATACTTCATAGACAACTCATTATGGTTATGCTGCAGGTTTCCACCATGTCAGCATGGATTAGACCAGCGGCCCAAGCGTTTCTCTAACACATATACATAACTCCATGGACTTACAAGCTCCCCTTTCATTTCACACCGACAACATCCATATACAAAAGAGCATGATATCAACTAGGTACAAGTACCAAGTGCAATGTTGAAAGCGTTCCCCATGACAGCATGGTTCTGCTAATTCCCAACAAATAAGTGCAAGCATACACAACATAGACGACACAATGGTTCAAGTTTATTAAGAGCAAGAAAAGTAAAGTGTGCCATCAAGTTCGTGAGAGCTTTAATCACTAGTTTTCGCATAACAAGTTTAATTCGGAAGGTAAACAAAAGCATGAATATACTTGGAATAGCATAAGCTAGTAGGTAGGTATGGTGGACTCTTTGGAAAAACTTGGTTTAGGGAATTGGATGCATGAGTGGAACTCATACTTGGTTGTAGAGGCTAGCAAAAGACTGGGAGCGACAAACTAAGAGAGCAATAATGGCCATAATCATGCAGAGCGACAAAACATCATTGATCAAAGCATAAAGGGATACTACAAGTTGAAAACTAAAGGATCATAAAGGCTATGGTGACTTGAGATAGTCATAACATGGTGTGAGCATGTGCCAAGTTAACCCAAATAAAGCATCAAAGGAGAATACCACTATACTATGCTTTAATATGCTAAAACAACGCATGATTCATCCAAGGCACATTAAGCAATATCAATTGTTTATAACAAGTCATGCTACATCAAAGAATACTAAGCATAAAGCCAAAACAATATCAAGCATGGCATGACAGAGCATAGGCCACAGTCAAAAACGAGCTCTTTTTACCACATAAGCATGAACTTTCCTACTCTTTTCCAAACCAAACCAAACTATTTGAAAACCAATGTATGAAAGAGGGGGTCCAACCAATTTATCCAGCAAACTAAGCAAACAAAAACAAATGAAAAACAAAACGAAAACGAAAAAGAAGACGCTCCAAGAACAACACAACTGTGCATGAAACAATAAAAATGAAGTGTTTGGAAGAAACCTGGGATTTTTATTGATGAAGAAGGGGATGCCTTGGGCATCCCCAAGCTTTGACACTTGTACTTCTTGGATATTTCTTGGGGTGACACGCGTGGTATCCCCAAGCTTGAGCTTTAGTCCATCCTTCATCTCATTACTCAATCCTTCCATACACCTGAAATTTTTTCCTTCATACAAAACTTCACACAATCTTTATTAGCAACATTAGTGCACTCATGATAATAAGTCTTAAGGTTCAGTTCTAACACCAAATAAACTTCCATTAGAACATTAGCTACTGTACCACTTCCCTCAAAAAGCTCAATTCCCCAAAAGAACTCAAAAAGGAACCAACAAGAAGCAAATGCAGAAAATGGCAGAAATCTGTCAAAACAGAGCAGCAGGTAAAGACGATTTTTTTCGAAGACCTTCTGTTGCTCAAATAAAAAAGTGTTGAACTAATGAAAGTTAGATAATAACCTGGTTCAGTAGAATAAATATTCACGCCTCAAAAAGACGTTCAGAGATGTTACACGAATTTTTACGGTGAAGCACAGAAATCTGTTTTGGGACAGCAACTTTCCCAATCATTACTTCTCTCTCATTAGAGGTTACTCTTGGCACAAAAAGCAAATAAAAAGGATAAGGAGCGGTTATTACTGAAGTAATAACTTCCAAGAATCATCTAAAACTTTTGGGTTATCTCCCAATAAGTACTTTTCTTTAACGCCTTTAAGTTAGGCATAAGAAGCAAGACAAAGAATCAAGTGTTCTCAAATGAAGAAGCATTAAGACCAAATTTATTGCCCTTACCTCTCTTACTTTTATTCTTAACCTTGGGGAAAATAGGATTGTTTGGTGGAGAAGAAAGGTGCATGGTCCCCTGATACATTGCAAATGTATCTATAATTTTTGATGTTCCATGCTTGGTTTTATCCACTTTCTTGTGTTTTGTCCACACTTTGGAGTAATTTTCATATGATTTCTTGGACTAACCTATTAACAAGAGCCACAGTGCTAGCTGCCTGTTTTCTGCTATTTTTGGTCCAGGAAAGTCAGAAAATGAATATTCTCGGAATTGGACGGGACAAAAGCCAAAGTGCCTATTTTTCCGGAAGTCATCTGATGCCGTAATAGACGAGAAGGAGAGGGTCAGGCCACACCACCTGGCCGCGTGGCCAGGCCTGGCCCGTGCCAGGGGGTGGTCTGGCCGACCGCAGCACCCCCTCGGCCTCTCCTTTCGCCTATAAGATGCCCTCGAGACGATAACCCTAAGTGCCCGATCAAAAATCCACAAAAGAGTCTGTAGCCGCTGTCATCTCCATCCCTAGATCGGGAGGGATCTAAAGCTCTTCCCGGAACCCTGCCGGAGATGGGAATTCACCCTGGAGGCCTTCTTCATCACCATGCAAGCCTCCGGTGTGATGCGTGAGTAGTTCATCCTTGGACTACGGATCCATGTAGTAGCTAGATGGCTAGTTCTCCTCCTTTGTGCTTTCATGTTTAGATCTTGTGAGCTCCGTTCATGATCAAGATCATCTATTTGTAATTCTGCATTTTGTGTTTGCGGGGATTCGATGGATATTGAGATGCTATTTCAGATTGATTATTGATTCTATCATGTCTTTGTTATTTGTGATCTTGCATGCTTTCCGTTGTTAGTAGCTATCTTGGCCAAGTAGATGCTAGCAACTCCAAGAGTTAGTATTTATGCTCGATAGTGGGTTCATGCCTCTGGTAATCTGGGGAAGTGATAGAAATATCTAAGGTACTAGATGTGTTGTTGCTACTAGGGAGAAAACAACAATCCTTTGTTCATAGAACAATCGTATTGTTTACTTTACATGCAGTTTGTAAAGCAATAATCTGTTGCTTGCAACTTAATACTGGAGGGGGTTCGGATGATAACCTGAAGGTGGATTATTAGTCATAGATGCAGTTGGATGGCGGTCTATGTATAATGTTGTAATGCCCAATCAAGTCTCAAAGGAGTCAAGATGATTAGTATATGCATGTATTGTTTTCTCGATGTTTGTCAATTGTGCCGCTATAATTTGTTCACCCAGCATGTTATCTATCTTAAGGAGAGCCACCTCTAGTGAACTATGGATCCCGGTCCTTTTTATTTACATACAATCTACAAACTATTACTGCTTTGTGTTTACTTTCTGCAAACTATTAGTTCCTTCCATTCGATACGTTTAATCCTTTGTTTTCAGCAAAACACGATAAGATTGACAACCTCATCGCAAGTTGGGGACAGAGTTCTGTGGTTATGTTGTGCAGGTCTCCACATTGCTACTAGCACCGGCAGTGCGCCCTGCCAAGGCTCAGCTAGCAACACCTTTGGGGTGTTTCCTTGCTCCTACTCGTTCGATTAAACCTTGGTTTCATAACTGAGGGAAACTTGTTGCTGTGCTCATCATACCTTCCTCTTGGGGTTCCCAACGAGCTCTACATCAACACCGCACCAGCATTTTTCTGGCGCCATACACTAAGCCATCAAGTATTTTTCTGGCGCCGTTGCCGGGGATTCAAGGACATCTTCACAAGGGGGGTCCCTCATAACCAATCTCTTTACTTTGTTATTTTTGTTTTGCTTAGTTTCTTTTTGCTTTGTTTGCTTGTTTTGTTATCAAAAACACAAAAAAATTAGTTTTACTAGTTTGCTTTCTTATTTCAAAAACACAAAAAAAAATAGTTCCTATCTTAAGTTGCCACTATGTCTAGTCTTTGTCCAGTCACTATGTCACCTGAGGAAATGATTTTCACTTTTAAACAAGGAATTGAGGAAAGTTTTAAGGAAGCTTGGTCTAGAATCTCTGATCTACATGAAAAAACTGAGCCTAAAATGACTCAAAGCTTGTTCCTTAGCAGTTTTTACCTTGGGATTGCTCTTTGCTATAGATATGCTTTAGATGCTGTTGTGGGAGGATATTTCCTCCAATGTAATGAGGATGATGATATTAATGCTATAAAGAAATTGATCCTCACTTACAACTTGTCTAGCCAAACTGATATTTCTTTCGCAAGAATATTTGCTAGATTGAACACTCTTGAGACTAGCACTTCTAGCTTAAAAGATTGCTATAATACGCTTAGAGAGCATCACAATTATGTCCCAATACGTTCTGAACCATCAGTAAAGATTGAGATAAACACTAAAACTTTTCAAGCTCGCTGTGATATCATGTTTGAATTTTGTCTTATGCCCAAAGATATTTATAAATCTTTGAATCTGTGGGGGCTTACTGAAGGAGGAAAAGAAATATCTCTTGCTAATAATGCTACCATATTACCTATTGGAATAGCTGAAGGAGTGTTTACAAAGATCCTTGGGAAAATGATCTCTATTGATTATCTTGTTATTGAATGTGCAGGAAACGGACAAATTACACTTGGAAGGTCCCTATTAGAACTCCTTGGATCAATAATAGATGTGGGAAAGGGGACCATGCACCTGTCTTCTCCATCAAACAATCATATTTTCCCCAAGGTTAAGAATAAAAGTAAGAGAGGTAAGTTCAAGAAATTTGGTTTTCATGCTTCTTCATTCGAGAACACTTGATTATTTCTTGCTTCTTATGCCTAACTTAAAGGCGTTAAAGAAAAGCACTTATTGGGAGATAACCCAAAAGTTTTAGTTGAGTCTTGGAAGTTATTACATCAGTAATAACCGCTCCTTATCCTTTTTATTTGCTTTTTGTGCCAAGAGTAACCTCTAATGAGACAGAAGTAATGATTGGGAAAGTTGTTGTCCCGAAACAGATTTCTGTGCTTCACCGTAAAAATTCGTGTAAAATCTCTATACGTCTTTTTGAGGCGTGAATTTTTGTGCTTATTCCCCAGGTTGTTATCTAACTTTCGTTAGTTAAACACTTTTTGATTAGATCAACAGAAGGTCTTCGAAAAAATTCGTCTTTACCTGCTTGTATGTTTTGACAGATTTCTGCCATTTTCTACATTTGCTTCTTGTTGGTTCTTTTTTAGTTCTTTTGGGGAATTGAGCTTTTTAAGGGAAGTGTTACAGTAGCTAGTGTTATAATGGAAGTTTATTTGGTGTCAGAACTGAATCTTAAGACTTATTTATCTTGAGTGCACTAATGTTGCTAATAAAGATTGTGTGAAGTTTTGTATGAAGGAAAAATTTCAGGTGTATGGAAGGAATGAGTAATGAGATGAAGGATGGACTAAAGCTCAAGCTTGGGAATGCCACGCGTGTCACCCCAAGAAATATCCAAGAAATACAAGAGTCAAATCTTGGGGATGCCCAAGGCATTCCCTTCTCCATCAATAAAAATTCCAGGTTTCTTCCAAACGCTTCATTTTTATTGTTTCATGCACAGTTGTGTTGTTCTTGGAGCGTCTTCTTTTTCATTTTCGTTTTCGTTTTCGTTTTCTTTTGTTTGCTTAGTTTTCTGAATAAATTGGTTGGACCCCTCTTTCATACATTGGTTTGCAAATAGTTTGGTTTGGTTTGGAAAAGAGTAGGAAAGTTCATACTTATGTGGTAAAAAGAGCTCGTTTTTGACTGTGGCCTATGCTCTGTCATGCTATGCTTGATATTGTTTTGGCTTTATGCTTAGTATTCTTTGCTGTAGCATGACTTGTTATAAACAATTGAGATTGCTTAATGTGCCTTGGATGAATCATGCGTTGTTTTAGCATATTAAAGCATAGTAAAGTGGTATTCTCCTTTGATGCTTTATTTGGCTTGACTTGGCGCATGCTCACACCATATTATGACTATCTCAAGTCACCATAGCCTTTATGATCCTTTAGTTTCAACTTGTAGTATCACTTTATGCTTTGATCAATGATGTTTTGTCGCTCTGCATGATTATGGCCATTATTGCTCTCCTAGTTTGTCGCTCCCAGTCTTTTGCTAGCCTCCACAACCAAGTATGAGTTCCACTCATGCATCCAACTCCCTACACCAAGTTATTCCAAAGAGTACACCATACCTAACTACTAGCTTATGCTATTCCAAGTATATTCATGCTTTTGTTTACCTTCCAAATTAAACTTGTTATGAGAAAACTAGTGATTAAAGCTCTCACGAACTTGACGGCACACTTTACTTTTCTTGCCCTTAATAAACTTGAACCATTGTGTTGTCTATGTTGTATATGATTGCACTTATTTGTTGGGAATTAGCATAACCATGCTTTCATGGGGAACGCTTTCAACATTGCACTTGGTACTTGTACCTAGTTGATATCATGCTCTTTTGTATATGGATGTCGTCGGTGTGAAATGAAAGGGGAGCTTGTAAGTCCATGGAGTTATGTATATGTGTTAGAGAAACGCCTGGGCCCCTGGTCTAATCCATGCTAACATGGTGGAAACCTGCAGCGTAACCATAATGAGCTGTCTATGAAGCATTCTTCTTATAAAAAAAGAGTCCTATGTTGAGAAAAAAAGAGAAAAAGAAAAAAAAAGATTATGAAAAGAGGAAAGAGATAAAAAAGCACTATATTCCCATGGTAAATAAGAAGATTGCTGAGATGCTCGTTGTCTGCTTGACTTGTCATTTTGATATGGGGATTCTTTCGTATCATCGGGCAAGGGGTACCCCGTTGGCGGTTCTCTATGATACACATGTAATTACGATGACAAGAACTTACCGGTGACTAAACTTGAGTAGCATGAGGAGCAGCCCTCGTATTCAAGGGACATGAGATTTCTAACTTATACTTCGTCAAGCATGTACACCATAGTTTGTTCAATTTAACCTTAATCACTTCAAGATGCTTATGATAGGGCAATGAGAGCTGAAAGCTATAAGTACCATAATTTTTGGAAGCTCTTTATGAGACTTGAATCCCTACTTCCTTCTATGAAGGCCTTTCTTCCACCATTATATTGAGTCTCCACCTTCTATCTTTATGCACCTACTTTGAGAGCATAGTGTCCATTCTTAGTTCTATGTGCATTGTCCCAAGACTAGTTGATTGATGCATAACTTGATATGGCTTGTTTTACACTATTTGTATCTAGTCACTCTTATGAACTTTGAAGGTGTCCTATGCATTTATATTTGCTACTCTATGAGGGACAAGCTTAATACTATTATGCTATGTTTTCTTTATGTGAAACAAACAAACGTCTTGCAAAGCATTGTTATTCATGAATCTTTTGTTTGTGCCTTTTCATGTTGCATCATAGTTTCTTTGTCTTATTGCTAGAACTTTGTCTTTCATGTTATGATTGAAGTACTATGATCCCAGCTTTGAATGTTTTACAAATACTTTGATCAAGTCTTTGATGGTGCATGTCACGTCAAAAATTATTCTTTCTTTTTATCACTTACCTACTCGAGGACGAGCAGGAGTTAAGCTTGGGGATGTTGATACATTGCAAATGTATCTATAATTTTTGATGTTCTATGCTTGGTTTTATCCACTTTCTTGTGTTTTGTCCACACTTTGGAGTACTTTTATATGATTTCTTGGACTAACATATTAACAAGAGCCACAGTGCCAGCTGCCTGTTTTCTGCTATTTTTGGTTCCAGGAAAGTCAGAAAATGAATATTCTCGGAATTGGACGGGACAAAAGCCAAAGTATTTTAGGAAGTCATCTGAGGCGGAGAAGGAGAGCTGGGGCAGCCACACCACTGGCAGCGGCCAGGCCTGTCCCGCGCCAGGGGGTGGTCTGGCCGACCCCAGCACCCCATCGGCCTCTCCTTCCTCCTATAATATGCCCTCGGGACGAAAACCCTAAGTGCCCGATCAAAAATCCATGAAAGAGTCTGTAGCCGCCATCATCTCCATCCCTAGATTGGGAGGGATCTGAAACTCTTCGGCACCACTGAGGCCTTCTTCATCACCATGCAATCCTCCAGTGTGATGCGTGAGTAGTTCATCCTTGGACTACGGATCCATGTAGTAGCTAGATGGCTGGTTCTCCTCCTTTGTGCTTTCATGTTTAGATCTTGTGAGCTCCGTTCATGATCAAGATCATCTATTTGTAATTCTGCATGTTGGGTTTGCGGGGATCCGATGGATATTGAGATGCTATTTTAGATTGATTATTGATTCTATCATGTCTTTGTTATTTGTGATCTTGCATGCTTTCCGTTGTTAGTAGCTATCTTGGCGAAGTAGATGCTAGCAACTCCAAGAGTTAGTATTTATGCTCGATAGTGGGTTCATTCCTTTGGTAATCTGGGGAAGTGACAGAAATCTCTAAGGTACTAGATGTGCTGTTGCTACTAGGGAGAAAACAACAATCCTTTCTTCATAGAACAATCGTATTGTTTACTTTACACGCAGTTCGTAAAGCAATAATCTGTTGCTTGCAACTTAATACTAGAGGGGGTTCGGATGATAACCTGAAGGTGGATTATTAGTCATTGATGAAGTTGGATGGCGGTCTATGTATAATGTTGTAATGCCCAATCAAGTCTCAAAGGAGTCAAGATGATTAGTATATGCATGTATTGCTTTCTCGATGTTTGTCAATTGCCCCGCTGTAATTTGTTCACCCGGCATGTTATCTATCTTAAGGAGAGCCACCTCTAGTGAACTATGGATCCCGGTCCTTTTTATTTACATACAATCTACAAACCGTTACTGCTTTGTGTTTACTTTCTGCAAACTATTACTTCCTTCCATTCGATACGTTTAATTCTTTGTTTTCAGCAAAACACGGTGAGATTGACAACCTCATCGCAAGTTGGGGACAAATTTCTGTGGTTGTGTTGTGCAGGTCTCCACGTTGCTACTAGCACTGGTAGTGCGCCCTGCCAAGGCTCAGCTAGCAACACCTTTGGGGTGTTTCCTTGCTCCTACTGGTTCGATTAAACCTTGGTTTCATAACTGAGGGAAACTTGCTGCTGTGCTCATCATACCTTCTTCTTGGGGTTCCCAACGAGCTCTACATCAACACCGCACCAGCATTTTTCTGGCGCCGTACATGAGCCATCATCCCCTTTCCCACATCTATTATTGCTCCAAGGAGTTCTAATAGGGACCTTCCAAGTGTAATTTGTCCTTTTCCTGCACATTCAATAACAAGATAATCAGTAGAAATCATTTTCCCAAGGATCTTTGTAAACACTCCTTCAGCTATTCCAATAGATAATATGGTAGTATTATTAGCAAGAGATATTTCTTTTCCTCCTTCAGTAAGCCCCCAAAGATTCATAAATGTCTTTGGGCATAAGACAAAATTCAGACATGATATCACAGCGGGCTTGAAAAGTTTCAGTGTTTATCTCAATCTTTACTGTAGGGAGCCAATTTGATGGTTCAGAATTTATTGGAACATAATTATGATGCTCCCTAAGCGTATTATAGCAATCTTTTAAGCTAGTAGTGCTAGTCTCAAGAGTGTTCAATCTAGCAAATATTCTTGCGAAAGAAATATCAGTTTGGCTAGGCAAGTTGTAAGTAAGGATCAATTTCCTTATAGCATTAATAGCATCATCCTCATTACATTGGAGGAAATCTCCTCCCACAATAGCATCTAAAGCATATCTATAGCAAAGAGCAATCCCAAGGTAAAAACTGCTAAGGAACAATCTTTGAGTCATTTTAGGCTCAGTTTTTTCATGTAGATCAGAGATTCTAGACCAAGCTTCCTTAAAACTTTCCTCGATTCCTTGTTTAAAAGTGAAAATCATTTCCTCGGGTGACATAGTGATTGGAGCAAGGCTAGACATAGTGGCAACTTGAGAAAGGAACTAATTTTTTTTTGTGTTTTCAAATAAGAAAGCAAACTAGTAAAACTAATTTTGTGTGTGTTTTTGATAAAGAAACAAGCAAACAAAGCAAAAAGAAACTAAGCAAAACAAAAATAACAAAGTAAAGAGATTGGTTATGAGGGACTCCCCTTGTGCAGATGTCCTTGACTCCCCGGCAACGGCGCCGGAAAATATGCTTGATGGCCCAAAATATATCGATCTCATTGGGGAACCCCAAGAGGAAGCTATGATGAGCACAGCAGCAAGTTTTCCCTCAGTACGAAACCAAGGTTATCAATCCAGTAGGACCAAGGAAACACCCCAAAGGTGTAGCTAGCTGAACGTTGGCGTAGGCGCACGGTCAAGAAGAACATGGAGACCTGCACAACACAACCACAGAACTCTGTCCCCAACTTGCGATGAGGTTGTCAATCTCACCAGTGTTGCTGAAAACAAAGGATTAAACGTACCGAATGGAAGGAAGTAATAGTTTGTAGAAAGTAAACACAAAGCAGTAAACAGTTTACAGATTGTATGTAAAAGAAAGGACCGGGATCCATAGTTCACTAGAGGTGGCCTCCTTAAGATAGATAACATGTTGGGTGAACAAATTATAGCGGGGCAATTGACAAACATCGAGAAAGAAATACATGCATATACTAATCATCTTGACTCCTTTGGAACTTGATTGGGCATTATAACATTATACATAGACAGCCATCCAACTGCATCTATGACTAATAATCCACCTTCAGATTATCATCCGAACCCCCTCTAGTATTAAGTTGCAAGCAACAGATTATTGCTTTACGAATTGCGTGTAAAGTAAACAATATGATTGTTTTATGAACAAAGAATTGTTGTTTTCTCCCTAGTAGCAACAGCACATCTAGTACCTTAGAGATTTTTGTCACTTCCCAGTTACGGAGGCATGAACCCACTATCGAGCATAAATACTAACTCTTGGAGTTGCTAGCATCTACTTGGCTAAGATAGCTACTAACAACGGAAAGCATGCAAGATCAGAAATAACAAAGACATGATAGAATCAACAATCAATCTGAAATAGTATCTCAATATCCATCGGATCCCCGCAAACACAACATGCAGAATTACAAATAGATGATCTTGATCATGAACGGAGCTCATAAGATCTAGACATGAAAGCACAAAGGAGGAGAACCAGCCATCTAGCTACTACATGGATCCGTAGTCCAAGTATGAACTACTCACGCATCACACCGGAGGCTTGCATGGTGATGAAAAAGGCCTCCAGGGTGAATTCCTCTCTCCGATAGGGTGCCAGAAAGAGCTTCAGATCCCTCCCGATCTAGGGATGGAGATGACGGCGACTACAGACTCTTTTGTGGATTTTTGATCGGGTACTTAGGGTTTTCGTCCCGAGGGCAATATATAGGTGGAAGGAGAGGCCAAGGGGGTGCTGGGGTCGGCCAGACCACCCCCTGGCGTGGGAGAGGCCTGGCTGTGCCGCCAGGTGGTGGGGCTGGCCCCCAGCCCTTCTCCGTCTCGTATTCTGGCATCTGATGACTTACAAAAAATAGGCACTTTGGCTTTTGTCCCATCCAATTCCGAGAATATTCATTTTCTGACTTTCCTGGAACCAAACACAGCAGAAAACAGGCAGCTGGCACTATGGCCCTTGTTAATAGGTTAGTCCAAGAAATCATATTAAAAGTACTCCAAAGTGTGGGCAAAACACAAGAAAGTGGATAAAACCAAGCATGGAACATCAAAAATTATAGATACATTTGCAATGTATCATTGATGTTTGTGATGTAGATGATGAAATGCCTCATGATGCCATAGGAAGAATGGGTGCGGGATTCATCTGCCCCATTGAGGAACCCCTTATGGCGGATCGAGAAGAACTATGCTCTACTCAAGTGGAACCCTCATCTTCACAACATCATCAAGCTCCTATCGAGGAGGACAATGACCCAAGCGAAAGAAAAGTTGTGGACCCTCAAAAATTTGATCACAAAGGAACCTCTAGCCAGGAGGAGCTTGAGTCTCCATTTGCCAGAATGTCCAGCGCTGCTAAGTCTATTACACAAGGAAGATCTGTAGAAACTGCCATAAGAGCAGCCCAACGCCTGTCTAGAAGTGTGTCTGATCAAGACCAAGGTCAATCTTTTCCTCTTAATGAAGAGAATGATTCCAATGATGATCAAGGTCATGTTAATGGTCAAAACAAGGACAAAATGATGAAGTGATCCCCACAAGAAACAACAAGGAGATCGAAACTCGTCTCCAAGATAGAATGGATAGAATGTTGGAATTGAGAGACCACACTCTAGAGAATGTGGTAGGAGATATAAGAAGAGGGATATCCACTAGAGCTCAATTGAAGAGTTTTGGTGAACACCAAGCACATGTTTCCATGGTGGAACCAAAGAAACTATGAGAAGCTCTTGAAGATTCGGATTGGTTGGAAGAAATGCACAAAGAGCTCATCAACTTTGAGATAAACAAAGTATGGAAGTTAGTTGAAAAGCCAAAAGATTGCCGCAGTGTTATAGGCACCAAGTGGATATTCAAGAACAAGCAAGATGAGCATGGAATTGTTGTGAGGAACAAGGCAAGATTGGTTGCACAAGGGTTCAAACAAATTGAAGGCATTGATTATGGAGAGACATATGCACCCGTGGCTCGCCTTGAGTCCATCCGTATCCTTCTTGATTATGCGGCACATCATAACTTTAAATTACAACAAATGGATGTAGAAAGTGCATTTATTAATGGACCATTGCATGAGTTAGTATATGTAAAGCAAACCCCTGGGGTTTGAGGATCCCAAGTTCCCAAACCACGTCTATAAACTTGACAAGGCGCTCTATGGGCTCAAACAAGCCCCACGCACGTGGTATGAGCACCTTAGAGAGTTGTTGTTAGACCGTGGGTTCGAGGTTGGGAAAATCGATCCCACTCTTTTTACTAAGAAGGTCAATGGGGTGTTTTTTGTATGCCAAATATATGTTGATGATATTATCTTTGGATCATCTAACAAAGCTTTTAATGATGAATTCTCAAATCTTATGACTAATAGGTTCTGGATGTCTATGATGGGAGAATTGAGAGTATTCCTTGGCCTTGAGATCAAGCAAGTAAGAGGAGGAACATTCTTCAACCAAGCCAAGTATACTCAAGATATGCTCAAGATATTCAACATGAAATATCTAAATGGTGCTCCTACTCCCATGGCAACAAAGACTCATCTTGAACTAAACCCAAATGGTAAAGATGTGGATCAAAAGGTATACCGGTCCATGATTGGTTCTTTGTTTTACCTTTGTGCATCTAGACCCGATATTGTGTTGAGTGTAGGAGTGTGTGCAAGATATCAAGCGGCACCTAAAGAAAGCCATTTGATGGCGGTCAAGAGAATCTTTCGATATTTGGTTCATACCCCAAACTATGGTATTTGGTATCCTAGGGGCTCAAATTTCTCTCTTTGTGGATACTCGGATTCGGATTGGGCTGGTGATAAGGATGATAGAAAATCAACCTCCGGGGATTGCCAATTCCTTGGAAGGTCCTTGGTTTGTTGGTCTTCTAAGAAGAAAAATTGTATATCTCTTTCCACGGCCGAAGCCGAGTATGTGGTAGATGCTAGTGCTTATACTCAATTTCTATAGATGAGGCAAACTTTAAAGGAATATGGTGTCCATTGTGACAAAGTGTCTCTTCTATGTGACAATGAAAGTGCTATCAAGATTGCCTACAACCCAGTGGATCATACAAGGACAAAGAATATTGAGATTCGTCATCACTTCATTAGAGACTGATGGCTCGGTGTTGATGTGGAGCTCGTTGGGGAACCCCAAGAGGAAGGTATGATGAGCACAGTAGTAAGTTTCCCTCAGTTATGAAACCAAGGTTTAATCGAACCAGTAGGAGCAATGAAACACCCCAAAGGTGTTGCTAGCTGAGCCTTTGCAGGGCGCACTACCGGTGCTAGTAGCAACGTGGAGACCTGAACAACACAACCACAGAACTTTGCCCCCAACTTGCGGTGAGGTTGTCAATCTCACCGGTTTTGCTAAAAACAAAGGATTAAGCGTATCGAATGGAAGGAAGTAATAGTTTGCAGAAAGTAAACACAAAGCAGTAAACAGTTTGTAGATTGTATGTAAAAGAAAGGACCGGGATCCATAGTTCACTAGAGGTGGCTCTCCTTAAGATAGATAACATGCCGGGTGAACAAATTACAGCGGGGCAATTGACAAACATCGAGAAAGCAATACATGCATATACTAATCATCTTGACTCCTTTGGAACTTGATTGGGCATTACAACATTATACATAGACCGCCATCCAACTGCATCTATGACTAATAATCCACCTTCAGGTTATCATCGGAACCTCCAGTATTAAGTTGCAACAGATTATTGCTTGACGAATTGCGTGTAAAGTAAACAATACGATTGTTCTATGAACAAAGGATTGTTGTTTTCTCCCTAGTAGCAACAACACATCTAGTACCTTAGAGATTTCTGTCACTTCCCCAGATTACAGAGGCATGAACCCAATATCGAGAATAAATACTAACTCTTGGAGTTGCTAGCATCTACTTTGCCAAGATAGCTACTAACAACGGAAAGCATGCAAGATCACAAATCACAAAGACATGATAGAATCAATAATCAATCTGAAATAGCATCTCAATATCCATCGGATCCCCGCAAACAAAACATGCAGAATTACAAATGGATGATCTTGATCATGAACGGAGCTCACAATATCTAGACATGAAAGCACAAAGGAGGAGAACCAGCCATCTAGCTACTACATGGACCCATAGTCCAAAGATGAACTACTCACGCATCACACCGGAGGCTTGCATGATGATGAAGAAGGCCTCAAGGGTGAATTCCCCTCTCCGGCAGGGTGCCGGGAAGAGTTTCAGATCCCTCCCGATCTAGGGATAGAGATGACGGCGGCTACAGACTCTTTCGTGGATTTTTGATCGGGTACTTAGGGTTTTGGTCCCAAGGGCAATTTATAGGCGGAAGGAGAGGCCGAGGGGGTGCTGGGGTCGGCCAGACCACCCCCACGGGGCCAGCCTGGCCGCTGCCAGTGGTGTGGCCGCCCCCCAGCCCTTCTTCGTCTCGTATTCTGGCTTCAGATGTCTTCCGGAAAAATAGGCACTTTGGCTTTTGTCCCATCCAATTCCGAGAATATTCATTTTCTGACTTTCCTGGAACCAAAAACAGCAGAAAACAGGCATCTAGCACTGTGGCTCTTGTTAATAGGTTAGTCCAAGAAATCATATGAAAAGTACTCCAAAGTGTGGACAAAACACAAGAAAGTAGATAAAACCAAGCATGGAGCATCAAAAATTATAGATACATTTGCAATGTATCAACATCCCCAAGTTTAACTCCTGCTCGTCCTCAAGTAGGTAAGTGGTAAAAAGAAAGAATAATTTTTGAGGTGACATGCTCCATCATAAACTTGATCAAAGTACTTGTAAACATTCAAAGCTGGGATCATAGTACTTCAATCATAACATGAAAGACAAAGTTCTAGCAATAAGACAAAGAAACTATGATGCAACATGAAAAGGCACAAACAAAAGATTCATGAATAACAATGCTTTGCAAGACGTTTGTTTGTTTCACATAAAGAAAACATAGCATAATAGTATTTATCTTGTCCCTCATAGAGTAGCAAATATAAATGCACAGGACACCTTCAAAGTTCATAAGAGTGACTAGATACAAATAGTTTAAAACAAGCAAGATCAAGTTATGCATCAATCAACTAGTCTTGGGACAATGCACATAGAACTAAGAATGGCCACTATGCTCTCAAAGTAAGTGCATAAAGATAGAAGGTGGAGACTCAATATAATGGTGGAAGAAAGGCCTTCATAGAAGGAAGTAGCGATTCAAGTCTCATAAAGAGCTTCCAAAAATTATGGTACGTATAGCTTTTAGCTCTCATTGCCCCTATCATAAGCATCTTGAAGGTGATTAAGGTTAAAGTGACACAACTAAGAGGATATGCTTGACAAGTTATAAACCGAAATCTCATGCCCCTTACTTACGAAGACTGAACCTCATGCCACTCAACTTTAGTCACAAGTAAGCTCTTGTCATTGTAAGTACATATGTATCATAAACAACCGCTAATGGGGTACCCCTTGCACATGATACAGGAGCTATCCCATAATCAAAATGACAAGGCAAGCAGACAATGAGCATCTCAGCGATCTTTTTATTTGCTATTTGCATAGGTTTTTATTGAGGATGCTTCATAGAGTGCTCATTATGGTGATGTTGCAAGTTTCCACCATGATTAGGCATGGCTTAGGCTAGCGGCCCAGACGTTTCTCTAACACACATACAAACTCCATGATCTTACAAGTTCCACTTTTATTTCACACCACCGGGATCCATAAGCAAAAGAACATGATATCAATGGGCTACAAAGTACAAGTGCAATGTTGAAAGCGTTCCCCATGATACATGGTTCTGCTAATTTCAACTTATAAAGCGCAAGCATATACACAACAAAGAAGGACCCAATGGTTCAAGTTTATTAGATGCAAAAAGGTAAAGTGTGCCATCAAGTTCGTGAGAGCTTTAATCACTAGTTTTCTCAAAACAAGTTTAATTTGGAAGATAAACAAAAGCATGAATATACATGGAATAGCATATGATAATAGGTAGGCATGGTGGACTCATTGGAAAAACTTGGTTTGGGGAGTTGGATGCATGAGTGGAACTCATACTTGGTTGAGGAGGCTAGCAAAAGACTGGGAACGACAAACTAAGAGAGCAAGAATGGCCATAATCATGCAGAGCGACAAAACATCATTGATAAAAGCATAAAGTGATACTACAAGTTGAAAACTAAAGGATCATCAAGGCTATGGTGACTTGAGATAGTCATAACATGGTGTGAGCATGTGCCAAGTCAACCCAAATAAAGCATCAAAGGAGAATACCCCTATACTATGCTTTAATATGCTAAAACAACGCATGATTCATCCAAGGCACATTAAGCAATATCAATTGTTTATGACAAGTCATGCTAAAGAAAAGAATACTAAGCATAAAGCCAAAAAATATCAAGCATGACATGACAAAGCATAGGCCACAGTCAAAAACAAGCTCTCTTTAACACTTAAGCATGAACTTTCCTACTCTTTTCCAAACCAAGCCAAACTATTTGAAAACCCATGTATGAAAGAGGGGGTCAAACCAATTTATTCAGCAAACTAAGCAAACCAAGCAAACTAAAAACCAAAACAAAAACGAAAAAGAAGACGCTCCAAGAACAGCACAATTGTGCATGAAACAATAAAAATGAAGAGTTTGGAATAAACCTCGGATTTTATTGATGAAGAGGGGGATGCCTTGGGCATACCCAAGCTTTAACGCTTGTACTTCTTGAATATTTCTTGGGGTGACACACGTGGCATCATCAAGCTTGAGCTTTAGTCCATCCTTCATATCATTACTCATTCCTTCCATACACCTGAAATTTTTTCCTTCATACAAAACTTCACACAATCTTTATTAGCAACATTAGTGCACTCAACATAATAGGTCTTAAGGTTCAGTTCTAACACCAATAAACTTCCATTATAACACTATCTACTGAAGCACTTCCCTAAAAAATCTCAATTCCCCAAAAGAACTCAAAAAGGAACCAACAAGAAGCAAATGCAGAAAATGGCAGAAATCTGTCAAAACAGACCAGCAGGTAAAGACGAATTTTTTTGAAGACCTTATGTTGCTCAAATCAAAAAGTGTTGAACTAACGAAAGTTAGATAAAAACCTGGGGAAGAAGCTCAAAAACTCACGCCTCAAAAAGACATTCAGAGATTTTACACGAATTTTAACGGTGAAGCACAGAAATCTATTTCGGGACAGCAACTTTCCCAATCATTACTTCTCTCTCATTAGAGGTTACTCTTGGCACAAAAAGCAAATAAAAAAGGATAAGGAGTGGTTATTACTGAAGTAATAACTTCCAAGACTCATCTAAAACTTTTGGGTTATCTCCCAATAAGTACTTTTCTTTAACGCCTTTAAGTTAGGCATAAGAAGCAAGAAAGAATCAAGTGTTCTCAAATGAAGAAGCATTAAAACCAAATTTTGTTTTCATAGGAGAGGCAAAAGAAATCTTCTCTCTCTTCTTAGGGAAGTGTTCTATACCTTTCTTGAGTGGGAGTTGATATTTAATGGTGTCGTCTTTCATATCAATAATGGCACCAACAGTTCTAAGAAAAGGTCTTCCCAAAGTAATAGGACAAGAATCATTGTATTCAACATCCAAATCATAGAAATCAACAGGGACATAGGCATTGTTAACCATAATAAGAACATCATTAAGACTCCCCATGAGTTTCTTTTTAGCATTATCATCAAGTGGGACATTCAAATAACAATCGTCAAGTGGAGACAAATCAAGCATATCATAAATCCTTCTAGGCATAATAGAAACACTACTATCAAGATCACATAAAGCTTTGAAATCAAAATCATTCACTTTCATATTAATGATGGGTTCCCAACCATCTTCTTGTTTTATAGGAATAGAAGCTTTATGTTTCATCTTTTCTTCTTTAATCTTTATGAGAGCATCAGTAATGTGTTTTGTAAAGGCCATGTTCATAGCACTAGCATTAGGACTTTTAGCAAGCTTTTGTAGGAACTTAATAACTTCAGAGATATTGCAACCATCAAGATCAAAATCAAATTTATAATCTAAAGTAGTAGAACTATTACTAGCCTCAACACTAGTGGTATTGATAGTAGAAACACTAATGTTTCTACCAATTTCATCTTCTCTTTCCCACTTAGCATGTAATTCAGCTAATAGTCTAACATTTTCATCAATTCTAACTTGTATAGCATTAGTAGCTGCAAAGGGATTATCATTAGTTTCAGGTTTAGCAGCCATTTTATTCAAAGAAGATTGAGCTTTAGCCAAAGATGCAATATTTCTTTCAGCATTAGAGAGTTTTTCCTCAATAGTTTTATTGAAAACAGTTTGCTTACTAATAAAGTCTTTAAGCATAACTTCAAGTTCAGAGGGAGCACTCCTATTATTGTTGTAGGAACTTCCATAAGCATTACCATTGTTGGGAGGATATGGCTTATAATTGTTGTTACCAAAATTATTCCTGTAGGCATTGTTGCTAAAATTGTTATTTCTTATGAAGTTCACATCAACTTGCTCTTCTTGAGCAACCAAAGAAGCTAAAGGAACATTATTTGGATCAATATGGGCTTTCCCATTAACAAGCATAGACATAATAACATCAATCTTATCACTCAAGGAGGAGGTTTCCTCAACAGAATTTACCTTCTTACCTTGTGGAGCTCTTTCAGTATACCATTCAGAATAGTAAACCATCATATTATCCAGAAGCTTTGTTGCAGCACCCAAAGTGATGGTCATAAAGGTACCTCCAGCAGCAAAATCCAATAGGTTCCTTGAAGAATAGTTCAATCCTGCATAAAAAGTTTGGATGATCATCCAAGCAGTCAGTCCATGAGTGGGATAATTCTTTACCAAAGATTTCATTCTTTCCCAAACTTGAGCAACGTGTTCATTATCAGATTGTTTAAACTTCATTATTTCACTTCTCATAGATATAATCTTAGCAGGAGGATAGTATTTTCCAATGAAAGCATCTTTGCATTTAGTCCAAGAATCAATACTATTCCTAGTTAAGGAATTCAACCATTCTTTAGCTTTTCCTCTCAAAGAGAAAGGAAACAATTTCAGCTTAATAATATCACCATCTATATCCCTATGCTTTTGCATCTCACAAAGTTCAACAAAGTTATTTAGATGGGCAGCAGCATCTTCATTACCAATACCAGAAAATTGTTCTCTCATAACAAGATTGAGTAAAGCAGGTTTTATCTCAAAGAAAGTAGCTTCGGGCACAGGTGGAGCAATAGGTGTGCTCATAAAATCATTGTTGTTGGTGCTAGTGAAGTCACACAACTTAGTGTTTTCAAGAGTAGTCATTTTTTGTGTTTTCAAATAAGAAAGCAAACTAGTAAAACTATTTTTTTTGTTTTTGATAAAGAAACAAGCAAACAAAACAAAAGTAAACTAAGCAAAACAAAAATAACAAAGTAAAGAGATTGGTTATGAGGGACTCCCCTTGTGAAGATGTCCTTGACTCTCCGGCAGCGGTGCCAGAAAAATACTTGATGGCTCGGTGTTGATGTGGAGCTCGTTGGGGAACCCCAAGAGGAAGGTATGATGAGCACAGCAGTAAGTTTCCCTCAGTTATGAAACCAAGGTTTAATCGAACCAGTAGGAGCAAGGAAACACCCCAAAGGTGTTGCTAGCTGAGCCTTGGCAGGGCGCACTACCGGTGCTAGTAGCAACGTGGAGACCTGCACAACACAACCACAGAACTTTGCCCCCAACTTGCGATGAGGTTGTCAATGTCACCAGTTTTGCTAAAAACAAAGGATTAAGCGTATCGAATGGAAGGAAGTAATAGTTCGTAGAAAGTAAACACAAAGCAGTAAACAGTTTGTAGATTGTATGTAAAAGAAAGGACCGGGATCCATAGTTCACTAGAGGTGGCTCTACTTAAGATAGATAACATGCTGGGTGAACAAATTACAGTGGGGCAATTGACAAACATCAAGAAAGCAATACATGCATATACTAATCATCTTGACTCCTTTGGAACTTGATTGGGCATTACAACATTATACATAGACCGCCATCCAACTGCATCTATGACTAATAATCCACCTTCAGGTTATCATCCGAACCCCCTCCAGTATTAAGTTGCAAGCTACAGATTATTGCTTTACGAATTGCGTGTAAAGTAAACAATATGATTGTTCTATGAACAAAGGATTGTTGTTTTATCCCTAGTAGCAACAACACATCTAGTACCTTAGAGATTTCTGTCACTTCCCCAGATTACCAGAGGCATGAACCCACTATCGAGCATAAATACTAACTCTTGGAGTTGCTAGCATCTACTTGGCCAAGATAGCTACTAACAATAGAAAGCATGCAAGATCACAAATAACAAAGACATGATAGAATCAATAATCAATCTGAAATAGCATCTCAATATCCATCGGATCCCCGCAAACACAACATGCAGAATTATAAATAGATGATCTTGATCATGAATGGAGCTCACAAGATCTAGACTTGAAAGAACAAAGGAGGAGAACCAGCCATCTAGCTACTACATGGACCCATAGTCCATAGCTGAACTACTCACGCATCATGCCGGAGGCTTGCATGATGATGAAGAAAGCCTCCAGGGTGAATTCCCCTCTCCGGCAGGGTGCCGGGAAGAGCTTCAGATCCCTCCCGATCTAGGGATGGAGATGACGGCGGATATAGACTCTTTCATGGATTTTTGATCGGGTACTTAGGGTTTTGGTCCCAAGGGCAATATATAGGCGGAAGGAGAGGCCGAGGGGGTGCTGGGGTCGGCCTGACCACCCCCTAGCGTGGGCTAGGCCTGGCCGTGCGGCCAGGTGGTGTGACCAGCCCCCAGCCCTTCTCCGTCTCGTATTCTGGCTTCAGATGTCTTCTGGAAAAATAGGCACTTTGGCTTTTGTCCCGTCCAATTCCGAGAATATTCATTTTCTGACTTTCCTGGAACCAAAAACAGCAGAAAACAGGCAGGTGGCACTGTGGCTCTTGATAATAGGTTAGTCCAAGAAATCATATGAAAAGTACTCCAAAGTGTGGACAAAACACAAGAACATAAATAAAACCAAGCATGGAGCATCAAAAATTATAGATACATTTGCAATGTATCAGAGACCATGTTGCTCGAGTTGATATTGAGCTATCTTATGTGTCAACCAAAGACCAACTTGCCGACATTTTCACAAAGCCACTTGATGAAGCAAGGTTTTGTTATTTGAGGAATGAACTAAATATCATAGATTCAAGGAGCTTGACTTGATCACCTTGCATACTCACTGTGTCTTAACCCTTATTTGGTGTAGGTGCAGGCATGGAGATAGGGGGAGTGCGGTCCTAATACATTGGACTATCCCTCCCCCCACAATGCCAACATTAATAAATTCAATTCTCTTAATATCATTTGGTGATATGTGAACTTCATTGATGAGTAGTGGCTGTGAACCCAAGGATAATTCTTCGTGGTGTCATGCCACAAACTCTACATGGTGGCCTCGGCCACTGCCCCCTTCGCTATGAAGGATTGGTTCTTGGTTCACGTTGTTGAGTGATCAAAGTTTCACATTGCCATTTTTTATTATTTTTGAAGTTCATTGCCTTTTTGTTCTTCACAGTTTGGAATCTTAACCTAAGCCTGTCTCCATTCCCTGAAAACATTCTTTCCAACATATATGTCCCCAAAACTTGAATCTAGCTGTTTTTGGTCAAAGAGGACCGGAGTCTCCGGTGTGCATACACCGAAGTCTCCGGTGTAGGCCAGAATCTCCAGTGCAGACCGGAGTCTCCGGTCTGGGGCGATTTTGGGCTATGACTTAAGGGGGCCGGGTGAAAGAGTCACACAGACCCTATCTTCCACCCCCAACCCCCACCCTCACAACCACCTCCTCCTCCTCCAAAACTGCGACCCGGAGGCTGTTTTGCCACCGGGATCTGCCGTGCCGCCGGCCAACTCCACCCTCTCCACCCCTGGGACCTCCCCCACTAGTGGAATCTTCCCAATGGACAGATCTGGTGAACCTAGGGTTCATCCCCTTCGTTTGTTTTGAGTTTTTGTACTAGTTTGTCCTTTGGAACAACATGCCTACGTGCACTGCATCACTTTAGTCTCGTATCTCTGCCCGATCTACTGGAATCAATCTCATCTATAGTCTCTATGTGCAAATCGAAATCTCCAGACCGGAGATTTCGGTTGGTCATTCCGGAGACTCTGGTCTAGGCCAGAGACTCCGGTCTATCTGACCGAAAACTCTGGTCCAGACCAGAGATTCCGGTGTTGCACTCCAGAGACTCCGGTGTAGATTTCCTCCAGCACTTCTGGCATAGCTATGAGGGTCTTGTGCCTATCTCTTGGACATATATGCTTACCCCCATGCTATCCCCCTCTCTCTGTTCATAGGTGGCTCAGGTTCTTGTTGTGGTCACACCAAGGCCAAGTCCAAAAAGGCGGATCCTCAGTTTGATGAAGACGCTGGGCAGTATGTGATTCCGCCATCCAACCACATGCAGTAGCTCAGAGATGCTGAGTATATGAGAAAGAATCGAGAACGGATTGAGGAGGAGAACCGGGCCAAGAGGGCCAAGTATGACAATTTGCAATCTCTTTCTCATATGTCCAAGAAGGAGTTTCATGACCTTCGGAAGACTAATTTCTATGAGCTACCAAGGACTTGTGAGGATCCTTGTTATTGGAGGAGGGAATAGAAAGTATTCATGACTGATGTCTATCGCAAGCTCACCAAATCCCTAGTTTGTCCTCGGAGGTACATGGAGCTTGAGTACATGCATGCCAACAGTTACTTTACAGATGCTGTGTGGATCACTGAAAAGCTTGGGATGCATGGGCTCATGGAGCTCTGAGAAGATTACATCATTCCCCTTGTCCAACAATTCTATTACACTGTGGTGTTTGGGACTAATCAAGCAAGGACCATGACCTGGATGACTAGGGATGTTTGCTGCACTGCTACCTTCTTTGACTTTGCCAGGATCATCAATGATACCTTCCAGGGTGTGGCTGTTCCTATTGGGCACCGTATGCATGATGCTGCTCTTGGAGAGAGCAAGAACAAGTTGGCTCCGCTCTATGGCTAGGGTGCAGTTGTCGGTGAGGCTAAGGGACTCAAACCTCTCTACAACTTACTGCTAAGGATATTCCTCCACAGTATCTCTCCTAGTGCTAGTAATGATGATGCCATTACATGTGGGCTTGTCAACCTACTTCACCATGCTCACAAGATATACCTTGCTGGTCCTGATGCTGAAGGCTTTGCTATTGATATGATGGATTACATTTTTTAGGAGATGTACCATGCCATTCTCTACAGGAAATCTCCTCCATATGCTCCTCTAGTGATGAGGCTTATCAACACTCAAACTCATGGTTCACCACTTTCTCTACCCCCCAATCTTATAGAACATGCTTTGGTGTCCCTTTAGAAGAAAGGGAAGATGGTGACTAGGCAGTCGTTTGAGAGTGAGGATGAGGAGATCTCTGAGGCTGAGCGTGCTCCCACCCCTCTGATACGTTGCTAACGTATCCATAATTTTTGATGTTCCATGCTTGGTTTCATCTACTTTCTTATGTTTTGTCCACACTTTGGAGTACTTTTCATATGATTTCTTGGACTAACCTATTAACAAGAGCCATAGTGCCAGTTGCCTATTTTCTGTTGTTTTTGGTTCCAGAAAGTCAGAAAATGAATATTCTCGAAATTGGACCAGACAAAAGCCAAAGTCGTTATTTTCCCGGAAGATTCACGGAGCCAGAAGGAGAGATGAAGGGGGGCCACAGGGTGGCCAAACCACCCCTAGGCGCGGGTCCCCTAGGCCGCACCAGGGCATGGTGTGGGCCCCATGGCCGCCCACCGACCTTGCCTCTTTGCCTATAAGAAGCCTCCCGATGCATAAACCCTAAATAGTCAAGCCTCCAGCCACAAAAAGTTCTGCAGCACCGCTGCCACCAAAAGGGGTGATTCAGGGGACAGAAAGTCTCTGTTCCGACACCCTGTCAGGATGGGGAAGTGCCCCCGAAGCCATCTCCATCGATCTCCACCGCCATCTCCATCGCCGTTGCTGATTCCCATGATGAGGAGGGAGTAGTTCTCTCTCGAGGCTAAGGGTTCTACCGGTAGCTATGTGTTCATCTCTCTCTCTATGCATGATCTTATTGAGATCATGAGCTTGTAATCTATAGATCTACCTTGCTACTCAAGTGCTTTAATAGATCTCTGCTCTCCCCATGTGTGTGAAGTTG
This sequence comes from Avena insularis, assembly GCA_023614405.1. NCBI lineage: Eukaryota > Viridiplantae > Streptophyta > Magnoliopsida > Poales > Poaceae > Avena > Avena insularis. The sequence continues at coordinate 115,152,069 of CM042688.1, read as the reverse complement.
ACAGTGTGCATACCATGGTGGCACTTAGGCTAGAGATTACAAATACTTGTTATGAGTTATATTTGGAGTTTGATGTCTTTATGAAATTGTGGTGTTTGTTTGAACCATCTAGTTCTCAAGGTGACAGTGTGGGGTTATCTAGAAGTGGAAAGCAAACTTTGAGGTGTGCTGTTATAGCCCTACCATGCATTAGAGTGTCCAACCGGAGAGTAGTTAAGAGTAGTATCATAAAGAGAAGATATCTATATGAGAGTGTTCACTAGCGAAAGTATGATCCCTAGGCCTTTTTTCTAAGCACTAAAACACCGTTTGCTATTAGAGCTATTACATGTTTGCTTGCTTCTATCTTTATTTCAGTTTTACTTTAGTCTTTTCCACGCCATCAAGCCATTTTCTATCACCGTTACCACTTATAATTATCTATACTACTTGTATTTCACTATCTCTTCGCCGAACTAGTGCACCTATACACCCGACAAGTGTATTGGGTGTGTTGGGGACACAAGAGACTTCTTGTATCTTGATTGCAGGGTTGCTTAAGAGGGGATACCTTTGACCACTTCCTCCCTGAGTTCGATAAACCTTGGGTGATCCACTTAAGGGAAAGCTTGCTGATGTTCTACAAACATCTGCACTTGGAGGCCCAACAACTGTCTTCAAGAATAGAAGTGTGTAGACATCACCCTCCTAGGGGTTCTAGGAGGAAGAACGCCTCCAATGTACCCTTGCCTCATGTCACTGATGGCCCAAAATATATCGAGCTCGTTGGGGAACCCCAAGAGGAAGGTATGATGAGCACAGCAACAAGTTTTCCCTCAGTACGAAACCAAGGTTATCAATCCAGTAGGAGCAAGGAAACACCCCAAAGGTGTTGCTAGCTGAACGTTGGCAGGGCGCACTACCGGTGCCAGGAGCAATGTGGAGACATGCACAACACAACCACAGAACTTTGTCCCCAACTTGTGATGAGGTTGTCAATCCCACCGGTTTTGCTGAAAACAAAGGATTAAACATATCGAATGGAAGGAAGTAATAGTTTGTAGAAAGTAAACACAAAGCAGTAAACAATTTGTAGATTGAATGTAAAGAAAGGACCAAGGTCCATAGTTCACTAGAGGTGGCTCTCCTTAAGATAGATAACATGTTGGGTGAACAAATTACAGCGGGACAATTGACAAACATCGAGAAAACATACAAGCATATACTACTCATATTGACTCCTTTGAGACTTGATTGGGCATTACAACATTATACATAGACCGCCATCCAACTACATCTATGACTAATAATCCACCTTTAGGTTATCATCCGAACCCCCTCCACTATTAAGTTGCAAGCAACAGATTATTGCATTACGAATTGCATGTAAAGTAAAAAATACGATTGTTCTACGAACAAAGGATTGTTGTTTTCTCCCTAGTAGCAACAACACATCTAGTACCTTAGAGATTTCTGTCACTTCCCCAGATTACTAGAGGCATGAACCCACTATCGAGCATAAATACTAACTCTTGGAGTTGCTAGCATCTACTTGTCCAAGATAACTACTAACAACAGAAAGCATGCAAGATCACAAATAACAAAGACATGATAGAATCAATAATCAATCTGAAAATAGCATCTCAATATCCATCGGATCCCCGCAAACACAACATGTAGAATTACAAATAGATGATCTTGGTCATGAACGGAGCTCACAAGATCTAAACATGATAGCACAAAGGAGGAGAACCAGCCATCTAGCTACTACATGGACCCGTAGTCCAGAGATGAACTACTCATGCATCACACCGGAGGCTTGCATGATGATGAAGAAGGCCTCCAGGGTGAATTCTCCTCTCCGGTAGGGTGCCGGGAAGAGCTTCAGATCCCTCCCAATATAGGGATGGATATGATGGCGGCTACAGACTCTTTCGTGGATTTTTGATCGGGTACTTAGGGTTTCCGTATCACAGGCAATATATAGGCGGAAGGAGATGCCGAGGGGGTGCCTGGGCTAGCCACACCACCCCCTGGCGCGGGCCAAGCCTGGCCGCGCGGCCAGGTGGTGTGGCCTCCCTCTGGACCTTCTCCGTCTCGTATTCTAGCTCCAAGTGTCCCTCGGTAAAATAATAACTTTGGCTTTTGTCCTGTCCAATTCCGAGAATATTCATTTTCTGACTTTCTTGGAACCAAAACCAGCAGAAAACATGCAGCTGGCACTATGGCTCTTGTTAATAGGTTAGTCCAAGAAATCATATGAAAAGTACTCCAAAGTGTGGACAACACACAAGAAAGTACATAAAACCAAGCATGGAACATCAAAAATTGTAGATACATTTGCAATGTATCAACATCCCCAAGCTTAACTCCTGCTCGTCCTCGAGTAGGTAAGTGATAAAAAGAAAGAATAATTTTTGAGGTGACATGCACCATCAAAGACTTGATCAAAGTATTTGTAAAACATTCAAAGCTGGGATCATAGTACTTCAATCATAACATGAAAGACAAACTTCTAGCAATAAGTCAAAGAAACTATGATGCAACATGAAAAGGCACAAACAAAAGATTCATGAATAACAATGCTTTGCAAGACGTTTGTTTGTTTCACATAAAGAAAACATAGCATAATAGTATTCAGCTTGTTCCTCATAGAGTAGCAAATATAAATGCATAGGACACCTTCAAAGTTCATAAGAGTGACTAGATACAAATAGTTTAAAACAAGCAATATCAAGGTATGCATCAATCAACTAGTCTTGGGACAATGCACATAGAACTAAGAATGGCCACTATGCTCTCGAAGTAAGTGCATAAAGTTAGAAGGTGGAGACTCAATATATAAGTGGAAGAAAGGCCTTCATAGAAGGAAGTAGGGATTCAAGTTTCATAAAGATCTTCCAAAAATTATGGTACTTAATAGCTTTCAGCTCTCATTGCCCCTATCATAAGCATCTTGAAGTGATTAAGGTTAAAGTGAACAAACTATGGTGTACATGCTTGACGAAGTATAAGTTAGAAATATCATGTCCCTTGAATACGAGGGCCGCTTCTCATGCTACTCAAGTTTAGTCACCTATAAGTTCTTGTCATCGTAAGTACATGTGTATCATAGAGAATCGCCAATGGGGTACCCCTTGCCCGATGATACGGAAGAATCCCCATATCAAAATGACAAGGCAAGCAGACAATGAGCATCTCAGGAATCTTCTTATTTACCATGGGAATATGGTGCTTTTTTCTCTCTTTCCTCTTTTCATAATCTCCTTTTTTTCTCTTTTTTCTCAATATAGGACTCTTTTTTTATAAGAAGAATGCTTCATAGACACCTCATTATGGTTACGCAGCAGGTTTCCACCATGTCAGCATGGATTAGACCAGCGACCCAGGCGTTTCTCTAACACATATACATAACTCCATGGACTTACAAGCTCCCCTTTCATTTCACACCGACGACATCCATAGACAAAAGAGCATGATATCAACTAGGTACAAAGTACCCATGCAATGTTGAAAGCGTTCCCCATGACAGCATGTTTCTGCTAATCCCCAACAAATAAGTGCAAGCATATACAACATAGATGACACAATGGTTCAAGTTTATTAAGGGCAAGAAAAGTAAAGTGTGCCATCCAGTTCATGAGAGCTTTAATCACTAGTTTTCTCATAACAAGTTTAATTTGGAAGGTAAACAAAAACATGAATATACTTGGAATAGTATATGCTAATAGGTAGGTATGGTGGAATCTTTGGAATAACTTGGTTTAAGGAGTTGGATGCATGAGTGGAACTCATACTTGGTTGTGGAGGCTAGCAAAAGACTGGGAGCGACAAACTAAGAGAGCAATAATGGCCATAATCATGCAGAGCGACAAAACATCATTGATCAAAGCATAAAGTGATACTACAAGTTGAAAAATAAAGGATCATAAAGGCTATGGTGACTTGGGATAGTCATAACATGGTGTGAGCATGTGCCAAGTCAACCCAAATAAAGCATCAAAGGAGAATACCACAATACTATGTTTTAATATGCTAAAACAACGCATGATTCATCCAAGGCACATTAAGCAATCTCAATTGTTTATAACAAGTCATGCTACAGCAAATAATACTAAGCATAAAGACAAAACAATATCAAGCATGGCATGACAAAGCATAGGCCACAGTCAAAAACAAGCTCTCTTTACCACTTAAGCATGAACTTTCCTACTCTTTTCCAATCCAAACCAAACTATTTGCAAACCAATGCATGAAAGAGGGGGTACAACCAATTTATTCAGCAAACTAATCAAACCAAGAAAACGAAAAACAAAAACAAAAACGAAAAATAAGACGCTCCAAGAACAACACAACTGTGCATGAAACAATAAAAATGAAGCGTTTGGAAGAAACCTAGGATTTTTATTGATGAAGAAGGGGATGCCTTGGGCATCCCCAAGCTTTTACGCTTGTGCTTCTTGGATATTTCTTGGGGTGACACGTGTGGCATCCCCAAGTTTGAGCTTTAGTACATCCTTCATCTCATTACGCATTCCTTCCATACACCTGAAATGTTTCCTTCATACAAAACTTCACACAATCTTTATTAGAAACATTAGTGCACTCAAGATAATAAGTCTTTAGGTTCAGTTCTAACACCAATAAAACTTCCATTAAAACACTAGATACTGTAGCACTTCCCTAAAAAAGCTCAATTCCCCAAAAGAACTCAAAAAGGAACCAACAAGAAGCAAATGCAGAAAATGGCAGAAATCTGTCAAAACAGACCAGCAGGTAAAGACGAAATTTTTCGAAGACCTTCTATTGCTCAAATCAAAAAGTGTTGAACTAACAAAAGTTAGATAACAACCTGGGGCCGAAGCACAAAAAGTGACGCCTCAAAAGGACATACAGAGATTTTACACGAATTTTTACGGTGACGCACAGAAATCTGTTTCAGGACAGCAACTTTCCCAATCATTACTTCTCTCTCATTAGAGGTTACTCTTGGCACAAAAAGCAAATAAAAAGTATAAGGAGAAGTTATTACTTAAGTAGTAACTTCCAAGACTCATCTAAAACCTTTGGGTTATCTCCCAATAAGTACTTTTCTTTAACGCCTTTAAGTTAGGCATAAGAAGCAAGAAAGAATCAAGTGTTCTCAAATGAAGAAGCATTAAAACCAAATTTTGTTTTCATAGAAGAGGAAAAAGAAATCTTCTCTCTTCTTAGGGAAGTGTTCTATACCTTTCTTGAGTGGGAGTTGATATTTAATGGTGCCTTATTTCATATCAATAATGGCACCAACAGTTCTAAGAAAAGGTCTTCCCAAAGTAATAGGACAAGAAGCATTGTATTCAACATCCAAAACATAGAAATAAACGGGGACATAGGCATTGTTAACCATAATAAGAACATCATTAAGACTCCCTATGAGTTTCTTTTTAGCATTAGCATCAAGTGGGACATTCAAATAACAATCTTCAAGTGGAGGCAAATCAAGCATATCATAAATCCTTCTAGGCATAATAGAAACACTACTATCAAGATCACATAAAGCTTTGAAATCAAAATCATTCACTTTCATATTAATGATGGGTTCCCAACCATCTTCTTGCTTTATTGGAATAGAAGCTTTATGTTTCATCTTTTCTTCTTTAATCTTTATGAGAGCATCAGTAATGTGTTTTGTAAAGGCCATGTTCATAGCACTAGCATTAGGACTTTTAGCAAGCTTTTGTAAGAATTTAATAACTTCAAAGATATTGCAACCATCAAGATCAAAATCAAATTTATCATCTAAAGTAGTAGAACTATTACTAGCCTCAACACTAGTGGTATTGATAGTAGAAACACTAATGTTTCTAGCAATTTCATCTTCTCTTTCCCACTTAGCATGTAATTCAGCTAATAGTCTAACATTTTCATCAATTCTTACTTGTATGGCATTAGTAGCTGCAAAGGGATTATCATTAGTTTCAGGTTTAGCAGCCATTTTATTAATCAATGAAGATTGAGCTTCAGACAAAGATGATATATTCCTTTCAGCATTAGAAAGTTTCAATTGTAAACTAGGAATTTCCCTATTTAGACTCTCAAGTTGATGGCTAATGTTCTTCAAAATGATAGATTGTTCCTCCATAGTTTTAGTAAATAGTTGATTTTGTTCATATTGCAATTGCATGAAGTTCTTAGTGGCTCTTTCAACTTCTAAAACTCTTCCTTCACTAGGTAATCTAGGTTTACCATTATAACCATCAGTATTATTAGGAGGGTAAGGCCTATAATTGTTATTACCATAAGCATTGTTGCCAAAATTATTATTTCTTATAAAGTTCACATCAACTTGCTCTTCTTGAGCAACCAAAGAGGCTAAGGGAACATTATTTGGATCAATATGGGCTTTCCCATTAACAAGCATAGACATAATAATATCAATCTTATCACTCAAGGAGGAGGTTTCTTCAACAAAATTTACCTTCTTACCTTGTGGAGCTCTCCCAGCATGCCATTCAGAATAGTTAACCATCATATTATCCAGAAGCTTTGTTGCAGCACCCAAAGTAATGGTCATCTAGGTACCTCCAGCAGCAGAATCCAATAGGTTCCTTGAAGAATAGTTCAATCCTGCATAAAAGGTTTGGATGATCATCCAAGCAGTCAGTCCATGAGTGGGACAATTCTTTACCAAAGATTTCATTCTTTCCCAAGCTTGAGCAACATGTTCATTATCAGATTGTTTAAACTTCATTATTTCACTTCTCATCGATATAATCTTAGCAGGAGGATAGTATTTTCCAATGAAAGCATCTTTGCATTTAGTCCAAGAATCAATACTATTCCTAGTTAAGGAATTCAACCACTCTTTAGCTTTTCCTCTCAAAGAGAAAGGAAACAATTTAAGCTTAATAATATCTCCATCTATATCCTTATGCTTTTGCATCTCACAAAGTTCAACAAAGTTATTTAGATGGGCAGCAGCATCTTCATTACCAATACCAGAAAATTGTTCTCTCATAACAAGATTGAGTAAAGCAGGTTTAACCTCAAAGAAAGTAGCTTCAGGAACAGGTGGAGCAATAGGTGTGCTCATAAAATCATTGTTGTTGGTGCTATGAAGTCACACAACTTAGTATTTTCTAGAGTAGTCATTATTTTGTGTTTTCAATAAAGAAAGCAAACTTGTAAAACTAATTTTTTTGTGTTTTTGATAAAGAAACAAGCAAAAGAAACTAAGCAAAACAAAAATAACAAAGTAAAGGGATTGGTTATGAGGGACTCCCCTTGTGAAGATGTCCTTGACTCCCCGGCAACGGCGCTAGAAAAAGAGCTTGATGGCCCAAAATATATCGAGCTCGTTGGGGAACCCCAAGAGGAAGGTATGATGAGCACATCAACAAGTTTTCCCTCTATACGAAACCAAGGTTATCAATCTAGTAGGAGCATGGAAACACCCCAAAGGTGTTGCTGAACGAACGTTAGCTATGACCGCCGGCCAAAGAACGTGGAGACCTGCACAACACAACCACTGAACTCTGTCCCCAACTTGCGATGAGGTTGTCAATCTCACCGGTTTTGCTGAAAACAAAGGATTAAATGTATCGAATGGAAGGAAGTTATAGTTTGCAGAAAGTAAACACAAAGCAGTAAACAGTTTGTAGATTGAATGTAAAAGAAAGGACCGGGGTCCATAGTTCACTAGAGGTGGCTCTACTTAAGATAGATAACATGTTGGGTGAACAAATTACAGCGGGGCAATTGACAAACATCGAGAAAGCATACAAGCATATACTACTCATCTTGACTCCTTTGAGACTTGATTGGGCATTACAACATTATACATAGACCGCCATCCAACTACATCTATGACTAATAATCCACCTTCAGGTTATCATCCGAACCCCGTCCAGTATTAAGTTGCAAGCAACAGATTATTGTATTACGAATTGTGTGTAAAGTAAACAATACGATTGTTCTATGAATAAAGGATTGTTGTTTTCTCCCTAGTAGCAACAGCACATCTAGTACCTTAGAGATTTCTGTCACTTCCCCAGATTACCAGAGGCATGAACCCACTATCGAGCATAAATACTAACTCTTGGAGTTTCTAGCATCTACTTGGCCAAGATAGCTGATACGTTGCTAACGTATCCATAATTTTTGATGCTCCATGCTTGGTTTTATCTACTTTCTTATGTTTTGTCCACACTTTGGAGTACTTTTCATATGATTTCTTGGACTAACCTACTAACAAGATGCCACAGTGCCAGTAGCCTGTTTTCTGCTGTTTTTGGTTCCAGGAAAGTCAGAAAATGAATATTCTCGAAATTGGACCGGACAAAAGCCAAAGTTGTTATTTTCCCGGAAGACTCACGGAGCCAAAAGGAGAGATGGAGAGGGGCCATAGGGTGGCCACACCACCCCTAGGCGCGGGTCCCCCTGGCCGCGCCAGGGCATGGTGTGGGCCCCTTGGCCGGCCACCGACTTTGCCTCTTTCGCCTATATATCTCCCCCGATGCAAAAACCCTAAATCATCAAGCCTCCATCCACGAAAAGTTCCGCAGCGCCGCCACCACCAAAGGGGAGATTCAGGGGACAGAAAGTCTCTGTTGCGGCACCCTGCCAGGACGGGGAAGTGCCCCAGAGCCATCTCCATCGATCTCCACCACCATCTCCATCACCATTGATGATTCCGATGATGAGGAGGGAGTAGTTCTCTCTCGAGGCTAAGGGTTCTACCGGTAGCTATGTGTTCATCTCTCTCTATGCATGATTTTATTGAGATCATGAGCTTGTAATCTATAGATCTACCTTGCTACTCAAGTGCTTTAATAGATCTCTACTCTCCCCATGTGTGTGAAGTTGACAGTGTGCACACCATGGTGGCACTTAGGCTAGAGATTTCAAATACTTGTTATGAGTTATAATTGGAGTTGGATGTCTTTATGAAATTGTGGTGTTTGTTTGAACCATCTAGTACTCAAGGTGATAGTGTGGGGTTATCTAGATGCGGAGAGCGAACTTTGAGGTGTGCTGTTATAGCCCTACCATTGATTAGAGTGTTCAACTAGAGAGTAGTTCAGCGTAGTATCATAAAGAAGAATATATTTATATGAGAGTGTTCACTAGTGAAAGTATGATCCCTAGGCCTTGTTTCTAAGCACTGAAACACCGTTTGCTATTAGATCTATTACATGTTTGCTTGCTTCCTTCTTTATTTCAGTTTGCCTTTAGTCTTTTCCCACGTCAACCACACGCCAGCAAGCTATTTTCTATCACCATTACCACTTATAATTATCCATACATGTCGTCGGATTGATGACAAGTATGCCATGAGGGGGTCCTCGGGGTGTGCAGAAGAGAGGGGTGTGATACGTACGGTGTTCTGGGACGATGAGCACACAAGTTTACCCAAGTTCGAATCCGCCGGCTTTGGATGGATCCTACTCCTGCTAGCAATCCAGTAATATGGCAGAGCCGGAATATGGGTTACAAGGGTTCGCCTGTGTGAGTTGAGATTGTAGACTATCAAGGGTGCCCTAAAGGCTCTCCCTAGGACGGCTTATATAGATATATGGCCTAGGGTTTAAAGGAGAGATCTATCCGGCTACAACTGAGAGTCGGTTACAGAGTACATCTTGAACTACAAGTAACATTATGGGCCTAAGTCGGTAAGTCTTCTGGGCCTTCCCGTAGCCGGATTGGACTCCGTCTCTTCTCCCTGACTGGGCCGCCCGTGAAGCAAAGCTCTAACCCGAAGTAGGACACCCTGGTCAGTGAGGAATGTGAGGATACCCAGAAAGTATATCCCCAACAGCAGCCCCCGGAAGTCTCCAAGATCCAAAGTCGGATTCATCATCGTCTAGCTTGATCTTCGGCTTGCAGAATCTTGAAGGGTTCCTGAAACTTCAAAACAAAAGATACGATCCGGGTCTCAAAATAAGTCGGACATATCAGTACATTATTCGAGTTTTCCAACTTGATATTCAAACTAAGCCAGAACTTGGTCCCTAACGTCATCTAACACTGGTCATGGTCAAGTCACGTCATATGACAAACATCCTGTCAGCACGACCGTTTTTGGGTTCGCTGTTCACAGAACCGAGGCGTCGTTTTAATGCGTACGCGGAGATCGAGGTGACGTAATCATCGCGTGGGCCCTTCCCAGTTCTTTCCATGACGCGTGGCGTTTACATAGTGCCGTTTGCATGAATCTTGGCGTAGTTAGGTGGTTATAAGGGGTGAGGATTCTCTTTCTCCCATCTTCACTTGTTCCCTCTCCTCCACTTCTCCCTCACGCACAGAACTCTACTGCCTCCCAGATTCCTAGCGCCGCCCATCCAAGATCACCGCCGCACCGGAGAAATGGCTTCTTCTTCATCTTCCAGCTTGGATGGCTTCGCAGCAGCAGCGGCGGCAGCGGAGAAAGAGAGAAACCGTGGGGTTTGGATCTCGTGTCTTCTCGATGACGAGAAGCTCCACGGCGTGGAGAATGAAGGGCTCCTCCACGCCGGCGAATGGCAGAGCGGTTTCAGCGAAACCATCCCCCACCCGCAAGCCGGCGAGCGGGTACACTTCGGCACCCACCTCGACAGAGGTTTGTCTTTCCCTCCCTCGGACTTCTTTTTCGAGGTGATAGATCACTATGGAGTTCAGCTCCACCATCTTCCTCCCAACTCCATCTTAGAGATGAGCGCTTACGCGACGTTGTGTGAGGGATATATCAGCATTAGGCCGAGTCTCACTTTGTTTCGTTTCTACTTTCATGTCCATAGAAACTCCATCACTGCCGGTAATCCTTATATTACCGGCACTATTAGCCTTTCTGTTAGACGTGAGCGTAGTTATCCTTGCATTTCTACCAGTGAGTCGGTCAAACAATGGCCAGCCACTTTCTTTTACCATAAGGACATTACTGCTCCCGGAAAAGCTACTTCTTTGTCGGCTTTCATCGATGAAGCCGCCACGGCCCTTCCATCTTGGGACGAGGCTCCTCCGGCTCTTAGTGATGATCTGATCCTCGCTAAGAGGCGGATCGAATACCTGATAAAATACAAGGGCCTACGGGGGTCTGACTTAGTCCAGTCTTGGGTCGCACATCGGATCCAGCCCCTCCAGCACCACGGCGACCGTATGATGCACTCCATCACGGCGTCGAAGAACGATTCCCTCTGCATCAGCCCTAAGGCTTTAAAGCCACAGGATTACATAAGCCAGATCAAATGGCTGATCAAGGAGCGGATTGAGAGAAAGATTTTGGACTTGTCTCTGGATATGCACATAGTGGAAGACCCTGTAGTTCCGGTAAGCTTCAATAATAAACCCTTTTATGTGTTTCACCTTTTAAGTTATTTTGCAATAATGAGATACTTTCTTCTTTTCAGCTTGCTGATCTCCCCGAGTCGGAGCTGGCTCCTATCGAGGGATATCCTCCGGAGTTTTCTCAGGAGGCAGAACTGGTCCAACTGCCGGACGTTGTGCCCAGGAAGCACAAAGCTCCGACAGTGGTTGTCGGCACAAAGGAGGTGCCAGTCGTGAAGAGGTAACTTTCAACACAACTTCTGCCTTTGTACCATACTCGAATTTTCTTCCGAGATGTAATATTTTCCATTCTATTACACTCTCGGAGCTAAGCAGCTCATCAAGGGCAAGGGGAAGGGAACTTCTTCGAATCCCTTGCGGAAGACGACGCTGACTATGGCTTCTCCTGCTGTGGCTCCTCCGACTCCTGCTCCTCAACCTTCCACAACACCGGTGATTACTCCATCACCAGTTGTCGCAGATGATCCAGCTCCTTCAACGGGGCCAGTGATCCTTGAATCGCAGACTGGCGCCACCATGGGTGGCTCAGGTTTAGATAAGGGTGAACCCTCTTCAGGTAATGATCCCTCGGCAGAGACCTTTGCCGAAAACCTCCGAAACAATCCGGGACTTGCCAAATTTGGCTTGTCTGAAAATCTGTAGAAGAAATCCAGCCTCTGGCCCGGCAATGCCTAGAGAGCCGAAATTTCTCTGCCGAAGAAGAAGCACAAGAAGCAGAGGACATCAAGTACTCCGACCTTCTTGAACAAGTCCGCCTTCGCGACGAGGGACTTAGAGCTGGTGTGCTTCCACCACCTCCGGTTATTCCACTCACCCTCACCGGGAAGGTTACCACCGAGGTGAACATGTGCCTGAGCAAGCTCACACATGAACATCATGTAAGTCAGAATTCCAACTCACGATTTTCTTTATTGTACTTTATATCATATCCTCTAGCCCCCAAGCATCAAGTAGGATATACAATCCGGGTTTATGCTTCCTTAGGATGCCAAAGAATGAACTAGTGTAGCCCCCAAGGCTCGTGCTGATATTAGTAACAATATTAGCCTGAGTCTTCAGTAGACTTCTGACTCTAGGTATTCTGACTTACAGAAAGTTAATTCATATAACCAGGATTTGTTGAAGAATATATGTAACAAGCGGAGAGAGATCAAAGCTCTCCGACTTGAAAATGATGAGCTGAAGGTTTCCAAGGATGAGGCCGAAGGTAAACATTCCGAAACTCAAACCTTGTCTTGTGTTTTCATAGTCGAATATTTTTGCTGAACTGTTGTTCTTTTGTCTTACAGCACTGGTAAAACAGTCATGTGCTATGATCGAAGAGGCCGAGAACCTCAAAACCCTGGTGGTGGAGAATAAAGAACTTCGCCAAGAGCTAGATAAGCTCAAGGCAGATCATGAGAAGAGCATCGCTCAAATTCTCGAATCCTCCTCCATGGCTACTAATGAACGTGATCGTAAGATTGCTTTTCAAGATTAGAGAATCTCGGATTTCAAGAATGAGCTTTGCAGAGAGAAGGATCTTTCCGAGGCGCTCCGGGCTGAACTCCGGAGTCTTCGAGAAGAGAAGACCAAAGTTGACGACGTCATCTTCGGTATGTTTCCATTTTTTTGACTTGTCTATATTCTTCAACTCTTTCAATGTCATATTTTCTTAACCATATTTGTGTTATATATATAGGTCCTCTTAACTTGACGGACTCTGCTTCCACCGAGCCTCGCACCCACCGACTTACCCAAGTCGGTGATTTGCTTCATGACTTCCGCCAATCCATCGAGGACATTGGCGAAGCTCTCAGGGTTCCGGACATGCACAACATGTCGGACTTTCAGGTGCGATACAAGGCGAAGGAGATGCCGTAGCTCGTCCAGGACTGGAACATGTCCTACGCACGATCAGCAACGCAGAACGCTCTCACCATAGTCATGAGCCACCATGGAAGCATGGAGATATGGCAAGTGACCAGAGGGTATTCTACTGTGGATGAAGACGGACAGGAGCAAGATATCAAGGCCATCATGGACTCCTGCGCCGGATATGGGTGCCACGTAGCTGACTTAACCAACTACGACACTCCCTTCTTCACCCACGTGGACACACCGCCTCTGCCTCCGGAAAAAGCAGCTAAAGTTTCCGACGATGAACAGACCATATCGGATCTGAACATCTCGGAACATTATCAAACCGAGGCCGATGCATCCAGCAAGCTGGCAGCGCCTACCTCTTCTCCTGCATCATAGATCATCAGAAAACAAATGTGTTATCCTGAAAAACATTATGGATATGTAAATATGTAGCATGATACTTTTGGCTAGTGCTAAGTTTTAATCTATTCAGCACTTTTGGCTTAAATTTTTGTGTGCCTAAAATGTTTACATAAGCACTTATACTTTTTCGTCTATACTTATCGTTTATCTGGCTTTCCGCCTCGTCCCTTTCGCGAGCCAGCTAAACCTTCTGCACGAAAACTTTGCCGAGCAACGGAGCACAATTGCTAAACCAGTTTAAACTCGGAAACAAAGCCGGCTTCCAGTACCAACAATTCACTACTCGGAAAATGCCCGCATTCGGCAATCAGACAAATAACCAAAGTATAGACTAGGAACTTTAGAGTTATACCCAAAGGTAGCATTTTTAGAATCGGAAATCTAAACAAGAACAAACATGAGCATAAAGTACTTTCAAGTATTCTGGGATTTTCGACTATGACATGATCATTCGGAAATAAGATGGTAAAAACTTCTCAGAAAAAACTTGAGGCAACCAAGACTTTTATTTCTCACAGAACATGTACATATGTATGATTACAAAGAAGGATAAACTAATAATAAAAGGGACGTAGCTGAGCAATATTCCACGGTCTGTCTAACTCACCCGGATTTGTACTGCCTCCAGCTCTCTTTCTCTTCTTAGTAGCATGTCTTTCTTTGACTGGCCTCATATCAGTTAAGTAGTACGAACCATTGTGCAATACTAGACTAACTAAAAAGGGCCCTTCCTATACTAGGGAAAGTTTGTGCTTTCTTGGTTGCACAAGCCGGAGAACCAAATCGCCTTTATTGAAAGATCTGTTTCGGACTCTTTGGCTATGATACTTGTGTAACTTCTGCTGATAGGCTATTGATCTCATTTCAGCAACGACGCGAACTTCTTCGACTAAGTTGAGATCATTTTGTCGAGAAATCTCGTCATCCTCCTCGATATACGCGGCCACTCTAGGAGAAGTGTGAATCAAATCGCTAGGAAGAACTGCTTCTGCGCCATAGACCAAGAAGAAAGGTGTGTATCTGGTTGACATGTTCGGGGTTGTTCGTAAACTCCATATTACAGCGGGTAATTCCTCTGCCCAAGCCCCCGCAGCACGTCGTAGTGGTGCTTCGAGTCTCGGTTTTAGGCCCTATAGGATTAAACTATTTGCCCTTTTGACTTGTCCATTAGCCTGTGGATGTGCGACTGACGCAATGTCAAGCCGGACATTTTGTAAATTGCAGAATTCGGCCAATTCTCCCATAGAGAAATTACTCCCGTTGTCCGTGATAATACTATGCGAATAACCGTACCGGATTATAACATCCTCGACAAATCTTTTGGCTGTTGCTCCATCACAACTAGTGACGGGTTTAGCCTCAATCCATTTGGTGAATTTATCCACCATCACTAAGAGGTGAGTAAATCCACTTGGAGCTCGTCTAAACGGTCCTACCATGTCAAGCCCCCAGACCGCGAAAGGCCATGTTATAGGTATTATTCGCAGCTGATCAGCTGGAACGTGAGCTTGTTTAGCGTACTTTTGGCAGCCTTTGCACATCTTGACTAGCCGTTCGGCATCTGCCTGAGCTATAAGCCAGAAAAAACCGTGTCTAAAAGCTTTTGCCACTAAATATTTGGCTGCAGTGTGGTGACCACACTCGTCTTCGTGGATTTCTCTTAAGATTTCCACGCCTTCTTCCATAGATACGCAGCGCTGAAAGACCCCAGACACACTCCGCTTATAGAGCTCACCTTTAACTATAGTATAGGCTTTCGCTCGTCGGATAATCTGCCGGCTCAGAACCTCGTCTTCGGGTAATTTGCCATCTACCAGATAATCAAGGTAGGGTTGGGTCCAGCTGGGAATTACAGCCAGAACTGCTATTAGAGGTGAGTCGGATTTGGTCAGATATTCCTCATCCACTCCCTTTATTGAGGGAACTTTGAGGTGCTCTAAAAAAGCACCATCCGGGACCTCTTTCCGTGTAGAGCCTATTCGAGATAATGCATCTGCTTCCTCATTTTCTGCTCGAGGGATGTGTTGAACCTCAAACCCTTCGAACGATTTAGATAAATCATCCACGACAGCTTTATATGCTGCCATGTGTTTATTTGGATTACAAATATCCGACACTTGCTGAGCAACAGGATCTGAATCTCCATAACACATCAAACGTCGATGCCGATATCCTTAGCAATCCGGATTCTATGTAGCAGTGCTTCATACTCGGCAATATTATTTGTCGTTGTGAAGTGGATCTGCAACACGTATAGAAGTTTATCTCCTTGGGGTGATTTGAGCACCACACTAGCCCCCGAGCCCCCTCGAGCCTTAGACCCATCAAAGTATAGCGTCCAATATTCTGACTCAGGGAGGGTCATATTCTGACTTGACGAGCGCGCTTTCCTATGCGCTATCTAGGCCTACGCATATCTGGGTCACCTTGGAGGGGTCATCATCCTTCAACGGCGTCTTCTTCGTCTCTTTTGATGCCTCGAACTCCGGATTCGGCTTTGCACCTCCTTCTTCGTTGCGGGCATCTCGGACGGATCCATGCTCTTCTTGATCTCCTGGTACTCCTGGGCGTGTAGCACGACTTCAGCAAAGGCAGGATTTCCATCCTCGCACTCTCGCGCTTTCTTCGAGTCTCCCCTGATGGTGATCACGCCATTGGGACCCGGAATTTTCATCATATTGTAAATGTAACACGGACGAGCCATAAAAGCCCAGTAAGCCGGACGTCTGAATATAGCGTGGTACGCGCTCTTGAAACGGGACCACTTCGAAGGAAAGTGCCTCCGTCCGATAGTTCTTTGGAGTTCCAAAGGTAACATCCAAAGTGATTTCTCCTAGGGAATTTTCTTGTCTTCCTGGGACAACCCCGTGAAAGATCACAAAGCTGTGGTTCAGCTGGGTCTCCGAGATCTTCATTCGGCGTAGCGTTTCGACATACAGAATATTAATACTACTGCCACCGTCCATTAGAGTCTTGGAGAAACCATAACCGTCAATAAGTGGATTGACGATTAAGGCGTATTTTCCTTGCATGTGCAACTTAGGCGGATGATCAGCGCAGTCAAATGTGATTGCCACTTCCGACCAGTCCAAGAATTGGGGGATAGCCGGAACTTTTGCATTGAGCTCATATAGCACTGCCTTTTTGACCTTTGCTGGTTGAGATCCGAGGAAGGTGACATAAGTGTCTTTCTTGGTCAAAAAAAATTTCTTCCCTTCCGTCTTGGGATTTGAAGCATCAGCTTCCTCCATGTCGGAATCTTCCTTGGTCTCTTTATCTTTTTCGGGATTCTTCTTTCCCTTCTTCCGCTTAGCTTTGTAGCCAGCGGTATCATCTCTTTTAATGTCATCATTGAAACGACACTCAGCGTTGGTGTGGGACGAGCCCCCATTGGCGTCTAAGTGATGCACACATGGGTTATTGGCAATGTCGGCCCAAGAGTAGGTTTTGCCTGGTTGTTGGTCTCCTCTACCTTCAACTCTCGAAGTCCCACGGCTGCGCCCGCGGCCTCCACCGCGTCCTCCTTGTCCTCAAGACCTGAAAGTAGCAGTGACCACTGTCGTTTCCGCGTTGGGTTTCTCTTTCGAGGTATTCTTGCGCTTCTGAGCTTGTTGCTTTGGTTGTTTTGCCGACTGTGGTACAGCTAGGGCGTTGAGTAATCCCTCTGCATCGTCGTCAGCATCTGCATACTTGCTCATTGTTTCTATCATCTCTCCCAAGTCAGTGACTTTGTCACACTTCAAGCGATGACGTAGTAAACCAATTGGGAGACCTGCAATGAAAGGTTCAATCGCAGTTTGGTCATTTACTCCTTCACAGGAGTTCTTGGTGTCGATCCATCGCCCGAGGTAATATCAGCAAGTTTCTCCGGCTTTCTGGGTGCAACGCTGTAGGTTTCCAACCGTATAGGGCCTCCGGTATGTGCCTTCGAAATTCCGAAAGAACACACTTTGCATGTCATACCAGTTATGGATGGTGTTCTCCGAAAGTTCATTGAGCCATGATCTTGCCATCTTCCGCAACATGAGTGGGAGATATCGGGTTGCGACTAGGTTGTTTCCGCCTTTGGCAATACAACAAGCTTGGAAGAAATCCTGTAGCCAGGTATCTGGTCGAGCAATGCTGTCGTAGGCTTGGATATGTCGTGAGATAGCAAATCCTTCTAGGAATCTTCTAGCTCTTATGCGTGGTCTGAAGCACTTTGGGCCCACGTATATATCATCATTTTCGTAGCGTCGTGCCTCTATATTGGAGTTGATCCTGTGCCTTGCATCGTTCGGGGATAGAGATCGTCCCGAGTGTCGGCTGTGGCTGCGGTGCCTTGGAGCCGGACTTCGGCTTCTGCCACCACCTCCTCCACCATGACGCCCTCCTTGGCCTCCTTGGGAGCCGTTGTGATGGCTACTTGGCGAAGAGGATGGAGCAGCTGGGTTATTTCCGGCTGATCGCCGGCCTCCGTCCGGAGCGTCATTATTCCGGTTCCGGGGAGGGTCTTCATTGTGACGAGCCCACTGCCGTCTTGTCTCGGCATGGTGTCCGTCGTTCCTTCGCCCGTCATCCGGACAGCTTGCATGTCTAGGAGGTGGCATTCTTTGTTGATCCTCCTCCCGACGTTTCTCTTTATCATCGTCCCTGCGGTCTTTCAACTCTCGCCGGGGCAGGTTTCTCGGATTCAGTGCAGCAATTGCCTCTTGCTCCGCAACTAGGTTAACGTTACACCAGTCATGGGCAGCTTTGTGGTGTTGTCCTAAAGATCTGGTTCTTGAGTAATTGTCCTCCCAGCGATCGGAACTGTGGTGCTGCTCCGGAACACGCTGGGGTCTTATGTTAGCCCATGCCGGATCCGTGCGACACTGGTAGGAATCAGAGACCAGCTTTTGACTTCTAGACATGGCAATCTTTTGCTGATCTAGTCCCTTGTTGAGTAATTTGATGCCCAACCGGATCTGCTCCGGGCCTGGATTAGCCGATAGAATTTCTTGGGCCGCTAGGGTGTTCTGTACTAGGTTGGATACACCCAATACCCTTTGCTATCTTTCCGAGGCTTCCCTATTTCTTCTCTGAAAAGGACGACGTGAATATGTGGGAATTGGTTGTCATTAGTATGGCGCTTCCTGGTCTTCTAGTATTGCCTGGAGTTGTACTTCTCCGCAGATGCCATGCGTTTCTTTTCCTCCTCAATGTTTTTGGCTTCATCGAGGAGTACTTGACGACGCGCTTCTAGGGCATGTGCCCTCTCGTACAGTTCTTATGAGTAAGTTCTGCAGCTGTAGGAATAGGTGTGGTTAATGCAGCATCGAAGAGTTTACGTGCACCTTCCGTGATCATGTGCCCATCCACCGATTCTTCTTTTTTGGACTCGTCTAGGATAAGCGCTCCATCCGAGTCTTCCTCGTATTCCTCGGCAATCACCTCCTCTGTCGGAGGGTCTTTTGACGGGGTCTTGTTCTTCTTGTTCTTCTTCTTTGCCTTCTTGGCAGCGCCGGTAGCAACGACAGCCTTGGGTCCGTTTCCCGGAGTCAAGCTCTGATCGGTACTTTCGGACATCTGGACCTCGGGATTATCTCCGATTTCCATGTCATCCTGCGCTTTGGGAGAGTGTTCCCCGGATCCTTCATCCATGGCTTCTCCTTCCTCTGCAGCTTTGGAGTTATATTCCTCTTCATATTCCACGGAGAACTTTCGGAAATCTGCTGACGTTGTCATGGTATTAACAACGGCAGATGCTATAGGGTAGCTTACGTAGAGGAAAGGGCAAGGCGATGTAGGAGAATCCGGGAGTGATATTGGCACACGATGTACCCAGGTTCACGTCCCCTCAATGGAGGATCACTACGTCCTGCTATCAATCCAGTACATGATCATAGATTGGTTTACATGGAGCCGCCGGAGGCGGAGGGGGAGACTAGATCTAATATGACGTGGGAGATATCGCCCCCAAAGGGGTGCCCCTGGTGGCTTTATATATGAAGCTAGTTAGGGTTTACAGGTGTGCTAATGGGCTTTGTATTGGAGTCGCCGTCTTGGGCCTCCAGTTGGTATGTCGTCTGGGTCCAGTATGCGCCAGTCGCCATATTTGGCGAGTCGATCCGCCTAGGGTTAAGCTTCAGTCGGCTCGCTCCAGCTAGCGACTCGCTTCATGGGTATACCCCGATTGGTATTTCCCCATCACTAGTCCTCGAGCGTGTCAGGGACTCGGCGATGACTTCAAGCCGCCGAATCGGCGTAGGTGATTCCAGGGCAGAGTCGATGGTGAGTCGTTGGCGAGCTCCTTGTCAACTTCTTGTCATAGAGGACGTGGAGGCCACCAAATCATTGATGGTGAAGTCGCCAAGTCGGTGCAGGGGAATACGCGAGACAAGTCCGCGAGGGGCGAGTCCTAGAGCGTGTTGAGTATACGAGGGCGAGTCCGCGGTGGCGAGTCCCCGAGCGTAGCGAGCCGCGGTCGTGGAACCATGCGCACACGCAATATGCCTAGGAGTAGTCCCCGAGGCTCGAGTTGGCTTGTAGAGGCGACTTGAGGCTCTTTAGAGATGCATACTCTCAAAATAGTAGTGGTTGTTGCCGAGCATGACGAGTCCTTGTGCGGAGAGTTCGCGGTGAGCGAGTCTGCGAGGGGAGAGTCCCCGAGTGTGGCGAGTCCGCGAGGGGAGAGCCCCTGAGCATGGCGAGACTGCGATGATGGCAAGTCCGTGATGATGGCGAGTCCGCGAGAGGATAGTCCTCGAGTGTGGCGAGTCTGTGATGATTGCGAGTCTGCGAGGGGAGAGTCCCCGAGTGTGGCGAGTCCGCGATGATTGCGAGTCCGCGATGATATTGATTGCGCTATTTTTATTAGCGAGTCTCTCATCTTGGCCCGGGGGGCCAGTCGCATGGCGACTCCAAAGATAGCTCTTGGCTTAGCATTCTTCCTGGATGATCCGAGGCTCGGTTTGCGAGCCCTCATCCGCAGTACTTGGCTGTGCGAGTCGCACTATCTAAGGTTGAGGAGGACATGGTGCTGTTTATGTAGCACTGCCATTTGTCTTGGCCCGGAAGGCCAGTCGAGCAAGGTGACTCCAATGATGGCTCTCGGTTAGCGTTTTTCGTGGACGATCCGAAGCTCGGTTTGCGAGTCCTCGTCCGCACTACTTGGGCATTGCGAATCGCTCTTTCAAAGGTTGACAAAGGCGAACTGATTTTCCCGAGGGGGAGAGATGCCCAGTGGTAAGTCCATGCAGCGTGGCATGCGACCCTCTCTGGCGACTCGTATGATGAGGGGACCTTAGAAGGCGTGGCGTATGCATTCGATGCAGCGGAAATATA
Source organism: Avena insularis (assembly GCA_023614405.1). Taxonomy (NCBI): domain Eukaryota; kingdom Viridiplantae; phylum Streptophyta; class Magnoliopsida; order Poales; family Poaceae; genus Avena; species Avena insularis. The sequence goes on along the minus strand of CM042688.1, from coordinate 115,131,213 downwards.
GGCGCGCTTTGGCGAAGTCGACGCGGCGGACACAGAGTCGACGCGGCGGACGGAGATCGTGTTGGGGCGAAGTCGACGCGGCAGACACGGGGTCGACGCGGCGGACGTAGGTCGCGCTGGGGCGAAGTCGACGCGGTGGACACGGGGTTGACGCGGTGGACGTAGGTCGCGCTGGGGCAAAGTCGACGCAGTGGACATGGGGTCGACGTGGCAGACGTAGGTCGCGCTGGGACGAAGTCGACGCGGCGGACGTAGGTCGCGTTGGGGCGAAGTCAGCGCGGCGGACACGGGGTCGACGCGGCGGACGTAGGTCGCGCTAGGGAGAAATCGACACGGCGGTCACGGCGGACACGGGGTCGACGCGGCGGACGTAGGTCGCGCTGGGGCGAAGTCGACGCGGCGGACATGGGGTCGACGTGGCGGACGTAGGTCACGCTATGGTGAAGTCGACGCGGCGGACACGGGGTCGATGCGGAGGACGGAGGTCACGCCATAGTGAAGTCGACGCGGCGGACGGAAGTCGCACTATGGCGAATCTACCACAGGAGAGTCGGCGGCTGGCGAGTCGTGAGTCCCCGAGCATGGAAAGTCTAAGAAGGTGACGAGTCCGCGGCAGGCGAGACGAGTCCCCGAGCACGGAGAGTCCGCGAGGGCCGCGAGTCCGCGATAGGCGAGGCGAGTCCCCGAGCGTGGCGAGTCCGCGAGTGCCCAAGTGTGCCGACCTCATGAAAGGCAAGCCCGCGACGGACCGGTGCAGCATGTAGCCGGAAGGAGTGGACGCGGCGAATTTGGTCGCGCGGCAGCGTCAACCAGATTTTTGTCGGAGTCACGCTGTGGAGGACGGAGAAGATTATCAGTATACGAATAAAATATTTTAAACAATATTGAGTGGGAGAAAATTATCGGCCATAGCCGAGTCGCCGCTAGCATGGTTGCAGGCAGCCGCGGCGGCGACGCAGTTTGCGGTAGCGCGATCGATCAAGCCTTCGGACGAGGTCTTGGCTCCGATTGGAGCTTCGTAGGGTGGAGTCGTGTAGTCGAAAGATGCAGCCTATGTGCTCTCCATCTCATTTCCGTGACCCAATACAGGTCGCATGGTACATGTATGCCAAGAATCATGCATGAGGAAGGATTAGTCTCAAATATAATAATTGCCTCGAACAGTAATTAGTGCATAAGGAATATGGGATTAGAGGAAAAATCCGGTAGTCACGATCAGATGCGATCGGAAAGTCAAGAAGTCTTCGTCTGTGCTTACGTACATGCACCGACTAATTGTGCCATGTTAATAATATAAGCATGACTCGATGTGCCATATCAATAATATACACACGACAGGAGATTAGATCAAATAAAACATCAAATTGATTGAAAGAATAATCAATAGTGAGAGAGATGAGATCGGATAGAATAAAACCCGTCAGTCACGGCCGCGATCCAGAGCGTGTGAGCCTGATGAAGCGCCTCTGACGCGGGGAGCGATCTTACATGGAGACTTTCAAGAATCGATTGATCTGATTACTTCTCTTGGCTAGAACTGCTCCCTTTCCTCACGACATGGTGCTTTGATCGGTACTTTGTTGCACGGATTTGACTGTCGATGTCTCTCTCCTTTGAAGCTGTGTACGTGTTTGGAACGAGACCCGACTGCAACAATTAAAGGAAATCATGCATGTCATAATAAAATATGGATCTCACCTCCGTAGCCTGTACGCATCATGGGGATGAATTAGACCACATAGAAATCCTTGGCGTCGACGCGGATGAGTCTAGATGCCATGACTATGAGTCACAGGCATGCACTCCAAAATAAGGTGTCGAGTATTAGAATCAAATAAAATATTGACTAGACATGAGAGACAAGTGATTGGAAAGAAAAAACCCCATGAGTCACGATCATGTGCGATTGAGCGCGCATGTTGGCGTGTTGAACATCTCCGATGCAGGGAACAAGGTCACGTGGTGGTCGCAGGCCTGTTCTGATTTAATCTTATTTTGAAGACCATCTGGATCGATACGCTGCCGCCTGAACTAATCAGATTATCAGATCCGATTGATTCAAACTCACGCGCGAGTGCCGCCAAAGTTGACGATGAATATGTTGATGGATCCCGCCCAGATCATCATCTCCAACCACCGCTTGTCCCACGGTGGACGCCAACTGTCGTGGTTTAACCACGACAGATGCTACAAGGTAGCTTACGTAGAGAAAAGGGCAATACGATGTAGGAGAATCCGGAAGTGAGATTGGCAGTATATGATCATAGATTGGTTTACATGGAGTCGTCGGAGGCGGAGGGGGAGACTAGATCTAATATGACGTGAGAGATATCGCCCCCAAAGGGGTGCCCCTGGTAGCTTTATATATGCAGCCAGTTAGGGTTTACAAGTGTGCTAATGGGATTTGTATTGGAGTCGCCGTCTTGGGCCTCTAGTCGGTATGTCGTCTGGGTCCAGTATGCGCCAGTCGCCGTATTTGGCGAGTCGATCCGCCTAGGGTTAAGCTTCAGTCCGCTCGCTCCAGCTGGCGACTCGCTTCATGGGTATACCCCGATTGGTATTCCCCCATCAGACGTCATCGATTCATCCGAGGATGCGATTACGTCAGCGTTTGTTCCAATCGCCTCCAGCACAGAGTCGGTGTTCTCTCCAGCATCGGCAGAGCCGGATCCGGATCCCACATATCCGACAAAGTGCGATGCATGCTTCCTGAGGTACCTGCGGCTCTCGCGATTGGCCTCGTCGAAACGTTTGATGGTCTCGAGGATTTCATCTATGCCAGAGTTTTGCATCATCATGCGTCTTAGCGTGTATCTCAGGAAAGGTCTGTCTGTCCCGGCGTCATCAGATCCGGAACTAGTGTTGTTGCTATGATCCTCCTGGATTTCGACTTCAGCGGGTGGGTCGATCTGGGATTCGGCTTCCCCAAGGAGATCCACTCCAGATTCAACTTGGACCGCCAGGTCTGCCTCAGGCTCAGATTTCTCCACTATCTCCACAACTGGTGCGGGCTAGGTGGGATTAGGGTTTCCTGAGATCCGGAACTCTGCCGCCTCCGTGGACAAAGGGAACCTAGAAATTTCCTCTGCCTCTATCATCACCGCTGGGGTGGGTGGGACAGGTTTAGCAAAACCGATGTAACCATCGATCTCACCAAAAGACATGATGGTGTAGGAAGTCACAGACTCCCTAGCCGGAATCCAGGTCTCGTCGAGAACGATGAGAGGGACGTCGTTGGCGTAGAGGATGCGACCGACGGTGATAGTCTCGCCGATTCTGATTCTTGTAGATTCCGCTCGGAACGCAGATCCGAAGCTCACTTGCCCCACGGTGGGCGCCAACTTGTATTTCACTATCTCTTCGCCGAACTAGTGCACCTATACACCTGAAAAGTGTATTGGGTGTGTTGGGGACACAAGAGACTTCTTGTATCTTGATTGCAGGGTTGCTTGAGAGGGGATACCTTTGACCACTTCCTCCCTGAGTTCGATAAACCTTGGATGACCCACTTAAGGGAAAGCTTGCTGCTGTTCTACAAACCTCTGCACTTGGAGGCCTAACAACTGTCTACAAGAATAGAAGTGCGTAGACATCAAGCTATTTTCTGGCACCGTTGCCAGGGAGGTAAGGTAAAAGGTACTCACATCCTTTGGTGTGAGTGCTCGAAGTTATTTCCTTTAGATTCTGCAATTTTGTCTTTTTGTTTCTTGTTTTCACTAATTAGGCTTAATGGAAAACAACAAAAAAATTAGAGAGATTTATAATATTTATCTTGAGTTAGGACATGAAGTGTTTGAAGAGAAAATTAAAAAACCTATGGAACTTTATTTGCATGCTAATAGCAATATTGTTAGTATGAATTCTTTGGACACCATTGTTGCTAATACTATGGAAAAGTCTAAACTTGGGGAAGCTAGTTTTATGAAAATAATCTTTTTAGTTCCCCGGCTTTGGAAGATAGCTATTCTATTGCTTATGATGATACCAAACCTCCAATATATGATGATTATAATGATGAATATGATATTTTTAGTCCACCTACTATTGAGGAGAAAATTAATGATTACAATATGCCTCCTATATTTTATGATTATGGTGATGAGAATAATAACGATAGCTATTTTGTAGAATTTGCTCCCACTATGATTAATAAGAATGACTATTCTTATAGGGAGAGTAATAATTCTTTTATGCATGTGGCTCATGATAAGAATGTTTTATGTGATAGTTATATTATTAATTTTATTCATTATGCTACTGAAAGTTATTATGAGAGAGGGAAACATGGTCTTATGTATCTCAACGTTATTAAGTTTCCCCTCTTTATGTTGAAAATTTTGAAGTTGCACTTGTTTTGCTTTCCTATGCTTGTTGATTTGTGCTTTCATGACTTGTTTCTTTACAAGATTCCTATGCATAGGAAGTGGGTTAGACTTAAATGTTCTTTGAATTTTCTTCTTGATGCTCTCTTTTACTTCAATTCATATTTCTTATGTGAGCATCTTCTCAAACTATCATGCCTAACTTAAAGGCGTTAAAGAAAAGTACTTATTGGGAGATAACCCAAAAGTTTTAGATGAGTCTTGGAAGTTATTACCTCAGTAATAAACGCTCCTTATCCTTTTTATTTGCTTTTTGTGCCAAGAGTAACCTCTAATGAGAGAGAAGTAATGATTGGGAAAGTTGTTGTCCCGAAACAGATTTCTGTGCTTCACCGTAAACATTGGTGTAAAATCTCTGTACGTCCTTTTGAGGCGTGAATTTTTGTGCTTTTGTCCCAGGTTGTTATCTAACTTCCATTAGTTCAACACTTTTCTATTTGAGCAACAGAAGGTCTTCGAAAAAAATCGTCTTTACCTGCTGGTCTATTTTGACAGATTTCTGCCATTATTTGCATTTGCTTCTTGTTTGTTCCTTTTTGAGTCTTTTGGGGAATTGAGCTTTTTGAGGGAAGTGCTACAGTATCTTTTGTTTTAATGGAAGTTTTATTGGTGTTGGAACTGAACCTAAAGACTTATTATCTTAAGTGCACTAATGTTGCTAATAAAGATTGTGTGAAGTTTTGTATGAAGGAAAAATTTCAGGTGTATGGAAGGAATGAGTAATGAGATGAAGGATGGACTAAAGCTCAATCTTGGGGATACCACGCATGTCACCCCAAGAAATATCCAAGAAGTACAGGCGTCAAAGCTTGGGGATGCCCAAGGCATCCCCCTCTTCATCAATAAAAATCCCAGGTTTCTTCCAAACGCTTCATTTTTATTGTTTTATGCACAGTTGTGTTGTTCTTGGAGCGTCTTCTTTTTTGTTTTCGTTTTGGTTTTTTGTTTGCTTGGTTTTCTTAGTTTTCTGAATAAATTGGTTGGACCCCCTCTTTCATACATTGGTTTTTAAATAGTTTGGTTTGAACTGGAAAAAGAGTAGGAAAGTTAATGCTTAAGTGGTAAAGAGAGCTATTTTTTGACTGTGGCCTATGCTTTGTCATGCCATGCTCAATATTGTTTTTGCTTTAGGCTTAGTATTCTTTGTTGTTGCATGACATGTTATAAACAATTGAAATTGCTTAATGTGCCTTGAAAGAATCATGCGTTGTTTTAGCATATTAAAGCATAGTATTGTGGTATTCTCCTTTGATGCTTTATTTGGGTTGACTTGGCACATGCTCACACCATGTTATGACTATCCTAAGTCACCATAGCCTTTATGATACTTTAGTTTTCAACTTGTAGTATCACTTTATGCTTTGATCAATGATGTTTTATCGCTCTGCATGATTATGGCCATTATTGCTCTCTTAGTTGGTCGCTCCCAGTCTTTTGCTAGCCTCCGTAACCAAGTATGAGTTCCATTCATGCATCCAACTCCTAAAACCAAGTTATTCCAAAGAGTCCACCATACCTACCTACTAGCTTATGCTATTCCAAGTATATTCATGTTTTTATCTACCTTCCAAATTAAACTTGTTATGAGAAAACTAGTGATTAAAGCTCTCACGAACTTGATGGCACACTTTACTTTTCTTGCCCTTAATAAACTTGAACCATTGTGGCGTCTATGTTGTATATGCTTGCACTTATATGTTGGGGATTAGCAGAACCATCCTGTCATGGGGAACGCATTCAACATTGCACTTGTACTTTGTACCTAGTTGATATCATGCTCTTTTGTCTATGGATATCGTCGGTGTGAAATGAAAGGGGAGCTTGTAAGTCCATGGAGTTATGTATATGTGTTAGAAAGCGCTTTGGGCGTTGGTCTAATCCATGCTGTCATGGTGGAAACCTGCAGCGTAACCATAATGAGCTGTCTATGAAGCATTCTTCTTATAAAAAAAGAGTCAGATATTGAGAAAAAAAAGAAAAAGAAAAAAATATGACAAAATAGGAAAGAGAGAAAAAAACACCATATTCCCATGGTAAATAAGAAGATTGTTGAGATGCTCGTTGTCTGCTTGCCTTGTCATTTTGATATGGGGATTCTTCCGTATCATCAGGCAAGGGGTACCCCATTGGCGGTTCTCTATGATACACATGTACTTACAATGACAAGAACTTACCGGTGACTAAACTTGCGTAGCATGAGGAGCGACCCTCGTATTCAAGGGACATGAGATTTCCAACTTATACTCCGTCAAGCATATACACCATAGTCTGTTCACTTTAACCTTAATCACTTCAAAATGCTTATGATAGGGGCAATGAGAGGTGAAAGCTAAAAAGTACCATAATTTTTGGAAGCTCTTTATGAAACTTGAATCCCTACTTCCTTCTATGAAGGCCTTTCTTTTACTTTTATGTTGAGTCTCCACCTTCTATCTTTATGCACCTACTTTGAGAGCATAGTGGCCATTCTTAGTTCTGTGTGCATTGTCGCAAGACTTGTTGATTGATGCATAGCTTTGATATTGCTTGTTCTAAACTATTTCTATCTAGTCACTCTTATGAACTTTGAAGGTGTCCTATAAATTTATGTTTGCTACTCTATGAGGGACAAGCTGAATGCCACTATGCTATGTTTTCTTTATGTGAAACAAACAAACGCCTTGCAAAGCATTGTTATTCATTCATATTTTGTTTGTGCCTTTTCATGTTGCAACATAGTTTCTTTGTCTTATTGCTAGAACTTTCTCTTTCATGTTATGATTGAAGTACTATGATCCCAGCTATCAATGTTTTACAAACACTTTGATCAAGTTTATGATGGTGCATGTCACCTTAAAAATTATTCTTTCTTTTTATCACTTACCTACTCGAGGACGAGCAGGAGTTAAGCTTGGGGATGTTGATACGTTGCTAACGTATCCATAATTTTTGATGTTCCATGATTGGTGTTATCTATTTTCTTATGTTTTGTCCACACTTTGGAGTACTTTTCATATGATTTCTTGGACTAACCTATTAACAAGATGCCACAGTGCCAGTTGCCTATTTTCTGCTGTTTTTGGTTCCAGGAAAGTCAGAAAATGAATATTCTCGGAATTGGACCGGACAAAAGCCAAAGTTGTTATTTTCTCGGAAGACTCACGGAGCCAGAAGGAGAGATGGAGAGGGGCCACAGGGTGGCCAAACCACCTAAGCGGGTCCCCGGCTGGCCATGCCGAGCATGGTGGGCCCTGGCCGGCCACCGACCTTGCCTCTTTTGCCTATATATCTCCCCCGATGCAAAAACCCTAAATCATCAAGCCTCCATCCTCGAAAAGTTCCATGCGCTGCCACCGAAGGGAGATTGAGGGAGAAAGTCTCTGTTAGACACCTACGGGACGAGGAAGTGCCCCCGGAGCCATATCCATCGATCTCCACCGCCATCTCCATCACCATTGCTGATTCCCATGATGAGGAGGGAGTAGTTATCTCTCGAGGCTAAGGGTTCTACCGGTAGCTATGTGTCCATCTCTCTCTCTATGCATGATCTTATTGAGATCATGAGCTTGTAATCTATAGCTCTACCTTGCTACTCAAGTGCTTTGATAGATCTCTGCTCTCCCCATGTGTGTGAAGTTGATAGTGTGCACACCATGGTGGCACTTAGGCTAGAGATTTCAAATACTTGTTATGGGTTATAATTGGAGTTGGATGTCTTTATGAAATTGTGGTGTTTGTTCGAACCATCTAGTACTCAAGGTGACAGTGTGGGGTTATCTAGATGCGGAGAGCGAACTTTGGGGTGTGTTGTTATAGCCCTACCATCGATTAGAGTGTTCAACCGAAGAGTAGTTTAGCGTACTATCATAAATAAGAATATATTTATATGAGAGTGTTCACTAGTGAAAGTATGATCCCTAGGCCTTGTTTCTAAGCACTGAAACACCGTTTGCTATTAGATCCATTACATATTTGCTTGCTTTCTTCTTTATTTCAGTTTGCCTTTAGTATTTTCCCACGTCAACCACACGCTAGCAAGCTATTTTCTATCACCATTACCACTTATAATTATACATACCACTTGTATTTCACTATCTCTTCGCCGAACTAGTGCACCTATACACCTGACAAGTGTATTGGGTGTGTTGGGGACACAAGAGACTTCTTGTATCTTGATTGCAGGGTTGCTTGAGAGGGGATACCTTTGACCACTTCCTCCCTGAGTTTGATAAACCTTGGGTGATCCACTTAAGAGAAAACTTGCTGCTGTTCTACAAACCTCTGCACTTGGAGGCCCAACAACTGTCTACAAGAATAGAAGTGCGTAGACATCAATAGCTACTAATAACGGAAAGCATGCAAGATCACAAATAACAAAGACATGATAGAATCAATAATCAATCTGAAATAGCATCTCAATATCCATTGGATCCCCGCAAACACAACATGTAGGATTACAAATAGGTGATCTTGATCATGAATGGAGCTCACAAGATCTAAACATGGTAGCACAAAGGAGAAGAACCAACCATCTAGCTACTACATGGACCCGTAGTCCAACGTTGAAATACTCATGCATCACACCGGAGGCTTGCATGGTGATGAAGAAGGCCTCCAGGGTGAATTCTCCTCTCCGGCAGGGTGCCGGGAAGAGCTTCAGATCCCTCCCGATCTAGGGATGGAGATGACGGCGGCTACAGACTCTTTCGTGGATTTTTGATCGGGTACTTAGGGTTTCCGTATCAGAGGCAATATATAGGCGAAAGGAGAGGCCGAGGGGGTGCCTGGGCTGGCCACAACACCCCTGGCGCGGGCCAAGCCTGGTCGCGCGGCCAGGTGGTGTGGCCGCCCTCTGGCCCTTATCCGTCTCATATTCTGGCTCCAAGTGTCCCCCGGTAAAATAATAACTTTGGCTTTTGTCCCGTCCAATTCCGAGAATATTCATTTTCTGACTTTCCTGGAACCAAAAACAGCAGAAAATAGGCAGCTGGCACTGTGGCTCTTGTTAATAGGTTAGTCCAAGAAATCATATGAAAAGTACTCCAAAGTGTGGACAACACACAAGAAAGTAGATAAAACCAAGCATGGAACATCAAAAATTATAGATACATTTGCAATGTGTCGGTCACACGTGAGATTGTTAAGGAGAAAGTCAAGAAGGCATCCTTTTGGGAGAAGACCCTTTGCTGCATGAATGTTGACATTTGTAAGGGACAGCATGATGCCTACAAGAGCAACCGCAGGATTGAAAAACTTGTTAAGGAAATCAAGGCTCAAGGTGAGGAAGAAGAGGAAGGAGAGTCAGAGTACAATGATGAACATGGAGCTGAACCATCTGTAGAGTCTGATCACACACTTTCCTTTGGGGCTTGGAATGCCATGAATGCAAGCTTAGTTGACTGGCAGACTTTCTCCAAGGTTACTTCTAGTTTTGCACCTCAGGGCACCTCCTCTTCTCGCCCTCACGGCAAAGGGCCACAGACTTCTGTTGCTGATGATGACTATGATGAGGATGAGGATAAGGCTGATGACGATGACGATGACTCCGAGTGATCTCCTTTGGGACGATAGCTGGGACTTTTTTACCTTTTTGGTGTTTTGATGCCAAAGGGGGAGAAGTTGTCCATTAGGTGCATCGAGATTTGCATGGGTTGGGTTGTCATCTTTATATCTTTATGTTCGAGCATTTGCTTTATTTTGGTTCTTGTGAGACTTTATATCGTTATGTGAACTATCATTGTGTGTGGACATATCTATGCCCGTTCCTCATTGTAATATTTATCCATTACCTGACAAGCATGTATTACTTGTTTATCTTGCTACACATCGTCAGGGGAGCATAATGATGTCTTATTAAAAAAATTCATGCAAAACCTCGTGTTGTCATCGAACACCAAAAAGGGGGAGATTGTAAGGACATTTATTGTCCTAATCTGTTTTGGTGTTCGTTAACAACATGAGGTACATTTTACTGTGTGTTAATGTCTACAGGTCAATCTATTGAAAAAGGGAAAAAGTTAGAGTGTTGTGGGAAACTTCATGGCCAAATCCATGCTTACCTGAAGTTTCCAGACTGGAGTCTCCGATGTGCAAACACCGGAGTCTCCGGTGTGGTCTGGAGTTTCCCCAGGAGTTCCCGGTGTGTGGTCTAGACTTGGCCTAGGGTCTCTCTGTGTGGTGCTCCGAAGATTGACTAGATATCAGCCAGAATCTCCGGTGGGTCTCCTCAGGTCGTAGTTTCTGGTGTGGACACACCAGAGTCTCCGGTGTATCTGGTCCGGAGTTACAGTCAGAGTCTCCAGAGTGGATGTCAAGCCCCTGCCCAAGACAGCCAGAGACTTAGTCTGGAGATGGACCGGAGGTGGGCCGGAGTTTCCTGTCCAGGCCGGAGTCTCCGGTCTGGCAGACTGGAGTCTCCGGTGTGAATGGTCTCCAACGATCAGAAAACGGTTCACAAGTGTGTGGCCTATAAATAGGGGACCTCGTCCCCTTCCTCGAGCTGCTCGTTCCAGAAAAGCAAGACCACACATTAGAGTCACCAAAACTCCAAGATCTCTTCATCCAACCACCCAAAGTCGTTGATCTTGGGGGAATCGGAGGAGGAGGCATCGATCTATAGCTTCACCAAGAGAGATCTTCATTTCCCCCTCATTCACTTGAGGGCCCCTTGCTCTAGGGTTTCATTGGAAACCCTAAGCCTTGTTTTGGCTGATTTGATTCTTACAAGCTTGTCTTTGATTGTTTGACAGCTTGCCGGTATTCGGGAGCCCCCAATTAAGTTGTGGGTGTGTGCCTTGAACTTGTTGTAAAGGTGTCGGCTTCCACCTCAAAGGTTGTCGATATAGTGGAAGAGGTGAATCGAACCCGTTGGGGTGAGGTTCATCGGAGAACAAGGGAGGCCTCTCGTGGCGTTGGTGGTTTTAAACCACCCCCTCTCCAAATGTAGACGTACTTCCCTTCAAAAGGAAGGAACTACGGGAAACAAACCCTTGTGTCTCCACGTGCTCCACTTTGGTTACCTCTATCCTTTACTGCACTTTACTTATCTTGTTCTTGCTTAGTGGTAGTGCTAGATTGACATATAGGTAAATTCACCATAGTTGCATAATCTAGAGAATTTACCTTTTGTGTTAAATCCTAACTTGAAAAAGAGTAAAATTTGAAGTAGCACCTATTCACCCCCCCCCCCTCTAGGTGCCCATATGATCCTTTCATGCTCCCTATCTTATTCGGGTGAGCGGGCACTTTTGTTGTGTAAGGCATCTTCTCCTTCGTCCCAACGATTGGCTATTTCCATCAGCTGTGAGATTGTCTTTGGTTTGATTTGTCCCAGTTCTTCAATGAAATCTTGTCGACGAAGTCCCTCGTTGAAAGCGCCAATCGCTCTTTCATCGGATATCGTTTCAGCCGAGTTTTTGATACTGCTCCAGCGTTGAACGGAAGCTTGTATTGATTCTCTCAGCTTTTGTTTATAGGCTCGTAATTGTTCTAGAGATACGGGTCGCTTGAAGGTGGAATTGAAATTTCTGATAAACTTGTCCTCCAGGTTGTTCCAGCTGCTGATAGAGTCTTCGAGTAATTGTATTAACCAAGAGCGAGTTGCATCGATTAAATGTTGTTGCAAGATTTGCATCGCGGTGGCCTTGGAACCTCCTTGTAGTTTAACTATGGCCAGATAATCTGTCAACCAACAAGCTTCGGGCTCTTGGAGGCCATCGTATTTATGACGATCGTGAGGTAGTTTGAAATCTTTTGGTACTGGAGTCTTGCGAACCTGTCGGGTAAAGCAACTGGCTCCGTACAATTCTTGTTCTTCCTTGTTTTCCCCGTCATAATATCATCGGGTGCTACGCTCTTCCCTAGATCGATCGATCCTTCGCTGTGTAATATCGTTTCTTGCATCATTCCGCGGCTCTGATCCTGAGAAGTGGACTCGATGTGGCGATCGTGATCTTCGGGTGTGACCCATTTGCCGAGAGCTGCTGCAATGGCGCGGAGATCTGTCGGGTTGCCGTGTGGTTCCCTGCTCTGCCTGTGCGAGAGATGCTCCCACCATGCCGAGGTTCATCAGGGCGGAGCGGTGGAGGGTTGCACGTGGATCGTCGGGTACAGGTTGAGTTGTGATGAGGTATGTTTGTGCAGCCATGATTGCTGCTTGAGCCGTTTTCCCTTGATATTTCCTGCTTGGTCTATTGACATGAAAGACACATCCAGATCTCGGATCAGTTCACTTTTGTCTCCTTCGGGGATGTTCTGTAGTCGAGATGTTCCCCTTCTTGGTGGTGCTCCTCCTGTCATGCTCCCTGATCCTCGGGTAGAGCTTAGCTAGGCCCATCATAGGATGGATTCGTCGGCAAGTCTCTTTCTTTCGTCGAGCTACCTCTGCATCCTTAGCAGGTCTCTTTTTTTGTGATGGAGCAAATATTGGTATGCCATTAGTTCTTCATGCGTGGCGTCAGCTGTCATGGGAATTGCGCCTAAAATTGCTACTCTTGCTTTTTCCCATGTGTTGGCTGGCAGCCGGAGAGTTTTTCTTTCGTCTCGGCGTGGCTCTCCTCCTCCCGGGGTTAAGCGGATGTTTACTGGGTCTTTCCCGTTTCCGCGATTTCCTTTGTTTCCATGGTTTCCTACATTGTCACTTGATAGGATATCATCGGGGTTAAAAATAGGATTACCGTTGGAGTCTTGCTGGGCCGATGTATTGTCGATGATCACGCATAGGTGGTGCTGGGTAGTATATGGACTTGTGGCATCGTCATCCGAATCGGGGGAGACACTGTCAGGTGGATCAGCGAAATCCATAAATTTCTGCTCCGGGTATATTTCTGCCATCCTTATTCTAAAATTGATGCTTTCGCTGCTTTTCTCGAGTTCGGAGTTTGCTGGACTTGTTCCGCACGGCGGAGTTAATGGAGAATCTGATCCGAAGGAGGGATTGTCATAAAGACCATCAAGGTCCCCCAGATCCATCTCATCTTGCTTTGTTTTTGTTGGGTGCTTCGACTTCCGCCGTGGCCTCCATGGAGGATCCGACGGACAATGCTAGAACCGCCATACGCGTAGTTTGCTCCGCCGACGGTTCTGATGTAATCAGGGCCGAAGGGCATGGCTCTTGGGGGTCTTCAACTTAGAAGTGGAAACTTCTGATGATCAGATCGGATCCGCCGATGAAATTGGCGGGTACTGTCACAGGGGTGGGCGGGCGTGGATCTGCTTTTGTGGGGTTGCTGCTTGGAAGAGAGAATTACGCTGAATCCATGCTTCCAGCGTTCAAGTTTTCCACAGGCGGCACCAATTGACGAAGGAAGATCTCGGCAATGTCCATGAAGGACTTAGGGTTTTGCGGAAAAGAGAACGCTGGGGATTTCGTCGGATGTCAAAAAAAATGGAGTCAAATTCGCCTGAATATTAAGAGGAATCGCTCTATTACAAATTGCTTTGGGATTGTTCGGTAGTTTTTCTAGGCTTCTACCGCCCTATATATAATATGTTGGGTCTCAAAGCTGTATGCGGATAGGTTACATGATTACAACACCAACTCCATGTCGACCTTTTTTCCTCTTTCCTAATACAACTATAATCTTTGTCGGTTGCTTCTTTGGATCTTCATCTTGACTCTTCATGGGCCGTAAACCTTTCTGCAGGCCCTAAATAGCAAATCATAGGGACCCGAGTAATTATACCCATGTCATGAACCTTTTAGATATTTTGGTTCCTAGTCACGAGAGCATCAAAATAAGACTCGCATTGAATATATTTTGACAATATTTAAAAGCTGACTTATAAAACTTGGTGAAACTTTGAAAAAGTTTGTGAAGCCTAACAAAATATATTTTGAGACAATATGAACTTAGTATGCGTCATGCGTGCCAATAATTAGTTGTAGTACTATATCTTTAATATTACATCGTGAGCTTTCATAATTTTGTATGTTTATAGGTTTGTACATAACAATAGTTTTACGGAACTGCTAAGTCACAGCTATCTATGATGTAGCTTACGTCGCAGCTAGGTTCTGTGCCATCCGATCAGTTTGCTTCAGGATTCGTGCGGTGTTTTTTCTGGCCTGTTTGGGTTGTTTCCCGTCGAGTGGCTGATTTCACCAATGCGGTTGTTACTGGCCCGTTTTGTTCCGACCCAGTGGTGGCACATGTGTGCCGGATGGGCTTTTTTGTTTGTTTGGTGGATGCGCTTGTTTGTTGCCCAGTCAGTGACGTTTTTCTTCTCTTTTTTAGATGTGAATAACTGTTTTCTAAATATAGTTTATCTTAAAACTGATGTGTGGATGTGGTTGTTTTGAATAAAAACAAGATTAACTTTATGAAATTGATTTTTTTGATCCACACATTTTTTAGCTTTTGTTTCGATGGTGCCGCTTTGTCTTTCTTTTTATTTTTTATTTGTAATGTTACGTAGTGATTGCTTATATAAGTTGCAAACTTCTATGTTTTAATGATTTCAGGTTTGATTATTGATTACCATATCACATTCTTCTAGTACGTATTGAAGGGAAGTGGCCTAAGTTTCATATTTTGTTCATCCTCATATATGTATTGGTTTTTGTTTTTATATATTTTATAGATTTTCACATGTTTTCCTATTGATGTTTACTATTTTTTGTTTTAATCTTTAGCCTAGAAAACATGAGCAATGCAAGGAGTTCATGCTATGTATGTCATCAGCCACCTTGTATATGTGTAAGAGCTTTAGAAGTTTTCTGTGAAAATGTTTTGATGATGATTTTGATGATTCAGTTGTAAGTTTCTCTATTTTTAATATTACTTTTTATATTTTGTTTTCTATATATTAATTTTTTTTATTTTTTTTCTTGATTTTTGCTAGGTTTTTTTTTGTTGTAGGTTGTGCCGTGTTCTTTTAAAGACCGTTTAGGAATTTTATGTGCTAACAACTGAATGAAAGTGTTAGCTGAACTTCATAATCAAGTGTTAGCTGAATTGAAAATGGTTTTTTGACATGGGTTGCATGTCCAGTTGAAATTGGTTTTTCTAAGTGGGATTAGGGGCTTTGTAATAGTTGTGTGTCGACTTGAAACTGGTTTTTCTCAGTAGGATTATATGTCTTATTATGTGAATTGCATGTCGACTTGAGACTGGTCTTTCTCGATGATGTCCAGTTGACAAGAGTTTCATGTCCACTGGAAAATGGTTTTTGACATGAGTTGTATATCCACTTGAAACTGTTTTTTCTCAGTGGGATTAGGGGGCGGGGGCTTGTAATGTGAGTTGCATCAATACTTGAAACTATGCTTTTTCTCATGGATGAATGAGAGGGTGAGGTAGTACAGTTGCAAGTAGAGCTGTAGTTGAGAACCTTTGATTGTTTAACACGAGTTGCATGTCAACTTGAAACTGGTTTTTTTGATGGGATTAAGGTAGTAATGTGAGTTGCATGTGGACTTGTCAAGAGTTATATGTCCACTTGAAAATGGTTTTTTTACATGAGTTGCATGTCCACTTGAAATTGGTTTTTCTAAGTGGGATTAGGGGCTTTGTAATGTGAGTTGCATGTTGACTTGAAACTAGTTTTTCTTAGTAGAATTAGGGGCCTTATAATGTGAGTTGCATGTGGACTTGAACTGGTCTTTGTTGATGTGAGTTCCATGTCCCATTTGACAAGAGTTGCATGTCCACTTGAAACTTGTTTTTAGACAAGAGTTCCATGTCCACTTGAAACTTGTTTTTCTCAGTTGGATTAGGGGGTTGGGGGCTTGTAATGTGAGTTGCGTCAACGCCTGAAATTGTGTTTTCTCGCAGGTGAATGAGAGGGTGAGGTAGTACAGTTGCAAGTATAGTTGTAACTGGGAACCTTTGATTGTGCAACACGAGTTGCATGTCCACTTGAAACTAGTTTTTTATGGGATTAAGGTAGTAATGTGAGTTGCATGTGGACTTGACAAGAGTTCCATGTCCACTTGAAATGCTTTTTTGACATGAGTTGCATGTCCACTTGAAATTGGTTTTTCTAAGTGGAACTAGGGGCTTTGTAATGTGAGTTGCATGTCGACTTGAAACTGGGTTTTCTTAGTAGGATCAGGGGCCTTGTAATGTAAGTTGCATGTCGACTTAAAACTGGTCTTTGTTGATGTGAGTTCCATGTCCCATTTGACAAGAGTTGTATGTCCCACTTGAAATTGGTTTTTTGACAAGAGTTCCATGTCCACTTGAAACTTGTTTTTCGCAGTGGGATTAGGGGGTTGGGGCTTGTAATGTGAGTTGCATCAACACTTGAAACTGTGCTTTTTCTCACGAGTGAATGAGAGGGTGAGGTAGTACAGTTGCAAGTAGAGTTATAACTGAGAACCTTTGATGGTTTAACACGACTTGCATGTCCACTTGAAACTGGGCTTTTTTGGGAATTGCTAAAACACAGCTAGAGGTGACGTAGCTTATGTCGCAGCTAGCTTGTGTACCATTGATTTGGTCCGGTCGTCAAGATTGGTGCATTGTCGCTGGTTGTTCAGCTGCCCCACGTCATTGTCTTGCATTGTCCGTTCTTGTTGTTTTGCCTATTATCGTATTGGGCTAATAAATGGGACTCTTCTTTCCTTTGGTTGTTTGTTATTTTCTCACTTTTTTTGCTGGATTGACCAACCTAGAGCAGGCAGGCACGAGGTAATCGCTGGAATTTTTTTTTGTTATTTTGTGTTTGTTCTTTTTTGTAAATTGACTTATTTTTAGTGGGGTACTAAATTTGTATGACTGTCAAGAAATAGATTTGGATTTTGTGGTTTTGATCTTTTTCATCGTAGACGTTTTTCATACTTGGCTTTTTTTCTGGGTTTACTTTCACGTGTCGCTCCTACTAAGACGCATCATCATCTCTTCACTAGATAATACTTGGATGCAATTTATACAGAGAGGGAGCAAACATTTTCGTGTATATATATTAGGTGTGGTAGAGGCTATTCGTCTGAATTGTATTCTAGAGAGAGATACTTTTTTAGGTTGCGATCTTTTGAGATAAAAATGACATCAATTGATCGAGAATTTTTTAAATCAGGATCCGCCTTTTTGTCCGTGATATTTTATTATATAAGTTGCAACTAGACTTGCAACTGAGGCCAAATGACATTAGTTGATTTTTTTGAAACCGTGATCTGATTTTTGTCCGATGAGTTGCAACTGAGATTCTTTTATACAAATTGCAAACAAACTTGTAAATGAGATTGAAATGACATAAATTTGGTCAAGAAATTTTGAAATTGCATTCGCTTCTTTCTCCCGCAGGATTCTTTTTATAGAAGTTGTAACTTGACTTGCGACTGAGATTGAAATCACATTATTTGACATAAATTTTTGAAAAATCGTGATCCCTTTTAAAGCCTAGTGGGGTTCTTTTATAGAAGTTGTAGCTTGATTCACAACTGAGATTGAAATCATGTTTGTTGACATAAAATTTTTATTTACAACTGAGATTGAAACCACATTATATGACATAAAAATTTGAAATTGTGATTTGCTTTTTTGTCCAGTGAGTTGCAAGTCGGGTTGTAACCAGGACTTATTTTATATAAATTACAACTCTACTTGCAACTAATATTGAAATGACATCAGCTGATCGAATTTTTTTGAAATTCCAATTCGATTTTTTAATTGCGAGTAGGGTTGTAATTGTGATTTTCAGTTGCAAGTGGAGTTGCAACTAAGATATTTTTAGCTACAGGTGGGGTTGCAAGTGAGGTTCAGTTGCAAGTGGGGTTGTGAATGAGAATTCCAGTTGCAAAGGTGGCCGCAATTGATATATTTCAGTACCGAGTGAGTTTGAAATTGATATTTTTAATTATACGTGTCTTTTCAATTGCAAATGAGGTTATAACTGAGTTATTTTTATAGTTGCAAGTGAAGTCGCAACTGATTGTCTTGTCTTTTCCAGTTGTGAATAGGATCGCAACTAAGTTATTTTTATAGTTACAAGTGAGGTTGCAATTGAGTAACTTGTCTTTATTGGTTGCAAATGGGGTGCAACTAGGTTGTTTTTTTCCAGTCACAAGTGAGTCTGTGACTCACCTTATTACCTCCGTTTTTAAGAATATATGATGTTTTGGTGAACTATTTTAGTCTAAAAAACATATTAATAATCAAAGTATATTTTTTTCAAGTGAGGTTAAGATTTTGTACTAGCTAGAACCGACACATACGTACAATACAGTAGAAAGAAAAAGATCATGCAAACGAGACAATCACACGGAAGCACGCATGCAAACGAGACCACCACGTGCAGCGGGGCATGAGCAGACCGCGCATGAAACAAGCAACAACGGAAAAACAGCAGGGCATAGGAACAGACGCGGCATGCAGCAGGCAACAACAGTCGCACGACGTGGTGTTGATGTCAGCTGACTGCGACTTAACTTACGTCGCAGTTGACTGCCACACAGAGAGACCCATAGTTTTAATCTAGTTTCATCATGATTTACCAGCCATGAACTATCTGTTTCACTGCGCTAAAACTTGATCCATCAAAGTTAAAAATTAATAGGGGAAAACCTTAGAGTTGAAACCCTGAAATATATTTGTGAAAAATAGGAGAAACAATATCCAATAATGACAATAACCTGGAGACACAATGGTCACATTTGATTTTTTTGAAACAATTATCAATTATAATATTCTGATATAGTTTTAGCAAGGTTTAATGCGCTTGAGTGTGCATCATCAATTCATCATGTTACGATGTGCCTCACCACACTTCACACTTTTGCTAGACGAGTTCGATAAAAAAAATTAGATTACGGAAGTGTTTAATCTTTTCATATGATTTATATGGGCTGCGACTCATATAGACAGCCCATCTAATCTAATAAATCAAATCTCAAGGCTCATCTACCATGACAGCTTGGGAGCTGTATGAGAGACAAAGTTTTCCCACATTGCTAGTTGGGAGAGTTGAACCAGCTTATAGAGTTGTCTCACTCCCACTAAGTGAGTGAGAAGAGAGGAGTCCACGCCTACTCCTCCTCCGCCGCCCGCCTCGCCTCGCCCGCACGCACCCACATCACGTTTCGTGAATCGAGTTCGAGTTAGAAACTCGTTTTGTGAAAGACTAAATTTTTTGTTTGGTGCACTAGCTGCTGGTAGAGCAAGAGACAGACAGATCTAGAAGTATCAAGTTCTTTTCTCAGTCTCTCTTGCTTGTGTTCCTATCTTGCTGCGCTGCTCTCTAGGCTTCCCCATCCCGGCGGCTGCGTGCACTGCTGTCCGGGAGAACAGGCCTCCGAAACCCTGTCCGTTGAGATCCTGCATCGGGAGACGGGCCATAAGCTTTTTGGGGAGCGTCTCGGTGCGACTACTCGCCTCCGTTCGTGTGTTCTTCTTCGGCAACCGACGACCTCATCAGCACCATGGGTGACATCAACAAGGACCAGGGTGCTGCTGTGGTGATGATCTTTCCGGTCAACATGTACGTGTTATTCTTCTCTTTGTATGCACTAGTTTTTACTAGATTTTCAGATCTACCAGATGTGGTTGTTTGGCTGCGTGTGTTTAGATCTGCTAGTGCTTATATAATGTTGATTTCGGTAATTAATCTCATGGGAAAATTGCCTAATAATCCAACAATCCAAAAACCTTATTTGTTTAGGCAATTTTCGTCATCTGCCTTTGCTGCTTTGCTGAAACCGAGCCCTTTTACAGGTGCTAATTTTAAGAGATGGCAAGGGAAAACCCTCTTGTGGCTCACTACAATGGGCATAGAAAAGGTTGCAGATGGCACTCCCATAGGTCCGCTTAGTCTCGAGAAAGAGAGAGCATTCAGGGAGGCCACTGTACTTTTCGTGGGCTCTATACTCAGTGTGCTTGGAGACAAGTTGGTTGATGCATATTTGCATATCCGTGATGCCAAGGAACTGTGGGATATGCTGGACGCTAAGTTCGGTGCTACCGATGCCGGTGGTGAACTGTATACTATGGAGCAGTTCAATGACTATAAGATGGTTGAAAACCGATTTATAGTAGAACAAGCTCATGAGCTACAGATCATGGCAAAGAAACTCGAACTCCTCAAGTGTGTACTTTCGGACAAGTTTTTCGCGGGATGCATTGTTGCTAAGCTTCCCCCTTCATGGAGGAACTTTGCCACTTCTCTGAAACATCAGAGGCATGAGCTCTCTGTTGAGTACCTAATTGGTTCTCTAGATGTTGAAGAGAAGACGAGGGCAAAAGACAAACACACTAGTGAAACCGAGGGACATTCTGCTGCCAATATGGTGCAGAAAACTGCCCACAAGTCCAAGGGAAATAACAAAGTCTGCCAGACTACCAACTTTAAGAAGAAGAAGGGACAGAACAAGGAAAAGAAAGAACCTTGCTGGGTGTGTGGGGAGATTGGCCATTGGGCTCATCGCTGTCCACAGAAGAAAGGCAAAAAAGGTCAGGCTGGACAGAGTTCTAAATCTGTCAACATGGTCATTGGCAATAGTGATGCAGGAACTTCAGGTTCTGGGTACGGTAATTTATTACCTACTGTTCTTTCAGTATTTCAACCCGCAGAATGGTGGGTTGATACGGGTGCCAATGTTCATGTGTGTGCTGCCATTTCCACGTTCACCTCTTATTAGGCTCGAGATTCCTCAGTCATGATGGGAAATGGGTTACATGCTATTGTTCTTGGTGCTGGCACGGTAGATCTGAAGTTTACTTTGGGCAAGATCGTGCAATTGAAGAACATGCAGCATGTCCCTTCTATAAAGAAGAATCTCGTTAGTGGATCATGTCTTCTGAAATATGGGTTTAAGTTGTTATTTGAGTCCAATAAAGTTGTACTATCTAAGTATGAAACCTTTGTTGGAAAAGGCTATGAATGAGGAGGCATGTTCCATTTTTTATTGGTAGACTTCTGTGATGTAGTGAACATGTTAGCACTACTAGTAATGAAACTAATGTTTGGCATTCACGACTTTGTCATATTAATTTCGGTTGTATGTCGCGGCTTGCTGGTATGAGTTTAATTCCGAAATTCACTATTGTCAAAGGCTCTAAGTGCCATACTTGTGTGCAAGCAAAGCAGCCTCGCGAGCCTCACAAGCCTGTAGAGGAGAGAAACTTTGCACCTCTAGAGCTCATACATTCAGATCTATGTGAGATGAATGGTGTGTTGACAATTAGTGGAAAGAAATATTTCATGACATTGATTGATGATTCTACTAGGTACTATTATGTATATCTCTTGAAAACTAAAGACGAGGCCTTAGATTTCTTTAAAATCTATAAGGCAGAAGTTGAAAATCAACTTGAGAGAAATATCAAAAGAATTCGGTTTGATCGTGGTGGAGATTACTTTTCTAATGAGTTCAATTTATTCTGTTCGAAACATGGTATTATACATGAGAGGACGCCTCCTAATTCCCCTCAATCCAATGGGATTGCTGAGAGGAAAAACCGGACTCTAACAAATTTAGTTAACGCCATGTTAGACACTGGCGGTTTATCGAAGGAATGGTGGGGGAGGCTATATTGACTTCATGTCATGTCCTAAACCGTGTTCCAACTAAGAAGAAAGAGATTACTCTATTTGAAGAATGGGAAAAGAAAAGGTTGACACTCTCATACTTACAAACTTGGGGTTGTTTGGCAAAGGCAACGTGCCAATCAACAAGAAGCGTAAGCTTGAACCGAAAATTGTGGATTGTGTCTTTCTTGGCTATGCTTCTCACAGCATTGCTTATAGATTTCTTGTGGTGAAATCTGAAATGGATGACATGAGTGTTGGTACCATTTTTGAATCAAGAGATGCTACATTCTTTGAGGATATATTTCCTATGAGAGATATGCCTAGCATATCTAATAAGGAATATGATCTAGTTTCTGAACCTGAAACTCCCATAGAGACTGATAAACAATCAGATGATGAGAGTTCAGATTCGGATGAGGATGACAATGAAGCTCCCACAAGGAGTAAGATACAAAGGATTGTAAGATTTTTTGGTAATGATTTCATTGTGTACCTAGTGGATGACACTCCCACTACCATTTCAGAAGCTTTTGCATCTCCGGATGCAGACTACTGGAAGGAAGCGGTTCAAAGCGAGATGGATTCCATCTTGGCTAATGGAACGTGGGAGATATCTGAACTTCCGTATGGGTGTAAACCTGCAGGATGTAAATGGGTATTTAAAAAGAAGCTTAGGACTAATGGTACTATTGAAAAGTACAAAGCTCGGCTTGTGGCTAAAGGCTATACCCAAAAGGAAGGCGAAGATTTCTTTAATACTTACTCACATGTGGCTAGATTAACCACAATTCGAGTACTACTATCACTGGCTGCCTCGCATGGTCTTTTTGTTCATCAAATGGACGTTAAGACGGTTTTCCTAAATGGAGAGTTGGATGAGGAAATTTACATGGAACATACTGATGGTTTTGTACTAGAAGGTCAAGAGAGAAAGGTGTGTAAATTGAATAAATCTTTGTATGGCCTCAAACAAGCACCCAAGCAATGTCATGAGAAGTTTGAAAGAACTTTGACATCTGTGGACTTTGTTGTAAATGAAGCTGACAAATGTGTGTACTACCGCCATGGTGGGGGTGAGGGAGTTGTCCTATGTCTGTATGTAGATGACATACTAATTTTTGGGACAAGTATCATAGTGATTAATGAGGTCAAAACCTTCTTGTCTCAATGTTTTGAGATGAAGGATCTTGGAGAAGCTGATGTTATCCTAAACATCAAGCTACTGAGAGATGAGAATAATGGGATTGCACTTGTGCAATCACATTATGTGGAGAAGGTGCTGAGTAGATTTGGATATGATGATTGCAAATCTTCTCCCACACCTTATCATCCTAGTGTTTTGCTTCAAAAGAATCAAAAGGCAGCTAGAGATCAATTGAGATATTCTTAGATAATTGGCACACTTATGTATTTAGCTTGCGCTACGAGGCCTGACATCTCGTTTGTTGTGAGCAAACTTAGCCAGTTTGTGGCCAACCCGGAAGATGATCACTGACATGCTCTTGAGAGAGTAATGTGCTATCTAAAGGGAACCGTGAACTATAGAATTCATTATACCGGGTATCCAAGAGTACTTGAAGGGTATAGTGATTCAAACTGGATATCAGATGCTGATGAGATAAAGGCCACAAGTGGATATATATTCACTCTTGGTGGTGGCGCTATTTCATGGAAGTCTTGCAAGCAGACCATCTTAACGAGGTCAACTATGGAAGCAGAACTCACAACATTAGATACTGCGACTGTCGAAGCAGAATGGCTTCGTGAACTCTTAACAGATTTGCCTATGGTTGAAAAACCAATACTGGCAATCCTTATGAACTGTGACAACCAAACTATGATTGTCAAAGTGAACAGTTCTAAGGACAATATGAAGAGTTCAAGACATGTCAAGAGAAGACTGAAGTATGTCAGAAAGTAGAGAAACTCCAGAGTTATAGCATTGGATTATGTCCAAACGACTAAGAATCTGGCAGATCCTTTTACGAAAGGACTGTCAAGAAATTTGATAGAAAATGCATCAAGGGAGATGGGTTTGAGACCCAGTGAGTTGTCAAGGGAGTAACCCAACCTATGTGATCAGAGATCCCGTGAATTAGGACCTGGGAAAACAAACCGAAATAACTGAGTTGAGAGAAACTTCTAAAACTCCCACTCCACTGCAGCTGCAATTCTCTCATAGTATACTGTAAGAAAGGTTGATTAAATCTTAATGTGTTTTGTCTGTCTCCTTGGGAGCAAAGACGTTGTCCTACAGAGCGATCTTGAAAGAACACACCTATATGAGCTACACTGCTCGTCACAGTGTATGAGATTTGGGTGAATCTCTAGGAAGCTCATGAAAGGCCGAGGAGTGTGACTTATAAGCTCCACCCGAGTGGTAGCCTATGGCAGCCAAGTACCGGTAACGGCATTGAGTGAAACCTGCTGTGCAAGACTGGCAATTCAAGGCATAGTCCATTGTTCAGTTAGAGTAAGCGTATCTCTTTGTCTAGGTGGAAGTTCAACTTAACAGTCTCCACTGAATTGCAGGTATATTAAACAGTGATTGGAACTAATGTGCCATATGATATGCCTCTAAGATCTGGTGGGGGGTTGTTAGATTTATATAGGCCGCGGCCCATGTAAGCAGCTCATCTAGTCTAATAAATCATGAAATCTCAAGGCCCATCTACCATGGCAGATTGGGAGCTGTATGGGAGACAAAGTTTAGTCCCACATTGCTAGTTGGGAGAGAGTTGGACCAGCTTATAAGGTGAGCTGTCTCACTCCCACTAAGTGAGTGAGAAGAGAAGGAGTCCACGCGCAATCCTCCTCCTCCGCCGCCCGCCTCGCCTCGCCCGCACGCACGTCGCGTTTCGTGAATCGAGTTCGAGTTAGAAACTCGTTTTGTGAAAGACTAAATTTTTTGCTTGGTGCATCAGCTGTTGGGTACGTGTCAACATTAGTGTGCATGTTTAACACGTGTCCTTGTATTCCAACGCGTGGCGACTCGGTCGGCTCACCTCCCAGTCTATAGAGTAAGAGACAGACAGATCTAGAAGTATTAAGTTCTGCTCTCTAGGCTTCCCAATCCCGGCGGCTGCGTGCACTGCTGTCCGGGAGAGCAAGCCTCCGAAACCCCGTCCGTTGAGATCCTGCACCAGGAGACGGGCGATAAGGTTTTTGGAGAGCGTCTCGGCGAGACTGCTCGCCTCCGTTTGTATGTTCTTCTTCGGCAACCGACGACCTCATCAGCACCATGGGCGACATCAACAAGGACCAGGGTGCTGTTGTGGTGACGACCTTTTCGGTCAACCTGTACGTGCTATTCTTCCTGTGTATGCACTAGTTCTTGCTAGATTTTCAGATCTACTAGATGTTATTGTTTGGCTGCATGTGTTTAGATCTGCTAGTGCTTACATGATGTTGATTTCGGTAATTAATCTCATGAGAAAATTGCCTAATAATCCAACATCATCTACTTCAATTTTGTTTCTTTGGGTTTCGAAATCCATCATAGTGCTTTATCGTGTTCAAGAATGGAATTCAAATCCCGTGGTACAAAAATATCATTGGAAGAAATAAATAGATTCAAACGGATTGTTAATCTGAAATCTATTACGAGACATGTGACCTATGGCAGAAATGCTTTCATGTGTCAGACCGATAGCGACACACAAAACAAACATAGTCTATGTTAGAAATTTCGGGTTTAGATTTTCCTCGATACAACAATTAGCACAACAAATCAGGCGTGGGTCATTCAAACAAAATTAACCTGCCACAAGGGGACTAAGACGACGAGGATATGTATTGCTAATCACGAAACATATTGAACTACTTGTACAGCTAAAAGATGGGGCTCTTACTGAATGGGAAACAAAACTTTGTTAGTATGATGCATAGACATGGGTAGCACGACAATGTCTCCATTCCACAAAGAATGAAACTTTTACCCCCTCCGTACCAAAAAGGATGTCGAGATTTGTCAAGATTCACATATATTTAGACATGTTTTTAGACAGAGGGGTAGTGCAAAAATTGGAAAAAAAAATAGAGATCAAACCCAATTGAATTTCTCAAAATTATGCGGTAGTACCTAGCTCATAGATTAAACAGGCGACAAGTGAAATCTACCTAAAACAGATCAAAAGTATCCAACTGAGATTTCTAAGAATTCTGCAACGGTCTTTGCTGATAGACTGAAAACCAGAAGCTCAAAATCGCTACCGGTGAAATCTACTGAAAAACGGATCAAACCCAATTGAAGATCTCAAAATTCTGCAGCTTGCAGTCTAGGCTGAATCCAAAGCTGAAAAACACTACGGGCGAATAAAAAAAAAGAATCTAGAGTATCGTGCACTTCCCCATCCCTAGCAACGGTGCCGGCTGGTGTTGTTTCTTGGCTAGCACAACGCAGAGCGGTCTTTCGCGAAGAAACCATTGGCCGAAGTAATGAAACTGGCGCTCCTTGAAGGCCCTATCTCGACGACGTCGTTCTCCTTGAAGCCGCACCGGGTGATGAAGTCCAGGTAGCCTTCCCCCTTGACGACGACGGCGTGGGTGCTCTCCCACCGCGTCAGCCGCAGGTCCATGACTCCGGCGTCGACGTTGCACAAGCTCACGGGGAGCCCGCCGTGCTTCGCCCCCTACTTCCTGTTCGTCCTCTTCACGATATTCCCCTTCCCCTGCAGCAGCTCCTCCTTGGTCGGCGGTGGTTTCTTGGGCGCCACCGGGGCTACCTCCATGCCAGCGCGTGGTATCTTGGCGGCGTCGAGCTCCTCGTCGAAGAGGATCGAGCGGAGGACGCGCAGGACGGGCTCGGTCGGGAGGCGGAACCGGTTCTGCTGCCCGTCGAGGTCGGTGACTGTCACGGCCTTCTCGCCGACGAAGTGCACCGTCAGGTCGAGGCGGAGGCCCAGGCGCTGGCGCAGCCACGGCGGCTCGGCGCGGGGAGCGGCGAAAGAGAGCGGGACGGCGTCGACGGGCGGTCGCGCCAAGAACGGGACCAGAGCGCCGGCGCGGTCCGAGAACGAGAGGAGGCTGGCCGCGGCGGCGAGTTCCTCCGCGGCGGCCGGGTCGTACACGGCCAGGGTAAGCGGTCTCTTGCGCTTGCGGCCGGCGTGGCGCGACGCGGCCTCTGTCTTCTTGGTAGGCAAGAAACGGTTGCGGATGGTCTGGTCGGGGAACGACATGGTGTTCGATCGACTGCTCGTCGTGGTGCGCGTTCGTCGCAGGCTACTCTCCCTGGGATCTTGATCTTGATCTTCTCGTTGGGAAGGCTAACTCAATTCGCGGTGCTGTCAATTCAGTTGCAATGGGCAATGGCCATGTCTCCCTGTTTATATAGATTAGATGGTAGGTTTGCTCGCCGGAAGTTGGAACTGGATCCGGGTCGGCGCAGAGGGATGTGCCGGCTCCCAACTCTATTTCCTGGCGGCCGGAGATGACACGGCTGTCCTGTCATCATCAAATGCTGCGAGTCGAGCTCGGACTCGCAGTCGTCAACGTGTGGGCCACGAAATGTGCGAAGAGGATGAACAAAAGGAGGAAATCTGGTGGGCCCAGGCTGCGCTGGGTGGGCCACGCTCCCCTCTCACGCGGCGGTGCGCAGCAGCCCGGTCTCCTCGATCGATCGGTGCTCTCCCCGGCGGCGCACCTTCCTTGAGCTCAGCTGAGATGGCCCGCTACGGCACGCTCCCCCCTCCCACGCGTCAGCATCCGACCGTCTCCCTCACGCGGCGGCGCGCCTCCTCCTACTTCGCGGCCTCGTGCCAGCAGCCCGGCCGCACGCCCTCCACCTCCACGATCGGTCGGTGCTCTCCCCAGCGGCACGCCCTCCTCGTACGGTGGTGAGCTCCGCTGAGATGGCCAACTACGCTGGCTATGGATCATGGACATCCTCGACCACAAGAGGAGATGGTGTTGGGTGCTCTTGCTATGGACCTATATATGGTGCTGCAGCTGTGCTTCATCCGTCTTCCACGCAGGAGGTGGCTGTGATTTGTGACGAGTCTTTTCGTCCATGGTGGACGGCTGACAGCGGCTCTGGAGTTCATACGAACTTTATGGTTGTGGCCACAAGGTGTTTGAACAAAAGCCTGGCCCCAATTTCGTGTTTGGAATGGGTACATACAGTACTATAGTCCAATGTCTGACTGACTGGGCTAGGGGGCTGCTCACCTGCTGTTCTGAGCAGTCTTGACATGGTTGAGCATCAGGAAAGCATCAAGGGATTGTAGATAGATGCTGTTGTCCTGTTGAGGTTGAGCATCGAGGAATGTGCAATGGGACATCTAGATCTGTCTTGGGGATTCAAGAGTACAGGTTTTGTCCATATGTGCACACCGTAGAAACTTTAGCTGTTTCTTGTAGCACCTTGCTGAATTGTGAAGAATTTAAGGCAGGTGGCATAGCACAGTCCAATGGGTAACACAAGCCGCTCGGCGTCGGCGGCGGCGGGGCTTCGTCTCCCCTTGGTCTGCTTGCTCTCAGCGTGGGCCGAGTTGGGGGATCGGCGGCAGCGCGCGTGGGCGGGGCGCGGCGGCGCCCGGCTAGGTGGCGGCCTTGGTGGTGCGAGGCGCGACGGCGCCTCTCTGCTGGGCGCGGAGGGCTGTTCGGGGCGACGACGACTGCAGCTCTAGGGCGGTGGCGGCGCAAGATGTGGGACGCGGTTGGGGACTCTGCAACCGGCGGCGGCGCGGCTGGGACAGTGGAGATGGTGGCGGTGAGGTGCTCGCAGAGGGCGGCGGCGGTCTGCAATGCAGCGGGGCTGGAGCTTCCCGCGAGCTAGATCTGGACCCGGTCTGGGCTTTGCGGTCCTTAGCCGGCCATGATGGTGGCGTCTCTGGCGGCGGCGTGCCTCGCAGAGAAGCTAGATGCGGGCCAGGCGGGCTCACGTTTGGCTATCACCAGCGGCTTGCACGGCCTGCGAACGGTGCGGAGGTTGCCGTGTCCGTCTCGCTCGGCGTCCTCGGCTTGGTCACCAATATCCCTCGCCCGCTCCAAGGTGTTAGCTGTGCTTGTGGGTCCATTTGTTGGTCAGCGGCTGTGTCGGTGGTTCTCCTCAGACCGGCAGTGGTCCGGATGGTCCGGGTGAGCATGGTGGCGATGGCGTTGCTGCTTGGCAGCGGGGATCTGCGGTGGCGGTAGATTCACTGGTGGACGGAGGAGTAGAGTTGAGGCTTGGGTCGGCGGCCACGGTGACACCCTTGCTGCAGTGTAGCGGCGGGGCTTCACGAGTCCGTTTGGACTCGGCTAGGCCAGCGAGAGCCTGGTTTGCCACTATTGCTACATCTGGTCGGCTATCGCCCCGACGGTGGAGGTTGTTCCCTCCCGCGTGTTACTACACCGCCAATCCCCGCCAAGGTCGCCTCTTCTCGGTCGGACCAGCCTCACATCGTGCGTCACGGTGAGATGACGGTGGTGACGACGAAACCATGGGGGCGTTTGCTGGTGGGCGGTGAGCTAGGTGGAGCAATTTGAAGCGTCCGGGAGCGTGGTTTTTTAGGGGTCGGGAGAAATCCTTGTCACTTGACACCAACGTGACGGCGCCTGTGGGTGTCGCCATCCTTCCTGAAGGGCGTCGGGTGTATCTCTTCCCTACCTCCCGTAGCGTATCGAGGAAAATCCTAGGACTAGTCCGGGCAACAACATCGGTGTCATCGCTTTCCTTCTTGGAGGTGATGCTTGATACGCGATGCTTCGGAGCGCTACGAGCGTGGTGGGAGTTCTTCAGAGGGCGCACCGGTTTCGGGTCATCATTGTTTTCATCGAGCCACTGTTGTCGGCTTTATTTTCTCTTCTTTTTCTTTTGTTTTTCTTTGTCTTTTTCTCTGTTGTTTTCTTTGGACGTTGTGCTGTCTGATCCAGCAGCGATTTTAATCGTGGTTGCTATATTAATATAGCTAGGCGCATGCCTGTTTTGAGGAGGAACATAGCATTGGAGCTGCTTACCTGCTGCTCGGAGCAGTCCTGCCATGGTCGTGCATGATCAAGAGGAAAGCATCAAGCTTGTGCAAATCTCAAGTTACTAAGGCCTTGTTTGGTACTAGTGTAATGGGAGGGATTAGTGGGGATAATCCCCTCAGGGATTGGGTGAATCCCCTACCTTCACCCAATCCCCCCGATCCACTCTAATCCCAATCCCCACTATAAAATTAAAATTTGTTGTTTGGTACACAGGTATACGATATACTGATCTTCCACTATTAAATACTAAAAACTCAATCTTTAAAACAATGACACAGAGTTATTTGAATAAAAACACCAACTTTAATGCAACAACTGTCACAGGTGTAGCAATCAGGCATCATGTACTATAAAATAAATACTCCAGGTCTGGAGTTACTTGTTCAAGTTAGATGAACGATGTCAACACCCGGATTTTTAATCCCAGATGCCCATTATGCCATATCTCGCAATCCTAGGATTACCATTTTTGCGAGACATAACGGATTGGATATCACAGTACATCATCCATTACAAACCATACATAAGGTCTTACATAAATAAGGATCTCATGATCCAGTCTTTAAAACAACAAGCAGCGGAAATAAAAGATAAGCGTAGCGGTGGGGTCCATCTTCAAGGGCACAGGCAATGCTGACGAAGTCAGATAGTCCTAGTTATCATAGCCGTCCTGTTGGCCATCATCTTGATAGTCTCCTTCATAGTCTGGCCATGAGAATAGCCAGGGACAAAAGCCATGAGTACTCTTTAAGTACTCGCAAACTACTACTAACAAGTATTATAATTCTAAGTTAAAGTGCTAAATCTAAGTTTAACTATAAAGTTAAGTTTGAAACCTAAGCTGAGTTCAGAAGCAAAGAAAGATAAAACAAAGTTCTAGAATCACTTAAGGTGGGAAGCTATTGCCATAAACACAACCATGTTGTGGTCAAGTCAAGATTCATCATTCATTTCAAAGTACTTAGAAAACATCTGACAACGAAATAGTATGGCCATTCCAACTGTCCATAACCGTGAACGCGGCTATTCGAATAGTTTGACACTCTGTAGAGGTGGTACACTTTCACCACAAGATTCAATACATCTGTCAGGGATAACCCTGAATCATCATACTTAGTATGCATATAATCAAACATAACCTTCCCTTTACACACCCTAGTATAAGCACCTCCCCTATGAGCATGGCCTCCCAACCATGACCATCAGTCATCTTGGGCACTGCATAGGTGGACATCATGAGAGGTAGCCTCAGCTCAAACCTCTCCCGCGAGGGAACTAATACTAATGCATATAAATTTCTAGCTAAGCCATACCCAATTCAGGTAGTGTGGTTGTACGGTAAATTTGGAATGGTATCGCATCCGAATCCAACCATCAGTTTTATAAAAGGGTTAAGACTCATGCCTCAACATTTTCATCATCATCAATCCTTTGTGTTTCTCAACACATGTCAAAACATCTCAATAGAATGACTCATCATTCCAAGGTTTTCATAATTCATTTTCACCAAGTGTTCCCATCTAAAATGACTCAAGTTTTTGATCTACTCTAAACTACTAAGTTAAGAGTGTTCACTAAGGTGGAAAAGATGGGTTCAATCTCATGCCATAGAATGACATCTAAAGGGTTCTAAATAGGTCAAGTTTTATACTCTTTATGCTACCTTCAAAACAAGTAAAGAACTTTGTGTAAACTACAGGAAATAAAACCTGTAACTAAGACTTGGGGTACTAATAGTCAAAGGGGTGTGATCAAAGCATGCTTAAGGCATTTTTACTATACCATCTAGTTTGATCCTAACTTGCTAAGCACTAACTTGCAAGTGTTAGCTTGCATTGTTAATGGTGGCTTGCCTTGGTTGGTGCAGTGGTTGAAGTTTTCTTCTTCTTCTTGGTAGAACTCCTCCTCCTCGAAAGCTTGGTCGGTACTATCGTATATAAATACATACGGAGTACACAATCACCAAACAATACTTAACTAGGCTAAGTAGCATTCTAAGGCACACATTTGATGATCCATTATCATCACAAGCATCACAAGTTTAATTCAATAGTTTCATCCTTTTTATTTTAGAAAAGTAATTTCTACTCATTGAAAAAAATTAACAAAAATTTAATATTCTCCATTAAAAATATGGGATCATATTGACACATGTCATCACCACATATCTTAACACATGGGAATGAGAATTAAAGGTTGGATCAATATTACTTTGGTTTAAGTTCAGTATTTAATGATTTAAAGTGACTAGAAATGCCTATATAGCATTATTTTGGTACTAGTCCAAAGTCAATGCATGTAAACCTTAATATTATTACATATTTAGATAGATATGATGAAATGTGATTTTTGAGAGTTGGAATCAACTCAAAAGCTAACTTGGTTGATTTTATAAAAATGTTGCAAGGTGCAAAGGCTTCTGTTTTATTATTTTTATTAGGAGAGATCTATAACTCTAACTGAATTAAATCCAATGGGCTTGGGTAGATCATTTCAATACCTTTCAGACAAAATTGGTTTCATGCAATTTGGATTTGTAAAACTCCCAGAATTGAATTTTAAACTAGTGGACAGAAACTAGATGCAATCTAAAAAGAAAAATCCAATTTTGAATGGCTGGGCTAGCGCGGAAAAGAACTTGGGCCAGCCCAGTGGCGCTCCGCGGCACAGGGCTCAGCTGATAGGGGGTCCTGCTTGTTAGTGGGTCTTAACACGCGAAATGGTACGCGCGTTGTGGGCAGTAGGATTAGAAGGGGGATCTACGGCTGAGGGTCGTCGTCGATGAGGAACACGTCGCCGGCGAGCTCGAACCCTAGCGGCTCGGCGGGGGTCTGCTGGGGATGTACCAGGGCTCCAGCAATGATGGCGAGGCGGGCGAACAAACTGGGAGACGACGACGAGCTCAGGGACGGTCGAGGTAGCTCCGGGGGTGGTCGCAATCAGTGGCGCCCTTCTCCTCTAGAGGCGGTGGCTCCGGCTCCAATTCCAGCGAGCTGCTACTCCCCTTGCTCCGGCTAATGATGTGGGACGGTCAGTGAGAGGTGGGGAGTGAGTGGGTGTGGAGAAATGGTGCGGGGAAGGCCGGTTTATATAGGCCCGACGGTGAGACCGAAGGGTATGGGCAGGCGACTCCGGCGACATGGCTACGGGCGGCTAGCAGCATGGCTGCGGGTGGCGATCGACAGGAGGTCTCCTGGCGGTGCTCTAGGAAGTGAATGCGGGTGTAGGGGCGGTGGTATGCGGTCGGGGCGAGGTGGCGCTCTAAGCGGCAGAGGCGTCGGTGTCCATGGCAAGCGGTGGCTGTGGGGCGTTGGGCGGCCAGCGGGGGTGTCTGGGGTGTTCCCCAGGTCATGGCGGAGCGATGGGCACGGGCTGTGGCTGGCTTGCAGGCGTTCTGCGGGCGGCGTCGGTATGGTCGACCAGCTCCGGGCGCGGCGGTTCCTGGCCATTCTGCTCTCTATCTCTGTCCTAGGGCTGGTTGGACGGTGGAGGTGGACCACTGGAGATGTGCTAGACATGGCGAGAGAGGCTGGAGAGGTCTGCTGCTGCGAGTGCACGGTCGACCGACGAGGAGTGGCTCGACATGGCAATGCAGTGCAGCTAGAAGGTAGGGGATGTGCTGGTGTGGGTCTGGTTGGGCTTGAGGGAGACAAAGATGATCAAAGCACTTCAATTTGCTAGACAAGATCAACCCAAAACAGTAATAGTTAGGCCACTTTGATCTTGTCCACAAGGTGTTTGATAGAATGGCGAAAGAGCAAAACTTTTGAATTTTGGTTTCAAACTTTTTGGGTGTGCTCCAGTAGTGCTAGGTAGTCTCTGGTTGCAAGGGTTTTGAAAGTGGATCTCAAATAGATGGTTTTTGAAATAGGGGTGATCTTTGCATATGCATTGGATTCAATTTTCAAATGCCATTTAAAATAAGTAAAAGAATGTTTTTAGCAGATCAAAAGGTGGGCCTTGGTACCTCATTATGTGTACTAGCAAGGGGTGCAAAGATCATGAATTGTTTCTGTTAAGAAATGAGTGCTAGGAACACTCAAAGTAGTGTAGTGGATTAAAATGGCTAAAATGACCATTCCTGCTTTTTAATTGTTTTTTATTTGATTTTCTTTAGGAAAAGTTTGGGAAAGATGTAGATGATGTTTAAATCACCTAAGAAACATTTTACAAGCAAAGGATCACAAAACCAAGGCAATTCAAATCAATTCCTATTTTAAATGCACATACACATGAACGCTTTCATTTTTAATTTGGAAAAGTTTTTGTTAACCCCAAATTTGATGATTTAGATCTTGATAAGCTTGGATTGAAGTTTTGGGATGTTATAAACCTTCCCCCCCTTAAACAAAATCTCGTCCCGAGATTTACAAAGAAAACTAGGAACTAAAGAGATCTGGGAACTCTGTCCTAATGTAATCTTCGCGCTCCCAAGTGGCTTCCTCTTCGGTATGGTTGCTCCATTGAATCTTGAGAAACTTGATACTCCTGGTCCTGGTGGTTCTGTAGGCTTCTTCTAAGATACGAATGGGCACTTCCCGATAGGTCAGGTCATTGTTGATTTCCACAGCTCTATGATCAATGTTCTTGAACACTTCAGTCTTCTCGGGCACTTCCAAACATTTGCGAAGTAACGAGATATGGAACACATTGTGGATGGCTGACATCTCTTCAGGCAGTTCTAGTTGATACGATACTTCTCGTCGACGGTTCAGAATCTTGAAAGGTCTGATATATTTGGGGGCTAACTTTCCCTTTAGACTAAAGCGTTGAATTCCTTTCAATGGTGAAACCTTGAGATATACAAAATCTCCGACATTGAAAGTCAGGTCTCTCCTTCTTTTGTCAAAGATAACTCTTACATGCGGATTGGGCGGTCTTGAGGTGCTCACGGACTTTGTGAACTTTCTCTTCTGCTTCTTGGAGAATGTCGGGTCCAAAGATCTGACTCTCTCCTACTTGCGACCAATTCAAAGGGGTACGCCACTTTCTTACGTATAGGAATTCAAATGGTGCCATCTGCAAACTAGCTTGATAACTGTTATTATATGAGAATTCTGCGAAAGGCAGGCAGTCCTCCCATTTTGATCCATATTCCAACACACAAGCTCTAAGCATATCCTCTAGGATCTAGTTGACTCTCTCAGTCTATCCATCAGTTTGCGGGTGATACGCTGTGCTGAAGTTCAACTTGGTTCCTAATCCTTTTTGGACTTTCTGCCAAAATCTTGAGGTAAACTGGGTTCCTCGATCTGATACGATGGTCTTGGGGGTCCCATGCAGACTAACAATCCTAGCAATGTATAGCTCTGCTAACTTTGCACTCTAGTAAGTTGTCTTGACAGGTATAAAGTGGGCTACCTTGGACAGTCTATCAACTATGACCCAGATTGAGTCATTTCCCCTACTAGAAGTAGGTAAACCGGTGATAAAGTCCATTCCGACGGAATCCCATTTCCATTCCGGAATCTGCAATGGTTGCAACAGTCCTGTAGGTCTCTGATGCTCTGCTTTGACTCTTTGACAGATGTCGCATTTGGCGATGTAGCTTCCGATCTCTCTCTTCATCTTGTGCTACCAAAATTGCTCTTTCAAATCCTAATACATCTTTGTTCCTCCGGGGTGGATAGAATAAAGAGTATCATGAGCTTCCTTCATGATAACTTCCTTCAGCTCCGAATCTGCTGGCACACAGATACGTCCTTTGTACCACAGTACTCCCTCTTCATCTTCGGTGAATCCAGGTACCTTTCCTGTACCAATACGACGTTTGATTCCATCGATACTTTCGTTCCCTTTCTGGGCTTCCTTGATTTGGCTAATCAAAGTGGGTTGAAGTTCAATGCTAGCTAAGAATCCTTTGCTAACTAATTCCGTCCTGAAGTGCTCCAACTCTTCATACAAACTTGGTTGCTTTTCCTTGATCATGGTGTTTAGCCGACACGGCAATCTGCTAAGAGCATCCGCTACCACATTGGCTTTGCCGGGGTGGTAGTGAATGTCAAGGTCATAATCCTTGATTAACTCTATCCATCTTCTTTGTCTCATATTCAGCTCCTTCTGAGTGAAGATATATTTTAAGCTCTTGTGATCTGAGTAAATCTCACAGCAATTACCCATCAAATAATGACGCCATGTCTTCAATGCTAGAACCACAGCTGCTAGCTCAAGATCATGGGTCGGATAGTTCTGTTCATGCTGCTTCAGTTGTCGAGACAGATATGCGATGACTTTGCCTTCTTGCATCAATACACATCCTAGACCAATCTTGGACGCGTCACAATACACATTAAAGGGCTTCTTGATGTCTGGCATGACCAATATTGGGGCTTATATCAATCTCCTCTTCAGCTCCTGGAAACCGGCTTCACACTTGTCTATCCATTCAAACTTCTTGTCCTTCTTCAACAATTGGGTCATGGGTCAGGCGATGCTCGAGAATCCTTCTACGAACTTGCGGTAATATCCTGCTAATTCGAGAAATGCACGGACTTGGGTTTGAGTGGTTGGGGCTTCCCATTCTTCAACATCTTTGATCTTGGCTGGATCAACAGAGACTCCTCCTATAGACACGATATGTCCTAGGAATCCTACTTCCTTCAGCCAAAACTCACACTTGCTGAACTTGGCATATAACTGATGCTCTCTTAGGGTTTCTAGGATAACTCTTAGATGTTGCTCATGCTCTTCTTCTGACTCGGAGTAGATAAGGATGTCGTCGATAAACACAACTACAAACTTATCTAGGAAATTCATAAAGATCTTATTCATGAGATTCATGAAATAAGCAGGGGCATTGGTTAATCCAAAAGACATAACCGTATACTCGTATAAACCATAGCGAGTAGTAAAGGCGGTCTTCAGAATATCCGTTGCACGAATCTTAAGTTGGTGATAACCAGTCCTAAGATCAATCTTTGAGAATACCTGAGCTCCGGTCAACTGATCAAATAGATCCTCTATCTTTGGCAAAGGGTACTTGTTCTTGATGGTGACATCATTCAACTTTCTGTAATCTGTGCACAGACGGTTGCCTCCATCTTTCTCGTCGACGAATAACACTGGTGATCTCCATGGCGATGTGCTTGGTTGAATCAAGCCTTTATCTAACATGGCATCCAACTGCTTCTTCAGTTCCACTAACTCTGAGGGGTTCATGCTATAGGGTCTCTAGGCTATAGGTCCGGTTCCGGGGATTAGTTCGATAATGAACTCAATATCCCTATCCGGGGGCATACCTGGCAATTCATCTGGGAATACGTCGGGGTATTCACAGACTACTCTAACTTGGTCTATGGTGGGCAGGGCTACACTCTTGTTGCACTTGAATTGACGAGGTAAGGTTTCAGAGATATGCTCTACTGTGACTCCAGAACTACTGGTCATGGTGATGGCTTTCTTAGCACAGTCTATCAGTCCTTTATGCCTTGACATCCAGTCCATAGCTAGTACTACTTCCAATCCTTTGGTTCCAAGTACAATTAGGTTGGCATAAAAATCTATCGCATGTATTCTGATAGGCACAACTTTGCAATTTTTTCTAGCTTTGGTTATTGAACCGGGGATTTGAACTATCATGACATGCTTCAGGTTGGTTGGGTGAATCTTACTAGTGCATGCAAATTCTTCGGTGACAAATGAATGCGATGCTCCCGAATCAAACAATACTCTTGCTAAAACTGAGTTGATAGAAAACATACCCAGCACTACATCTGGCGCTTCCTGGGCTTCCTCTGCGTTCATGTGGAAGAGACGGCCATTGCGGTTGTGAGGGTTCCCTGGGGCAAATCTCCTTCCTGGTTGAACACGACACTGCTGCTGAGCTGGGGCATTCACATTGGCATTGGCTGCAGTCTTCTTGGGACACTCATTGGAGTAGTGACCTTTCACTCCACACTCAAAACAAGTGATATGGGACTTGTCCTTAACTGCGACAGGCACAACATTGCTGCCAGTTCTAGGTGCAGTGTTGTTGTGGTTGTTGTTGTGGTTCTTGGGAGGTGCACGGTTGAAATTGTTGGTATTACCGGAGTTGTGATTGTTTCCTCCGGACTTCACATTGCCTCCGCTACGGTTGGGGTAGCTTGGGCGAGATGTTGGGGGTCGGTTGTTCCTTGGTGCATATCCTGGTGACGGGTTGGGACGGTACTTCTGGTGACTGTTGGATCCAGACTGCTGCATCATATGACGCTTGCGGTTGTTGTTTGCCTGGTTAATCTTCCCTTCCATCTAAATGGCAGAGTCGACTAGCTCTTCGAGATCCTAGAAACGGATGTTGACGAGGACAGTCTGCATCTCATCATGCAGTCCGTTCAAGAATCTCTCCTTCTTCTTGGCCTCCGTGTTGATCTCATCAGGTGCATATCTGGCAAGTGACAGGAATCTGTCACGGTACTCTACCACAGTCATTCTTCCTTGCTTTAATTTGCGGAATTCATCTCTCATTCTGTTGACTAGACCTTGCGGCACGTGGGTGCGGCTGAACTTGACTTTGAATGCTTCCCATGTCATCACTTGACCATGGTTCATATTGCGGATGCTATTCCACCAAGCTCTTGCATCTCCTGCCAGATAGTGGGTGGCGAAAAGAACTTTCTCATTTTCATCAACTCTTGCAACTTCTAAGTTGTTTTCCATGGTCTGTAACTATCATTGACATCTAATGGGTTCTCAGATTGGTTGAAGATTGGGGGATTGGTGTTCTGAAAGTTTTTGAGTTTGGATCCCTGGTGATCCTGATTTCCATGCCCTTGGTTGTTGAGAGTCATGGGCGATCTGTTGAAGTGTTGCTAAGTTGGCTTGGCGTTCTGCCCTGCTTGCTTCACGGTCTGCGATGAGATTCTGCAAGATCTGCAGCATTGGGTCTTGCGACGAGCTGCTCCCTCCTTGGTTTCCACGAGTCATCTGAAGATTGAGATGGATATAGGGGTAAGAGGGAAATTCTAAGGTTCATGGTTTTGGGTTTTCAAAGCTAAAACTTTGAGTTAGACTCAGGTTTTTCAACTAACTTCATTTTCATTCATGCAAGCCAGCACACGATACAACACACACCACAACAATCAAAGGGAAAACAGATGGTTTGAAGAACCATTTTGTAAGCTACGATACAGTGAGACCGATACATCTCATGCTACGACAGTGCTCTAGTGCATCTACTCATTGTCGATGAAGTCAGAGTCATCATCATCAGTGTAGAAGTCCACGACATCCTCCTCCAGAAAGTCATCATCGTTGTTGAGGTAAGAATCCATGTCTCCCTGGATGTCTTCACCCTCATCTTCTTCTTCCTTTGCTGCAAGCTGAGCTTCCTGCTCCTTGATGGTCTTCTCGAGGTCGGCCACCTTCTTGTGAAGACGGGCGATGGTGCGATCCTTCTTGGCACGCTGGCGGCGAAAGAGGCCGGTCTGGGCGACGATGTGAAAGTCTGGGCCTTACGCAACGGCAATTGCGGTTCTGGTTGGCTAACTCTCTGGCATTGTCTAGTTCATGTTGTTTGTCATGAAGCAAGAAGTCAAGGTTCTCCACTTGATGCCTCAAATCGGGGTGACCCGGCATCTCCATTGGCATTCCCATGAAGTCGCGTCTTGCATAGTGGGCAAAACGAGTTCCTTGGACCTTGTTGACGCTGAGGGCACATAGACGTGCGAGAGCTTCATGCATTGCCCTGGCTAATCCATCTAGCCAGTTGTTCTCTCTCACGGAGAACTGAATTCTCCCAGAAGTTGGTGCTTCGATGCTTCCTCTAAGATCTGCGGTGACTAGCCACTGTAGGTCTCCTCCTGGGGGTCCTGGAAGTTGAGCTCCAAGAAACTCCGGATGTGGGCGTCCCAGTAACTCCGACAGTGAGTCCAGATCCCTCTCGATGATCAGTTGACCTCCGTTCCCCAACTGGTAAAACTTGCTGAACTGAGTCTCCATCTACAAGAATTAAGGATGAGGAAGTTAGTGAAGTGATCAAGTGTGTCAAATTTTAAGTAGTAGTGTAAGAATTTTGAGGAACATGAATTTTTGAGAAAGAATCCACAAGGGTAAGAGAGGAGATAGTTTTTCATAAATACTCACTTTGGTTTTGAAACTATGTTTTTGTTTAAACGTCCATTCTAACTAGGGTCTCCTATGGTCAACCTGGCTCTGATACCAACTTGTTAATACCCGGATTTTTAATCCCAGATGCCCGTTATGCCATACCTCGCAATCCCAGGATTACCATTTTTGCGAGACATAACGGATTGGATATCACAGTACATCATCTAGTACAAACCATACATAAGGTCTTACACAAATAAGGATCTCATGATCCAGTCTTTAAAACAACAAGCAGCAGAAATAAAAGATAAGCGTAGCGGTGGGGTCCATCTTCGAGGCACGGGCAATCTTGACGAAGCGAATAGTCCTAGTTATCATAGTCGTCCTGTTGGCCATCATCTTGATAGTCTCCTTCATAGTCTAGCCATGAGAATAGCTAGGGACAAAAGCCATGAGTACTCTTTAAGTACTCGCAAACTACTACTAACAAGTATTATAATTCTAAGTTAAAGTGCTAAATCTAAGTTTAACTATAAAGTTAAGTTTGAAACCTAAGCTGAGTTCAGAACCAAAGAAAGATAAAACAAAGTTCTAGAATCACTTAAGGTGGGAAGCTATTGTCATAAACACAACCCTGTTGTGGTCAAGTCAAGATTCATCATTGATTTCAAAGTACTTAGAAAACATCTGACAACGAAACAGTATGGCCATTCCAACTGTCCATAACCGCGGACGCGGCTATTCGAATAGTTTGACACTATTCGAATAGTGCTTAAGGCATTTTTACTATACCATCTAGTTTGATCCTAAGTTGCTAAGCACTAACTTGCAAGTGTTAGCTTGCATTGTTAATGGTGGCTTGCCTTGGTTGGTGCAGTGGTTGAAGTTTTCTTCTTCTTCTTCTTCTTGGTAGAACTCCTCCTCCTCGAAAGCTTGGTCGGTACTATCGTCTATAAATACATACGGAGTACACAATCACCAAACAATACTTAACTAGGTTAAGTAGCATTCTAAGGCACACATTTGGTGATCTATTATCATCACAAGCATCACAAGTTTAATTCAATAGTTTCATCCTTTTTATTTTAGAAAAGTAATTTCTACTCATTGAAAAATTAAGTAAATTTAATATTCTCCTGGCGGCTAGCAACTCGGCGACAGCTTAGCGGCTAACGGCATGGCTAGCGCATGGTCATGGCGGTCTCCTCCGGTGCTCTAGGAAGTGAATGCGGGTGTATGAGCGGTGGTATGCGGTCGGGGCGAGGTGGCGCTCTGAGCGGTAGAGGCGGCGGTGTCCACGCGAAGGTGCATGCTGGCGTAACGGGGTGTGTCTGGGTGTTCTGGTCATGGCGGAGCGGTGCTGGCTGCGGCCAAGGCGATCTATGCACGCAGGGATGAGCGTGCTCATGGCGACGTCGGCATGGTCGACCAGCTCCCGGGCGGTTCGCCGTTCTGCCTGCCTCGGCACAGGGCTGGTTGGATGGTGGAGGTGGACCACTTGCTGCTAGACATGGCGAGAGAGAGGCTAGAGAGGTCTAACGCTGAATGCAGGTACAACGAGGAGTGGCTCGGCATGGCAATGCAGTGGTTGGTCTTGAGGGAGACAAAGATGATCAAAGCACTTCAATTTGCTAGACAATATCAACCCAAAACAGTAATAGTTGGCCACTTTGATCTTGTCCACAAGGTGTTTGATAGAATGGCCGATAGAGCA
This sequence comes from Avena insularis, assembly GCA_023614405.1. NCBI lineage: Eukaryota > Viridiplantae > Streptophyta > Magnoliopsida > Poales > Poaceae > Avena > Avena insularis. Next base: position 115,089,690 of record CM042688.1, on the reverse strand, counting down.
AAACTTTTGAATTTTGGTTTCAAACTTTTTGGGTGTGCTCCACTAGTGCTAGGTAGTCTCTGTTTGCAAGGGTTTTGAAAGTGGAGCTCAAATAGATGGTTTTTGAAATAGGGGTGATCTATGCATATGCATTGGATTCAATTTTCAAATGCCATTTAAAATAAGTAAAAGAATGTTTTTAGCAGATCAAAAGGTGGGTCTTGGTACCTCATTATGTGTACTAGCAAGGGGTGCAAAGATTATGAATTGTTTCTGTTAAGAAATGAGTGCTAGGAACACTCAAAGTAGTGTAGTGGATTAAAATGGCTAAAATGACCATTCCTGTTTTTTAATTGTTTTTTATTTGATTTTCTTTAGGAAAAGTTTGGGAAAGATGTAGATGATGTTTAAATCACCTAAGAAACATTTTACAAGCAAAGGATCACAGAACCAAGGCAATTCAAATCAATTCCTATTTTAAATGCACATACACATGAATGCTTTCATTTTTAATTTGGAAAAGTTTTTGTTAACCCCAAATTTGATGATTTAGATCTTAATAAGCTTGGAGAGAAGTTTTGGGATGTTACAAACGACAACACACATATATTACATAAACATAAGACATGGAAAATTTAGACTTATACTAGGATAGTATCGAACTAGTTCCGGCGAGATCATACATAACAAGCACACTGTTGCAGAATAGGTTTACGCCATGGTTCAAACTTTTACAAGAGACCATGGGAAGTCTACTATTCATTGTCTTCACTCCTCGATCGATCTTTGCCACATAGCTGATATGTGTTAATATCATTCCTGCATTTTCAAATATAGTATGATTGTCAACCATTGTCGCCTATGCCGGTCAAAGACATGCTCAAACAGGAATGCGTGCATGGATGGATGATGAATGTGTAGACGAGCGACAAACAAGAGGAGTGCACTATACATGAATGCATGCAACTACTACTGCCTATGCTTCTACATGCATGGATGATTCATGATTAATACACATGCATGAAACTTGGACGTACACAAGTACAATCATCGCCAACACAACATCCGTTAACTACAAATAATGACTGAAAAGATCTAAGTACTCACATGTATGAGAAGATATCTATATATATACATGAACACATTGCAATTCACAAACATAAACACCCTTCTCTCCCTCTCTTTTCATTGATATGTAGGTATATATTACACCCAGTCCATAGCCAAATAAAATGTCAGGACAGTTGAACAAATGCATGTATAAATCACACCCAGTCCATAGCCAAATAAAATGTTAGGACAGTGCAACAAATGCAGGTATAAATTACACCCGGTCCATAGCCAAATAAAATGTTAGGACAGTACAACAAATGAAACTGAAGCACTGTGTACAACTGCTTTCAGGTATAGCCTAGTGAAACAAAACATCAGAGCACCATGCATAATTCTAGCTAGAGGTACTAATAGAAAATAGAGAAGTAGGTAGAACTTACCTCGTGTTAACTTATCCATCTCAATCTGAAGCCAAATCAGAGCACTACCATCTTTATCATCCACGACATTGAGGAATATCTTTAATAACACATTAACATCAACCAAGCAAGTATTTGGTAGCAGCAACCAGGACCACAATGCACAGCAGCAACAATGAAATAAAACTGAAAGGTTGGTGTTCCTGTACTGTGACACATAAAGCTGAAGAATGTTCTCAGCAACTGACATACAAAGAAATAAAACCTCACATGAAAGTAGTAGCTTACTAATAACAGTAGCAATTTTCCGAAGCAAAACCTCGCATGACTGTTTAGCATCAGATCTGAAATTACAATCTAGTAAAAAAGCAGGTAGGAGATTTACGAAAATGAGTCAACCTAGCTGCTGTTATTCTTATTCATCACATTCTGATTTTACCACAACCAAATTAGCTGTGCACACTTGCAGACTATTATTCACCACAAGATATCAGATCATTTCACTGCTTCAAGTCTACAACCCTTCTTTCTCCAACGATACAGACAACAAGTTCACCTTGGCGTCCACACACAAGTGCTATGCAATCGAAAATTGTATTGCTACAGAGATGCAGACAAAAACCACATTAGTCCGCTATCAGCGCTACCTACCAGCGCTAATGTTGTCTGATATTAGTCTGCTATCAGCGCTAATGTTCTCTGATACAGAAAATTGTATTGCTACAGAGATATACATAAGAAGTTGTCTGCTATCAGCGCTACATATACAAAAACCACCAGACTAGATCACATACGTACAACGATATCTCCAGATCGACGTATCGCTACCTATACATCGATGCAGTTCAATTTTTACGTTTCAGAACTCGTACTCGCAAGCATACTACAATCTTTCCTCGGATCGGGAGACAGGCTGTTAATGTAAGAGAGAAAGAGAGACGGACAGAGATGGAGGGAATGGGATTACCAGAGAGAAGGCCAGTCCGGAGTGCATGGACGGCGGAGGGGACGTCGCTGGTCAGATGTCAAGACAGAGGCGGTGACGTGAATTGGCCCGGCGGGATCCATGCTTGGCTTTGCCGGTGAGATGCTGAGAACGTGCCTGCCCTTTCTCCGTCTCTCCCGCAGCTATCGCCGCTCCACTCGCAGACGCCGCCCGCTGCTGCTCTTGCCGGTCCCCCTGGCTATGAACGCCGCCGTCTGTAGCTATCGGGTCGGGGATGGGGATAATATGCTGGGGTCAGGTCGTGGATTGCTTCCTCTGAAAAAACAGGTCGGGCTGGGGATTTCCGGGGTTCGACGAGGATAGATTCAGCCCAAAACTTTAGTACCAAACGGTCTTTCGGGGAAAACTGGTTATCCGGGGATGGGCCGGAATTATCCCCGGTAAAACTCACAAATACTCTAGAACCAAACGAGGCCTAAGAGATCCTATACAACAGGGATTAATAGTATAGATGATGTTGAAGCCTTAAGTGTGTGGTATACTCATCTCCCTAGTACTGAAATTATCGGACAATAACTGGGAACCTAGAACTGTCTTGGGAGATTCTGGAGGTAACATTGTTCTAGCAGAATGTATGATATAACATACAGAGTTTAGTTAGGATTAAATTGATCTGGTCAAACCTATTGATAACCCTCTTAATAACCCAGATTAAAATCATGGAATAACTGAAGAACAGAATTCTAACGCCCTTGAATTTGATTGTCCTGAGGATGAGAAAAAAAAGTGTTATGCTTGAATTGATTGATACTACTACTATATTTGAGGATGTGAAATCTATCTCGTGCTTATTCAGAACAACAATAGAACAAACGGAAATTTTGCTTATGGTTGAACCCTAAACTCAATCCTTGCATACGCGCCTTGAGAGAAAGAAAGATTATATTTGTTAATATTATAAAAAAAGTTTTTTGAATAAATAGGTGAAATTATCTCATTCGCTCAACTCCGATTAGTGTCAAAACATTAGGCGCTCTCCATTGCAACCTTTCTGGAAAACTTTTGAGCAATATTAATTTCCGGCAAAAATTATCCATCTTATTCAAAAAGGCCATATCATCTATTTTCTCGATACACAAGAAAAAGTACAGTAGAATCTAGAAGAGTAAGGCGACGGCGAGCTTGGCGAGCTCGAAAGCGTTGCCGTCCTCCACCGTGACGGGCGACGCGACGTTGCTCTTGTTGAAGCCATCCTCGCACTCCTTGGCAGCGGCCGCCGATTTCTCAAGGGACTTGGTCGCCTCGCTGAAGTTGCCACCCTTGACAGCGGCAGCGCAGGCAGGCTGCCCCTGCAATATGCCACCATAGAGTGCTTGGCACGATTTGAGGCACTGCGTGGTGGCGGCGTCCTCCGTCTTGCCGCCCAGAAGTCCGTCGATCTTAGCCTTGGTGCTGGTGGCGTTGGCCGTGAGGAGGTCGACTGCGATGACAGTGAGCTCGTTGCACCGTGTCCTTATGGGTGTTGGATAATTAGACACAATTTCCATGATTAATCTCAGAATATTAAACATGACAATACTAGCTACTAGCACATGTAAATCGAACATACTAGATGTACTAAACAACAAGATGAACAGAGACAGGCAGCAGCTAAACATGTACTCGCAGAACATGATGAATAACCAGACAGCAGCACGTCGCACGTACCGTTCGATTGCAGGAGTCGCAGCAGTAACCTTGGAGAAGATTGATCGAAGCAGACGGCGGTGAAGACGACGATAGGCAGCACCGCTCGACTTGGATGGAAGACGACCCGTGATGAAGAACTCGAGCAGTCGCGCAGAGCGCTTCCCAAAAACCTTATTCGTCCTCTCCCGTACAGGATCGCAAAGACGAGTGGTTCCGGAGACCTGCTCTCCCGTTCGTCGGTGCACGCCGGCAAGCGGGATGGAGTAGACTACGGTGGCGGCGCAAGGCAGAGAGAAGGCAAAACCGGTGTGTACGTGGTGGAAGCCGCACTGGCGTTTATATAGAACGGCTCGGGAATCCCGCATAGGGCATGTCGTGGACCAAGCCCACGTTGCGCACGTTCGGGTCACAAGTTTTCCCAAGCAGCAAAAATAAAGTTCGGCTCGGCGAGATTCCCACACGGTGCACGCGCGTCGTGACGAGCGGGCGGGCGGCCGGCCGGCCGGCCAGCGTCGTCGTCGTCGGAGGAGCGCGCGTGTAGTTCTCCTCTTCTTACTCACTTTACTAAGTGGTGAACCACTCCACCTTATAAGGTGGTGTAACTCTCCTCCAACTTTTCATGTGGGACTAAACTTTAGCTTCCACTCCACTCATATGTGAACTGCCACCAAACTGGGCCAAATCACACATGGGCTTCCACACACATGGGCTTTGAGATTTAGGGAAAAACTAAAATCACATATGAGCTTAAATAGATTATCCTATTATTTCTAACAATCCCCCACCAGATCTCAAATGCCCATTTAAAGATTTGTCAATCCTCGATACTTGTTTATATACCAGTGTTTCAGCAAAGACTGTTAAGTTGAACATCTGCCTAGAATCTTGAACTACGTTATTAGCAACTTGAACAATGGACGAACCTTGAATTGTAAGTTTTATGTGAATAGATTTCACTCAAAATCATAACTAGTACCTGGCTGCCAGTAGCCTACCCCGTGGGGTTGGAGCATATGTGTCATACTCCCTGGTCTCTTCATGAGTTTACTAGAGACCACCCAAGTCTCATAGACCGCGACGTTTACAGTCGAGCTCATATATGTGTGTTCTTTCAAGAATGCCCTGTAGGACGGCATCTTCGCTAGTTATAGCCAACAGAAACACATTAAGGCATGTTGCCAACCTGCCTTACAGATTTGAGAGTCATGCATCTTCACCTAGAGAGGGTTACAAAAGTACTATCCTCAGTCAAACCACTAGCTTGTTCTTCCCAGATCCTAATTCACGGGATCTCCGATCACATAGGTTGGGTTACCACTATAGTGTGACATCCATGGGTCTAAATCCCATCTCCCTCGATGCATTTTCTATCACAATTCGTGATAGTCCCTTTGTAAATGGATCTGCCAGGTTTTTATCTGTTTGAATATACGTAACAGCTATTACTCCGGAGTTTCTCAATTTCCTGAAAGATTTCAAACGTCTCTTGACGTGTCTTGATGACTTCGCATTATCCTTAGAATTGTTCACTTTGAAAATAACAGTTTGGTTGTTACAATTCAAAAGGATTGCCGACACAGGTTTTTCAACCACAGACAAGTCCATCAAGAGTTCACGCAGCCATTCTGACTCAACAGTGGCCGTGTCTAAAGCAGTAAGTTCTGCTTCCATAGTTGACCTCGTCAATATGGTCTATCTGCGAGATCTCCATGAGACTGCGCCACCTCCAAGGGTAAACACATACCCACTCGTGGCGTAGAGTTCATCAACGTCAGAGATCTAGTTCGAGTCACTATATCCTTCAAGCACAGCAGGGTGTCCTGAATAGTGAATCCCATAGCTCATTGTACCACATAGATAGCGCATGACCCTTTCAAGTGCATGCCAATGATCAATACCCGGGTTAGACATGAACCTACTCAACTTGCTCACAGCAAAAGAGATATCGAGTCTTATAGCGCTTGCTAAGTATATGAGAGAACCAACAATTTGTGAATATTTCAACTGGTCTGTTGGTTCCTTCTTATTCTTTCGCAATGTCAAACTGGGATTATAAGGTGTTGGAGAAATCTTGCCATCAATAAAGCCAAAACGGCTCAAGACCTTCTCAACATAATGAGATTGCATTAAAGTAATCCCATTCTCGTTCTTAATAAGCTTGATGTTCAGAATCACATCAGCCTCTCCCAGATCTTTCATATCAAAACTCTTTGACAGGAAAGACTTGACTTCATTTATCACATCCATGTTTGTACCAAAGATCAGAATATCATCCACGTACAAACATAATATAACGCTATCTTCCCCACCATGGCATAGTACAAACACCTATCAGCCTCATTAATGACAAAGCCAGCAGAAAGTAGAGTTCTGTCAAACTTCTCATGCCATTGCTTAGGTGCTTGTTTCATGCCATATAAATATTTTAACAACTTGCACACCTTTGTCTCTTCACCTTTTACTACAAACCCATCCGGCTGATCCATATAGATCTCCTCTTCCAACTCTCCATTAAGGAAAGCTGTCTTCACATCCATTTGATGAACAAGAAGACCATAAGAGGCAGCCAGGGACAGTAGTACTCGAATGGTGGTCAGTCTAGCGACAGGTGAATAGGTGTCAAAGTAATCTTCGCCTTCTTTCTGTGTGTAGCCCTTTGCTACAAGCCGTGCCTTGTACTTCTCAATAGTATCATCACGCCTTAACTTCTTCTTGAACACCCACTTACAGCCCACAGTTTTGCAACCGTAGGGTCATTCTGAATTCTAATAGTTCCCAAGTTCCATTAGAAAGAATCGAGTCCATCTCATTTTGGACAGCTTCTTTCCAATCATCTGCATCAGGAGATGCATATGCCTCTGCAATGGATCTGGGAGTATCATCCACAAGGTACACGATGAAATCATTACCAAAGGATTTTGCAATCCTCTGTCTCTTACTCCTTGTGGGAGGTTCATCGTCATCCTTCTCTAGGACTTCCTCATGTGTTTGTTCAAAATTATCAATAGATGCACTAGATTCAGGAAGTATTTCAGAAGAAATTCTAGCAATGCTATGCATATCCTTCATAGGAAACATATTCTCAAAGAATGTTGCATCACGAGATTCTATTATAGTATCGACATGCATATCAGGAACCTCAGACTTAACCACTAGAAATCTATAGCCTATACTCCGCGGAGCATATCCTAGAAAGATACAATCCACTGTCTTAGGTCCAAGTTTGCGTTTCTTGGGAATTGGTATGTTGACTTTAGCCAAACACCCCCAAGTGCGCAAATATGCAAGTGATGGTTTTCTCCCAGCCCACTACTCATAAGGGGTCTTTTCTTTATTTTTGTTAGGAACTCTATTCAGGACATGACATGACGTCAACAAAGCCTCCCCTCACCATGCCTTTGATAAACCAGCAGTGGCTAGCATGGAATTCACCAAGTCAGTCAGCGTACGGTTTTTCCTCTCGGCAACCCCGTTTGATTGGGGCGAGTAGGGAGGCATCCTCTCGTTAATAATGCCATGTTCCTCACAGAACTTGTCAAAGATTTTGGGAAAATATTCACCACCACAATCCGACCTAAGACGTTTGATCTTTCTCTCTAGTTGATTTTCAACTTCGGCTTTATAAACTTTAAAGTAGTCTAAAGCTTCATCTTTAGTGGGCAACAAATAAACATAGCAGTATCTAGTCGCATCATCAATCAATGTCATGAAATATCTCTTTTCACCTTTTGTCAACACATCATTCATCTCACATAGATCAGAATATATAAGTTCTAGAGGTGCCAAGTTTCTCTCCTCGGCAGCCTTGTGGGGCTTTCGAGATTGCTTTGATTGCACACAACTATGGCACTTAGAACCTTTGGCAATAGTGAAATTCGGAATTAAAGTCATGCTGCACATCTGAGACATCAAACCAAAATTAATGTGACATAAACGAGAATGCTAAACACTGGTATCATCATTAACATCACCATAAATATGATTCGTGGATTTATTACAAAACTCTGAAAGAGAGAAACGAAACAAGCCTCCAAACTCATAACCTTTACCAATAAATTGTCCATGTTTCGAAACAACGACTTTATTAGACTCTAACAGAACCTTGAACCCATCTCTGCATAGAAGGGAGCCACTAACGAGATTCTTGTTCATAGTAGGGACATGCTGCACGTTCCTCAGCTGCACGATCTTTCCGGAAGTAAACTTCAGATCCACCGTGCCAACACCACGAACAAAAGCATGTGATCCATTCCCCATTAGGACGGAAGAATCCCGTGCGACCTGATAAGAAGTAAACATAGAGATGTCAGCACACACATGAACATTAGCACCCGTATCAATCCACCAATATGGTGATTGAAACACTGAAAGAACAGTAAATAAATTACCATACCCATCAGTGTTGCTAGGGGTCACGATATTGACAGTCTTTCCACTTTTCCCTCTGCGATCTGCACGTTCTGGGCAGTCCTTGGAGAAGTGTCCGAGCTCTCCACAGGTAAAGCATCCTAGCTCGGCCTTGTTCGGCTTCTTCTTCTTCTTGAAGATTGTAGTATTTTCAGACTTGTTAAAGGAGGGCTTATAGTTCCCTTTGTTCTTGCCGAAGGTCCTCTTCTGCACCATGTTGGCGCTAGACTAACCCTCGCCTCCTTTCTCAGCAGTGTCCTTAGCCCGAGCCTTCTCCTCAACATCAAGAGACGTTATCAAATTTTCAACCGATATCTCTTGTCTCTTATGCTTGAGAGTTGTGGCGAAGTTCCTCCATGAAGAAGGCAACTTTGCAATGATGCATCCAGCCACAAACTTGTCGGGTAAGTTACACTTAAGGATTTTAAGCTCCTTGGCAAAGCACTGTATCTCATGAGCTTGTTCGACCACAAAACGGTTGTTAACCATCATGTAATTATGAAAGTTCTCCATGATGTACAGTTCACTGCCAGTATTTGTTATACCGAACTTAGCATTCAGTGCCTCCCATAGCTCTTTGCCATCTTTGAAGTGCATGTACACATCAAACAGCTTGTTGTCAAAAACACTTATAACGCATCCCACAAAGGCAAGATTGGTTTCCTTAAACTTGTTCTGATCTTGTTCAGATATAGTTCCTTCGGTAAACTCTCACTAGCCTTGAATACTTTTAGATTTTGCAGCCACATAGTGGTCTTATACTGTCACCTCTTAAAATGAACACCGGTAAACTTTTCCGGCTTCATCGCATCGGCCAAGTGTCCCATGTTTATCTCAGAAAATTGCCTAAAATAAGGTTTTTGGATTGTTGGATAACTAGGCACAATTTCCATGATTAATTCCAAAATATTAAACATGACAATACTAGCTACTAGCACATGTAACTCGAACATACTAGATGTACTAAACAACAAGATGAACGGAGACAGGCAACAGCTAAACATGTACTCGCAGAACATGATGAATAACCAGATAGCAGCACGTCGTACGTACCGTTCGATTGCAGTAGTCGCAGCAGTAACCTTGGGGAAGATTGATCGAAGCAGACGGCGACGAAGACGACGATAGACAGCACCACCCGACTTGGATGGAAGATGACCCGTGATGAAGAACTCGAGCAGTCGCGCAAAGCGCTTCCCAAAAACCTTATTCGCCATCTCCCGTACAGGATCGCAAAGACGAGTGGTTCCGGAGACCTGCTCTCCCGTTCGCCGGCAAGCGGGATGGAGTAGACTACGGTGGCGACGCAAGGCAGAGAGGAGGCAAAATTCTAGATTGGTTTTTGGTGTGTACGTGGTGGAAGCCGCACTGGCGTTTATATAGAACGGCTCGGGAATCCCGCATAGGGCACGTCGTGGACCAAGCCCACGTTGCGTACGTTCGGGTCGGTTACAGATAGCCCACGATCCGGGAGCGACTCGAATAGGTTGACTGTTGACACGTCTGTTAAAACCGCACAAGTTTTCCCAAGCAGCTCGGCGAGATTCCCGCAACCCGCGTCGCGCGCATGCGCGTCGTGACGAGACGAGCCGAGCGGGCGGGCGAGCGGGCGAGCGGCGGCGGCGTCGTCGTCGGAGCAGCACGCGTGTAGTTCTCCTCTTCTCACTCACTTTACTAAGTGGTGAACTACTCCACCTTATAAGGTGATGTAACTCTCCTCCAACTTTTTATGTGGGACTAAACTTTAGCTCCCACTCTACACATATGTGAGCTGCCACTAAACTTGGCCAAATCACACATGGATTTTCATACACATGGGATTTAAGATTTAGAGAAAAACTAAAATCACATATAAGTTTAAATAGATTAATCCATTATTTCTAATAGTGGACACCAGGGATCCGAGTGGAGGGTGTCCATACATAACTGGATGCCAACGTACCGGCTGCCGCCGCCTACGGTCTTGCATATAGGGAGCAGAGGGTCAATGGGGGTGGCCTGAGTGGTAACGAAGAGGAGGGCAGAGAGCACCAAGAGGACACTGCTGCTATTGAAGGAGGAGGCCATTGCCGCTAGCTTCTATGGTGGATTCTGCAGCTTTCGTGGGTTGGATGGAGGCTTGGAACAAAGACAGGCCAAGGATACCGTGTTTACTTATACAGCTAGTACTCATTAATCACGCCCGACCAATTTGGGATTTTTTATTTGATAATAATAACGTGAATCCGTCATCGTGATCTGGGACTGATTCGTCCGTAGTATATTGAATCATTATTAGTACAAGTAGTACGATCGTCTTGTGAGACGAATCGCGGCAATAATAATTGATTCTATATGCCTAATTGTTGCTACTTCAGTAAAAGATGAAATTGATATCTCTTCCTTCTAAGTTTGTTGGATGCTAGTTTAGACTAGTCACACTGAATGTATCCAAGTGTTAAAAAGTGCATGATGGGCCGTTCGCCGTTTTCTAACCGTGCGATCCACTTGATCAAGCCCGCATGGCTCGATGTCCCGCTGTCACACAATCCCCACCTACCTCATACCCAATCCCCTCCGCGCGCCCCTCCACACTCCACTTTCTCCGGCACCGACGACCCTCCCAGCAACCCGCACCTCCGGCCCCCTACCCTCCAGATCCTCTGGCGTCGGCGCAACTCCTCCCCACCCTACCTCGACCTACACTGCCACCGTTCCTCCTTCCTTGTCGTTAGCGTAGCGCGGAATCGCCGCCGGCAGCACTCTACCTACACCTAGCGCCGCCTGGTGCTCCCACATCATCCTTGCTTCGCCCGTTGTCCCACCACCACATGGCGCCACCAGAGCCCCACCTCCCAACCTTCGTCTTGCTGCACCGGCGCGAACTGCACGGCCCGCCCCTCCCAACCCTCTATCCTCCCCGCCGACGCATCCCCACGTGCCCTCGTCCTGCTCGCCGAAGCTGGCCCACTCCACCCATGTATTTTCTCAACCACCCGTGGCCCTGCCCAGAATCCACTATGTTGTCTCTCGGACTCTCTCTACGCTGGAATCCTACTTGCGGTGCTCCGGACTCCCCCGAGTACCCCCTCTGTCTAGGCCTCTTCGGTGCCTCCACTACATCGCCTAGATACCGCCATCGTTCTCTCAAGCGCTGGCATGCGTGCTTTAACTGCACATCATCTCCACTCTCGTGGTTGATGTGCCACCCCCTCACAATTCTCCGTTGTTGCCTCTTCAGCCACCTCCCCTAGTGGTGGCGGTGTCAGACGGTGTGGCGGCGTGATCGTCTATGGAGCTTGATGTATGCGAGGATGAGGAGTGTCCAATACATGTAGGGACAGCCATGGTGGCTATGTGTGCAGGGAGGAGAAGCTTCAGACATTGCAGCGACAACCATGGTGGATGGTTTGTGACACACGGATCCGTACCCACACCAGGATACAACACCTCCAGAGGTTCATCATGCCTCTTGGTTCGCCCAATGTTGACGCACCGGTCACCATCCGCATCGGAGGCCAGAGGGCGAGACAAGCCTGTGGGCTGCCGCGTCGACACCAACCTTTGTTCAGGCCGTCACATCAAGCGTGTATGCACCGGTCAGAAGACTTTCTAGTATGTCTCCAAAGATTATGCTAGCCGTGCCTTGCAATTTATCTTGGTATGCATTAGTGTTCGTCGAATTGTCTTGTCTGAGTCTAAATACATAAAGTCTGCACCTCGTTGAGTTGTGTGCCAGTGTCCTTTATACATGAAAATGCATACTTGGTTTAGATGATTTAGTGATACTTCACACTGTTAGTGTTGCTATGTTCTGGCCAACTTGTTCGACGAGCAATGTTGGAGGATTTTTTTCGCGAACATTCCGAACAATTGGATGGAATAGGAGTGGCAAAAAAGGACAGTGAGGATGGTGTTTTTGTTACAATTATTACGACTACAACTTGACTAGTTTATTAAATTTTCCATTAGTACGTTACGCAAATAACATTGCGATTACCAAATTAAAGTTTCCTCGACGCTTTTTGTAGCCTGGTTAAGTAGTATATCAATTATATTAAGTTGCTTTCTATCATCTCACTATATTGTTTTTCATTACAATTAATTTTTACACCAACGATTTTAAACTAAGTTGTCTTTTGTCAACCCCTCAGTTGTATATCGATTCCAATTAAGTTGTTGTATGCAGCATACTAGGTTATTTCCATCATTTAATCTAAGTTGTTTTTGCTTATAGTCAATGCCCCCAAGTAGTGTATTGATTTAATTAAGTTACTTTTTTGCCATATCACTAAGTTGTTTTTCATGGGAATTAAGTTGTACACTGATGAATTTAACTAAGTTTCTTTTTGTCATCCCCTGAGTTGTATACTGATTATAATAAGTTGTTTCATCTAGCATACTTTAGTTGTTTTCATCATTTAATCTAAGTTTGACTTATAATCAAACCCCCTAATAGTATACTGATTTTATTAAGTTGTTTTTTGCCCTCTCACTAAGTCGTTTTAATGGAAATTAAGTTGTACACTGACGATTTCAAACTAAATTGCTTTTTGTCATCCCTAAAGTTGTATACTGATTCTAGTTAAGTTGTTTCATCTATAATATTTAAGTTGTTCCATCATTAACTCTAAGTTTTGACTTAATAAAATACCTCCTAAGTAGTATACTAATTTACTTAAGTTGCTTTTTTTCATCTCACTAAGTTGTTTTTCATGAAAAGTAAGTTGTACACCGAATATTTTAAACTAAGTTGCTTTTTCATCCCCGAGTTGTATACTGATTCTATTTTTTGTTTTATTTGGCATATATACTTATCCATGGTGATCCTAATCCTTGGAGGGGATTACTCGTAGATCAATTGTCTACCGATCTGTGAAGGCACCTATCCATTCATGGTGATTCTGGGAAGAAGAAGGGGGACATGTGCGTATAGATGGGAGGAAGAACGCAAGGAAATGGACCCGCTAGTGCAAGCGCGTGCTGGTGGGTGCAATTTTCTATGCAGTTAGCAGCTCTGCACGAAGCACCTCTCATCATTGGAGGGTTTTTCTCAATGAGGTTTGTTTGATCGGAATTACTTTCAATATCAGTGTAGTGTGATCCTTTGGAATATGGGCCAACTATTTTTATCTAGACATGCTTGTTTCTTATAAAGTGTTCTACATCGAGAGATTAATATGTTGTATTTTTTTGTGACTAGGCAAACATTAACATGTTTAAGTTGCTTATCCCATTTAATTAGGTTACTTACTGTCCATTTATTAAGTTGTTTCTTCCCATCTAAATTAGTTACTTGCTCTTCCTTAGACATTCTCGTTTCTTATTATGTTGTTGTACATCCAGGGAGTAAGTGATACGTCCAAAACATATCTACTTTCTCGAACACTTTTGCTATTGTTTCTCCTCTAAACTTGTGTGATTTGGATGCAACTAACACAGACTGACGCTGTTCTTAGCAGAATTGCCTTGGTGTCTATTTTTTGTGCAGAAAATCAACTATCAGGAAAAATCCCGGAAAATATGCCGAAAATCCTATTTCACCAGAAGACTCCGGGAGCCAGAATACGAGACGGAAGGGGGCTGGGGCCCAGCCACACCACCTGGCCACGCGGGCTGGGCCTGGCCGCGCCAGGGGGTGGTCTGGCCGCCCCAGACTACCCCTTGGTCTCCCTCTTCGCCTATAAGTTGCCTTCTGACCTAAAAACTCCGGGGGTTCGACGTTTTTCCAGAAGGAATTCCGCTCCGCCGCCACCACCAGATTCCACGAAACAGCACCAGAAACTCCGTTCTGGCACCGTGCCGGGACGGGGAATTGGAGGAGATCATCGCCACCATCATCACCATCGCTTCTCCATCGACCATCCATGTTTCCCCATCTATGAGTGAGTAATCCCCCGCTGTAGGTCACGGGGATGGTAGGGATTGGATGAGATCGTTCATGTAATGGCATCAGATTGTTAGGGCATGGTGCCTAGTATCTTTTATTAGTGCTTTATGACTTTGTTGCGATTTGTTATGCTTAATGCTTGTCACTAGGGCCTGAGTGCCATGATTTCAGATCTGAACATGTTATTGATTCATTATGATAGTATTGCTTATGGTCTTATCTGCAAGTTGTATACACACGTTGTTGTCCGGAACCAATGGCCCCGAAATGACAGAAATCGGGATAACCAGAGGGAATGGCTTTGATGTGAGGATCACATGTGTTCAAGGAGTGTTAATGCTTTGCTCCGGTGCTCTATTAAAAGGAGCACCTTAATTGCCAGTAGTTCCCTTGAGGCCCAGCTGCAAACGGGCTGACAGGACAAAAGATGTTGTGCAAGTTCTCATTGCGAGCACGTATGACTATATATGGAACACATGCCTAGGATTATCTAGTACTTGGATGCTTTATCTTATTTATCTGCAATTGCCCTATGTTCTGATTGCTATGCGAATTGTCTTGTCCATGCAACGCCCGTCCATCCATCCCTATGCCTACCGCACTCGAATCCCTGTTCTCTGCTATTGTTACTGCTGTCTTTACTTTACTACTGCTGCTACTTTACTATTCCTACTACAAAACTGTTGCTACTAATAAACTGTTGTGAGCAAGATTGTTTCCAGGTGCAGCTGAATTGACAACTCAGTTGTTAAGTCTTATAAATATTCTTTGGCTCCCCTTGTGTCGAATCAATAAATTGGATTTCACTTCCCTCGAAAATACTGTGATACACCCCCTATACTTGTGGGTCATCAAGACTATTTTCTGGTGCTGTTGCCGGGGAGCATAACTTTATTTATGAAGTTCACTTGGATTATCTATTGTTCGCTGCTATCCATCCATCATGGGTAAGTCTCGTGATGGCAAGGTTCCTATTTTACCATCCACTACAAGAAGAGGTATGGTTCTGAACACCTCTATTGCTCTTGATTCACCGTCTGTTATGAGTAAGCTCGTTACACCACCACATACACATGCTACACACTGCTACTACTGCTGAATCTGAAACTTCTGATGCTTATGATGCTGCTTCTACTGTGCTTGATAAGAGTGGTTCATTAGGTCCTTTCCTAGATGCTACGATTGCTAGAACTATAGCTAGAAATATTGAAACTCCTAATGAAGACACTACCACACCTGTTAGTTCTCCTGAGGCTAGTGAGAGTTATGATATGTTGGGTTTGCAGCATAGAAAACAAAATTTTTCCTACGATGGGAACTATACGCCGAGATCTATCTACTAGACACAAGCAACGGGTGGATATACATCCATAGAGAACTTACCCTCGAAGATAACAAAGCTTTGTTAACGAGTTGGAACTCGTGGATGATGTAGTCGTACACTTGCCGATCTCAAGATCGTGATGAAGTCCAGCAGTCGGCCCGCACGTCCATCAGATCCAGCTCCAGCAAGTCCAGCACCACCAAGTCCAGCACCGCAAAGCAGCGGTGGATCCGTGATCGCACACACGTCGGGTACCCCGACAACCTCCGTCCCTTGCTCCAGCAAAGCAGCGGAAGCAACAACTCCTTTCCAGATAAAGCCACCGGGAACATGTATCTCGCTAATCCGAGACCATGGGGGAATAATACTAGAGGGGGAGAGAGATCCTTCACAAGGAGGTGTGAGGAAGAAGGAGTGAGAGGGGCCTTTTATAGGAGGAGGGGAGGGTGTCCCTTCACCTCCCCATTCATGTGGTGGTAACCCCCTCCACATTAAAATGCCCCTTCACATTCTCTTTTAAAGTCTCTACTTTAAATGCATTAAATTTCTCCAAATTTAATGCTCTCTCATTTAATAAAACTCTTTTATTAATTATATTCAGAATTTTGTTAATTACTTTAATTAACAAACATTCACATAAAACCCCTGCAACATTTCAATATTAAATGCAGAACCAATTTCAGCAATTTCACCCGAAACAGTTTCGGTGTCTATTGAAATAATTCCAGCGCTTTCTTAATCTTTATCTGAAACATATTTGCTCCTAAATGGTGTCAGTATCCCTTAAGTGTGTCACCCTACGGTTCGCGAATAATGCAGACATGATCGAGACCCCTCTCCGATTAATAATCAGCAGCGGGACCTGGAGATCCATACTGACTCCCACATATTCAATGATGACCCTTGTGATCGTGTGAACCTTTAACGTTGTAACTAAATCCCTTTGTCTCGCGATATATTACATGTCCGAGATTCGATCATTGGTATCCAAATACCTAGTTTGATCTCGTTACCGACATGCACTCTTTTCTCGTTCCCGTGATATAACATTCTAGTGATCACATCACTTGCTTACAAGCTATCTTAATGTGATATCATCGAGGGGGGATAGAGTATATCTATCCGTCATCGGGATGGAAAAATCCCACTGTTGATCCATGAGCCTCAACATAACACCTTCGTATCACTGAACCCACCTTTATAGTCACCCTGTTACGGTGTGACGTTTGATGTTATCAAGATACTCTTCTGGTGTTAGCAATTAATATGATCTCATGGTCTAAGGACTAAGATTACTTCGTATGATGTTATAGCAATATAAACATAATGACTCTAATCTTAATGCTATACTTCGGATGAATGTTCATCACTTCATTCCTGTTGGGTCCGCAGCATAGAAAACAAAAAATTTCCTACGGTGTGAACTACACGCCAAGATCTATCTACTAGGTACAAAGCAACGGGTGGACATACATCCAACGAGAACTTACCCTTGAAGACAACGAGTTTTGTTAACGAGTAGAAACTCGTGGTTTATGTAGTCGTACACTTGCCAATCTCAAGATCGTGAGGAAGTCCGAACGCCGCAACTCAGCAGCGCATCCGCACTCACACACACGTTCAAGCCACCGGACAACCTCCACCTCCTCGCTCCAGCGATCCAAAGGAAGAAGCAACTCCTTCCAGACAAAATGCCACCAGGAACATGTATCTTGCTAATCCGAGACCATGGGGGAATAATTCTAGAGGGGGAGAGAGATCCTTCACAAGGAGGTGTGAGGATGAAGGAGGGAATGAGTGGCCTTTTATAGGAGGAGGGGGGGTGCCCTCCTCTCCATGGCCGGCGCATGGGGGTGTGACCCCTCACCTCCCCCATTCATGTGGTGGTAACCCCTCCACATTAAAATGCCTCTTCACATTCCCTTTTAAAGTCTCCACTTTAAATGCATTAAAATTCTCCAAGTTTAATGCTCTCTCATTTAATAAAACTCTTTTATTAAATTTATTCAGAATTTTGTTAATTACTTTAATTAACACACATTCACATATAGCCCCTTGCAATATTTTAATATCACATGTAGAACCACTTTCTATAATTTCACCCGAAACAATTTCCGGTTTCTATTGAAACAATTCCTGCGCTTTGCAATTCTTTCGTCTGAAACATATGTGCTCCAAAATGGTGTCCGGTAACTCTTAAGTGTGTCACCCTATGGTTCATGAATAATGCAGACATGATCGAGACCCTTCTCCGATCAATAATCAGCAGCTGGACCTGGAGATCCGTACTGACTCCTACACATTCAACGATGACTTCTGTGATCGTGAGAACCTTTAGCACTTGTAACTAAATCCCTTTGTCTCGCGATATATTACATGTCCGAGATTCGATCATCGGTATCTCCATACCTAGTTTGATCTCGTTTCCGACATGCACTCTTTTCTCGTTCCCGTGATATAACATTCTAGTGATCACATCACTTGCTTGCAAGCTATCTCAATGTGATATCACCGAGAGGGACCAAAGTATATCTATCCGTCATCGGGATTGACAAATTCCACTCTTGATCCGTGAGCCTCAACATAAAACCTTTGTAGTACTGAACCCATCTTTATAGTCACCCTGTTACGGTGTGATGTTTGATGTTATCAAGATACTCTTCAGGTGTTAGCAATTAACATGATCTCATGGTCTAAGGATAAAGATTACTTCGTATGATGTTATAGCAATATAAACATAATGACTTGATCGTAATGCTATACTTCGGATGAATGTTCATCACATCATTCCACCAATGGTGTGACCTTGTTATTAACAACATCCAATATCCATGATCAGGAAACCTTGATCATCTTGTTAATCAACAAGCTAGTCTATAAGAGAGGCATAACTAGGAACCCTTTTTGTTTATTAAACACACATGTATTGTTGTTTCCGATCAATACAATTCTAGCATGTAAAATAAACATCTATCATATATAAGGAATACATAATAACAACTTTATTATTGCCTCTCAGGGCATATTTCCTTCAGTCTCCCACTTGCACTAGAGACAATAATCTAGTTCACATAGTGATAAATCTAACACCCATGGAGTTCTGGTGTTGATCATGTTTTGCCCTAGGGAGAACTTTAGTCAACGGATCTGCTACATTTAGGTCCGTGTGTACTTTACAAATCTTTATATCTCCATCCTTGACATGCTCGCGGATGGAGTGAAACCGGCGCTTAATATGCTTGGAATTCTTGTGAGACCTCGATTCCTTTGTGTTGGCTATGGCTCCATTGTTGTCACAATAGATCACCATTGGGTCCAATGCACTAGGAACCACACCTAGTTCTGTAATGAACTCTTTCATCCAAATCGCTTCCTGCACCGCTTCTGAAGCAGCAACATATTCCGCCTCCATCGTTGATCCAGCCACCACAGGTTGTTTGGAACTCCTCCAACTAACTGCTGCTCCGTTCAAGAGAAATACGTATTCGGATTGAGACTTAGAGTCATCCGGATCGTTGTCAAAGCTAGCATCGACATAACACTTAGCGACTAGCTCTTCTTCACCTCCGTATATAAGAAACATATCCCTAGTTCTTCTCAAGTACTTGAGGATGTTCTTTACCGCTATCCAGTGTTCCGAACCTGGATCATATTGGTACCTACTAGTCAAACTAATAGCATGTGCCACATCTGGTCTTGTACATAGCATGGCATACATAATAGAGCCTATGGCCGAGGCATAGGGGATCTTATCCATCATCTCTCTTTCTTCAGCCGTAGCCGGACTTTGAGTCTTACTCAATGTCTTGCCTTGCAACATAGGTAAGAACCCCTTCTTACTTTCGTCCATATTAAACTTCTTTAATATCTTATCAAGGTATGTACTATGCGATAACCCAATTAGGCGCCTTGATCTATCTCTATAGATTTTAATGCCTAATATATATGACGCTTCACCAAGGTCTTTCATCGAAAATTTGTTGTTTAGATAACTTTTAACACTGTTTAAAAGATCTATATCATTTCCAATCAATAATATGTCATCCACATATAATATCAGAAATGCCACATTGCTCCCACTCACTTTCTTGTAAATACAAGCCTCTCCATAAGTTTGGACAAATCCAAACTCTTTGATCACCTCATCAAAGCGGAGATTCCAACTCCGGGATGCTTGCTTCAGTCCATAGATGGATCGCTGAAGTTTGCATACCTTATTAGCATCCTTAGGATCGACAAAACCCTTAGGTTGTATCATATACAACTCTTCTTCAATATTATCATTGAGGAATGGAGTTTTGACATCCATCTGCCATATTTCATAATCGAAATATGCATCAATTGCTAACATAATCCTAACCGACTTAAGCATCGCTACGGAAGAGAATGTCTCATCATAGTCAACTCCTTGAATTTGTCGAAACCCCTTTGCGACAAGTCGAGCCTTATAGATGGTCACATTACCATCAGCATCAGTTTTTATTTTGAAAATCCATTTATTCTCAACAGCCTTTCGATCGTGAGGTAAGTCCACCAAGGTCCAAACTTGGTTCTCGTACATGGATTCCATCTCGGATTTCATGGCTTCTAGCCATTTGTTGGAATCCGGGCTCATCATCGCTTCTTCATACGTCGCAGGTCATCCATTTCGTCAACCATGAAATTCACAAAAGGATTGTCGTACAGTTCAGGAGCTGCACGTGTCCTGCTTAACCTGCGAGGTTCGGTAGTTTCCTCTTTCGGAGTTTCATGATCAATATCATTAGCTCTCTCTTCATTAGGTGAAGTCAACTCCGAAACAACTTTCGGTGCTGCGCCACTCGCCATTTCATGAAGAGAAGGTTCAATAACCTCTTCGAGTTCTACCTTCCGACTAGTCACACCTTTCGCGAGAAACTCCTTCTCAAGAAAGGATCCATTCTTGGCAACAAAAACCTTGCCCTCGGATCTGTGATAGAAGGTATACCCAATCATTTCCTTAGGGTATCCTATGAAGACGCATTTTTCCGCTTTGGGTTCAAGTTTATCCGGCTGAAGTTTCTTCACATAAACATCGCATCCCCAAACTTTAAGAAATGACAGCTTAGGTTTGTTTCCAAACCATAATTCATACGGTGTCGTTTCAACAGACTTAGATGGTGCCCGATTTAAAGTGAATGCAGCTGTTTCCAGTGCATAACCCCAAAATGACAGTGGCAAGTCAGTCAGAGACATCATAGATCGAACCATATCCAATAAGGTATGATTACGACGTTCCGACACACCATTACGTTGTGGTGTTCCGACAGGCGTGAGTTGTGAAACTATTCCACACTCTTTCATGTGTGTACTAAACTCGTAACTTAGATACTCTCCTCCACGGTCAGACCGTAGAAATTTGATCTTTCTATTATGATGATTTTCCACTTCATTCTGAAATTCCTTGAACTTTTCAAAAGTTTCAGACTTGTGTTTCATGAAATAGATATACCCGTATTTACTCAAATCATCCGTGAAAGTAACAAAATAACGATATCCACCTCGTGCCGACACACTCATTGGTCAACACACATCAGTATGTATGATTTCCAATAAATCTGTTGCCCGTTCCATTGAACCGGAAAACGGCGTTCTAGTCATCTTGCCCATAAGGCATGGCTCACATGTATCAAATGATTCAAAATCAAGTGATTCAAAATCAAGTGATTCCAAAAGTCCATCAGAATGGAGTTTCTTCATGCGTTTAACGCCAATATGACCTAGACGGTAGTGCCACATATATGCAGATATATCATCATCAAGTTTAATCTTTTTAGCATTAACATTATGAATGTGCGTAATATTACTATCGAGATCCATCAGAAATAAACCATTCAACACAGGTGCATGACCATAAAAGATATTATCCATATAAATCGATCAACCATTGTTTTCAGATTTAAACGATTAACCACTTTGCATCAAACATGATCCGAATACAATGTTCATGCTAAGTGCAGGCACCAAATAACAATTATTCAGGTTTATAACTAATCCCGATGGCATAATGGAGAGGCAGCGTTCTGACGGCGATCACATCAACTCTTGATCCATTGCTGACCCGCATTGTGACCTCATCCCTTGCTAGTTGTTGCTTGTTCCGCAGCCCCTGAATCGAGTTACATATATTAGCAACCGATCCCGTATCAAATACCTGGTGCTCTGCAGTACTAGTCAAGTACACATAAATAACATGTATATCACATATACCTTTGTTTGCCTTGCCGGACTTCTTGTCCGCCAAATACTTGGGGCAGTTGCGCTTCCAATGGCCAATCCCCTTGCAATAGTAGCACTCGGTATCGGACTTAGGTCCAGCTCGGGGTTTCTTTTCAGGCGCGGCAACAAATTTTCCACCCTTCTTTCCCTTGTGCTTGCCTTTCTTGTCCTTCTTGAAACCGGTGGTCCTATTGATTATCAACACTTGATGTTCTTTCCTAATCTCCACTTCTGCAGTCTTAAGCATTGACAGAAGCTCGGGAAGAGTCTTCTTCATGCCCTGCATATTATAGTTAATCACGAAGCTCTTGTAGCTAGGTGGCATAGATTGGAGAACACGATGTATGCCTAAGTCAATGGGAATCGTTATTCCCAAGGACACAAGCTTATCGGCGTACCCAGACATTTTGAGTACATGCTTACTAACGGAGGTGTTCTCCTCCATCATGCAGCTAAAGAACTTTTTAGTAGCATTATAACTCTCTACGGCAGCATGGGTATCAAAAATCATTTTCAATTCTCCCATGGTATCAAAGGAATTGCCATTTTCGAAACGCTTTCAAAGTTCTGGCTCTAGCCCATACAGTATGTCGCAATGAACTAAGTTGTGGTCCTCCTGACGAGTCACATAGACATTCTTTTCCTCGTCAGGGGCATCAGGAGCTGGTGGGGGGCCTAGCAGCGCATCT
This sequence comes from Avena insularis, assembly GCA_023614405.1. Taxonomy (NCBI): domain Eukaryota; kingdom Viridiplantae; phylum Streptophyta; class Magnoliopsida; order Poales; family Poaceae; genus Avena; species Avena insularis. Next base: position 115,067,078 of record CM042688.1, on the reverse strand, counting down.
AGCACATATTGCTTTTGTGCAGCAGTGAGGAGAATCCTCAAATTCATAGCCTAGTTGGTGAAGTTGCTACCATTCGCAGCAAGTTTCTCTTTCTCCATGAACACATTGAAATTAAAAGCAGGTGGTGCCATCTACAACAGAATTTGTAAAGTTTATTTAGACTAAGTTTATGATAGATTGAGTTCAACTAATCCAAATTACTAATGAACTCCCACTCAAAAACGACATCCCTAGTGCCTTTTTGGTGATTACATGAACCAAATCCACTACACCAAGTCCGATCATCACGTGAGTCGGTGTAGCTTCAAAGGCGAGCATCTATATGGGCATCATATCAACCATATGACTCATGCTTAACCTTTCGGTCCGTGTTCCGAGGCCATGTCTGTACATGCTAGGCGCGCCAAGTAAGAACCTTAGTACTCGCGTGTGTAAAACTGTCTTACACCCGTTGTATGAAAGCGTAGAGTCGAGTACACCCGATCATCACGTGATGTCTCGAAACACGATCCATAGAATGGTGCATACTCAAGGAAGAACACATTTTATCTTGATATCTAAATGAGGGATCATCTTACAATGCTACCAAAAGCGCCAAACTAGCAGTATAAGATGCTAACATCTAATGTGTAAAGTGAGATGATGTGGTCCATGCATTTGATCTCTATCATTTGCATCGTGGTATGATGTCTATCATTCCTTTGTGTGTAAGGCCAAGGTCTATGGAACTTACACGTTGAATGTGTTGTAAGAGTATCTATCATACATCTACTTACAACAATACCATATCAATACACTAGCCCAGCAATGATCTAAACTAGACGCCTCTAATTTATCAATTGCAAGTTTTACGTGGCTTAGGGCTTTCGGAGATAGAACCATTCTCACCTACGAACATAAACCACAACGAGGATAACTAAGTTATTAGCAACTCGTTGTAAATCAGATATTGACTATAGTAGGAGAGACAGACACCCGCCATCCACTTATGCAAAACAAGTTGCATGTCAGTCGTGGAACCGGTCTCATGTACGATGACATGTAAGGTTGGCCCGGGCCGCTTCATCCCACTATGACACCAATATCCAAAATACATAGAAGATGCAATAACATGATCATCATCGCCCACATATAAACATATGTGTACTACCCGTGCAAAGCACCTACGCATAGATCAGGCTCTGATACCACTGTTGGGTCCGCAGCATAGAAAACAAAATTTTTCCTACGGTGTAAACTACACGCCAAGATCTATCTACTAGGTACAAAGCAACGGGTGGACATACATCCAACGAGAACTTACCCTCGAAGACAACAAGTTTTGTTAACGAGTAGGAACTCGTGGTTGATGTAGTCGTACACTTGCCGATCTCAAGATTGTGAGGAAGTCCGAGCGCCGCAACTCAGCAGCGCATCCGCACTCGCACACACACGTTCAAGCCACCGGACAACCTCCACCTCCTCACTCTAGCGATTCAGCGGAAGCAACAACTCCTTCCAGACGAAATGCCAACGGGAACATGTATCTTGCTAATCCGAGAACATGGGGGAATAATTCTAGAGGGGGAGAGAGATCCTTCACAAGGAGGTGTGAGGATGAAGGAGGGAATAGGTGGCCTTTTATAGGAGGAGGGGGTGCCCCTCCTATCCATGGTAGGCGCATGGGGGGGTGACCCCTCATCTCCCCCATTCATGTGGTGGTAACCCCTCCACATTAAAATGCCTCTTCACATTCCCTTTTAAAGTCTCCACTTTAAATGCATTAAAATTCTCCAAGTTTAATGCTCTCTCATTTAATAAAACTATTTTATTAAATTTATTCAGAATTTTGTTAATTACTTTAATTAACAAACATTCACATATAGCCCCTTGCAATATTTCAATATCACATGCAGAACCACTTTCTGCAATTTCACCCGAAACAATTTCCGGTTTCTATTGAAACAATTCCTGTGCTTTGCAATTCTTTCGTCTTAAACATATGTGCTCCAAAATGGTGTCCAGTAACTCTTAAGTGTGTCACCCTATGGTTCGCGAATAATGCAGACATGATCGAGACCCTTCTCCGATCAATAATCAGCAGCGGATCCTGGAGATCCGTACTGACTCCTACACATTCAACGATGACTTCTGTGATCGTGAGAACCTTTAACACTTGTAACTAAATCCCTTTGTCTCGCGATATATTACATGTCTGAGATTCGATCATCGGTATCTCCATACCTAGTTTGATCTCGTTTCCGACATGCACTCTTTTCTCGTTCCCGTGATATAACATTCTAGTGATCACATCACTTGCTTGCAAGCTATCTCAATGTGATATCACCGAGAGGGCCCAGAGTATATCTATCCATCATCGGGATTGACAAATTCCACTCTTGATCCATGAGCCTCAACATAACACCTTCGTAGTACTGAACCCATCTTTATAGTCACCTATTACGATTGTGACGTTTGATGTTATCAAGATACTCTTCAGGTGTTAGCAATTAACATGATCTCATGGTCTAAGGATAAAGATTACTTCGTATGATGTTATAGCAATATAAACATAATGACTTGATCGTAATGCTATACTTCGGATGAATGTTCATCACATCATTCCACCAATGGTGTGACCTTGTTATTAACAACATCCAATGTCCATGATCAGGAAACCTTGATCATCTTGTTAATCAACAAGCTAGTCTATAAGAGAGGCATAACTAGGAACCCTTTTTATTTATTAAACACATATGTATTGATGTTTCCGATCAATACAATTCTAGCATGTAAAATAAACATCTATCATATATAAGGAATACATAATAACAACTTTATTATTGCCTCTCAGGGCATATTTCCTTCAATTCCACCAATGTTGTGACCTCGTTATTAACGACATCCAATGTCCATGATCAGGAAACCTTGATCATCTTGTTAATCAACGAGCTAGTTTATAAGGGAGGCATAACTAGGAACTTTCCTTTTGTTTATTAAACACACATGTATTAACGTTTCCAAATTAATACAATTATAGCATGCAAAATAAATATTTATCATAAACAAGGAATAAGATAATAACCACTTTATTATTGCCTCTCGGGCATATTCCCTTCAGTCTCCCACTTGCACTAGAGTCAATAATCTAGTTTGAAAAACTTTGTGTATTGAACACCTATGGCTTTCTGGTGTTGCATATACGCGATTTCTAGTGGTTAACATAATCTTTGGCTCTGACAGTTTCAGGTCCGTGTGTATTTGCATGTCTTTGCATCTCTACGCATCACTCATTCTCAAATGAGATGGCATTGTATAAATTTGGTCCTTTGGTGAGACCTTTAGTTCGTTTGAGTTAAAATATGTTGATATTATTGTCATACAATATATCTTCATAGTATTAGCCCACATTGAACCACACCTAGTTTGATAACAAACTACTTAACACAAATGCCCTCCTTTGCTGCTACTATAGCAGTCATATACTTAGCCTTTTGTTGTAGTATCCGTCACAATGTCTTAACTTTAGAACATATCTAAATCCATCATGGAACATCATTTACATTACATTGTGCCACCCATAGTCTAAATTGAGATAAATTTTAATTTGTATCTTGTGACAAAACTAGTATCAATGTAACACTTTACAATGAACTACCTTTTAACTATTTGTCACTTATACATGATATATTCTTAGTTCTTCCAAATCTCATAAGAATATCTTTACTATCGTCCAATGATCATCTTATGAATCATTCAGGTATGTGCTCATAACATTTAGAGCATAGGAAATTCTGGATATATACATATCACGGTATAATCGATCAAAATCTTCATGTGATTTTACTCACCAAGTGTTGAAACGCTTGAATCTTGATACAATCCTTTCCATGCAGCAAGAACCTTTCTTGTTGTTTCCATATTGAACCCTTTCAATATCTCATATATGTATGTCTGGCACAACCATATTAGCGCCTCAATCTATCCATATAGATATTGATGCCAAATATTCCGGCTTTGCCCAAGTCTTTCATCGAAATCTTATTTTAATGAAATTCTTAACTTGTGTCAATAAAACATACATCATTTCCAATCAACAATATGTACTTTGCATAATGTATTGGAATTTTGTCTCAGCGCTCCCACTTAATTTCTTGCAAATGCAAGCATCTTCATCATCTTCGATGAAATTAAACTCCTTTAACATTTTCATCATGGTGAAGATTCCAACTCCGCTATGCTCACTTCAACTATTGAAGTTTGCATGCCCTTTTAGCACCCTTTGAATTAACAAAACCCTTCGAACCGTGTCATGTACACGTCCTAGGTAACCCTTCTATTAGAAGAACCTTGTTTTGTTTATTTCAACTACCATATACCAAATTATATGTAGTGGTTGCTACATTAATCCGTCAAGACTAAATATCGCTATGAAAGATCAAATCTTGTCATAGTCAACTACTTGAAGATTGTTGTAAACTTCTTTCCGACATGTCGCCTATTTCATAGATGTTAAACATCCATGTCTATATCTTTATAGATCCAAACACGACCGATAGGCTTCACGCCTTTCCGGAGGGTCTTCCAAGTTCAGAAACTTGATTTCTCGTGTATGGATACTATCACGGATTCTATGACTTCTAGTCATTTTATGGAGTCAGGGCCCATCATCGCTTCTTTGCATGTAGTCGGTTCATCATTGCCAAAACAATAACGATTTGCTTATCAAATCACACTATTTGATTCTTACCGACCCACACGGTTCAATAGGAACTCTAATCTCCGAGATCACAACCTTTGTAATCACGGGAGCCATGAGCATTGTGGCCACCCCTGGGACACTTTACGGCGCTGCGCTACTTAGCACATATAGCTAAGGTTCAACAACCTTATCAAAGTTCTATTGTCCTCCCACTTAACTTTTCGTGAAAATTCCTTCTCAAGAAACTTGATGTTCCAAGTAACAAACTCTTTTGTCCTCGGTGTTATGGAGAAATTCCAAACAAATTCTTTGGGATAACCTACAAAGACGTGCTTATCCGACTTTGGTTGTAAACATTTTACTTATGCATAGCATACCAAAATTTAAGAAAAGACAATTCGGGTTTTGTCCCAAGCCATAACTTATATGGTGTCATTTCAACGGATCACGATGGTGCTCTTTTCAGTGTAAAAGCGGTAGTCTCTAAAGCTTCAATCCTTGAAACATAATGGCAGTTTTATAAATGACACCTTTGATCTTACCATGTCAAACATGGTTTGATTTCATCTCTCGAATATGCCATACTCCTATGGTTTACCGGGAAACACAAATCATGGAACAATTCCTCAAATCTTAAGTGTTTTGCTAAACATGTAACTCAAATATCTTCCTTTATGATCGAATCATAAACTCTTTATTTTCTTGTTACAATGATTTTTCACTTCATCTTGAAAGTCTTTAAACAATTTTCAAATGTTTCATACTTCTTCCTTATTAAGTAAATATATAGATATATTCACTTAAATTTCTAGAGAAAGCATATGAAGCAAAAAGATCCATCGCATATGGCTACACATAATGGACTATGCACATCAGCATGCATAATTTCCAATAAGCTAGTCATCTGTTCCTCTTTGGCCTATGAACGGAGTTTCAATTATCTCGAGGAAAGTCTCACAAGCGTCAATTGATCAAAATCAAAGACTCCAGAAATCCATCATCATGGTTTTTCTTCATGTTTTCTTTCCAATATAATTTAAACAGCGATGTCACTTCATAAGTGATCTTTCAATCATTTGTCTTGCGAAATTTTAGCAATAGTGTTTATGGATGTGATTTCTCCCACTAGACTTGTAAAAGTTCATCCATCCTTTATGGAATGCGGTAATTATTTGAATAACCATTGTTCTTGTAATACTGGAACAAAATAACAATTATTAAAACAAATCTTGAAGGCTAGGTTTGACGACAACGAAAAACACAATAACACTTTATTTGTTTTCGATGAACATCATCACTTATTCTCTTGCCAGTTACTTAGGCCGTTGCAGTTCATGAATTGTGTTGTTCTCTATGACACTTCATACCAACACATTCGGTATCCAATACCTAATAACCACATTGTTTAACAAGCAAACAATACAACCATAACATGTATATCTTCTATATACCTAAGTTGGACATCTCCAACCTTTTATTTTCTGCAAAATATTTTATAGATTCTCTTTCAGCAATTCCTTTTCTTTTAAAAGAATCTATCGACATCAATAGTGGTGTCATTCACATGACACATAGTACAAAGCTTGTATATAGTCAAATACTAATACCTTTGGACTTGCACTTTGAAGTGGATCACCATCATCAAATGTTTGGCATTCTTTCAAAAAATTCATTCTTTAGTAATCTTTTAGTGTAGTAAACATTTTACTTACATCTTCTATTCATCCTTATCATGACAACTTTCATGATCAAGCTACTATAGCCTATAAGGAAGAACGACGAGTATAATTTTAGTTCCCGAAACCTTTTGGGAGATTCAGATGCCTAGCATCTCCATCATTCACTAATTCTCATACAATATGAGAACATGTATTTTGCTAAGTTATATACTCTATCATAATGCAACCAAAAACATTGTTTCAGATATCACAATATCTTCCACACATGATGGTTTCTGAAACAATTATTTTAGCTCCTAGATAACCTCGATATTAAAATAACTTTTGAATATCAAGAATCATGGAGGCAAACATGATACTTTAGATACTAACATTGGAATTCTTACTCTTAATTTAATACTACTTATTAAACTTCATGGAGTAAATAGAGTTTGCTGAAAGTTTGCAATAGGACTTCTAAACTTTAAATTGACATTCAAAACAATACGATACCAGTTCGTAAAGTAAATATCCAGAATTATATAGTTCTATTATCTCAATTAAAACTATGCATAAGGTAGTGAACAAACGCCAATGACTACAACAAATTATGCAAATTCACTTCGATTTAGTTTATGACAAATTGAGTTTGACTAATCTAAATTAGAAATGAACTCCCACTCAAAAACGACATCCCTCGTGCCTTTTTGGTGATTACATGAACCAAATCCACTACACCAAGTCCGATCATCACGTGAGTCGGTGTAGCTTCAAAGGCGAGCATCAATATGGCCATCATATCAACTATATGACTCATGCATAACCTTTCGGTCCGTGTTCCGAGGCCATGTCTGTACATGCTAGGCTCGCCAAGTAAGAACCTTAGTACTTGCGTGTGTAAAACTGTCTTACACCCGTTGTATGAAAGCGTAGAGTCGAGTACACCCGATCATCACGTGATGTCTCGAAACATGATCCATAGAACGGTGCATACTTAAGAAAGAACACATTTTTATCTTGATATCTAAATGAGGGATCATCTTAAAATGCTACTAACACGCCAAACTAGCAATATAAGATGCAAACATCTAATGTGTAAAGTGAGATGATATGGTCCATGCATTTGATCTCTATCATATGCATCATGGGATGATCTCTATCATTCCTTTGTGTGTAAGGCCAAGGTCTATGGAACTTACACGTTAGGTGTGTTGTAAGAGTATCTATCATACATCTACTTACAACATTACCATATTATGACACTAGCCCAGCAACGATCTAAACTAGACGCCTCTAATTTATCCATTGCAAGTTTTCTACCATGAGTGGTTTGTTTTCTGATGATATTAAGATGCATACTTACTTTGTTGCTAAGATTTTCCCCTTTTCACTGAAAGGAGAAGCTAAAACTTGGTTTAGTAATTTACCTCCTGGATCTATTGATAGCCCTGATTGCTTGATTAGTACTTTCCTGCAGAAATATTTTCTCCTAGTGCTAGACATGCTATTTTGCAGGAACTTTTTGATTTTAAACAGGGAGAAAAAGAGGTATTGCCTGAATCATGGGCAAGGTTTTGTGTTTTGATTCATGCACAGGCTGGAAGTCCATTACCTAAGAATGAGCTTCTTGATATATTTTATAATGGACTGACCAAAGAATCTAGGACATACCTAGATAGTTGTGCTGATTGTGTTTTCAGGAATAGGACTCCAAAGGAAGCTAAGGAATTAATAGCTAAAATAAGTAAGAACTATGAATATTTGACTCCTCCTAAACTAGCTATACCTGAAGTAATTGTACCCGAACCTACTATACTAGTGCCTATTCCAACATCAAAGAAGATGGGAGTTATTGAATTAAATGATGAAGTGATGAAGGAAGCTAGGAAATGTCTTAAGGAGAAGGGAATTAAAGCTGCAGATGTCAAGAATTTACCTCCTATAGAAGAATTATGTAAGCCTATTCCCTACTCATCCACTGTTGAGGTACACTCTCTCCAACACTTTGATGAAGGTGATATCCCTTACTCTAAATTGCCTGATCAATGCTTAGAAGAATTCGATATCTTTATTGTTAAGCAAGATAATTTTAATAAAAGGGTGTGATGACCCACAAGTATAGGGGGTGTATCGCATTATTTTCGAGGGAAGTGAAACCCAATTGATTGATTCGACACAAGGGGAGCCAAAGAATATTTATAAGCCTTAACAACTGTGTTGTCAATTCAGCTGCACCCGGAAACAATCTTGCGCATAGCAGTTTATCAGTACCAACAGTTTTGTAGTAGGAATAGTAAAGTAGCAGCAGTAGTAAAGCAAGGACAGTAGTAACAAAAGAAGTAAACAGTGGGATTCGAGTGCGGTAGGCATAGGGATGGATGGGCGTTGCATGGACAAGACAATTCACATAGCAATCAGAACATAGGGCACTTGCAGATAAATAAGATAAAGCATCCAAGTACTAGACAATCCTAGGCATGTGTTCCATATATGGTCATACGTGCTCGCAATGAGAACTTGCACAACATCTTTTGTCCTTCCAGCCCATTTGCAGCGGGGCCTCAAGGCAACTACTGGCAATGAAGGTGCTCCTTTTAATAGAGCACCGGAGCAAAGCATTAACACTCCGTGAACACATGTGATCCTCACATCAAAGACATTCCCTTCCGGTTATCTCGGTTTCTGTCACTTCGGGGCCATAGGTTCCGGAAAACAACGTGTGTATACAACTTGTAGATAAGACCAAAAATAATACTATCATAATGAATCAATAACATGTTCATATCTGAAATCATGGCACTCGGGCCCTAGTGACAAGCATTAAGCATAACAAGTCGCAACAAAGTCATAAAGCACTATTGAAAGATACTAGGCACCATGCACTAACAATCTGATGCTATTACATGAACGATCTCATCCAATCCCTACCATCCCCATAGCCTACAACGGGGGATTACTCACTCATAGATGGGGGAAACATGGATGGTCGATGGAGAAGCGATGGTGATGATGATGGCGATGATCTCCTCCATCCCTGTCGTGTAGGTGCCGAACGGAGTTTCTGGTGCTGTTTCGTGGAATCTGGTGGTGGCGGCAGAGCGGAGCTCCTTCTGGAAAAACGTCGACCCCCCCGAGGTTTTTTGGTCAGAAGGCTTCTTATAGGCAAAGAGGGAGACCGAGGGTGCACAGGGGGGCCACACCACCCACAGTGCGGCTGGCTGTCCCTGCCAGTGGTGGTGTGGCCACCCCTGGCTCTTCTCCGTCTTGTATTCTGGCTCCTGGAGTCTTCGGGTGAAATAGGATTTTTGGCATATTTTCCGGGATTTTTCCCGATAGTTGATTTTCTGCACAAAAAGTAGACACCAAGGCAATTCTGCTGAAAACAGCGTCAGTCCGCATTAGTTGTATCCAAATCACACAAGTATAGCGGATAAACAATAGCAAAAGTGTTCGGGAAAGTAGATATGTTTTGGACGTATCAAATCCCCCAAGCTTAGCTTATTGCTTGTCCTCAAGCAATTCAGTTGAAAACTGAGTGCGATAAAAGAACTTTCACGGACACATTTGCTTCATAAGATGTAAATATTCTTAGCAATGCGATCAACTACTTAAATAGTTCATAATAAAGAGTATGCAACTGAGTCTACTTAATAGTCATTGCAAGCTATGAAGAGATTCCAACTCAAGAATAATAAGTAGCATGAGGCACAAACGTAAGCAACATTATAATGCTCATAGAAAGGTATGATAGAGTGGTATCTCGCTTGCCTTTGATTATGAATATCAAGGCACCTCTGAAGTTCAAGTGATGACTAGAAGTAAAGATATCAAGGATACAAGCATCAAAGTCATAACACAAATAATCAAGTAATGGAACAAACACAAAGAATGACAACTATGCTCTCAAGAAGGTGCTCAAAGAATAAATGGAGACTCAACAAGTAAAGAAAAAGGTTTTGAATAATTTTGAAAATCTTCCAAATGCTGAAAGCATGGTACTCATTAGCTTTGAGCTCTCATTGCCCCTATCATAAGCATCTTTAAATGGTTAAGGTTAAAGTGACACAACTAAGAGGATATGCTTGATAAGTTATAAATCGAAGTCTCATGCCCGTTACTTACGAAGACCGATCATCATGCTACTCAACTTCAGTCACAAGTAAGCTCTTATCATTGTAAGTATATACGTATCATAGAGAACCGCCAACGGGGTACCCCTTGCACATGACATGGGAGCTGTCCCATAATCAAAATAACAAGGCAAGCAGTCAATGAGCATCTCGGCGATATTTTTATTTACTATGTGCATAGATTTTTATTGAGGATGCTTCATAGAATGCTCATTATGGTTATGCTGCAAGTTTCTACCATGATTAGGCATGGCTTAGGCTAGCGGCCCAGGCTAGCAATAGTAAGGGAGCGACAAACAAGAGAGCAATAGCTGTCATTATCATGCTTGCAACAAAACATGACTACTCATGGCATGGAAGTGATTCAAGATCCTCAAGGCAAAATAATTCATCAAGGCTTAACTGATTATCATGTTCAGAGGAGGATACCACGGTGGGCATGTGCCAAGTCAATTCAAATGAAAAATTCAGAGGAGGATACCACGGTGTCATACCAATTTATGAATAGAGCAATGCAAGTAAACATTCATAAGACATGCTACAAACTATTAGCGAGCTGGAGCTAATCATAAGAAAGCAAGAACTAATAAGCATCCAAAGATAACATACACCCTACTTGAACGGACTAAGCAAGCCCACGGTGATGAGTATATGTACAAAAATGAAAACAAATAGAGTTCGTTACCAGCCTCTTACCACGCCTCAAGTTGTCATTAATCCTCATTATTGCTCTTCACTTGTGTGGCTTGAATAATAATATGAAACCAATATTCCACTGAGGACTGCTGAACCCTGTAGCAAACTCACAAAACCAAAGAAGAACGACAAATTTTTTTTTGTTTTCGATTTTTAAACAAGAGCCAAAAGGGAAAAACAAGCAAAGCAAAATCTTTTTGGGTTTTTCGAATAGTTCAAATAAAGCAAAAAGGGAAAAACAAACCAAGGCAAAAAGAAGAAGCAAACCAAAGAGAAACAACAAAAATATTTTTGGTCTTTTTGTGTTTTTAGAAAGCAAAAGCAAAGAAAGAGAACGCAAACTAAAAAGAGAACGAAAACATGAATATACAAAGTACCAACGCAACATGATATGGAGATGAGTGCGGTGTCAGTGTACCTCCCCCCAAGCTTAGGCTTTTAGCCTAAGTGGGTATCAATCCCAAGCTGGCCAGGATGAAGTGTCACCCTAGTATGATGAGGAGGTCCCCTCATCCTGGTGCAAACTCGAGTACGTCCCTCCATAATGCGCGGAGTAATCATAGGAGGGGACATCCTCCTGGTGCTACTCGTGGAAACCCAGCAAGCGAAGCTGCTCGTCCACCTCCTCCTTGGAGCGTGACCACAGTCTCCTATGAACACTAAACAAAGCAGGCTATGGAAAAAGGATCTCCCTTTCATCCCCGTCAGTGAAAAGAATCCTATATACTAGACTATTCAAATCAGAAGTAGCAGTGACAAAGTGATGAGTTTTCATGGCAACAAGGTCAAGCCTCTGTGGTGCCAGCATAGCATCATAGGGATCCACTGAAAAACCTAATGCATTGACTATACGCGAGGCAATGATGCCCCCATAGATAGGCCCCCTAGCGGCTAGGCGGCGAGCAATAAGCGAGCCAAGATTGTACCGAGTATCATTGTTAAGCATGACAAGGAATGCTAAATGATAGTTGGAGATATTACGTGTGTTCTCCCTACCAAGTACACTCGTAGCAAGATAATATGCAAAGTATCTAAGAGCAGGGAGTTGGATATTTCTTATCTTTCAAGGCCATACATGCGGTCATCATCATTGGTCACCCCTCGGTAAAGCTCCAACAAATCAGCGGGTCGCCCTTGAATTTTCTTCACGGTCCCTGTCATGCGCACACCTACAATACTGCAAAATCTCTCCAAAGGCATGGTGAAGGACAGATCATAGATTTTAAAAGAGACAGTCGACTGATAGGATGTGTTTTCGAGACACTTTATTTTTGGGCATTTTTCAGAAATAGAAGAATGATTTTTCTGACAGACAGATTTTTTTTCTTTTGGAAACATGATGCAAGGACAAAACAAGGCTAGAACTACAGAAGTTCTAACATGCAAGCAACTAACAACAAAAAGAAAACTAAACGAAAGCAAAAAACTAAAATGCAAAGGCTAGAAATAAACGAGATAATCATAATGAAAACATTGTTTTGTTCAATGGAATCCTTTTGTTAACAAGATTGATCAAGTCTTGCTACCAAAACAATTGCATATGAGACAAAACTTTGTACTCCACTAATGATTATGTTACCTCAACCTTGATAGCAATGGTCACAATCATAATAGTTTCAAATTTTTCTCTTGGTATGGGACAATATATTTCTCCAACTTGAATGCCTTCAACATGTTCAATTGAATTCAAACCATAAGTCCTTTCAATCTTCTTGGGGAATTAGACAGTATGTTCCTTGTCATTAACATTGAAGGTCACCTTTACTTGATTACAATTAATAACAGCTCCTGCAGTATTAAGAAAAGGTCTCCCAAGAATAATAGACATATTATCATCTTCGGGCATTTCAAGCACAACAAAATCAGTTAATATCAAGCAATTGTGAGCCACCTGAACAGGTACATCCTCACATATACCCACATGAATAGTGGTAGATTTATCAGCCATTTGCAAAGATATATCAGTTGGTATTAATTTTTCAAGTTGAAGCCTCTTATAGAGAGAGAAAGGCATAACACTAACTCTAGCTCCCAAATCACACAAAGCAGTTCTAACATAACTGTTCTTAATAGAGCAAGGGATAGTTGGAATCCCTGGGACTCCAAGTTTCTTAGGAACCTTACCATTGAAGGAATAATTAGCAAGCAAAGTAGAAATTTCTTCATTAGGGATCTTCCTTTTATTCGAGACAATGTCCTTCATATACTTTGAGTAAGGAGGCAATTTAATAGCATCAGTCAAAGGAATTTGCAAGAATAAAGGCTTCATCCACTCACAAAACTTATTATAGTGTTCATCTTCCTTTGACTTGTGTTTCTTATCAGGGAAAGGCATAGGTTTTTGGACCCAAGGTTCTCTTTCACTACCATGTTTCTTAGCAATAAAATCTTCTTTGGTGTATTTAGTATTCTTAGTGTGGTTTTCATGTTCTTCTTCAACTTTTTCTTCATTAGGAACAACATTTTCTTCATTACCACTTTCAGTTTCAGCATCAGAGATAGATATTCTATTAGGATCTATAGCAAGTTCAGAGGGTTCTACAACAGTTTTATGTTTCTTTTTCCTTTTCTTACGAGTAGAACCACTATTTTCAGCTTGTTGAGAATCCTGCTTAATTCTTTTGGGATGCCCCTCAGGATATAGAGGATCCTGGGTAGCAGCACCACTTCTAGTTCTAATTTCATAAGCATGTTTTTCTTTAGCAGCATTAACTAGCAAGTCGTTTTGCACTTTAACGAGTTGATCTATTTGAGTTTGAACCATTTGAAAGTGTTTAACAATCATTTTAACATCATTAGAGGTTCTTTCCACAATATCTTTCAACTCAACAATAGCTCTAGTGTTTTCCATTAGATGATTTTGCACCCTTTTATTAAAGTTATCTTGCTTAACAATAAAGATATCGAATTCTTCTAAGCATTGATCAGGAGGTTTAGAGTAAGGGATATCACCTTCATCAAAGTGTTGGAGAGAGTGTACCTCAATAGTGGATGAGTAGGGAATAGGCTTACATAATTCTTCTATAGGAGGTAAATTCTTGACATCTGCAGCTTTAATTCCCTTCTCCTTAAGACATTTCTTAGCTTCCTTCATCACTTCATCATTTAATTCAATAACTCCCCTCTTCTTTGATGTTGGAATAGGCACAGGAATAGATGGTTCGGGTACAATTACTTCAGGTATAGCTTGTTTAGGAGGAGTCCAATCTTCATAATTCTTGCTTATTTTAGCCATTAATTACTCAGCTTCCTTGTGAAGGATCTCTCTCCCCCTCCTCCTATAAAAGGCCCCTCTCACTCCTTCTTCCTCACACCTCCTTGTGAAGGATCTCTCTCCCCCTCTAGTATTATTCCCCCATGGTCTCGGATTAGCGAGATACATGTTCCCGGTGGCTTTATCTGGAAAGGAGTTGTTGCTTCCGCTGCTTTGCTGGAGCAAGGGACGGAGGTTGTCGGGGTACCCGACGTGTGTGCGATCACGGATCCACCGCTGCTTTGCGGTGCTGGACTTGGTGGTGCTGGACTTGCTGGAGCTGGATCTGATGGACGTGCCGGAGCCGGACCTGCTGGACTTCATCACGATCTTGAGATCGGCAAGTGTACGACTACATCATCCACGAGTTCCAACTCGTTAACAAAGCTTTGTTATCTTCGAGGGTAAGTTCTCTATGGATGTATATCCACCCGTTGCTTGTGTCTAGTAGATAGATCTCGGCGTATAGTTCCCATCGTAGGAAAATTTTTGTTTTCTATGCTGCAAACCCAACATATCATAACTCTCACTAGCCTCAGGAGAACTAACAGGTGTGGTAGTGTCTTCATTAGGAGTTTCAATATTTCTAGCTATAGTTCTAGCAATCGTAGCATCTAGGAAAGGACCTAATGAACCACTCTTATCAAGCACAGTAGAAGCAGCATCATAAGCATCAGAAGTTTCAGATTCAGCAGTAGTAGCAGTGTGTAGCATGTGTATGTGGTGGTGTAACGAGCTTACTCATAACAGACGGTGAATCAAGAGCAATAGAGGTGTTCAGAACCATACCTCTTCTTGTAGTGGATGGTAAAATAGGAACCTTGCCATCACGAGACTTACCCATGATGGATGGATAGCAGCGAACAATAGAGAATCCAAGTGAACTTCATAAATAAAGTTATGCTCCCCGGCAACAGCACCAGAAAATAGTCTTGATGACCCACAAGTATAGGGGGTGTATCACAGTATTTTCGAGGGAAGTGAAATCCAATTTATTGATTCGACACAAGGGGAGCCAAAGAATATTTATAAGACTTAACAACTGAGTTGTCAATTCAGCTGCACCTGGAAACAATCTTGCTCACAACAGTTTATTAGTAGCAACAGTTTTGTAGGAATAGTAAAGCAAGTGATAGTAAAGCAAAGACAGTAGTAACAAAAGCAGTAAACAGTGGGATTCGAGTGCGGTAGGCATAGGGATGGATGGGTGTTGCATGGACAAGACAATTCACATAGCAATCAAAACATAGGGAAATTGCAAATAAATAAGATAAAGCATCCAAGTGCTAGACAATCCTAGGCATGTGTTCCATATATAGTCATACGTGCTCGCAATGAGAACTTGCACAACATCTTTTGTCCTGCCAGCCCGTTTGCAGCGGGGCCTCAAGGGAACTACTGGCAATTAAGGTACTCCTTTGAATAGAGCACCGGAGCAAAGCATTAACACTCCGTGAACACATGTGGTCCTCACATCAAAGCCATTCCCTTCCGGTTATCTCGATTTCTGTCACTTTGGGGCCATAGGTTCCGGAAACCAACGTGTGTATACAACTTGTAGATAAGACCAAAAACAATACTATCATAATGAATCAATAACATGTTCAGATCTGAAATCATGGCACTCGGGCCCTAGTGACAAGCATTAAGCACAACAAGTCACAACAAAGTCATAAAGAACTAATGAAAGATACTAGGCACCATGCCTTAACAATCTGATGCTATTACATGAACGATCTCATCCAATCCCTACCATACCCATAGCCTACAACGGGGGATTACTCACTCATAGATGGGGGAAACATGGATGGTCGATGGAGAAGCGATGGTGATGATGATGGCGATGATCTCCTCCAATTCCCCGTCCCGGCAGGGTGCCAGAACGGAGTTTCTGGTGCTGTTTCGTGGAATCTGGTTGTGGCGGCTGAGCGGAACTCCTCCTGGAAAAACGTCGAACCCCCCGAGGTTTTTAGGTCAGAAGGCTTCTTATAAGTGAAGAGGGAGACCGAGGGTGTGCCTAGGGGGCCCACACCACCCCCTGGCGCAGCCTGGTCTGACCCGCGCCAGCAGGTGGTGTGGCCACCCCTGGCTCTTCTCCGTCTCGTATTCTGGCTCCTGGAGTCTTCGGGTGAAATTGGATTTTTGGCATATTTTCTAGGATTTTTCATGATAGTTAATTTTCTGCACAAAAAGTAGATACCAAGGCAATTCTGCTGAAAACAGCGTTAGTCCGCATTAGTTGTATCCAAATCACACAAGTATAGAGGAGAAACAATAGCAAAAGTGTTCGGGAAAGTAGATACGGTTTGGATGTATCAGGGTGCAAAATCATCTAATAGAAAACACTAGAGCTATTATTGAGTTGAAAGATATTGTGGAAAGAACCTCTAATGATGTTAAAATGATTGTTAAACACTTTCAAATGGTTCAAACTCAAATAGATCAACTCATTAAAGTGCAAAAAGACTTGCTAGTTAATGCTGCTAAAGAAAAACATGCTTATGAAATTAGAACTAGAAGTGGTGCTGCTACCCAGGATCCTCTTTATCCTGAGGGGCATCCCAAAAGAATTGAGCAGGATTCTCAACAAGCTAAAAATAGTGGCTCTACTCGTAAGAAAAGGAAAAAGAAACATAAAACTATTGTAGAACCCTCCGAACCTGCTATAGATCCTAATAGTATATCTATCTCTGATGCTGAAACTGAAAGTGTTAATGAAGAAAATAAAGTCCCTAATGAAGAAAAAGTTGAAGAAGAACCTGAAAACCACACTAAGAATACTAAATACACTAAAGAAGATTTTATTGCTAATAAACATGGTAGTGAAAGAGAACCTTGGGTCCAAAAACCTATGCCTTTCCCTGATAAGAAACACAAGTCAAAGGAAGATGAACACTATAATAAGTTTTGTGAGTGGATGAAACCTTTATTCTTGCAAATCCCTTTGACTGATGCTATTAAATTGCCTCCTTACTCAAAGTATATGAAGGACATTGTCTCAAATAAAAGGAAGATCCCAATTGAAGAAATTTCTACTTTGCTTGCTAATTATTCCTTTAATGGTAAGGTTCCTAAGAAAGTTGGAGACCCAGGGATTCCAACTATCCCTTGCTCTATTAAGAACAGTTATGTTAGAACTGCTTTGTGTGATTTGGGAGCTGGATTTAGTGTTATGCCTTTCTCTCTATAAGAGGCTTCAGCTAGAAAAATTTATACCAACTGATATATCTTTGCAAATGGCTGATAAATCTACCACTATTCCTGTTGGTATATGTGAAGATGTACCTGTTCAAGTGGCTCATAATTGCTTGATATTAACTGATTTTGTTGTGCTTGAAATGCCTGAAGATGATAATATGTCTATTATTCTTGGGAGACCTTTTCTTAATACTGCAGGAGCTGTTATTAATTGTAATCAAGGAAAGGTGACTTTCAATGTTAATGACAAGGAACATACTGTCTATTTCCCCAAGAAGATTGAAAGGACATATGGTTTGAATTCAATTGAACATGTTGAGGGCATTCAAGTTGGAGAAATATATTGTCCCATACCAAGAGAAAAATTTGAAACTATCATGATTGGGACCATTGCTATCAAGGTTGAGGTAACATAAGCATTAGTGGAATACAAAGTTTTGTCTCATATGGAATTGTTTTGGTAACAAGACCTGATCAACCTTGTTAACAAAAGGCTTTCATTGAACAAAACAATGTTTTCACTATGATTATTTTCGTGTACTTCTATTCTATCCATTTTAGTTTTTGTTTTCGTTTAGGTTTCTTTTTGTTGTTAGTTGCTTGCATGTTAGAGTGTCTTAGAACTTCTGTAGTTCTAGCTTTGTTTTGTCCTTGCATCATTTTCCAAAAAAATCTGTCTGTCAGGAAATCATTCTTCTATTCCTGAAAAATGCCCAAAAATAAAGTGTCTCGAAAAATTTCAGAAAATTCATATTAAATTTTTACGTGAAAAAAGGGGCAGAGGAGTGCCTAGGAGGTACCAAGGGGACCCACCAGGCAGGCACACCACCTGGTGGCGCGGCCTGCCCTGAGTGGCGCCATGCCCTGGTGTGGGCCACCCCTGCCCCCCCCACTAACTCTCTCACCTGCCACTTTCTTCTCTCTCCCAAGTAAGCTCCAGTTCATTGCTCAAAATCACGTTCTTACTGTGCTTGCTCTCGATTTTTTCGATCTCCTTGCTCAGCCCATCTTTGTTGCTGAAATTTGGAGCATTTGTTCCTTGGTATGTGACTCCTTCCCTTGTCCAAGTAGATTTGTGTTTAGTGGATTATATATTGAGTATTTTGCTGCTGTAGGTGACAGGTTATGAGAGCTTGTAAGCTTGTTTGATGCTTAGAGATATAGTTTTGATGCATGTTTAGGCCTCTTACAAGTCCCTATGAGTAGAAACCTTCATTATATTCACTTTGTAATCACTTGTTTAATGGGTGTTTAAATTTCAGAATAGAAGATGAGTGAGCATCACCTAAACGAATATGAACTATGGGTGCCTGAGATCATAAAGGTCCACCGGGAGGTGGAAGTTTTTCCTTCCATTTATCCATGTTCTGAGTTCATGAGAGCTGCGGGAATTCTCCAAGATTTCCACACTTTGGTTTCTAATGCAGGGTTAGAGCACTTTTTGGAAGATGAGCCTTGTCAATTTGTGAAGCTAACCATGTTTGTGGTGCAGGACTTTCAATTTAGTCACTCTTTGCCTAACCCCATGGTCCATTACAAAATTTACAATATTGTCGTCGACCTTTCTCTTGATGATTTTTGTGCAGCTATTAAGGTACCTCAATGGGGATCATGTAGAAGGATTAAGGAGCGACCTGAACCACCCATGGATTTATATGCAGAAATTTGCCAAGGGAGCAGCTTCTCGAAGGAGAATGGGAAAATCTGTAACATTCACCTTCCCTCCATTCGTTACTTTGCCTACTTTGTTGCCAAGTGTGTTCTTGCTAGGAAAACTGCCAATAAATTATCTTCATATGATCTTGCATTTATCGCTGCTGCTCTTAAACGAGATAGGTCTTACAACTTAGGTGCTTTGATAGCTTTCCATCTTGCTACTAACCATGAGAAAGGTGGAATTTGTGGAGGCCTCATTGCTTCTCGTTTACTAGCATTGCATGGTTTAGTGCCTCATCATCTAGACCTACAGTTTCCCATAGAAAGGCTTGATCTTAATTCCATGATACAGCATAAATTTATTTCCTCGTGGGCTAGTTTGAATGAGTTATCTTATGAAATATCCTTTCTCAAAGCTGGTTGGAGAAAGAGCAAGTCCGAGCCTGTTGTTCTTTTGCCTGCACCCGTTTTGTTTAACCTTGATAACAGGGAAGGATGGTCCCTCACTGAGGAGGATCTTGACACGTACTTGGGAGAGCTTTCCCAACAGGAGCAGGACACTAGAAGGGAGGTCACGGATGATTTGGTCCAGCCCTCGAATGAGGGAGAATCTTCATATCAGCAGCCTGCTTATGATTGGGGAGCTTCTTCTTCTTCCCACGGGCCCAAATATGACCATTCTTATCATGATCCGCCTGCTTGGAACCCTTATTTGTATCTGGATTGATACCCACTTACGCCAAAAGCCTAAGCTTGGGGGTAGGTACGCCGATACCGCACTCATCTCCAAATCATTTTGCATCGGTACTTTGTATATTCATGTTTCGTTCTCTTTTTAGTTTTCGTTCTTTCTTTGATTTTGCTTTCTAAAACATAAAAAGACCAAAAATATTTCTGTTGTTTCTCTTTGGTTTGCTTCTTTTTCTTTTTGCCTTGGTTTGCTTTTCCCTTTTTGCTTTGTTTGAACTATTCGAAAAACCCAAAACGATTTTGCTTTGCTTGTTTTTCCTTTTGGTTCTTGTTTTAAAAATCGAAAACAACAAAAATATTTGTCGTTCCTCTTTGGCTTTGTGAGTTTGTTGCAGGGTTCATCAGTCCTCAGTGGATATTGTTTCATATTATTATTCAAGCCACACAAGTGAAGGGCAATAATGAGGATTAATGACAACTTGAGGTGTGGTAAGAGGCTGGTAACGAACTCTATTTGTTTTCATTTTTGTACATATACTCATCACTGTGGGCGTGCTTAGTCTGTTCGTGTAAGGTGTATGTTATCTTTGGATGCTTAGTAGTTCTTGCTTTCGTATGATGAGTTCCAGCTTGCTAATAGTTTGTAGCATGTTTTATGAATGTTTGCTTGCATTACTCCATTCATAACTTGGTATGACACCGTGGTATCCTCCTCTGAATGTTTCATTTGCATTGACTTGGCACATGCTCACGCATGCATATGACTGAAACAATCAGTTGAGCCTCGATGAATTATTTTGCCTTGAGGATCTTGAATCACTTTCATGCCATGATTAGTCCTGTTTTGTTGCAAGCATGATTATGACAGCTATTGCTCTCTAGTTTGTCGCTCCCTTACTATTGCTAGCCTTCACTTTCACTGAGTATGTTTTACTCATGTTTCGAACTCCCTGAAACCAAATATTGCCAAAGTGTCCACCATACCTACCTATTAGCATCATTTCCTACTTCCGTGCATATTCAATATGCCTTGTTTTCTTCCGAATAAAATGTTTGCTTGTTATTTGAAAGTTAGTTAGTAAAGCTCTCACAAACTTGATGGCACACTTTATTTTCTTGCATTTAATAAACCTGAACCATTGCGTCCTTCTTTGTTGCGTATATGCTTGCGCTTTATAAGTTGAAGTTAGCATAACCATGTATCATGGGGAACATTTTCAACATTTCATTGGTACTTAGTACCTCGTTGATATCATGTTCTTTTACTTATGGATCCCAGCGGTGTGAAATAAAAGTGGAACTTGTAAGATCATGGAGTCTGTATGTATGTTAGAGAAACACCTGGGCCGCTAGCCTAAGCCATGCCTAATCATGGTGGAAACTTGCAGCATAACCATAATGAGCATTATATGAAGCATCCTCAATAAAAATCTATGCACATAGTAAATAAAAAGATAGCTGAGATGATCATTGTCTGCTTGCCTTGTCATTTTTATTATGGGATAGCTCCTGTGTCATGTGCAAGGGGTACCCCGTTGGCGGTTCTCTATGATACATATATATTTACAATAACAAGAGCTTACTTGTGACTGAAGTTGAGTAGCATGAGGATCGGTCTTCGTAAGTAAGGGGCATGAGGCTTCAATTTATAACTTGTCAAGCATATCCTCTTAGTTGTGTCACTTTAACCTTAACAATTTAAAGATGCTTATGATAGGGGCAATGAGAACTCAAAGCTAACAAGTACCATACTTTCAGCATTTGGAAGCTTTTCAAATTATTCAAAACCTTTTCTTTTACTTGTTGAGTCTCCATATATTCTTTGAGCACCTTCTTAAGAGCACAGTTGTCATTCTTTATGCTTGTCTCATTACTTGATTATTTGTGTTATGACTTTGATGCTTGTATCTTTGACATCTTTACTTCTAGTCTTCACTTGGACTTTAGAGGTGCCTTGGCATTCATAATCAAAGGCAAGCGAGATACCACTCTATCATACCTTGTTATGAGCATTGTAATGTTGCTTTTGTTTATGCTTCATGCTACTTATTATTTTTGAGTTGGAATCTCTTCATAGCTTGCAATGACTATTAAGTAAACTTAGTTGCATACTCCTTATTATGAATTGTCTAAGTAGTTGATCACATGCTGAGAATATATACATCATATGAAGCAAATGTGTTCGTGAAAGTTCTTTTATAGCACTTAGTTTTCAATTGAATTGCTTGAGGACAAGCAATAAGCTAAGCTTGGGGGGAGTTGATACGTCCAAAACGTATCTACTTTCCCGAACACTTTTGCTATTGTTTTTCCTCTAAACTTGTGTGATTTGGATGCAACTAACGCGGACTGATGTTGTTTTCAGCAGAATTGCCTTGGTGTCTACTTTTTGTGCAGAAAATCAACTATCAGGAAAAATCCCAGAAAATATGCCGAAAATCCTATTTCACCAGAAGGCTCCGGGAGCTAGAATACGAGACGGAGGGGGGATGGGGCCCAGCCACACCACCTAGCCGCACGGGCTGGGCCTGGCCGCGTGGGCTGGGCCTGGCCGCACCAGGGGGTGGTCTGGCCACCCCAGACTGCCCCTCGGTCTCCCTCTTTGCCTATAAGTTGCCTTCTAACCTAAAAACTCTGGGGGGTTCGACGTTTTTCTAGAAGGAGTTCCGCTCCGCCGCCACCACCAGATTCCATGAAACAGCACCAGAAACTCTCTCCTGGCACCCTGCCGAGACGGGGAATTGGAGGAGATCATCGCCATCATCATCACCATCACTTCTCCATCGACCATCCATGTTTCCCCCATATATGAGTGAGTAATCCCCCGCTGTAGGCCATGGGGATGGTAGGGATTGGATGAGATCGTTCATGTAATGCATCAGATTGTTAGGGCATGGTGCCTAGTATCTTTTATTAGTGCGTTATGACTTTGTTGCGACTTGTTATGCTTAATGCTTGTTACTAGGGCCCGAGTGCCATGATTTCAGATCTGAACATGTTATTGATTCATTATGATAATATTGTTTATGGTCTTATCTGCAAGTTGTATACACACGTTGTTGTCCGGAACCAATGGCCCTGAAGTGACAGAAATCGGGATAAACAGAGGGAATGGCTTTGATGTGAGGATCACATGTGTTCACGGAGTGTTAATGCTTTGCTTCGGTGCTCTATTAAAATGAGCACCTTAATTGCCAGCAGTTCCCTTGAGGCCCCGCTGCAAACGGGCTGGCAGGACAAAAGATGTTGTGCAAGTTCTCGTTGCGAGCACGTATGACTATATATGGAACACATGCCTAGGATTATCTAGTACTTGGATGCTTTATCTTATTTATATGCAATTGCCCTATGTTCTGATTGCTATGTGAATTGTCTTGTCCATGCAACGCCCGTCCATCCATCCCTATGCCTACCGCCCTCGGATCCCACTGTTCTCTGCTATTGTTACTGCTGTCTTTACTTTACTACTGCTGCTACTTTACTATTCCTACTACAAAACTGTTGCTACTGATAAACTGCTGTGAGCAAGATTGTTTCCAGGTGCAGCTGAATTGACAACTCAGTTGTTAAGGCTTATAAATATTCTTTGGCTCCCCTTGTGTCGAATCAATAAATTGGGTTTCACTTCCCTCGATAATACTGCGATACACCCCCTATACTTGTGGGTCATCAGTAAGCTTCTGTATGTTTTGTCATCTGACGCGGTAATCATCAACATGTTTAAGTTATGTAGCCCGTTTAATTAGTGTAACACCCCAGCATTAGAACTTAGAAATAATCTGAGATGAGGTGTGTGCATTGCATTCATGCATAGAAAATCTAGATAATTTTCGTGCTTTTAAATAAAACTTGTCAAAGAGATTAAATCTTTTATTAACTTGGTGGAACTGAAGTATGTTATCAAGTTAACGGTGATAAGTTTCAATATGACCTTTGCTAAAACCTTATCTTTGGGTAATATAATTTGATCTAAGGGTAGATCAATTGTAATAAAACTAAGTCACAACACACTACTCATTAAGGAGTACTAGATCTTCTAGAGATCAGGACATGGTATTCCATACAATAACTTAAGGATGAATACTTAATATTCTAAAGATGATATCAAGGTATTATCTACAACAAACCTTGAATACCAAGTTAAGTATATAACTTAAGAAAAGATACTCTATAACTAAATCTTGATACACTTGCTTGCCATAGTTATTCCCACCAAGAGCATCATGGTAGTTCTTAAACATTAACTCTTATATAATAGAGAGAAAATAGAAGTCAAGCCAAGACCATTCATTACATTCCCTTGTTGTCATATTAAAATATGACATTCCTAGGTAGTTAAGGCCTAGTGTCAATTGATCATCAATATTACGTGATCAATTCCTAACCTAGAACTTATTGAATCTTAGCTTTGACCTATTATATTGACCTTCCAAAAACCTTAAGTAAATTAGTAAGAAGAAGGAACTAATTGTGGTAGAGTGTGCCATCATCAATGCAATGAGACCCTTAGTGATGATTGGATGTTGGAGGAATTAACTCACTCATGAGTAACTAGAAGAAGTATCTAAACCTAAGAGTTAACTAATACTTGAGAAGCTATAGGAAAGCTAGTAGTGTTAGAGTATCAAGTAGTAACCTTGTTAAGCCAAGCAAGTATAAACCTAAAGTAAGTTTAGTTAAACAAGATAAAATCCTCTAGAGGGATTAGTACAAGTCTCCTACTTAGTTGAGTATAGATCCTGATCAGACAATTAGAAGCCTAAGCTTTGTATGATCAAAGGATGGTGGTCATTATTCTCAAGGCTCTTGAGGATAGGTGACCAGTTGATGAAGAAGTATTGTGAGTATATAAATTCGGCCAAAACCTTAGTAAGTTGAATCATCTAGTTTGGTCATGAGGAATCAAGCTGGGGTATGATAAAGTAAGTGATACTAATGGTATGGAGTAGTTGAAAGCAAAGTAGCTTCATCCATCTTATAACACGAACACAAACTTGTATTGAAAGGAGTAGTATCCTATCCATTCTAGGAGTTTGATATCATAGGTTATATAAAAAGAATGGAAACCCTGCAAGCCTTAAAACCAGATACAAGGCTAATGTACTAGGAGCAGAATGAAGGAATGTTGTAGAAGGGACATGATCATGTCATCATATATTGATGGCTATGGTGGAACCAGATGACTAGATCAATTGGACAGAAGATATCTTAGTGAAGCAAAGGAGAAATTTAAATAAAGTATATTTAGAAAGGAATTTCCTTAACTAGAACCCAAACATAGAGATTTGCTGAGGAAAAGTATTCTGGAGAAATCTTTAATCGATATCATAGTATGAGGCTATATAATATTCCACTCTCGTTGGGATATCAACTATAACCACCTAGACAGAAATCAATCTTTAACCTTTAATCCTTAGGGATTATAACGTTTTGAGTGAATAAAGTGGGTTTCATAGTTAAAATTTTGAAACAATTGAATAAGGTTAGAACATTAGAGGTAATTAGCATTTATCTAATTTCCAAAAAGAATTAGTTATTATTATTGTTTGAATATATCATTGTTATAAAACAATAAAGGAAATTAATAACAATATATTAGTACAACTTAAATAGCACTTCTTAATTCTTCCCTTTATTCCATAAGTATTAAATAAATAGAACTCTATTTGAAGTAAAGACATTATAGAGATATTCCCAAGGAAATAAAAAGCTTTATTAAATAATGAATATATATTACATTGATCTTTACAAAGAGTAGAAATTTGTATTACAAAAGGTAAATAAAGGTAAGATCCTAAACTAATCCTAAACTATTCTTCTGATCACTTGGTCTTGTACCTGCAAATAAGAGTGAAATAGAAATAAAACAAAGAGTGGGTTAGTATTAAATTGCTCTCAGTTTCAAACAGTGAAGTGCACTGTTTTCCAATCCTCATTGAGCAAGTTAAATTAAAGAAGGGACAAAAGCCATCAAGTGTAGAATCTGTTCTTTTAAGCAAGAAAGGCCTCAGAACAACATCACATGCTGAAAGGGGCAAGTTTCACCAGGATAGGTAATAGTAAAAGGATGGGGAGTTTAAACCATAGTTACTTGATCTCATCCACAGCCAAAGCAAATAGTGAAGCAGCTCACACAACTAAATGCATGCATTGAGGTGTCAGCAGCAGAGAGCAAAAGTAAAGTTTAAATCATAGCCGTATAGAGCAAAGCCAGCTTTGCTATCCACTTCACAAGAGAGCCAACCACAGTCTGTCACTAGCACACACAAGAACAACACAAGAGCAACACAAGAATAGCACCAGATCTGGCAACAATAGCACTAGATCAAATCACTTTCCACCATAGAAAACCAAGAAATCACCAGCAAAGATGGTGTCTTGAGGAGGGGATTGTACTAGGTGGACAACAAGGTCACACAGGAGCAACAACACAAGGAGGGGCAAGACAAGGCCAAGAGGAAGCCAACATAAATCTAGGGCTACCACAAGACAGTAGTAAAAGGCAACAAGAGTATGCCCAACATCTTGATCTAAATATTTTCCATCCTACACATTCATATTCTTGCAAGCATCTGATAAATGGACAGATTAGACAACAGCTAATAAACAGCTAGATCAGGCATGTGTTCTTGCACAGGTATGGTCTCAGACCAGCATCAATGACCCTATAATCCATTTCTATCTAGATAGATAGATACACAGTACAGTTGCTGGTATAGGGCACAGTCCCAGGAGGGTAGCACTGATGGCCCAAAATATATCGAGCTCGTTGGGGAACCCCAAGGGGAAGGTATGATGAGCACAGCAGTAAGTTTTCCCTCAGTTATGAAACCAAGGTTATCAAACCAGTAGGAGCAAGGAAACACCTCCAAGGTGTTGTTGCCAACTTGGAATCCTGCACAACACAACCACATAACATTGCCCCAACTTACAGTGAGGTTGTCAATCTCACCGGTTTTGCGGAAAACAAAGGATTAAACGTATTGTGTGAAAGATAGTAAAAGCTTGTAGAAAGTAAATAGAAAACAGTAAACAGTTATAGATTGATGGCAAAAGAAAGGACCGGGGTCCATAGTTCACTAGTGGTGGTTCTCCTTAAGATAGATAACATGTTGGGTGAACAAATTATAGCGGGGCAATTGACAGACACCGAGAAAGCATACATGCATATACTAATCATCTTGACTCCTTTGATATTCGATTGGGCATTACAACATTATACATAGACGGTAATCCAACTGCATCTATGACTAATAATCCACCTTCAGGTTATCATCCGAACCCCCTCCAGTATTAAGTTGCAAGCAATAGATAATTGCATTATGCATTGCGTGTAAAGTAAACAATATGATTGTTCTATGAACAAAGGATTGCTATTTTATCCCTAGTAGCAACAACACATCTAGTACCTTAGAGATTTATGTCACTTCCCTAGATTACTAGAGGCATGAACCCACTATCGAGCATAAATATTAACTCTTGGAGTTGCTAGCATCTACTTGGCCAAAATAGCTACAAACAACGGAAAGCATGCAAGATCACAAATAACAAAGACATGATAGAATCAATAATCAATCTGAAATAGCATCTCAATATCCATTAGATCCCTGCAAACACAACATGTAGGATTACAAATAGATGATCTTGATCATGAACAGAGCTTGCAAGATCTAAACATGATAGCACAAAGGAGAAGAACCAGCAATCTAGCTACTACATGGACCCGTAGTCCAAGGGCGAACTACTCACGCATCACACCGGAGGCTTGCATGGTGATGAAGAAGGCCTCTAGGGTGAATTCTGAAGGGTTCACAGCATAGAAAACAAAAAAATTCCTACGATGGGAACTATATGCCAAGATCTATCTACTAGATACAAGCAACGGGTGGATATACATCCATGGAGAACTTACACTCGAAGACAACAAAGCTTTGTTAACGAGATGGAACTTGTGGATGATGTAGTCGTACACTTGTCGATCTCAAGATCGTGATGAAGTCTAGCAAGTCCGGCTCCAGCACGTCCTTCAGATCTATCTCCAGCAAGTCCAGCACCACCAAGTCCAGCACTGCAAAGCAGCGGTGCATCCGGGATCGCACACACGTCCGATACCCCGACAACCTCCATCCCTCGCTCCAGCAAAGCAGCGGAAGCAGTAACTCCTTTCCAGATAAAGCCACCGGGAACATGTATCTCGCTAATCCGAGACCATGGGGAAAAATACTAGAGGGGGAGAGAGATCCTTCACGAGGAGGTGTGAGTGTGAAGGTGTGAGAGGGGGGCCTTTTATAGTAGGAGGGGGTGCCCCTCGCCATGGCCGGCGCCCAAGGGGTGACCCTTCACCTCCTCATTCATGTGGTGGTAACTCCATCCACATAAATTTGCCCCTTCACATTCTCTTTTAAAGTCTCCACTTTAAATGCATTAAATTTCTCCAAATTTAATGCTCTCTCATTTAATAAAACTATTTTATTAATTTTATTCAGAATTTTGTTAATTACTTTAATTAACAAACATTCACATAAAACCCCTGCAACATTTCAATATTACATACAAAACCAATTTCAGCAATTTCACCCGAAACAGTTTTGGTGTCTATTGAAATAATTCTAGCGCTTTCTTAAATATTTATCTGAAACATATTTGCTACAAATGGTGTCGGTATCCCTTAAGTGTGTCACCCTACGGTTCGCGAATAATGCAGACATGATCGAGACCCCTCTCCGATCAATAATCAGCAGCGGGACCTGGAGTTCCGTACTGACTCCCACACATTCAACAATGACTTATGTGATCATTAGAACCTTTAACGCTAGTAACTAAATCCCTTTGTCTTGCGATATATTACATGTCCGAGATTCGATCATCGATATCTCCATACCTAGTTTGATCTCGTTGCTGACATGCACTCTTTTCTTGTTCCCGTGATATAACATTCTAGTGATCACATCACTTGCTTGCAAGCTATCTTAATGTGATATCACCGAGAGGGCCCAGAGTATATCTATCCGTCATTGGGATGGACAAATCCCATTCTTGAGCCATGAGCCTCAACATAACACCTTTGTAGCACTGAACCCACCTTTATAGTCACCCTGTTACAGTGTGACGTTTGATGTTATCAAGATACTCTTCCGGTGTCAGCAATTAACATGATCTCATGGTCTAAGGACTAAGATTCCTTCGTATGATGTTATAGCAATATAAACATAATGACTTTGATCGTAATGCTATACTTCGGATGAATGTTCATCACATCATTCCACCAATGTTGTGACCTCGTTATTAACAACATCCAATGTCCATGATCAGGAAACCTTGATCATCTTGTTAATCAACAAGCTAGTTTATATGAGAGGCAGTACTAGGAACTTTGTATTTTGTTTATTAAACACACATGTATTAACGTTTCCAATTAATACAATTATAGCATGCAAAATAAAAATTTATCATAAACATGGAATAAGATAATAACCACTTTATTATTGCCTCTCGGGCATATTCCCTTCAGTCTCCCACTTGCACTAGAGTCAATAATCTTGTTTGTAAACTTGTATATACAACACCTAGGTGTTGAAGATACGTGTTTGCTAGTGGTTAATATAATCTCTGGATCTGGCACTTTCAGGTCCGTGTGTATTTGCATGTCTTTGCGTCTCTACGCATCACTCATTCTCAAATGAGATGGCATTGTATAAATTTGGTCCTTTGGTGAGACCTTTATTTCGTTCGGGTTAAAACATGTTGATATTATTGTCATACAATATATCTTCATAGTATTAACCCACTTTGAACCACACCTAGTTTGATAGCAAACTTCTTAACACAAATGCCCTCCTTTGCTGCTACTATAGCAGTCATATACTTAGCCTTTTGTTGTAGTATTCATCACAATGTTTCAACTTTGGAACTTATCCAAATCCATCATGGAACATCCTTTCCATTACATTGTGCCACCCATAGTCTAAATTGAGATAAATTTAATTTGTATCTTGTGACAAAACTAGTATCAATGTAACACTTTACAATGAACTATCTTTAACTATTTGTCACTTATACATGATATATTCTTAGTTCTTCCAAAGCTCATAAGAATATCTTTACTATTGTCCAATGATCATCTTATGAATCATTCTGGTATGTGCTCATAATATTTAGAGCATAGGACATTCTGGATATATACATATCATGGTATAATCGATCAAAATCTTCATGTGATTTTACTCACCAAGTATTGAATCACTTGAATCTTGATACAATCCTTTCCATGCAGCAAGAACCTTTCTTGTTGTTTCCATATTGAACCCTTTCAATATCTCATATATGTATGTCTGGCACAACCATATTAGCGCCTCAATCTATCCATATAGATATTGAAGCCAAATATTCCGGGTTTGCCCAAGTCTTTCATCGAAATCTTATTTTAATGAAATTCTTAACTTGTGTCAATACAAGGTACATCATTTCCAATCAACAATAAGTTGTCTACATAATGTATTAGAAATATGTCTCAGCGCTCCCACTTAATTTCTTGCAAATGCAAGCATCTTCATCATCTCCGATGAATTTAAACTCTTTTAACAGTTTCATCATGGTGAAGATTCCAACTCCGCTATGCTTACTTCAACTATTGAAGTTTGCATGCCCTTTTAGCACCCTTTGAATTAACAAAACCCTTAGGATCGTGTCTTGTACACGTCCTAGGTAACCATTCTATTAGAAGAACATTGTTTTGTTTGTTCAACTACCATACATCATATTATATGTAGTGGTTGCTACATTAATCCGTCAAGACTAAATATCGCTATGAAAGATCAAATCTTGTCATAGTCAACTCCTTGAACATTGTCGTAAACTTCTTTCCGACATGTCGACTATTTCATAGATGTTAAACATCCATGTCTATTTCTTTATAGATCCAAACACGATCGATAGGCTTCACGCCTTTCCGGAGGGTCTTCCAAGTTCAGAAAGTTGATTTCTCATGTATGGATACTATCACGGATTCTATGACTTCTAGTCATTTTATGGAGTCAGGGCCCATCATCGCTTCTTTGCATGTAGTCGGTTCATCATTGTCAAAACAATAACGACTTGCTTATCAAATCACACTATTTGATTCTTACCGACCCACGTGGTTCAATAGGAACTCTAATCTCCGAGATCACAACCTTTGTAATCACGGGAGCCATGATCATTGTGGCCACCACCGGGACACTTTCCGACGCTGCGCTACTTAGCACATATAGCTAAGGTTCAACAACCTTATCAAAGTTCTATCGTCCTCCCACTTAACTTTTCGCGAAAAATTCCTTCTCAAGAAACTTGACGTTCCAAGTAACAAACTCTTTTGTCCTCGGTGTTATGGAGAAATTCCCAACAAATTCTTTGGGATAACCTACAAAGATGTGTTTATCCAACTTTGGTTGTAAACATTTTACTTATGCATAGCATACCAAAATTTAAGAAAAGACAATTTGGGTTTTATCCCAAACCATATCGTATATGGTGTCATTTCAGCGGATCACGATGGTGCTCTTTTCAGTGTAAAAGCGGTAGTCTCTAAAGCTTCAATCCTTAAAACATAATGGCAGTTTTATAAATGACACCTTTGATCTTACCATGTCAAACATGGTTTGATTTCATCTCTCGAATATGCCATACTCCTATGGTTTATCGGGAAACACAAATCATGGAACAATTACTCAAATCTTAGGTGTTTTTGCTAAACATGTAACTCAAATATCTTCCTTTATGATCGAATCATAAACTCTTTATTTTCTTGTTACAATGATTTTCCACTTCATCTTGAAAGTCTTTGAACAATTTTCAAATGTTTCATACTTCTTCCTTATTAAGTAAATGTATAGATATATTCACTTAAATTTCTGGAGAAAGCATATGAAGCAAAAAGATCCATCGCATATGGCTACATATAATGGACTATATACATCAATTTGTATAATATCCAATAAGTTAGTCATCCGTTTCTCTTTGGCCTATGGACGGAGTTTCAATTATCTCGAGGAAAGTCTCACAAGCGTCAATTGATCAAAATCAAAGACTCCAAAAATCCATCAACATGGAGTTTATTCATGTTTTCTTTCCAATATAATTTAAACAGCAATGTCACTTCATAAGTGATCTTTCAATCATTTGTCTTGCAAAATTTTAGCAATAGTGTTTATGGATGTGATTTCTCCAACTAGACTTGTAAAAGTTCATTCATCCTTTATGGAATACGGTAATTATTTGAACAACCATTGTTCTCGTAATACCGGAACAAAATAACAATTATTAAAACAAATCTTGAAGGCTAGGTTTGACGACAACGAAAAACACAATAACACTTTATTTGTTTTCGATGAACATCATCACTTATTCTCTTGCTAGTTACTTAGGCCATTGTAGTTCATGAATTGTGTTGTTCTGTATGACACTTCACACCAACCAATTCGATTATCCGATCGGTATCCAATACCTCAGAACCACATTGTTTAACAAGCAAGGAATACAGCCATAACATGTATATCTTCTATATACCTAAGTTGGACATCTCCAACCTTTTCTTTTCTGCCAAATATTTTATAGATTCTCTTTCAACAATTACTTTTCTTTTAAAAGAATCTATCAACATCAATAGTAGTGTCATTCACATGACACATAGTACAAAGTGTATATAGTCAAATACTAATACCTTTGGACTTGCAGTTTGAAGTGGATCACCATCATCAAATGTTTGGTGTTCTTTCAAAAATACATTCTTTAGTAATCTATTAGTGTAGTAAACATTTTACTTACATCTTCTATTCATCCTTATCATGACAACTTTCATGATCAAGCTACTATAGCCTGTAAGGAAGAATCGCGAGTGTAATGTTAGTTCCCAAAACCTTTTTGGGAGATCCGGATGCTTAGCATCTCCATCCTTCACAAATTCTCATACAATATGAGAACATGTATTTTGCTAAATTATACTCTATCATAATGCAACCAAAAACATTGTTTCAGATATCACAATATCTTTCACACATGATGGTTTCTGAAACAATTTTTAGCTCCTATATAATCTTGATATTAAAACAACTTTTGAATATCAATAATCATGGAGGCAAACATGATACTTTAGATACTAACATTGGAATTCTTACTCTTGATTTAATACTACTTATTAAACTTAATGGAGTAAATAGAGTATGTTGAAAGTTTGCAATAGGACTTATAAACTTTAAATTGACATTCAAAACAATACGATACCAGTTCGTAAAGTAAATATCCAGAATTCTATAGTTCTATTATCTCAATTAAAACTAAGCATAAGGTAGTGAACAGACACCAATGACTACAACAAATTATGCAAATTCACTTTGATTTAGTTTATGACAAATTGAGTTCGACTAATCCAAATTAGAAATGAACTCCCACTCAAAAATGACATCCCTCGTGCCTTTTTGGCGATTACATGAACCAAATCCACTACACCAAGTCCGATCATCACGTGAGTCGGTGTAGCTTCAAAGGTGAGCATCAATATGGGCATCATATCAACTATATGACTCATGCTTAACCTTTTGGTCCATGTTCCGAGGCCATGTCTGTACATGCTAGGCTCTCCAAGTAAGAACCTTAATACTCGCGTGTGTAAAACTATCTTACACCCGTTGTATGAAAGCGCGGAGTCGAGTACACCCGATCATCACGTGATGTCTCGAAACACGATCCATAGAACGGTGCATACTTAAGGAAGAACACATTTTTATCTTGATATTTAAATGAGGGGTCATCTTATAATGCTACTAAAATGCCAAACAAGCAATATAAGATGCGAACATCATATGTGTAAAGTGGAATGATATGGTCCATGCATTTGATCACCATCATATGCATCGTGGTATGATCTCTATCATTCCTTTGTGTGTAAGGCCAAGGTTTATGGAACTTACATGTTAGGTGTGTTGTAAGAGTATCAACTATACATCAACTTACAACATTACCATATCATGACACTAGCCCAGCAACGATCTAAACTAGATGCCTCTAATTTATCAATTGCAAGTTTTTACGTGGCTTAGGGCTTTTCAAAGATAGAACTGGTCTTACCTGCAAACATGGAACCACAACGATGATAACTAAGTTATTAGCAACTCATTGTAAATCAGATATTGACTATAGTAGGAGAGACAGACACCCGCTAGCCACTTATGCAAAACTAGTTGCATGTTAGTTGTGGAACCGGTCTCATGTGCGATGACATGTAAGGTTGGTCCGGGCCGCTTCATCCCACTATGCCACCAATATCCAAAGTACATATAAGAAGCAATAACATGATCATCACCGCCCACATACTCTTTATGTGTTCTACCCGTGCAAAGCACCTATGCATAGATCAGGCTCTGATACCACTGAAGGGTTCACATCATAGAAAACAAAAAAATTCCTATGATGGGAACTATACGCCAAGATCTATCTACTAGATACAAGCAACGGGTGGATATACATCCATGGAGAACTTACCCTCGAAGACAACAAAGCTTTGTTAATGAGATGGAACTCGTGGATGATATAGTCATACACTTACCGATCTCAAGATCGTGATGAAGTCCAGCAGGTCCGGCTCCAGCACGTCCTTCAGATCCAACTCCAGCAAGTCCAGCACCACCAAGTCCAGCACCACAAAGCAGCGGTGCATCCATGATCGCACACACGTCCGGTACCCCGACAACCTCCATCCCTCACTCCAGCAAAGCAGCGGAAGCAGCAACTCCTTTCTAGATAAAGCCACCGGGAACATGTATCTCGCTAATCCAAGACCATGGGGAAAAATACTAGAGGGGGAGAGAGATCCTTCACGAGGAGGTGTGAGTGTGAAGGTGTGAGAGGGGGGCCTTTTATAGTAGGAGGGGGTGCCCCTCCCCATGGCCGGCGCCCAAGGGGTGACCCCTCACCTCCTCATTCATGTGGTGGTAACTCCCTCCACATAAATTTTCCCCTTCACATTCTCTTTTAAAGTCTCCACTTTAAATGCATTAAATTTCTCCGATTAAATGCTCTCTCATTTAATAAAACTATTTTATTAATTTATTTAGAATTTTGTTAATTACTTTAATTAACAAACATTCACATAAAACCACTGCAACATTTCAATATTACATACAGAACCAATTTCAGCAATTTCACCCGAAACAGTTTCGGTGTCAATTGAAATAATTCCAGCGCTTTCTTAAATCTTTATCTGAAACATATTTGCTCCAAATGGTGTCGGTATCCCTTAAGTGTGTCACCCTACGGTTCACGAATAATGCAGACATGACCGAGACCCCTCTCCGATCAATAATCAGCAGCGGGACCTAGAGATCCGTACTGACTCCCACACATTCAACGATGACTTATGTGATCGTGAGAACCTTTAACGCTAGTAACTAAATCCCTTTGTCTCGTTATATATTACATGTCCGAGATTCGATCATCGGTATCTCCATACCTAGTTTGATCTCATTGCCGACATGCACTCTTTTCTCGTTCTCGTGATATAACATTCTAGTGATCACATCACTTGCTTGCAAGCTATCTTAATGTGATATCACCGAGAGGGCCCAGAGTATATCTATTCGTCATCGGGATGGACAAATCCCACTCTTGATCCATGAGCCTCAACATAACACCTTTGTAGCACTAAACCCACATTTATAGTCACCCTGTTACGGTGTGACGTTTGATGTTATCAAGATACTCTTCTGGTGTCAGCAATTAATATGATCTCATGGTCTAAGGAATAAGATTACTTCCAATTAATACAATTATAGCATGCAAAATAAACATTATCATAAACATGGAATAAGATAATAACCACTTTATTATTGCCTCTCGGGCATATTCCCTTCAAATTCTCCCCTCCAGCAGGGTGCCGGGAAGAGCTTCAGATCCCTCCCGATCTAGGGATGGAGATGACGGCGGCTACAGACTCTTTCGTGGAATTTTGATCGGGTCCTTAGGGTTTCTGTATCGGAGGCATCTTATAGGCGAAAGGGGAGGCCGAGGGGGAGCCCTAAGCGGCCACACAACCCCCTAGCGCGGCCAGGCCTGGCCCACGCGATCAGGTGGTGTGGCAGCCCTGTGGCCCCTCTCCGTCTCGTATTCTGGGTCCGTGTCCCCCTCGGTGAAAAACTGACTTTGTCTTTTGTCCCGTCCAATTTCGAGAATATTCATTTTCTGACTTTCCTGGAACCAAAAACAACAGAAAACAGGCAGCTGGCACTGTGGCATCTTGTTAATAGGTTAGTCCAAGAAAGTGTATAAAATGCACTCCAAAGTTGGAACAAAACATAAGAAAGTAGATAAAAACCAAGCATGGATCATCAAAAATTATGGATACTTTACCAACGTATCAACATCCCCAAGCTTAACTCCTGCTCATCCTCGAGTAGGTAAGTGATAAAAAGAAAGAATAATTTTTGAGGTGACATGCACCATCATAAACTTGATCAAAGTATTTCTAAAACATTGATAGCTGGGATCATAGTACTTCAACACAGCATGAAAGACAGAGTTCTAACAATAAGACATAGCAACTATGTTGTAACATGAAAAGGCATAAACAAAAGATTCATGAATAACAATGCTTTGCAAGACATTTGTTTGTTTCACATAAAGAAAACATAGCATAGTGGCATTCAGCTTGTCCCTCATAGAGTGCATAGGACACCTTCAAAGTTTATAAGGGTGACTAGATACAAATAGTTTAAGAACAAGCAATATCAAAGTTATGCATCAATCAACAAGTCTTGGGACAATGCACATAGAACTAAGAGTGGCCACTATGCTCTCTCAATAGGTGCATAAAGATAGAAGGTGGAGACTCAACATAAAAGGAAAAGAAAGGCCTTCATAGAAGGAAGCAGAGATTCAAGTTTCATAAAGATCTTCCAAAAATTATGGTACTTATTAGCTTTCAGCTCTCATCCTATCATAAGCATCTTGAAGTGATTAAGGTTAAAGTAAACAAACTATGGAGTATATGCTTAACAAAGTATAAGTTGGAAATCTCATGTCCCTTGAATACGAGGGTCGCTCCTCATGCTACTCAAGTTTAGTTACCGGTAAGTCCTTGTCATAGTTAGTACATGTGTATCATAGAGAACCGCCAACGGGGTACCCCTTGCCCGATGATACGGAAGAATCCCCATATCAAAATGACAAGGCAAGCAAACAACGAGCATCTCAGCAATCTTCTTATTTACCATGGGAAATGGTGCTTTTTCTCTCTTTCCTCTTTTCTCATATCTCTTTTTTTCTTTTTTTCTCAATATCTGACTCTTTTTTTATAAGAAGAATGCTTCATAGACAGCTCATTATGGTTACGCTGCAAGTTTCCACCATGACAGCATGGATTAGACCTACCCCAAAGTGCTTTCTAACACATATACATAACTCCATGGACTTACAAGCTCCCCTTTCATTTCACACCGACGACATCCATAGACAAAAGAGCATGATATCAACTAGGTACAAAGTACAAGTGCAATGTTGAAAGCGTTCCCCATATCAGCATGGTTCTGCTAATCCCCAACATATAAGTTCAAGCATATACAACATAGACGACACAATGGTTCAAGTTTATTAAGGGCAAGAAAAGTAAAGTGTGCCATCAAGTTCGTGAGAGCTTTAATCACTAGTTTTCTCATAACAAGTTTAATTCGGAAGGTAGATAAAAATATGAATATACTTGGAATAGAAATTGCTAATAAGTAGGTATGGTGGACTCTTTGGAATAACTTGGTTTTAGGAGTTGGATGCATGAGTGGAACTCATACTTGGTTATGGAGGCTAGCAAAAGACTGGGAGCGACCAACTAAGAGAGCAATAATGGCCATAATCATGCAGAGCGACAAAACATCATTAATCAAAGCATAAATTGATATTACAAGTCGAAAACTAAAGGATCATAAAGGCTATGGTGACTTCATATCATGGTGTGAGCATGCGCCAAGTCAACCCAAATAAAGCATCAAAGGAGAATACCACAATACTATGCTTTAATATGCTAAAACAACGCATGATTCTTCCAAGGCACATTAAGCAATCTCAATTATTTATAACAAGTCATGCTACAGCAAATATCACTAAGCATAAAGCCAAAACAATATCAAGCATGGCATGACAAAGCATAGGCACAGTCAAAAACAAACTTCTTTACCACTTAATCATGAACTTTCCTACTCTTTTCCAATCCAAACCAAACTTATTTGAAAACTAATGTATGAAAGAGGGGGTCCAACCAATTTATTCAAGCAAACTAAGAAAACCAAGCAAACTAAAACCAAAACAAAAACGAAAAATAAGACGCTCCAAGAACAAAACAACTGTGCATGAAACAATAAAAATGAATTGTTTGGAAGAAACCTGTGATTTTTATTAATGAAGAAGGGGATGCCTTGGGCATCCCCAAGCTTTCACGCTTGTACTTCTTGGGTATTTCTTGGGGTGACACACGTGACATCCCCAAGCTTGAGCTTTAGTCCACTCTTCATCTCATTACATCATTCCTTCCATACACCTGAAATTTTTCCTTCATACAAAACTCCACACAATCTTTATTAGCAACATTAGTGCACTCAAGATAATAAGTCTTTGGGTTCAGTTTAAACACCAATAAAACTTCCATTAAAACAAAAGCTACTGTAGCACTTCCCTCAAAAAGCTAAATTCCCCAAAAGAACTCAAAAAGGAACCAATAAGAAGCAAATGCAAATAATGGCAGAAATCTGTCAAAACAGACCAGCAGGTAAAAACCAATTTTATCGAAGACCTTCTGTTGCTCAAATCAAAAAGTGTTGAACTAATGAAAGTTAGATAACAACTTGGGGCAGAAGCACAAAAGTTCACGCCTCAAAACAACGTACAGATATTTACATGAATTTTTACGGTGAAGAACAAAATTCTATTTGGGACAGCAACTTTCCCAATCATTACTTCTCTCTCATTAGAGGTTACTCTTGGCACAAAAAGCAAATAAAAAGGATAAAGAGGGGTTATTATAGAAGTAATAACTTCCAAGACTCATCTAAAACTTTTGGGTTATCTCCCAATAAGTACTTTTCTTTAACGCCTTTAAGTTAGGCATAAGAAGCAAGAAAAAGAATCAAGTGTTCTCAAATGAAGAAGCATTAAAACCAAATTTCTTGCCCTTACCTTTCTTACTTTTATTCTTAACCTTGGGGAACATATGATTGTTTGGTGGAGAAGCAAAGTGCATGGTGCCCTTTCCCACATCTATTATTGTTCCAAGGATCTTCATTAGGGATCTTCCAAGTGTAACTTGTCCTTTTCCTACACATTCAATAACAAGATAATCAGTAGAAACCATTTTCCCTAGGATCTTTGTAAACACTCCTTCAGCTATTCCAATTGGTGATATTGTGGCATTATTATCAAGAAATATTTCTTCTCCTCCTTCAGAAAGTCCCCAAAGATTCATATATATCTTTAGGCATAAGACAGAATTCAGACATGATATCACAGCGAGCATGAAAAGTTTCATTATTTATAACAATCTTTACTGTAGGAAGCCATTTTGAGGGTTCAGAATTTATTGGAACATAATCATGTTGCTCTCTAAGCGTGTTATAGCAATCCTTTAAACTAGTAGTGCGGGTCTCAAGAGTGTTCAATCTAGCAAATATGTTTATAAAGGAAGAATTAGATTTGCTAGGCAAGTTGTAAGTAAAGACCAACTTCTTTATGGCATTAACAACATCATCCTCATTGCATTGGAGGAAATCTCCTCCCACTACAGCATCCAAAGCATATCTATATCAAAGAGCAATTCCAAGGTAAAAACTGCTAAGGAACAAGCTTTGAGTCATTTTAGGTTCAGTTTTTTTCATGTAGATCGGAGATTCTAGACCAAGCTTCTTTGAAACTTTCTTCAATTCCTTGTTTGAAAGTAAAAATCATTTTCTCGGGTGACATAGTGATTGGAGAAAAGCTAGACATAATGGCAACTTAAGATAGGAACTATTTTTTGTGTGTTTTTAATAAAGAAAGCAAACTAGTAAAACTATTTTTTGTGTGTTTTTGATAAAGAAACAAGCAAACAAAGCAGAAATAAACTAAGCAAAAAAACAAAGTAAAGAGATTGGTTATGAGGGACTCCCCTTGTGAAGATGTCCTTGACTCCCGACAGCGCATGGAAAAATAGCTTGATGGCCCAAAATATATCGAGCTCGTTGGGGAACCCTAAGAGGAAGGTATGATGAGCACAACAGCACGTTTTCCCTTAGTTATGAAACCAAGGTTATCGAACCACTAGGAGCAAGGAAACACCTCCAAGGTGTTGTTGCCAACTTGGAATCCTACACAACACAACCATAGAACTTTGCCCCCAACTTACAGTGAGGTTGTCAATCTCACCAGTTTTGCGAAACACAAATGATTAAACGTATTGTGGGTAAGATAGTAAAAGCTTACAGAAAGTAAACAGAAAACAATAAATAGTTATAGATTGATGGTAAAAGAAAGGACTGGGGTACATAGTTCACTAGTGGTGGTTCTCCTTAAGATAGATAACATGTTGGGTGAAGAAATTACAGCGAGGCAATTGACAAACATCGAGAAAGCATACATGCATATACTAATCATCTTGACTCCTTTGAGATTCGATCGGGCATTACAACATTATACATAGACCGTAATCCAACTGCATCTATGACTAATGATCCACCTTCAGGTTATCATCCGAACCCCCTCTAGTATTAAGTTGCAAGCAACAGATAATTGCATTACGCATTGCGTGTAAAGTAAACAATATGATTGTTCTATGAACAAAGGATTACTGTTTTCTCCCTAGTAGCAACAGCACATCTAGTACCTTAGATATTTCTATCACTTCTCCAGATTACTAGAGGCATGAACCCACTATCGAGCATAAATACTAACTCTTGGAGTTGCTAGCATCTACTTGTCCAAAGAATGGACCTGGGTCCATAGTTCACTACAGGTGATTCTCCTTAAGATAGATGACATGTTGGGTGAACAAATTACAGCGGGACAATTGACAGACACCAAGAAAGCATACATGCATATACTAATCATATTGACTCCTACGAGATTTGATTGGGCATTACAACATTATACATATACCGTAATCCAACTGCATCTATGACTAATAATCCACCTTCAGGTTATCATCCGAACCCCCTCCAGTGTTAAGTTGTAAGCAACAGATAATTGCATTAAGCAAAGTGTGTAAGTAAACAATACGATTGTTCTATGAACAAAGGATTCTTGTTTTCTCCCTAGTAGCAACAGCACATCTAGTACCTTAGAGATTTCTATCACTTCCCTAGATTCCTAGAGGCATGAACCCACTATCGAGCATAAATGCTCCCTCTTGGAGTTGCTAGCATCTACTTGGCCAAGATAGCAACTAACAACAGAAAGCATGCAAGATCACAAATAACATAGACATGATAGAATCAATAATCAATCTGAAATAGCATCTCAATATCCATCGGATCCCCGGAAACACAACATGTAGGATTACAAATAGATAATCTTGATCATGAACGGAGCTCACAAGATCTAAACATGATAGCACAAAGGAGAAGAACCAGCCATCTAGCTACTACATGGACCCGTAGTCCAAGGATGAACTACTCACGCATCACACCAGAGGCTTGCATGGTGATGAAGAAGGCCTCTAGGATGAATTCTCCCTCTGGTAGGGTGCCGGGAAGAGCTTCAGATCCCTCCCGATCTATGGATGGAGATGATGGCGGCTACAGACTCTTTCGTGGAATTTTGATCGGGTTCTTAGGGTTTCTGTATCAGAGGCATCTTATAGGCGAAATGGGAGGCCGAGGGGGTGCCCTAGGCGGCCACACCACCCTGCAGCGGCGGGCCTGGCCCCTCTCCGTCTCGTATTCTAGCTTCGTGTCCCCCTCAGTGAAAAACTGACATTGGCTTTTGTCCTGTCCAATTCCGAGAATATTCATTTTCTGACTTTCCTGGAACCAAAAGTAGCAGAAAACAGGCAGTTGGCACTGTGGCATATTGTTAATAGGTTAGTCCAAGAAAGTGTATAAAAAGTACTCCAAAGTTGGAACAAAACATAAGAAAGTAGATAAAAACCAAGCATGGAACATCTAAAATTATGGATACGTTAGCAACGTATCAAGCACCTCTATACCTAGCAAGATCAAGTCTGCCTGAGTACAAGCTCAAGTAGATCCTCTTCGACACAAATAATCATCTTCCTAAATGATTTAGGAATCATAAATAGGTACTTTATTCTTGAAAAGACAATAAAGATCCACACTGTCTAGTACTAGACCACACTATTTAGAAACCACTGAGTTTAATCATTTTCCTACATGTATATAAGAATCATATTTTTACAAATTATCTTCTTATTCATCTCAGAGTAGAGACTAGCACTAGTAATTTTAGATCTACACAATCACAGGATTAAACCCTAAGACTGAACATATCAGTATTTCACAAGTAAACAATTAACCAAGCATCAGTACAGAGAGTATCTCAACTTAATTCCATAGGAGTAAATCCACAGCCACAACAACTTAGGCATCCACATTAATCTAATCATGCTTTCACAGAGAATTTTATAACAGAGAACAAGATCACAAAAGCATGATCAGTAGAGTGTTCTTTGATAGAAAACAGAGTAACCAACATGCTCAATAGAGAGTGACACTCTACTCATAGTAGATCAACATCCAAGGATTAGCATAGGAAATATTAACCCTAGAGCAATGCTAAATCACCACTGTAGAGGGAATGAACCCTAGGAATTTAGGGATGAACCCTAAATGGGGAAATCCATTGCAAGTGAGCATATTACATGGAATAGGGGCAACATAGAGCTCAGAGAGGAGATGAGAGCTCTTACTCGAGGTCCTCGTAAGATTATCGAAGAGGAAGCAGAGAGGAGGCTGGCGGTACAGAGAGGTGGTGGCATGGGGAGCACCAGGGGGGCGCTGCAACCCACGCCTGCACACGACGGTGGCGGCCATAGAAGAGCGGCGCCACGAGAACCACACCGTCAGCGAGGGAGCACCGCATCATCAGCAAGGGGGTGCTAGAGCACGACGGAACCCTAACCCTAGCCACGAGATGAGGGTCAGCACGACCAACAGAGAGCGCCAGTGCCAGATCGCGCAGGACAACGTCGAGCAGTGGCATCATTCGCATCGTCTTGCACCACGGCAACAGGCACGGCGGCCTGGAGCGGCCGGAATCAACCGCAGTTGCGGTGGCATCGAGCGGCCAGAGAGGATGTTGAGCAAGAGAGAAGAGAGAGGAGAGTGAGCGAGTAAGTGGTACTAGGCCAGGTGTGGGCAGCCCAGTACTACCCAGTGGCATATGTTCAGCCCCAGTAGGCTGGGTCGGTCCAGGCCAGCCTAGAGGGCCAGGCCCAAGTTTTAAAAGAAGGACTTTTATAAAATACTTAATTACAAATATACCCCTGAGATAAATTAGGCTCTAGAAAAATAAATAAAAATCCTAAAAATACAAATAATATATTTATGAAATCACAAAAATTATCCTCTATCCAATAAAAATAATAGATAGTAAATTTTAGTAAATAAATATAGATCTATTATTAAAATTATATCTATTCCTTCTAGAATTTTATAAAATTATACAAAAACACTTAAAATTGAATAAAATTCATTTTTAAGATTCTAAAGGGAAGTACTATCATAGAAAATACTAGTTTGTGTTTTTGAAAAGTAAATCAAGTGTAATAAGAATAAAGTTTTATTTCCTTAAAGGAATTTTAGTTAAATATTTACAAGATTTAAAAATTAAATAAATTCATTTTTACACTCTTAGAATAGTACTAATTATTATAAAAATGCTAATTATCAAAATAATATGAATTTAATGATTTCTTAAATAATGCTTTTCTTTTATTAAGTAAAAGAAACTTAAAACCTTTACAAGGCGGGTAAAACATGCAAAGAAGAAAGAAAATAAATCATTGCATGATATTACTATGCATTTCATATTGCTTCTTTAATTATTGTCCTTACCGGGAAATAATGGTTTTCTGTAGAAACCGGAGCTCAAGGTTAAGTGGAAATATCCGACTTCACTACCTTGTAATCACAAAAGGCAAGTTCACAACTTGCTCATGTCCTTCGATTATTTTCTATCAAATTTTTATAACTCGAATGTTGTCATCGCCTGCATTTCAAAAAGGTCAAAAAACACTATTTTCATAATAATATGATTATGGATTATTTACCATATGGTAATAATCTACTGATACAGTTCCAGTGGTAAAGGAACATAATATCTAGGACTTAATCAACCAATGTCGCCAGTGATTCTAGCGCCGTATATTACGCGTTAACCATGAGATTTGGAATGGGACGAAGAAGTCAGATGGATCTTCTTCCTTTCGCATGGACGGATGACCTTATCGTGAGTCTGTGAATTTCTCATGGAGAATCCAACACATGGGTGGGGCCCCTTAGTTCCCTGCAATATTGGTGTCTTGATTATCTATGAGGGGTTGCCGGAGGTATAGCTAGTCCTTTATGGGGCTTGCCAGGGGCACAACCGGCTCATAGAGTCTCCGGGTGCCTATCATAGTTATAGCTTGTCCTATATGGGGCTTAACAGAGGTGGGGCATGTGCTGGAGGATCGTGTCTTCATGCGGGGTCACGGAGAGGGGCAGTGATTGGCTTGGATCACCTACTGGGCCCCACATCAAGGAATTATGGACGGAAAAGATCGTCCGGTTGTGCAACAAGGAGTTGATCTCTCATGGGTAAAGCAACGCACCTCTGTAGAGTGTAAGAACTGTGATATGTTACTTCCTGTTCCGGAAAGGAGCTACGAACGCGACAGGAAAGGAACTCCATGAAAGTTTTGGTCAACCTGTGAAGGCTGTCAGCCATAGTTTTCAGAATAAAAGCAACCTTTGAAGAAATGTTTACGAAAACCTGTATTGCCTATGACCTTTGGTCTG
Organism: Avena insularis; assembly: GCA_023614405.1. Classification (NCBI taxonomy): domain Eukaryota; kingdom Viridiplantae; phylum Streptophyta; class Magnoliopsida; order Poales; family Poaceae; genus Avena; species Avena insularis. The sequence continues at coordinate 115,022,118 of CM042688.1, read as the reverse complement.
TGGCTGTAGAGATAGTGCATCATACACTTCTTTTTAGTGAGCTTGCTGAGTACGCTCGTACTCAACCGTACCTTCTTCACCCTTGCTAGATTCTAAGCCATTAAAGACGATGTCAACATCAACTTCTTCTCAAGAAACCATCATCGGCATCTCAAATTCTTCAATAAAGTCCGTGAAGTCAACATATACATCAACCAAAGTGAAGACAAAGTGCTTAAGTAGATAGGAGTAGATTCTCTAGCCATAAAACCTACTTCTGTAGAGCAATGCATAGCAGCAATTGCAAGCCAGATAGTTTAGATACTAAGTATCTAGATAGTTCCGAGTTTAATTTCTGGTTCTTCTCGTAAGAAGTTTCTTCTTCTTCCTCTTTAACCTAGAGTATTCTCTGAATCTTCTGTAAAGAGTCGAGTTGTAATCTATAGTCATGTTTTGGACTTGTTGTGTTTCTATTGTACCACTCTGAGGGATGTAATACTAGTGAATGGTTTTCATTGGTGTTATGTCAACGACTATAGTGTACTACATCATGCAGTGGTATACTGGGTCACCGCAATTAGGTTGCCTACTACCCATTTATTAAGTGGTTTCTGCCCATCTAATGTAGTTACTGGCTCTTCCTTATTAAGTTGTATATATAGATATGATTAACTTCTTTGTGTGTTTTTCCTCTGATCATACTCTCATTGTATGCTTATTTTTTTTTGTTGCATGCACTTTGGACGTTGGGAACAAAAGGATCTTCTCAAGGGCTTCATGTCAAACAGGTTTGGTGAAATGTGAAGTCATTATTTTCAAATTCGGGTGCTAGGTACTGTAACAAAAGGTGGTTATGCTTCAGGACTTTTCCCAACAGACATTCTCAATGCATGTTTTGCTTCTTCTATTTTGTATGATCAAAAGTTAAAAGAAGATTTCTTGAAAATATCATTGGATATGTGGTCCGCAACAAGGAGTTGATTGGGGTATTCTGTATTTCGGATTCTTGCTGAACTGGATCAACCGTAGCCATCAAGGAGTTGAGATCACTGATCATCAAGTATGTGATGCTTACTAGCGACAATACTGCCACTTCCACATTTGCATGGAACCAGGTAAATGATTTATCTGAGAATATGTTCATCTTATTGCTGTGTCCTTTCTTTAATCTATCTAGTGGATACAAGTACAATCGATTCTAATGTTGGCGCTTCTGTTACGTTTATGGCTGCTGGGAAGCCTCCTGGCTGAAGTTCACTCTGAACTTCTGCTAGATGATTGACGGTGACATGAGTGTTGGATATAACTAAGTTGCGACAGTGTTGTTGTCTTTGTTGCATGCACCTAGATTTTCTTAAATCTATCTAAGTTGATTTAGGTTTGTTATTGTTGCATGTCTTGGGACCTCTGAATCTAAGTGGCTGCATCTATTGCTGTCTTTGTTGCACGAACCTAAAATTATGTGAAATATATCCAAGTTGTTGCAGATTTATTGTTTTTTTGCATGCACCTAGGACTACAGAATATGTCCAAAGTTGATGCCTTTTATTCTCTAGGTGTGTTCTAAATTCCATAAATTGCTCCAAGTTCTCCTTGGGTTGTTGCTGATCTTGGTTTCTCCCGTTGGATCTAAATTAGAGCTTATTTCAACTAAGATTTCATGAGTGATGGAGGAGAGAAGTGGCCAAAGGGGTCTGGTTAACTTTTAGCTGATTTCTGCCCTGATTTTTCCTAGTGGTGATCAGTCAAGCAACTATATGTATCAATGACAATCTTGGAGGAGGAAAGGGGTACGCCACGGTGCAAGCAACAACGGACCAGGAAAGCACCTGATGGAAACCAGGAAGGGGATAAACTGCAGGGTGTACCTGCGTGTGTTGGTCGTGAGGCTATTTTGTTGATACCTGCGCGTGATAGGACAACACTCCGAAAGTAGAAAACATTGGGCAGTGGGACTTTTCTCATTGGGATAGTGCTCGATCGGACTAACGAGCCCGTGGTTGCTCCCTAGATGCTCCCATGGAAGTATCATAGATATTATCATGCATTCCATGCATGCAATGACACTATAATTAATAATAAGAGATCATGGTGGTATCATAGGGTAGAAACCGTATTATAACACGTAGAAATAGAAAATTTAGTGTAAATAAATATTGAACACAATTTGCATTGAGATCTATCTATACTATTAATTTTTTTGATAATAATAGAAGCGAATTGTACATGGTAGAGATACATAAACTGACTCGAACGATTATAAAATAAAGTCTAAAAGAAACGAACAAATCTTCTAGATCTTCATACTCTTTCTTTATGCATGACACAATTTTACACTTTCCTGGAGGTAGGCGAACAAAACTGACATAGAAATCAAACCATAAACCTGTAAATACCAATGATGGTTCTCCCATAATTATAATTTATGTCGCAATGTCAAGACCGCGTGCACACGCGCGTCTATTAAAATAATCAACCAACATCGATCGGCAAGAGTACCAACACCAATATTTCTGGAAAAAGCTCAAACAACCTAGTCAATGTCGCTGGGAGCCAACAGTAAGAATCACCATTGTCGAGGACGTAGCAGCCAGGACAAATATTGCGAGAACAAACCTCGCTGCAACCATGAGAAAAATCCAAAATAGATCTGGCGAAGCAAGATATGAAGACCCATACCTAGAGAGTTTTGATCTTTCAGCGTCACCATTGACATTGGGAAAAAAATCTCGTTGTCGAACGTAGGGTCGGAGATCGCTTATTATAGATGATGTCATCTCCATTGAGGTGGGGTCAAGACAAAGATGGCTACACAAACCCTAACCTATTAGTTAATGTTGGATTGATAACTACAAAAATGATCATCACCATAAGCAAACCATGGGCGATTTTAAAAGTGCAACTACGTATGATGTGACAGCTCGAAGGCGTATTTTAAAAGCTTACCTACCTACAGGTCAAAGGCGTATTTTTAGTAAATCAACATCACTGACGGAGTGACAGCTCCATGCGCAACCCGCCTGCCATATTGGCACATCCCAGTCGTCAGTTCCATTGGCATGCATTGTGAAAAAATGTAGTGCCCTGCTATAACACCTTCATTACAATATAATTGTCCTGGCACACCATTGGTGATTAATATTTCTCCAAACACTACATATTGTACTGTTTTGGACGAGAGTCCTAATCATCCAGATTAATGGTTTTTTACTTAGGAATTGGCCACACACAACCGTTCGCCACATCCTTGTCCATATTGCAAAACAACCCTTTGAAACCGATTTTGAAAGTTCAAGCCTAAGGAATATGATGGTTCGGGGAAATAGCAACCATCAGGGTACCACCAGTGACCTAGGCTCTAGAGCTAGATCAAATGAAGTCAAGGAGTAAGGAGCCAGCAAGGCCTGCATTTCCTCAGCGGCATTGGGTAGCTCGTTGGTAACCGGCACCACCTACACCCGTTTGCAAGATACAAATGTTATACGAGCTCACAGAGGGATTCTCAAAGTGTACTTGAAAAGGAAACAACTTTGCAACAAATCAGCCAGACATGTTACCTTATTTGGTTGACTGAATGAATTCCCATCCAACGGATTGCTGGAGGTGAGAACAGTGACGATGGATCTTGCACTATTGACACTAGCTTCAACTCCAGACACAGATATTGTGAGATTCACCGCAATTGGCCCAAAGTTCACTATCTATGGAATAACTTCCGAAAGGTCAATATCTAAATATTGTTTTGCCATATATGGACATCTCAAATATGAATGCAAAACTACGCTTCATCTAATCAAATCAAGCACACACATGCAGGCTAGGAGGAATTGCCAGTACCTTCACTCTCAAGAAGCTAATCTTACTGTCTTGCCAGGTGATTGCTGAAGCTGCCAGTTGTTGAGAATAGCTGGAGTTGATTGTGATTGGATGGATTAGAGCACCACTTGATTCACGGAAAAATGTCTGCATCCAGTAGCTAGGGGTTCCATACTGTTGCCAGGAGTTAAAGACTATCGCATCTGGCATCCAGCTGCAATCAAATTTACCTGTTATCACTCCGATTGTCATAGACAAGTATGCTAGAAATAACAAGAAGCCACAAATACTGACATGCGATCGTTGTCGTTGACGAAGAGTGGCGCATAGCATGCCATCTGAACGACATTGCTGCCAATAAGGGGACAGAGAGGTGTCTCATCATCTCATTAACTTGGGTAGTTCTTGTTGCTCAACGTAACATGTTCACAAGATTAGTAGATGTATTTTTGTTGTTAATTTCTGAACATGCTTTTCTTTTGCCTTGTGATGGAAAATGTAGAATCAGGTCACAATCACCAAAGGCAATGTCAAAATCTATCCAGAAAAGCTCATGCATCTCAAAAAACAGCCCAATGCCTGATTGTTATTTCCCCAGGAGCCAAGAAATAATCCAGATAGGAAGGATAGAGGGAGATCACCTATTTTTCTCTAAGCCAGTGAGGAACGCAGCTTCTGCCAGTGAAGCGAGAAGGCTTCCGTTACCACCATCACCAGGCTCTTCTTGTATAACAGCATACTCACTAACAAACACCTGGCATGAAATCATTGCAAAATCACCATCAAGAAAGAAAAACATTGCAAAGTCACAATCAAGAAAAAAACCATTGCAAAGCCAGTGGCTTGGTGCTAAGCTACTCCCTGTCTATGCAACATCAGCGTGTGATGATAAGGAAAGTATATTACATCATACAGGTCATGAAAAATCAAGGAATACCTTAGGGCCAATACGTGTTGCATTGTCAAATATAGTCTTGTTAAGAAAAAAACACAGTAGCATTTTCATAGATCTACAAAAAATTGTAACATTAAGTACAATTCAATCAAGAAAAGACAACACAAAAGTGGTGACAGAGTGAGTAGGTTTACATGAAAATCATACAAATCATCTGGATGATCAAGTGGCATAAGTAAGCCGTCACAGTTCGATATCATTTGAATGTCAGGATAAGCCTCTCGTATGACAGTGTAAAATTTGAGGTAATGTTCTGTTCAAGAGAAAAGCAGGATATAAGTTGTAGTTGTCCAGTATTTAAGAGTACTGAAGTGGAGTAACTTATAATAAAAAATTATCAATAATTTACCTCTGTAAAAACTGTACTTGCAGTCCTCGTTCCCTAGGGCTACATATTTAACAAGGAAAGGGTCAGGATGCCCCATGGAGGATCTAACACTACCCCATTTTGAATCTGCAACCCCCCTAGCGAACTCCAGACTATCCAATACATCCTGTAGCAAGACAAGAGTATTACCTTAAAATATAGTGAACTCAAAATCATCAGAAATGTATTGGTCCGAAATTTCAGCGTGGTATGTCAGTGATGTTACCTCCACAAGGGGTGCAATGTCAGTGATGTTAACTTTATCGTTATGGCTGATCCCTAAATTTCAAGATCTCCAAGTTAATGGGTATACTACTGGTGCATAAATCAATATTTGAAAAAAAATGCAAATAATACCAATGTTCACCACCCAGATTGGGGTAGCACCTAAGTCTTCAGCAAGCTATTTCAAAAGAAACATATGGTCAGATATGGTGACACGACATGACACCAAAAGAGCAAAACCCAATATGGTACGACACAACATGACATACCTGAAGAAATTCATAATATCCAAGGCCATCGTCTGTCCAGTAATGCCAAACATCTCCAGAATGCCCAGGTCTTTGTTCCCATGGACCAATAGTTTCCTTCCACCTAAATGCATTTCTTAGCCAATCGCCTTCCACAAAGCAACCTCCTGTCAAATAAATCATACAAATTCCTAACTCAGATTGTGTACTCCTGGAAAATGTTAAAACGTTTTTTGTTTAAATCAACATTTTCTAGACTAAGAAAAGGCATCCCTATGGTAGGACAGTGAGAAGTCATTGCATCCAAACAATGGGCAAAAACATTGTAGATTCCAATAGCTGGTTTTGAAAACAAAGAAAATACCTGGAAATCGTAAGAAGCGTGGTCTAAGATCCAAAAGCATGGATATGAGTTCCTTGCGAAAACCATGGCCCTGCAGATGTTGAACAAAATAGATGTTCATCAACAACTCCTGTATACTCATAGTAACCATGGTTATTAAAGAAAATTATACAAAGTTTCTCTAAAATTAACTATAGGTTATTTTACTTTGTCAGTTGGCAATGATAACAATTGAACTAATATCTTGGTGACAATTGATATGCGATTTCAAATATGCTTGAGCAACATTGACACATAATCCTCCTTAGTATTACTTTGATGAGGTTTCTCACTAACAAAGTAGTGCAGTTTTTAGGTATTAGGTAATGAAAAGGTAAAAAATGCAACGCACCTTGTGTGTGTCTGAAGGTATTAGTGAAACTTGATCCAGCCATATTATTCCCCTCTTCAAAGTTGTTAATTCAAGCCGTGAGCTTCTGCATGTTCCTTGAGCTAACAGTTGCAGCTCTACCTTTGTCCAATTTGATAAACTAATATGACTGAAATGATGCGATTTTGGGGGGGAGGTTAATTGGCAAAAGAACAAATGAAATATGATGTACAAGTGTTAGGGAAAAGATGTATACTGTATAGAGGCGGATGCTACAATTTGCGATCCATTTGAGCATGTTAGTGAAGCTGTGAAGTTCAAATATTCCGGTGATCTCAGATACATGGCCAAATTATAGCTTTTTCCTTGTTCTATATTCTGAAAATTGAAATGCAAAAAGATATGATTAGCTCAGCTATATTATTAGTTACATCTTAGAAAAAAAAGGTTTCTTTGAAGTGTCAATCTGTAAATTCAGAAAAAATATCTTTATTATGCCTTATATTTCTTGGTGAAGCTAGACTAATTTATCTATTAAGACGAATTCATACCATGCCCGAGAATCCAGGGTTACAAATGCCAACACCACCAGCCGGACAGTCTTCACAAAGAACCTCCATCTTTAGAGCAATAACATTTCTACTGAAACAAGAAGATCTATCTGTTGTTACGCGTATGGTTGATGTGTCCCCAAGGATTAACCATGGCTCAATGTTCGATGGAGTAAGGGCGCCTCCAGCTTCAAAACCTGAATCACGAAAACCACAAAAACTAAGTCCTTCGACTTGTGCTTATTATTTTCCTTCTGTATTTGCAATTTCACTTAATGTTCAACATAATCATGTTCAGCTCGAATTCAGAGCGTCAAATCACTCCACATAGCATTTCTCCAATAGATGTACAAGTAAGACCAAGTGCAGTACCTCTGTTACTAACTAGTTCTGCCCATATTCCACCAGCTCCTGCGTGGTTGATCTCCTATATGGATAAGACAATAGAACGATATTTAACAAGTGTTAGTATAGAAATTATGTAATATATGTTTTCTAAAAATGTTGTAATAGAGAAGCAATCAACTAATTAGGTGATTTGTCAATAATTTTGAGTCTTGCATATTATACATGGTGTCATGGTAACATAGATCACTTGCAGTTCTGCCAACACTCATTCTCAGTATTGAGGTCCGTCCGCTCTCGTGACGGTTCGTGCCGCTTCTGGCGACTTCGTGGCGACCCTGTAGCGTCTTCGTCGGCAATTCTTGCCGCTTGATCCCCAGCCAAATCCAAGTTTCAGTGGTTAATCCAAGTCAAAAAAAACACGAATTCACTAGATCCCATCAAATCCAATCCCATCTTGGTGTGTCTTGTCTGGAGTTTTGGGGTGAGGATCCTCGTCGAATTTTTCACACATTCCGTCCCGCCGTCTCTCCCTGAGCTCCGACGAGGTCAATCTCCTGCTCGTTTTTCTCCCCTGTCCCCCCCCCCACCCATCCTCACCCCCGACCCCCCTCCCCTGCCCCGCCCTGCCACCCCCTCATAATCCAATCCTGGTACAACTTCCTCAATCCCTGAGCAGAGCTTGAGGCGTTGTTGGCCAGAAAAGTACCGGAGGTAGCTAGTAAGAGGAGCCCTACCTATTTCAATGGCAGGTGCCATGGAGAAAGTTGAAGGCCTATTAAAGAATCTGAAGCTTTCGGAAGTAGAGAAGAGGGGACTGAAGATTGGGAGTACCAGCAAGGGGAAAGCTTCTGCGTCGGATCCGAAAGCAATGGGGAAGGTTTTTTCCGAGAAGCCAGCTAATGCAGATGGAATTGCAAATGCGCTGGGAAGAATTTGGTGCCCTCTGCGGGGCATCCATTGCAAGAAAGTAGGTGAGAATATCTTCCTCTTCACCTTCTATCAAGCAAGTGGAAAACGGAAAGCTTTAGAAGATGGTCCGTGGATGTTTGGTAATGACCTGTTAATCCTAGAAGATTATGATGAATATAAAGATCCAGAAGAATATGAATTTTCTAGCTTTCCGATCTGGGTGCGTGTGTTCAAACTCCCTCTGGGTATGATGAGTAGAGACACAGGCTCAGCCTTAGGTGCAGAGATAGGGAAATTCATTGAGGTTGAAACTGATGAGGATGGTATGGCATATGGGCAATATCTGCGCATAAAGGTTAGACTTGATGTTACAAAACCTTTGATGAGAGGTAAAATGGTACAAATAGGCGATGAAGGAAAAATGAGATGGTGCCCCTTTGAGTATGAATTTCTCCCTGACTTTTGTTTCACTTGTGGTATGATTGGACACACAGACAAAGGGTGTTCAATTAAACTGAAGGAAGGAGAAACTCAACAATTTGGCAAATGGCTGAAGCGAACCCCTAATCAAAAGGGGGCAGGAAATTTTGACAAATCTCAAGGAAGTAACAGTAGAAATGGGGATAAAAAAAATCATGGAAGTTATGATAGCAGAGGAACTGGATCAGAAAGTGATAATCGGTCATGGCGAAAGGAGGATCTATCTCTAGTGAAGGAAATTGACAAGAAAGGAGAGGAAAAGGAGGTTATTAACCCAAGGCAGAAGATGGCTATAATTGCCTCTGAGGCTGACATGAACAAATCAAAAGGGAGTTTTTTAATCATAGAAAAAGGGAAGACAAAGGAGGTTGAAATGAAGCCAGTGGATATTGAGCTCTATGAACAAACAAAAGCTAGTGAAGACATGACACAAAGAACGAATGAAAAGACAACTGAAGAAGGAAAAAATAAGATGACATTAACGAATGAAGTAGACCTGGTATCTATACCAGTGGAAATAGGCTCGTTACATATGAAGGATGGAGAAAGAAAGGAACATAAAAACTCCACTTTCAGAAGAAGAGCAAGGAAAAAAACAGAAACGAGTTTGGCAAAAACGGGTGAGGCTATTGCATGTACTGGTCTAAAAAGAACAAGTACATGGGAAGATATGGAACTGGATACTGAAATAGCAGTAAAGAAATTCAAGAAGATTGAGGTCCAAGAAGATAATCAAACCAATTTCGCGGGGCTGTCGGAACAGCCCTGCGGGAACCAATGAGAATAGGGAGCCTGAATTGCCGGGGTTTGGGGAATGGCCCGGCAATTCGCAGTCTTCTGGAATTCCAGAAGAGGGAGGACCCCGACATTTTGTTCCTTTCAGAAACAAAACTAGATGAAAGAAGGTTGCAATGGTTTAGGTGGAAACTGGGCTTAACTAATATGGTTGCTAAAGATTGTGAAGGACAGAGTGGAGGACTGGCTCTATTCTGGAGGAAAGAAATAAATCTCACAGCTGGTCTAAAATCTAGATATCACATTGATGCAACTATAACACAGTCAGATGGCTTCAAATGGAGGTTCACTGGTATATATGGTGATCCAAAGACTGAAAATAGAGAAAAAACATGGAAGCTTCTTCGAACAATTAAACACCATAGTAAGCTGCCCTGGATCTGTGCAGGAGATTTCAATGAAATCCTGTTTGATTTTGAAAAAGAAGGAGGTGGGGCTCGATCACAGAGCCAAATGGATCGTTTTAAGAATGTTTTGGAAGATTGTGGACTTCATGACTTGGGGTTCTTAGGAGATCCATTCACCTGGAGGAATAACAGCCACTCTAGTGAACATTACATAAAAGAAAGACTAGATAGGGTAGTTGCAACAAAAGATTGGTGCCAACACTTCCCAGACTACAAGGTTGTGAATGGGGATCCAGGACATTCAGATCATAGGCCATTAATTATCCATATAGAAGAGGAAAAATATCGAAGACTAGCTAATTGGGACCCGGGCCATTTTCGTTTTGAAGCACGATGGTTAGAAGAGGAAAACTGTGATGCTGTAGTGCACAATGCCTGGTATAATTCTGAAAAATTGGGGAGTCTCACAGTAGCAGAAAGACTAAATAGTGTGGCTGCAGAGTTGAAATCCTGGAACAAGGATTCGATAGGAGATCTAGAGAAACGTATAGCAAGCATCAAGAAAGATCTTGAAAAATGCAGAAGAAGTTCCATCTCCCAGAACCAAGTAAATCGAGAACACATCCTGGGGTACAAATTAGAAAAGATGGAAACTCAGAGAGATATCTATTGGAGACAACGAGCACATGTCAACTGGCTCCAAAAAGGTGATAAAAATACAAAATATTTTCATTCCTTTGCTTCTGAAAGAAGGAAGAATAATAGAATCAAAAAGTTGGTGAAGGAAAATGGGGATATGGTTGATAATGATATTGAGATGGCGGCGGTGATCACCCAATACTATAACAATTTGTTTACTTCTACTGCAGGAAAAAATCTAGATGAAATGCTTGAGCAGGTGGCTCACCGTATTACACCAGCTATGAATGAAGCATTATTACAAGAATTCAAAAGAGAAGAAATAAAAGCAGCTCTGGACAGCATTGGTGACCTCAAGGCCCCAGGCCCGGATGGCATGCCGGCTATTTTTTACAAGCGTTATTGGGATCTTGTCGGTGATCAAGTTGTAGCGGAGGTTCTCCAAGTGCTAAACGGTGGTGACATCCCTCCAGGATGGAACGATACTTGTGTCGCGCTCATACCAAAGGTAAAGAATCCTCAAAGCATGAAAGATTTACGCCCCATTAGTTTATGCAACGTTGTCTACAAATTAATATCTAAAGTTTTAGCCAACAGACTAAAACTTATCCTTGAATTTATCATTGCACCCAATCAAAGTGCTTTTGTTCCGGGTCGTTTAATCACAGATAATGTCTTATTGGCCTATGAAGTAAATCATTTTATGAAAAATAAAAGAAGTGGCCAAATTGGATATGCTGCCCTAAAACTAGACATGAGTAAAGCCTATGATAGGGTAGAATGGTACTTCCTGGAAAAAATGATGAGGAGAATGGGGTTTGAAGAAAAATGGATCCAGCTGGTTATGAAATGCTGCTCAACAGTCAAGTACAGATTTAAAATCAATGGTTCCTTAACACAAGAGGTAATCCCAGAAAGAGGACTGAGACAGGGAGACCCCATCTCCCCTTATCTTTTTCTGATAAGTATGGAAGCCTTTTCAAGTATGCTCAACAAGGCAGATCAAGATGGAAAACTTGAAGGTATTAAGATTTGTCAAGAAGCCCCAAGCCTCAACCACTTACTGTTTGCAGATGACTCATTAATTCTTCTAAAAGCTTCAGAAGAAAGTGCGTATCATCTGAAAAGTATCCTAAAAATGTATGAGGTTTGCTCGGGGCAAACTATAAATGTAGATAAATCCTCCATAGTGTTTAGCAAAAACACTAAAATCAGTGTGAGAAGAAAAATGATGGAGATTCTAAAGATAAGCTGTGAAGGAAGAAGCAGTAAATACCTTGGCATGCCAGTTTATGTTGGGAAATCTAAGAAGAAAACCTTTACATATATAAAGGACCGAATATGGAGCAAAATACAAGGCTGGAAAGAAAAAATGTTGTCAAAGGCTGGAAAGGAAATTTTGATCAAAGCCTGTGCTCAAGCAATACCAATTTATGCCATGACCTGCTTTGATATAACAAAAGGACTTTGTGATGAGATCAATAGCATGATAAGCAGTTACTGGTGATCACAACAGGACAAGGAAAACAAGACCCACTGGCTTTCATGGGAAAAGCTTACTTGTTCAAAGAAAGATGGTGGCCTTGGTTATAAAGATTTGTATACCTTTAACTTGGCTATGCTGGCAAAACAAGGATGGCGTCTTTTAACCAAACCTGATTCCTTATGTGCTAAAGTCATGGAAGCAAGATATTATCCCAATAAATCAGTTTTACAAGCCCAGGTCCAAAGTGGCATATCTTATACCTGGCGTAGTGTACTTAAAGGGATCGATCTACTAAAGCAAGGCATAATAAAAAGAGTGGGGAATGGAGAGACAATAAACATTTGGCAAGACCCATGGTTACCCAGGTTATGGAGCAGACGACCAATAACCCCTAGAGGAAAAGCCACCACCACTAAAGTTAGTGAACTAATTGATCCATCTACAGGGTCCTGGAACCAAAATCGTGTAAGGGAATTATTCTGGCCTCAAGATGCAAATTTGATTCTCCAAATTAATGTATTCGAAGACATTGAAGATAAATGGGCCTGGCATTTCGAAGCAAAAGGTCAATTCACCGTAAAATCAGCTTATAGGCTTAAAAGGCAACTGGAAGAAGTGGAACAGAAAGGCCAAGCAGGAAGCCAAACTACAGGAAACAACTTTGACTGGTTTTCCATCTGGAAGTTAGAATGCCCAGCAAAGATCAAAATATTTATATGGAGAATAGCTCATAATAGTCTACCTTTTCGACTCAACTTGATCAGAAGAGGTATGGATGTGAATCCAATATGCCCTGTATGTAACAGAAATAATGAAGATGGGGCTCACCTATTCCTCAAGTGCAAGATGACGAAGGAAGGATGGAGAGATCTCCAGTTGCATAAAGTCAGGGAAAAGCTTCTACAATGCCAAAATGCTCAAGATTTCATAAAAGAAATTACTTTGCTGGAGCAAGGACAAAAACTAAAGACAATTAGTTTATTATGGTGGATATGGCAAGCAAGAAACAAAATAGTGGCGGGTGACAGCAAAAAACTACAAGGCTCAATTCCTGTCCTTGCTGGCAGATCAGCAGCTGAATTTGAACAATTCTTCAAAAAAAATATAAAGAGTAAACAACATATAGTGCTTTCCTGGGTTCCTCCAGTAGGGGATATACTTAAAATCAATATAGATGGCAGTTTTGCTGCTGATAAACATAATGGCGGATGGGGTTTTGTTATCAGGAACTCTAATGGAGAATTTCTGGGTGCAGGTGCAGGCTATATTCAATACGCATATGATGTGCTACAGACTGAAGGGTTTGCTTGTCTCTCCAGCCTCCAATACGCTCAACAACAGGGCATGACAAAAATTCAAGTGGAAACTGACTCTCTAATGTTGGCCCAGGCGATCAAAGGAGAAAACCAAGACATGGCTATCAATGGTAATCTATTTAGAGAAATTAAGCTCTTTGCTAGATTAAACTTTAGTCATTTTGAGATCAACTATTGTCCCCGGGTCTGTAACAAAGTAGCAGATGCTTTAGCGAATTACGGTGCAAATTTAGAGCAGAGTAGCTATGTAATATGGGATGAAAAAGCACCGGAGTTTGCAAATGTAATCTTAGCCAGTGACTTTGCTGTGCTGTCTGGTTAATGGAATTTTATGTTTCCAGATCAAAAAAAAAAAAAACACTCATTCTCAGTATTTTCCCAATTCAAAAAGAAAAACTGAAACCATAACATTAGGTTTGACATACCTCGAAGAACAGGCCAAACATGGTCTCTGGTATCTTCTGAGCAGCAGAACTGGAGGCATCAATCTTCACATCTGGAACTGCAAGAAATGACGATTCTTTTTATGTTTCTTTTCTAGTGACTAGGACTGAAAAGAAAGAAAACGCCCGTCGCTCTCGTTTCCTGGCTCTCTCTCCGGCGACTGTTCTCCACTGACAGCCTCCGGTCGTTGGTGTGAAGGGGGTCACCGAACCCCGTGTGCGGTCTGTATAGCAGTAGTTTGAGGCTAGTTTGCTTAGCTGTTCAGCCGTCCATGGCTCTTGCTCCAGCGGTGGCAATGGAGGCATGGAATGAAGTTCCTTCAAATCCCTCCTCAGCGCAGTGCTCCTCGCTGCTGTTGACGAAAAAAGGTTGGTGTGGTGGGCAAGCGAGGTTGACACAGCGGCGGTAGCAATTTTATGGTGGCTTTCTGTGCTGCAATCCTGCCGCCACAACGGTGTTTGCTCTGGCAACGCAGTGGGGATTGGACATGCAGGATGCAGCAGGGTCGTCGGTGCTGTCTCCGAGGAGCACGGTGGTGCGACCTGATCTGGAAGACAGCGGGTTCAGCACGGGAAAGACGGATGCACGTAGGCGACTCCGGGTATCCTCTTCGACAGCGGAGCTGCGGGCCGATGGGCATGGGGAAGATCCCTGACCGACGAGCCACAAGGATTCGGGTCGCGCAGTGGTGCTTCATCGGTTTACGGTGCAGCTTTGACCGCTGCGGCGTTCCTCCGGTCCTGGGAAGGTTGGCATCTCCCCTATCTCCGGCGAAGCTTCGGCAACGGCGGCATACGGTGGTAGATGAGGGTTTTTTTTGCTTTCAGGTTCCCCAAGGGTTTATGTGTTATTTTGTGGGATCCTTTTCGCAAAGTATTGGATAACTTTTTTTTTTTGGAAATGGGCGTATATATTACTTAAAGCAATGTTTACACCCGGCCTCTGCATAACTAGAATGCACACAGCCGTTCAACCACACATGTTAGGTCCAATGATAAAAAAGATTACAAATCATAGTAATAAGAAAAAGCGTCTCTAGCTAATGCTGATCTATACGGAGATCACGCTGCCATCCATGTCGGGACAAAATATCCCTCGCCGTGTCCTCCAATCACGTACACCCCTCCACAAATAAGTGGCGGAGGTCCATACGCTGGGGAGTAGTCCATGATCGGAGAATAGCCGTAGCTCGATAGATGACCTGCAAAGGAGAAGACACAGTGTTATTAAAAATCTTGTCATTCCTACACAGCCAAAGCGACCAAATAATGGCAAGCGCTCCCACCCTAAACACAGTCCCATATTTATCATGTATCTCATATAACCAGTTGCCAAAGACATTGGCAACCGATCGAGGGGGCGATAAACCCGAGGCTATTTGGATGATTGACCATATAGAGCGAGCAAATTTGCATTGGAAGAATAGATGTTTAATTGTCTTGTCCTGATGACAAAAAACACACCGTGTACTTCCGTGCCAATTTCTCTTAGCAAGATTTCTCTTGTGAGAATTACCCCTTTACGAAGATACCATGCAAATATTTTCGTTTTAAGGGGTATTTTCATCTTCCAAATTTTACTATTATTATCGACTGGAATATCAGGTTGAATCAAAGCTCTATACATCAAATCCACATAAAATTTACCACTCTCTAGTAAATTCCATTTGAACTCGTCCGCACCCTCCGACAACTGTACCGTGGTTAATCGAACTAAAAGATTGTTCCACGATAGTAGTCTAGGGCCAATTAGACTTCTTCTGAAAGTCACATTAGGAGTATCATTTTCCATTACCGTGGAAATTGTATCTCCTTTGTGTCTAACGATCGAGTAAAGAGCTAGATATTGTTCCCGAAGAGTAGATTGGCCAAGCCATTTATCTTCCCAGAAACGAATCTGTGAACCATCTCTAATATTAAAAGTACCAAAACGAAAAAAGTATTTTTTGGAAGCCATGAGTCCCGCCCAAAAATGTGAATCTCCTGGTTTCCAAACCATCTGAAACACCGCTTTGGATCCAACATACTTCCTCCACAACATGGTTTGCCATACACCATCTTCAGTGAGTAGTTTAAACAACCATTTACTCAATAGTGCGGTGTTTTTGCTTGCAAATCATGTATGCCCAGTCCATCATACTCTTTAGGTTGGCAAACCACATTCCATTTGGCCAGTCGATATTTTTTTTTCACTATCCCCTTACCAAAAGAATCTTGATCGGAAATAGTCTACTTTCGGCAATAGGAAGAACGAAATCATATACAATACCATATTGGTGAGTACTGAATTTATGAGAACTAGTCTTCCACCAAGGGATAGCAACTTGTCTTTCCAACTATTTAGACGCTTCTGTAGTTTTTCCTCAACGAGTTTCCATTCCGCAATCGTGAGACGCCGATAATAGATCGGTATTCCCAGATAGTTGATAGGAAACAGCCCCAGACCACAGCCGAAAAGATCAGCATATAGTTGGGCATCGTTAATGGCCTTGCCAAAACAATACAATTCACTTTTATGGAAATTAATTTTTAATTCAGAGAGTTGCTCAAATAGTGATAGAATTAACTTCAGATTCCCGGCTTTCTCTAGATCATGTTCCATAAATAAAATTGTATCGTCTGCGTATTGAAGAATAGATAGACCTCCATCAACCAGATGGGAACTAAACCTTTAACTTGGCCATCAGCCTTGGCTCTCTCAATGAGGATTGCCAACATATCAGCCACTATGTTAAATAGTATAGGCGATAGTGGATCCCCTTGCCTTAGTCCTTTTTTTGTTTGGAAATATTTGCTAGTGTCGTCATTGACATCTATAGCAACACTACCTCCAGACACAAAAGACTGAATGAGAGCACACCACTCCTTCAAAAAACCTTTCATTCGGAGTGTTTGCTGGAAAAAAGACCAATTAACTTTGTCATAAGCATTCTCAAAGTCAATCTTGAACAATACCCCATTTAATTTCTTGGAGTGTAGTTCATGGATTGTTTCATGCAGGATTACTACACCGTCTAGGATGTTTCTTCCTTGCATAAAAACAGTTTGAGATGGGCGTACAACATGATCAACAACAGAATTTAATCTAATCGTAACAACTTTTGTGAAGATTTTAAAACTAACGTTAAGAAGGCAGATAGGACGATACTGTTGTATTCGTTCCGTATTATTAACCTTAGGTAATAAAATAATGTTGCTAAAATTAAGACTAAAAATGTCTAACTGACCAGCATGTAAAAACTCAAAAAGGTGCATTAGATCCCCTTAATGACTTCCCAGAATTTTTGGTAGAATTCCGCTGGAAAGCCATCGGGTCCTGGCGCCTTATTATGTTCCATTTGAAAAACCACTATCTTGACCTCCTCCTCCGTATAGGAATATCAGCTGTTTAGGACTCATCCAACGAGAACGAATTCTCATGCGATGCCCCAAACAGAGACTTGTAATAAGCAGTAATATAGGATTTTAGTTGCTCCTGACCCTCAATGGTACCTTCATCCTGAACAAGAGAGTGAATAAGTTTCTTTTTATTCTTGCCATTGGCAACAACATGAAAATATCTTGTATTCGTATCTCTTTCAAGAATAAACTTTGCTTTAGAGCGTTGATACCATTTGAGTTCGTCCTCACGGAGTAGTTTTTCTATGTCTGCATTCGATTGTGTTTTAATCACAATCTCTTGTGTAGTCAAGAGCCTTACTTCCGCAGCAGCTTCTAAATCGTTAATAATAGATGTAAGTCGTAATTTCTCCTTTTCTAGGATTCCAGCAGTATGTCTAGCCCAACCACGAAGGTACTTGCGCAAGGCGCGCATTTTAGTATTCCATCGTTGTATCGGCGTCTGACCACTAATAGTTTTCTCCCAAATAGTTTTAACTAAATCATAGAAACCATCACGATCCAACCATCCAAGTTCAAATTTGAAACCGTATTTGGTCTTTCGTAATGGTGCTCCAACAGAGAGTAGTAAAGGAGCATGATCAGACAGAGCCTCAATACGTTCTAAAGCGCGAACAGTTACCATAGGGAATTTATCTTTCCATTCAGTATCCATAAGCACTCTATCCAACTTTTCATATGTAGGCTCTGGAAGACTATTAGCCCAGGTATATTGTCGTCCTAACATCGTAACCTCTCTCAAGTTCAAACTGTCAATGACATCATTAAACATGAAAGACCAATGTTCATCGAATCGACCCCGACTTTTCTCATGAGGGAATCGTAGCAAGTTAAAATCCCTCCTATAAGAATAGGGTACGGATTATCCTTAGCCAGATTAACCAACTCACGCAAAAAGCCAGGCTTGTAAACATCCTGAGCAGCCCCATAAACAACGACTAGAGACCATATAAAATCATTAGCTTTATTACGAATATGAAGCTTAATAAAAAAGTCACCATTCGAACTAGCTAAGACTTCCATAGTCTCATCTCTGACGCCTAAAAGAATTCCCCCAGATCTGCCTCGCGGAGGGCGGGATACCCACGTAAAGTCCACTCCACCAGAAAGGCGATTGAGTTGGGCAAGTGAGAAATCCCGTCTCCCGGTCTCAGAAATACCCAAAAAATCCAACTTATAATCTCTCACACAATCGACAAAAAACAAATGTTTAGCCAAGTCACGAAGACCTCTGCTATTTGAGAATATGCCATTCATGGAGAAACAATAGTAGATTTGGATACACGAGTCCGTTTGCGAGACTTCAGGTTTTTAGATTTTTGACCAGAAGCTTTTAGCTCATATAATGCGCCCAGCTCAGTCTCATCATAAACCACGTCTGACACTTCACCAACTAAGTGAGCAAGGAGTTGACCATCTACTGTGGCATGCAACTCCTCCTCCTCCATTGATAAAGAATCAGGAACAACTGAGACCTTAGGAGTAACCGTTAGACGGTCAACCTCCATATGTCTCAGAACAGAACTCGAAAAATTAATTTCCTTTACAGATCTATCCATGCTAATACCAACATTGGAAAGCTTATCAACAATAACAGGGGTTGAAAAAGAAAGGAAAGATGGGGACGAATGAGATATACCATGAGAATCCAGATTCTTCTCAGCCTTCCTTCGCATGGCCTTGGCCAACGAATCCTCATCCGTGACCGACGCCTCGAGTGCATTAGTACCATGTCTGGAGCTCCTGCGCGCCGGTACCTCCATCACCGGAGGCACATGATGGCCACCTGCAGCCCCGCCTGGGCTGCAAGGCGACGCAAGAGGCGGGGAACCCGACCCCTCCTGGGCCAAGTCCCCGCACACGTGCTGCCCCACCTGGGCGTCGATCGTCGGGTGCCCCGCCTGGGCCCTCGAGCCCGCCACCGCCTCTCCAGGAGCCCCCAAAGCCGTGGCCACCAGCCCCGACCCCTGGTCCGCCACGTGGCTGTCCGTGATGGGGGACGAGACCGCCGGCATAGAGCCAGCAATCAAACGAACGGGCCGCCCCGCCTGGGCCAGCCCATCGGACACCTCCTCCGCAGAGACCTCCTCCAGCACCGGCTCCGTCCTAGGGATAGACCGACCCAAGACGTTCGGCCTACACCTAGCTGGTGCGACCACGACAGGAGAAGACCCCTGTACTCTGGCTGCTTGTAGATCATGGCTACTTGTGGGTTTGTACTCCTACTAATGAATGAAAGACACATGGTTTACATAAAAAAAGGTCAAATATAACACATCAGTCTATGGTTTTCTAATATGCAAAATATAAAGTACAGCCTGCAAATATGGAGAAATGTGACAGACACTAAGACATGTGTAAATCGGGGTTTTCAAGTTTTTTCTATAAAACATGTTTTGTGCAGAAGTTAATAAATGAGTTTGTAGTACACAGAACAAACATAGATATCCTGTGGTGATATTGTTCTAATTTTGTTGCAGTTAAGGCCTAGTTTGGCAACAAAGTTTTTCTAAAAGTGAAGTATGTCAATACCATAGTAGGAAGGCCTAGCAAAGTAATACTTCAGTTTTTCTCTTTTCTTAGTTTTAGAAAAAAGAGGGTCACACCTTCTTCTCAAATACTTAAAAAAAACCATAGTTTTGGAGAATACTTCAGTTTTGAAACCTTATTATTTGTTGGATCCAAACACCTCAAAATATTTAATACTTCAATTTTTTCAGAAACCAAAGTATTCCCTCAATACTTTAAAAATGCTTTGATACCAAACAGTGCCTAACTGATGTATACATTATTGAACAAGTCGGCCTCCACACACATCATCTTTGTAACAACTCCTGATATACCCTACCCACATGCTAATAAATGAAACATCATAAATATTTCCTGGAAAATACATTCACCAATTTCATTTAACTTATGATTCTTCTTCTCTCCTGAATTCTCTCCTTGAATGATCTGACAAGTAATGATAACAGAAGTAAGAAAGTGAGGAACCTTAACCTTGTGAGGCAATTCGTCAAGCAAGTGATGTGTAGAATGGAGGAAGCGAGCTCCCACTGGGAGGCCCTCCTCCGCTCCCGTAACCTCCGCTGGCAACGGCGAGCCTAGCCATGATCTTTCGGCCGCGGGGGTGAGTCGGGAGGAGAGAGAGGAGGGATCGCTGCGCAACAACGTTTTTTGGTTGGAGAAAAATGAAAAAAAAAAGGAAAAGATTTCCTTTTCGTTTTCCATGGCAGCCAGCCCGTGTGGATCATGCATTCATGCTGAACAAAAATGGCATCGCTGGGGCTTGATTTCGCTTTGAAATTGCTAGTAGAAAATTACACATGATCTCATTTATCTAATTTTCGTTGGTTAATGTAGCTAGTATAGGGGAGTCCACGGAGCGTGAGATTTTAGGCAGGCTTAGGAAAGATCCATCCATCATCCACGGATCCTAAAGCGGCCAATGCGCCCAGCACGAGCGGTGCTAATGAAGCCAATCGTGCTCTCCAAGATGATGAATCTCATATTTGTAGGCGAAAGAGTAGCAAAAATGGCCATATTCAAGAGGACTGCGCTCGACATCAACGAGAGAAGCCGGTAACAAGCGTAGAAATCAAAGGTGATCGGAAAGGAAAGCTATCACAAGTGCTTACCCTGCCGTGTGGGCGTCGCCTGGGCGACCGTGCTGGCGTCAGTGCCGGGCGTGTAGGCGACAGCCGGTGACGCCAACACGAGGGCGGCCAGGAAGATCGCGACCGCGGCGGTCTTGTGCTGCTGCTGGGACGCCATTGCTAGCTGAACCTAGCAGTCGAGCCTCTGGAGGTTTGCGTTCGTGGGGGATTGTTGCAAATGACAGAGTGACCTAGAGGCCAGCGAGGCTACGACAGAGCTGGTCGAGTTGGCAGGCCATGGGAGCTTAGCGCGGGAGACGAGGCTTTGCAAAAATGGAAAGCATGGTTTGGGTTTTTTTTCTGTTGGAGTGTTGGACGCGGGAATTTGATCAGAAATAACCTAAATAAATAATAAATTTATAAAATAAATTCGGGCCATCAAAAATTCACGGAACTAATCCTTTTTGCAACGCTGTCAACAACGGCGTCGCACTCTGAAGCGCAACGCCACCACTGGTGGAGCCGCACGGCTGCCAGCGTGGCATCGACGTGGTCTCGCGGGGCCCAGTTCCGTAAGTGCGGCGCCACACACTACGGCGCCGCACTTTAGGTCTTGTACCAGCCGCGCGGCCGCCCCAGCCCGACCCTCACTCCATTTCTCCCCCACCCACGAACAGAGAGGCGGCGGCGGCTGTGGTGGGACTCCTCCCTCAAATCCCTCTCTCCAAGAGGTCAAATTAGACCCTTCTCTCCATGGATTTCGATCCCCCCAAGTGTCTAGAGGTATTCTTCCCCTTTTTATTTGTTTTCACCCATTAAATTCTTGGTTTGACCCATATCTTGGAAACCCTAGATTGCTATGCAAGATGTATGGTAGATTTTGGCATAGGGTATTGTTGAATTGGCATAGGGATGGGTATTGTGTTAATGTTACCAATGAATATATATTGAGTATGTTGATCATGGTATTATTGTTGTGATTATTTTAGAAATGTCAAGAATTGTTCATGTTCATCATATAGACAAGGATGTCTTTTTGAGAGGTAATATAGAATCGGACCCGGATGAGCTTGACTTGGTGTTTGAGCGTAGTCCCACCTACGCCGAGGTCTTGGAGCAAGTTAGGATTAAATTGAAATGGATGGACCCAAATGATGTTGTTAAGTTAGAGGGAAAGCATAATGTGGCTTTTGGAATGCACACTCGTTGGAAGACCATGGGTATCTTCTCCGAGCCCCGTTGGGTTGTATACAAGGAGGTAGTGGCGGAGTCACTAGACAAAGCTCTTGAACTATTTGTCACCAAGAAGTTTGATAATAACTTGCACTTGGATTTGAAACGTACTGCCTCCCCATTGGGTTCTAGGAGTCCTCCACCAATAAACCAAGAGGTATTGATTGAACCTCCATTTACCTAAACATTGAGTCCGATTTCGAAGAACCAAGATGAAGTGTTGAAAGAGCAAAATGATGATAATTGGCACGATGAGAATGAGGTTGAGCTCCACGACAACAATGTTGGAGATTTGGACAAATATATTACGCAAGAGAACATGGACCGTGACATCCCCTATACTCGATGCTATGCATTGGACTCAGATGATGATGGTCCCGAAGAAGAACTTGACGAGGAGGGGTTCACGGCTAGAGAGACCGAAATCCACGAGAACGTATTGGGGCGGGACCACATGGTATCTTTGTTCCGTGATGTTAGTCTCGCGGATGAAGTCACGGTTGATGGCGGGGAGGCATAGTGCTTGGACCAAGGTCAAGTTCTTACCGGGATGGTAATCAAGAGAATAATGGTTTTTCTCGTGGATCGAGGTTCAAGACCTTGTTGGAATTTAAGCAATGGATAAAGGACTTCTCGGTTAAGCATCATCGCCCTTACACGGTGGTGCACTCGGACGTGAAAAAGTGTTACACGGTTAAATGCGAGGAGAATGGATGTCCTTGGATTGTGCGTGCAAGACCATTTAAGGGAGGTCCAAGTTGGCACATATCTAGTTGTGTATCAACTCACATGTGCCGAGGCCCGACGGTGGATGGCAAGGATGTGAAGCACGAGCACCGACAACTCACCTCCGACGGTGGATGGCAAGGACAATGGATGGCAAGGATGTGGAAGCGTTCCCAGCTCCACACCGAAAGAAGGAGCAAACAACCACCGATGCATCCGTCGTTTGCACTCCTAAGACAGGCATCATCCGGCTGCACATGAAGTGATACACCGTTTGGTAAAACAATATTTTTTGAGGTCATGCAAACATAGACAACTTTGTAAATAAGTGATTACCTGACGGTACAACCAAGCCAACGTCGCCGAACCCCAGCTGAAATCTGAGTCAAAAACTGTGAGCACCTTAAGCCAATGCCACTGAGCACGATTCCCACTGCTGTCAGGAAAGAGAGTCCTCATGATGATGTACCACACGTACACACGAGCGTACGTCATGACCGTGTCCTCGTCAGCATTCTCGGGGCAGGTCTTGAAATTTTGTCTGATCCAACTGAAAGTGGCCCCTGCAGCGACCCTTAGTGTTTCCCCCTCGTGTTTATAACCTCGGGTGGATCTTTCCCTATAAGGCTGGCCATCTGCTCACGCCATCCCTCTGAATCTGTGCTTATGCACACAGGGTTTCCCTCGATTGGGAGTGTTAGGATCATGCTCATGTCCTGCAAGGTCACCGTAGTCTCACCGGTCCTAAGGTGAAATGTGTGTGTCTTCGGTCTCCACCGGTCGACAAGCGCGGTGATCGCAGCGGGGTTGAACTTCGGTGTCGACCGAGTGACCATGTGGATAAAGGGGAGGAGTCCTAGTTGCTCGATGTACGGAGTGTACCGCTCATCGAAAGTCAGGTTCTTGGCCGACGAGACCTCGTGATACCTAAGTCGAAGAGGTACAAGCTCCTGCAAACATACAATGGCCTAGGTTAGATTTACATCTCAACAAACCGGAGCAATAGGAACTACCGTGTGGGTTTTTTAGTACCTATCTCTTTTCCGACAACTTGTAGGAACGGTGTTGAACATCGTAGTGAGGATTGAGAAGACTCATCCTACATATTTCAAATAGATACCATAAGAACAATTATTCTCACATTACATATATTCCACTTTAGCAAAACTATGCTTGCAACATTACAAATGTCCTACCATAATCTATCTACAGTTGTATATTTAACAGTTATTATAGCATTTATGAGGATTGCAAAATATCATCTATCATCTAACATAATTAAAGAGAAATTGCTACTATGAACCACACATACTAACATATATATTGGATTTGTATGCTAAAATAACCAACTAAAGTTCTACCATTGAATACTAAGCTATTGCTATAACTAAAGGTCAAATAAACCTAAGAATGCTTCATACCAATCTCTAAATCCAATTGAAACTAGGGTTTCACCGAAATTTAAAGAAAAGGGGACAAATACAAAGAAAAAATCGGATAGAACTGAGAGGATTGAGAGAAAATACCTGGGGGGGGATTAGAAGCAAGATCTGGGAGTTTTTGGAGAGGGAGATCACATGGAGTCCCACCACAACCGCCGCCGCCGCCTCTCTGTTTGTGGGTGGGGGAGAAATGGAGTGAGGGTCGGGCTGGGGCGGCCGCGCGGCTGGTACAAGACCTAAAGTGCGGCGCCACGCACCGTGGCGCCGCATATAGCAGTGCGGCGCCGTAGTGTGTGGCGCCGCACTTACGGAACTGGGCCCCGCGAGACCACGTCGATGCCACGCTGGCAGCCGTGCGGCGCCACCAGTGGTGGCGTTGCGCTTTAGAGTGCGGCGTCGTTGTTGACGGCATTGCAAAAAGGATTAGTTCCATAAATTTTTAATGGCCTGAGTTTATTTTGTGAATTTGTTATTTATTTGGGTTATTTCTGTTCAAATTCCGTTGGACGCGAGTTGGCAAGTCTGGCAAGTAGTACTGAGGTATGGCCATACTTGCCACAATTTGGCAAGATAAGATGAATGGCAGGGCAAGTAGCATTTTTGGTCGAAATGGGACAAATGGCAAGGCAATCTCTGGCAAACTAGCAAGGCCCGTGAGCGTTTTCCTGGGAGCTTCGTTCGGCCAGGGTGATCGATGATCCGGCGACGCTGGAGGGCTTGCTCTAGCTAAATCTTCAGTAGCTTTACAAACCCTGGCCGAGACATGCATGTATGGCTACTTGTTGGTTAGGTTATTCCCCTGATCCTATCTTTGTACCCATGAATATTACTGCTTACCAAAAGGCGGAATTTTTCGCTCAAAAAAACCAGTTGTGCTCTGTCGATACAAGCCTAGCTTGCTAGCAGATATAATGCTAAAGCATCACAGACGTGGTAAGGTTTACGATATCGACGGAGCAAAGGAAAATGGTTTATATGCCGATCTGGGAAAGGGAGCGACTCGTTCGCTATGGCCTTTTAATTCCTGCTATATATCTACCCCCACGTTCCTAGTGCAGCAATGGCAGAAGCTCTTCTTTGGATTATATCAAATATGAGATCGAAGCATTTTTAGCTGTCCTGCCTACACAAATACTACACGAGACAGCGATAGCAGTACAGGGGACACGTAAATGCTGGCTAGGTAAAGTGGTAAAGGTAGCATGGTCGATTACTTCTGGAGCTAACTGGGAAACCAAAAGAATGACCTTCTTTGCTCTGCAGTTGTTTGAGAAAGGAATGATCGACCATGTGAATATCTGATGTATTTGGTACGGATCGGAGGAGTATATGTCACAGAGGAGTCGTTGGCACTTGTTTGAGAAAAGAGCGGGGCATATCATGTGCTAGCTAGCTCCTAGGTCTGATCGAGCATTCGAGCCCATTGTCCAAGAATAGTTTTGAGTCCATGTCATGTCAGTTTCCTTATTAAAGACCGTCCACGCCTTGCCACTGCCCAGTGCATGAGAGATGTAGAAAATGTTGCTTTGTGATTTAGAGAAGACTATAGAGCATTTATTTATTTTCTTCTCCTTCTATAAAAATCATATGGTGTGTTGTTTTCTTTAATTTTATTTTTCTGTTAAAAATGATGTTGTCTGCAATTCTAAATTGACCAATATAAAGCCGAGACTCCTAAACGGATTCCAATATTTTTTAAGAAGATTGAAGGTTCTAGTGTTTTGCAGGTTATCCGTATGGTTTTTTTTTGGATCTTATCTATGGTCTTGCCTACTCTCGTCAGATCGGTGGGGGCATATGAATTTTGGATGCAACCGGCTGCTCTGACAGTCGCACGGGATGCTTATTGTTATGTTGTGGTCCAAATTCATTAAGAAGGCTAATTTCCGATGGAGCGCAGCAAGACCCGTCGTCGGTAGGCTTGGATCAAGTAGATCCAATAACAGAGATAATAGCAAGGACGGCATAGGTCGTTCTAAGTCCAAAGGAAAGACAAGTTCTGCAGGTACTGTAAAAAAAACAATCATGTGATTGAGGATTGTTCGAAACTACAGAACACGGAGAAAAGGAACGGTACTTACCTAAAGCCTATGATTAGTCTTCATTCGGTGTCCAAGATCCTAGTGGGTTGCATGAATATGAGCCTATTTGGATTGACCTTGGACACATGATGCCAAATATCAGGCACTATTTTGCTACCACTGACGATGATTAACCTGCAGCACAACGTAATGCAACAAATGATCCTATCGAACCTAGTGGTACGATCAATTGTTCATCACGCCCCTTGGTTTCGTAGGATCGCTTCTTTTCTCTTTATGTGCTATGTTCTATGAGGCACCCTTCTGTATTTGTACCTTAATTGTTGCATGTGCCTATGATTTAAATATGTAGTATCATGTGTTTGAGGGGTGATTTTATAATACCTGGTGCCTTTTGCGAAACACATCTCCCCGATCTGTTTGTGCACTAAGTCCGGGGCTCAATTTTGCATCTATTTTCTGGCATCTGCCAATGATTACAATATGTAGCACCATGTGTTCGAGGGTGATCTTATAATGCCTAGGGTCGTGCTCAAATACATTGCTGGTGCATGATCGTTGGTCTTGCAGGATCATCCCTTTGATTTTTTGTGTGCTTTGTAAATATGAGGCTCTCGATTTTGAAATGTGTGTGATATTTTCTTGCATCGGACGATGATTAAAAATGTGGCACAATTAGCTACTAAGGGTTTATCTACATGACCTTCTCATATGTGCAAGAACATAGCTTGTACATTTGGCTTGGTCTTGTGGAGAATCCCTTTGAATTGTGTCTGGTTATATGAAGCAATATTTGTTTAACACAATGTTTCCACTATAACACATTGGTTGTGCATTTTTTGTAGTGCTCCAAGCTGATGACGGGTGGTGTTGTCCCCAACCTTGGTGAAGGTTGCTCCAAGGATGCTGGACAAGGTTCCTCCAAGAGGCCGAGGGGTAGGCTGGCGAAGGTTGGCCACTTCCACAATGATGTTGGTCCAACCCATTTTGCTAAGGTGATCATGGCACCTAAGTTGGTTCTGCTGCTAATTCCTGATGGATTTTGTCCCCACATCAGCATCATCCCAAGGACTATAATTCGGGAGACCAACATTGAATGCAACTGGATGGTGAGGCTGAAGGACATGAACGACAATGTTTGCCTTGACCTAGGTTGGCCAAGCTTTGCCATTGCTCACCAGATCAAGATCAGCTACTTTCTGACCTTCAAAGTCCTCAAGGGTTATATCTACAAAGTCACGATCTTTGACTACTCCATGACATAGGTGGTCAGGAAGTTCCCCGAGCATGGTCCAACCCTTGCAATGATCGATGAGTGAAGGAGTATGGTGATCTGCTAATGCTGCTTATCTATGTGGTCTACTAAGTATGGCTTCTCTTAGTAACGATGATGGGTACTTGTTCGTACTATCGTGTTTGGTGTGAACTTGTTACTATGTTCTATGGTGGTGCTATATTGCAGTTAATATGGTTGTACTGTTATATTGTTGTTTACTCGTGCACATATGACTAGAAACCAATGAAAAAATAGCGTGCTATTTCTCATAGCATGCCCCTTCTCTAGACTCGTTATACACGCTATTGCATGCTAATAGTATGTTATAAAATAGTGTTTTGAAAATAGTCTAAGAATAAAGTATATAAGGAAACAGATAGATGTTTTAGTGCGACCAGTTATATTTTTGAAGGAGATATGCTCTAGAGGCAAATAATAAATAGGTTTATTATCGTATCTGAAACTAGTTCATAATAGTCTCATACTATGCTATAACTATATCAAGAGGAAACACCGATACATGTGTGGTATGTAAACAAACTAGGTCCTTGGTAGCCTATATTAAACTAGTTCGTTGGACAACCGATGATTAAAGTTTACTGATCATGGTGCATTTATGCCTATTGACCATGGAGTCATGCCATTAGAGAATGATATGATGAACATTACTCACTTAAAATATTACAACATGGTCTAGTCACATGGTTTCTCGTTGTAATAGTTAGAAACAAAGTGACTTTTTCCTTAGACCGTGAGATCACATTAATCACTGTCTCTGGAGGAATACCTTGATCTCACTAACCGTCATGATCATAATTGGGTGACCATAAAATTGTGTGTTGGGTATTCCAAAGGAACAATTGAGGCATGTGTATTGAGATCGGGATTTGTTCACCTGCGTGACGGAAAGATGCACTGGGCCCACTCGGTGAGATTGCATCCAATAAGCTATAGTGTATGACTAGGTCATGGGGATACAATATCACGACAACAAGTTAAGTAGACTTGTTGGTAACGAGATTAGTATAGTGATACTAAATATCAAATCTCGGACAAGTCATATATCGAAGAGACGAAAGGAATAGTATACAAAGTTTATGGTTCGAACACGACAAAATCTCGTGAAATGCATAGGGGTCATTGTGGACATCCGGTCCCCCCAATGATCATTGATTGGAGAGAAATATCAATCATATCTATGACATTCCCGAACCACAGGTGACATGGGTATACCCTACAGGTACTTGAGCTTGGTATATACGGTCTAAATATAGCAGAGGCCCATGGTGTCGCCAAGGTCCAAATGGAGAACTCTAGTAGCCTACAGACTCTCGATTGCTTGAAGAACAAGAAGAAGCTAAAGATAGAAAGTTCAAAGGGGAAAACCCTAACCTGTAACCGACTCGACCTGCTACCCGAGACCTAGCCTATCTATATAAAGGCCAGGAGGGGGCGGCGAGGAAGACACACGCAACCCTAGTTTCCACAACCCTCGCCAGATTGCATCTGCGCACCATTATAATCCTTGATTCCTCCAATAATTCCACGAGCAGACAAGCAGGAGTAGGGACCTCTGCGAGGCCTGAACCTGGGCAAATCTCCGAGTCCCCTGTGTGCTTGTTTGCTACCGATAGATGTCTCCAGCGCTCCCTCCTTCTCCAAAACCCAAGTCCATAACAATGGGCATTGATAAGTTAAACCCTCGTCAATTGGCGCCGTCTGTGGAACCTGGGAGTACTGATGTTGCGGCTTCTTCGGCCCCATCAACTGCGATCTACAACTCCGCAACATCGGAGATTCACCAGCTCTTCGACGCGTTCGACTTCACCGTCCTCACGCCGGCCACTCGCCTGGCTTTCGAGTCCGTAGGCGATGGGATCAGCTTGGCGATCGGGAGCTTTCGGTTCCAAGTTGGTCAGATGGGCACGCTTCGCATGCCTGACCAGCCGACGATACCATCAATTGCTCCAGCATCATGGTTCCCTCCGCCGATCGGCACCCTCAGCGAGCTCAATACCTCGACAACAGTTGAGAATACGGTCAGCGGCAGCAGTCGCGAATCCGATCTAGGCGATCTGGCAACTGAAGACAGAGCCTACGGTTCCGGATCTGAAAGTTGTGGGAGCAGCAGCTTCCCCAACCCTTCATGTGCGCCGTCATCAACGCGGGCGATCCCACCGCCAACCGCGACAACACGGGCAACGAAACCGACCCACCAAACGGTGGTATACCTAATGGTGGACCACCACCGAATGGCGGCCCCACTAACGGCGCCCCCGTCAACAACGTGTAGCATCCCATCTGTCTAACATCTGTAATGCTACATGGTCTAATAATAAAATGCTACTTCCTACATATAATTGTTGCATCATAATTATATCATGCTCATGTCATCATGCCACCTTGCATTTGAGCATCATATAAAACCTTTTCATTTGGTTCTTATCTCATATGCATTATTAATTGTAGTTGCCTCTTGATACATTGTATTCGGTTCTTGATAAATGCTTGATGCCCAAGTTGAGTTGGGGGCATATCTTTTATTAACTCCGCCACCTTTCTTTGTCACCACCCTATAATTCCACCATCCAAACTATATGTGGGCAATTGCACTTCTTTTGGCTCTTGTCTAGCTCACATATATTTAAGATGGATCCACTCTACTTCCACATGCTCCCATATATGCATCATGTTGTTTTCACAATATTGATATGTGGAGCCTCATGGCCACCTTTGCATGCCATGTGAGTAGAACTCCCTTTATTTAGCTCATATGGTTATATCTAATATATGCTCATATATGAGGCTAATTTGGTTACAAGTGGGAAAATACACACTATCTTGGTCATTTGGCTTCATATGTGTGCAAATGTCGAATATCTCCTATGATTAGCAAGCTTCCTTCTCTTGTGGAGCCACAACACAAAATCTTGAATGCATGTATGAATATATGTCCATGTGTGCAATAGTTGTTTTCACAACTAGAAGTATTGGACCTATATCACATGTGCATGGCCCATGCAAGCTTCCTCTCTCTCCTTTTTCTACCTATTTGATTTTTGCTTTGGTTTTGGAAGAGTTTTGAGTAGTTTGTTTTCAAACTAATAAAATAAATAAAAGAGGAATACACCTACCCTATCTCTACTTCATGTCATACTACATGCAATATGAGTCTCTAATCACACGTGAAATCAATGCCACTAGTGACCTTTCTTCTATTTAAATTCTTTTGCACTTGTTTGCTTGTTTAAATTTTGATCAAATCCTATATCTACACTCCATCTACCAAGTTTTCCTAGCTAATCTAGCTATCTAAATAAAGACTCCTTCTCTAATATTAATTTATTTTCGTCTCTTGATCTCTGCCTACCTCTTTAACACTAAATCCGTCTAAAGTTTTGTCTAAAACTAGTCTCATCTAGTCTAGTTTAGACTAGATAAAAACTCCAACCCCCTTCTTCTTTTCCAAAATCCTAATCACCGTACTTATACACACACATACACCTACACACCCCAGCTAGCTAAACCCCAACCTGGTGCATCGATCTACCTCAAGGAGCTGGCTACATTGTTCCAACCTGACCGTTCCTTTTTTCTTTTCTTTTTCTTTTTACCTTCCTTGCAACTAGAACCAACAGCAGTGTACGCCTCGTCCCAGCCCAACCGATCCACTAGGTCCTGTTTGTCGTCTACCTTGAGCACGAGGAGGACGGGAGTCCGTCGCCTGCTCTGGCTGCCCGAGCGCCTTTCTTTTCCCCCTCCTTATCTAACCCTAGTCGAATCCACTCTTCCCTATCAGCGCCGCCAGCTAGGTTCCTTTCTTTTTTTTCACACCTTCTCTTTACCCCCGAGAGAGAGACACCATGGGTGGAGGTCGTTTCTGACCGTGTCGACGCCGTGGTCACCGCCGAGCGCCGCTGAAGCCGAAGATCATTCGCCAAGACGCCGCCGTCTGCTCGGAAGCCGCGGGAGGAGCCGGAGCAGCCACCTCGCCGGAGGAGCACCTCGCCGCCGTACCTCAAACACCAGGAGCTGCGCAAGAACCACTGCCTCCCCGTCGATCTACGCATCTCCGAGCCTACTTGCTGCACCTTTAGGTCGCTGGTGAGGTCCTCCTTCCTGCTGACATGGTCGCCTTCCCTCCCTCGCCTTGCCTCGCCGCCGTGCGCGCTCACCTCTGCCGCGCACACGCGGTGTCAGCTTAGGCAGTGCACCACGACCACGTCGGCGCCGCGCTGTACCGAGATGCAGGTCCGTGTTCAGTCGCCGCCGGACGCCGCCCCTCCTGCCGCTCGCTGTCGCCTCGCTCGCCGTTCGCAACCCTGCCGCGCGCGCACGCCGGACCGTGCCAGTCGCCGCGTACCACGTCGCCCGCAGCCGCGCGCATCTGTCAGGCAGCAGTAACAGCAGCATAGCCACCTCCGGCAGCCCTCTGTTCCTCGCGTTTTTCCCGCCGATCTGTTACTCCTCCGACGTTGATACATTGTAAGAAGATGTATAGGGTACAACCAGCATCATCCCGGTGAAAACCGATCTGGAATTCGAGCTCTGAGCCGCTCCCAGTGATCCGCTGAAGTTCGCCGAAATCCCTGTTAAACTGAATCGTTTTTTCAGAAAATTCAGAGAAGCGTTTCCAACTTTTTCTTGCCGTCAAAACCTTGCTGGAACATCATGTTCCCCTCTGAATCTGTGGATTCCGTAAACATGAAAGTTGTATACCTCGTCTTTTTCTACAAATTACTCTTCTACGGAAAACTCTAATTCGTCCTAGATTGGTCTCCCGGATCAATCCAAGACAGAAAACGCTAACAGTTCTTCAGTCTAGCTTTTCCCTGTTATCAGGTGGCCTCCAAAATCACTACAGAACTCATACTTCCTTTAGAATTTTGAAAATCTTGTCAACACCAAGTTTGTAGAGCTCATCCCCCTCTACAACTTTGATCTTATCAAAAACTTCAAATTTCCAACAGATCTATCTTGGCAGTCAGTCAAAAACAGTATGTTTTAAACAAAACTCTGCATTTCTTTCAAATCTGAAAATTTTGACCACATTTTAATTTATGTTCTGTACTGTTTTGGGAAGGACTCAAAACATCAATTTTGATTGTTTTGAAATTCTGAACATGAATAGGACCTCTTTTTGAGTTGTGCCATGTTGGAAAATAATAAACTTTTCATGATATTAGGAAATGCTTAAACCATACGTAAATCTCAACTCCATTTTGATAAATCCAAATAATGCAAACAATATATGTTTTTGAATCAGAAAAAGGTGAGGAATTCAAATATGCCATACAAATAAATGTTTGACCACTTTAATTTTTCGAAATTGTTAAATTGCAACAAAAATGCCCTTTTCTTAATTTATTAATAACTTTAATTCTATAACTCCAAATTCGACAAGTAATATGTCCAAATCGATCAGCGAGACGAGCCCGTTCTAACTATGCATTCCATGATATGAATTGAAGCATGCATCAGGTCATTATTAAAAATCAGAACTGTTTATGGCAATAAAACTTGACCAAATAATTAATAAAATGATTTATTCTTGTCCCCACACCTCACCCTTGCCATGCCACCTTATTGCCATGTAAATTGTGCATCATTTATCATGGCATGCTTGTTGCTTGTCGCATTTTATTTATATGTTTGTGCACTTTATTTATGTTGGCCCTTGTTTGTTTGGTTCTTCTTTCGAATAGACGCCGTGCAGGGGAAATATCAGGAATTCCAGGAGTACTACCCAGATCCGTCTCTCGCTTCAACTGAGCTGCCAAGGAAGCACTACCACATGCTTGCATACATATAGTACCTATTGCCTCTATCTTATTCTTGCATCATTGAGTCGCGATTGCATTAAATTGAATCCCAAGTACTGCATAACCTTTACTTTTAAACCCCACCGAGACTGTTCCTCAATCCCATGAGCCATTACTACATGAGTTGTTTGAGCCATGTGAGTCGTAGAACAGCATGTTTAGGGTATGTGAGTGTCTGATGGATAACGAGGTACCTAAACAACTTAACCTGAGTAGTAATGGGATAACTAATGAAAGAGGCACCGGTGGGCAATATCTGTTATTTGGTTTTCGTGCTCACTTGTGTCCCGTAGGACCCCGAGCACTTGATTCCTGTTCCTTGACTATTCGCACTATCCACATCCGGGAGGCCTTATGGACCCCCCTGAGCCAGAGCTTGATTCATTTCTATTTCTTGGGGCCACAAAGTAGTTTGGGGCTTTATTACTATCCTGTACTTATGCCATGCTTTATGGTTTTATTTAAGATTGTGCGTGGAGCA
This sequence comes from Avena insularis, assembly GCA_023614405.1. Lineage (NCBI taxonomy): Eukaryota > Viridiplantae > Streptophyta > Magnoliopsida > Poales > Poaceae > Avena > Avena insularis. Next base: position 114,988,484 of record CM042688.1, on the reverse strand, counting down.
CCTGTACTGTTTTGGATGCGGAGTGTTTTCGCGGTATCGACAAACCCAGTCACATTTTCGGGTTCCCAGTCGTTTACAGCCATTGACGCAAACCCTGGGTCCGTCTCGGAGTCGGCCAACTTCGTTGTGGATAGCTTAATGGGGTGGCCCCCTGAAATATTTCTGAATCCTGTGATCGCTTTGTCGTGAATGCCTCGTTGGGTTTTGAGTTGGTTTTTTCGAGGTTGATCGAGTGTGTGTTGCTATTTGTGCACCCCTGCAGGGTAAATCTTTCTGAAAGCCGTGTCCGCGGTTATGGACGACTTGGAGCACAGTTTCTCGATCATAGACAAGTATAACTAAAATACCGCTTTTAATTTGACTAAATATCTGACTAGTAAATAGTGCAATACTCATGGAATGGTTAATAAAATTGCCAACAGATGAGTTGTTCGTCCGCTTTCTCGTTGGTAAGCGAGAAGGAGGATAGATCTGTTACTTTATACTGTTATAACTGTTGTTCCTAATTAACGGACATCCGTCTATCATTGGTTAGGCGGATGGTTAGCGAGTATCTATAGACTTGTTAGTTATTATATTTTCTTTAATTGTGTCACCCGTGTTATGTCCCTTTAGAGGCATAAATACTTCTGAATACCCTAGGGTCTCACGATAAATTGTTTGATTCGGATGAGCAGTGTATTCAAGATGGATCTTTGAGTAGAGACAGATGATGTTGGCAATGATCACTCGGTGTAGTGATTCCGGGGATGGGGATCCGCGAGATCTGTGGGCGGGATGTGCTTACTTATGTGGCATCTTATGCCGATTTGCTTCTTATCCGTACTCGGATCTTGTTTCCCGCTTCCGCTTGATACTCTGATGTTTGATGTATGAGGAGCTATCCTACACTATTATCTCTATCTAGGATATTTGGATCTTGCCATATGGCGTTGCAATATTTCTATTTCTTTTAGATGGTATGGCTCTGAGAACTATTGTAAGGTAGCTTGCATACATACTCACTTGTGTATGTATTTGATCTCTTCGCCTGTTGCCTATGCCGCTCACTCTTGTCCCAATGTTCTTGGAAGTGGTTAGGACAAATTACCTGGTGGTCCCCAGGCCCCATTGTACTATTTTAACCACTTTCGGTTCATCCAGGATGGAACTTAGAGCGTAGGGTCCGAGGTAGTTACACAACGGAGGAGCAGTCGAACCTCCAACTATGATAAACGAGCAAACCGGCAAACGCGTCATGATCAGGCTCAACGACCTCGAGTGGGCTCGTTGCCGAGAAGCCCTACGAGGTCAACCTCTACCCTTCGGCTCCCTGGAAGAACTGCTGATGGGTTACCATTGGTTCCTAAAAGAGGAATACAAGCGCCAGCTACAAACAATCGCGCAACTCGAGGCACGTAAAAAGGCGGCTGATAAATCAAGCCTCCGACGAGCTGGGCTCTCCTCCCACGGAGGATCCTCCTCTAGGTGCAACGAGTACATCGCCAACAAGAGACGATCTCGACTCGCCCACCTCACCGAACAAGAACGTGTAGAAGCCGCCAAAGTCCTCGACTTCGGCTCCATGACGGTGGATACGCGTGGCAACGTGCTCCCAAAAATGCCGCAAGCCGCGGTAACAGCGGCCACCATGTACCTCCTCAACAACCAGCCGCCAGCTAGAGACCCTCGAGCTGCCATGCACCAGTCTATGATCGCAGGCTTGGGGTTAATCGAGGCCGCCCTCGACAAAGAGCCAGCGTCGGAACCGAAGAAAGGCAAGGCTCTAGCAAAATGCTACTCCTCACCTTCATCTAGCGATGACAGTCACGATCTGTCTCGACGTCGCCGCTCACGGCGACACGACCACGACTATGATGCGCGCGATGACCTCACGCAGCGCAAGATTGACAAAATGAAGGGCGCGCCATGCCCGGTCGACTAACTCAGAGAACGAAGATGTGGAGCTCTGTGGCGCTAGATGCTTCAGCAGGGCCATCAGACAAAAGCGGATGCCCAAGGGGTTTAAGCTCCCATCAGAGAACCCAAAGTTCGATGGTCTACAGGACCCGAAAATCTTGTTAGAGGACCATATCTCCTCTGTCAGGCTCCACGGCAGGAGTCGAAGCACAGCCATGCAATGCCTGCAGCTCCCGAGCATGGCTCAACAACCTCCCACGCGGATCCATTCGCAGTTGGGAAGAGCTGGTCTACAGCTTTGTGCGCAACTTCAAGGGCACCTACAAAAGGCCCGCATCAATCGAAGAGCTGAGATGCTGCCAGCAAAGGTCAGGCGAATCGCTACGCTCATACATCCAGAGGTGGTCCATCATCAAGAACTCCGCAGAGAATATCTCGGAGGATCGCGCGATTGACGCATTCAACGGCGGCGTATGCCGCATAGAGCTCAGGGAGGAGCTGGGCCGCTCGAAGCCCAAAACCATCGACCACCTGATGGAAATCGCGAATCGCTGGGCAGATGGAGAAGATTCGGTGAAAATCGCGTTCACTCTGATGACAAGGCAGAACTCGAGCGCAGACGCGACCGCCGAAGCAAACGCCGCATGCGCATCTACGATGACTGCGACGACATCAACATGGTCACAGTAGGCTATGCCGACAGACGCAACGACAATCGCAACAGCGGCTACCGCAGCGGTGGATACCGCGACTCCGGGAAAACCACGCAAGTATGGCAGCGCCGCAATCGCGATGAGACACCTGCAACATCCATTGAAGACAAGCTGTCCGGGCCATCCACTGTGCACTTCTACATCGACAAGCACGGCATAAAAAAGAAGTCCAGCCACCTCATCAAGGACTGCCGCGAGTTCCTCAAACTACATGAGGGACTAGCTCGGATGAATCGCAACGCAGTCGAAAGGGGCTACGGAGCCGCCCCAGGCGCCATGGCACATGGAGCTCTGCCACCACCACCTAGACCACCCCCAAATGCAGCTGTGCCGGACCAGCACCACGGAGGCGAACCATACCCATGGGCCATGGGTACCATGATGATCCAAAAGGGACGCCCCTCGAATCGGGTGCAGAAGGCCATCACTCGACAAGTCAACTTGGCGACAAACTCACCACCATCCACCACTGAGTACCTCAGTGGAAGCAACTCCTGCATTACCTTTGACAAGCGCGACCACCCGTGCCAAGTACCTCGTCCAGGCCATTGTCCCCTCGTCCTCGAGGCGCAAATTGGAGGCTTCGACATGAGTCGCGTCTTCATGGACGGCGGAAGCGGCATCAACCTTATGTTCACGAGTACCTTGCGAGCAATGAAGATCCCTCTGACCTGCCTAGAGGCCTCAGACACAACATTTCACGGCATCGTCCCAAGCAAGGGTGTATATCCCCTTGGTAAAATCAACCTCGACGTCATCTTGACTGCAAATTTTTTGACGCAGCGCAAGATCGACTTTGAAGTCGTCGACTAGCCCTCACAGTACCACAGCATCCTCGGACGTGTCGCGTTCGCTATGTTCATGGCAGTACCGCACTACGCCTATCTGCAGATGAAAATGCCAGGCCCTAATGGCATCATCACAATCAACGGGAGCTTCGAGAGGTCTGACAGTTGCGACAGGGAATTCAATAGAATGTCCTAGTCCTTCGGCATGCAGGAGGAACTCGCAAGATTGAAGGAGTCGACAAACAACAGTCTGCCTCCCCTTAGGCGGCCAAGCTCACCCGACTTGTCCTTCGACTCATCAGTGCACACGAAGAAAGTTCAGGTCCACCCATCGGATCCTGCCAAGACGGCTCTCATCGCCAATAACTTGAGTCCCGCATAGGAACTCGCGCTCGTCGAATTCCTCCGTGAGCACTGGGAAATCTTCGCCTGGTGTCTAGCGGACATGCCAGGAGTTCCTAGGGAATTCGCCGAGCACGCACTCAACGTCAACCCAGACGTAAGGCCAGCAAGCAAACAATTCGGCGACTATTTGAACCAAGAGCAAAGGCAGTCGGAATGGAGATCAACAGACTCCTGGACGCCAAATTCATACGCGAGATCAAGGAAAGCACTTGGCTCGCCAACATGGTGCTAGTACCAAAAAAGGACACGGATATCCTGCGGATGTGTGTGGACTTCACCTCTTTGAATAAGCACTGTCGAAGGATCACTTCCCGCTACCGCGAATTGACCAGATCATCGACTCCACCGTGGGATGCGAGCGCCTCTGCTTCCTCGACACCTACTCAGGCTATAACCAGATTGGAATGAAGGAGGAAGATTGCCAGGGGGATGATCCCCGGGTACCCCATCCGAATAAGAAACAAGACAGTCGGATCGCGTCCGGTGACCGAATCTGGCCGGACGGATAGACGGGGCGGCGGCTATCACGTAATGGCCGGATCGAGAAAGACAACCGGATCTGACGGCGTAGCTGGACCCAATCGAGAGAGCGGGGCGGCGTGTCGATTACGATGCATACTGACGATGACAAGGCGGCGACCACCTGCCCATACCGAAGACTTTGCGTGGGTGGCTGGAGCGATGGCTTTGTCTTGACAGCAGGCTCGCGCGGCGTCCACTACCTCTGACGACCATACCGCTCATACACGAAAATACAAGCGGTGGACACTCTAGATGACTAGTCGGCTGGGACCGCCTGTGGGGCCCACCGGTCGGACAACCAGCGAGACCTTTGCCTCTGCCTATATAAGGAGGCGGGGCCTCGATAGAAAGGGTTGGTCTCGGTGCATTTAAGGCGGTTGCTAGAATACGACTTGAGGAGCACCTGTGGCTCGTATATCCCACATAGATAGATCGGGCATGAGTAGGGGCTTTACCTCACCACGAGGGCCACGAACACAGGTACTTCTTGCGTCACTTCGCTCGCTTGTATCCAATCCGCTGCGACGCCGTCGATAGCTTCCTGCTAGTCCCCACACCTCTATCTAACCTCCTCAGTCGCCGTTCCCAATACAACGGCGGTTGGCGCCCACCATGGGGCAAATGGCGACTAGAGTCACGTTCGCGGGACCCCGCACTTCAGCGGTGGCGCGTGGCCTCGGCCTGGTGCTCACGCTTCGGCAAGTTTGGCTGCGTCATCGACAACGCCTCTGCTTGCGGAACTTCCTTCCCAAGCGGCACCGTCCTGCTATTCGGCGATCTCCCCATCTACATCGCCATCGTCCGGGCGTTTCCCTAGGGAAATCGTCTGTCAGCGAAGCTGCCGTGCTTTCGAACGGCAGAATCTCCGCCGCACCTCGCGGCGTGGAGGTCATGATGGCGGATCTAGCTTCGCATCCACGCCAGGCCAGCGGGCGGCGCGACAAGGTCGGAACTTCCGCTCCCCGCAGCATCGGAACCGGTGGAGGATGCCATTGATCGGCTCGGCGCGGTCAACCTCGAGACAACCTGCAGGAGGCGGAGGCCAACTTCACCATGGAGAGCAGATCCTCCTCCGAGGCCATGGGCAGCGGCAACCCATAAGCCCGGAGATCGCTAAGCGCGAATGCGGCCGTGCGCAGCCTTACTCCGGCTACCCGGGCGAGCGGCGACGGCGACATCGGGCGGTGAGCTGGGCGGTAGGATGGAGAAGACGGAGAACGGATCCGCCTGCCCTCACGGCCCACCTACAGCCGCCCATCAAGAACTCTGCGTGGCGCGAAAGCAGAAGAACTACCAGCACGGAGGCGAGGCGAAACCCGCCCGACGCGCTCGCGTCGAGAGCTCCTCGCGTCGCGAACAAGCGGCAGCGCCAACCGTGACGAGAGGACCTTAGCTACTCGGAGGAAGCAAGCTACCGCCAACAGCGCGCGCATGCCGACACCCATCGGCGTCCTCCCTCGGCCGCCCGGGGCCCGCAGCGCGCGCGGCTTCCGAACGAGGGCCAGCCACCGAGGCGAGACGGTGAACAGCAACCGCCACCTCCCCCACCACCAGGGCCCTAGACCAGCGGTTCCGCCTCTCGGGCGGGTGGGGGCGCCCAACCCGGATTCTCCGGATGCCCGCGACCGCATCGAGCTCCTCGCTCAAGCGCGCGTCACGGAGGAGGAAGATTCTACCGGTCCGGTTTGTTTCGGACCCCGCATCCAGAACGAGCCATTTCCGGATACATTCTCCCTGCCTAGGGACACCCCGTCTGACAGCGGCATGAAGCGGAAGGCGGGTGACCGACTACGCTTCTGCGGTCGGCGCCATGCCCGGGAATAAGCGCACACCTGTGCGCTCGTCCCTCTCATGCTAACCGGTCGGCAGGACATGGCTCAATAGCCTTGCGCCCAACACATCAACGCTGGCGACTTGAGAAGGTGTTCGTCCGCAACTTCAATAGCGCGTACAAGCGTCCGGGGCGCCCGCGCGACCTGGCCTTGTGCGTCGGGTGACCGAAACCGCGAGTACCTCGCCAAGTGGACGGAGCTCCGCAAAACTTGCGAGGGCATCCTGGAGAGCCAAGCCATCAGCTTCTTCATCGAAGGATGCCGAGAGGGCACCATGCTTCGCCACCGGCTACTGTGTGACGAGCCGAAAACCATGGCGGAGCTTATGACGGTCGCGGAGCAGTACGCCATGGCGGATGCCGCCATGAAGAAGCCCCTCCGAGTAAACGCGGACGGCCGTCCGACTCCCACGGAGCCGGCTCGCGACCGTCCGAGCAATCCGACTGGTGAAGCCGGATCCTCCAGACGCCACGACAACGACAACCGGTTCCATGGGGACCGCCAGGCCGGACAACAGAAGCCTCGCTACCACGCAGCGGAGTCAATCTTGTGGAGGGTGCGCCCGACGCACCGGCTAACGACGCAAGAAGGCAGACGCCCCGGCTCACCTTCGACCAGATGATTGATGGCCCGTGCAAGTGGCATAGCGGTCCCTTCAAACCGGCTACACACACCACCCGGAACTGCAGCTGGACTCGCCAGCTAAAGGACCAAGGCAACCAGCCTCGTCTCCCGCCTCCCCCACCGGGTGGACCCCCGCCACCGGCTAGGGGAGCCGGCAATGACGGTAACGGCAGCAGCAACAACAACGGCTACCCCAGCCGCACGCCGCCTACCACATCTTGAGGCGGGCGGGGCGACAAGCATAGCCGCGGCGACGCTCGAAGGAGGTCAACACCATCGTTTCTTGGTCCCCGATGCACTGGTCGGAAACCCCATCACACAGGCGGGCAGATCAGCTGAGCATCTGCCGACTCCGGGCTACGCCATGGTGCTCGACCCCTCATCGTCTCCAGCGCACTGCCGATTCTCGCGTCCTCATCGGCCAGGCAGCCTCAACCTCCTCTACCAGTCCTCGCTGGAGAAGCTGGGCATTCGCGAAAGCGACCTGCGCCCGACTACCACGACGTTCCACGGCATACTGCCGGGGCCAGCCTGCGCTCCGCTAGGGAAAATCCAGCTGGACGTCATCTTTGGGACCAAGGAGAACTTCCGCCGCGAACCAATCTGGTTTGAAGTCGTAAATCTGACGAGCTCCTACCATGCTCTCCTCGGGCGCCCCGCCCTCGCCAAGTTCATGGCCATCCCCCACTACGTGTACCTCAAGACGAAGATGCCGGGACCCCACGGCGTGATCACCGTCGCCGGCTGCTTTAGGCGATCGATGGAGTGCGCCTCAGCCGGTTCCAAACTGGCAGAGGCCCTCATCATAGCCGAAGAAAAACACGCGATCATGCGCAACATGGCCATGGCCTAGCAGGACATTCCGGCTAGCAGCAAACCGGCTGGAGAAGGAGCTTTCCAGCCGGCAAAGGAGACGGAGAGGATTCTGCTCGACCCCTCTGATCCGACTAAGTTCGTCACCATTGGTGCCGGCTTAGACAGCAAATAGGATTGCTTGTCGACTTCCTCCGTGATAATCGGGACATCTTCGCATGGTCTCCCAAAGACATGCCGGGTGTGCCGAGGGAGTTCCCCGAGCACTCACTTCACGTGCGTCCAGATGCCAGGCCGGTCAAGCAACCTCTGCGCCGGTTCGTATAGGAAAAGAGAAAGATAATCGGTGACGAGATCACCCGGCTCCTTGCAGCCGGGTTCATCATGGAAGTGTACCACCCAGACTGGCTGGCGAACCCAGTCTTGGTGTTGAAGAAGAACAAGACCTTGCGCATGTGTATCGACTACACCAGCCTGAACAAGGCGTGCTCGAAAGACCCCTTCGCCTTGCCCCGTATCGATCAAGTCATCGATTCCACGGCCGGCTGTGATTTGTTGTCTTTTCTAGATTGTTATTCCGGGTATAATCAGATCCGGCTAAACCCGGCTGATCAGATTAAGACATCATTTATCACCCCCTACGGGGCTTTCTGCTATGTAACCATGCCTTTCGGCCTAAAGAACGCAGGCGCCACCTATCAGCGATGTATGCAGAAATGCTTGCACCGCAGAATAGGCGAAACGTCTGCGCTTACGTGGATGGCGTAGTCATCAAGACCAAGGAAGCGCACCCTCCTCAAGGATCTGAGAGAAACATTGGCAGCCTCCGCGATGCAGATGAAGCGAACCGGAGAAGTGCGTCTTCGGAGTACCATCCGGTCAGCTACTCGGTTTCCTCGTATCTCAACGAGGTATCGAGGCGAATCCGGAGAAGATCGTGGCCATCGAGAGGATGCAGCCGCCCAAGAACCTGCTTGGAGTCCAGAAGTTCACCAGATACCTGGCTTCCCTCGATCGTTTAAATCGGTACCGGGGAGAAGGCACTCCCGTTGTACCAACTAATGAAGAAGACGGACAAGTTCTCCTAGACTTCGCAGGCCGACACCGCGTTTCACGACCTCAAGCGCATGCTATCCACAGCGCCGATTCTAGCCACACCGGCTAGCAAGGAGCCGATGTTGCTCTATATAGCAACCACCAGACGGGTCGTCAGCGTCGTCCTGGTGGTGGAGCGCCCCGAGGAAGGCAAGGCTCAGCTGGTTCAGAGACCCATCTACTACCTCAGCGAGGTTCTCTCCCTCTCCAAGCAGAACTACCCCCACTACCAAAAGATGTGCTACGGTGTATACCTGGCATGCAAGAAGCTCAAGCACTACTTCCAGGAGCACCCGATCAAGGTCGTGTGCACTGCACCCCTTTCGGAAATCATCGGCAACTAGGATGCCACCGGCCGAGTCGCCAAGTGGCCCATCGAGCTCGCCGCCTACTCCATCCCGTACGAGCCCCGACTCACGATCAAGTCACAGGCGTTGGTGGACTTCCTCTACAACTGGGCCGAGACCCAGTATCTCCCACCGGTCCCGGATTCAGACCACTGGCGGATGCACTTCGACGAGTCGAAGATGCTCGGGGGCTTGGGAGCCGGCATCGTGCTCACCTCGCCCAAGGGAGACCGGCTGGAGTACATGCTGCAGATCCACTTCAAGGCCTCCAACAACGTAGCCGAATACGAGGCACTAGCGCACGGGCTCCGGCTGGCCAAGGAGATCGGCGTCAACCGGATCCTGTGCTTCGGTGATTCGGACTTGGTGGTGCAACAGGTGTCCGGGGAATGGGACGCTAGAGATGCAAACATGGCTCTCTACCGGTTCCACATCCAGAAGCTCAGCGCCTCCTTCGACGGGTGCGAATTTCATCACGTCCCCCGCACCAACAACGAGGTAGCCGATGCGCTCTCCAAGATAGGATCCACCAGGTAGGCCATCCCACCAGGGGTCTCCTTGGAGCATCTGCGCAAGCCATCCATCAACCTGTCGCCGGAGTCAGATTCCATCGTCTGGGCGGGAAGCGTTCTGGCGACCGGAGCAGCGGAAACGGAGCCGGCAGAACCACCAAAGAAGAAAACCCGTACCAACTCCGGCCAGGCAGTGCCCTCCGGCTCGCAAGACCCGAGGGCTGCCGGCTCGCCTAATGGCTCGGGGGCTGCCGTCCCGGATATTCCACCAGACGACCCCGACACCCGTCAGCCGGAGGACAGGAGCGTCCTCGTCATCCGGGAAGTGCCATCCTGGGCACAGCCCTTCATGAACTACATCGCCAACGGAGAACTCCCGGACGACGAGGTAGAGGCCAGGAAAATCCGATGCCACGCGCATACATACACCATCATAAACGGCGAGTTGTACAAGCGCAGTGTATCCGGTATCTTCCAAAGATGTGTCGATGTAGACACAGGCTACCGGCTACTCAAGGACATCCACCAGGGTGAGTGTGGGCACCATGCTTCGTCAAGGGCGATAGTCGCCAAGGCGTTTCGCCATGGTTTCTATTGGCCCACCGCCCTCGAGGATGCCGAGCAGCTGGTCCGCGCGTGCAATGGGTGCCAACGCTTCGGGCAGCTCAGGCACATGCCAACCTCGGTGCTCAAGACCATACGGATCACCGCCTTCGCAGTTTGGGGCCTCGACATGGTCGGGCCCTTCAAGTGAGCCACGCTGAATGACCCACTATTTGGTAGCGGTGGACAAGTTCACAAAGTGGATCGAGGCCAAGCCTATCCGGAAGCTGGATGGAGCGACGGTTGTTACCTTCTTCACCGACATCATCAACCGCTTCGGCTACCCCAATAGCATCATCATCGACAACGGCACGAACTTCGCCAAGGGGGCCTTCGCCCGGTTCTGCAGCAACAAGGGCATCCGGCTGGACCTCGCCTCCGTCGCACACCCGCAGTCCAACGGGCAAGTCGAACGAGCAAACGGATTGGTGCTAGCTGGCATCAAACCGCGTCTCATCGAACCATTGGAGCGGTCACCCGGATGTTGGATCGAAGAACTTCCGGCTGTGCTGTGGAGCCTCCGCACCACACCGCATAGGTCAACCGGCTACATGCCATTCTTCCTGGTCTACGGATCGGAAGCCGTCCTCTCCACCGACATCGAATCTGACTCCCCTCGCAAGCTCCTCTATGACGAGCAAGCCAACAAGGAGGCGCGGGAGGACGGGGTGGATCTCCTGGAGGAGGCCCGCGAGCTGGCCTTGTCCAGGTGCGCTTCATACCAGCAGCGACTACGTCGCTACCATTCAAGCAGTTCGCCAACGATTCCGTGAGGGCGACCTGGTTCTCCGGCTGGTGCAAGACACGAAGGGCATGCACAGGCTATCACCACCTGGGAGGGCCCCTTCATCATCAGTCGGGCGCTGCCCAACAACTCCTATTACCTCATCGACGCGCAGCAGCCGCGCAAGAACAAGATGGATAAATCGGACGAGGAGACCGAACGTCCTTGGAACGCGGCCCTGCTACGCCCGTTTTACACCTAGTCGCCAGACAGTGTATGTATCCCGAAAACCCCATGAATGAAAATGCGGACTCCCACGAGAATCTTGGGGGCTCCTTCTAGAAATATGTGTGCACCTGTTCTTCGGTTCAAATTTTCCGGCTCTGGCAACCCCTACCCGGGGGCTCGCCGGCTGGCCCGTCCTGTTAAGCCAACAAACCGGCTGAGTAGTGTGCGATGATGTTAGAGGCCCACTCTTCGTCTCAGCTACAGACCGCAACCCAGCTGTCCATCTAGCAAGAGCAAAAGCCCGAGGCATCCCACACGAAAAAGGGGAAGAGGCGCGACAGATCGGGCGTACCAGCCCCGGAACGAGCTCTAACCAATCCAGCTGCTAAGCCGCTAGTACCGTGCGTAATGTACTATCAGCTCCCTTCGATTCCGGCTGCAGACCGCAACCCGGCTGCTTGGCAAGGACGAAGCGAAAACAGCAGAACACACGAGAAGGCGACTAAGTGTCTAGAAAGGAGCAAGCCAGTTTTCGAAAAAACAAGCCGTTTTCCGGCTACGATTTGACAGACTAACCTATTAACCTGTGAAGATGTATGTGTGTGCATATGTGCATTCTTGTCCGACTACTTCGAGTCGGAATTCAGGAGAAGGAAAGAAGATTCGAAGTCGTTGCCTTCATCAAGCGCTCCAAATCTCGGGGGCTACACCCACTGGGTGCGCTCGCGCGCCCCTAGTGGAATCTTGTAGTTCCTGACCGGTTAAGGGCATTTAGCCGGCCGTTCGGAGCCCAGGTGAGGGCAAGGGCGGGAGCAAGAAAAGACAAGAAAGATTCGAAGCAGCTGGCTATGCCAGCGACTCTGAATCTCGAGGGCTACACCTAGTGGGTGCGCTCGCGTGCCCCCACTGGAATGTTAGTTCCCCGGCTGAAGGCGTCCAGCCGACGAAAGCGGTCGACTGGGACGAGGCCAGTCGGGTAAAGTTAGAAGACTTGGCAAAAATAAGAAAGATTCGAAGCACCTGGCTACGCCAGCTATTCCGAATCTCGGGGTTACACTCAGCAGTGCGCGCCTTGCCTCCACCGAGAGGTGTAGGTCGCCCGGCTAAAGGTGTGTAGCCGGACTAAGTTAGTCGGACAAAATACGTAAAAGGAAAGCTCAACGCACAAGGAAGATTCAACAATTTCAACAATAATAAACAAGAAGGAGACGAAGCTCTCATAAGTTACCCGGCGTCACAGATAGCCGGTACAAACGAACAAAGTTCACAAACGTATAAGACAAGACAAATACACCCGGCATCCCGGGGCAGCAGCTAAACAACAGGGCCTTTGCCGTGGGGGAGTTCTTGGCCGGCAGAAGCTGGGGGCGGAGGAGGAGCCGCAGTGCTCGATCCGGCTCCGGCGCTGGCAGGCGGCGGCACCGGGGCCTCCACATCGGGAGTACCGATGGACTCCGAGTCGGTGAGCACCTCGTCCGGGTCCACATAGTCTGCAATCTTGATGGCAGACCCGCGAAGCTCCGGATGGGCTTGGCGGATGGCGGCAAGATCGGCTCCGGCACGGAAGCCCCCATCGATCTTCTCGACGCGAGCGTCCTTGTACCAGGAGAGCATTAGTGCCAGGGCCATCTCCGCTCCGGCCCGCGCCGCCAGGTCCCGCAGCCGGTCCACCGCAGCCGGTACCTCTCCCACTTTCGCCGCTAGCTGCGCCATCGTCTCCGGAACCGGAGCCTCCGGCCACACGAAGGAGAAGACATCCTGCGCCGCTTGAGGAAGCTTCGCAGCTTCCTCGCCAAGAAGGACGACGAGCTCTGGGCAGAGGCGCGCCCCGTCGATTCTCCTGCAGCCGGTTGTAGGCCAGCAGGTCTATGCCGGGGTAAAAAGCTGTCAGAAAAGAGGAGTCAGATCCGGCTAGCGGATCCGGAAAGAAAGGAAGACGGAAGAAGAACTCACAGTGTGGCCGACCTGCATCAGCTCCTCCACCAGCGCCTTCTCCTTGACCGCTAGCCGTTTTATCTCCTTCTCTTGGTCCTTGTTCTGGGCCTCGAGGAGGGAGAAGGCTTCGGCCCGACTAGCGAGCGAGGCGTCGCGCTCCTTGACGGTGGCCTCCAAACCGTCTACTCGCGCGTGCCAATCCTTGTTCTGCAAGCGCAGAGTGGAGTTGGACCTGCTCAGCCGGTTGTTCGCTTTCTTGAAGCGATCGATCTCGCGCTGAGCGCACACGAGGATAGCTGCAACGAAACCGGCTATCAGTAAAAAAAAGAGAGAGAGTAAGACGGATAAAGCAAACTTACTCTGGGAGGTCCCGTTGGCGGCAGCAAGCTTCTGCTCCAGGGTCCGGTTCCCGCCGGCTGTGGCCTCAAGCAGCCGGATCTCCTTCACCGCCAGCTCGAGCGTGGCGGCAAGATCCGACAGCGAAGCAGCGGAGGAGGCGTCGTCATCCACGACGTTGACGGCCAAAGACTCCTTTGCCGTGACCACCGCTGTTAGCCACTCCTCCCCGAGTTCCTCGTCGGAGTTGTCATCGCCAACAACAACGAGCTCCTTGCCGGCAGCCCCCCGCGCGCCCGCGGAGGAACCTTCCGGCTGGGGACCCTCCGGCTGGGAGGAGGCACCCTCAGCCTCAGAAGAAGGAGAGGCGCCGGTTGGCTCAGTCGGGGCGTGGGACGGCGACCCAGTTGGCGCCCGAGCCGGGCTCGCGGCTCTGAAAGAAACCAACGCGCTAAGAAGAAGGAGGAAAAGGCAAAGGCAAAATAAGCCAAATTCGGAAAAACAAGAAGGAAGACAAATAGAGGGAGGGCACCGAAAATAGAGGGGGAGAGGAAAACGCACTGCACGACTGGGCGGCCTTTCTTCGGCCGGCCAATGGGGCTCGGGCGGGGCTGCTCGCTGGGCAGTTTGCATGGAGTCAACGGCCGGAGCCGCTCCACCTGCTTCGCGTCCGGCCGAGAGCGTGTCACTGCCGGCTCCATGATCGGCCGACCTCCTCCTCCTCGTGCACCTCAGCGGCTGGTCGGGCTTCGTCGTTCCGGCTGGGGAAGGCATCGCCGTCCCCATCCGATTCCTCGCCGGACCGCCGAGCACGTGGCTCGGGCAAGTCTGGCATGAATACCTCAAGGGGAGCCTCGCCCTCCTCGCGAAGGATGCAGGCGAAGATCTGATGAATGCAAGAAATCAATCAGACAGAACAAGGAAATAACATAGAAAGAATAAGAAAAATTTCCGGCTACGAAGAACTTACCCGGGGCGCGCGGTTCTCCCGGCTGTAGGGCGCCAGACTGAACTTCCAGTTCTCTAGCAGCCGCTCCTTGCTGATCGTCCACAACCACTCCTTCAAGTTGTGGTAGCGGGGATCGCGGCGCGACAGTCGGGTCGGGTCCAGCCGGCCCGAGTAGTAGCACATCTTGTGCGCCCACTGCTGCAGCGACATCATCAGCCGGGACATCCAGCTAAGAGTGATGTCCCGACCGGTTAGCTGGCAGGTGACAAGGGAGCGCATGCGTGCTAGCATCGCATCCGTCTCCGTCTTGTCGCCGTGGATCTTCAGATCCCAGTTCTGCCGACTGGACTCGACGTCTTGGAAGGCTGGCAGGTTTATCCGGTCGATGTTGGTGACGTTCTTGACGTAGAAGTACGACTGCTGCCACAGCCGTACCGTGTCCTGGAGCAAGAACTTATGGTAGCCGAATTGGGTGCGGGAGTATATGGAGGCGCCACCGCAGACGACTAGTGGCCCCTTCGTGTACTGCACCTGCGGCCGAACTCGGAAGAGCTAGCAGAAGAGCCCGAGATCCGGCTGGATCCCGAGGTAACTCTCGCAGAACGCCATGAAGTGCGCCAGCGTTCCGATTGCGTTGGCGCCGAGGTGGTGGAGGCGGAGGTCGAAGAAGGCCAAGAACATAAGGAATAATGGATGCAGCGGTAGCGCGAACCCGTGCGCCAGGTGCGAAAGGAAGATGACGCGTTCCCCCTCTGCCGGATGCGGCGACACCTCCCCCACCGGCGCCAACCGCACCGCCACCTCCTCTGCCGGCGGGAGGACGCGGGTCGCGCGATACTTCGTGATTTGGTCCTCGGTGACGGAGGTGATGGGTTCGTAGCATGGAAAACAAAAAATTTCTACCGCAAGAACGAACAAAACCCAGATCTAATCTAGATAAAAGCCAAGATCTAATCTACTAGACATGAGCAACGAGATAGATCGGTACTAACCTCAGAGAACCGAAAGCGTTAACTAGATTAGATCTCGTGGATGTTGTAGTCGTTCACTTGCCGGTCTCAAGATCGTGGACGATCCTTCCGCGCCGTGTTCGCGGCGCTTCCATGACGGTCACACGTGCGGAGTCGAAGGCACCTTCCTCTCCCGTTCCAAATGAGCGTGAGGTAGTAGATCTTCTCCACGGAATCCCAGCACGACGGGCGTGGTGGTGGTGGTGGAGATGAGAATTCTGCAGGGCTTCGCCTATGCCTGCGTAAGAAAGCGTGGAGGAGAGAGGCGGTGATTGGGAGTTATGAGACAAGTAAGAGGGGCGCCTCCCTTCTATTTAAAGGAGGGAGGCGGGGAGGGGAGTCCTAGTAGGACTCCCTCCTCCTTGGGCCGGCGGGTTGGGGGGGAGGAGTCCTCCTCCCCCACGAATCCGTGTAGTACCCCACTTGGTTTCTTTGATCCCTTTCTTGGTTTTCAAGCAAACTCCAAGAAATCCTCTAGAACCTTCCAGAACATTCCGAAACCTTCTAGAATCTCCATACAAACACTCCGGAACATTTCCTAACTTAGAAAATGATTCCCAATATATGAATCTCATTCTCCGGACCATTCCGGATCTCCTCGTGATGTCCCGGATCCATTCCGAGACTCCGAACAACATTCGGTCTCCAACGCAAATTCCATATCTACTTCAAACAACTTCGAACCTTAAGTGTGTCACCCTACGGTTCGTGAATATGCAGACATGATGAAGACACCTCTCCCATCAATAACCATCAGCGGGATCTAGAGATCCATAACGGCTCCCACACACTCAAAGATTACTTCGTGATCGATTGAACCAATTAACATACGAAACCAATTCCCTTTGTCTCGCGACATTCTACTTATCCGAGGTTTGATCGTCGGTATCTTCATACCTAAGTTCTTCCTCGTTACTGATAAGTACTCTTTACTCGTTCCATGTTATGTCATCCCTTGTGACCTAGTCACATGCTTGCAAGCTATCTAGATGACATTCCACCGAGAGGGCCCAGAGTATATCTATCCGTCATATGGATGGACAAATCCCAATCTTGGTCTATGCGCTTCAACACATACTTTCAGAATACCCAATGACACCTTTATAACCGCCTAGTTACGAAGCAGCGTTTGATGTCATCAAAGTATCCATCCGGTGATGGTGATTAACATAACCTCATGGTCGAAGGATTAGGTTACTATGTATTTCAAAGCTTACAGCAATACGAACTTAATAACTTGATCTTATGCTACGCTTACTATGGGTGTGTCCATCACATCATTCTCCTAATGATATAACCTTGTTATTAATCACATCCAATGTCCATGATCAGGAAACCATGATCATCAATCAATCAACAAGCTAGTTTAACAAGAGGCTTACCAGGGACTCTTTTATGTTCACAAAACACACAAGTATTAGTGTTTCCTAATAATACAATTATAGCATGGGATGTAAACATTCATCATAAACACAAAGATATAATAATAATCTCTTTTATTATTGCCTCTTGGGCATATCTCCAACAGTCTCCCACTTGCACTAGAGTCAATAATCTAGATTACATGGTAATATACCGAACACCCATGGCGTTCTGGTGTTGGTCATGCTTTGCTCTAGGGAGAGGTTTAGTCAACGGATCTGGTACATTCAGATCAGTGTGTACTTTGCAAATCTTTATGTCACCATCTTGGACATACTCGCGAATATCATGAAAACGTAGCTTGATGTGCTTCAGCTTGCTATGTGACCTTGGCTCCTGTGCATTAGCTATGGCACCTGTGTTGTCACGTAGATGGCCATCGGGTCTAACGCACTGGGAACCATGCCAAGTTCAGTAATGAACTCCTTCATCCATATGCCTTCTTGTGCAGCCTCCAAAGCAGCTATGTATTCCGATTCAGTTGAAGATTTCGCCACAATGCTCTGCTTGGCACTCCTCCAGCTTATTGCACCACCATTCAAAATAAATACGTATCCAGACTGTGACTTCGAGTTATCTGGATCGGTGTTCCAACTAGCATCAGTGTAACCGTTTACAACAAGCTATTCATCACCTCCATAAGAAAGAACCATATCCTTAGTCCTATTCAGGTACTTTAGGATATTCTTGAACGCTGTCCAATGTTCCATTCCAGGATCACTTTGATATCTGCTAGTCAAACTAACAACATGTGCTATATCCGGTCTCGTACACAGCATGGCATACATGATAGAACCTATGGCCGAGGCATAGGGAATTTTATTCATCTTTTCTCTATCTTCTGCCGTAGCTGGACTTTGAGTTTTACTCAAGGTCTTACCTGACAACATGGGCACGAACCCTTCCTTGCTCTCTTCCATTCTAAACTTCTTTAGAACTTTGTCTAAGTATGTACTTTGTGAAAGCGCTATTAGGCGTCTTGATCTATCTCTATAAATCTTGATGCCTAGAATATATGCCGCTTCGCCAAGATCCTTCATCGAAAAACTATTATTCAAATAGGTTTTGACGCTATTAAGAAGTTCTATATCATTCCCAATCAACAATATGTCATCTACATATAGTACTAGGAATACTATAGAGCTCCCACTCACTTTCTTGTAAATACAAGCTTCTCCATAAGTTTGTATAAATCCAAAATTTTTGATTACTTTATCAAAACGTTGATTCCAACTCCGGGATGCTTGCTTCAGTCCATAAATGGAGCGCCAAAGTTTGCATACCTTGTCAGCATCTTTAGGATCGACAAAACCCTTGGGTTGTACCATATACAACTCTTCCTCAATGTCACCATTAAGGAACGCCGTTTTGACATCCATCTGCCAAATTTCATAATCGAAATATGCAGCGATTGCTAACATAATCCTCACAGACTTTAGCTTCACTACTGGTGAGAAAGTCTCATCGTAGTCAACTCCTTGAATTTTTCGGAACCCTTTTGCAACAAGTCGAGCTTTATAGACGGTAACATTACCATCAGCATCTGTTTTTCTTTTGAAAATCCATTTGTTCTCGACAGCCTTTCGGCCATCCGGTAAGTCCACCAAAGTCCATACTTGGTTTTCGTACATGGATCCCATTTCGGATTTCATGGCTTCTAGCCATTTGTTGGAATCTGGGCTCACCATAGCTTCTTCATATGTCGCAGGGTCATCAGTGTTGTCCACCAACATGACGTTCAAGGAAGAGTCATACCACTCAGGAGTGGTACGAACCCTTGTTGACCTGCGAGGTTCAGTAGTAACTTCGTTCGAAGTTTCATGATCATCATCATTAGCTTCCTCTCCAATTGGTGCAGGCGGCACAGAAACATCTTCCGGTGTTGCGCTACTCTCAACTCCGAAAGAAGGTTCAACAACCTCGTCGAGTTCTACTTTCCTTCCAGTCAATTCCTTCTCCAGAAAGGATCCATTCTTAGCAACAAAAACTTTGCCTTTGGATCTATGATAGAAGGTATACCCAATTGTTTCTTTAGGGTATCCTATGAAGACGCATTTCTCCGCTTTGGGTTCAAGCTTATCTGGTTGTAACTTCTTTACATACGCTTCGCAGCCCCAAACTTTAAGGAACGACAACTTGGGTTTCTTACCAAACCATTATTCATATGGTGTCATTTCAACAGATTTAGATGGTGCCCTATTTAAAGTGAATGCGGCTGTCTCTAATGCATAGCCCCAAAATGATAACGGTAAATCTGTAAGAGACATCATAGACCGAACCATATCTAAGAGAGTTCGATTACGACGTTCGG
This sequence comes from Avena insularis, assembly GCA_023614405.1. Taxonomy (NCBI): domain Eukaryota; kingdom Viridiplantae; phylum Streptophyta; class Magnoliopsida; order Poales; family Poaceae; genus Avena; species Avena insularis. The sequence goes on along the minus strand of CM042688.1, from coordinate 114,969,416 downwards.
ACACACCATTACGCTATGGTATTCCCGGCGGTGTCAACTGTGAAAGTATTCCACATTTCTTTAAATGCATGCCAAACTCATAACTCAGATATTCACCTCCGCGGTCAGAACGCAGAAACTTAATCTTCTTGTTACGATGATTTTCCACTTCACTTTGAAATTCCTTAAACTTCTCGAAAGTTTCAGATTTATGTTTCATAAAGTAGACATACCCATATGTACTCAAGTCATCCGTGAAAGTGAGAACATAACGATATCCACCACGCGATGCTACACTCATTGGACCACACACATCGGTATGTATTATTTCCACTAAGTCTGTAGCTCGCTCCATTATTCCAGAGAATGGAGTCTTAGTCATTTTTCCCATTAGACATGCTTCGCATCTTTCAAGTGATTCAAAATCAAGTGATTCAAGAAGTCCATCAGAATGGAGTTTCTTCATACGCTTCTCTCCAATGTGACCAAGACGACAGTGCCACATGTATGTAGAATTATCATTCAATTTTATTCGTTTAGCATCTATGTTGTGAACATGTGTATCACTACTATCGAGATTCAATAAGAATAAACCATTCATCTCAGGTGCATAACCATAAAAGATATTACTCATATAAATCGAACAATCTTTATTCTCAGACTTAAAAGAGTAACCGTCTCGCAATAAACAAGATCCAGATATAATGTTCATGCTTAACACAGGCACCAAATAACAATTATTTAAATTTAAAACTAATCCCGATGGTAGATGTAGAGGGAGCGTGCATGACGCGATCACATCAACCTTGGAGCCATTTCCAACGCATCGTCACCTCGTCTCTTGCCGGTCTTCGTTTATTCCGCAGCTCTGCTTCGAGTTAAAAATATGAGTAACGAACCAAGATCAAATACCGAGCACTACTACGATTACTAGTAAGATACACATCTATAACATGTATATCGAATATACCTTTCTTCTTGATGTTGCCGTTCTTGAGATCCGCTTGGTATTTGGGGCGATTACGCCCAAAGGACCAGCACCCTTGCGAGAAGCACTGGTTTCAGGTTTAGGACCAGCCTTGGGCTTCTTAGCAGGTGCGGCAGCTTTCTTGCCATCCTTCTTGAAGTTGCCCTTGTTCTTAGGCTTGCCCCGTTTCTTGAAATTGGTGGTCTTATTGACCATCAACACTTGGTGTTCTTTCATGATCTCCACTTCAGTAGTTTTCAGCATGGGCGATAGTTCGAGTAACGTCTTGTTCATGCAAAGGCATATTGTAGTTCATCACAAAGTTCTTGTAACTTGGTGGCAGTGATTGGAGGACACGGTGAATCCCCAATTCATAAGGAATCGGTATCCCAACTCTCGGAGTTTGTTTGCGTGCCCAGACATGGTGAGCACGTGCTCGCTAACGGAGCTACCCTCTTCCATCTTGCAGGTAAAGAACTTCTCGGAAGCTTCATAGCTTTCCATGGCATGAAGTCTCAAATATGAGTTTGAGCTCCTTAATGATTTCAAATGGGTCATGGTGCTCAAAATGCTTTTGAAGTCCGATTCTAAACCGCATGTGATAGCACAATCGAATCGTGGAGTAGTGATGTTTCCGAGTGGCATAAACATTCTTTACGTCATCGGTGGCATCTTCTGCAGGTGGATCACCTAGCGGTGCTTCGAGCACATAGGTCAACTGACCAGCCCTGAGGATGATCTTCAGTCCACAGAACCAGTCCGTGAAATTTCTTCCATTATTCTTAAGCTTTTCTTTCTCTAGGAACGCATTGAAATTGATGGAAACGTTCGCCATTATCTACAACATATTTGCAAGTAGTTAAGACTAAGTTTATGATAAATAGTGTTCTAATTTAATTCTTAAATCAACTAGGTGAACTCCCACTCAAAACAACATCCCTCGCAGTTGTTTTAGTGATTACACGAACCAAATCCACTACACCAAGTCTGATCATCACGTGAGATGATGTAGCTTCATCGGCGAACAATCTTCATGTTCATCATATCAATCATATGACTCATGCTCTACCTTTCGGTATTCCGTGTTTCAAGACCATGTCTGTACATGCTAGGCTCGTCAAGATTATCCTTAGTTTCCGCATGTGCAAATCTGGCTTGCACCCGTTGTATGCACACGTAGAGTCTATCACACCCGATCATCACGAGATGCTTCGAAACGACGAGTCTTAGCAACGGTGCCAACTAAGGATGAACACTTTATTACTTGATATTTAGTGAGAGGGATCATCTTATAATGCTACCGTCGCGATCTAAGCAATACAAGATGCAAAAAGGATTAACATCACAGGCAATTCATAATTAGTGTGATATGATATGGCCCTTTCTTTTATGCCTTCGATCTCCATCTCCAAAGCACGGACATGATCTCCATCATCACCAGCATTGCGTCAAGGTCCGTGGCGCCGCTTCATGGTTGTCCATCATCACCAGCAACTATCACAACTACTTGGAACAAAGCTATTACAAGATGAATAGACACGCAGGTCTTAACAGAATTAAAGACAACCATTAGGCTCCTGCCGGTTGCCATATTACAACAAGGATCATTGCATACATCAAATACAATCACAATCACATGTAGGCCATATCACATCACAAAACCCCTGCAAAAACAAGTTAGACGCCTCTAATTTTCTTTGCAAGTTTTACGTGGCTTGGGGCTTTCGACTAAGAACGCATCTTACCTACGAAACTGAACCACAACGTTGATACAAGTGCTATCAAGTGCAAAGTGTAGATTTGATCTATACTATGATGGGAGAGACAGACACCCGCAAAGCCACTTGTGCAATACGAGTTGCACGCCAAGCGTGGAGCAAGTCTCATGTACGATGACATGTAATGTTAGCACGAGCCGCTTCATCCCACCATACCGCAAGATGCAAAGTACACATATAGCAAAAGACGGCACGAACACCAACGCTCACAACCTCATTGTGTTCTACTCGTGCAACAGATCTACGCATAGACAAGGCTCTGATACCACTGATGGGTTCGTAGCATGGAAAACAAAAAATTTCTACCGCAAGAACGAACAAAACCTAGATCTAATCTAGATAAAAGCCAAGATCTAATCTACTAGACATGAGCAACGAGATAGATCGGTACTAACCCTCGTAGAACCGAAAGTGTTAACGAGATTAGATCTCGTGGATGATGTAGTCGATCACTTGCCGATCTCAAGATCGTGTGGACGATACTTCCGCAGCGTTCGGCGGCGCTTCCATGACGGTCACACGTGCAGTCGGCAGACCTTCCTCTCCCTGTTCCGTGAGCAGCGGAGGTAGTAGATCTTCTCCACGGAATCCCAGCAGCACGACGGCGTGGTGGTGGTGGTGGAGATGAGAAATCTGCAGGGATTCGCCTATGCCTGTGCAGAAGAAACATGGAGGAGAGAGGCGGCTGTGATTGGGAGTTATGAGACAAGTTGCAAGAGGGGGCGCCCCCTCCCTTCTATTTAAAGGAGGGAGGCGCGCCTGGGGAGGGGGAGTCCTAGTAGGACTCCCTCCTCCTTGGGTCAAGGGTTGGGGAGGAGTCCTCCCCCACGAATCCGTGTAGTACCCACTTGGTTTCTTTGATCCCTTTCTTGGTTTTCAAGCAAACTCCAAGAAATCCTCTAGAACCTTCGAACATTCGAAACCTTCTAGAATCTCCATACAACACTCGGAACATTTCCTAACTTAGAAAATGATTCCCAATATATGAATCTCATTCTTGGACCATTCCGGATCTCCTCGTGATGTCCCGGATCCATTCCGAGACTCAACAACATTCGTCTCCAACGCAAATTCCATATCTACTTCAAACAACTTCAACCTTAAGTGTGTCACCCTACGGTTCGTGAATATGCATGATGAAGACACCTCTCCCATCAATAACCATCAGCGGGATCTGGAGATCCATAACGGCTCCCACATACTCAACGATTACTTCGTGATCGATTGAACCAATTAACATACGAAACCAATTCCCTTTGTCTCGCGACATTCTACTTATCCGAGGTTTGATCGTGTATCTTCATACCTAGTTCTTCCTCACATCGATAAGTACTCTTTACTCGTTCCATGTTATGTCATCCCTTGTGACCTAGTCACATGCTTGCAAGCTATCTAGATGACATTCCACCGAGAGGGCCCAGAGTATATCTATCCGTCATATGGATGGACAAATCCCAATCTTGGTCTATGTGCTTCAACACATACTTTCAGAATACCCAATGACACCTTTATAACCGCCCAGTTACGAAGCGGCGTTTGATGTCATCAAAGTATCCATCCGGTGATGGTGATTAACATAACCTCATGGTCGAAGGATTAGGTTACTATGTATTTCAAAGCTAAGAATACAAACTTAATGACTTGATCTTATGCTACGCTTACTATGGGTGTGTGTCCATCACATCATTCTCCTAATGATATAACCTTGTTATTAATCACATCCAATGTCCATGATCAGGAAACCATGATCATCAATCAATCAACAAGCTAGTTTAACAAGAGGCTTACCAGGGACTCTTTTATGTTTACAAAACACACAAGTATTAGTGTTTCCTAATAATACAATTATAGCATGGGATGTAAACATTCATCATAAACACAAAGATATAATAATAATCTCTTTTATTATTGCCTCTTGGGCATATCTCCAACAGGAGGAGCCGCACCAGGCTCCGCGGTCGGCGGCCATTTCCGGCTGAGGGAGAGGAGCGGCAACGGAAGAGTGACGGTGGCTGAACGCGTCGGCCAGCAGGCGGCCTTGAGAGGGCAAGAACGCAGGGGCAAGAGCACGCGAGGGAGAAGGAGATTGCAGCGGGGGAGCGAAGGAAAAGAACTGCCTCCCTCGCGGCGTCCCTTTAAAGGATCGGAAGGGCAACCGTCGGCAGGACCACGTGGCGTGCATCCGGGCAACCCACATCCCAACCGCCGCTTGGATCCCGTGTGCCAGGACAGGATGCGCAGAAGATCCTGGAGCGAGAACCGAAGCGCCGGACAGCAGTTTCTCGAGGCAACGTGCGACAGGATGTTACGCTGCCCGCCGCAGAGCAATGATGGCGGCGGCGTCTGCGTGGCGTCGACCGACAGCGTCACGGGTAGCGAACCGCCCGAGCTCAGCCGGATGAAAATTGAAAAGAAGGAGCGCCACAGACATTTCGCCTAAGGGCGGAATCCACACGCTCTCGGGGGCTAGTGTCAGGGGGATGATCCCCGGGTACCCCATCCAAATAAGAAACAAGAGCGGTCGTCGCGTCGGTGACGGATGCAGCCAGACGGGACGGGCCGCTATCACCAGAGAGCGGATCGAAAGAGACCGGATACGACGGCGTGGCGGACCCAATCGAGAGACAGACGACGTATCGATTGCGATGCACGCAATATAATGACAAGACGGGCAACCACCTGTCCATACCGAAGACTTTGCATGGATGACGCTGGAACAGTGGCCTGTGCTGACGACAGGCTCGCACGGCGTCCACTGTACCTACGACAGCCATACCGCTCATACACCGAAAAGACAAGCTAGGTTGGACACTGTAGATGACTAGTCGGCTGGGACCCGCCTGTGGGGCCCGCCAGTCGGACTAGCCAGCGAGACCTTTGCCTCTCTGCGTATATAAGGAGAGGCAGGGCCTCAGTAGAAAGGGTTGGTCTCAGTGCATTTAAAGCAGTTGCTAGAGAATACAGCTCGAGGAGCACATGTAGCTCGTATATCCCACATAGATAGATCAGGCAGGAGTAGGGGCTTTACCTCACCACGAGGGCCCCGAACCTGGGTACTTCTTGCGTCCCGCTACGCTCGCTTGTATCCAATCCTGCCCGCGGACGCTGTCGATAGCTTCCCTGCTAGTCCCCACACCTCTATCTAACCTCCTCAGGTACTGCCGTTCCCAATACAACGACAAAGATCAAGAAAAAACAGCGTTACAACGCCTTTTGGTGTGTTCTGCTACAACACAATGCCCTTCGGGCTAAAGAACACAGGAGCCACCTACCAATGGTGCATGCAGGCTTGCCTCAAGAACCAACTTGGTCGCAACATTCAAGTCTATGTCGACGACATAGTAATCAAGATCAAAGAGGAAGCCTCACTAATCGACGATTTGCACGAAACCTTCGCCAACCTCGACCGCTACCGGATCAAGCTCAATCCGGACAAATGCGCCTTTGGCGTACCATCTGGGCAACTACTCGGGTATCTTATCTCCATGAGAGGGATCAAAGCGAACCCGAAGAAAGTAAAAGCCGTACTGGCCATGGAGAAGCCGAAAAACATAAGAGGCGTCCAGCAACTGGCTGGGCGAATCGCGGCGCTCAGTCGATTCGTCAGTCGAATGGGCAAGAAGGCACTACCTTTCTACCAATTCCTCCGCAAAGCCAACAAATTCGAGTGGACCAATGAGGCACAGGAAGCATTCGAAGACCTCAAGCGCCTACTATCCACCTCGCCAGTACTGGTGACCCCACGCGAAAGGGAACCACTATTGCTATACATCTCCGCCACCAACCAGGTGGTCAGCATGGTGCTCGTGGTAGAACGAGCCGAGGAAAACAAGGTCCATGGAGTACATCGCCCAGTCTAGTACCTCAACGAGGTACTCACGCCAACAAAATAGTGGTACCTGCACTACCAAAAACTGGCATACGACGTCTTCATGATGGCCCGACGACTGCGCCACTACTTCCAGGAACACCCAATTGTGGTAGTCAACGACGCCCCGCTTGGGCACATCCTCATCCAATCCCGACGCCACCGGACGAGTCGCACTTTGGGGAATCGAACTGTCTCCACGAGACATTACATATGAAAAACGCGATGCAATCAAGTCGCAAGTTCTCCCTGACTTCCTCGTGCACTGGATGGAGAACCAGCTCCCCGAAAAACCAGATATGTCCTACCTCTGGACAATGCACTTCGACAGTTCCAAGCGAAAGGACGGGGCCGACGCAGGTGTCATACTGACATCGCCCCAGGTAGACAAGCTGAAATATATCTTGCGAATGCAGTTCACCGCCTCCAACAACGAAGCTGAATACGAGGCCCTACTGCACGGGATGAGGATGGCAAAAGCCTGCGGCGCCAAGAGGCTCATAATATATGGCGACTCCAAGTTGGTCGTCAACCAGACAATGCACGAGTGCGATGCACTGAACGACAACATGATTTCCTACCGCGACCTCTACGACACACTCGAAGGGGATTTCGACGATTGCGAGCTACGGCACATAGGTCACGAAAGCAATGAAGAGGCGGACACACTCGCCAACATAGGCTCTACCTGCGCCCCCATACCACCTGGGGTATTTCTCGAGCGCATCTGTGAACGCTCCATCAAGCCAAAGGCTGCAGGGCAGAAAACAAGCGTAGCACCGGACTCGGGGGCTATGTTGCCCAATGAGCCAATGGCACTCGACGACTTGGAGCTGGATACAGGACTCGAAGGACCAATGAGCGTCATGATGATCGAGCCATCCCGGACTCAACCGTACATCACGTACCTTCTCAACAAGAGGCTACCGGACGATCCGACTAACGCACGGCACATCGTGCGGCGATCCAAGGCATTCGCCGTTATCAACGGCGAACTATACAAGCGCAGCATCACAGGAGTACTCCAATGATGCGTCTCCACGGCCGATGGAAGAGTTGTTCTCCTCGACATCCATGAGGGGACCTGCGGGCACCACGCCGGCAGTCGCGCCCTCGTTGCCAAAGCTCTACGAGCTGGATTCTACTGGCCAAAGGCCATGCGCGACGCTAAGGACATCGTCCAGAAATGCAACGTGTGTCAGTGATTCGCGGACAAGCCACACGCACCTGGTGTAGAGCTCCGGCCAATTCCATTGGCCTGGCCCTTCGCGCAATGGGGACTCGACATGGTCGGCAAGCTCCCAAAGTCCTCACGAGGAGGCTACGTCTACCTCCTGGTCGCAGTCGACAAATTCACCAAGTGGATAGAGGCCATGCCAGTGACCAATCAGTCAGGATACAGCGCAGTCAAGTTCTTTGAGTCCATCATCTACCACTTCGGAGTACCACACAGCATCATCACGAACAATGGGACGAACTTCACATCCAAGGAGTTCCAAGAATTCTGTGAGAATCTAGGAATCAACGTCAGCTATGCCTCCGTAGCACATCCACAGACCAACGGCCAGGTCGAAAAAGCTAACGGGCTCGTTTGCGGCAGCATCAAGAAGCGACTCCTTATGCCACTCGAATAGGCCGTGGGTTGCTGGCCAGATAAACTACAATCAGTACTCTGGAGCCTACGCACAACTCCAAACAGCGCCATAGGGTACACTCCGTTCTTCATGGTGCATGGGGCCGAAGCGGTGCTACCCGCCGAAGTACGATACAAAGCACCACGTGTGGTCGCTTACAGCGAGCAAGAGTCAACTCTTGCACTCGAAGACTCCGTCGACCTCTTTGACGAGGCACGGGAAATCGCTGCGGAAAGATCAACGATCTACCAGCAGAACCTGCGCAACTACCACAGCAAAAGGCTACGCCCCAGGTCCTTCGTCAAAGGCGACCTGGTCCTGCGACTGAAACAGCAAGGGCATCTCAAGCTCGAGTCCCCCTGGGAGGGACCATACGTGATTACAGAAGTAAACCCAGGTGGCGCCTATTGACTTAAAGATTTAGAGACAGGAGTCGCATACTCCAACCCTTGGAATGTCGCGCAGTTGCGGCGCTTCTACCCTTAGTCATTTCTGTTTTTACATTGCAAATAAGGCTACTCAGCCAAGGCTACTTAGCCACACATTGTACCTCGTACTATCCCGCGAATAAATAAAGCTAAGTGCCTCGAAACTCTGTGTTTTTCTTTTATTTTTCGCAAATTATCCACTCGGGGGCTGCGCCACCCTATACACATCTGTTCTACGAACTAACGCGATATCCTGAGTAGCTGGCACGCCAATCGAAACCCTTGACAAACATCAACCCAGTTGCAACGCACCTAACAGGTTGACAAGGGATTGAGATAAACACAAGTCAGGCTAACAAAAAGGAGTCGCATAGTGCAACGCACTCGCAAAACATACACGCTAACAAACTCTTTATATATATCAATATTAATCAATTATACACAGCATGTCTATGAACTTTACAACATTGGTACAACTATGTGCAAGATATAAACTAAACTACTGTTGCAGCAAAGGAACGTTGGTCTGCTCCTCGAAGAAGTCAACGATCTCCTCCACTGGGCGATCCACCGCTGGTAGTGCGGAACCATGTTCCAAGTCGACCCCGCTGGCGACGCTGCTGGACCGTCCGCAACTGCTGCAACGTCCACGTCAGTCATGTGCAGTCGCAGCAGCGACATAGCAGCCTTGGCACCAGCCACCAACTGCTGCCGTACACACTCGTGGACCGCACTCAAGTCCTGGAATTTAGCAAGAAGGGCCAACAGGCTCGATGGAACGACGTCCGGCAGGAACATCGTCTGGTAAATATTCTTCAAGCACGATTGCGACTTCTTCAAGAAGTGAAGCACTTGCGATGCACGATCCTGCAGGGTCGCCATCGCGATTGCGCGATCATGATCTACCCAGAAGTATCCACTCGCCTGAAGCTGCTCTTGGGTCAGGTCATTCATGCGAATGACAATCCTATCCTTCTCATCCTGCGGATGGCGTGCGCTAACAACTATACCAAACAAAGGCAAAGTATAAGGACAACGAACTACTGCGAGTGACTACAGGGAAAAGACAGGGAGGAAGAAAACTAACATTTGAATTGGTCGCCCAGCTGCGTCACCTCCCCTAGCAGATATTGTTCTCGGGCGGTGGCCTTCTCCGCCTTCGACTTCCATACATCCGCATTACCGCGGAGTACGGGAAATTCACGCTCCAACTGCTTCACGCGGTCACGGAACCGCGAGAGCAGAGACAGCTCATCCACCCTTGAGCGCGGCGGTGCCAAAGTGTCATCATGGGGCAGCGAATCCTGAGGCTCCCTCAAAGGATCACTCGATGTGCCCTATCACAAGTCAAGCAAGAGATAATAAGAGGACTAAGGCGAGGCATGGACAAAAGACTCGAGCGCATTCAAGTTCAACAAAGTATCAACAGGTACATTCGCCAAAAGGCATGTTCTCGACAAAAAGACATAAGCTATTTAACTATTACAAGATGCGACTACTGAGGAGCGATTGGCTTCTTCGACTTCGACTTTGGTTTTGGGGGCTTCATCGAGTCTGTGGCAGTGTCAGACGCCACAGACTTCCCCCCGACCCCTGACGTTGCAGCCTTAGCCATCTTCTTGGCTCGCTGAAGCTCCTCAGAGTACTTCGCAACTGTATTGATCAGCTGCGGGCCGTACTTGCCACAAGCAGTCGCGAAGGGAGCAAAAACTACCTGCTGGCCATCAGCGCTGACAGGCATCGCCTTGGAGACTGCTGCAGGATCAACTTCGACTCCGTGTGCTTGAACCATGCCGAGTGACATTGAAGCACCAGCCGCACGGAATGAGTTCTTGAAGCTTGAAGGAATGCCTCCGGCAAAGGACTCCACCAGCTCATCCATATTCTCGATTAACTCAGCTTTGGGCTCCAGCTCTTCCCAGAGGCGACTGAGCACGCCCTTGGCCTTGGTGAGCGTCCCCTGAACGGCAGCGCTGTGATCTTCGACTGCCGGATGGCACCTGCTAGGGCGTCATCACGACAGAGTGCCTGGGGGTCGAAGTTTAGACCACTGGCATCTACACACAAATCAAGCATCGGCACAAAAGTCAAGTACGACAAACAAATTCGAAAGAAGGGACACGACGAAAATCTAGACAAGGGAATACCTGAGAGGGCCTTGGCAATCGAGAAAAGCTGTTCTTCGAACAACTTCTCCCTGGCGGCAATGGAGGCGCACAGATCCTCCTCGCGTTTCCGCGATTCGTCCCGTGCTGCAATTGCCTCATCACGGCTCTTCACCGCCGCAGCAAGGGTTTTCTCGAGGGAAGCAGCACTACAGAGGAGTGCATTATGCTCAGCTGTGACACAAATGAAGACAAACCGTCAGTTGAATACATCAAAAGGATATAGAGGAAAAGTAAAGAACACTCACTTTCCACTACACGATGGTGATTGTCCAGCATTGCATGCTGACGACCCATCGCAAGCACCTGCTCCGCAAGACGAGCGGCTTCCTTCACAATGAGCTACGTCAAAAACATAGTAAAGGGTCAACAGATGGCATAAATGAAAATTCGACTGCAAAATCAAAAGAAGAGATACTACACTTACATGATCCTCCAAAGACTCCGAAGTTGATGGATTCGCAGACGTCCGGATAACCATCTGGTGCTCCACATTGTGTGGAGAACTTGACGAATTATGCCCGGAGTGGGCCGCCAATGGAGGAGAAGGAGTGCGCTCAGCCACTTTCTTGGCCTTGGAGGTCGCGACTCCAGATTCCTTCAAAAATTGGATGTCGCCAGAAGATGACGACGCCGGCTGACTGTAGAACAAAACCAACATCAAGAGAATGCAACTCCAAAGAAGAACCAAAAGGAAGACTCGTATACTTACCAATCAAACTTGTCAAAATCGAAGGTTTGATCCCCCGACTCTGACGACGACTCCTTCGGCAGCCGCATCTTCTTGCGAGAATATGGCGCCACGGCATTCACAGGAATGGCAGGTATCGGCGACTCTGCGCCAACAACTGCACCTTCCGGAGTCGAAGGAGACGATGCATCCGAATCCTTGCTACGCGAACGCTTGCGAGTGTCCGAACCACTTGACTCGGGGGCTTCCTCCTCCACATCAGATGGGACGGTCGACTCCGACTCGTCCTCTTCCAAGGCTTCACGAGGGATAACCCCCTCAGGAAGAGGGGGCATACAGGGTGACACCACCCATGCATACAGAAAACAATTTCGCGCCAAGTCAAGAACAAACAGCAAAGAAGTAGTCGACAAACAAAGCTACTACGTAGCACAACTATACCTCAGGAGGAGGGTTAGCAGCATCGAAGGGAGGTACGTCTGGATCATTGGGAAGCACATCCTTGGCGGTGTACTTGGTGACCAGTCGCACCCTTTTATCTACCTCACTCGCAGAAATGCCATCGGCAGATACGCGAGTGACATCGTCTGCGCCAGCCCACTGGAACATAGGGTGGACTCTGGCCTGCATGGGCTAGACGCGACGGCGCAGCCATGTGCGAATGAGGGCGCAGCCTCCCTCCTCTTTGCCCATGCGACTCTCAAGGTCGCAGACGCGCTCGTATAGCACATCTATCTCCGCGGACTCGCCGGGCATCACTATGTTCTTCCAGGAGCGCCTCCTGTTGCACAGCGTCACGGGATCGAAAGGCGCGAGTCCGAAGTGGTCTCCGTCGGCCTTCAGGTCGCAGATGTAGAACCACTTGTCCCTCCACCCTTGGATGGAAGCCGTGAGTTTGATGTCAAAGTATGTGGCAGAGGAGTCGACGTGGATACCACAGCCGCCAACATCATAGACTACAGAGCCAGACGCCGATTGGCGCTTCAGCTTGAAGAGGCGCTTGAAGAGACCGAAGTGCGGCTCGATTCCGAGCCAGCACTCGCAAAGAGTAATGTAGCAAGCTACATGGAGGATGGAGTTTGGGGATAGCTGATGGAGCTGGAGCCCGTAAAAACAGAGAAGGCCCATGAAGAAAGGATGCAGGGGCAACGAGAGACCACAGATGATGAACACTAGGAACATCACCCACAAGCCGGCAGGAGGAGAGGGGATTACCTCGCTGCCAGGGACGCGCGCGTCAGCAACTACGGAAGACAAAGTCCGTCTTGGCGTAGAAGACGAAGCTCTGAAGACTTGATCACGGATGCATGCCACGCACCATTGGTGACGCGAGTGCCCGTGCCCTTCTTTTTCCCGGCGGCGGCGGTGCTGGTGCCCACAGCGGCGGAGCCACCTTTCTTCTTTGCAGCAACCGTGGCGGCGGCGGAATCGGTCGCGGCACCTCCCTTCTTCTTCCCCATTCTACGGTGGCGGTGTGACCGGAGAAAGTAACTGGGAAATACGTGGAGCTGGTCCAGCGCTGCGAAAGAGAGGAACACAAAGAAGCAGAGGAGCAGCAACAATGGCGATGGAGGCAAAGGTAGAGAAAAGAAGCAGATGTGGAAATTACCGTCGCGGCATCACTACTTAACCCACGGGAAGATGCAATCTAACGGCTAGGAAAAACCCTACAAGATGTGTGGCGTCCATCGTGCTCGACACGTGGAGGACCTGAAGCGTGAACCATCCCCCACTACCCCCATTACGCGTGGAAATCGAGGAGGCACAGTTAAAACAAAGATTACGCACGCCCGGTCAAGTCAGAGTCCGAAAATGGGACCCATCGCTCGTCACGTCCCGTCAAACCCGCTCACGCGGGCAACTGAGCTCATCACATAGTCAGCACTGACGTCATCAAAAATTGAGGAGCATAAGACTTCGACTACTTTAGTCCTTGCTCGAGTCTTTGACTCCACCAAGCACTCGGGGCTACTCCCATAGGGAGCGCTGGTCGTGCACCCTACGATTTTTTCTTTTTCTTTTCTACAGGAACATGGACAATCAAAACAAACCCAACCACTCGAATCCGTGATTCGATTATGGACATGGGTTACTCCCTTAGGGAGCATTGGAAATAAATTCGACTGAAACAAGCAAACAAAAGACGACAGCAGTCGCAAAAGTTCTTTAGTCCCTGCCTGAGTCTTCGACTCAACCGGGCACTCGGGGGCTACTCCCATAGGGAGCGCTGGTCGCGCACCCTATGATTATTTGTACATCGTACTCTATGTTGATAACATCCATACTCGAAGCTTATGGTGACACCGCCTCAAGAATTTTCCCTACAAAGAGACTGCGTCTCCTGGGTCACCCGAATCATCTCCGTGGTGACAAAATTCGGATGCCGCGCTTGCAGCGTGAAGGTAAGACCTGAATAAGGCCTGGCAACGCATTCGCTGTGCACTACTAGAAATATATCCGTGCCTACAGCTACGATGAACATGCCTTGACGGACGCGTCGAGTGCTCACACCCATATACTGGAATTCGACTCCTGTAAGACCTCCGCGGCTTGAGTCGAATTACACCAGCACTTTTCCGAATTCGAGTCCGGGGACTCGAGTTCGAGTAGATGGTGTTGTTTTACCCTAAGATAGTTAACTGATACCGATACATCGGTTAAATCAGGCACGCACATCAACAATCCCTATGACACAAATAGAGCAGTCGAAAAACATACTTAGGCATGCACTCAAAAGGATTCCTAAAGTCCTCAGTCGAATATGCGATTCCACTAGACACTCGGGGGCTACTGACATGGGTATACCCTATAGGTACTTGATCTTGGTATATACGGTCTGAATACAGCAGAGGCCCATGGTGTCGCCAAGGCCCAAATGGAGAACTTGAGTAGCCTATTGACTCTCGATTGCTTGAAGAACAAGAAGAAGCTAAATATAGAAAGTTCAAAGGGCAAAACCCTAACCTGTAACCGACTCGACCTGCTACCCGAGACCTAGCCTATCTATATAAAGGCTAGGAGGGGGCGGCGAGGAGGACACACGCAACCCTAGTTTCCACAACCCTCGCCAGATTGCATCTGCGCACCATTGTAATCCTCGATTCCTCAAATAATTCCATGAGCAGACAACCAGGAGTAGGAACCTCTGCGAGGCCAGAACCTGGGTAAATATTCGAGTCCCCTGTGTGCTTGTTTGCTAGCCGATAGATGTCTCCAGCGCTCCCTCCTTCTCCAAAAACCAAGTCCATAACAATGGGCATTGATGAGTTAAACCCTCGTCAACAGGGTAACACACTTAAGGGTCTAAGTATGTTCTAAGATCGATATGGAAGGAAGGGATCACCAATGAGACAGAAAGATCGGAAAAGTTCTGAAAATAAAAAATTACCGGAATAGTTCCGAAGAGGGTCCAAAGATGTTTGAAAGAAGAAAAAGACCAAAATGTGTTTTAGAATAGATGGTAATTTACAGATATGCATTTGCATATATTAATTATGAATTAATATATTCAAATAAATATTTTAAATTAAATTTATGGGGCAACTTCCTACATTGGGCAGAATCCCCGGAGGGAAACAGCTCAAGAGGAAGCCACCCCGAAGGCAGCAAGTAGCCGCAGCAGACTGGGCCCACGCGGGCCCACGTGGGCAAGCGGGTGCAAGCTAGCGCGCAGGCGAGCGCTAGGCGCTGCCTCCACTAGCGGGCCCCGGTCGTGACCCATGGGAGCTGGGACTGTTGGGGATATACTTTCCGGGTATCCTCACAGTCCTCACTGACCAGGGTGGCCTACTTCGGGTTAGATCTTTGCTTCACGGGAGGCTCAGTCAGGGAGAAGAGACGGAGTCCAATCCGGCTACAGGAAGGCCCAGAAGACTTACCGACTTAGGCCCATAGTGTTACTTGTAGTTCAAGGTGTACTCTGTAACTGACTCTTAGTCGTAGCCGGACTGATCTCTCCTGTAAACCCTAGGCCGGATAACTATATAAGCCGTCCTAGGGAGAGCCTTTAGGGCACCTTCAATAGTCTACAATCTCAACTCGCACAGGCGAACCCTTGTAACCCATATTCCGGCTCTGCCAGACATCGATTGCTAGGGAGTAGGATCATCCAAAGCATGATTCGAACCTGGGTAAACTTGTGTGCTCACCGTCCCGGAACACCGTACGTCTCACACCCCTCTCTTCCGCACGCCTCGAGGACCCCCTCATGGCGTACTTGTCATCAATCCAACGACAGTTGGCGCCCACCGTGTTAGACCCCTCCTTTATAAAGGAAAGGATCCCTGTGATTGCAATGCTAGTCCCTGGATCAATGCTAGCATCCACAGTTTAAGATGAAGTACACAAATACAAAGGTCGTTTATTACATTCATTCCAGAGATAAAACATAGTCTTTTACAATTCAGGGCCAAAGGCCTAATACAAGAGTTTATGGAATAAGTAAATAAACATAAGTCTTCATCTTCGTGTGCCACAGGCAAGCATGTTGAGTGTAGACTCATGACTCCTATTCATCATCGGAGTAACCTGCAACATCACAAGTTACAGCCACAGAGGGTCAATACTTTGGAATAGTATTGGCAAGTGATACCTTAGTTTATTTAAAGTGGACTATAATATTATATGCATTTTGGCTAAGTGTAGCTTGGCTTGCTTTGCTCAAAATAGGTTTTTCCTATTAGTAGAAAACATTAAGTTTTTCTTTGTCAAAACTTCCCAAGGAACCTCCAATAGACATTGGGGTCCTTCACCCTTGTTCACCCACAAGTTTTATTTAGAAGTTGGAGTGATGAGATTCTTGAAGCTTCCATGTCTTGATGCTCAAATTGTCCTTGACCAGGGACATGGCTAAGTACTTAGGTTTTACAGTCTGCAGAGGTGGTGCACTTTCCCCACAAGACTTGGTTTCCCAAGACAAGATCTTTCAGAAGCCTTTCCTTAGTCAAATGGACGCGTTCCAACCTATCATTCCCTCTACCACCAACTGTCCAAGAGACTAAGTTCTAGCAACCTATTTGATCATGGCAGAGCCCATATTGCCAAGTGGTTGCACTTGAAGCTTCTCAACATTTGACAACTCAAATCTCTTTGTTCCTGGGTGGCCATCCACAAGTGAGATACACTAAGGTAAACCATAAAAATGGGCCTCGTGAACCACTCAACCAAAAACCACCAAGCAAGTCCCATTCCACCCAGGTGATTCATTAACTTAGTTGTTTTATTAAACAGAACACAAGTCCTCAGACTTAGAATATTTTTCCATAGTGTGAATATATATTCCACCCATGTTTTCTATTAGCTAGGCTAAGCATGGCATGGCAACTTAACTTTAGGGAAAATTTCCTAGCAACTCTACCATTCTAAACTACATAGGATTTCCCATCATATTATTTGACAAAAGTTGCATGCTTGTCTTAGCAAAAATATCTAATGCTAGTATAAAATATAGGAATGGAATATTCATGAAAATATCACTTGCCTTGGTAATGTGGAGAGTAGCACTCCTCAGAATCACAATCACTAGCAAAATCTACACAAAAATTTATAGCACACAATTACACACAATTATGTACAATCAAAAATAATATGAATGCATGCATGCAAGAATTTACTAAGTGGTGATTTTGAAAACTCTACCAAGTATGTGCATGTTTACAGAAACTTAACAAGTCACAAGTTTGCCAACTAAACTTATTTAACCCTAAAACAAATTACTAAACTAAATCCATACTCAAAATAGCCTTAGACATGTTTCTACAAATAAAGTCATTCTAATGGTTATTATTTGTTAGACACTTTGCATAAACAGAAAGGCCTTGATTCACTGAATCCAACGGTATAAAGTTTGCAAAATTCCAACGTGGCAATCAAAAGTTATAAGCATTTGAAATTTGGATCAAATTCTGATTTAAAATCTGTTTTTAGATCTGTTCCTAGCCACGCGTCGTGTTGTGATTGGCGCGTACCGGTTCACACCGGATCGAGCTCTGCAGCCGCAGGATCTAAACAGATCGCACGTTCTAGATCGCGTACCGTTTTGCCGATAAGTGAATCTATCCTAGCGCTTGGATCTAGATCTAACGGTGCGCG
Organism: Avena insularis; assembly: GCA_023614405.1. Lineage (NCBI taxonomy): Eukaryota > Viridiplantae > Streptophyta > Magnoliopsida > Poales > Poaceae > Avena > Avena insularis. Next base: position 114,951,816 of record CM042688.1, on the reverse strand, counting down.
AGCAAGCGACCATGTCTGATGGCGCCGCCAAGCGGCGGAGCGCTCGGTCTACGGCGGCGCTTGCGTTCCAGGTCGTCCGCGAGAGGGAGAAGGGTCATACCAGGTTCGCAGGAAGCTGCTGAAGCTCAAGGTAGCGTCGGTTTGCGAAGGGGCGTGCTGTCACGGCGATGATTCCTCGTCGGAGTTGAGTCTGGCGACAGGTGGTTCTATTCGACGTCGAAGGCGATGTTGTCGATCACTAGGAGGCAAACGAAGGGTGTGGTTAGATGCAGAAGATCACGGAGAACACGCGTGTGTGAAAGACAAGGCTTGGGGCGGTCTGGACTTACCACTGGAGGTCGTCGGAGTTGAAACCGAAGATGGTGGCGGCCAGTCGTCGACGTTGCTGGAGCTATGGTTCATGCGGAGGCAAAGGGGTGTGTCAGTAGGTGCGCAGAGACTCACTAAAACAGATAGCATGAATGAGAGGCAGAGGGGAGCTCGGAACTCACCGGAATCGTGGCTGCAGCTCGTCGGAGACGGCAGGGCTATAGGGAGCAATACACGCAGCCTGGTGGCGCTCTGGGTTCGGGGTTTGAGGGAAAAGGGAGAGGGGGCAGAGGGGGTTTAAGTAGCCTGGTCGTGAGCGAGAATTACTCGAGCATTGATACGAATTGAAGCTGCGAATTAAAACAGGAAACGGCCGCGCTAATTTGGGGATGAACTGGTCGTGCGGGTGGAGACGACGATGCTCAAGTGGGCCGCGGTTGTCAGCGATAGAGGGAAAAGGGAGTGGGTCCTTCCCGTTGAGTGGTGGGTGCGGAGGTGGGTAAAGAAAACAGTTCATGGGGTGAGAGCTGCTGGGCTAGGGCCGTGTTAAATTTGGGTCGGCCAGATTGGCTGGTTTGGCTATTTTTTTCCTCTTAATTCCTTTTCTTTTTCTGATTGAATTTCTAGAAATGGTTTTTAAACCCAAATTCAAATCTGTTTGAAACCAAAGCTTTACAGGACTTTTGTACAATAAAACTTGTTCTTAAATAAGTGTCAAACATATCTGAACACTTCAGAACACTTGGGTCTTTTTGAAAATAAATTAAAACTATGCCTTTATGAAATAGGCATACAATTTGTTTTAATTCATAATTTGCTTTGATACTTTGCTCAATGTTTTGAAATCACTTGTGTTTGGATTCTAAACAATAAAAGTACTTTTCTCAACAACAAGTAGCACAAAGGCTAGGATTTTCATACATAAAATAATGAGCCACAAATTCTCCTATTTCTAAAGTGATTTTGAGAAAAACCCTAGATGATGATGGATGCATGGATGATATGAATGAGTTTTGGAATTTGAATTTAGGGATGTTACAAATCTAACCCCCTTAAGATGAATCTCGCCCTCGAGATTCGGATTGGCTAGCAAATAGGTGAGGGTGGTCTTTTCGAAGATCATCTTCTCTTTCCCATGTTGCTTCCTCTTCGGAATGATGATTCCATTGCACTTTGCAAAACTTGATAGTTTTTGTCCTCGTGACTCTTTCTGCGGTCTCAAGAATCTTGACAGGCTTTTCTTCATAGGTGAGATCACTTTCTAGTTGAACTTCTTCCAAAGGTATGGTATCCTTCAAAGAAGATTCTTCCATTTCTGGGTGACATTTCTTAAGCTGACCCACATGAAAAACATTATGGACTGCTAATAGAGATGCTGGCAGTTCGATTTCATATGCAACTTCTCCCTTGCGACTTAGAATGTTGAATGGCCCAACATATCTTGGTGCCAACTTTCCTTTGACTCCAAATCTTTTCACTCCACGAAGTGGTGATACTCTAAGATAAGCTCTATCCCCAACTTCGTAGGTGACTTCTCTACGCTTAGAATCCGCGTAGCTTTTCTGTCGGGACTGTGCTATCTTCAACCTGTCCTTAACCAATTTGACCTTTTCTTCGGCGTCTTTGATAAGATCCGGTCCAAACAAACTTCTTTCTCCCACACCATTCCATAGCAATGGGGTGGTACACTTCCTTCCATAGAGAAACTCAAATGGTGCCATCCCAATGCTAGATTGGTAACTGTTATTGTAAGAGAACTCTGCGTAAGGCAGACTTTCATCCCAACTTGCTCCATAGTCTAGGGCACATGCCCTCAACATGTCTTCAAGAATTTGGTTAGTCCTTTCCGTTTGTCCATCCGTTTGAGGATGAAAAGCCGTGCTGAATTCCAACCTCGTTCCCAAAGATTCATGAAGCTGTCTCCAAAAGTGAGAAGTGAACTGAATTCCTCTATCAGATACAATACTCTTAGGCACACCGTGAAGGCATACAATTCTGCTCATGTAGATTTTGGCTAACTTGGCACTGGTATAAGTTGTCTTTACGGGTATAAAATGAGCCACTTTAGTTAGGCGATCCACTACTACCCATATGGAATCATACCCTGACCTGGTCCTTGGTAATCCGGTAATGAAATCCATACCAATATTTTCCCACTTCCATTCAGGAATAGGCAGTGGTTGAAGCAAACCTGCTGGTTTCTGATGCTCCGCTTTCAGTCTACTACACACATCACACAAAGCAATGTGTTCGGCGATGTCCCTTTTGAGATTGTTCCACCAAAATCTTTCTTTCATATCCATGTACATTTTGGTGTTTCCCGGGTGAATAGAATACGGAGAGTTATGGGCTTCTTGTAGAATCAGTTTCCGCAATTCCGGATCTTGTGGAACACAAATACGTTTCCCGTGCCATAAAGTACCTTGTTCGTCTATGTGGAAACTTTTAGCTTTCCCTTGGCTAATCCTTTCCTTAATCTCTTCGATTTCTTTATCCGTCTTTTGGGCTTCTTTAATCTTATCCAACAGAGTGGGTTGAACATCCAAAGACAAAAGATGTCCTTCTGGCACAATCTCCAATCTGAGTTCTTTGAACTGCTTACACAAGTCATCTGGCAATTCACCTTTGGTAAGGCCATTTACAAACGTCTTACGACTTAGAGCATCTGCTACAACATTTGCTTTACCGGGGTGGTATTGCAAACTCAAGTCGTAATCCTTGATAAGTTCTAGCCATCTCCTTTGTCTCATATTGATTTCCTTCTGGGTGAAGATATACTTCAAACTCTTATGATCGGTGAATACTTCACAACGTTTTCCCAAAAGGTAGTGTCTCCATGTTTTGAGTGCATGGACAACAGCAGCTAACTCTAAATCATGAGTAGGATAATTTACTTCATGAGTTTTGAGTTGTCTCGAGGCATAAGCCACAACTTTTCCGCCTTGCATAAGTACGGCACCTAACCCTTGATGAGAAGCATCACAATACACTTGGAAAACCTTTTCCAAGTCTGGTAGGCACAGAACTGGTGCTGACACAAGCCTCTTCTTTAATTCTTGAAAGCTGAGCTCACAACCTTCAGACCAAGCAAATTTCTTATATTTCTTTAACAATTCTGTCATTGGTTTAGCAACCTTTGAATAAATTTCAATGAATCTTCTGTAGTAACCTGCTAAACCAAGGAAACTATGAACCTCTTTTACGTTCTTAGGAGATTCCCATTCTGTCACAGCTGAAACTTTAGCAGGATCAACTGCTACACCATCCTTTGTCATAACGTGACCAAGAAATCCAACTTCCTCTAACCAAAACTCACACTTGCTGAATTTGGCATAAAGCTTATGTTCCCTCAGTTTCTCAAGTATCAAGCGTAGATGTCTTTCATGCTCTTCCTTGCTCTTGGAGTAGACTAAGATGTCATCGATGAAAACAACAACGAACTTGTCGAGAAATTCCATGAATACTTTGTTCATCATATTCATGAAGTATGCTGGAGCGTTGGTTAAACCAAAAGGCATCACAGTGTACTCATACAATCCATACCTTGTGGTGAATGCTGTTTTAGGTATGTCTTGCTCTCTTATCTTGAGTTGAAAATAGCCTGACCGAAGATCAATCTTCGAGAACACACATGCTCCTTCTAGATGATCAAACAAGTCGTTGATTCTTGGCAAAGGATATTTGTTCTTGATGGTTACCTCATTGAGAGAACGGTAATCTATGCATAATCTTTGGGTTCTATCTTTCTTTTCTACGAGCAAAACTGGAGATCCCTAAGATGAAGAACTTGGCTGGATGAATCCTTTCTGCAATTGTTCCCCAAGTTGTTTCTTGAGTTCCTTAAGTTCATCAACTGACATTTTATAAGGCCTCTTTGCTCTTGGTCCAGAACCTGGTACAAAATCTATTATAAACTCTACATCTCTATCTGGTGGCATTCCCGGTAACTCTTCCGGAAACACATCCGGGTATTCACACACAATTGGCATAGTGTCCATGCTAACCCCCTTAAGAGAATTCAGCTTACTTCCTTTAGATTCAAAATTGGACTTGAATTTTATCCTCTTACTTTCAAGGGTTGTGAGTGTAACTGTACGATTGGCACAATCTAGTACTCCCTCATACTTAACCATCCAATCCATTCCCAAAATCACATCCAATCCTTGGGAATTCAGGATTATTAGGTTCACTGGAAACTTATGTTTTCCAAACTCTATGACTAAGTCATGACATCCTGAGTTTACTAACATTTCTCACAGAGAACTTACTTTATAGGACACCCAATGGTTTCTACCGGTAGTTCATTTCTTCGACAAATGCTTTTGATATGAATGAATGAGATGCACCGTATCAAAGAGTACAAATGCTGGAATTGAATTTAGTACGAACTTACAAAGAATGACATCGGGCTCTTCATAGACATCTACCACATTGATGTGGTTAACCTGTCCTTTCTGAAAAGGATTGGGCTTGTTAGGTCCTTCAACTTTCTTTTCAGGGCACTCATTAGCATAATGCCCCAGCTTCTTGCATTTGAAGCATTCAACCTGACTGATGTCCCTTTTAGGCTGGTTTCCACTTCCACTTCCACTGTGGTGGCTTTTATGTCCACTCTTGTGATTCTTGTACTTATCATTGTCATGACTGCGATGATTCTTGTTGTCATGACGGTTGTGGTTGTGGTGCTTGTTAAATTTCCCATGCTTGTGGGATCTGGTGACACTATCATCATAGTGAGATCGTTTATGAGACGATCCCGAGCTGTGCTTGTCGGAGTGTTTCCTCTTTCTACTCTCGACTTGCTTCATTTTATTCTCCACAATAACAGCCTTGTCACACAGCGACTGATAAGTTGGAACATATGCCACGCATACCGCAGATTCAGCTCATCATTCAAGCCTTCCAGAAACTTTTCCTTTCTTTTGGCATCTGTGTCAACCTCATCCGGTGCATAGCGCGCCAGATTGTTGAACTCTTCAATATATTCAGCCACGCTGTGGTGGCGCTGCTTCAGGTTGTGAAACTCCTTCTTTTTCAGGCTCATCATTCCTGGTGAGATATGAGTAGTGCGAAAGCCATCTTCAAAAATAGCCCAAGTCACCTCATCGATAGGAGTGGTGATCTGGAAGTTGTCCCACCATGCGGCGGCTGGTCCTTCCAACAGATGTGCTGCGAACCTGACTTTTTCAGCATCCGTGCAGCCCACGGTCACTAAGTCTTTGTTCACAGAACGTAGCCAATCATTGGCCACCATGGGATCAGTCGTTCCCGAAAACTTAGCTGGCCTCAGACGCAGAAATCTGGTGAGCATATCAAAACCCGGAGGGTTGTTGTTGTTGTTGTTGTTGTTGTTGTTGTTATTGTTGTTGTTATTGGGGTTGTTGTTGTTCTGGTTTTGGATGAATGTCGTCATCATTTGCATAAGCTGTGTCTGCGCATTCATCATTTGTTGCATTTCCGGGGTAATGTTGTTGGGGTTGGGGTTTGCGCGACGGGGAGGCATCTGTGGTTTGTTCAAATAGAGGTAAGAATGAGATACCCTTACATGATTCATGCACAAAACATCACACACGCAAACACATAGCATGCAACACAAGGATCAAAGTTCAACAACCAGATAACAAAAGTCTCAAAGTAAAAACACACAAGTGGCAAGCCATCCACATGTCGGATGGTCCAATAATAAGTTCACAAATAACGAGTACAGTAAATAGAGATAACTGAGTAGTCAAGTCTACTCGTCAGCGTCAATCTCCTCCTCGACAAAGATAAGACCTGCGTTCTCCATTGCGGTCTTGTTCTCCTTGATAGTAGTGGTCAAGGAGTTGATCTTGGCCTTGAGAGCCCTCTTCTGGGATCAAAGTCTCTCAATCACTGTCTGCTGATGTTCTAACTCGAAATCCTTGGACTTCAGTTCCTTGGTCATGTCCCGAATCTTCTTGTTCCTATCCTGGACACGTTTCTCTTGACTCTTGAACTTACGGTCCTGGGTCTCGAACTTCGCCTCCATCTCCTTGACAATCTCGCCCTGCTGCGCGAAGAGCTTGTCCTTCTCAAGTGCACTGAGCTCGTCATTACTGAGCATGACATTGGTCCTGTCAGTATCTACGTGCCTAATAAGAGTCTCTAAGTCCTGGAGGTACAGGCGTATCGGCTCTGCTGTGACCCTCGAGTCGTCCTCAAAGTCGATGGACTCTCCGTCATCATCACGCCTTCCGAAGGCGTGGAAGTGAGTGCCTCTAACCTGTCGGGAGTGACGACCCAACAGTCGTCCTATCAGGTCCTGCATGACAACCTCCATGCCTCTCTCCCTGTCATCGTGCATAATCTTGAAGACGATGGCCTCCGTAGTAGGCTCTGTCTGGCGTCCTGGCTGGTTCACCTTGAAGCCCCAGAGGTCCTTCCTCTCAAACTTGGTGAGTGGGTGCACCGTAATGGTGGGAAGAGGGAGATCGAGCAAGGTAGTAAGCTCTACGATACGAGGACCAAAACGGGTAACCTGGAACTCCTCAACAGTGCTGATGGTAATAGGCATCTATTTATAAGATTGAAAAAGTTAGAACAACACAAGTTAAAACAAGACAAACACTCATACATATCCTTGGAACACAAAAACTCACAAGTCATGCATACATGAATCCATTACATCAACCATGGTTCAAACTTATTTAAGGTATCATTTGGAAAATAAGGTGATAGGTGGTGGTCCAACTAACGAAGTGCGTTTACAAACCTATCTCACTAGATCTGGTGGTTAACACAATGTTCCTAGAGGCAATCAGCCTATCTTGTTCACATGCTTCCATCACTAAGTCTATAATATCTCCCCTTAAGGTTTGGTTGGTGACTTCCAACTCTTGGGTATGTTCCTTCTCTTTCTCTAAGTCTTTTTGGAGGTTGAGCATCTTGCACTTGACTCTAGCACTGAGTTCTTTGATAGTCCTCCAAGCTGCTTCTCTGGCTGACTCAAAGAATGTGGTGTGCATCACAGTGTTGGTGTACATGCAGAAGCCTCTTTCTTTGTGGTTGTCTTCCTTGTTTTTGTACAAGTGAAGTTGCACCCACCAATACTCCACTCCTTCCTCCATCACTGGAAAGCCCTTGTACACAGCTGCACCATGTGCTTCCATTGCCTCCATGAGGTCCTTGAGAATCTTGGGAAACTCAGTCTCACACTCCAAGGTCATGGTCATGAGTGGTCCTCTCTTCACGGCTTCGTTGATGGAGTTCATCTACAAATAGAGATGAGAATGAGAAGATTAGAAAAGTTTACGAGAAGAATAGACAAGTGTAGAAGTAGTTAAAATTTTCCTTAGTGGTTTCCAATCCTAGGGTCATAATCCTACAGGCAACACAGTGCTCTGATACCATATGTTAGACCCCTCCTTTATAAAGGAAAGGATCCCTGTGATTGCAATGCTAGTCCTTGGATCAATGCTAGCATCCACAGTTTAAGATGAAGTACACATATACAAAGGTCGTTTATTACATTCATTCCAGAGATAAAACATAGTCTTTTACAACTCAGGGCCAAAGGCCTAATACAAGAGTTTATGGAATAAGTAAATAAACATAAGTCTTCATCTTCATGTGCCACAGGCAAGCATGTTGAGTGTAGACTCATGACTCCTATTCATCATCGGAGTAACCTGCAACATCACAAGTTACAGCCACAGAGGGTCAATACTTTGGAATAGTATTGGCAAGTGATACCTTAGTTTATTTAAAGTGGACTATAATATTATATGCATTTTGGCTAAGTGTAGCTTGGCTTGCTTTGCTCAAAATAGGTTTTTCCTATTAGTAGAAAACATTAAGTTTTTCTTTGTCAAAACTTCCCAAGGAACCTCCAAAATAGACATTGGGGTCCTTCACCCTTGTTCACCCACAAGTTTTATTTAGAAGTTGGAGTGATGAGATTCTTGAAGCTTCCATGTCTTGATTCTCAAATTGTCCTTTACCAGGGACATGGCTAAGTACTTAGGTTTTACAGTCTGCAGAGGTGGTGCACTTTCCCCACAAGACTTGGTTTCCCAAGACAAGATCTTTCAGAAGCCTTTCCTTAGTCAAATGGACGCGTTCCAACCTATCATTCCCTCTACCACCAACTGTCCAAGAGACTAAGTTCTAGCAACCTATTTGATCATGGCAGAGCCCATATTGCCAAGTGGTTGCACTTGAAGCTTCTCAACATTTGACAACTCAAATCTCTTTGTTCCTGGGTGGCCATCCACAAGTGAGATACACTAAGGTAAACCATAAAAATGGGCCTTGTGAACCACTCAACCAAAAACCACCAAGCAAGTCCCATTCCACCCAGGTGATTCATTAACTTAGTTGTTTTATTAAACAAAACACAAGTCCTCAGACTTAGAATATTTTTCCATAGTGTGAATATATATTCCACCCATGTTTTCTATTAGCTAGGCTAAGCATGGCATGGCAACTTAACTTTAGGGAAAATTTCCTAGCAACTCTACCATTCTAAACTACATAGGATTTCCCATCATATTAGTTGACAAAAGTAGCATGCTTGTCTTAGCAAAAATATCTAATGCTAGTATAAAATATAGGAATGGAATATTCATGAAAATATCACTTGCCTTGGTAATGTGGAGAGTAGCACTCCTCACAATCACAATCACTAGCAAAATCTACACAAAAATTTATAGCACACAATTACACACAATTATGTACAATCAAAAATAATATGAATGCATGCATGCAAGAATTTACTAAGTGGTGATTTTGAAAACTCTACCAAGTATGTGCATGTTTACAGAAACTTAACAAGTCACAAGTTTGCCAACTAAACTTATTTAACCCTAAAACAAATTACTAAACTAAATCCATACTCAAAATAGCCTTAGACATGTTTCTACAAATAAAGTCATTCTAATGGTTACTATTTGTTAGACACTTTGCATAAACAGAAAGGCCTTGATTCACTGAATCCAACGGTATAAAGTTTGCAAAATTCCAACGTGGCAATCAAAAGTTATAAGCATTTGAAATTTGGATCAAATTCTGATTTAAAATCTGTTTTTAGATCTGTTCCTAGCCACGCGTCGTGTTGTGATTGGCGCGTACCGGTTCGCACCGGATCGAGCTCTGCAGCCGCAGGATCTAAACAGATCGCACGTTCCAGATCGCGTACCGTTTCGCCGATAAGTGAATCTATCCTAGCGCTTGGATCTAGATCTAACGGCGCGCGAGCAAGCGACCATGTCCTGGCGGCGCGCGGCGTCAGCGAGCGGCGGAGCGCTCGGTCTACGGCGGCGCTTGCGTTCCAGGTCGTCCGCGAGAGGGAGAAGGGTCATACCAGGTTCGCAGGAAACTGCTGAAGCTCAAGGTAGCGTCGGTTTGCGAAGGGGCGTGCTGTCACGGCGATGATTCCTCGTCGGAGTTGAGTCTGGCGACAGGTGGTTCTGTTCAACGTCGAAGGCGATGTTGTCGATCACTAGGAGGCAAACGAAGGGTGTGGTTAGATGCAGAAGATCACGAAGAACACGCGTGTGTGAAAGAGAAGGCTTGGGGCGGTCTGGACTTACCACTGGAGGTCGTCGGAGTTGAAACCGAAGACGGTGGCGGCCAGTCGTCGACGTTGCTGGAGCTATGGTTCATGCGGAGGCAAAGGGGTGTGTCAGTAGGTGCGCAGAGACTCACTGAAACAGATAGCATGAATGAGAGGCAGAGGGGAGCTCGGAACTCACCGGAATCGTGGCTGCAGCTCGTCGGAGACGGCAGGGCTACAGGGAGCAATACACGCAGCCTATCTGGCGCTCTGGGTTCGGGGTTTGAGGAGAAGGGAGAGGGGGCAGAGGGGGTTTAAGTAGCCTGGTCGTGAGCGAGAATTACTCGAGCATTGATACGAATTGAAGCTGCGAATTAAAACAGGAAACGGCCGCGCTAATTTGGGGATGAACTGGTCGCGGGTGGACGACGATGCTCAAGTGGGCCGGTTGTCAGCGATAGAGGAAAAGGGTGGGTCCCTTCGGTGAGCTGGTGGGTGCGGAGGTGGGTAAAGAAAACAGTTCATGGGTGAGAGCTGCTTGGGCTAGCTGGGCCATGTTAAATTTGGGTCGGCCAGATTGGCTGGTTTGGCTATTTTTTTTCCTCTTAATTCCTTTTCTTTTTCTGATTGAATTTCTAGAAATGGTTTTTAAACCCAAATTCAAATCTGTTTGAAACCAAAGCTTTACAGGACTTTTGTACAATAAAACTTGTTCTTAAATAAGTGTCAAACATATCTGAACACTTCAGAACACTTGGGTCTTTTTGAAAATAAATTAAAACTATGCCTTTATGAAATAGGCATACAATTTGTTTTAATTCATAATTTGCTTTGATACTTTGCTCAATGTTTTGAAATCACTTGTGTTTGGATTCTAAACAATAAAAGTACTTTTCTCAACAACAAGTAGCACAAAGGCTAGGATTTTCATACATAAAATAATGAGCCACAAATGCTCCTATTTCTAAAGTGATTTTGAGAAAAACCCTAGATGATGATGGATGCATGGATGATATGAATGAGTTTTGGAATTTGAATTTAGGGATGTTACACACCGTGGGGCAAGTGAGCTTCATATCTGCGTTCCAAGCGGAATCCGCAAGAATCGGAATCGGCGAGACTATCGCCGTCGGTCACATCCTCTACGCTAGCGACATCCCTCTCATCGTTCTCGACGAGACCTGGATTCCAGTTAGGGAGGCTGTGACTGCCTACACCATCATGTCTTTTGGCAAGATCGATGTTTACATCGGCTTTGCTGAACCTGTCCCACCCACCCCAGAGGTGATGATAGAGGCAGGAGAAACTTCTGGATCCCTTTTGTCCATGGAGGCGGCAGAGTTCCGGATCTTAGAAAACCATTATCCCACCCAGCCCGCACCAGTTGCGGAGACAGTGGAGAAATCTGAGCCTGAAGAAGACCTAGCGGCCCAAGTCGAATCTGGAGTGGATCTCCCTGGAGAGGCCGAATACCAGATCGACCCACCCGCTAAAGTCGAAATCCAGGAGGAGCATATCAACGACACTGATTCAGGCTCTGATGACGCCGAGACAAACAGACCTTTCCTGAGGTACACGCTGTGGTGTATGATAATGCAAAACTCGGGCGTAGATGCAATTCTCGAGACCATCAAAAGTTTTGACGAAGCTGATCGCGAAAGTTGCAGGTACCTCAGGAAGCACACATCACACTTCGTCGGGTATGTGGGATCCGGATCCGGCTCTGCCGATGCTGGAGACAACACCGACTCTATGCTGGAGGCAATTGGAACAAATGCCAACGTACCCGCATCCTCGGATGAATCGATGACGTTAGCAGATTTCCGAAAGTTCTCCGCGGAATATGAAGAGGAGTATAACTCCAAAGCTGTAGAGGAAGGAGAAGCCATGGACGAAGGATTCGGGGAACACTCTCCCAAAGCGCAGGATGACATGGAAATCAAAGATAATCCCGAGATCCAGAGGTCCAAAAGTACCGACCAAAGCTTGACTCCAGGTAGTGGACCCATAGCCGTCTTTGCTACCGACGCTGCTAAGAAGGCAAAGAAGAAGAACAAGACCCCGGCAAAAGACCCGCTGGCAGAGGAGGTGATCGCCGAGGAATACGAGGAGGACTCGGATGGAGCGCTTATCCCAGAAGAGCCCAAAAAAGAAGAACCGGTGGATGGACACGTGATCACTGAAGGTGCGCGTAAATTCATCGATGCTGCATTAACCACACCTATTCCTACAGCTACAGAACTTACTGCTGAAGAACTGGAGGAGAGGGCACAGGCCCTAGAAGCGCGTCGTCAAGTACTCCTCGATGAAGCCAAAAACATTGAGGAGGAAAAGAAACGCATAACATCTGCGGGGAAGTACAACCCCAGGCAATACCAGAAGACCAGGAAGCGTCATACTAATGACAACCAATTCCCACAGATCCACGCCGTCCTTTTCGGAGAAGAGATGGGGAAGCCTTGGAAAGATAGCAAAGGGGATTGGGTGTATCCAACCCCAGTATAGAATACCGTGGCGGCCCGAGAGATTCTATCGGCTAATCTAGGCCCGGAGGAGATCCGGTTGGGAATCAAACTACTTAACAAGGGACTGGAGTAGTAAAAGGTCGCCATGTCTGGAAGTCAAAAGCTGGTTTCTGATTCAGACCAGTGTCGCACAGACTCGGCATGGGCCGACGTAAGACCCCAGCGCGTTCCGGAGCAGCATCACCGTTCCGATCACAGGGAGGACAATTACTCGAGAACCGGATCTTCGGGACAGCACCACAAAGCTGCCCATGACTGGCGAAAAGTCAACCCAGTCGTGGAGCAAGAAGCAATTGCTGCACTGAATCCGAGGAACCCGCCCCGGCGAGAGTCGAAAGATTGTAGGGACGATGATAAAGAGAAACGCCGGGAAGGGGATTGACAAAGAATGCCACCTCCTAGACATAAAAGCTGTTCGAACAACGGACGAAGGAACGACGGACACTGTGCCGAGACAAGCCGGCAGGGGGCTTGCCACAATGAAGACCCTCCTTGGAACCGGAATAATGACATTCCGGATGGAGGCCGGCGATCAGCCGGAAATAACCCACCTGCTCCACCCTCTCCACAAAGCAGTCATCACAACGGCCCCCAGGAAGGCAACAGAGGGCGTCGTGGTGGAGGAGGTGGTGGCAGAAGCCGAAGTCCGGCTCCAAGGCACCGCAGCCGCAGCCGACACTCGAGACGATCTCTATCCCCGAACGATGCAAGGCACAAGATCAACTCCAACATAGAGGCGCGGTTCTATGAAAATGATGATATCTATGTGGGCCCAAAGTGCTTCAGACCATGCATAAGAGCTACAAGATTCCCGGAAGGATTTTCTATCTCAAGACATATCCAAGCCTATAACGGCATTGCTCGGCCAGATACCTGGCTACAGGATTTCTTCCAAGCTTGCAGCATCACCAAAGGCGGAAACAGCCTGGTCGCAACCCGATATCTCCCACTCATGTTGCGGAAGACGGCACGATCATGGCTTAATGAACTTCCGGAGAACACCATCCATAACTGGTATGACATGCAAAGTGCGTTCTTTCAGAATTTCGAAGGCACATATCGGAGGCCCTGTACGGTCGGAGACCTACAATGTTACACCCAGAAAGCCGGAGAAACTTGCCGGGATTACCTCGGACGATGGATTGACACCAAGAACTCTTGTGAAGGAGTAAATGATCAAACTGCGATTGAAGCTTTCATTGCAGGTCTCCCAATTGGTTTACTACGTCATCACTTGAAGTGCGACAAAGTCACTGATTTGGGAGAGATGATAGAAACAACGAGCAAGTATGCAGATGCTGACGATGATGCAGAGGGATTACTCAATGCCCTAGCTGTGCCACAGTCGGCAAAACAACCAAAGCAACAAGCTCAGAAGTGTAAAAATACCTCGGAAGAGAAACCTAACACAGAAACGGTAGTGGTAACTGCTACTTTCGGGTCTGGAGGACGAGGAGGACACGGCGGAGGCCACAAGCGTGGCCGTGGGACTTCGAGAGTTCAAGGTAGAGGAGACCAGCAACTAGGCAAAACCTACACTTGGGCCAACATTGCCAATAACCCATGTGTGCATCACTTAGATGCCAATGGGGGCTCGTCCCACACAAACGCCGAGTGTCGTTTCAATGACGACACTAAAAGAGATGATATCGCTGGCTACAGAGCTAAGCGTAAAAAGGGAAAGAAGAATCCCGAAAAGGACAAAGAGACCAAGGAAGATTCCGACATGGAGGAAGTCGATGCTTCAAATCCCAAGCCAGAAGGGAAGAAAAATTTCCGACCAAAAAAGACACTTATGTCACCTTCCTCGGATCCCAACCAGCAAAGGTCAAGAAAGCAGTTCTACATGAGCTCAACGCAATAGTTCCGGCTGTCCCCCAATACCTGGATTGGTCGGAAGTGGCGATCACATTTGACCGCGCTGATCATCCGCCTAAGCTACATAGGCGAGGAAAATACGCCTTAATCGTCAATCCACTTATTGACGGTTATGGTTTCTCCAAGACCCTCATGGACGGTGGCAGTAGTATCAATATTCTCTATGTTGAAACGCTACGCCGGATGAAGATCTCGAAGACTCAGCTGAACCATAGCTCTGTGATTTTTCACAGAGTTGTCCAAGGAAGACAAGCCAATTCCCTAGGAGAAATCACTTTGGATGTTACCTTTGGAACTCCAAAGAACTATCAGACGGAGGCACTTTCCTTCGAAGTGGTCCCGTTCAAGAGCGTGTACCACGCTATATTCGGACGTCCGACTGACTAGGCTTTTATGGCTCGTCCGTGTTACATTTACAATATGATGAAAATTCCAGGTCCCAACGGCGTAATCACCATCAGGGGAGACCCGAAGAAGGCGCGAGAATGCGAGGATGGAAATGTCGCCTTTGCTGAAGCCGTGCTGCATGCCTAGGAGTACCAGGAGATCAAGAAGAGCATAGATCCGGAGTTCAAGGCATCAAAAGAGACGAAGAAGACGCTGTTGAAGGATGACGACCCCTCCAAGGTGACCCAGATAGGCGTGGGCCTAGATAGCGCATAGGAAAGCGCGCTTGTCAAGTTCCTCAAAACAAATCAAGATATCTTCGCATGGTAGCCATCTGACATGACTGGAGTACCTAGGGAACTTGCCGAGCACTCTTTAAATGTAAACCCGAACGCTAAACCCGTCAAACAGTCCTTACGATGTTTCGGCGATGAAAAGCGTAAGGCAATAGCTAAGGAACTAGCACGGCTCGAGTTAGCCGGATTCATAGAAGAGGTCATCCACACTAAGTGGTCGGCCAATCCTGTAATGGTCCCTAGAAAGGACACCACTGATTTAAGGATGTGTGTTGATTATACTGCCTTGAACAAGGCTTGTCCAAAAGATCCGTTCGCTCTGCCTAGGATTGATCAAGTTATCGATTCTACGGCAGGCTCGGAACTCCTTTGTTTTCTCGACGCATATTCCGGTTATCACCAAATCCGGATGAAGGAATCTGACAAAGTCAAAACCTCATTCATAACCCCTTTCGGAACCTTCTGTTTTGTTACAATGCCTTTCGGGCTGAAGAACGCAGGAGCTACCTACCAGCGCACGATGCAGCATTGCCTCCATGACCAACTTGGACGCAATGTACATGCATACGTGGATGACATTGCGGTGATGTCCAAAAAGAAGGAAACGTTGATTTCCGACTTGGAGGAAACATTTGCCAATCTACGAAAATACAACATTATGCTTAATCCGAAGAAATGTTTCTTTGGAATCCCAGCCGGAAAGTTATTAGGTTTCATTATATCCCAAAGAGGCATCAAGGTGAACCGGGAAAAAATCAAGGCTATACTCAATATTTCTAGGCCAACTCGCCTGAAGGACGTACAAAGACTAACTGGTTGTATCGCTACAGTCAGTCGGTTTGTAAGCCAGCTCGGTGAAAGAGCCGCACCATTATACAAAATCTTGAAAAAGACCAAGGATTTTGTGTGGACTGACGAAGCTGAAGCTGCATTACAAGACCTGAAGAAAGTACTCTCGTCTGCTCCTATCCTTGCTGCACCGGAACCATAGGAACCGATGTTGCTTTATCTTGCTACGGCGAACAAAGTCGTTAGTATCGTCATGGTGGTGGAGAGACCGGAGGAAAATCAGGAACACTTAGTGCAGCGTCCGACATACTTTGTTAGTGAAGTCCTAACAAAATCAAAACAGCGGTATCCGCACTATCAAAAGCTGGCTTACGGTGTTTTTCTAGCATCTCGTAAGCTACAACACTATTTTCAGGAGCATCCAATTATCATAGTGAGCACAACTCCCATGAGATATATAATCAACAACAGTGACGCTACAGGACGCGTCGCCAAATGGGGCATAGAGCTTTCAGCTTTCGATATTGAGTATAAACCTCGGACAACAATCAAATCCCAAATCCTCGCCAACTTTGTTGCTGATTAGACAGAGACGAAGGAGAATATGACCCTCCCTGAGTCGGAATATTGGACCCTCTACTTTGATGGGTCTAAGGCTCGAGGGGGCTCGGGGCTGGCGTGGTGCACAAATCACCCCAAGGAGATAAACTTCTATACGTGTTGCAGATCCACTTCACGGCGACAAATAATATTGCCGAGTATGAAGCACTGCTACATGGAATCCGGATTGCTAAGGATATCAGCATCCGATGTTTGATGTGTTATGGAGATTCAGATCTTGTTGCTCAGCAAGTGTCGGATATTTGTAATGCAAATAAGCACATGGCAGCGTATAAAGCTGCCGTGGATGATTTATCTAAATTGTTCGAAGGGTTTGAGGTTCAACACAACCCTCGAGCAGAAAACAAGGAAGCGGATGCATTATCTCGGATAGTCTCTACACAGAAAGAGGTCCCGTATGGCGCATTTTTAGAGCACCTCAAAGTTCCCTCAATAAAGGGAGTGGATGAGGAATATCCGACCAAATCCGAATCACCTCTAATAGCAGTTCTGGCTGTAATTCCCAGCTGGACTCAACCCTACCTTGACTATCTGGTAGATGGCAAATTACCCGAAGACGAGGTTCTGAGCCGGCAGATTATCCGACGAGCGAAAGCCTATACTATAGTTAAAGGTTAGCTCCATAAGCGGAGTGTTTCTAGGGTTTTTCAGTGCTGCCTATCTTCGGAAGAAGGAGTGGAGATCCTAAGAGAAATCCACGAGGGCGAGTGTGGTGACCACGCTGCAGCCAAATCTTTAGTGGCAAAAGCTTTCAGACACGGATTTTTCTAGCTTACGGCTCAGGCAGATGCCGAACGATTAGTCAAGACGTGCAAAGTCTGCCAAAAGTACGCCAAACAAGCCCACGTTCCGGCTGATCAGCTGCGAATAATACCTATAACATGGCCTTTTGCAGTCTGGGGGCTTGATATGGTAGGACCATTTAGACGTGCTCCAAGTGGATTTACTCGCCTCTTAGTGATGGTGGATAAATTCACAAAATGGATTGAGGCTAAAGCCGTCACTAGTTGTGATGGAGCAATAGCCAAAAGATTTGTTGAGGATGTTATAATCCGGTATGGTTATCCGCATAGTATTATCACGGACAACGGGAGTAATTTCTCTATGGGAGAATTGGCTGAATTCTGCAATGAACAAAATATCCGGCTCGACATTGCGTCAGTCGCACATCCACAAGCTAACGGACAAGTTGAAAGAGCAAATGGTTTAATCCTACAAGGCCTAAAACCGAGACTCGAAGCACCACTACGACGTGCTGCGGGGGCTTGGGCAGAGGAATTACCCTCTGTAATATGGAGTTTACGAACAACTCCGAACATGTCAACCGGATACACACCTTTCTTCTTGGTCTATGGCGCAGAAGAAGTTCTTCGTAGTGATTTAATTCATACTTCTCCTAGAGTGGCCACGTATATCGAAGATGATGCCGAGATTTCTTGACAAAATGATCTCGACTTAGTCGAAGAAGTTCGCGTTGTTGCTGAAATGAGATCAACAGCCTATCAGCAGAAGTTACGCAAGTATCATAGCCAGAGAGTCCGAAACAGATCTTTCAATAAAGGTGATTTGGTTCTCCGACTTGTGCAACAAAGAAAGCACAAACTTTCCCCAGTATGGGAAGGGCCCTTTTTAGTTAGTCGAGTATTGCACAATGGTTCGTACTACTTAACTGACATGAGGCCAGTCAAAGAAAGTCCTGCTACTAAGAAGAGAAAGAGAGCTGGAGGCATTACAAATCCAGATGAGTTAGACAGACCATGGAATATTGCCCAGCTACGTCCCTTTTATTCTTAGTTTATCCTTCTTTGTAATCATACATATGTACATGCTCTATGAGAAATAAAAGTATTGGTTGCCTCAAGTTTTTTCTGAGAAGTTTTTACCATCTTATTTTCGAATGATCATGTCATAGTCGAAAATCCCAGAATACTTGAAAGTACTTTATGCTCATGTTTGTTCTGGTTTAGATTTCCGATTCTAAAAAATGCTACCTTCGGGTATAACTTTAAAGTTTCTAGTCTGTACTTTGGTTATTTGTCTGATTGCCGGATGCGGGTATATTCCGAGTAGTGAATTGTTGGTACTGGAAGCCGGCTTTGTTTCCGAGTTTAAACTGGTTTAGCAATTTTGCACCGTTGCTCGGCAAAGTTTCTGTGCAGAAGGTTTAGCCAGCTCACAAAAGGAACGAGGCGGGAAGCCAGATAAGCGATAAGTATAGATGAAAAAGTATAAGTGCTTATGTAAACATTTCAGGCACACAAAAATTTAAAGCCAAAAGTGCTGAATAGATCAAAAGCTTAGCACTAGAAAAATTATAATATTGCATATTTTACATACCCATAGATGTTTCTAGGAATAATACATTTGCTTTTGATAATTTATGATGCAGGAGAGGATGCAGGAGCTGTCGGCTCGCTGGACGCATTGGCCTCAGTTTGATAACGATCCGAGATGTTCAGATCCGATACGGTCTGTTCATCGTCGGAAAGTTTAGCTGCTTCTTCCGGAGGTGGAGGCGGTGTATCTACGCGAGTGAAGAAGGGAGTGTCGTAGCTAGTTAAGTCAGCCACGCGACACCCATATCCGGCGCAGGAGTCCATGATGGCCTTGATGTCTTGCTCTTGTCCGTCTTCATCCACTGTAGAGTACCCTCTAGTCACTTGCCATATCTCCATGCTTCCATGGTGGCTCATGACCATGGTGAGAGCGTTCTGCGCCGCGGATCGCGCGTAGGACATATTCCAGTCCTGGATAAGTTGCGGCATATCCTTCGCTTTGTCCCGCACCTAAAAATCCGACATGCTATGCATGTCCGGAATTTTGAGAGCTTCACCAATATCCTCAAGGGATTGTCAGAAGTCATGAAGCAAATCACCGACTTGGGTAAGTCGGTGGGTGCAAGGCTCGGTGGAGGCAGAGTCCGTCAAGTTAAAAGGACCTATACATATAAAAATAGTTAAGGAAATCCGATGTTAAAAAAGTCGAAGAATATACACAAGTCAGAAAGTTGGAAACATACCGAAGATGACATCGTCAACTTTGGTCTTCTCTTCTCGAAGACTCTGGAGTTCAGCCCGGAGCGCCTCAGAAAGGTCCTTCTCTCTGCATAGCTTGTTGTTGAGATCCGGGATTCTCTGATCTTGAACTGTGATCTTACAATCACGCTCGTCAGTAGCCATGGAGGAGGATTCGAGAACTTGAGCGATGCTCTTCTCATGATCCGCCTTAAGCTTATCCAGCTCTTGGCGAAGTTCTTTGTTCTCCACCACCAAGGTTTTGAGGTTCTTGGCCTCTTCAATCATAGCGCAGGACTGTTTTACCAGTGTTGTAAGTCAAAAAAGAACAACAGTTCAGAAAAAATATTCGACTATGAAAACACAAAGACAAGATTTGAGACTCGGAATGTTTACCTTCGGCCTCATCCTTGGAGACCTTCAGCTCAGCATTTTCAAGCCGGAGAGCTCTGATCTCTCTCCGCTTGTTGCAGATGTTCTTCAACAAATCCTGGTTATATGAATTAACTTTCTGTAAGTCAGAATACCCAGAGTCAGAAGTCTACTGAAGACTCGGGCTAATATTGTTACTAATATCAGCACGAGCCTTGGGGGCTACACTAGTTCATTCTTTGGCATCCTAAGGAAGCATAAACCCGGATCGTATATCCTACTTCATGCTTGGGGGCTAGAGGATATGATCAAATGCAATAAACAAAAATCGTGAGTTGGAATTCCGACTTACATGATGTTCATGTGTGAGCTTGCTCAGACACATGTTCACCTCGGTGGTAACTTTCTCGGTGAGGGTGAGTGGAATAACCGGAGGTGGTGGAAGCACACCATCTCTAAGTCCCTCGTCACGAAGATGGACTTGTTCAAGAAGGTCGGAGTATTTGATGTCCTCCGCCTCTTGCGCTTCTTCTTCGGCAGAGAGATTTCTCTTCTCCAGGCATTGTCGGGCCAGCCGTTGGATCTCCTCCGCAGATTTCCAGGACAGGCCAAACTTGGCAAGCCCCGGATTGTTAAGGAGGTTTTCGGCAAAGGTCTCTGCCGAGGGATCATTACCCGAAGAGGGTTCACCCTTATCTAAACCTGAGCCACTCGTGGTGGCGTCAGTTTGTGACTCAAGGGTCGCTGGCCCCGTAGTAGGAGCCGGATCTTCTGCGACAGCCGGCGAAGGAGTAATCACCGGCGTTGCAGAGGGTTGTGGGGCAGGAGTCGGAGGAGCCACGGCAGGAGAAGCTATGGTCAGCTTCGTCTGTCGCAGGGGCTTCGAAGAAGTTCCCTTCCCCTTGACCTTGATGAGCTGCTTAGCTCTGAGAATGTAATAGAATGGAAAACATTACATCTTGGAAGAAAATTCGAGTAAGGTACAAAGGTGAAAGTTGTGTTGAAAGTTACCTCTTCACGACGGGCACCTCCTTTGTGCCGACAGCCACTGTCGGAGCCTTGCGCTTCCTGGGCATAATGTCCGGTAATGGAACCAGTTCCGCCTCCTAAGAAAACTCTGGAGGATATCCCTCGAGTGGAGCAAATTCCGACTTGGGGAGGTCGGCAAGCTGAAAAGAGGAAAACATCTCAGTATTGCGAGATAACTTAAAAGATGGAACACGTAAAAGGGTTTATTATTGAAGCTTACCGGAACCAAAGGGTCTTCCGCTGTATGCATGTCCAGAGACAAGTCTGGAATCTTCCTTTCAATCTGCTCCTTGATCAGCCATTTAATCTGGCTTATGTAATCCTGTGGCTTTAAAGCCTTAGGACTGATGCGGAGGGAGTCATTCTTTGACGCCGTGATGGTATGCATAAGACGGTCGCCGTGGTGTTGGAGAGGCTAGATCCGACGTGCGACCCAACATTGGACTAGGTCGGATCCTTTCAAGCCCTTGTGTTTTATCAGATATTCGATCCGCCTCTTAGCGAGGATCAGATCGTCACTGAGAGCCGGAGGGGCCTCGTCCCAAGACGGTTGGGCCGTGGCGGCTCCATCGATGAAAGCCGGCAAAGCAGTAGCTTTGCCGGGAGCAGGAAAATCCTTATGGTAGAAGAAAGTGGCTGGCCATTGTTTGACCGAGTCACTGGCAGAAATGCGAGGACAACTACGCTCACGTCTAAGAGAAAGGCTAATAGTACCGGTAATATATGGATTACTGGCAGTGATAGAGTTTCTACGAACATGGAAGTAGAAACAAAACAAGGTGAGACTCGGCCTAATGCCGAGATACCCCTTGCACAAAGCTGGGTAAGAACTCATCTCTAAGAGATAGTTCGGGGGAACATGGTGGAGTTGTACACAGTAGTGATCAATCACCTTGGAAAAGAATTCCGAGGGAGGAAAGGACAAACCTCTATCGAGGTGGGTGCCGAAGTTTACCCGCTCATCGGTGCGCGGGTGGGGGATGGTTTTGTCGAAGCCACTCCGCCAGTTGCCGGCGCGGAGGAGACCTTGATTCTCCATGACTTGGAGTTTCTCGTCATCGAGGAGGCACGAGATCCAGATTCCCCAGTTGCTTTCCTTCTCTGCCGCCACCGCTGCCGCCGCCAAGCCGGAAGAGGAAGAAGAAGCCATTTCTCCGGTGCGCCGGTGACCTTAGATGGGCGGCGCTAGGAAATCTGGGAGGAAGGAAGGCTATGTGCGCTGGGGAGATGTGGGGGAGAAGAAATGGCAAGGGAACAGGTGAAGAGAGGAGAAGGAGAATCCTCACCCCTTATAACCACCTGCCTGCGCCAAGATTCGTGCAAACCGCACTGTGTAAATGCCACACTTCATGGAAGGAACTGGGAAGGACCCACGTGATGATTACGTTGCCTCGATCTCCGCGTACGCATTGAAACGATGCCTCGGTTCCGTGAACGGCGGACCCACCAACGGTCGTGCTGACAGGATGTTTATCAGATAACGTGACTTGACCATGACGAGTGTCAGATGACATCAGAGACCAAGTTTCGGCTTAGTTTGAAATCAAGCTAGAAAATCCGAGTAATATGTTGATAGGTCCAACTTATTTTTGAGACCCGGATCATATTTTTTGTTGTGAAGTTTCAGGAACCCTTCAAGATTCTGCAAGCTGAAGATCAAGCTAGACGATGATGAATCCGACTTTGGATCTTGGAGACTTCCGGGGGCTGCTGTTGGGGATATACTTTCCAGGTATCCTCACAGTCCTCACTGACCAGGGTGGCCCACTTCAGGTTAGATCTTTGCTTCACGGGTGGCCCAGTCAGGGAGAAGAGACGGAGTCCAATCCGGTTATGGGAAGGCCCAGAAGACTTACCGACTTAGGCCCATAGTGTTACCTGTAGTTCAAGGTGTACTCTGTAACTGACTCTTAGTCGTAGCCGAACTGATCTCTCCTGTAAATCCTAGGCCAGATATCTATATAAGCCGTCCTAGGGAGAGCCTTTAGGGCACCTTCAATAGTCTACAATCTCATCTCGCACAGGCGAACCCTTGTGTCGTGGTGGTGTCACGGCAGATGCCATGGATAGGCTAAAGGTGGGGACTAATACACGCTAGGGGAATCCAGGGAGGGATAGTGAAGTGATCCTCCACACAGAAGTTTATATTCGCTTTGCTTCCAAGATTACAAGTGCTCCTAGATCTGTATTGGCGAGAGGAGGAAGAAGAAGCTCTCTTACTCTCACACACAGATCACTCCTAAAACCCTCACCAAATGAGAATAGCGGAACCCCTTCTACAGAGGCCCTAGCCCTCCTTATATAGGGGGAGCTAGGTATCCACTTAGGGCATACGTGGAGGCATATTCCTAAGAATATGCCTTCTCCCAAAGTAGTAAGCCGACCGGGGTGATTTTCCCCCGCGTCACACATGCAGAGGCTACGTGAGCCTCTGCGGCGCTCGCGTCAGCCGACATGGGCGTCGTCACCCTTGTCGGCCATGCCTCGGTGGTCCTGCCCTTGTTCCGCCTTCGCTCGGCGCAGCGTACCGAGGCTTCTTTTGACCAGCGAGATTCCTTCCTTCTCCTAGAAGCTAGATGTGACCCGGATCATAGCTGATCCGGCCACACCCGTTCCTGCATACAAGTTAAATAGGCATTTCCGACTTACTGCTTAAGTCGGTTGAGACTTAGTTAGGCGGACGCCCCCTGGTCCGGGTTACCCCGTGATTCGGCCTGCCTTGAGGTGACCTGGCCAGCATTCGCTTTGGCCTTGCCGAACCTCAGCTAACTCGGCCTCTATACCCCGGCGTGACCCTACCCGAGGGTATCCCCCCAGCATTAGTCCCCGAAGCTGATGCGGTCTTAGCTTCCTTGGCTGCTAAGGCCACATCAGGTTCAATTATGTTTGAGCTTTGGATGCTAATTCCGAGTTACCTCCTTATCTCAGATCGTATGGTTTTACGTTTCCTTGGCGCGTTTCAAGTTTTCACTTGCTAGGCGGGTTACCACCTTAACTCGGACCTCATGGTTTTACTTTCCCTTTGCCCATTCCAAGTTTTCACTTGCTGGCCGGGTTACCACTTCAACTCGGATCTCATGGTTTTACTTTCCCTATGCATATTTCAAGTTTTCACTTGCTGGCCGGGTTACCACGGTCCTATCCGGGTCTTGCTTCCTTCTCTCGTACGCCAACCCACGTGGAGGCTAATCATTATGTTGTCTCATTTTAAGGGCCAACACAGTAACCGCCGCAGTAATCGTCAGTTATCACTGTGCGCGGGTCACGTCACGCCTGCCTCCTCGTTTACCGCATCAACGCGTCACGTCATGGGATCATCCCCACCCTGTGGCCTTCCGTGTGGCTCCCTGCTGATTAGCCGAGGTGGGCTATACACGGCCACACCGTGTGGCATATTCGCAGGACGCGATCCCACTTTCCCCTTGAGGAGTGGTTAAATAGGGAAGGGGCGCGTCCCTTAGGTTTTTTCCCCTTACTGTGACCCTCTGCCCTTTGCTCTTCTTCTTCTTATTCATCTTCCTCACAACCGCGCCGCCGCCAGTTCTTCTAAGCAACAGCGCCGCTGCCGCCGTACTGCTTCCCCACACCTCTGCGTGGCCGCCACCGCTACGCACCTCCCTCACCACGGGTCGCTGCCAGTCTAGGCCTCTGCCCCTTGCCGCCGCTAGCGCCAGCGAGGGAAGCGAGCACCAGATGACGAAGGAGGATCTCGTCGTCGCCGAGCAAGAGATGGAGGAGGACACCGGGGCGGCGGACCGTGGTGCGTGGGCTGGGTCCTGGGTCTGCCAAGACGACCTAGATTGGCTCTACCGCACCAGACGCATCCCCGCCGGCGTCGCTGCTCGCCTACACACCGACCAGCCCTCACCCAATCCGGGTGAGTACGTGTCATTCTTGTCCCACTTCCAGCGGGGGTTCGGTTTGCCGGTCAGCGACTTCTTCCGGGATTGGCTTAGCACTTATGAACTCCAGCCGCACCACCTTCCTGCCAACGCAATCACTTCTCTTTCTGCTTTTGCCTCTACGATCGAGGGCTATGCCGGATTATGGCCCGTGAAGGAGCTATGGATCCGGTTTTTCGTCCTTCGTCGTAATGTCATTCCGAATATTCAACTCGATCCGGAGGATAAGCGGCTCACTCAATTCGGAGCTGCATCCATCTCACCCTGGAGGCTATCCGTTTTCCCCTGAGTCACCGGGCTGGACTCCTGCAAAGGATGGGCCCGGACTTTCTTTTATGTCCGGAACAAGGGCACTGAAGACTTGATCCGGCTGCTTCCCTATGCTTCGGGTCCACCTAACCCGGAGTTGTGGGACGTCGTCCCCAAGAAGCCCACAGTATTGGCCAACCAGGTCAATAAAAGGTTCAAGGAGCTGAAGCATCTCGGGTTACGCAACAAGGACGCCATGATCACATTTGTCCACAACCGGATCTCCCCTCTCCAGAAGCGCACTCACAAGGTGTGCCACATGAGCTGGGGTCACGACCCCAATCGGACCTCGTCCTTCGAGCTTAGCAACACCGAAATCTACCGCTGGGTCAAGGCGCTCTTCACCACCCACAAGGACTTCTCCTCCGAGTGGACGTGGGGAATTGAGCATTATTGTCGGGATAGGCTTCCTCCCGTGGTAAGCTTCGTGCCACCAACTCTCTCCGGATTAGATCTTATGTCGGTTGCGGTCTTATTTTTAACTCCGTTGTCTTTTTTCTCCTTTAGCAATTTCTCTAGCAGACAATTGAGGATGGCTCCGACCCTACCCTCAAATGCGCGCCTGACCGGGAGAGCTCGGATGAGGAAGAACCGGACCAGAAGATGTTCCTCCCAATGTCCGACGCGACCAAGCGACCCACCGGTAAACTCTCTTCTATTAGAGATTGGCCCGACGATGAGGATGACTCGGATATTGAGGTGATGGAAGCTGTTGACACTGTCCCCCTTTCTTATGCTTTTCCGGCATCAGCTAACCCCGGTGGGCAGATCCACGAGGACCCTCCCCTTGCCACAGGTGAACATGTTCTGGCAGCGCCGAAGAAGAGGCGTGGAGCTGCATCAAGTTCCTCCTCCGGACCTTCTCAGCCCTCCAAAAGGCGAAAGAAGTCCGGAGACAAAACTGCTTCCAAGCCAGCAGGCAAGGCCCCAGCACGAAGGGCTCGGAAACCCAAGGAGCCCCTGACCTCGGATGCATAAGCCTCTTTTCCCTCTGCAACTTATTCTTCCTTGCATTGTTTTAGTCTCACTTCTGACATTATTTGATTTGGCAGTGCTGTGGAGGATGTTCCCCAGAGCGGATCTAGCATCTCTTCACCGCTCTGACCTAGCCCTTCTCCCCCTCGTGACGACGAGTCACGCCCGCTGAGCCCTATTCCAGAGGGTTCTGCGGCTGCTCCGGGTTCCAGCCCACCTCGTCAAGAGGGGGCAACCCCGTAGCGGGAGAGACGGACCTAGGCGAGGCAGTGGCATCCACCACTTCGGCTCCGCCGCAACCAGCAACTACCGAGACTACCTCTGCACCAGCACCAGCACCAGCACCAATTCCGGCACCAGCATCAACCCCGGCAAACAAAGACTTCAGCAGCAGCACTAGCTCCAGCAACAAGGGCACCAGCGCCAAGCTCCTCCGCCTCGTCCGAGTCTTCTCAGTCTCGGCGAGGAAGTACTCAGGTAGCTCCTAAGGCGAAATCTGCCGCAACCACTTCCTCCTCTCAGCAAGCGATAGGCAAGAAAGCCCCTGACGTCACCAGGGCAACGTCCACCGGGTCTGGACAGCGCACTCTTGCGTCCATGCTTCCCTAGAAGGCTCCAACACCGAAGGACGCCCCTGCCGAGCCAACTAGTGCGCAGCAACTTGTTCTGCACACGAGTCCGGCCCTTGCTCAGGTTGAGAGGAGAGAGGCACATGCGAAGGGCTTGGTGGCGCCCCACACGCTCAGCGGTGAGAGATATCCTCCGACCTTGATCGAGTTTATGAACAACTGGAACAAGGCGGAGTTTGTCTATAACGACGATCTTCCTGAGAAATTCGGTCCCGCCGAGTTCTCTGCTCAGATGAACACAGCCGCTAAGGCGATTAACCTCGCGGGCCGGATGATGGAGGTACGTTACTTCACCTTTTCCTTAGCATGCACTAGCGATATAACCATTAGTCCCCGAGCCTCCAGGGGAGTACCTTGTTACTCGGCCGGATGCTCCTTAGAAAACTAACGTAGCTCCCTTACAACTTCAAATATGCACACACCTAGAGCCGGGTTAAGTTCCACTTGGCCCGGATCTTGTACACTTCGAATATGCACACACCTAGAGTCGGGTTAAGTTCCACTTGGCCCGGATCTTGTCCACTTCGAATATGCACACACCTAGAGTCGGGTTAAGTTCCACTTGGCCTGGATCTTGTACACTTCGAATATGCACACACCTAGAGTCGGGTTAAGTTCCACTTGGCCCGGATCTTGTACACTTCGAATATGCACACACCTAGAGCCGGGTTAAGTTCCACTTGGCCCGGATCTTGTACACTTCGAATATGCACACACCTAGAGCCGGGTTAAGTTCCACTTGGCTCGGATCTTGTACACTTCGAATATGCACACACCTAGAGTCGGGTTAAGTTCCACTTGGCCCGGATCTTGTACACTTTGAATATGCACACACCTAGAGCCGGGTTAAGTTCCACTTAGCCCGGATCTTGTACACTTCGAATATGCACACACCTAGAGCCGGGTTAAGTTCCACTTGGCCCGGATCTTGCACACTTCGAATATGCACACACCTAGAGCCAGGTTAAGTTCCACTTGGCCCGGATATTGCACACTTCGAATATGCACACACCTAGAGCCGGGTTAAGTTCCACTTGGCCCGAATCTTGTACACTTCTAATATGCACAAGGCTTAAGCCAAATTTTTGTACTTTTTTTAGGTGACCACCAACCGCCGGAGTGCTGAGTTCGAGCGTCTCCTGGATACCCACAAGATGCTGCTCGCAAAGCACAATGCACATCTCGCTG
This sequence comes from Avena insularis, assembly GCA_023614405.1. NCBI lineage: Eukaryota > Viridiplantae > Streptophyta > Magnoliopsida > Poales > Poaceae > Avena > Avena insularis. The sequence goes on along the minus strand of CM042688.1, from coordinate 114,924,079 downwards.
AGCATGAGAAAAGGGGTAAGTTCCCTTCTTCACATTTTTCTGTTTTCCTTCATCTTTTTCTGCAGAACTAATTCGTCATTTAGTTTTCGCAGCTAGGGTGGAGGCTGAGAACAAGCTCATGAGGAAAAATCTGGATCAGATTAAGGGTAAGCTACTTTTGTCCGACCCTGCTTTGCTTTCCATCTTGTTTTCTTCTTGGTGCTGCAAACATTCATACCTCGGCTCTGCCGGGTCAACACGCTATTTCAGCATCTCTTGAACATAGTGTGGCCGTGCCTGACATGATGCTGCATTTTCTCGAACAAGCAGGGCAACATCAGGCCGAGCTCAAAAAGAAAGACGATGAGCTTGCCCTCCTCCGAACCAAGAATGACGAGATTGCCAAGTTAAAGGCAGAAATGAAGAAGATGAAGGCGCAGCACCAAACCGAGCTTGAAAAGGCTGGCCAGGACTACACCGAAGAGCACGAGCGCCTCAATCTCCAAATTGCTAAGGATCACGAACTTCTCCAGGAGGCCGACGTCAAACTCGAGTCGGCGAACGCTGAACTGGTGCAGCTCCACCAAAGACGCGATAATTGCATCAATGAGTTGACCCGGATCCACAGCCACATTTTACATAAGTTTCGTTTCCTTCTCCGGCATATTTCTCCAGGTTATCTCTTATGTATTTTCATTACTTGCTTCTCCTGTTCCGTTTTTAGGCAAATTTCCAGAGGGTACTCCCATTGCGAGCGCCGCTGTTGCCAATTTCCGCCAAGAGAGGGGTACTCCCGTCGCTCCTGACGGTGAGGACATTCCCTATGACATGGAGGACCTGTTGGTCAGCCTGTCATCTCGTGTGGAAATCATCAAGAACTACGGCAAGGATCTCCTCGACATTTCAGTCCTAGTCTTCAACACGTTCTGGCCTGGCGAGGACACTCCAGAGAGAATCACAATCCTTGCTGGAAAGTTGATGGAGATCGAGACCCAGCTCGACCTTTGGAGAGAGTCCGTTGGACGTGCTGCAGCTGAGACCGTTCTTCACCACATACTCACGTGGTATGAGAAGATCGAACTCAGCCTCCTCACGCGCCTGCGCACCGGATCCAAGTGGACCAATGACCCGGAATGGGTAGCTCGGTGCCAGGCTTGCGCCCATAGCCTTATTGAATATGCTCCCATTCATGAATGGACTGAGGGTCCGAGCTTCCTGGAAGCCGCTGGTGACGAAGAGGTCAAAAATGTTGAAGATGGTTCGGACGATGATGGAGAGGACGATGCCTCGGATATCGAAGAAGGCGAAGATGACGCCGAACTTCCTCCTCCTGCTGCTCCTTAAGTAAAAACACTTGAAAACTTATCAGATCCCCGGTATGCCGGGTGGAATTGTATCCCGTACTCATGTGATATTTTGCTACTAAGTTTGTATGCCGGATTAACTTGGGCGTAGTCCCCGAGTTCCACTTTCTTGTTCGTCCAATCTTCTGGCTTGGTTCGTGTCTACCTTGATTCGGTTTTACGACTTACGAATCCGAGCTTCAAAAATTGTTTTAACAATACTTGGAAACTTTTAGGCTTAGCTCAAAATAATTTAGCATAATAATTTGAAAGTAAATACAAGGTTAGTCCCAAAAACAAACGTCGGCTCGATTAAGCTCTTTTCCTTAGTCGTTTTTCATGTGCTACGCAATTCCAAACTTGTTCTCTTGCTTTCCATGAAGCCAATTCTTGTTGGACAGCAGCAAGTCAAAGAGTTGGGTTCTTCGTGCTCACACATTACTAATCCGAGTTAAGCAGAACAACTTATTCCAGCTAACGCACAAAAGACAACAAATATTATTGAGGCAGTCGCCGAGTTACTGCTCGAGGTGCCAACACTTCATTGATAAGCTCATTGTCGGCATACATACCGACACATGAGAAGACTCGGATACATACACTTCTTTGCTAATTGTAAAAAGGATGAAGTAGAGCTACATTCCATGGACGCTTAGATTCCTCGTCGGACCTGTCCGCCTTGTTCTTTTCCTGTGGCTTTGCATCTATAAGATAATAAGAGTCATTGTGCAATGCCTTGCTCACGATGAATGGCCCTTCCCATGGGAGGGATAATTTATGCATGCCAGCAGTACGTTGTACCAACCGGAGCACCAGATCGCCTTCCCGGAAGACTCGGGGGCTTACTTTCCGGCTATGATAGCGTCGGAGATTTTGCTGATATATGGCGGATCTAGACAATGCCAATTCTCTCGCTTCTTCCAGCAGATCAACATCATTCTGCCGGGCTTCTTGCACTTCGGCTTCTGTGTATTGGGTGACTCTAGGCGAATCATGCTCTATGTCGGCTGGTAATACAGCTTCTGCCCCATATACCAGAAAAAATGGCGTATAGCCTGTTGATCGATTCGGAGTTGTTCTTAAACTCCATAGTACCGCTGGTAGTTCTTCTATCCAGCACCCCGCTGATCTTTGCAGCGGCTCAATGAGCCGGGGTTTTATCCCGGATAACACTAATCCGTTGGATCTTTCCACCCGTCCGTTTGATGCGGGGTGGGCTACCGAGGCAACATCCAGCCGGATCTTCTTATCCCGGCAGAATCGCGCAAATGCTCCTTCAGCAAAATTTGTGCCATTATCAGTTATGATACTGTGAGGATAACCGTATCTCAAGATAATGTCTTTGAGAAATGTTACGGCCGTAGCTCCATCACACTTTCTTATAGGCTTCACTTCAATCCATTTTGTAAACTTATCCACCATGACCAAGATGTGAGTCATATTTCCCCTTGCTGGTTTAAATGGGCCAACCATATCCAAGCACCATATGGCAAATGACCATGTAATTGGTATGGTCTTGAGCTCCCACATTGGCATATGTGTCTTGGTAGCATACCTCTGACAACCATTGCATTTTCTCACCAGATCTTCTGCTTGTTCTAAGGCACTTGGCCAGTAGAATCCGTGCCGGAACGCTTTTGCCACCAAGGCTCGGGACGAGGCATGATGCCCGCACTCCCCTTGATGTATATCTCGGAGGATGTCAAGCCCTTCTTCCGGGTCAATGCACCGCTGGAGGACATTGGTCACACTCCGTTTGTACAGCTCGGAATTGATAATTGTGTATGCCTTTGCTCTCCTCTGAGTTTCCCTGGATAACACCTCCTCAGTGGGTAACATTCCATCTTTCAAGAATTGAAATATAGGCAGTGCCCAAGCTGGTATTGCTCGCACAGGGAACACATCCCCATCAATTTCCATCTGATCCACCCGCATAACTTCAACCGGATCATGTTGAGCAGACCCCGGGTCCTGCGAGGCAGTCCCCGGGTTCGCTGAGGCATTCCCTGGGTTTGCTGATGCAGTCCCCGGGTTTCATGCACCACCTCCCATGTCAATGTCCATGGGCTTAGCTCCAGATTCCGTATTTTCTGGGACATAGATTGAGTCAGTTCTTGGGGACGGCCTGATAGATGGTTTTCTGAGGTGTTCCAATGTTACACCCGGTGGAATTGCTTGTCGGGTTGATCCGAGCTTTGACAGCATGTCGGCAGCCTCATTTTCCACCCGGGGTACATGGTGAAATTCACACCCCTCAAAGTAACCAGATATCTTCTGCACATGAAATCTGTACAGAGCCATGTTTGGATCCAGGGCGTCCCACAACCCCGACACTTGCTGTATTACCAAATCCGAGTCGCCAAAGCATAGTATCCGACATATCCCAATCTCTTTTGCCACTTTGAGCCCATGCACAAGTGCTTCATACTCAACGACATTGTTCGATGCCGCGAAATGGATTTGCAGCACATATTTCAGCTGGTCCTTCTTTGACGAGGTAAGCACAACTCCGGCGCCTAGCCCAGTTTTTGTTTTTGACCCGTCAAAATGCATCCTCCAGTAGTTCGGATCTGGTGGCGGTGGTTCGTATTGTACCTCGGCCCAGTCCACAAAAAAGTCCGCCACAGCCTGAGACTTGATTGCTTCTCTTCTGTCATATTGTGGCGCATAAGGAGCTAGTTCGATTGCCCATTTTGTGATTCGACCACTTGCATCCTTGTTACCCATTATCTCGGATATGGGAGCTTCACATATTACTTTGATGGGGTGCTCCTCAAAGTAATGCTTTAACTTCTTTGCTGCCATATAGACACCATATGCCACCTTTTGAAAGTGTGGGTAGTTCTCCTTTGAGGCAGATAATACCTCGCTCAAGTAATACACTGGCCTCTGCACCGACTTACCCTCTTCGTCGCTCTCTACCACAATCACTGCACTTACAACTCGGTTGGTTGCGGCTATGTAGAGCAACATTGGATCCTTTGATAGTGGAGAGGCTAACACTGGTGCAGTGGCTAACATCTTCTTTAAGTGGGCAAAGGCTTCATCGGCCTGTGGCGTCCAAACAAATCCGACTTTTTCATGAGTTGGTAGAGAGGCAATGCCTTTTCTCCCAACTGACATACAAACCGACTTAATGATGCCAGGCACCCAGTGAACTTCTGGACATTGTGAAGACACTTCGGCAGCTCCATTCGTTCAATGGCCCGGATCTTAGTTGGATTAACTTTGATACCTCGGCTGGAGATGAGAAATCCGAGTAATTTTCCATCCGGGACGCCGAAGGTACATTTTTCCGGGTTAAGCTTCATTCGGAACCTTCTTAAGTTCGCGAATGTCTGCTTGATGTCGTCAAGGAGCGTTTTGCTTTCCTTGGTCTTGATAACCACATCATCCACATACACTTGTACATTTTGACCTATTTGTTCGTGCAAACATTTTTGCATACATCTTTGGTACGTTGCACCTGCATTACGTAAACCAAACGGGATGGTGCGATAGCAATAAGCCCCATACGAGGTGATCAATGCGGTCTTTATTTGATCATCTGGATTCAGAGGTATTTGGTGGAAACCAGAATATGCATCAATGAATGACAACAGTTCACATCCCACGGTTGAGTCTATGACCTGATCTATACTCGGCAGTGGAAATGGATCTTTTGGACATGCCTTGTTCAGGTTCGTGTAATCGATACACATACGCCAAACTACTGCCACGTTCGAGTCATCCTTCTTCTTCTCCACCAGCACCGGATTAAAGAGCCAATCCGGATAGAGTACTTCCATGATAAATCCTGCTGCTAGCAACCGAGCTATCTCGTCTCCAATGACTTTTCTCCTATCCTCGGCGAAGCGGCGGAGAGGTTGCTTCACCGGCCTTGCTCCGGGTCTCACGTTCAAAGAGTGCTCGGCCAACTCCCTCGGAACACCTTGCAAGTCCTGTGTAGACCAAGCAAAAATATCCCGATTCTCACGGAGGAAGTTGACGAGCTCGCTTTCCTATTTATCATTCAACCCGGCACCAATTGTTACGGTGCGCTCTAGGAACATATCATCAACAGGCACTTTCTTAGTATCCTTTGCGGCTTGGAACGAAACGCTACCATGCGGGTTACTCAACGCCGGCATATACTGCAGCGCGGACTGAGCTAATGCTGCCACCTCTTGGATTTTTCTTTTCTCTTGCGCAATCACGAGTGACTCGGCTAGGTTAGACCCGGCTGAGGGACACTCAATGGAACATCGGAAATCTCCAGCAATGGTAATCACTCCATTTGGCCCGGGCAACTTCATCTTCAGATAACTGATGTGGCAGCTTGCCATGAACTTGTTCAATGCTAGTCTTCCGAGTAACGCGTGATACGCACTTTCCAAGTTCACCACTTCGAACTCCAGATTCTCAGTTCGGCAATTATCTCTCGTGCCGAATAACACGTCAACCCGGACTTTGCCTATGGGCTCACAAGAAATGCCTGGTACAATACCATGGAAAGTTGTCCTTGTAGCATGGAGCATGTTCTCCGAGATACCCAACTTGCGCATTGTATCCGCATACATGATGTTAATGCTACTGCCATTGTCAATTAGTACCTTGGAGAACCTCACATTGATGTTAGGCCCAATGAATGTCGGGTCCAACACTAATGCATACGAACTAGGACTCGGCATAAGCTTTGGATGATCTTTGATGTTCCAAGTAATTTCTTGGTCCGACCAAGGCATATACCTCGTCACCGCTGGCATTACCGCATTGACCTCCATATGTCGGCGCTGCAAGTTCTTCCTATCTGTTTCCTCAGTGGTAAACACACAGTAACTCTGATGATACTCCCTGTACTCATTTCTCCCCTCATTTCCGGGGTATCTCTGATCCGGTTGATGCTGGTTTTCTACTTGATGCACCGCATTCCTTCTCTCATGGTTATCATACCTCGGCGGAGGGGGAGGCAACAGTAGCTGTTGCATGTTTGCTCCGGAGAGCAATTGCTGCCGGGGTAACTCCTGCCGAGGTTGATCATTCTAGGGTGGCTGAGCATTCCCCGAACCAACTTGTTCTATCTTACGCATCCATTCACATTGCCTCGTTGTATGACCCGCTAGGTTACTCGGATTTGGCGTGTGAAACTTACACGGCTGATCCAACATCGATTTGTAAGTATATCTCGGACGGTCCTTCTTTTCTTGCCACTGTTTCTTCTGTTATGGCGTCCAAGTTTTCTTGCCATCATTCCTTGGTGTCCATTGTTGCCCTCCAGTTTTCTGACGCTGATTGCTCCCTGTTCCTGGCTGATCTTGATTCACAGCTGCAACTTGTTGCGAACTGTACCGGTATTCCGGTCTATCATCTCTCCTTTTACCTCTGTAATCGTTCCTCCGGGATGATCCGGCTCCATCTCTCTGGTAGTACTCCTCATTCGACTCGTTGGACACGAGCCTAGGTTGAGTCGGATCACCCAAAGCATACGAATCAGCAATCCAGATTATCTCTGCCAACGTAGTTGGCATTTTCCTTTGCAACTTTTGCCACAGCTCGCTTGCATATCTGCATCCTTGCGCAAACCATGCTATGGCATGTGACTCTATCACACCCTCACACGAGTTTCTCACGGTACACCACCGGGTCAAAAACTCCCGGTCCGTCTCATTCGGTCTTTGCTTGCACATAGCTAGGGTCTGTGGCCTATTTGGCCTCGGATACGTACTCGAGAAATTGCTGATGAACATTTCCTCAAAATCGATCTAGCAATTAATACTTCCGGGCGGAAAAATGTTCAACCACACCCTTGCTGGCCCCTCCAACATCTGGGGTACGTATCTCACAGCCCATCGCAAGTTACCTGTAGCAATTTTCACAGCCGTAGCATAATTTATCAACCAATCCTCCGGCTTAGTGCTGCCGTTATACGTCTTCGTGCCTCTGGGTAACTGGAAGTTAGGTAGTGGTGGCTCTTTCATGATCCAGGGTCCAAAACATGCAGGACCCGGAGGACCTTGACTTTCAATCTGCTCCGACCTATACAGTCGATCCAGTTTCAACCTGGCATCATCCGGCATCAAATCCCTGTTTCCCAATCTCGACCCTGTCACATGATAGTCCGACCCCGGGTATCCTGCATTTACCATTTCTGAATCTCCATCGTTATACCGGTCTCGTTCTCGTGGCGCATCTCTCTGTTGCATACCTTGGCCGGCACTTTGCTCTTGCCTTGGTATATTCCGCTACTGCGGTTGTCCTGCAGAGTTGCGCTGTCCGGCATTGCTGTTAACAGCGTTTCCTTGACCGGCATTGCCTTGGTCACGGTTACCTCGGCCAGCTTCACCTCGGCTTACACTTCGTCGATCGTCGTTTCTTTGTACCTTTTTTGCTTTTCCTGCCCTTGTCGGGTCATACGGAACAATCTGCTTGTTTCTCCTGGCCGAGGTTACTACCTCCTCTCTCCTGGGACCACCATGGGGAGACGATGCGACTCCAGCGGATTTCTCCAGATTACCCACCACCGAATGAACGATCTTGGAGGCCCCAGCTCTCTCCGGGTTTGCCCTGAGAAGTTCCTCATTTTGCCTGTTCGCGATCCGAACCAACTCATTGACCCGATCTTGCTGTCTCTGACGGGCTTCACCCGTCAGACCCTCTAGCTCGGATGCAGCTGCATCCGCTTCTCTGAGGTTTTTTGCCGGGGTACTGTACTTCGGCAGCCCCACGGACAAACAGTTTTCTGAACCCTCAATCCGAGTGTCACCCTCTTTGTTCATTTCACTCATGAGATTTCTCCCCTTCACTTTTATAGCATCTAGTTTATTTGCCTTTGCGTACTCACGCAGCGTCATGTTCAACGACTGCTGAGCCGCAGCAATCTTTTTTGCTCCCTCTAGAATTTTCTGCCTACTTTCCTCTAGCTCGGCCTATGCCTGAGCCGGATCTACCACTGCTGCTACCGGGTTTGCCAAGCTATCCATAACTTCTCTCAGTACATTTTCAGGCCTCTCTAGTGGAGGTCCTCTACCTTTCCTCGGTGCCTTAGGTGTTACCTCCGGATCCGGTGCTGGATCCTTGCTTGCGCCTGCACCTGGCGCAGTCATCATCACCTCAGCACGGTCCGGGGAGCGAGTGATACGCGCCTCGTGAACCACGCTAAGGGGTGGCTCCCCTGCCTCGACGACGTGCCGCGGATGAACGCATGATACGTCCACAGCAACATAGACCTTGTGCGCACCCAACTTGACGAAGAGGCCGTTGCACGGAAGTGGGCGCGTGCCGAAGCAGCCAGCGTTGTCGCTAACGAAGTCCAGCGCTCCAAAGCACTGAACGAGCCCGGAGACGATGCGTTCGCCGGTGTCGATGAGATTTCCCGTACGGATCTTCACCCCTGCTAGCGCCGCTAGCCCCATGGTGGGCGCCAACTGTCGTGGTGGTGTCACGGCAGATGCCATGGATAGGCTAAAGGTGGGGACTAATACACGCTAGGGGAATCCAGGGAGGGATAGTGAAGTGATGCTCCACACAGAAGTTTATATTCGCTTTGCTTCCAAGATTACAAGTGCTCCTAGAGCTGTATTGGCGAGAGGAGGAAGAAGAAGCTCTCTTACTCTCACACACAGATCACTCCTAAAACCCTCACCAAATCAGAATAGCGGAACCCCTTCTACAGAGGCCCTAGCCCTCCTTATATAGGGGGAGCTAGGTCTCCACTTAGGGCATACGTGGAGGCATATTCCTAAGAATATGCCTTCTCCCAAAGTAGTAAGCCGACCGGGGTGCTTTTCCCCCGCGTCACACATGTAGAGGCTACGTGAGCCTCTGCGGCGCCCGCGTCAGCCGACATGGGCGTCATCACCCTTGTCAGCCACGCCTTGGTGGTCCTGCCCTTGTTTGCTTCGCTCAGGCAGTGCGTACTGAGGCTTCTTTTGACCAGCGAGATTCCTTCCTTCTCCTAGAAGCTAGATGTGACCCGGATCATAGCTGATCCGGCCACACCCGTTCCTGCATACAAGTTAAATAGGCATTTCCGACTTACTGCTTAAGTCGGTTGAAACTTAGTTAGGCGGACGCCCCCTGGTCCGGGTTACCCCGTGATTCGGCCTGCCTTGAGGTGACTCGGCCAGCATTCGCTTTGGCCTTGCCGAACATCGGCTAACTCAGCCTCTATACCCCGGCATGACCCTACCCGGGGGTATCCCCCCAACACCTTGTAACCCATATTCCGGCTCTGCCGTATTACTAGATTGCTAGCAGGAGTAGGATCCGTCCAAAGCCAGCGGATTCGAACCTGGGTAAACTTGTGTGCTGACCATCCCGGAACACCGTACGTCTCACACCCCTCCCTTACGCACGCCTCGAGGACCCCCTCATGGCGTACTTGTCATCAATCCGACGGCAGGGACGTGTGTGTAGGGGCAAGCGCGATGGTGGGCCGGCCGGTGGCCCACCCGGTTGACACCGCTGCTCTAGGACTACGCCTTGCCAGGCCACGCGGGCGTGCTGGCGCTGGGTATTCCAGCCTACCCCGGGCCACCGCCTCTGTCGCCAGGTTGTGAGCGGGCCAGGCTGTAGGGCCCACCTGGTGCTAGTTGCACCGCCGGCTGGCTGCTCCTCCTTTTTCCACATGGGAACTTAATAAGGGAAGGGTGTATCCCCTTTTATCCTATATAATAATGCATATGGTAGGAGGAAAAAGAGACGGAAGAATAAAAGGGGAATTTACTAAGGCTATTTTTTTAGGGAATTTGCTCCCTCTTTCTTAGTTGTCTCTCTACGAGTGCAGTTCCACAAAAGGAATGTGCACGAGAGAGTCAACACTACCGACATGCCATCGCGCTGCTAGATCCTGGTTTTAGAGGATATGTTTCCGCATCCCGGCTGGATCAAGGAGAACGGGAGTCGTCGTTAGACACTATACGTGTGCGAGTATTCGGACAGAACCACCAATAGTGGGGTTGTGGTTGTCATACAAGGACCAGAAGGTGACGTGTGAGGAGCTTCGCGACCTTGAGGTCGACTATGATCGTCTACTTCATCCACGTTCCCCGCGGGATGTTAACCACGTTGTGATCTATAAGGGTATGTAATTGGAACCCCTCCCGTTACTGCATTAACTAATAGATAGATCTTGGGCTTCGGGATGTTATAGCTAGGAAAAATTGTGTTTTCTACCACGGAACCCCTTCAGTGGTATCAGAACCAATCTATACGTAGTTGTGCTAGTACGGGTAGACCGTATGTTGAATGTGGGCATTAATTTCTTAGTTTTTACCCTCCCACGTGTTCTTGTTCATATCGCGGCATTGTGAGATCAAGCGGCCCTGGCCGACTTTAACGTAATCCTATGCGAGACTGGTTCATGCTTGACATACGGTTTGTGCCGTATAAGTGGTAAGCAGGTGTCTGTCTCTCTCACAGTAGGTGATATGGTATTAACAATGGAGGGCCCCAAAGGGGTGTAGTAGATACAAGTGCTTGATCAATGTTGTGGTTTATGTTCGTAGGTATGAAGCATTCTATCTCGATAGAACCCCTAGTAGCCACGTAAAACTTGCAAGTAATAAAGTAGAGGTGTCTAACTTTATGTTGCAGAAGGGGGTATGTGACGTGATATGATTAATTGCATGAATACACACTACAAGAAAAGTTAGCTTTTACAACAGACGATTTTCGTGGTTGAAGGCCCGTTTTTTGTGGCTAAAAAGTCTTCCATGATGGATGCCCATCATGGTAAAAGCCCCATCACAAAAGAATCAACCACGGTTTTTTCCTGACCATGGCGGATCACACCCTTCGGCCATGAAAACTTGTTTCGTCGTAGATTTGTTCGTCAGCCATGATGACTGCTGACGTCACACAATCTGACACGTGGCAGCCACCGTTAACGTTCGGTTACCGGCGTTAATGGTCGCAGAAACCGTGGTGGAAGCCAGGTCTAGCCAAGGCCTGCTAATAACTAAATGGGCCAGCCCATGTGGAGAGCTGATACGTTGCAAACGTATCTATAATTTTTGATGTTCCATACTTGTTTAGTATCTACTTTGCTTTGCTTTGCCAAGGTATTTTTATATGTTTTCTGGGACTAACCTATAACAAGATGCCACAGTGCCAGTTGCCTGTTTTCTTCTGTTTTTGGTTCCAGAAAAGCCAGAAAATGAATATTCTCGGAATTAGACGAGACAAGCCAAAGTCAATATTTCACCGAGGGGAACACGGAGCCAGAAGACGAGAGAAAGAGGGGCCAGGGCTTGGCCACACCATATGGTGGCGCGGGTCACCCCTGGCTGCTCCACCAGGTGGTGTGGGCCCCTCAGGCCTCCACCGACCTTGTCTCTTCACATATAAGAAGCCTCTTGATCCACAAACCCTAGGAAATCGAGCCTCTAGCCACGAAAAGTTCTGCAGCGTCGCCGACACCGAAGGGGAGATCCGGGGGGCAGAAAGTCTCTGTTCTGGCACCCTACTGGGACGGGGAAGTGCCCCAGAGCCATCTCCATCGACCTCCACCACCATTTCCATCACCGTTGCTGATTCCCATGATGAGGAGGGAGTAGTTCTTCCTCGAGGCTAAGGGTTCTATCGGTAGCTATGTGTTCATCTCTCTCTATGCATGATCATATTGTGATCATGAGCTTTGTAATCAAGTAGATCTACCTTGCTACTCAAGTGCTTTAATAGATCTCTACTCTCCCCATGTGTGTGAAAGTGAAAGCGTGCACACCATGGTGGCACTCAGGCTAGAGATTACATATACTTGTTATGAGTTATATTTGGAGTTGGATGTCTCTATGAAATTGTGGTATTTGTTGGAACCATCTAGTGCTCAAGGTGACAGTGTGGGGTTATCTAGATGGGGAAAGCGAACTTTGAGGAGTGCTATTATAGCCCTACTATGGATTAGAGTGTCCAACCGGAGAGTAGTTAAGAGTAGTATCATGAAGAGAAGATATTTATATGAGAGTGTTCATTAGCGAAAGTATGATCCCTAGGCCTTGTTTCTAAACATTGAAACACCGTTTGCAACTAGATTTGTTACATGTTTACTTGCTTCCATCTTTATTTCAATTTACCTTTAGTCTCGTCCATGGCATCAAGCTATTTTCTGGCACCATTGTCTTATATCTATACCACTTGTATTTTACTATCTCTTCGCCGAACTAGTGCACCTATACACCTGACAAGTGTATTGGGTGTGTTGGGGACACAAGAGACTTCTTGTATCTTGATTGCAGGGTTGCTTGAGAGGGGATACCTTTGACCACTTCCTCCCTGAGTTCGATAAACCTTGGGTATACACTTAAGGGAAAACTTGTTGCTGTTCTACAAACCTCTACACTTGGAGGCCCAACAACTGTCTACAAGAATAGAAGTGCGTAGACATCAAGCTATTTTCTGGCGTCATTGCCGGGAGGTAAGGTAAAAGGTACTAACATCCTCTGGTGTGAGTGCTCGAAGTTATTTCCTTTAGATTCTGCAATTTTGTCTTTTTTTTCTTGTTTTCACTAGTTAGGCTTAATGGAAAACAACAAAAAAATAGAGAGCTTTATAGTATTTATCTTGAGTTAGGACATTAAGTGTTTGAAGAGAAAATTAAAAAACCTATGGAACTTTATTTGCATGCTAATAGCAATGTTATTAGTATGAATTCTTTGAACACCATTATTGCTAATGCTATGGAAACGTCTAAGCTTGGGGAAGCTGGTTTTGATGAGCATGATATTTTTAGTCCCCCAAGCATGGAGGAGAAAATTTACTTTGATGATACTATGCCTCCAATATATGATGATTACAATGAGGAATATGATATTTTTAGTCCACCTACTATTGAGGAGGAAATTAATTATGACTACAATATGCCTCCTATATTTGATGATTATGGTGATGAGAATAATAATGATAGCTATTTTATTGAATTTGCTCCCACTATAATTAATAAGAATGACTATGCTTATGTGGAGTGTAATAATTATTATATGCATGTGGCTCATGATAAGAATATGTGATAGTTATATTGTTAATTTTATTCATGTTGCTACTGAAAGTTATTATGAGAGAGGAAAACATGGTTTTATGCATCTCAATAATACTAAGTTTCCCCTCTTTATGTTGAAAGTCATGAAGTTGCACTTGTTTTGCTTTACTATGCTTGTTGCTTTGTGCTTTCATGACTTGTTTCTTTACAAGATTCCTATGCATAGGAAGTGGGTTAGACTTAAATGTGATTTGAATTTGCTTCTTGATGCTCTCTTTTACTTCAATTCAGATTTCTTATGTGAGCATCTTCTCAAACTATCATGCCTAACTTAAAGGCGTTAAAGAAAAGTACTTATTGGCAGATAACCCAAAAGTTTTAGATGAGTCTTGGAAGTTATTACTTCTGTAATAACCGCTCCTTATCCTTTTTATTTGCTTTTTGTGCCAAGAGTAACCTCTAATGAGAGAGAAGTAATGCTTGGGAAAGTTGTTGTCCCGAAACAGATTTTTGTGCTTCACTGTAAAATTCGTGTAAAATCTCTATACGTCGTTTTGAGGCATGAGTTTTTGTGCTTCTGCCCTAGGTTGTTATATAACTTTAGTTAGTTCAACACTTTTCGATTTGAGCAAGAGAAGGTCTTCTAAAAAATTGGTTTTTACCTGCTGGTCTGTTTTGACAGATTTCTGCCATTATTTGCATTTGCTTCTTGTTGGTTCCTTTTTGGGTTCTCTTTGGGGAATTGAGCTTTTCAAGGGAAGTGCTACAGTAGCTTGTGTTTTAATGGAAGTTTTATTGGTGTTGAAACTGAAACCAAAGACTTATTATCTTGAGTGCACTAATGTTGCTAATAAAGATTGTGTGAAGTTTTGTATGAAGGAAGAATTTCAGGTGTATGGAGAGAATGATGTAATGAGATGAAGAATGGACTAAAGCTCAAGCTTGGGGATGCCACGTGTGTCACCCTAAGAAATATCCAAGAAGTACAAGCTTCAAAGCTTGGGTATGCCCAAGGCATCCCCTTCTTCATCAATAAAAAATCTCAGGTTCTTCCAAACACTTCATTTTTTATTGTTTCGTGCACAGTTGTGTTGTTCTTAGAGCGTCTTTGTTTTTTTGGTTTTCGTTTGCTTAGTTTTCTTAGTTTTCTTGAATAAATTGGTTGTACCCCCTCTTTCATACATTAGTTTTCAAATAGTTTGGTTTGGATTGGAAAAGAGTAGGAAAGTTCATGCTTAAGTGGTAAAGAGAGTTTGTTTTTAACTATGGCCTATGCTTTGTCATGTCATGCTTGATATTGTTTTGACTTTATGCTTAGTGATTATTGCTGTAGCATGACTTTTTCCAAACAATTGAGATTGCTTAATGTGCCTTGAAAGAATCATGCGTTGTTTTAGCATATAAAAGCATAATATTGTGGTATTCTCCTTTGATGCTTTATTTGGGTTGACTTGGCGCATGCTCACACCATGTTAAGACTATACCAAGTCACCATAGCCTCTATGATCCTTTAGTTTTCGACTTGTAATATCACTTTATGCTTTAATTAATGATGTTTTGTCGCTTTGCATGATTATGGCCATTATTGCATTCTTACTTGGTCGCTCCTAGTCTTTTGCTATCCTCCATACCAAGTATGAGTTCCACTCATGATCCAACTCCAAATAAAACCAAGTTATTCCAAAGAGTCCACCATACCTACCTATTAGCATTTGCTATTCCAAGTATATTCATGTTTTTATCTACCTTCTGAATTAAACTTGTTATGTGAAAATTAGTGATTAAAGCTCTCACGAACTTGATGGCACACTTTACTTTTCTTGCCCTAATAAACTTGAACCATTGTATCATCTATGTTGTATATGCTTGCACTTATACGTTGGGATTAGCAGAACCATGCTGTCATGGGGAACACTTTCAACATTGCACTTGTACATTGTATCCAGTTGATATCATGCTCTTTTGTTTATGGATGTCGTCGGTGTGAAATGAAAGGGGAGCTTGTAAGTCCATGGAGTTATGTATGTGTGTTAGAGAAACGCCTGGGCCGCTGGTCTAATCCATGCCTAATCATGGTGGAAACCTGCAGCGTAACCATAATGAGCAATCTATGAAGCATTCTTCTTATGAAAAAAAGATAGAGACTGAGAAAAGGAGAAAAAAGAAAAAAAAAGATGAGAAAAGAGGAAAGAGAGAAAAAAGCACCATTTTCCCATGGTAAATAAGAAGATTGCTGAGATGCTCGTTGTCTGCTTGCATTGTCATTTTGATATGGGGATTCTTCCATATCATCGGGCAAGGGGTACCCCGTTGGCGGTTCTCTATGATACACATGTACTTACTATGACAAGAACTTACCGGTAACTAAACTTGAGTAGCATGAGGAGCGGCCCTCGTATTCAAGGGACATGAGATTGCCAACTTATACTTTGTCAAGCATATACTCCATAGTTTGTTCACTTTAACCTTAATCACTTCAATATGCCTATGATAGGGGCAATGAGAGCTGAAAGCTAATAAGTACCATAATTTTTGGAAGCTCTTTATGAGACTTGAATCCCTGCTTCCTTCTATGAAGGCCTTTCTTTTACTTTTATGTTGAGTCTCCATCTTCTATCTTTATGCACCTATTGAGAGAGCATAGTGGCCATTCTTAGTTTAATGTGCATTGTCCCAAAACTTGTTGATTGATTCATAACTTTGATATTGCTTGTTCTTAAACTATTTGTATCTAGTCACCCTTATGAAGTTTGAAGTTGTCCTATGCATTTATGTTTTGCTACTCCATGAGGGACAAGCTGAATGCCACTATGCTATGTTTTCTACATGTGAAACAAACAAACAAACATCTTTCAATGCATTGTTATTCATGATCTTTGTTTGTATCATTTCATTTTGCATGCATAGTTACTATGTATTATTGTTAGAACTTCATCTTTCATGCTCATGTTTAAAGTACTATGATCCCAGCTGTCAATGTTTTACAAATACCTTGATCAAGATTATGATGGTGCATGTCACCTCAAAAATTATTCTTTTTTATCACTTACCTACTCGAGGACGAGCGGGAGTTAAGCTTGGGGATGTTGATACGTTGCAAACGTATCTATAATTTTTGATGTTCCGTGCTTGTTTAGTATCTACTTTGCTTTGCTTTGTCAACACTTTGAGGTATTTTTATATGTTTTCTGGGACTAACCTATTAACAAGATGCCACAGTGTCAGTTGCCTGTTTTCTTCTGTTTTTGGTTCCAGAAAAGCCAGAAAATGAATATTCTCGGAATTGGATGGGACAAAAGCCAAAGTCAATATTTCACCGAGGGGAACACGGAGCCAGAAGACGAGACGGAGAGGGGCCAGGGCCTGGCCACACCATATGGTGGCGCGGGTCACCCCTGGCCGCACCACCAGGTGGTGTGGGCCCCTCAGGCCTCCACCGACCTTGCCTCTTCGCCTATAAAAAGCCTCCTGATCCATAAACCCTAGGAAATCAAGCCTCTAGCCACAAAAAGTTCCTCAGCGCCGCCGCCACCAAAGGGGAGATTCGGGGGACAGAAAGTCTCTGTTCCGGCACCCTGTTGGGACGGGGAAGTGCCCCTAGAGCCATCTCCATCGATCTCCACCACCATCTCCATTGCCGTTTCTTATTCCCATGATGAGGAGAGAGTGTAGTTCTTCCTCGAGGCTAAGGGGTTCTACCGGTAGCTATGTGTTCATCTCTCTCTATGCATGATCATACTATGATCATGAGCTTTGTAATCAAGTAGATCTACCTTGCTACTCAAGTGCTTTAATAGATCTCTGCTCTCCCCATGTGTGTGAAAGTGACAACATGCACACCATGGTGGCACTTAGGCTGGAGATTACAAATACTTTTTATGAGTTATATTTGGAGTTGGATGTCTCTATGAAATTGTGGTGTTTGTTGGAACTATCTAGTGCTCAAGGTGACAGTGTGGGGTTATCTAGATGGGGAAAGCAAACTTTGAGGAGTGTTGTTATAGCCCTACCATGGATTAGAGTGTCCAACCGGAGAGTAGTTAAGAGTAGTATCATGAAGAGAAGATATTTATATGAGAGTGTTCACTAGCGAAAGTATGATCCCTAGGCCTTGTTTCTAAACATTGAAACACCATTTGCAACTAGATCTGTTACATGTTTACTTGCTTCCATCTTTATTTCAATTTACCTTTAGTCTCTTCCACGCCATCAAGATATTTTCTGGCACCGTTGTCTTATATCTATACCACTTGTATTTTACTATATCTTCGCCGAACTAGTGCACCTATACACATGAGAAGTGTATTGGGTGTGTTGGGGACACAAGAGACTTCTTGTATCTTGATTGCAGGGTTGCTTGAGAGGGATACCTTTGACCACTTCCTTCCTGAGTTCGATAAACCTTGGGTATACACTTAAGGGAAAACTTGTTGCTGTTCTACAAACCTCTGCACTTGGAGGCCCAACAAGTGTCTACAAGAATAGAAGTGCATAGACATCAAGATCCCAATAGGAACACATCCCTTTACTGTTTAGCCAAGCACTGTCTAGAATGGGCCCAATACTATAGCCAGCAGCGGACCGTACACTTTCGGGCCCGACACTGTTTCGGCTTATATAAGGCCCAGGTTAGCACAACACTATGCTGCCACTTGAGGCCTGCATCAATACGGTTCGACACTGTTCAGGCCTGTTGCCAATCTAGTCTTTTACTGTTCAGTCATGTTACTGTTCCAACCTTTTAGGAATTTCGACCCGTTACTGTTTAGGCCCTTTAGTGTTTGGGCTTCTGCCTATTCAGGCTGGCACTGTTCGTCCTGTTATTGTACTGGCCTGCTATCGTACGGGACTTTTGCTATTGATATCTTTCGTGGTTCCAACCTTTCACTATTCCAGCCTTTTCTATGCTCTGGTCTTCTACTATTCTGGCATTTTACTGTTCTGGCCTTTTACTATTTGAGCCTTTTGATGTTCTGGCCTCTTACAGTTCTTGCCTTTTCTTATTACGGACTTTACTATTACGGCCTTTTTCTTTGCTATGGCATTTCTTTATCGCCATTTATTGTCTTGGCATTTCTTGTCTTGGCCATTTACTGTTCTAGCCTTCTATTGTTTTGTCCTTCTACTGTTCTGGTCTCTTACTATTCTGGCCTTTTTTTGTTCTGGCCTTTTCCTATTCTGGCCTTTTACTATTCTGGCCTTTTTGGGCCGTCGATGCGCATGTTGTTTCAACATTCGGCATGCTACTGCTCCGGCCTGTTACTTTTTCGGCCTTTTTTGCTAGCGCCTACTTTTCGCAAAATAGATGAATATCAAGACATCAATTAATAAACACGGAGAAATTAAAACTACTTCTTACACAACAATAAAAGTTTGTTAAAACAGGTTATATAACAAGATAGTAATTTCAACAGATTACAATGTGTCAGTACCATCAATAAGAGATCAGTACATGGCGATTCACTTCAATGTATCATCTGTCCTCTTCTTCAACATTTTAGCTACATATCTAAGAGCAGGTACACCCTTTCGTTCTGCATGCAATACAACATTTATATATTTATCACCTACAGGAGTTGTTCTAGGTGGACTATTAAGTAAGTTGTTTTCTTCGGAAATGCAATGGGAGGATGAATGGGATGAGGGATCACAACTTTCAGTCCTGCCTTCCAAGGACTCCTGCTGGGTTTTAACTGGAGTCTGCTAAAATATGGTGAAAGAGGTTAAAACAAACAACAAGGGAAACAAGTAGTATTATATAAAGTAGAGATCATTTAAAGTAAGTATGAACTTATAGTAGCACGTTTAGGCTGACAGTAGCTCCTTCTCGAGCGGGTGCGACTCCTGGTTAATCTGCTAGAAGAATCTGAGCAGAGAAGTTGGAACTCTGGTCCTTGTACTCCATTGTCATTTCTATGCATGACATTTGAAACCAAGTTAGTTGGTTTGGAAGGATGAAAACTCTTGAAAAACACCAAAAACATAGCATTAAAAATTACCAGATGTATGTTTCAAACTAGATCGTTGGTTTGGAAGGATGAAAGCAGGTGAAAAACCAACATATAGCATTAAAAATGACCAGATATATCATCCAAACTAGATGGACATTTTCCGAATTAAGAATTCACACATAGATTCATAATCGAACATAAATGCAAATGTCATGGCAAGTTCTTAGGTAGAATGACTTATTAACTTATTAGACATGCAGGTTATACAACTAATTAACATGACAAGAAACTAGCCTAAGTAACACAAGGAAACCTCATGATTTAGCCTTGCTGGGCATCAAATTGTCAGTGTTGGATCCTCTATGAGCTGTTTGCATGACCCGTGCGAGCGCTCGAAAAGAATAGAATATATGAGTTGGTGTTGGAGGATTAAACCGATAGCGTGAGAATGTAAGAAAGGGAATAAAAGCAAGAAGCTAATGATGTGGATAGGACCTACAAGATGAAGGGTGCAAACGAAATGGCAATAGCATCCATGATATTAAGCAACATCCTAACGATTTCGTAGCTTACGAGTACCAAAAATATAGCAAATGGGCAAGAGAAATTACCACTGCGCGACAAGGACGGGTGGGACGGGTAAGAGGGCAGCGGGGGAGGCGGCTCAGCATTTCAGGGTCAGCAACGAATGATTCAGTGAAGTGGCCCCGGTAGGGTAGATAACGGTGTTGGTGAAGCAGATCCGGTGCAGCGAGGGATTCGGTGAAATAGTTCTGGTCAAGAGGGCCTGCAATGGAAGAGCTCCGGTGTGGAAGAGAGGGTTGGTAGTGAAGCAGGTGGAGGAAGGTCGAGGTTGGAGGGATGTGGGCGGGGAAGAGACTGAAATGGATAGTATGGGCACCTAGAGGGGGGGTGAATAGGTGCTACTTCAAATTTTAATGTTTTTTCAAAGGGTAAATTCTCTAGATAAACTATTAGGTGGAATTTCCCTATATTCAAACCTATCTACTAGCGAGTAAAGAGCGAGTGGAAGAGGAACGGGTGAACCGTAGTGAAGCAAGCGGAGACACAGGATTTGTTTGATCGCAGTTCCTTGCTTGTTAAGGGAAGTACATCTGCGTTGGAGGGGTGGGCGGTACTAAGACCACCACGCCACAATAGGCCTCACCCTGTTCTCTGATGGATCCTGCTACCAAAGGCCTGATCCACCTTTCCACTATAGGGACCCTTCAAGGCGGGTACCGGTGCCTTTACACAACTAGTGGGGCACAACTCCACAATCAACTTGGAGGCTCCCGTAATGACAACAAGCTGCCACAAGAACAAGTTATCAATAACAAAGAACAAGATCTAGATATTGACGAGAATACTAGATCAGGGATTTCTCCAAATGAATGGAGAGGAGTTGATGCGCTTGATTCGTGATGACGATGACGATTCTCTCATCCTTCAATTCCCCCAAAGATCAAAGCCTTCGGGTGGTTGAAGTGGGAGATCTAGAATGGAAGCTCTTGTAGAGTGTCTGAATAATTTCGAGTGAATCAAGAGTTCTGAACGTTGGGGAAGAAGGGATATTTATACCCCCTTCCAAAACCAAGCTGTTGGAGTCTTTGGGGGCCGGATTATCCAGCCTGGGGAAAACTCCGCCCCAGACTCGGATTATCCGGCAGATAATCCGCCCCCACTCTGAGTGTCGCGCTGAGCATGCCCTTGATCGCCTTCTGGGCCAGGATTATCCGGCCCCATGTGAAGGCCGGATTATCCAGCCTGGGGAGGAAAAACCGCCCTAGTTCGGATTTTTCGGGAGAAAATCCGACTGGACTCCGAGCGACGCGCCTTGGCAGCCTTTGGTCGATTTCTGGGGGCCGGATTATCCGGCCCATGCGAATGCCAGATTATTCAGCCTGGGGAAGAAAAACCGCCCCAATTCAGATTTTCCGGGAGATAATCCGACTGGACTCTGAGCGACGCTCCTTGGCAGCCTTTGATCGATGAGGTAGGCCGGATTCTCTGGCCCTTGGTGGGGCGGATAATCCAGCCCCCCAAAACACCTGCACACTTAGCACACATGAGAAAACTCCACAGTATTGTTATCTAACACACAAAACACAGGAAAACATGAAATGTTCTTTCAATCTCCCCCTTTTTGGTGTTAGATGGCAATACTAGGATTTGCAGGAGAGGATCACAAGACTACCAGCAATAAACATGGAAGAGACTCCCCCTCAATGTGTGCATATTAGAATTTTGCATTTGAATACAAATGCACACAAATAGGTGTGAATCTATTCCATTGACATATGAACAACATAATCATACCACCGAGATGGAGAGAGAGGCGTCCTTGAAAATAGCCACAATTATCAACGTGATAACCAATATAATATAAGTGCCTTCCTCGATATAGATTCCCAGCATAAGAGGATGTGAATAGATGAATCCATAAGCATAATCCATGAGATAAACCCAGACATCCACCGTCATAGAGTCTCAAACAAACCACAAATCACAAATTTAAAGTTCAATGCTAAATGGGCACAAGCGAGGAACAACGAATAGGAAAAAGTGCAAGTGCTTATGCCCGACCCATGCAAATCCGCGAAGACCTAATAGAACTACTTCTCCCCCTTTGGCATCGAGACGCCAAAAAGGAAGAAGAGCGATGCTAGCACCCCAAGGGATCACTCATAGTCCTCATCCTCGTCCTCGTCCTCATTCCCATCCTCGTCCTCATCTTCAAGCTCCTTAGTGTCATCATCAGCAGTGGCTGCAGAGGGGAACAAGTGACGCTCTAGCTCTCCATAGTTCAGCCTGGAAGAAGAGTTCCACTGGGCATATGGTGTGGGAGGGGTAGGAGCCGGGGGATTACCAGAAGCACCGGACACATGGTGAAGGATGAGCTGCTGAGAATGAGCCAACTCATGGCACTGCTTGTATGCCTCATATTGGCCCTTGCGTGTGTCCACGCCCATGCACAAGATGTTCCGCTGGAACCAGTTCAACTGCTTGATCTCACAAGCAACTAGGGGCACTGGAGGCCTGCGAGCATCCCTCATGAGACCCTCAGGAGCAGAAGAGGGGTGAGAGGTCTTCCGAACCTTAGTGTAGATCTTCTTGGCCTTATGCACAACCTCAATGTTGAAATCTTTAGAAGGAAGCAGGTGCCTAATGAGCATCATAATGTAGGGAGCATAAGGAATGGACAGCCGGTTGAACATTGCATCAATCAATTCATGGTAGATGAAGTCCATCACATCTAGCTTGTATTGCACGGACTCATCCTCGCACGAGGCAACCTCATGGGAGAAGGCAAGGAGCTGGACAAGGTGACCACATATGCTATCATTGTTGCCTCCACTTGGAGTGATGGAATCACGAAAGAGACCTACTAGGACAGCATAGATAGGAGCAAGACCAGCAAGAGTGCCCACAATGACATTGTCCATTGTGCAAGGAGAGAGAGCTACATCTTTGTTGGGCTTCAGCTGTGTGATGATGCGGTGGCCACTGGCCCTATCCCTACTGCAGAAATTGTATCCAAGAACCTCAGCAAACACACAGAAATCAGCAGTCATAGGCCTGTCATGAGTCATCCACTTCATAGTGTGATGCTCATCTCCACAAATAACCAAGGTGGAAGAACTGCTTCACCATCTCAGAGTCATATGAGCACTGGAGAGCCATGAGATGGTGCAGCCCCATCCGCTCAGCCACATACATGGCATCCACAAGGTGGGTCTTCTCCAAAGCCTCAGCAAGAACCAGCGGGTGCATAGGCCTAATGTTCAGCCTGGCATACACATCTTCAAAAATACCTTTCTGTTCAGCACACCAAAGCGAGCATCTCCCAGCTCAGAATCACGAGGCAACTCCGCAAACAAATCACGGTGACGGATAGAGGAATAAGTTACTAGATCCAAAGCCTTGTAGTTGATCTTGGGCTCTTTGCCCTTCCTTTTGGACACCCCCTTTCTAGTCCGCTTTGCTTGTTCAGCCATGCGCTTCTCTTCGTTCTTTCTTCTCCTCAACTCAACCTCGTCCACTAAGTTACCCTGTCCGTCGTCCCGAAAGTATTTGCCATGAGGACGGCGCTTGTAGGTCTTGGGAACACTAGAACCACCTGTGAGGAGAACAAAGGCGATAGCATGGGGATAAGCATACACACAAGTCTAGGAGAGAGCATGGAAAAAGTAGTCAAAAAGTTCATAAGACAAATCTACTCAATGCACACAATATGGTGAAACTAAACCAGAGTTGATTCTATCAGGCCGGATTATCCGGCCTGGCCAGGGGCGGATAATCTGGCCCTGGCAGAAATTTTTGACTTCACCTAGATTGAATGCAAAACGTAGATCGGGCCTAGAAACTACAAGACTATGATTTCTACGCGAAACAACAGCCTTCTAGACAACGTTCCACCCAACAAATAACACATCTAGCCAAAGATGGGGAGGGAGGGAGTTACCCTCACTCATTGGGGGAAGAACATGGAGGAGAAGGTACCCAGAGGCGCGGAGAAGAAGATGCGGGGAGGCCCGGAAAATCTGGTGGCTGGAGAGACTCCGGGGAGGGTGGGGGCGGCAGGCGGCGGCTGAGGAGGAGGAGAGGATTGGGGGAGAAGTGCTGCTCGTTATGAGCCCTCCCCCTGATCCCTACCCTTTAAGCTGAAATCTGCCAGGGCCGGATTATCTGGCCTACACTTGGGCCGGATTATCTGGCCTCAAGTCTAAATTTCTGTTGTACACGGATTCAGGCCCGCGCGTCCCCAAACAACACCCCCACAAGGTGTACAAGGGACTTGTGTGCGAGAATAGATGGCTTAGGGGTAGGGAAAGGCTTAGGATTAAGAGAGCCAAACTGAGATGGTACTATACACTCAAAATTGCAAGAACCAAATCAAATAAGAGCCAAAATTGAGTGTGATTCCCATAAGAACATGAGATGAGCAAAAACAACCAAAAAGATCCATAAAAAACCAATTCTCCTCAAGGGAGAGGGCAGTGGCCGAATCCACCTTATTGGAGTGTATGGTGTGACACCGCGAAGATATATCTTCGGTCCACGACCAATACTCATCAATAAGCTCACATATCACAAAATGATATTAAGAGAAATGATTTATCTTGCTTTTGGCATTATGGGGGAGGGTTAGCCCAATTAATTAGGACCACACTCCCCCTATATCCATGCCCACATCTAGACCAAATAAGACTGAGATGTATGAGTGAGTGCATGGATAATCAAGACAAACCCTAGAATCATTGATATTTAGCTCATTCCTCAAGTAGCAGAATCTTGCTTCATCAAGTGGCTTTGTAAAAATATCAGCAAGTTGGTTCTTCGTGCTC
The DNA here is from genome assembly GCA_023614405.1 of Avena insularis. Taxonomy (NCBI): domain Eukaryota; kingdom Viridiplantae; phylum Streptophyta; class Magnoliopsida; order Poales; family Poaceae; genus Avena; species Avena insularis. The sequence goes on along the minus strand of CM042688.1, from coordinate 114,899,505 downwards.
ACAAAAGATAGATCAATATCGCCTCGAGCAACATGGTCTCGAATAAAATGATTCCGAATCTCAATATGCTTTGTCCTTGTCTGTCTTGGATTATGCAATTTTGATTGCACTTTCATTATCACATAAAAGAGGCACTTTGTCACAATTGACACCGTATTCCTTTAAAGTTTGCCGCATCCACAATAACTGAGTGCAAGCACTAGCAGCAGCAACATATTCAGCTTCGGCGGTGGAGAGAGAGATACAATTCTGCTTTTTAGATTACCAACACACTAGAGATCTTCCCAAGAATTGACAAGCTCCAGAAGTGGATTTCCGATCATCCTTATCACCAGCCCAATCTGAATCAGTATAACCACATAGAGAGAAACTGGAGCCCTTTGGATAGCATAGACCAAAGTTAGGGGAATGAACCAAACATCAAAAGATTCTCTTGACTCCTGGTTAAGCTTGATACCGTACACACACCCCCACACTCAACACAATATCGGGTCTAAATGTGCAGAGGTAAAGAAGAGAGCCGATCATGGACCGGTATACCTTTTGGTCCACATCTTTACCATGGGGGTTAAGTTCAAGGTGACATTTTGTTTGCATCGGAGTTGCGGCACCATTAAGATCCGTCATCTTGAATCTCTTGAGCATGTCTTGGATGTACTTTGCTTGATTGATGAAGGTTCCTTCTCTAAGTTGCTTGATCTCGAATCCAAGAAAGAACCGTAATTCCCCCATCATAGACATCTCAAACCTGTCAGTCATAAGATTTGAAAATTCATCATTAAAAGTTTTATTAGTAGAACCAAAGATGATATCGTCTACATATAGTTGGCATACGAAGAGCTCCCCCTTAACCTTCTTAGTAAAAAGAGTGGGATCGATTTGCCCAACTTCGAAGCCACGGTATAGCAAAAGCTCTTTAAGGTGCTCATACCACGCACGTGGGGCTTGTTTAAGGCCATAGAGTGCCTTATCGAGTTTGTAGACATGGTTCGGGAAGTTAGGATCCTCAAATCCCGGGGGTTGCTTTACATATACCAACTCATGTAGAGGACCATTAAGGAAAGCACTCTTGACGTCCATTTGCTGCAATGTAAAATTGTTATGGGCAACATAAGCAAGAAGGATACGGATGGACTCAAGTCAAGCCACAGGAGCATAGGTCTCGCCAAAGTCAAAGCCTTCAACTTGGGAATAGCGTTGTGCCACAAGTCTCGCCTTGTTCCTCACGACAATGCCATTCTCATCTTGCTTGTTTTTAAATATCCATTTAGTGCCGATAACATTGCGGCAATCCTTGGGCTTCTCCACGAGTTTCCAGACCTTGTTGCACTCGAAATTATTCAATTCTTCATGCATAGCAACAACCCAGTCTGGATCTTCAAGAGCTTCAAAAACTTTATTGGGTTCCACCATTGAGATGTGAGCTTGATGCTCACCAAAACTTGCCAATTCCCTTCTTGTGGAAACCCTTTGTCGAAGATCACCTACAACCTTGTCGAGAGTGTGACCCCTTAGCTCAAGGTTCCGATCAGCACGAGCCTTGCGACGAAGTTCAATAAGATTGTTGTATCTTGATAGGATAGTTTCATCACTTGAATCTCCGCTGGAATCATTTGCTTCACCTTGAGTAGAATTCGGATTAACAGTAGTAGGCGGTGATGAAGTGTGCCCTTGAGGTGGGTCAGCAGCCATAATAGGAGGCTGCTGAACAACAGGTGATTCAGGGCCAGATAATCCGGTCGTTGGAGAGGCCGGATAATCCGTCCTGGGAGAACTTGTAGAAGCTTCATCAGGCTGCCTGGGACTTTCTTGAACTGGCGAGGGGCCGGATAATCTGGGGCTAGCCGGAAAATCCGGCCTGGAGCTTGCAGCAATTTCTTCAGCACCAGGAGCAGTTTGGTCGTCAGGAGCGGGGTGGCCGGATAATCCGGTGCCAACCGGATAATCCAGCCTAGAGCTTTCTGGAACATCTTGACCTTCAGCATTTGATGGAGATGGTGTAGAAGTTACTCCCGTGGTTGGAACATGTTGAGTATGTGTAGATGAGGGCTCTTCATGAGTAGATCATCGTCCTTCCCGATCCGCCACAAGGGGTTCCTCAATGGGGCGGGAAAATTCCATGCCCATTCTTCTTATGGCATCTTGGGGTATTTCAACATCTGCATCACAAACATCAACTTGCCCCGCACGAGAGCCGTCATTTTCTTCGAACACCACACTACAAGATTCTACAACAGTTCCGGAGAGCTTATTGTAGACTCTATAAGTGTGGGATTCGGCACCATAACCAACAAAAATACCTTCTAGAGCCTTAGATTCAAACTTAGATAAACGAACTCCCTTGATGAGAAAGAAACACTTACACCCGAATACCCGAAAGTATGAGATGTTTGGCTTGTTACCGGTAAGTATTTCATATGGAGTCTTGTCCAAGATTTTATGGAGGTATAATCGGTTGGATGAATGACAAGCGGTAGAGATTGCTTCAGCCCAGAAGTTATAAGGAGACTTGAATTCGGCTAGCATTGACCTTGCCATATTCATTAGAGTCCGATTCTTCCTCCTGGCCACACCATTTTGTTGAGGGGTGTACGCATCAGAATATTGATGTCTTATCCCCTCTTCACTTAGGAACTCATTTAAGGTGTAGTTCTTGAACTCATAGCCGTTATCACTTCTTATAGCCAGAATAGGGACATTGTGTTGACATTGAACCTCGTTGGCGAAGTTGATGACCGTTTGTTGAGTTTCACTCTTCAACTTGAAGAAATAAACCCAACACTGTGTTTGGATGTATGAATTTTAGCTCGGAATTGAATTGGTCTAGAAATTCCAAATCCAAGTTGGAAAGGAAATGGAGTGCAATTCCGTTTCTGGTGTTTGGATGCATATGGAATTTTCGCTCAGAATCATAGGCTAGCACCCAATTCTAAATCTTGTTTGGATGTGCAGGCCATGGAATTGAGAATTTTGATCAGTTTTGGCAATACGAACTTGTCTACATGTATACAAATAGTTAATTTTCAACACATAATAATATTAAAATATCACAATATGTCTCTCACAAATAGCACACAAGTGGATAGTTTATGTCTTACATGTAGCCACACTTACAGCCACACTTACACAAGAGAACATTTCATAATCAAAGAACATGACATAGAAGGTTATCTCAACAACCAAGCATCATAGGAACCATCAAGGTAAGGCCAATAAATATGCCTTCTTCATGTCGTCGGGGAGCGCCAAGAACGATTGGAAGGAGCGCTCATTCGCAGTCAACTTCGCATAAGCTGTTATGATATTGGAATCACCCAAACCATCTACTTTCTTGAGTGCAGCAAGAACTTCAGTTGGAGGAGTCACCTTTGGCATAGGAAGTGGCTCGGTTGTCTTCAAAGCCTCATCAAAAGATTTCCTCATATCTCCCATCATGCACAAGATAGCATCTCCAAGGCGTTGCCTCTTTGGAAGCACCTCAGGTGATTCTTCAGTAATCAGTGTCTCATGTTCTTGATGACACTCACCTGCTGTCCTTGCACCTCCGCCAGTCGCATGGTCTTTTGTATAGATAGTCTGGATCTCATCGGTAATATAATCCTTTTCCTTTCTCCTTTTTCTTCTTCTTCTTCTTCATCGGTAATATAGTCTGGAACTCAAACTGCCTCGTCAATAATATCCTTTTCCTTTTTCTTCTTTTGTTCTCTTTGGTAATATAATCAACCATCTCTTGTTGAGACATGATTAAGGTACAATGCACACAATATATGAATTCTAATTATTCAGAGCATAGCCAATTTAAATCAAACAATCTACCATTTCTAATATCCATTTTGTAACATGCAGACATTGACATGAACAACACATGTGTATAATGCTCAATCGGGAAACTCAAATTGAGACAGAAATTGATGTTTAACCTTTCAGTCTTCAAACTCAACACCGAATTTGTCCTTCAATTTCTGAAGAACATCCCGTCAGCCACAAAGAACTTCAAAAAAAGCCACAGTACTAGGGGAGCAGCTCAGCTTGGGGAGGAAAACAAGAGGGCATGGAAGTGGAGGGGGCTGAACGCCATGGCCGTTGCCCTACCGCTGTCGTTTCCCTACCGACGTCGTTGCCCTTCCTCTGCTTTCCCCTCCGGTCACCGCTGCCTTGGTCGATCTAGGGTTTGGGGCGGGGAAGTGGAGGGGGGCGGACGCCATTGCCGCCGCCAGCAAGCTCTACGGGGGCGGGATGCAAACCAAGGGGTTGGACTAGGGCTGGGAAGAGGAGACGAAGGGGAGACTCACCGGAGCGGCCACCGACGCCGCCTCCTGTCGCCACGCTCGCTCTGCTCGCCTGTCCCGTGCGACGCCTTCTGTCGAGGAGAGGAACGAACGGGTACGCGAGGCGTTTCCGAGCCTTTCCGAGCTGCTGAGCTCAGAAACGAGATAAATTTTTTTACGAGCGGTGCGGGCCGGCGTGGAATCAGTGGGACATTTCCACGGTCCAATTCGTAGGCCATCCAAACTGTGGAATTCGGCCGGGCCATTTCCAAAAGCCCAATTCCGAGCCCCAATTGATACATCCAAACACAGCGCAAGTGTATCTTGAGTAGTCATCAACGATCACAAGATAGTACTTCTTCCCACCGAGGCTTGCATGAGATGGAGGTCCTAAAAGGTCCACATGAAGGATCTCTAAGATCCTTTTTGAAGAGATAATAGTCTTCCTTCGATGAGGAGAGTCATGCATTTTCCCTTCAACACAAGCCCTGCAAACACGATCTTTGGCAAAGGAGACATTTTCTTTTAGTCCAAGGATGTGGCCACCCTTGTGGAGACTTTGCAAAGTTCTCATATTGACGTGGGCTAGTCGGCGATGCCATAACCAACCCACGTCGGCCTGCCTGTAGTGGTTTTCCCCGAAAAGTCCACCATGTACATGTTATTTTCGACATATCCCACGAAAGCGACTTTTAGAGACTTGCTCCACAAGAGTACCACCAAATCAGCATCAATATAAACTGAAAAGCCCATCTTACCAAGGGCGCAAACTGAAAGTAAGTTGTACCCGAGGGTCTCAACAAGCATTACGTCCACGAGAGAGATATCGTGAGCCACCACGACTTTGCCAAGACCCAATACCTCAGATTTGGACTTTCCACCATAGGAGACGGTTATATGATCATGATTTGGCCGCATCTCCGTGATGATCTCCTTGCTTCTGGTCATATGACTCGTGCATCCGCTATCGAGTACCCATTTAGACCCACCAGAAGCATAGCCCTGCAAGATTGTTACTTCTTGGTTTTAGGTACCCATTTTTCAATGGGTCCTCTCATGTTAGTGACAAGGGTCTTGGGAACCCAAATAGACCAAGGAATGTAACAATCAAAGGAGCCTACATAACTAGCATAAACAGCACCATAATGATCGCAATATAACTCAAAGTTAGGATTGTTAGCCCCTACAAAACCATCATAATTAGACTTGTCATTGGTGGTGGTGCTAGTCTTTGGTTGAGCAGTCTTGCTCTCCTTCTTCTTGTTGTTTTTCTTGTTCTTTGTCTTGGGAATATAACCAAAACCTTCTTTTCCATTTTTTGTCCTTTGCTTGCTCAGTATCTCGTCTAAAACTTCTTTACCTTTGTGTTGAGAACCTCTTGCAAGTCCTTCTTTTCCATGGGATGATGTGGAGGTGCTTGGCACATCATACATCTTCAATTGAGTTTGGAGATGGTCATGAGACTCATTTAGAGTCGAGTGATCACTCTCCAATGCTTTGTGAGCACTCTCAAGTTTGTCAAACTTCTCCGAGAGTCTAGCATGAGCAGCCCCAAATTCAATCTTTTCTTTCTTTAGTTTCTTTAACTTGGCAAGAGCATTGTCACGTTCTTTGATGAGCTGGGCCACTACTTCTTCATGTGACTCCTTAATGTATTTGAGTCTCTCTTCCAAAGATACTCGAGCTTCCTCTTCTTCTTCCAAATCATTCTTCAAAGAAGCTATCTCCAAGGCATCTTCTCTTTCAATTCTTCCCTTTTCTTCAAGAAGATCTTCGTCTTAAGCAAGTTGACTCATAAGAGCATCAAAGTGAAGTTTGTGCTCACCTTGTAGGTTAGTGAAAAAGTTGTCCAAAGCAATAACTTCTTCTTTCATTTTAAGACTAGCATGATCATCCATATCCAAATTTATGTTAGTTTTAGGAAATGAAGAGCTAGAACTTGATACCTCGGACCCTCTTGCCATAAGGCAAGTGGCGTTGTTGTTGATGACGTTCTTGTTTGGCGAGCCGAAGAGAGATGATGGAGTCGATGTGGTGGCTATAGCAGCCACCTCGCGAGAACTATCTTCATCCTCTTCATCTTCACTTGCAGAGGAGTATTCTTCTTGTTCCACCAAGACGATCTTGGGTTGCTTCTTGTAGGGGCCATTCTTTTTAATAAATGGCTTCTTCTTAGGTGCCTTGGATTTTTCTTTAAGAATGAGCCTACCACCATTGTCTTCTCTATTTTAATAAGGACACTCGGCTACAAAGTGCAGCCTATCTCCACAATTGTAGCATGTTCTCAGTTTTGGGCCACTTTCTCTTCTTCTACTTGACCCATTCTTGCGCTCGAGTTCCGACTTGGCCTTGGCAGGATCCTTCCAAAAGTTCCTTGCGTAAAACGCCATGTACTCACCATGAGCATGTTTGACTTCATCGGGCAGTCCATAGAGGCCCCCTCAACAGCTCTTTCATCCTCATCTTGCTCAACAACATTAGCCTTTAGAGCAACATTGACTCCCTTTTGCATTCCAATGGCACAAGCCCGTGCATCTTCAGCGTTCTTCGTGGCAACTTTGAATGATGCCATTTCTTGCATGACTTCATTGGATGTCATTTGACGGTAGTTGTGTCTACCGTGCAAGCTCTTCAAATCCGTTGGCTCGAAAGGCATTAAGGCACTCACATATTTTCTTTTTATCCATGCATCATCAATGTGGGTGGCTCCATGCTTTCTAAATGTTGTTGCAATGCCCTTGAGTCTTCTATACATGTCTTCATGGTTTTCACCGGCCAACATGTAGAATCCTTCAGCTTCATTACTAAGGGCATCATACCTATTCCTTCTCATGCTTTCATTCCCAATAAAGAGATCGGTGAGGGCATCCCAAGCTTCTTTAGCTGTGTTGAGATGTTCAATGTGTGGCATGTCCTTGGGACCCACACCGAGTTGTATCATGTGGAGAGCCGTATCATTCAATTGGCTATCCACAACTTATCTTCTTGTCATATTGGAATGATATCCAATATGAAGACCCTCTTCAATGATCCTCCAAAGTTCAATAGAGGATCTGCAAACATGAGACTTCATTAATATTGCCATTGATTAAAAGAGGATGCAGTAAGCTTGGGTGGATCACCCCTATTGTTTATATGAGGATGAGGGATAGGTGGGTCAGGGGAATATACGTGACGAACCTCACTATATTCCTCCTTACCACTTCCCTTCTTGGAGGTGGAACCATTATGTTTTTCACCTACCACTTCATCATCCTTGGATCCGGTGTTAGCCTTATCCTTGGATGATGGTGTGGCGGCCTCAGAGGAGGATGGAGATGGGGCTATGGATGATGTGAGACGAGAAATCATTTGATTCATCTCCTCCATCTTGGCCTCAAATGATTTCAACAAGGTTGTTTCCAACGTCTTGAGGTCATCCATTGTGACCTTATCCACAGCCTCATCCCCATCTCCCTTGATACCCATACTTCTCTTAGGCGATTAAGCTCGAATAAAGAGTCGGGGCTCTGATACCAATTGAAATGGATCGTATGGGCACCTAGAGGGGGGGTGAATAGGTGCTACTTCAAATTTTAATGCTTTTTCAATTTTAGGTTTAACACAAAGGGTAAATTCTCTAGATAAACTATTAGGTGGAATTTCCCTATATGCAAACCTATCTACTAGAGAGTAAAGAGCGATTGGAAGAGGAACGGGTGAACCGTAGTGAAGCACGCGGAGACACATGATTTGTTTGACCGTGTTTCCTTCCTTGTTAAGGGAAGTACGTCTACGTTGGAGGGGTGGGCGGTACTAAGACCACCACGCCATAATAGGCCTCATCCTGTTCTCCGATGGATCCCGCCACCAAAGGCCTGATCCACCTTTCCACTATAGGGACCCTTCGAGGCAGGTACCGGTGCCTTTACACAACTAGCGGGGCACAACTCCACAATCAACTTGGAGGCTCCCGTAATGACAACAAGCTTCCACAAGAACAAGTTATCAATAACAAAGAACAAGATCTAGATATTGACGAGAATACTAGATCAGGGATTTCTCAAAATGAATTGAGAGGAGTTGATGCGCTTGATTCGTGATGACGATGACGATTCTCTCCTCCTTCAATTCCCCCAAAGATCGAAGCCTTCGGGTGGTTGAAGTGGGAGATCTAGAATGGAAGCTCTTGTAGAGTGTCTGAATAATTTCGAGTGAATCAAGAGTTATGAATGTTGGGAAGAAGGGATATTTATACCCCCTTCCAAAACCAAGCCGTTGGAGTCTTTAGGGGCTGGATTATCTGGCCTGGGGAAAACTCCGCCCCAGACTCGGATTATCCGGCAAATAATACGCCCCCACTCTGAGTGTCACGCCGAGCGTGCCCTTGATCGCCTTCTGGGGGCCGGATTATCCGGGCCCATGTGAAGGCCGGATTATCTGGCCTAGGGAGGAAAAACCGCCCCAGTTCGGATTTTCGGGAGAAAATCTGACCGGACTCCGAGCGACGCGCCTTGGCAGCCTTTGGTCGATTTCTAGGGGCCGGATTATCCGGCCCATGCGAATGCCGGATTATCCGGGCTGGGGAAGAAAAACCGCCCCAGTTCGGATTTTCCGGGAGATAATCCGACTGGACTCTGAGCGAGCGCCTTGGCAGCCTTTGATCGATGAGGTAGGCCGGATTATCCGTCCCTTGGTGGGGCGGATAATCCAGCCCCCAAAACACCTACACACTTAGCGCACATGGGAAAACTCCACTGTATTGTTATCTAACACACAAAACACAGGAAAACATGAAATGTTCTTTCAGAGACGATGGGGCGAATATAGGTGGGATGACGCACATTTGCAGTACTCCCACGGTCCTTGTTTCCGGAGCAGGGATATAAGAGGAATTTTGCATTTGCAAAAAGCGGGGCAGGATATTTGAATAGATGCATGGGATATTTGAATAGATGTGCGCGGGATGTTTCGGCACCATGCGGAAATTTTGAGGTTGAAGCTTCCGACGTACGCTACTCCGACGTGGCCACTCTCACGTGTTGGGCCCGTCTAGACCCACACACCAGCGACAGTATGCTTACCAACATATAAATGAGTTTTCACACATTTGCCGAAATTAATAAACAATATATTTTGAAGGTTTTCATACAAGATGACCAAGGTCACGGCCATATCTCTATTATAGTTTATAATAGCATGTCCATATCTGGTAGATAGCTGCATCTTCGCATTTCAAAAGAAGATTCTAGATTTGATGGACAATGCCCAACTTTCATGAATTTCTAAACTTTCTAGCTAAATCTATACAATAAAATGACTTTTTAACAATCTAAAGTAAGTATATCTAATTTCGAACTAGAAAGTGTGTGATATACCTTGCTCTTGACTTTTTAAAATAATTCAAAGATTCCAAGTATTCAAATATTGGAGAACCACCGAGAGTTTCACAAAATTCAACTTTTTGATATGAATGGCAATGACACCTAATTTCGGCCATTTTAAAAAAATACAAAGAAACAAAATATAAAAAGAAATGCATCCATTATTTTCTCTCTTCGTGTCTCACTATGTGCACTAGCTAGTTTCCATGGAAAAATATAATCTTAAAATTTGATAACTTCTGATAAAAAATTGTATCACAATATATGGAGTACCATGTAAGAATATGCATGGCTTTCAAACCAGATGACCAAGGTCATGGCCATATCTTTTCTATATTTTATAATAACCTATCCATATTTTCTAGTTGGTGTGTATTGGCATTAAAATATTATTTACAAAGGAAGCTTCCGAATTGTAAGTTATTTCAATTTTCTAAGGCACAACAATGGCTTTAGTCATGAAGCTACTACAAAACATGGCTTAAAATCCCACTGTCCCGGTTTTCACACAAAGTATATATAGCCTAGGGTTAAGTTTAGGGTTCGAGGTTTTATTTTGGGTTGAGGGTTTAAGGGTTCATGGTTTATGGTTTAGGATTTTAGGGTTTAGGCTTTTAGGGTTTAGTGGCTTAGGGTTCATGATTTAGGGTTTAGGGTTATTCAGGGTTTTAGGGTTTATGATTATTTAGGTTTTAGGGTTTAGGGAATTTTCATTAATAATGTTCAAGCTTTATATATATGGTTATATTCATGGAATAGAATGGCATTATCACAATTTAATGAAAGTATTTCAAAATTTGATCTATAAGTGCATTATACCTCCTTGGTAAGGGTTTAGGGTTCTAGGGTTAGGAAGTTAGGGTTCTAGGGTTAGGAGGTTATTAGGGTTTACGGTTAAGGGTTTTTATTTTCAATAATGTTCAAGCTTTATGCTTATATTCATGTAATAGAATGGCGTTTACCACAATTTAATGAAAGTATCTCAAATTTTGATCTATAAGTGCACGGTACCTGCTTGGTTTAGGGTTTATGGGTCGATGATTTAGGGTTTTACGGGTTAGGTTTTAGGGGTTGTTTAGGGTTTAGGGATTAGCCATTTTTCAATAATTCTCAAAGATTTATGCTTATATTTGTAGAATAGAATGGTGTTACCTACTTTAATGAAAGTATCACAAATGTTGATCTATAAGTGCATGATACCTGCTTGGCTAGGGTTTATGGGTCATGGGTTTTGGGTTTTAGGGTTTAATAGTTTATGTTTTATGGTTGTATAGGGTTTAGAGTTTAGCGAATTTAGAATAATGCTCAAGCTTTATTGTTATATTTGTCGAATAGAAAGGTGTTACCTAATTTATTGAAAGTATCTCAAATTTTGATCTATAAAGTGCATGATACCTGCTTGGTTAGTGTTTATGAGTTGAGGGTTTGGGGTTTTAGGGTCTAGGTTTTAGGGGTTGTTTAGGGTTTAGGGAATTTTGGATAATTCTCAAGATTTATGCTTATATTCGTCGAATAAAATGGCGTTACCAAATTAAACGAAAGTATATCAAATTTTGATCTATAAGTGCATGCTACGTGCTTGGTAAGGGTTTAGGGTTTCGGGTTTTAGGGGTTTTGGGTTTTAGGAATTTTCAATAATGTTCAAGTTGCTTTATGCTTATATTCGTGGAATAGAATGGCATTACATCAATTTATTGAAAGTATCTCAAATTTTGATGTATAAGTGCATGATACCTGCTTTGGTTAGGGTTTATGGGTCGAGCGTTTAGGTTTGTAGGTTTTTATGGTTTAGTTTTATGGGTTATTTAGGGTTTATGATTTAGCGAATTTTCAATAATACTCAAGATTTATGCTTATACTCATAGAACGGAATGGGTGTTAGCTGATTTAATGAAAGTATCTCAAATTTTGATCAATGTGTGCATGACACCTACTTGGTTAGGGTTTATGGCTGAGGGTTTAGGGATTTAGGGTTTAGGATTTAAGTTTTAGGGGTTGTTTAGGTTTTAGGGAATTTTTGATATTACTCAGGATTTATGCTTATATTTGTCAAATAGAATGGTGTTACCCAATTTAACGAAATTATCTTCAATTTTGATCTATAAGTGCATGCTAAATGCTTGGTGAGGGTTTAGAATTTAGGGTTATAGGGTTTAGGGCTTTAGGATTTGGGTTTTAGGGGTTTAGGTTTTCTGGAATTTTCAATAATGTTCAAGATTTATGCTTATATTCATGGAATAGAATGGTGTCACGCAATTTATCGAAAGTATCTCAATTTTTGATCTATAGTTGCACGATACCTGCTTGGTCAGGGTTTAGGGGTTTAGATTTTATGGTTTAGGATTCCGTGAATTCTCAATAATATTTTCAAACTTTATGGTTATATATATTCGTGGAACAGAAAGGTGTTACTAGAATTTAACGAAAGTATCTCAAAAATCTATCTACAAGTCGATGATACCCTGCTTGGTCATATTTTTTGTTAAATAAAATTGAAGGTACCCAAGTACTAAGACAAGGGAGAAACACGAAGAGTTCCTTGAGACTTAGGCGTTGTTTGGTTGGGCTCTAATTTTGGCTTTTGATTTTTGGCTTATAAAGCTACGAACGTGTTTTTGGCTTTGTTTTTTTAGCTTTTACTCTGACATAGTGGAATGATAGTGTAAGCCAGGTTGGATGAATTTAACGATTTTATCTCGGTTTAGCGAAAAAATCAAATTTTGAACAACAAGCGATGGGAATTTCTACTTCCCGTAATTCTAGCTCACTGACATGTGGGTCACTTGCATAGTGGGTCCAAAAAGTCAATGTAGGTCGGAGTGGGCGGGCAGGTAAATATTGAAGAAGGGTTGGGAAACATCGATGGGGTGATGCACTTGGGAGAATGCAAATTTACCACCTATATCCGTCTGTTATTGCAGTGCTCCCTCAGATTCTTGTTTCTGGAGCAGGGATAGAAGAGGAATTTTGCATTCTAGAAAGAGGTGAAGCATGTTTGAATGGATGCGCAGGATATTTTAATGGATGGGTGTGATGTTTGGGCATCGTACCAAATTTTGAGGTCGAAGCTTCTAGCATCCACTACTCCGGCGTGGGGCCTCTCAGACATGCTGTCACCGTCTAGGCCCACACACCATCGAGAGTTGCTTCCCAACATTTAAACATGTTTCTAGGCATTTGCTGAAATTTTCAAACAATCTAAGGCTTTCAAGAAGATGACCATTGTCCAAAAAAAGGTGACCAGGGTCATGGAAATATTTTAAGATGACGTGTCCGTATTTGGTAGATTGGTGCATCTTTGAACCAATATGTCTGGTTCCTAATTTGAAGTTTGTTTTCGAATTTCCAAGTAATGTGTTTTGTTGTGAAGGAACTACAAAGATGATGGCTCAAAATGCCACCGCCCCCTTTTTTCACACAATATATAATGCCCTTTCAAGCTTCCAGGCTAAATTTGTGCAATAAAATAATTTTTGGGGCTGGATGTTTGAATGGATGGGTGGGATGTTTGAATGGGTGGGTGGGATATTTCGGCGCTCTGCCAAAATTTTGAAGTTGAAGCTTCTAAGGTACGCTACTCCCACTTGGGATGATGTCCCCGTCTGATAGAGCCACATGCATTAATTCATAGACATCTGCCGAAATTAATGAACATTAATTCAAGGCTTTCAAACAAGAGGACCAAGGTCACAGCCATAGTTTCTGTACCTTTCTCATGTTTTGTACTACTTCGTACATTGAAGCATCTTCGCTAGCCAAGCTTACAAACGTGTCCATATTTGGTAGATCGGTGCATCTTGGCATTTCAAGCAATTATTTACAAAGGAGATTCCAGTTTTCATGGATAATGCCCTACTTTCATGAGTTTCCAAGCTTCCTAGCTTAAGATGCTGAAATTAAATAACTTTTTGACGATTGAAAGTAAGTATGTCTATTTACGAAATACAAAGTGTGTGATATAGCTTGCTCTTGACTTTTTAAAAATAGTTTAAAGGTACCGAATTAGTCAAATATTGGAGAACCACCAAGAGTTTTGCAAGATTTCAATTTTGATATGAATAGTAAGGGCACCTAATTTGGGCCAGTTTTTTTAAAAAATAAAGAAACAAAATATAAAACGAAATACAACCATTCGTTTCTCCGTTGGTGTCTCACTGCGTGCATTGGCTAATTTCCATGAAAATATATAAAATTTGATAAATCTTGAAAAACTCATTTCACAATATGCCATACCATGTTTGAACATTTATGGCTTTCAAAAACTAGATGACCAATGTCAAGGCCATATGTGGTACCCTACTTTATGATAATGTAACCATGTTTGGTAGATTGGTGCATATTGGTATTTCAACATTGTTTAGAAAAAGAGCTTCCGTATTTGGAGTTATTTTAAAAGCTCCAATCAATAATAATGGCTTTAATTTTGTCATACGATATATGGTGTACCATGTATGAATTTGCATGGCCTTCAAACCAGGTGACCAATGTCATGGCCATATCTTTGCTATAGTTTATAATAACATGTTTGTATTTGGTAGATTGGTCTGAATTATTGGCATTTAAAATATTATTTACAAAGGAAGCTTCTGAATTTGAAGTTATTTTCAATTTTTCAAGCGATGATAATGGTTTTGTCGTGAAGAAACTACAAATAAGTATGGCTCAAAATCCCATTGCCCTAGTTTCCACACAAGATATATATAGCCTGGGGTTTAGGGTTCGTGCTTTTTGGGTTGAGGGTTTAGGGTATGTGATTTAGGATTTTAGGGTTTAGGGCTTAGGAGTTTAAGGTTGGTATTTAGGGTTTAGGGTTTTAGGGTTTAGTGTTTTTTAGGTTTTAGGGTTTATGAATTTTCAATAATAATATTCAAGCTTTATATATATATGCTTATATATATTCGTGGAATAGACTGGTGTTATCACAATTTAATGAAAGTATCTCGGATTTTGATCTATAAGTGCATCATACCTGCTTGGTATGGGGTTGAGAGGATGAGGGTTTAGGGTTTATGGTTTTGGGGGTTTAGGTGTTTAGGGTTTAGGTTTCTGGGGAATTTTCGATAATGTTCAAGCTGCTTTATATATGCTTATATTCATGGAATTGAATGGCATTAGCACAATTTGAGGAAAGTTTATCTGAAATTTTGATCTACAAGTGCATGTGATACCTCATTTGCCAAGGTCGTTTAGGCGGGGTTGAGGGTTTAGGGTTTTAGGGTTTAGGGCATTTTCAATAATTTTCAAACTTTATTGTTATATTCGTGGAATAGAATGGTGTTACCGCAATTTAATGAAAGATTGAATCTCGGATTTTGATCTATAAGTCCATGGTACCTGCTTGGTTAGGGTTTATATGGGTTGAGGTTTTAGGGTTTTACGGTTTTGGTTTCATGGACTGAATAGGGTTAAGTGGGTTTATCGAATTTTCAATAATACTCAAGCCTTATGCTTATATTCGTCGAATAGAATATGGCGTTACCTAACCCATTGAAAGTATCTCAAAATTTGATCTATAAGTGCATGATACCTGCTTGGTTAGGTTTTATGGGTTGAGGGTTCGGGGTTTTAGGTTTAGGTTTTATTAGGGGTTGTTTAGGGTTTAGGGTATTTTCGATAATGCTCAAGATTTATGCTTATATTCATCGAATAGAATGGAGTTACAAGTTTAATGAAAATATATCAATCTTTGATCGATAAGTGCATGCTACGTGTTTGGTAAGGATTTAGGGTTTAGTGTTTAGGTTTTAGGGTTTCGGGAATTTTAAATAATGTTGAAGCTTTATGCTTATATTCGTGGAATAGAATGGCGTTACCGCAATTTAATGAAAGTATCTCAAATTTTGATATATAAGCGCATGGTACCTGCTTGGTTAGGGTTTATGGGTCGAGGGTTTAGGGTTTTACAGTTTAGTTTTATGGGTTGTTTCTGGTTTAGGGTTTAGAGAATTTTTGGTAATGCTTAGGATTTATGCTTATATTTGTCTAATAGAATGGCGTTACCTAATTTAATGAAAGTATCTCACATTTTGATCTGTCAGTGCATGACACACCTGCTTGGTTAGGGTTTTGGGGATGATGGTTTTAGGGAATTTCCGATAATGCTCAGGATTTATGCTTATATCCATAAAATAGAATGGCGTTACCCAATCTAACGGAAGTATCTCAAATTTTGATCTGTAAGTGCATGCTACGTGCTTGGTCAGGTTTTGGGGTTTAGGGTTTATTTGGGTTTTAGGGGTTTAGCTAGGGATTAGGTTTTTAGGAATTTTCAAGAATGTTCAAACTTTATGCTTATATTCATGGAATAGAATGGTGTCACCCAATTTAACGATCTTTACTTTATTTTTTCTAAAGTGGATCAATTTAGATCATGTATATATAAGCAAAGTACTAAAATATACTTAAAACAAAGTAGTAATTCGCGAGATAGAGAAAATCTTTGCAGTTATTATAGAATAGAAAAGTCTAGAGATACCCTCTTTGATGGAGGACGGGATTCCAATCAGGGAAGGGATCCTTTCTTCTATTGATTTGATAGAAATTCATTTTTCAAGTATCTCAATTTTTGATCTATAGTTGCACGATACCTGCTTGGTCAGGGTTTAGGGGTTTAGATCTTATGGTTTAGGATTCCGTGAATTCTCAATAATATTTTCAAGGGATTTCTATTTTCATGCCCCTGGTTCATTAGTAGTACTCAGTTTTCCCCAGCCGCTTAGTTTTTCCTCACTTTTACCCTCCCTCCATTCTGAAACCCTCACATGCGCTCGGACAGGGGGATGTCGTCAGGTCAAAGGCTTAACCGTTACATGCTGACCGGTGGGACCGTGTTGGGGAGGGTCATGTGTTGAGTGTTACGTTACGTCGCCTCGACCGTTACATGCTGACAGGTGGGGCTAGGATACACAGCAGACCAGCCATCCATCTCTCGCTGATTATGGGGGACGTGGTGTGGGACCTTGTGGGGCGCGTTTGGTGGTTAAGTGTGCCATGTCGCCTAAATTGGAAGTTTTATTTTTTGTTATTTTTATGATTGGCCTTTTTAAGAGCGCCTTTTCCTCTCTCTCTCGCAAATAGTTGTGTTTTTTTTGTCCAAAAAGGTAGCGAATCTAGAGCAGCTTCTTTCTTCATTCATTGTTCCTTTTGCCCTCGTTTTTCCCCAATCTAGTAGCAAATCTAGAGCAGAAAAACTAACCAACGCCATAAATAAATTCAGTAAACAGAGTAGATGTAGATAAAGCAGCTAATATAGGATATATAGTACAGTACTTAACGAGGTTCGACAATTAGGCTGCTTAGCAGCAGCAACGGACAAGTTTAACACAGACAAGACAAAAGAAGCTGCTTTATAGCAGCAGATCAGTGGCCCCTCATGGCCTTTGCCAGGAATGCCTCCGCCTCCTCCCTCTGGCGCCTCCTCCACTTCTTGTTGCCCAGTCCCTTGACCTTCGGTGCCTTGGGCTCGATTGGGGTATGCGACCCTCCTCGATAGCCACCTTCTGGAGGTTGCGAAGGTGAAGACCAAGCGCCTGGTGCTTGGCTATGAAGCCGTGGATGTTCACGGACTCGCCGCAGGACCTCACGTCCTCGGCATGCTTCATGATGGAGTTGAAGTCCATGGCACGAAGCCTCCTGGTGGGGTAGAAGCGGCACCTGTACACGTCATCAGCGAAGAAGTTGTTGTACTAGCCGGACTTCAGCCTCCTTAGCACTTGACGAGTGTTGGTGTCCTTGGACTCGTCGTCGCTCCTATCCTCCTGTTGGAAAATAACAGTAGAGTGCAATAAGGACATGATTGAGATACTTTGATTATCAGGATTGATTATTTGCATAAATTAACCTATTGAGATCTCCTGATTATTCCCCAAATCTCAAACCAAATCGAATACTGATCCCAACTGCGAACAGGGGGGTTCAAATACGAAGAGGGGGATTCATCGAAATACGAGATCTAACACAAGAGGGTTAGCTACTGTAAAAATACGAACAGCCAAGCCCTAATAACATACGATCTAGCATCCAACGATGGGAATGGGGGGAAGAACGAGGGAATGGGAGAAACCCTGGTTACCTTTGACCATGGATCGGCGATGCTGGTGTCGTAGGGGTTCTCTGTCCTTATGTAAACAATCTCCTCGTAGGGGTCCCAGTCGAGCGGGATCTACACGAGATTGGCGAGGGCCTCCTCGCCGGCGGCTACGGCGGATGCGGGGACAGGGACGGGGTCCTGTACGAGGACAAGGGCCTCCTTGCCGGCGGCCTTGGAGGCGCCAATGGCCACCACGCCGTTCTTCTCCATCGCTGGCGTGGTTGGGGTTTTCTTCGGGGGTTGTAGAAGGTGATGAGACAGTTGAGACGGTTGAGTGAGCGAGTGAGTGATGAGTGAGAGTGGGGAGGCCTCTATTAAAGGAGAAGGGAATCGATGTTTCATTGCACTACCATGCACCGCGTAACCTCATACGCTACTGCACCGTGCATGCCCACACGTATCCACTACCACCCGTGCACCGCACACACGTAGCGTGAGTCACGTTTTTTCCCTCGTGTCTAACCCTAGCGACTCAGTTGTACTCAGTTTTGCCCTCGAGTGTAACACTGACAGTTTTGTTGTACTCAGTTTTGCCCTCCAATACTAACACTGTTGTGTGCAATATACTCAGTTTTACCCTCCGGTGGTTGGTCAACAGAGAGTCAACGAATAGGTTTTAGCTAGCTAATTGAGTCATTTTATGCACAACAAATTCAAAAGAAGCAAAACATAGTGGCATCTACCCAGGGAGTCTTATTATGTGACCTGCCACCATAAGAAATGTATATAAACCAAGTTTTAGCCTAAATCACCAATTCTCAAATCACCAACTATCTATGAAGGTTCATGGCTTTCTACTCAAGCCTCTTCCCAAAATATCCCTCTCCAAAACATAGTTTGTCTGAATGAGGCAATAATTGTCAAACTGGTGTATATTTGAATTGAAAATAGTTTGATGTATGCCAAGATGTATTTTATTGTATGAAAGACACATTTTCCATTTTTTAAATCTTTTTCTATTTTCTATTTGAATCCCTTTGTCAGTTGCCCTTGGTTTTTAAGTTCTACTCAGTTTTTCCCTTGGTTCTTAACTCCTACTCAGTTTTCCCCTCTATTTGTATCCATGTCTCTCACCTTTGCTCATCTTCGCTGCTACGCTCTGATTGGTCGAGATAGTTGTCACACGGATCGTGCTCACCAACTGTTGATCCTCTGTGATCTAGCGGATAGGATAACCCCTATATCTGTCGGGGGCACCCCTCTATCCATGCAAAATAACGAGTATGCCACCGGTACTTTAACTCCATAAAAAATGAACTTGAATATAATTTGAAGGGAACGTGTTCGAAGGTGTATAATTTGTGCATTACATTGCACTCTATGAAAATGATAATCTCTCAAGATTTTCTTAGCACAATATTATCACGTATTAAGTGCGATTTCAAAGAGTTAAAATGTGTATAATTTTCGTATACGCAAGTTTATGCATTACATTCCACTCCATGGAAATGATAAATGATAAGGATTTTATTAGCATAACATTATCATGACCTAAGTGCGATTTCAAAGAGTCCAAAGGTGTACAGTTTTTGTATATGCTAGTTTATGAAATACATTCCACTATATGAAAATAATAATCTCTCAAGATTTTCTTAGCCCAACATTATCATGCATTAAGTGCGATTTCAAAGAGTTCAAAGGTGTATAATTTTTGTATACGCAAGTTTATGCATTATATTTCACTCCACGAAAATGATAATCTCTCAAGATTTTCTTGGCACAACATTATCACGTATTAATTGCGATTTCAAAGAGTTCAAAGGTGTATAAGTTTTGTATATGCAAGTTTATGCATTGTATTTCACTCCATGGAAATAGTAATCTCTCAAGATTTTGTTAGCACAACATTATCACGTATTAAGTGCGATTTCAAAGAGTCCAAAGGTGTATAATTTTTGTATACGCAAGTTTATGCATTATATCTCACTCCATGGAAATGATAATCTCTCAAGATTTTCTTAGCACAACATTATCACGTATTAAGTGCGATTTCAAAGAGTTCAAAGATGTATAAAGTTCGTATATGCAAGTTTATGCATTACATTCCACTCTACGAAAATGGGGGAGAACATAATAATCTCTCAAAAATTTGTTAGCACATCATTATCACGTATTAAGTGCGATTTAAAAGTGCTTAAAGGTTTATATTTTTTGCATATGCAAGTTTGTGCATTACATTCCACTCTATAAAAATGATAATCTCGCAAGATTTTCTTAGCACGACATTATCACGTATTAAGTGCGATTTCAAAGAGTACAAAGGTGTATAATTTTTGTATATGCATGTTTATGTATTATATTTCACTCCATGGAAATGATAAATGATCAGGATTTTATTAGCACAACATTATCATGTCCTAAGTGCGATTTAAAAGAGTTCAAATGTGTATAATTTTCGTATATGCATTACATTTCACTATATGAAAATGAAGCAATGGCACGGGAGCGGCCGCGGGGCTGGCTCGGGGTCCCATCTTGCAACGCCAACCTGGGTAAGTTGTGGGTTCGGCGCTCACATGGATAAGATGTGGGTCCGACGCTCATGTGGATAAGGTGTGGGTCCGATGCTGATCTGGATAACTTGAGAGAGAGGTG
The DNA here is from genome assembly GCA_023614405.1 of Avena insularis. Lineage (NCBI taxonomy): Eukaryota > Viridiplantae > Streptophyta > Magnoliopsida > Poales > Poaceae > Avena > Avena insularis. The sequence goes on along the minus strand of CM042688.1, from coordinate 114,879,190 downwards.
TCCACTACGGGAATCGACTGAACGTGGCCCCACTTGTCAGCATGTAATGGCAAGGGTACACTACGGGACCCGACAGAACATGGCCCTACTCGTCAGCACGTAACAGCGAGAGTCCACTACGGGACCCGACTGAACGCGACCCCACTTGTCAGCACGTAACAGCAAGGATGACGGACGGCGAGTTTCAGACTATGTGAGAGTTTCGTAGAAGGAGATGGGCAAAAGTGAGGAAAAACTACGAATCTAGGGAAAACTGAGTACAACTAACGAACCGAGAGCACGAAAATAGAAATCCCTATTTTCAAACTTTATGGTTATATATATTCGTGGAACAGAATGGTGTTACCGCAATTTAATGAAAGTATCTCAAAAATTGATCTACAAGTCGATGATACCCTATTTGGTCATATTTTTTGTTAAATAAAATTAAATGTACCCAAGTACTAAAACATGGGAGAAACATGAAGAGTTCCTTGAGATTTAGGTATTGTTTGGTTGGGCTCTAATTCTGGCTTTTGATTTTTGGCTTATAAAGCTACGAACGTGTTTTTGGCTTTGTTTTTTAGCTTTTACTCTGACATAGTGGAATGATAGTAAAATCTAGGTTGGATGATTTTAACGATTTTACCTCGGTTTAGCAAAAAAAATCGAATTTTGAACAACAAGCGATGGGAATCTCTACTTCCCGTAATTCTGGCTCACTGACATGTGGGTCACTTGCATAGTGGGTCCAAAAAGTCAGTGTAGGTCGGAGTGGGAAGGCAGGTAAATATTGAAGAAGGGCTAGGAATAATCGATGGGGTGTGATGCACTTGGGAGAACACAAATTTACCACCTATATCCCTCTGTTATTGCAGTGCTCCCTCAGATTCTTATTTCCGGAGCAGGGATAGAAGAGGAATTTTGCATTCTAGAAAGATATGAAGCATATTTGAATGGATGCGCGGGATATTTTAATGGATGGGTGCGATGTTTGGGTGTCGTACCAAATTTTGAGGTCAAAACTTCTAGCATACGCTACTCATGCGTGGGGCCTCTCAAACACACTGTCACCGTCTAGGCCCACACGCCAGCGAGAGTTGCTTCCTAGTATTTAAACGAGTTTCTAGGCATTTGCTGAAATTTTTGAACAATTTAAGGCTGTCAAGAAGATGACCATCGTCCAAAAAAAGTGACCAAGGTCATGGAAATAGTTTGTGATGACATGTCCATATTTGGTAGATCGGTGCATCTTTGCAAATCAACCAATATGTCTGGTTCCAAATTTGAAGTTTGTTTTCGAATTTCCAAGTAACAACAATGTGTTTTGTTGTCAAGCAACTACAAAGATGATGGCTCAAAATGCCACCACCCCCTTTTTTCACACAATGTATAACACCCTTTCAAGGTTCCAGGCTAAATTTGTGCAACAAAAAAAATTTGGGGTTGGATGTTTGAATGTATGGGCCGGATGTTTGAATGGGTGGCCGGGATATTTCGGTGCTCTGCCAAAATTTTGAAGTTGAAGCTTCTAAGGTACGCTACTCCCACATGGGATGTTGTCCCCATCAGATAGAGCCAAAGGCATGTATGCTTTCCAGCATTTAATGAGTTTATAGACATCTGCCGAAATTAATGAACATTAATTCAAGGCTTTCAAATAAGAGGAGCAAGGTCACAACCATAGTTTCTGTACCTTTTTCATGTTTTGTACTACTCCGTACATTGAAGCATCTTCGCCAACCAATCTTACAAACATGCCCATATTTGGTAGATCGGTGCATCTTGGCATTTCAAGCAATTGTTTACAAAGGAGATTCCAGTTTTCATGGATAATGCCCTACTTTCATGAGTTTCCAAGCTTCCTAGATGAAGATGCTGAAATTAAATAACTTTTTGACATAAAGCCATTCGTTCGGAAAGTGCAATGCTATGTGAATTAGTTTCCATGGTAAAACATAAACTTGTATTTTGATAAGTTTTGGATCAATTTTGATCTATGGTGACTGGCAGGTGGGACGCGTATATGGTGGTTCCCAAAGCAGGGTAGGTCAGAATTTCCAAAGTTATCCCTTCGCACCCCTTCGCGTTGTGTATTAACTTCCACCCTCCGCCGCCTAGGCCCTCACCCTCTTCCCCAAAAAACAGACGCGCTTACGGCCGCTCCTCATCACCAACGTGCGTGAAGAAGCTTTCCCTACCCGTCGGTCTTCTTGAGATGCACCGGTGGGCACGTTGATCCCACGGTAGTCCTTGTATCTCTAGCTCGATCTAGTTGGCATTTTATTGCCCTTTCAAATACATAGTTTAATTTGTCCTCAATTTGCATGGTCATAGTTTATTCTGTGATGGATCTGTGTTCCTAAATACCTTTGGCGATTTTTGCTGTCAATATGTTTGCTGAAACGCATAGGCATATATAGTTTTTGTACTCCATCGATATGTTTCTTGCTTTTATAATAACCAACCTTGTATGTCATAATTAAACAGATGGGAAGATTTTGGATAGAGATTGCACCATTAGGCAGTGCTAAACGTATCCTTGATGTTCTACGATTTATGGAATTTGTTAGAGCTCATTATGACAACTCAAAAGTACATTGCGCCTGCCGGTTGTGTGCGAATCATAGGGTGCTACCTCAAAGTATAGTGGAAGACCATATTTTTACATTTGGGATGCTAAGCACATATGTTAATTAGATGGGTATTTCATGGTGAACCATATGATCCTCCATATGAACCCGAGGAAGCACATCTTTATCATCAAGATCAAGTAGGGGAAGCAGATGTTGATCAACTAGATCAACTGATAGATGCAGCTCCTGAGCATCTAGATCAACTTGGAGAAGGGGGAGGAGAGAAAAAGTGCAAGCTGCATGAAACGGGTTTCATTCTGGTACTACTGCTATGCCAGATGACAAGGTATATCTATAGAACAACAAATGTTTAGATTATGTGTCTTTGATGTTTCTCTATAAACGTATCTGTTAATCTACTAATCGCAGAAGCAGACGACCGAAGAGGACTTTGATGGTAATGACGATGACCTATTCATTGATGAGCCTGCACCTAAGGCTATGGATCGGGTACACCGCTTCTGGATGGATTTGATGCAGGGCTGCTGATCATCAGGGGTGTACTTTTGGTGTCGTCTAGGTAGTCTCATGACCACTAACCCAGCCGCAAAACTCTTGGGGTGTAGAGCTATCCCATGATTGGTTCGCTACTGTCGTACTTCTGTAATATGGAGCTACCTTATTATAATTTCTAGGCCTTAGTTAGCAGAACTCTAATTGGAAACTATTTTGTATATTAGTATATAGTATATGTGTGTTTGTGTGTGTTTCTAGTCTGAAGTCCGAGCTTACCATTTTATCGGTTCCTAAACTATTTTTGAGGCCCCAGCGCTAGTGCCCTATGCTGCAACTACCGTTGTCTTGTCCACTACTCTGTGAGACGAATCAGCAAAAGGATAATAAGCTCGGATCAATTTGATTCGAACAGGGGCGATTTTCTCTGTCCTTGGAGAGGAACCCGGGAGAACTAGTACTAGTAACATGGTAAGGAGGAGGTTGGCTCGGTCAATTATCTCACCCACTTGATGTGGGACCTGCTTTAACTCACCCCTGATGTGGGTCCCGCTTGAAACAGCTGTAGGCCACCACATGATAGCTAGGATCAAAAATTCGGGATTCTCTCTAGGCAAAATGTTCCCGCCACTGCCACTTAAAAATACTTACTAGAGAAATAAGTGTACTGCCCAGCCCTACTACTACTAGTACTACTACTCCCCTGCCCATGCCTTTCTACCGACGACAAGACAAGAAACCATCACTAGCTATCTCTCATCCAGCAAGCAACTATTGGAACTGGTGCAACCTCAAGATTGGGGAGTTCTTGTTGAAATAGGTGGGTGTATTTGCTCACCTAGAAATCCGGTTTTGCTTAATTTGCTTCTGATTGGGCCATTGGGGGTACTATTAGCACTAGGAGCAGTAGTATTCGATATGCTTTGATTGTGGAGTTCTTGCTTATTGCTCACCTCGGAATCACCTAATCAGGATATTTTTCATCTTCTCTAATCGATTGGGTCATTTGGGTGGGGTGGGGGTGGTGGTGGGGATGGGGGTGGGCGTGGGGGAGGTGGCACTGATTTCGTATGGATTCTGGATCAGGGCATGGTCACCGCTGTTCTGATTGGGGCATTTGGTCGGGTTCAATTTTGGTGTTCTTCACTTCTGTAACCTTTAGTTGCTACTCGTAATGTGCAATGGATTTTGCATCATATTCTGTATGGAGAACTATGGGTCAGTGGCGTGCACGGCCACTATGGACAAGGATGGTCCCATCAGTTCCCTTAAAAGTTGCCTAAAAAGGTAATGTAGCAGTATATTTGTTGCGTTCTTCCATTCTTTCCAATGCTGAAAATGGTTGGCTAAACCTGGATGTATCCCTGTGCTAAAAGTTGTCTCTGTCTGCATCCTGTTTTTGTGGAAGCCTCTGTGACACCATCTCTTCTTCATTTACTGTAGCACGGTGGTACATAACTACGAACGTGCGGTGCTCCAGGTGCGGCAAATAGGATGGTACCCCCACATGCCGCGGGATCCGGCCAGTACCACTACTCACCAAACAAGCGCAATGCCACCGACCAACCAGGAGGGCACAGCTTAAAGAGAAAGGTATTTGATCTTAATACCCTTATTACCATGGTGCAGTCAGATTTAAGTATTACTCGATTGCTGTCATGCATGCTTATCAAATGTTCAGAAACATATGTGTGATTTTATTAATTCTGGCACTGTGTTTATGTGAATCTAGATCTGGATCTATCAGACTGTCTCATATAGTCAGTATATGACTACTATGTAATGTACTCCCTCCGTCCCGAGGCTTAGGCATATACTATATTTTTTGAAAAGTCCAGCGACGGAAAGTTTGACCAAACTTTTGAAAAAAGTCAAAAAATATCAAGAACTATGATATTATATACATACGACGTGAATATATGTTTCATGATGTATCCAAGGATATATAATTCATATTATAATTTTTTCTAAAAACATGGTCAAACTTTACATAGTATTGAACTGAGCTCTGCTGCTATTTATGCATTGAAGGTGTCTTTGTGGAGGCCGAGGGTGTAGAGAGGCTAGTAGATTTCTGATGCCCACACCAAAAGTGGACATCCTCTACACAACGAGGAAGTGTCAACACAGTACCTAGGTGGGCAGTGACCTATCTAAGAAGTGGGTATAATTTGGAAATCCACAATTTCACATGTTATGATTTTCCATGGTATTGTTATCAGCTAGTACTATATGTTTACGCTTATTAGAAGTTCACAAAAATAAAATATGTTTATTTTACAAGAAATGGTTTTGTCTTATATTATTAGATTTACTTGCTCTTTATATAATTTAACCTTTCCACTTAATTTCAATCAGTACCACGCACCAGCTGCTCAGCCCTTTCTGCTACCCTCATCTTGTCAGTGCCAACACTATATGCCATTCCAAAGGCAGAGGAAAGAAAAATGGTGCATGGCCACCCTTCGCAAACGGTACTCATGGTATCAGGTATGGATTCCAAGTGGTTTAGACCAACTTGATGTAAGATCTTGTATCTCACTTTTTTTGTTGTCGCCTTTCTTCTCTATCAATTTTCTCATGAAGGTTGGCCCTTGTGTCGCTCGCCCATTATAAAAAAGATGTTTGGAAACGATAAGTTTCTAACTCTGTATAGCGAGGGCCCTAAAGGCATGCGGCAACTATATGATGTGGATGTCTCCCAAACGATGGCCACCACCTATTTGGGTGGCCAAGGTTGGTACAAGTATGTCCGTGAGAATGGTCTGAAGTAGGGGGATGAGGTATCATTCAATTTTAGCAATCCTGGGAAAATACTTGCACGCCATCGTACACCTGTTGACCGAAGGACCAAGAACAAAGGTAGTACTAATTAATTTGATTATGTACTAATCACAACCTCTAATGATTTTCTTGCGACTAACTATTCTGCACCATTGTCTTTACTCATCATATGACCCTGACCACTTCTGCAGTCCGCTTCCCCTTATGTACCACCCAGAAGGGTGTCAGCATCAAGCTGCTAGCATCGGCACCAGCACTGGCCCCAGTTCCTGCAACGACACCTATTGACCTCGGTAGGAGAAAGAATAGAGGTAGTAACTTAATTCGCTTGTATACTCTCATCTCTGTCTAGGAGTTACGGTTGTATAAGAAACCATTTTGCTTGTCCGCATCTCATAAGCCTCTCTGACCACTCCTGTAGTCCCCTTACCTACCCCTCAGAAGGTAACCAGCACGAAGCTACTGGCACCCCCAATGGCACTGGCCCTAGTTTCTACTCCAGCACATGTTGACCTAAGGAGAAAGAATGGAGGTAGTAACTTAATTTGCTTGTATACTCATCATATCCTCTAATCACTGTCTTGTGATTAACTGTTGTATAAGAGACCATTTTTCTTGTACACTTCTCATATGCCTCTACCATCCCTGCAGTCGGCTTAGCTACCCCTCAGAAGGAACATAGCATCAAGCTGCTGGCACTGGCACCGGTTCTGGGCCTTCTGGATCCTGCACCAGCCCCTCTACAATTAGTGGCACCATCTCCTGCACCAAAGACTCAAAGACAGGCACCAAAGACAAGCTCCTTCATCACCCCGGGCAGCACCTTATCAGACCATATCCTACACATGTGTCATCACACGATCACACCGGATTATGTTTGTGAGTATATGGCAGCAGATAGACTACTATGAATGTCTTCTCAAGTTTCACATGATTCAGTGCATTGCTCTTAGTAATTATGCATCTATCTCTTGCTTTGACTCAGAAATTGCCTAAGAGTGCCACAAAGCAACTCCAGGCCAGACGAATGGGCACAATAGTCTTCACGATGCAGAGCGAAGGATTGCGAATCGAGGGACGCTACGCCATTAACTCAACTGATGGGCGCCTGGCAGCTACTTCTAGGTGGATCAAGTTCTAGAAAGCAGCCAAACTTACTATTGGAAGAACGGTCAAGGTTGATATATCTGGCTGCCCTGAATGTTGCATGTTATTCATGAACTTCCTAGTTGTCTAGCTTTTTGGCCGCATGCTATTGTAATTAATTATGTGGTTGTCTTATCTCCACTGATCATATATGGGTGGTAAAACTGTGATAACCTTTTGCTGGATTGGAGCTATGAGTAGTACATACTTATATGGTATATCTGTATCTATCTAACGGTTCCCTGTATGACCAAATATTATGACAATGATTGTGTTCTAGTGATCGAGTGTGTTTGGACAAAAGGGCAAATTGATCACGTGGCATGGTTTTTAGAGCTGAAACAAGAATTGTCTCTCTCTGTGGTGATATTGAATTTCAGTGTCTATATTGTTGAATTAGTCACTTTGAAATGCTTCTGAATTGGTCAAGTGCTACTGAATATGAACTAGGATGTCGATTTTTTATGTCTTATTATTCTGTACTCCTTAATCTTTCAAATGGTATTGAATTTGTCAAAAGTTCTATCATTGCTGCTGGCTACTTGCTCTAGAGCTTTTGCCTTTGTGTCATTGGAACCGTTGGATGCATTTTGGACAGAGATGAGAGGGTAAAGATATACAGCGTGATTTCACCAAGTGAAGTCATTGGATACCAGCCCTGTTTTGGCGCATGTGGTGTCTGTTCATTAGATATTTTTACATGAATATCTATCAAAGGGATTATCGCTTTTTTTCCTCCCTCGATGAGGTATGTGTTTGAATCTAGCGAGCCACAGCCCAGTGAAATTTGAGATAGGAGCCCATTGACCATAGCCCAAAAAGTTTTTAATTTGGCCTTTTTGGCATTGCCCCCCACCTCTAAAAAAACTCCACCTACCCATGTTTTTAAGAAACTAATCCATTATGTGACTTTTTATAAATCGAGGTTCCAGTAGCACTGCTCTTTTATTTTAAGAGAGATAACATGGACACACAAAATATTTTTTAGAAGACTAATACATAAGTTGTAGTACTAATACATGTTTAATGATTCAATTTCTATTAGTATCTTTGGTATAGTGGTAAAACACTCAGTTTATGTCTATTTGATTTTATTTGAAGGTCTTTAGTTCGAATCCCCTGTGTGTACATATTTATATATATCTTGGGTTTACTTTTTTTGAGAAATGGTTTACCTTTTAATATCGCATTACAGAGAGACTGACATCACGGACCCACCAGCCTGCAGCATCCCTCGAGTTTAATGGTCGGGTTTGAAAAAAAGTTAAATACTTGTACATAGAGGCTGGCATCAGGGACCCACCCGCCAGAACATACCATAGACGCTGACATGGGGGCCTCAGCAGTAAGACCATACATGACTGCCACATCGAGCAACATTGCCAAGGTCAAAACAGCTGACACGGCCGAAAAAAAGGTCCATCATACGCAGGTTTGATTTATAGAGAGACCGGCATGTGGGGCCCAGTAGCGCGGCCTTATACAGGTTCTGCCTCGAGCGATGTTGCCAAGTTCGAAACAGGGAGGCGCAAGCGAGAAAAAAGTCCAGCATGCACATGTTTCTTTTAATGAGAGGCTCACATGGGGGACCCAGCAGCCTAGAAAAACGGCTGATGCATCGAGCAATGCTATCAAGTTCGAAACAAGGAGGCGCGACCAAGAGCAAAAATTCCATCATACACATGTTTCTTCTAATGAGTGGATGACATGTGGGGCCCTGCATCATGATTAAATGGTAGATGCAGGGAGCAACGCTATCAAGTTTGGAACACGGAGGCGCGACCGAGGAAAAAATTCTATCATACACACGTTTCATCTACTGAGAGGATGACATGTGGGGTCCAGGAGTTTGATTAAATGGTAGATGCATCGAGTAGCGTATCAAGTTCAGAACAGGATAGCGCGAGCGAAGAAAAAAAATCCATCATACACACGATTCTTATAATGTGAGGCTGACATGGAGGACCCAACAGCGTGACTAGACTACAGATAGATCGAGCAACGTTATTGAGTTGAAATCAGGGAGGCAATAGCCAAGGAAAAAAATTCCATCATACACACGTTTCTTCTAATGAGAGGATGACATGTGGGTCCCAGGAGGTTGATTAATCGGAAGATGCATCGAGCAGCGCTATCAACTTCGGAACAGGGTAGCGCAAGCGAAGTAAAAAATTCCATCATACACATGATCCTTCTAATGAGAGGCTAACATGTGGGACCTAGCAGCCTGACTAAACGGCAGACGCATCGAGCAATGTCATCGAGTTCAAATCAGGGAGGAGCGACCGAAAAGTATGGTCCGCTAGAGACACTGATGTCCGGGACCCACACGCCTCAAAAGACTTCGGCGAGTCAACATCGCGCGAGGAAACAAAAATATTGCTTCTGCCACACGCTGGCCGAGCTTCCTCCATGTTTTTAGCAGATCCTTCATAGTAGAGGGCTGCGAAACCGGAAAAAAGTTTTCCATCGGCCATGGTCGAGCCGAGAATTTCGCCGCGGAAGACGCGCCTTCTATGACGACCGTCGGGCCAAGTCGTTGCGGAAGGAAACTTTTCTTGTAGTGACACTTCATGGATGGCCCCATGAGCTTGGCGTCATACAAACGATGTTCTATGGAGATCAAGACGCAAGAGACCATATCATATCACACAGTACAAATTGCATTAGATGTTATTTTGTGTGTATCTTGTTTATGCTTAGATGTATTAGATACACGACAGTAGCACAAATAAGATAATCCCTAAATAATACCAATACCAATGGTGTGCCTAATGTGTGCACCACCAAGAAAGTTCACAGTTATGAAACATGCCATGATAGTATGCTGCTAGACATCTTTGCGTTTGCATACGGTGGGTGAAAGCCATGTATGTGCTACAAATACACTTAGGTTGGATTGGCGAGCCTATCATGTATAGACATGGTCTCGAAACACGGAGATCAAAAGATCAAGCACGAGTCACATGTACGATGTGATCGACCGATGTATTTCATCCTGGCAGCTATGTCAAAAGCCGTGATGATCGGGGATGACACATTGTAAAGGGATCGTGTAATCCATAAAACGATCTTATGGATAATAGTTTTAGTGGGAGTTCTTGCTATAGTATTATTATACGCTAGAATTCATGTTGTGAACTTAGTCTTATGTCTTGCAAATGTGTTTGTAGATCATGTCAATCCATACAACATATAAGATATGTGGAACAATATAACTAGAGGAAAAACTTAAGTTAGATGGGTCCAATTTCATAGACTGATATCTATGCCTAAGGGAAGACCTCATCTATAGTGACTATCTCGTCACCATTTCGGAACCACTAGGAGAGCCTCTGGATGATGATGCAACGAAGGACCAAGAAAAAGAGTTTCGTGATCATCGTGACTTGTACGTCTACGTCTCAAACACCATACAGTGGACCTTGGTACTCGAGCTGCAAGTGCACTTCCCGTAGACCGAGCCATTTGATATGACCATTCGACTGAAAGTCATGTTCATTGAACAAGTTAGACTTTTGAAGTTTAAACTACTAGATAAGTTTATTTCACATAAGATGTAAGAAAATGCGTGCCTAGTAAGCCACTTGGGGATCATGCATAAACTTGATGCACATCTAGTATACGAAGTTGACTACTAGATGGAAGATCAATTTGCAATAGATGGGGTGTTACATTCGCTACCCCCACCTATAAAGAGATTGTCCATGGATATGTGATGAGAGGTGACTCGCTCAACTTTCATCAGTTCCTGCAACAGTTAAGAACTGTGAAAGTAGATCCCATTGTTTGTGAGATCATTGACTGAGCAGGTATATGTGATATATGATTATAAATGTGCTTCTCACGAAAAACACTTATTGTAGTTTCATCAAGTACGCTGATACTTGTTCTTATTTTATGAAAACAGGACCCTCTACTTAAGCGTTATAAGGAGGGACAAGGAGACTTGGCGTGGTGGGAGCATACAAGATGTTGAAGGACGATATCACTTTTTCTTCTACATTTATCTACTAGACTAATTAGAATTAGAACTATTTATAATCAATTTGAGCTTAAGGACCTTTTAGTTTGTCTTGCACCTTGCAAGACGGTTATTCATTTATATATATGTAACAAATCAGTTGTTCTATTAATATGAATGATTTCTATTATGGTCACATTTCGGTTATAAATGAGTTGTTCTTATGGAAGTCTTAATGATAGTATGTGTACATTTATAATACATGAAAAGCCAAAAGGATATCCAACTTAATGATAATGCATTGGTGTGTATGACACTAATGGTTTAAGTCATGAAATGACATAAGCATACAGTGTATTCATATGATGAATAATTTGAAAATTGTTAGATTTTGATCCACCAGCATATGTTGAATCATGCCTAGATTGGCAAATATGACTAAAACAGAATATGTTCTAGTAAAACAGAATATACATTATTGAAATACCATACTGAAGGAGATATGTCCTAGAGGCAAATAATAAATAGGTTTTTATTTTCATGTCTTAATTAGTTTATAATAGTTTCATACTGTGTTATAATTGTATTAATACAAAACGTTAATACACGTGTGGTATGTAAACAAACCAAGTCTCTAGTTACCTCTAGCGAACTAGTTCATTGGTCATGAGGATGATCTAGGGTTTCGAGATCATGGGCATTTATGCCAATTGACAATGAGCTCATATCATTAGTTGAATGATGTGATAGACAAACATCCCAACAAGTTTATCATGATGAGATCTAGTTACAAAGTTCATCATTAATGATAAACTAAGGAAATCTCGCAAACAAATCCTTAGACTATGAGATAATGCAAATCACCGTTCTAGAGGGAGCTTAGATGGTTATCAAGTATCATTCCGTGATTGGATGATCAAAAAAGGTGCCACTCAGGTTTCCCAAAGGGGCGTGTAGAGGAGTACATATCAAGACCAGTATTTGCCCATCGATGTAATGGACAGATACATTTGTGGCCATCTCGGTGATGTTGCATTAATGAAGCTTGCAAGCGTGTGACTGGGTCACGAAATGCAACGACATGGGACCGAGAAAACAAGTTCATCGGTAACGAGATCGAATGAAGGTATGGAGATACTGTAGATTAAATCTCAGGTGAACTAGTTATCAAATGGCAAAGGAAATGGGAAACGACATTTACAGTTCAAACGACATTATCATCGTGGAATGCATAGGGGTCATTATGGGCAACCCAGTCCTGCTATTGATCATTGATGGAGATCATGTCTGTGCCATTCTCGAGCCGTGGGGAAATACACTTAAGGGTACGATGAGCTAGATATCCTCTATAAGTTGGAATCATCATATGAAAGAGAAAAGGAAATCGGAAAAGTTCCGTGAGAAAACCGGAAGCATTCCGGGAAAGTTTCGAAGTCGTTCGGAGGAAATCGAAAGGAAATCGAAAGGTGTTTCGGGTCAAATCGGATTTTGTAATATGTATTTACATATTAATTAATGTAATTAATATTAAATATAATATTAAAATCTAATTTGAAGGGGTATTCCACTAATGGGCCAAACTTCCTAGAGAAAAAGGGCCCATGAGGGAAAACCGTGAGAGGGAAGGGCCAAGGGCCAAAGGGCCAAGGCCTAGCCGCCACAAGAGGGGCCACCCGGCCAGCCTAGGGCTATGCGCGGGGTGGGTCCCACCCCTGGCCGGTTGGCCCATGAGGCCCATGCGCCTCCCCCCTCTCTCCCTTGAATAGTCCCACATTGGAAACCCAAAGGGGAGGGCACACCTCCCTCCCCCTATATAAAGGGGTGCCAATGGGTGGGATTAAAACACAACACATTTTGAGATGTTCTATAAGGCATTTTCCTTAGAGAATTCCTCCCTCTCTCTCTATGTAGTTGTCTCCAGCATTGGCACAGTCCCAAGAAATGACTGTTCGTGCAAGAGACGACGCACCTGCAGCACGCTGTTGCGCTGCAGGGATTCCAAGCCAGAGATCTACTTCCGTACTCTCTAGATCAAGGAGTCGGAGGTCGTCATCGTGCCGTATGTGTACAAAACCACAAGGGGCCACACTTGGGGCACCTTGGATGTCGTGAGACGGAGCTGCTGCACGATGAAGGTGGAGCAAGGGGTGACCTGTGAGGAACTTCACGACCTTGAGGTCGGCTACGAGTTCGACTACTTCAACCACGTTCCCCTCAGAATGTTAACCGCATACGGTCTATAAGGGTATGTATTTTGTACGCTCCGGTCCTTACTGCATTACTACATCGATAGATCTTGGGTGTTAGGGAGTTCCAACGTAGGAATTTTTTCTGCTACGGAACCCAACACATACATACGATGTATCCCAGTTCAACAATATGAATCATTATCATATAAGTATAACCTATGGACCTAAAGTAAATAAGAGTATTTACTTCAAAGGATGCATGACTCTGAGATTATTTGAAATTGTTCAACTAGACCATTAGAACAGAATGGATATAGAATTAACAAAAGGTAACAACTATTTTTGATTCGATCAAGACATTTTGTAACCAAGTTATTAGTTTGGTCCTTACAAAAGATAGTTATCGAAAATGAGGATAGAGTTATAGGGTCAAAATAACTAAACTTATAAAACAGGGAATCTTCATGATTCGTGGAAACAAGACCATAAAAGTTATAGCATGTTCGAGTTTCTAGAGACTTTGTATAAAGTCGTTACGAATACAAGTTTTCTAGAATATTTATAGGGAACTGTGAATATGTTCTTTCATAGCCAAAAGACAAATTATCTATTGTCAAGGGGCATACTTGTTAAAGAAAGGGTTCTTAACAAAATTTTGATGAAAGAAAGTATAAGTTTGAAATCAAGATATTTGATCTTACCACATATGTTGAGTGGCACAACGGAAATGTCCCATGAAAACCAAGCTCGACAAAAAGAGGTGAAACAAATGATTGTGATCAAAATGTTTTGATTAAAGAGCTATAAGTAGGATTGAATAATGCACTTTCCACTTGGTGGAAATACATTATTTACTTATCATATTAGATATGATACACCTACAAACTACAAAAGATGTGATGAAAGGACCTAAATATGAGAAATGACCAAGGGTCATGAAATCCATAAAAGGTTACATTTAAGACTAGAAGAGTTAGATGTTACTCAATCTTATCAGAGTAAGGAGTTACTTGATCATTCCTAAATAACTAAGGAGTTATGTGGGAAGAATGTAATTTTGGAAGAACAAGCTTGATTTGTCGTGAAGATTGTCTTGATAATTCAATGGTTGACTACAAGAGAGTAGCAATGCTTGAAATAGATTTACATTTAGCTGAGGAATGCTAATATTCGTGGTGGGAAAACTCTCGATTTGATGATGATCAAAAGATTTTGGAATTTTCCAAAATGTCGAGAAGTCGAATACTTGTGAAGTATTTAAGTGGGAGCTGAATAGTTTTCTAAATCATATATGTGAATAACATATTTGAGTGGGAGCTATGAGGGTAGTACAAAAGGACTAATATGTAAATGACATTTTGAGTGGGAGGGTAATAGCATTCATATGAATATGTTTGACATATACATGGTGAATGGTACAGTTGATATTAGTAATGTTATGAGATATTGTATGAAGTTGATCAAAGTGGCAGACTTTGAAATCTATGAAGATAGACTATTAAACATTAAAGAGTCAATATGTTTCTAGTTAGATTCTGAATTGAGTTTAGAATATATTAGTTTGATTTCTGAAGAGGTTCAGATGAAACAAGGAAGAAATGGTCTTACTTGTAAAACTAAATGAAACATTCGGTAACAATGAAAAGTTTGAGGAGAGAGGATTGAGAGTGTACTCAATTCCTATGAGCATATCATAGGTTTTTTCTACAACCATGTTGTGTACTTGAAAAAATGTGACCCACGTTCTTGGCCAGAAGAACAAGTTCTGAAGTGATTAAGATCACTGAACTAGGATTAAGTGAATTGTCGGAACCATAGTGATAATCTACAAAAGTTATTGATATAGGAAACTATTTTAATAACAGAAAGAGTATGACAAGTTTCGTTAATAAAGTTTGAATTTAACTAGGTGTGTTCCTAGTATGAATGGCAATAGTGAAAGTACTCATGATCGATCAACCGTCATATAATACTAAGAAATAAAGTCTCACTTAGTCACCAAAACAAAATACTATAGAAACACCTTATGAGATAATGGTGTAAGTGTCAAGGTAAATGGACACTGATAAATTGAGACATGTGAATCTGGTAAAACAGATTGAAAGACAAGATGTATTTCCACAAGAAAGCATGATCTAAAACATTTGTGTTTGTGAACAGTAAAAGCAACTAGATTATTTGTACTCTAGTGCAAGTGGGAGACTGAAAGAGATTTGCTCTAGAGGAAAATAATAAATAGGTTTATTATCGTATCCCAAACTTGTTCATAACAGTTTCATAGTATGTTATAATTGTATCAAGAGGAAACATCGATACACGTGTGGTATGTAAACAAACCAGATCCCTAGTAGCCTCTATTAAACTAGTTTGTTGGGTAACCGATGATCAAGGTTTCCTGACCATGGTGTATTTATGCCAGTTAACAATGGAGGCATGTCATTAGAGAATGATATGATGGACATTACCAACTTAAAATATTACAATGTGATCTAGTCACATGGTTCCTCGTTGTAATAGTTAGAAACAAAGTGTCTTTTTCCTTAGACCGTGAGATCACATTAATCATTGTCTCCGGAGGAATACCTTGATCTCACTAACCGTCATAACCGTAACTGGGTGACCATAAAAGTGTGCATTGGGTATTCCAAAGAAACAGTTGAGGCATGTGTATCAAGATCGGGATTTGTCCACCTGTGTGACGGGAAGATATACTGGGCCCACTCAGTGAGATTGCATCCAATAAGCTACAACGTATTACTGTTGGGTTTCGTAGCAGAAAACAAAAAAATTGTATCTACTCGAACACTAATACCAGGATCTATACTATGTAGACATAAGTAACAGAGAAGGGATTCGATATTCATACCTTTGAATATCGAGGCACGCCTTACGCAAGAAGGCGTATATTGATGAGGACGAGCAGCACCCCAAGTGTGGTGCCTCCGAAGTGTAGGAGACGTCAATCGGACTCCGATCCAACCGAGCAGTGGAAGAAGTAGATGCCGGATCACAGATCACATGACGGTAGTGTGAAGGTGGAGAACTCACCCACGAGGTCCTCCCCAATATTAAGGAGAAGTCCTCAGTGGATGAGAGAGATAGAATGAGAGGGAATGGGGTGACCCCAAAGGGGGAGGGAGACCCCTATATATAGTGGGAGGGGGACACACCACCCAGGGGCCAGGAGGTGTGGGACTAAACCCCACACTCGCCGGCCACCTAGGGGCAGATGCCGGCCCTAGGTGGGCCCCATTGGGGTGGCCCACCAAGCCTAGGCCGGCTGGCCCCCACTCCCTAGGCGCCATGCCCTATTGGGCCTCCCTTCGGGTGAGGCCCATTAGCATTAAGGAGCCTTTATTAATAAAATAAAATATATATTTAATATTAATTCTCCAATTAACATTCAAATACACATATTATATTATTCCTTTACTCTGGAACTCCTTCCGGACCCCTTCCAATCTCCATCGGATGTTACCCAGAACTATTCCAGTTTCTCTTTCTCTATTTCTCTTACGATACCTCATCTACCCTAAGCGTCCCTACCCTTAAGCGTGACATCCTTCAGTTCGGAAACACTCCGGACTTGATCGAGACTACTCTCACATCAATGATCAACAGAGGGACCTGGATGGCCATGTGACCCCCGTGCGTTTCACGAATACAATCCCTCAAACCGTGAGATAGTCGTTTCCTGCTCCCTTTGTCATTCGATACCTAATTCATCCGAGACTAGATCTTCGGTATCTCCATACCTTAGTTCGATCTTGTTACCGATGAACTTGTTTTCTTGTTTTCTTGTTCTCATGTTGTTGCATTCCGTGACCTAGTCACATGCTTGCAAGCTTCATTAATGCAACGTCACCGAGATGGCCACATGTATCTGTCCATTACAAGGACTAGACAAATCTTGGTCTTGATATGTACTCCTCAACACATCCCTTCGGAAAACCTAAGTGGCACCTTTTTGATCACCCTTATACGAGATGATTCTTGATAACCATCAAAGCTTCTTCCGGAATGGTGATTTGCATTACCTCACAATCAAAGGATCAGGTTGCGAGGTTCTCTGTGTTTTATCATCAATGGTGAACTTTGTAACTAGATCTCATTAAGATATAACGATTGGATGTATGTCTATCATGTTATTCAACTAATAACATGACCTCATTGTCAGTTGGCATAAATTCCCATGATCTTGAAAGCCAGATCATCCTCATGACCAATGAACTAGTTCGCTAGAGGTAACTAGAGACACGGTTTGTTTACATACCACACGTGTATTAACGTTTCATATTAACACAGTTATAGCACAGTATGAAAGGTATTATGAACATACAGGAGATATATCAAATAATACACTTTATTATTTGCCTCTAGGGCATAACTCCTTCAGTCTCCCACTTGCACTAGAGTATAAACAAAAGTAGTTTACAATAGGCAGGAACCTAACACCAATGGAATCTCGGTGTTGTTCGTGCTTTTCCTGATGGAGAGCTTTAGTCAAAGGATCTGCCACATTCAGTTCCGTATCTACTTTGCAAATCTTGACTTCACCTTTGTCAACATTCTGTCGGATGACGTGAAATCTAAGCTTGATGTGTTTGGCTGTGGAATGAGTTCTTGGTTCCTTTGCGTTTGAAATAACTCCCGTGTTATCACAATAGATCGTCACAGGGTCTTGCGCATTTGGAAAAACTCCCAGTTCAATGATGAAATTCCTTAGCCAAATAGATTCATTTGTTGCATCAGCCGCATCAATATATTCAGACTCCATTGAAGATTGCGCCACCACCGGCTTCTTCTTACTCTTCCAGCTTACCGCCCCACCATTCACCAGGAACACAAATCCTGCTTGAGACTTTGAGTAATCATGATCTGAGTTCCAGCTCGCATCCACGTAACCTGTTACGTTTAGAGCTTCATCACCTCCTCCATAGATTAGGAACATATCCTTCGTTCTTTTCAGATACTTTAGGATATTCTTGACAGCTGTCCAGTGATCCAGTACTGGATTACTTTGGTATCGTCTCGTAAAACTAAGAGCCAATGCCATATCAGGTCGCGTACTCAACATTTCATACATGATAGACCCTATGGCTGAGGCATAGGGTGTGAAAGACATCTTCTCTCTATCATTGTCCGTCACAGGACATTGAGTCATACTCAATTTGCAATTCTTCATCATGGGCGTAAAACCCTTCTTGGTGTTCTCCATTTTGAACCTCTTCAAAAACTTTTCGATGTAAGTACTTTGACTCAATGCTATTAGGTGCCTTGATCTATCTCTATAGATCTTGATTCCTAATATGTATGCACCTTCACCTAGATCCTTCATGGAAAATTGGTTACTCAAATATGCTTTCACGCTTTTCATAAGATCCACATCGTTTCCCATGAGTATTATGTCATCCACATATACTACTAAGAAAACAACTGAGCTCCCACTCGCTTTCTTGTAAACACAGAACTCGTGTTGATTTTGGACAAATCCAAAACTCTTGATCACTTGATCGAAATGTTGGTTCTAGCTCCGAGATGCCTGCTTCAATCCATAAATGGACCGTTGAAGCTTGCATACCTTTCTAGCATCCTTAGGATTAACAAAACCTTCCGGTTGCATCATATACAACTCTTCATCATGTGACCATTGAGGAAGGCGGTCTTAACATCCATCTTCCATATTTCATAGTCAAAATGTGCAGCAATTGCTATTAAAATCCTGACAGCCCTAAGCATCACTACGGGAGAGTAAGTATCGTTGTAGTCAACTCCTTGAATTTGGCGAAACCCCTTTACGACAAGTCGAGCTTTGTGAACGGTCATATTACTATTCGCATCTGTCTTTTTCTTATAGATCCATTTATTTTCCACGGCCTTGCGGCCTTCTGGAAGATCCACCAAGGTCCAAACTTGGTTTTCATGCATGGATCCTATTTCGGATTTCATGGCTTCTAGCCATTTCTCGGAGTCAGCACTATCCATAGCTTCTTTTTAGTTTGCAGGTTCTTCCTATTCATCTAGGATGACAGACATTACAAGGCTACTGTACCAATCAGGAGTGGCACGAACCCTTGTAGACCTGCGAACCTCAGGAGTCTCGATGTCATTGTTTTGATCGTCATCAATGGGTTCTTCCTCCATGTTGGAGAGCGGTTTCGGAACATCTTCCGTTGCACTACTTAGAATTTGGAGAGAAGGGTCAACAGTTTCATCTAACTCAATTTTCCTTCCACTCACTCCTTTTGCAAGAAACTCTTTCTCGAGAAAGGTGCCGGTTCTTGCGACAAACGTTTTGCCTTCGGCTTGGTTATAGAAAGTATACCCAGCGGTTTCCCTTGGATATCATACAAAGATACATTTTTCCGATTTGGATTTGAGTTTGTCAGGCTGTAGTTTCTTAACGTAAGCCTCACAACCCCAAACTTTCAGAAACGACAACTTCAGCTTCTTCCCATACCATATCTCATATGGGGTTGTCTCCACGGATTTTGATGGTGCTCGGTTTAAAATAAAAGCGGTAGTTTCTAACACGTATCCCCCAAAAGACACAGACAAATCAGTTAAAGACATCATGGACCGCACACTATCCAATAGGGTTCGGTTACGACATTCCGACACACCATTACGTTGTGGTGTTCCAGCTGGCGTAAGCTGTGGGATAATCCCATAGTCCTTCAAGTGCATGTTAAACTCATAACTCAAATACTTGCCTCCTCGATCCGATCGAAGGTGCTTGATTTTCTTGTTAAGTTGATTCTCTACCTCTTTCTGAAATTCCTTGAACTTTTCAAAGGTTTCAGACTTGTGCTTCATTAAGTAAATATATCCATATCTACTTAAGTCGTCAGTAAAGGTAACAAAGTAACGATAACCATTGCGTGTTGAGATGCTCATTGGTCCACATACATCTGTATTATGATTCCCAGTAGGTCTACAGCTCTCTCCACTATCCCAGAGAATGGTGTCCTAGTCATTTTGCCCATGAGGCATGGCTCACATGTATCAAGGGATTCGAAATCCAATGATCCAAGAAGGCCTTCTGAATGAAGCTTCTTCATGCGTTTTATGCCAATGTGACCAAGACGGCAATGCCACATAAACATGGAATCATCACTAGCTTACAACGTTTAGCATCAACACTATGGATGTGTGTATTACAATCAAGATCAAGTAAGAATAAACCATCACACACAGGATCATGAACATAGAAAACATCATTCATATAAATTGAACAACCATTTGTTCCTGATTTAAATGAATAATGGTCTTGTAACAAGAAAGACCCACTCACAATATTCATACTCAATGCGGGTACATAGTAGCATTTATTCAAAACCAATAATAATCCTAACGGTAGACGGAGATGCAGGGTGCCGACGACCATCACTTCGACTCTCGAACCATTGCCGACGCGCATCGTCACCTCGTCCTTCCTCAGGCGCCTCCTACTCTGCAGATCCTGCTGAGAGTTACAAATGTGAGCAACAGATCCGGTATCAAATACCCAGGTGTTACTCCTGGCGCTCATAAGGAATACATCAATAACATGTATATCATATATACCTTTGTCCGGGGTGGCTATCTTGCCAGCTCGCTTGTCTTCAAGGTACTTGGGGCAGTTGTGTTTCTAGTGCCCATCCCCTTTGCAGTAGAAACATGAAGTGCCGGGCTTAGGGCTAGGCTTGGCAGTCTTTGAGGTGCTGGGAACAAACCTGCCATCCCTCTTAGACTTCTTACCCTTGCCTTTCCCCTTTTGCCCTAGTTTCTTAAAGTTGGTGGTCTTGTTGACCATCAACATTGTGTGCTCCTTCTTGATTTCAAACTCAGCAGTTTTGAGCATAGTGAACACCTCAGCAAGGGTCTTAGTCATCCCTTGCATGTTGTAGTTCATCACAAAGCTCTTATAGCTAGGGGCAGCAAGTGCAACACCCTATCAATTGCGAGCTCCTCCGGGATTTTGCAATCCAGGGCGTTTAAGCGCTTAACGTAGCCAGACATTTTGACCACATGCTCACTAATACTGCTGTGCTCTTCCATTTTAGCAGAGAAGAAGAGCTCAGAAGCATCATACCTCTCTGCATGAGCCTGTGGAGCAAAGACGGCCTTGAGATCCTCAATTATCTCAAAGGAATTCATCTTCTCAAAACCCTTTTGAAGCTCCGGCTCCATGGCATAGAGCATTCCACTCTGGATGAGGGAGAAATCGTCCGCCTTGGACTGCCAGACATTCTTTTCGTCCTGGGAGGCGGAATCTGCAGGCTTAGCCGGAAGCTCAGCCTCGATGACATAAGTTAACTTCTAGGGGACTAGGAGGATCCTAAGATTGGGAAACCATGCGGTGAAGTTGGTTCCATCAATTTTCAGCTTGTCCTTCTCGAGGCAAGTGCTAAGGTTGAAGGTGGGTGGGCGAGACATCTACAAAGGATTTGCAAAGTGTTTAGACTATGTTCATAATAATTAGTTCAAGTTTTAATAAAGGAACTCCCACTTAAACGAACATCCCTCTACTCGTTTAGTGATCACATGATCCCAATCCCCTGCACCTCCCCCGATTAACACGGCCATCAGTGCAGTATCAAAGGTAGACATTCCCCAATGTCGATCACATCAACTATGTGATTCATGCTCGACCTTTCGGTCTCCTGTATTCCGAGGCCACGTCTCTGTAACGTGCTAGGATCGCCAGTTCTAACTCGTGTGTATTCACAGTGTAGCATGGCTTACACCCACTGTATGCGAACGTAGATATGTCTGACCCCTACTCACCGTAGGGCGCCTCATACCGAAGAACTTTCTTGGTGGTGCACACACAAGGGGAATACGATAACTGGAATACTACGAGGGATTATCCTATTATGCTACCGTCTAGTAAGTATACTAGCATAATAAGTAATACTTCAAAAGTAAAGTGTTATGACATGGTTATAGCTTTATGATCATCATCAATAGCCTCAATGAGAGTTTCACAAACTTGTCATTGCCATGTTATAATACTTGCCCCTATGCAATAATGAAGATAAACGCTTCTATATTAACTATTGCATGTTTTACGTGGCTTTAGGGCTTTCACAGTAGAACCCCTTCCCACCTACGAACGTCGAGCCACAACATGGATTCAATGATTGCCGTTCTTCTTCCCTTTTCAGGGCCCTCCAGTGTCAATGCCATATCAACTATTGTAGACAGACAGACACCCCCCTAAGCCACTTTGATTTGTGGACCAGTCTCGTGAATCACCACGTGAGGTCGGTTGGGGGCCGCTTCATCAAACAGTGCTGCGATATGAACAATAACATCAAAGAGGGTAGCAACTAGAGAATCAATGCCCACATATTGCTATGTGTTTTATCCGTACGACATGTCTACCCATAGACCCGCTCTGATACCACTGTTGGCTTCTATAGCAGAAAACAAAAAATATCTATCTACTCGAACACTAATACCAGGATCTATACTATGTAGACATAAGTAACGGAGAAGGGATTTGATATTCATACCTTTGAAGGTCGAGGCATGCCTTACACAGGAAGGCGTATATTGATGAAGACGAGCAGCACCCCAAGTGTGGTGCCTCCGAAGTTCGTCACACGTCTGGTGTAGGAGACGTCAACCGGACTCCGATCTAGCCGAGCAGCGGAAGAAGTAGATGCCGGATCGTAGATCACACGACGGTAGTGTGAAGGTGGAGAACTCACCCACGAGGTCCTCCCTAATATTATGGAGAAGTCCTCAGTGGATGAGAGAGAGAATGAGAGGGAATGGGGTGATTCCAAAGGGGGAGGGGAGACCCCTATATATAGTGGGAGGGGGCACACCACCCAGGGGCTAGGCGGTGTGGGACTAAACCCCACACCCACCGGCCACCTAGGGGCAGCCGCCGGCCCTAGGTGGGTGATGACCCACAAGTATAGGGGGTGTATCATAGTATTTTCGAGGGAAGTGAAACCCAATTTATTGATTCGACACAAGGGGAGCCAAAGAATATTTATAAGCCTTAACAACTGAGTTGTCAATTCAGCTGCACCTGGAAACAATCTTGCTCACAGCAGTTTATTATTAGCAACAGTTTTGTAGTAAGAATAGTAAAGTAGCAGCAGTAGTAAAGTAAAGACAGTAGTAACAATAGCAGTAATTGTAGGATTCGAGTGCGGTAGGCATAGGGATGGATGGAAAGGCGTTGCATGGACAAGACAATTCACATAGCAATCAGAACATAGGACAATTGCAGATAAATAAGATAAAGCATCCAAGTACTAGATAATCCTAGGCATGTGTTCCATATATAATCATACATGCTCAGAATGAGAACTTGCACAACATCTTCTGTCCTGCCAGCCAGTTTGCAGCGGGGCCTCAAGGGAACTACTGGCAATTAAGGTGCTCCTTTTAATAGAGCACTGAAGCAAAGCATTAACACTCCGTGAACACATGTGATCCTCACATCAAAGCCATTCCCTCTGGTTATCCCGATTTCTGTCACTTCGGGGCCATTGGTTCCGGACAACAATGTGTGTATACAACTTGTAGATAATAACATAAACAATACTATCATAATGAATCAATAACTTGTTCAGATCTGAAATGATGGCACTCGGGCCCTAGTGACAAGCATTAACCATAACAAGTCGCAACAAAGTCATAAAGCACTAATAGAAGATACTAGGCACCATGCCCTAACAATCTGATGCCATTACATGAACGCTCTCATCCAATCCCTACCGTCCCCATAGCCTACAGCGGGGGATTACGCACTCATAGATGGGGGAAACATGGATGGTTGACGACCCACAAGTATAAAGGGTGTATCGCAGTATTTTTGAGGGAAGTGAAACCCAATTTATTGATTCGACACAAGGGGAGCCAAAGAATATTTATAAGCCTTAACAACTGAGTTGTCAATTCAGCTGCACCTGGAAACAATCTTGCTCATAGCAGTTTATCAGTAGCAACAGTTTTGTAGTAGGAATAGTAAAGTAGCAGCAATAGTAACAAAAGCAGTAAACAGTGGGATTCGAGTGCGGTAGGCATAGGGATGGATGGGCGAGCGTTGCATGGACAAGACAATTCAAATAGCAATCAGAACATAGGGCAATTGCAGATAAATAAGATAAAGCATCCAAGTACTAGATAATCCTAGGCATGTGTTCCATATATAGTCATACGTGCTCGCAATGAGAACTTGCACAACATCTTTTGTCCCGCCAAATTCGCTTGCGGGCCTCTAGGGAACTATCGGCAATTAAGGTGCTCCTTTTAATAGAGCACCGAGCAAAGCATTAACACTCCGTGAACACATGTGATCCTCACATCAAAGCCATTCCTTCCGATTATCCCGATTTACCACTTAGGCCATAGGTTCCGGACAACAACGTGTGTATACAACTTGCAGATAAGACCAAAAACAATACTATCATAATGAATCAATAACATGTTCAGATCTGAAATCATGGCACTCGGGCCCTAGTGACAAGCATTAAGCACAACAAGTCGCAACAAAGTCATAAAGCACTAATAAAAGATACTAGGCACCATGCCCTAACAATCTGATGCCATTACATGAACGATCTCATCCAATCCCTACCATCCCCATAGCCTACAATGGGGGATTACTCACTCATAGATGGGGGAAACATGGATGGTCGATGGAGAAGTGATGGTGATGATGATGGCGATGATCTCCTCCAATTCCCGTCCATAGGTGCCGACGGACTCGGTGTTTACGTGGAATCTAGTGGTGGCGGCGGAGCGGAACTCCTTCTAGAAAACAGCGTCAGTCCGCATTAGTTGTATCCAAATCACACAAGTATAGAGGAGAAACAATAGCAAAAGTGTTTGGGAAAGTAGATACGTTTTGGACGTATCAACTCCCCCCAAGCTTAGCGTATTGCTTGTCCTCAAGCAATTCAGTTGAAAACTGAGTGCGATAAAAGAACTTTCACGAACACATTTGCTTCATAAGATGTAAATATTCTCAGCAATGTGATCAACTACTTAGACAGTTCATAATAAAGAGTTTGCAACTGAGTCTACTTAATAGTCATTGCAAGCTATGAAGAGATTCCAACTCAAGAATAATAAGTAGCATGAGGCACAAACATAGAAACATTACAATGCTCATAGAAAGGTATGATAGAGTGGTATCTCGCTTGCCTTTGATTATGAATATCAAGGCACCTTTAAAGTTCAAGTGATGACTAGAAATAAAGATATCAAGGATACAGGCATCGAGGTCAAAACACAAATAATCAAGTAATGGAACAAACACAAAGAATGACAACTACGCTCTCAAGAAGGTGCTCAAAGAATAAATGGAGACTCAACAAGTAAAGAAAAAGGTTTTGAATAATTTGAAAGGCTTCCAAATGCTGAAAGTATGGTACTCGTTAGCTTTGAGCTCTCATTGCCCCTATCATAAGCATCTTTAATGTGGTTAAGGTGAAAGTGACACAACTAAGAGGATATGCTTGACAAGTTATAAATCAAAGTCTCATGCCCCTTACTTACAAAGACCGATCCTCATGCTACTCAACTTCAGTCACAAGTAAGCTCTTGTCATTGTAAGTATATACATATCATAGAGAACCGCCAACGGGGTACCCCTTGCATATGATACAGGAGCTATCCCATAATCAAAATGACAAGGCAAGTAGACAATGAGCATCTCAGTGATCTTTTTATTTACTATATGCATAGATTTTTATTGAGGATGCTTCATAGAATGCTCATTACGGTTATGCTGTAAGTTTCCACCATGATTAGGCATGGCTTAGGCTAGCGGCCCAGGTGTTTCTCTAACATACATACAAACTCCATGATCTTACAAATTCCACTTTTATTTCACACCGCCGGGATGCATAAGTAAAAGAACATGATATCAACTAGGTACAAGTACCAATGAAATGTTGAAAGCGGTCCCCATGATACATGGTTCTGCTAACTTTAACTCATAAAGCGCAAGCATATACGCAACAAAGAAGGACGCAATGGTTCAGGTTTATTAAGTGCAAGAAAATAAAGTGTGCCATCAAGTTCGTGAGAGCTTTACTAACTAACTTTCTCATAACAAGCAAACATTTTATTCGGAAGAAAACAAGGCATATTGAATATGCACGAAGGTAGCAAATGATGCTAATGGGTAGGTATGGTGGACACTTTGGAAATATTTGGTTTAGGGAGTTGGGAACTTGAGTAAAACATACTCAGTGAAAGTGAAGGCTAGCAATAGTAAGGGAGCGACAAACGAGAGAGCAATAGCTGTCATTATCATGCTTGCAACAAAACAGGACTACTCATGGCATGAAAGTGATTCAAGATCCTCAAGGCAAAATAATGCATCAAGGCTTAACTGATTATCACAGTCATGTGCATGCGTGAGCATGTGCCAAGTCAATTCAAATGAAACATTCAGAGGAGGATACCACAGTGGCATACCAATTTATGAATAGAGCAATGCAAGCAAACATTCATAAGACATGCTACAAACTATTAGCGAGCTGGGGCTAATCATAAGAAAGCAAGAACTACTGAGCATCCAAAGAAAACATACACTCTACATGAACGGACTAAGAAAGCTCACAATGATGAGTATATGTACAAAAATGAAAACAAATAGAGTTTGTTACCAGCCTCTTACCATGCCTCAAGTTGTCATTAATCCTCATTATTGTTCTTCACTTGTGTGGCTTGAATAATAATATGAAACCAATATCCACTGAGGACTGCTGAACCCTATAGCAAACTCACAAAACCAAAGAAGAACGACAAATATTTTTGGTGTTTTCGATTTTTAAACAAGAGCCAAAAGGGAAAAACAAGCAAAGCAAAATCTTTTTGGGTTTTTCGAATAGTTCAAACAAAGCAAAAAGGGAAAAGCAAACCAAGGCAAAAAGAAGAAGCAAACCAAAGAGAAACAACAGAAATATTTTTGGTCTTTTTGTGTTTTTAGAAAGCAAAAGCAAATAAGAACGAAAACTAAAAAGAGAACAAAAACATGAATATACAAAGTACCGACGCAACATGATACGAAGATGAGTGCGGTGTCGGCGTACCTCCCCCCAAGCTTAGGCTTTTATCCTAAGTGGGTATCAATCCCAAGCTGGCCAGGATGAAGTGTCACCTTGGTACGACGAAGAGGTCCCCTCATCCTGATGCGAACTCGAGTACGTCCCTCTGTAATGCACGGAGTAATCATAGGAGGGCACATCCTCCTGGTGCTGCTCGTGGAAACCCAGCAAGCGAAGCTGCTCGTCCACCTCCTCCTTGGAGCGCGGCCACGGTCTCCTGTGAACACTAAACAAAGCAGGCTGTGGCAAAAGGATCTCCCTTTCATCCCCGTCAGTGAAAAGCATCCTATATACTAGATTGTTCAAATCATAGGTAGAAGTGACAAAGTGATGAGTTTTCATGGCACCAAGGTCACGCCTCTGTGGTGCCAGCATAGCATCATAGGGATCCACTGAAAGACCTAATGCATTGACTATACGCGAGGCAATGATGCCCCCATAGATAGGCCCCCTAGAAGCTAGGCAGCGAGCAATGAGCGAGCCAAGATTGTACCGAGTATCATTGTTAAGCGCAGCAGCAAGGAATGCTAAATGATAGTTGGAGATATTACTTGTGTTCTCCCTACCAAGTACACTAGTAGCAAGATAATATGCAAAGTATCTAAGAGCAGGGAGTTGGATATTTCTTATCTTTCTGCGCTGCACCACGCGGTCATCATCATTGGTCACCCCTCGGTAAAGCTCCAACAAGTCAGCGAGTCGCCCTTGAATTTTCTTCACGGTTCCTGTCATGCGCACACCTACAATACTGCAAAATCTCTCCAAAGGCATGGTGAAGGGCAGATCATAGATTTTAAAAGAGACAGTAGACTGATAGGGTGTGTTAGTAAACGTGAAGCTCTCAACAAAAGTTTTGGTGAGCATAGCGTATTGTGCACTCTCATCTTGCATATATGAGGTCAAACCAACCCTCTCAATCAGTAGCAAGAATTCATCAAGAATACCTGCAGCTTGTAAGAAAGTAAAACAAGGAAAAGAGGATGGGTGAGCATCCCCATCGTCCCTTTCACTACCAATACGAGTTGCAATGAGATCTTCATTGTATGATGGCCTAGCTTGAGAGGCTGTTC
The DNA here is from genome assembly GCA_023614405.1 of Avena insularis. Taxonomy (NCBI): domain Eukaryota; kingdom Viridiplantae; phylum Streptophyta; class Magnoliopsida; order Poales; family Poaceae; genus Avena; species Avena insularis. The sequence goes on along the minus strand of CM042688.1, from coordinate 114,850,903 downwards.
TTGAGGGCCTCGACCTCCTAGGTGCATCACTCTCAAATATCTCTCCAAAAGTATGGTTGTTCATGCTTGGTATTCTGAAATTTAAACACCTATTAAACAAGTGATTGCAAAGTAAATATAATGAAGGATTCTACTCATAGGGACTTGCAAGAGGCCTAAACATGCATCAAAAGTATATCTCTAAGCATCAAACAAGCTTACAAGCTCTCAAAACCAATCACCTACAGCAGAAAAATACTCAATATATAATCCACTAAACACAAATCTACTTGGACAAGGGGAGGAGTCACATACCAGGGAACAAATGCTCCAAATTTCAGCAAGAAAGATGGGCTGAGCAAGGAGATCGAAAAAATCGAGAGCAAGCACAGCAAGAACGCGATTTTGAGCTATGAACTGGAGCTTAATCGGGAGAGAGAAGAAAGTGGCAGGTGAGAGAGTTAGTGGGGGGCCAGGGGTGGCCCACACCAGGGCATGGCGCCACCCAAGGCTGGTCGCGCCACCATGTGGTGTGCCTGCCTGGTGGGCCCCCCGGTACCTCCCATGTACTCCTCTGCCCCTTTTTTCACGTAAAAATTTAATATGAATTTTCTAGAATTTTTTGAGACACTTTATTTTGGGGCATTTTTCAGAAATAGAAGAATGATTTTTCTGACAGACAGATTTTTTTTCTTTTGGAAACATGATGCAAGGACAAAACAAGGCTAGAACTACAGAAGTTCTAACATGCAAGCAACTAACAACAAAAGGAAAACTAAACGAAAGAAAAAACTAAAATGCAAAGGATAGAAATAAATGGAGATAATCATAATGAAAACATTGTTTTGTTCAATGGAATCCTTTTGTTAACAAGGTTGATCAAATCTTGCTACCAAAACAATTGCATATGAGACAAAACTTTGTACTAATGATTATGTTACCTCAACCTTGATAGCAATGGTCCCAATCATAATAGTTTCAAATTTTTCTCTTGGTATGGGACAATATATTTCTCCAACTCGAATGCCTTCAACATTTTCAATTGAATTCAAACCATAAGTCCTTTCAATCTTCTTGGGGAAATAGACAGTATGTTCCTTGTCATTAACATTGAAGGTCACCTTTCCTTGATTACAATTAATAACAGCTCCTGCAGTATTAAGAAAAGGTCTCCCAAGAATAATAGACATATTATCATCTTCAGGCATCTCAAGCACAACAAAATCAGTTAATATCAAGCAATTGTGAGCCACCTGAACAGGTACATCCTCACATATACCCACGGGAATAGTGGTAGATTTATCAGCTATTTGCAAAGATATATCAGTTGGTATCAGTTTTTCAAGTTGAAGTCTCTTATAGAGAGAGAAAGGCATAACACTAACTCTAGCTCCCAAATCACACAAAGCAATTCTAACATAACTGTTCTTAATAGAGCAAGGGATAGTTGGAATCCCTAGGTCTCCAAGTTTCTTAGGAACCTTACCATTGAAGGAATAATTAGCAAGCAAAGTAGAAATTTCTTCATTAGGGATCTTCCTTTTATTCGAGACAATGTCCTTCATATACATTCAGTAAGGAGGCAATTTGATAGCATCAGTCAAAGGAATTTGCAAGAATAAAGGCTTCATCCACTCACAAAACTTATTATAGTGTTCATCTTCCTTTGACTTGTGTTTCTTATAAGGGAAAGGCATAGGTTTTTGGACCCAAGGTTCTCTTTCACTACCATGTTTCTTAGCAATAAAATCTTCTTTGGTGTATTTAGTATTCTTAGTGTGGTTTTCAAGTTCTTCTTCAACTTTTTCTTCATTAGGAACTTCATTTTCTTCATTACCACTTTCTCTTTCAGCATCAGAGATAGATATACTATTAGGATCTATAGTAGGTTCAGAGGGTTCTACAGCAGTTTTATGTTTCTTTTTCCTTTTCTTACGAGTAGAACCACTATTTTCAGCTTGTTGAGAATCCTGCTCAATTCTTTTGGGATGCCCCTCAGGATATAGAGGATCCTGGGTAGCAGCACCACTTCTAGTTCTAATTTCATAAGCATGTTTTTCTTTAGCAGCATTAACTAGCAAGTCGTTTTGCACTTTAACGAGTTGATCTATTTGAGTTTGAACCATTTGAAAGTGTTTAACAATCATTTTAACATCATTAGAGGTTCTTTCCACAATATCTTTCAACTCAACAATAGCTCTGGTGTTTTCCATTAGATGATTTTGCACCCTTTTATTAAAGTTATCTTGCTTAACAATAAAGATATCAAATTCTTCTAAGCATTGATCAGGAGGTTTAGAGTAAGGGATATCACCTTCATCAAAGTGTTGGAGAGAGTGTACCTCAATAGTGGATGAGTAGGGAATAGGCTTACATAATTCTTCTATAGGAGGTAAATTCTTGACATCTGCAGCTTTAATTCCCTTCTCCTTAAGACATTTCTTAGATTCCTTCATCACTTCATCATTTAATTCAATAACTCCCCTCTTCTTTGATGTTGGAATAGGCACAGGAATAGATGGTTCAGGTACAATTATTTTAGGTATAGCTTGTTTAGGAGGAGTCCAATCTTCATAATTCTTGCTTATTTTAGCCATTAATTCCTCAGCTTCCTTAGGAGTCCTATTCCTGAAAACACAATCAGCACAACTATCTAGGTATGTCCTAGATTCTTCCGTTAGTCCATTATAAAATATATCAAGAAGCTCATTCTTAGGTAATGGACTTCCAGCCAGTGCATGAATCAAAGCACAAAACCTTGCCCAAGATTTGGGCAATACCTCTTTTTCTCCCTGTTTAAAATCAAAAAGTTCCTACAAAATAGCATGTCTAGCACTAGGAGGAAAATATTTCTGCAGGAAAGTACTAATCAAGCACTCAGGGCTATCAATAGATCTAGGAGGTAAATTACTAAACCAAGTTTTAGCTTCTCCTTTTAGTGGAAAGGGGGAAATCTTAGCAACAAAGTAAGTACGCATCTTAATATCATCAGAAAACAAGCCACTCATGGTAGAAAGTTCATTCATATGTGCTACCGCACTTTCATTCTTAGTCCCACAAAAAGGTTCTTTCTCGACAATAGCTATGTAAGATAGATCGAGAGAGAAATCATAATCTGCATCTATAATGTTTATGGGAGAAGCAGCAAACTTAGCAGCAGGAGATAATTTGGGTCTAATAGTACGCCTCTCAAGGAGACTCTTAGCAGCGCTCCTATCATGGGTGTTCTTACATTCTTTAATAAATTCATCGGTCATCTCAACATAACCATCTTCAATATCATAACTCTCACTAGACTCAGGTGAGCTAACAGGTGTGGTAGTGTCTTTATTAGGAGTTTCGATATTTCCAGCTATAGTTCTAGCAATCGTAGCATATAGGAAAGGACCTAATGAACCACTCTTATCAAGCACAGTAGAAGCAGCATCATAAGCATCAGAAGTTTGAAATTCAGCAGTAGTAGCAGTGTGTGTAGCATGTTTATGTGGTGGTGTAAGGAACTTACTCAAAACAGACGGTGAATCAAGAGCAATAGAGGTGTTCAGAACCGTACCTCTTCTTGTAGTGGATGGTAAAATAGGAACCTTGCCATCACGAGACTTACCCATGATGGATGGATAGCAGCGAACAATAGAGAATCCAAGTGAGCTTGATAAATAAAGCTATGCTCCTCGGCAACGGCGCTAGAAAATAGTCTTGATGGCCCATAAGTATAGGGGGTGTATCGCAGTATTTTCGAGGGAAGTGAAACCCAATTTATTGATTCGACACAAGGGGAGCCAAAGAATATATATAAGCCTTAACAACTGAGTTGTCAATTTAGCTGCACCTAGAAACAATCTTGCTCACAACAGTTTATCAGTAGCAATAGTTTTGTAGTAGGAATAGTAAAGTAGCAGTAGTAAAGCAAAGACAGTAGTAACAAAAGCAGTAAACAGTGGGATTCGAGTGCGGTAGGCATAGGGATGGATGGATAGGTGTTGCATGGACAAGACAATTCAAATAGCAATCAGAACATAGGGCAATTGCAGATAAATAAGATAAAGCATCCAAGTACTAGATAATCCTAGGCATGTGTTCCATATATAGTCATACGTGCTCGCAATGAGAACTTGCACAACATCTTTTGTCCTGCTAGCCTGTTTGCAGCGGGGCCTCTAGGGAACTACTGGCAATTAAGGTGCTCCTTTTAATAGAGCACCGGAGCAAAGCATTAACACTCCGTGAACACATGTGATCCTCACATCAAAGCCATTCCCTTCCAGTTATCCCGATTTCTGTCACTTCGGGGCCATAGGTTCCGGACAACAATGTGTGTATACAACTTGCAGATAAGACCAAAAACAATACTATCATAATGAATCAATAACATGTTCAGGTCTGAAATCATGGCACTCGGGCCCTAGTGATAAGCATTAAGCACAACAAGTCGCAACAAAGTCATAAAGCACTAATAAAAGATACTAGGCACCATACCCTAACAATCTGATGCCATTACATGAACGATCTCATCCAATCCCTACCATCCCCATAGCCTACAGCGGGGGATTACTCACTCATAGATGGGGGAAACATGGATGGTCGATGGAGAAGCGATGGTGATGATGATGGCGATGATCTCCTCCAATTCCCCGTCCTGGCAGGGTGCCAAAACGGAGTTTCTGGTGTTGTTTCGTGAAATCTGGTGGTGGCGGCGGAGCGGAACTCCTTCTGAAAAAACGTCGAACCCCCCAAAGTTTTTAGGTCAGAAGGCTCCTTATAGGCGAAGAGGGAGACCGATGGGGTGCCTGGGGGCCCACCACCTTCGGCGTGGCCTGGCTCGCCCACGCCAAAGAGTGGTGTGGCCACCCCGGATCTTCTCTGTCTCGTGATTCGCTCCTGAGTCTTCGGGTGAAATAGGATTTTTGGCATATTTTCCGGATTTTTCCCGATAGTTGGTTTTCGCACAAAAGTAGACACCAAGGCAATTCTGAAAACGCGCGTACCGCATTAGTTGTATCCAAATCACACAAGTATAGAGGAGAAACAATAGCAAAAGTGTTCGGGAAAGTAGATACGTTTTGGACATACCAATGGTCGATGGAGAAGCGATGGTGATGATGATGGCGATGATCTCCTCCAATTCCCCGTCCCGGCAGGGTGCCAGAACGGAGTTTCTGGTGCTGTTTCGTGGAATCTGGTGGTGGTGGCAGAGCGGAACTCCTTCTGGAAAAACGTCGACCCCCCCAGAGTTTTTAGGTCAGAAGGCTTCTTATAGGCGAAGAGGGAGACTGAGGGGGTGTCTGGGGCGGCCAGACCACCCCCTGGTGCGGCCAAGCCCAGCCCGCGCGGCCAGGTGGTGTGGCTGGGCCCTAGCCCCACTCCGTCTCATATTCTGGCTCCTAGAGTCTTCTAGTGAAATAGGATTTTTGGCTTTTGTCCCGTCCAATTCCGAGAATATTCATTTTCTGACTTTCCTGGAACCAAACATAGCAGAAAACAGGCAGCTGACACTATGGCTCTTGTTAATAGGTTAGTCCAAGAAATCATATGAAAAGTACTCCAAAGTTGGAACAAAGCACAAGAAAGTAGATAAAACCAAGCATGGAACATCAAAAATTATAGATACATTTGCAATTTATCAACATCCCCAAGCTTAACTCCTGCTCGTCCTCGAGTAGGTAAGTGATAAAAAGAAAGAATAATTTTTGAGGTGACATGCACCATCATAAACTTGATCAAAGTATTTGTAAAACATTCAAAGCTGGGATCATAGTACTTCAATATAGCATGAAGGATAAAGTTCTAGCAATAATACATAGCAACTATGTTGCAACATGAAAAGGCACAAACATAAGATTCATGAATAAAAATGCTTTGCAAGACGTTTGTTTGTTTCACATAAATAAAACATAGCATAGTGGCATTCAGCTTGTCCTTCATAGAGTAGCAAACATAAATGCATAGGACACCTTCAAAGTTCATAAGAGTGACTAGATACAAATAGTTTAAAACAAGCAATATCAAGGTATGCATCAATCAACTAGTCTTGGGACAATGCACATAGAACTAAGAATGGCCACTATGCTCTCAAAGTAAGTGCATAAAGATAGAAGGTGGAGACTCAATATAATGGTGGAAGAAAGGCCTTCATAGAAGGAAGTAGTATTTCAAGTTTCATAAAGGGCTTCCAAAAATTATGGTACTTAATAGCTTTCAGCTCTCATTGCCCCTATCATAAGCATCTTGAAGTGATTAAGGTTAAAGTGAACAAACTATGGTGTATATGCTTGACGAAGTATAAGTTAGAAATCTCATGTCCCTTGAATACGAGGGCCGCTCCTCATGCTACTCAAGTTTAGTCACCGGTAAGTTCTTGTCATCGTAAGTACATGTGTATCATAGAGAACCACCAACGGGGTACCCCTTGCCCGATGATACGGAAGAATCCCCATATCAAAATGACAAGGCAAGCAGACAACAAGCATCTTAGCAATCTTCTTATTTACCATGGGAATATGGTGTTTTTTTCTCTCTTTCCTCTTTTCATAATCTCTTTTTTTTTAATATAGGACTCTTTTTTTATAAGAAGAATGCTTCATAGACAGCTCATTATGGTTACGCTGCAGGTTTCCACCATGTCAGCATGGATTAGACCAGCAGCCCAGGCGTTTCTCTAACACATATACATAACTCTATGGACTTACAAGCTCCCCTTTCATTTCACACCGACGACATCCATAGACAAAAGAGCATGATATCAACTAGGTACAAAGTACCAGTGCAATGTTGAAAGCGTTCCCCATGACAGCATGGTTCTGCTAATCCCCAACAAATAAGTTCAAGCGTATACAACATAGACGACACAATGGTTCAAGTTTATTAAGGGCAAGAAAAGTAAAGTGTGACATCAAGTTCGTGAGAGCTTTAATCACTAGTTTTCTCATAACAAGTTTAATTTGGAAGGTAAACAAAAACATGAATATACTTGGAATAGCATATGCTAGTAGGTAGGTATGGTGGACTCTTTGGAATAACTTGGTTTAGGGAGTTGGATGCATGAGTGGAACTCATACTTGGAGGTGGAGGCTAGCAAAAGACTAGGAGCGACAAACTAAGAGAGCAATAATGGCCATAATCATGCAGAGCGACAAAACATCATTGACCAAAGCATAAAGTGATACTACAAGTTGAAAACTAAAGGATCATAAAGGCTATGGTGATTTTGGATAGTCATAACATGGTGTGAGCATGCGCCAAGTCAACCCAAATAAAGCATCAAAGGAGAATACCACTATACTATGCTTTAATATGCTAAAACAACGCATGATTCATCCAAGGCACATTAAGCAATCTCAATTGTTTATAAAAATTCATGCTACAGCAAATAATACTAAGCATAAAGCCAAAACAATATCAAGCATGGCATGACAAAGCATAGCCACAGTCAAAAACAAGCTCTTTTTACCACATAGGCATGAACTTTCCTACTCTTTTCCAAACCAAACCAAACTATTTGCGAACCAAATGTAAGAAAGAGGGGGTCCAACCAATTTATTCAGAAAACTAAGCAAACCAAGCAAACTAAAACCAAAATGAAAAGGAAAAGGAAGACGCTCCAAGAAAAACACAACTGTGCATGAAACAATAAAAATGAAGCGTTTGGAAGAAACCTGTGATTTTTATTGATGAAGAAGGGGATGCCTTGGGCATCCCCAAGCTTTGACACTTGTACTTCTTGGATATTTCTTGGGGTGACACGCGTGGCATCCCCAAGCTTGAGCTTTAGTCCATCCTTCATCTCATTACTCATTTCTTCCATACACCTGAAAATTTTCCTTCATACAAAACTTCACACAATCTTTATTAGCAACATTAGTGCACTCAAGATAAATAAGTCTTAAGGTTCAGTTCTAACACAAAATAAACTTCCATTAGAACACTAGCTACTGTAGAACTTCCCTCAAAAAGCTCAATTCCCCAAAAGAACTCAAGAAGGAACCAACAAGAAGCAAATGCAGAAAATGGCAGAATTCTATCAAAACAGACCAGCAGGTAAAGACGAATTTTTTAGAAGACCTTATGTTTCTCAAATAAAAAAGTGTTGAACTATAGAAAGTTAGATAACAACCTGGGGAATAAGCACAAAAAATTACAGCTCAATCCGACGTACAGAGCTCTCTCACGAATGTTTACGGTGAAGCACAAAAATCTGTTTCGGGACAGCAACTTTCCCAATCATTACTTCTCTCTCATTAGAGGTTACTCTTGGCACAAAAAGAAAATAAAAAGGATAAGTAGCGGTTATTACTGAAGTAATAACTTCCAATACTCAATTAAAACTCTTGGGTTATCTCCCAACAAGTACTTTTCTTTAACGCCTTTAAGTTAGGCAAAAGCAAAAACTAAAAATGGATAAAATGGAAGTAAGCGGAGATAATCATGGTGGAAACATTGTTTTGTTCAATGAAATCCTTTTGTTAACAAGGTTGATCAGGTCTTGTTACCAAAACGCTTTCATATGATACAAAACTTTGTATTCCACTAATGATTATGTTACCTCAACCTTGATAGCAATGGTCCCAATCATAATAGTTTCAAATTTTTCTCTTGGTAGGGGACAATATATTTCTCCAACTTGAATGCCCTCAACATATTCAATTGTATTCAAACCATAAGTCCTTTCAATCTTCTTGGAGAAATAGACATTGTGTTCCTTGTCATTAACATTGAAGGTCACCTTCCCTTGATTACAATTGATAACAGCTCCTGCAGTATTTAAGAAAAGGTCTCCCAAGAATAATAGACATATTATCATCTTCAGGCATAATAGTTTGAGAGGATGCTCTCATAAGAAATATGAGTTGAAGTAAGAGAGAGCATCAAGGAGCAAATTCAAAACAAATTTAAGTCTAACCCACTTCCTATGCATAGGAATCATGTATGCAAATAAATTTGCAAAGAACAAAGTGACAGGAATAGGAAGATAAAACAAGAGTAACTTCAAAATTTTCAGCACATAGAGAGGTGTTTGAATACCATGAAAACTTCTACAACCACATTTTTCTCTCTCATAATAATTTTCAATAGCCTCATGAAGAAACTCAACAATATAACTATCACATAAAGCATGCTTTTCATGATCTACAAGCACTAGAGCTTTACCATAAACATCTTCGAAAGAATCCTCAGGAACATAACATTCATCCTCCTTTGGTAAGCACGGGGGACAATCAAATAATGTAAGGGATACAGAGTTACTCTCATTAGAAGGTAGGCATGGGTAGCTAATCCATTCTTCCTCCTTTTGTTCATCACTCTCCTCCTCTTTTTCATCTAATGAGATTTCAGGTTCATCAATTTCTTCTTCCATAGGATCATGCAAGGCATTAGTCTCTTCCATTTGTGGAAAGCATCTATTGGTATATTCAAGAATATAGCCGTTTTCTTCCTTGTAATTCTCAAAGAAAAATTTAAGTATACCATAAACCTCATACTTATAAGGTGAATCATCAATATTTTCAAGCAAACTAGCAAGTTCAAATGCACCCTTCCAAGCAATAAATTCCTCAATTTGTTCCACATCATAAAGATCATAATTTCCCTTAGCATAGGAATATATGGTAACATTATCATTATACTCACATTGAAAAGGGAGGTGTTTGTACCTCCTACAGCAACAAGATTTATCAAAGCAATAAGTAACATTATAAGTAGAGCACACGTTTCTAGAAATGGTATACAATCTATCAATTTGTCCCCATAAGTGTTTCCCTTTTTGTGACAAGCGGTGTTCCTTATAATAATACACTTTATTATTTGCCTCTAGGGCATAACTCCTTCAATTACTAGGTCATGGGGATACAATACCACGATAACGAGTTAAGTAGACTTGTTGGTAACAAGATTAGTATAGTGATACTAAAGATCAAATTTTGGATAAGTCATGTATCAAAGAGACAAAGGAAATAGGGCACAGAGTTTATGATTCGAACATGATAGAGTCTCGTGGAATACATAGGGGTCATTGTGTACAACCCGATCCCGCCAATAATCATTGATTGGAGAGAAATCTCAATCATGTCTATGACATTCTCGAACCAAAAGGTAACACACTTAAGGGTCTAACGATATTCTAAGATCGATATAGAAGGAAGGGAACGTCGATGAGAAAGAAAGATCAGAAAAGTTCTGAAAAAGAAAATTATCAAAATAGTTCCAAAGAGGCTCCAAATATGATTGGAAGAAGGAAAAGACCGAAAGGTGTTTCGGAATAAATGGTAACTTATAGATATGCATTTGCATATATTAATTATGAATTAATATATTCAAATAAATATTTTAAGTTAAATTTATGGGGCAACTTCCTACATTGGGCCAAATCCCCGGAGGAAAACAACCCAAGAGGGAGCCACCCCGAAGGCAGCAAGCAGCCGTAGTAGACTAGGCCCACACGGGCCCACGTGGGAGGGCGGGCGCCCGTGGGCCAGCCAGTGGCCCACGCAGCCGACGCCGCCGCTCTAGGTTGTCGCCTCGCCAGGCCACGCGGGCGTGCGAGCGCTGGGCAGGTAGGCCCTCCTCGGGCCACTACCTCTACCGCCAGGCCACGAGCGGACTAGGTCGCGGGGCCCACCCGGCGCTGGTTGCACCGCCGACTGGTTCCTCCTCCTTTTGCCTTTTCCCTTTAGTCCCACATGGGGACTTAAGAGAAGGGTGTACCCCTTTTTCCCCTATATAATAAGGCCTATAGTGGGAGGAAAAAGACACACAAAAATAAAAGACGAATTTTATAAAGCTTTTTTATTTAAGGAATTTCCTCCCTCTTTCTCAGTTGTTTCTTTGCGAGTGTGGTTCCATGAAAGCACTGCGCACGAGAGAGTCAGCACCACCGGCATGTCGCCATGCTGCTGGATCCTGGTTCGAGAGAATCTGATTCCGCATCCTGGCTGAATCAAGGTGAACGAGAGTCGTCGCTAGACACCGTACATGTGCAAGTACTCGGACATAACCACCAATAGTGGGGCCGTGACCGTCCTACAAGGACCAGGAGGTAACGTGTGAGGAGCTTCGCGATCTTAAGGTCAGCTATGATCGTCTACTTCATCCATGTTCCCCGCAAGATGTTAACCACGTTGCGATCTACAAGGGTATGTAATCGTAGCCCCTCCCGTTACTGCATTAACTAATAGATAGATCTGGGCTTCAGGGTGTTCTAGTTAGGAAAAAATTATGTTTTCTGCGTGGAACCCCTCATTTTTAACAATCAAGATTTTTGCATCATATTCTTGCTTACTTCACACCCTGATCATGCTCGCTTACTTCACACCCACCAATGAAAAAAAATTAGCGCGACATAGAATTTTATTTTCCAAATAGCATCATAGCAAGCAAATCTGTGAAAATTTGGTGTGGACTCTCCAAATAGGTTATAGCTATAGCACCCCGATAAAACCATTACTAGAAAATCGCGTGTTGTTACTATGTTGTGCATCATCGTGATAGCATGCTCATGTCATCATGCCACATTGCATTTGAGCATCATCATCACCATGCATCTGTTTTTCTAAAACTATTTTCTAAAAGTCTATATTTGTTTTCTAAATATTCCCTGTCTTTATTTCAAATTAAAACCTCGGCCTCGCTCGGATATTTTGTTTGCCTAAAAAGTATTTGCAAAAGTATTTTAAAAATAAAACATATAACAAAATGTTTTGTACCGGGGGAGGCAGCCCAACCCTTAGGCCAGGCCACCTACCACCCCGGCTGCCCCAGCCCATTTGACCAAACCCTAGTCAAACCCTAATCCCCAGCCACACACCCCACCTATCCTACCACTCCCTCCCCACCGCCGCCACATAGCGGCAGCACACGGACACGCGCACAGCCCCGCTCCCCTGGCTCACCCCGCTAAGACACAAACGCCCCTGGATCCCGATCCCAACGCAAACCGACCCGCGCACGCCCCATCGCTCAGCCGCACCGTCCCATATGTGCGACATGCGACATGTCCCCGCACCCCACGTCGTTATCCCCTCTCTCCCCGACCCTGTTCGCTCGCCTCACTCCTCCACCTCGCCTCGCTCCTCCACCATCCGCGCTCGCCGCCGCTCACGAGCTTCACCTTCTGGCGCTACTATCCCGCAGTCGTTCCACGCCTCTCAGCCAGGGCCACTCAGCTCCGTCACCGCGCCTCCTCGCCTGGCCCGACCTCTTCCTCGCCTGGCCATGCACCTGAGCCGCCGCTCGCCTCCGTCTGTCAACACCCGGATTTTTAATCCCAGATGCATGTTATGTCATACATCGCAATCCTAGGATTACCATTTTTGCGAGACATAACAGATTGGATATCACAGTACATCATCCATTACAAACCATAAATAAGGTCTTACACAAATAAGGATCTCATGATCCAGTCTTAATACAACAAGCAGCGGAATAAATATAAAGCATAGCAGTGGGGCCATCTTCAGGGGCACAGGCAATGTTGACGAAGGCAGATAGTCCTAGTTATCATAGCCGTCCTGCTGGCCATCATCTTGGTAGTCTCCTTCACAGTCTGGCCATGAGAATAGCCAAGGACAAAAGCCATGAGTACTATTTAAGTACTCGCAAACTACCACTAACAATTAGTATAGTTCTAATGTAAAGTGCTAACTCTAAGTTTAACTATAAAGTTAAGTTTGATAACTAAGTTGAGTTCAGAAACAAAGAAAGATAAAATATAGTTCTAGAATCACTTAAGTTGGGAAGCTAGTGTCATAGTCACAACTCTATTGTGGTCAAGTCAAGATTCCTCATTCATTTCATAAGTTATTTTGAAAACATCTGACAACGAAACAGTATGGCCATTCCAACTGTCCATAACCGCGGACGTGGCTATTCGAATAGTTTGACACTCTGTAGAGGTGGTACACTTTCACCACAAGATTCGATACATCTGTCAGGGATAGCCCTGAATCATCATACTTGGTATGCAGATAATCAAACATAACCTTTCCTTTACACACCCTAGTATAAGCACCTCTCCTATGAGCATGGCCTCCCAACCATGACCATCTGTCATCTTGGGCACTGCATAGGTGGACAACATTGAGAGGTAGCCTCAGCTCAAACCTCTCCCGCGAGGGAACTAATACTAATGCATATGAACTTCCGGCTAATCCTTACCCAATTTAGGTATTGTGGTTGTACGGTAAATTTGGAATGGTATCGCATCCGAATCCAACCATCAGTTTTGTAAAAGGGTTAAGGCTCATGCCTCAACATTTTCATCATCATAAACCATTTGTGTTTCTCAACACATGTCAAAACATCTCAATAGAATGACTCATCATTCCAAGGTTTTCATAATTCATTTTCACTAAGTGTTCCCATCTAACGTGGCTCAAGTTCTAATCTAGCTCTAAGCTACTAAGTTAAGAGTGTTCACTAATGTGGAAGATGAGATCAATCTCATGCCATAGAATGACATCTAAAGTTATCTAGATAGGTCAAGTTTTATACTTTTTATGCTACCTTCAAAACAAGAAAGGGACTTTGGTAAAAGTAAAGGAAGTAAAGCTTGGAAATAATGCTTGGGGTAAGTAATAGTAAAAGTGGTATAACCAAAGCATGCCTAAAGCATCTTTGCTCAAATCATCTAGCTTGCTAAGCATTATACTTGCAAGTGTGATCTTGCATTGTTAATGATGGCTTGCCTTGTGCAGTGCAGTGGTTGAAGTTTTCTTCCTCCTCTTGATAGAACTCCTCCTCCTCGAAAGCTTGGTCGGTACTATCGTCTATAAATACATATGGAGTACACAATCACCAAACAATACTTAACTAGTCTAATTAGCACTCTAAGGCACACAATTGATGATCTATTATCATCACAAACATCACAAGTTTTATTAACTAGCTTCCTTCTTTTTATTTAAGAAAAGTAATTTCTACTCATTGAAAAATAACTAAGATTTAATATTCACCACTTAAATATGGGATCATGTGGACACATGTCATCACCACATATTCTAACATGTGGGAATGTGATTTAAGGGTTGGATCACAATTACTTAGGTTTAAGTTTATTATTTAATGATTTAAAGTGACTAGAAATGCCTATATAGCATTATTTTGGTACTAGTCCAAAGTCACTGCATGTAAACCCTAATATTATTACATATTCAGATAGGTATTGTTAAATGTGATTTTTGAGAGTTGGAATCAACTCAAAAGCTAACATGGTTGATTTTATAAAAATGTTTGAATGTGCAAATGCTTCTGTCTTGTTATTTTTACTAGGAGAGATCTCTAACTCTAAATGAATTAAATCGAACGGGCATGGATAGATCTTTTCAGTAGCTTTCCAACACAATTTGAATCACTCCATTTGGATTTGTAAATCTCTCTGAAATGATTTTCAAAACTAAATAGAAAAATCTAAGTTTGAATTAAATGGGTCGCATGAAGGAAAGCGGGCGGCCAGTGGCGTTCAGCGACAGAAGAACAGGTGACAGGGGTCCACGTCGTGGCTCTTTACGTGAAGCGATGCAGACGGTGTGGGCCGTTAGATTAAAAGGGAGATCTACGACTGAGGAGTGTCATCTCCGGTGAACAGTTCGCCGGCAGGAACTAACCCTAGCAGCTTGGTGGGGGTGCTCAGGGGGCATACCAGGGCTCTAGCTACTGCGGCGATGGGGGCGATCGAACATGCTGTCAACGGCGGACTCAGGGGTGGTCGCGGCAGCTCCTGGGGTGGACGAAATCGACGGCGCCTTCTCCTCCTCTACAGCGGACTCCTCCAGCTAAATTCCGACGAACCAAGGCTCGAGCGGCTCCGGCGAGAGGTGGGGAAGGATCAGTGAGGAGAGGGGAGTGGAATGGTGTGAGTGGTTTGTGCTGGGGAGGGCTCCTTTTATAGGGCGACGAGGGGACCGAGCGGCACGACGGCGAGCTCACTACTGACGCGGATACAGGCAGCTAGAGGCATGGGTTGGGTAGGCGGACAGTGGGCTGCCTCCTGGCGGTCATCTACGGCATTAATGCGTGGCTAGGGGCGGTGGCGTTTGGTCGGGAGCATCCCGCACTCTGGGAGACAGAGCCGGTGCTCGACGCGGTGCACGGCGACTGTGGGTCGCGCAGCGGCGCACGGCCATGTCTGGCAGGGTGTTGGGGTCAAGGCAGAGCGGCGTGCGGGATTTTATGTCTAGTGGTGGTCTACAGCGTGCTGGCAATGATCGCGCTCTGGCGCGCGCTGAGCACGGCGCAGAGAGAATGGGCGGCAGCACTGGGGTGTGGTCTAGGGCCTAGGGGTGATAGAGGGGGGACAGGGAGCAGCGGTAGGGTTGGGCGGAGCTAGTGGTGGCGCTGGAATGGCGCGGCGCGGTCTGTGGTGCTCTGTCCATGATCGGCCGGTGGTGACCATAAAGTGGCGGCGCTCCACTGCTGTTGTGGCTTAGGGGTAGGCTGGTGCTGGCTTGGTTGGACTCAGGGGGGACAATGGAGTGCAGGGGAGCTCAAATGGGGGACAATGGCTTAAGTGCAAACAGTATTAGTTAGGCAGTTTATTTTCTACATGCCACCTGTTCGACACAATGGCCGCATGAGAAAAGTTTTTGAATTTTTGGATGAATTTTGGTGGGTTTTCTAGACACATGCTTAAGCCTTTGTGGTTGCTTGGGTTTTGAAAATGGAGCTCATTTGAGTGGTTTTTGAAAGAGTGGGATCTTCCCATATGAACTACATTCAATTTTCAAATGCCATTTAAAATTAGTGTTTGAAAGTTTTTGGCAGATCACAAAGTGGGACTTGGTACATCATTACATGTACTAGCAAGGGGTTCAAAGATCTACATTTATTTCTGTTAAGAATTGAGTCCTAGGAATAGCCAAAGTAGGCATGTTGATTAAAATGGCACAAATGACCATTTCTTTCTTTTATTCATTTTGATCTCTTTTTCTTTGGGATTTGTTTGGGAATGATTTAGATGATGTTTATTTCACCTAAGAATCATTTTACAAGCAATAGATCACTTAATCATGGCAATTCAAAACAACTCCTATTTCAATGCACACACACATATGAATGCTTTAATGATTTTAATTGGAAAAGTTTTTGTTAACCCTAATTTTGATGATTTGGATCTTAACAACCTTGGATTAGAGTTTTGGGATGTTACAAACCTTCCCTCCTTAAACAAAAATATTGTCCTGAGATTTCTGAAAGAAAACTAGGAAAAGAGATCTGGGAACTCTGTCCTAATGTAATCTTCTTGCTCCCAAGTGGCTTACTCTTCAGTATGGTTGCTTCATTGAATCTTGAGAAATTTGATACTTCTGGTTTTGGTGGTTCTGTAAGCTTCCTCTAGGATACAGATGGGCACTTCACAATATGTCAGGTCCTTGTTGATCTCAACAGCTCGGTGATCGATGTTCTTGAAAACTTCAGTCTTCTCCGGCACTTCCTGGCATTTGCGAAGTAATGAGATATGGAACACATTGTGGATGGCTGACATCTCTTCAGGCAGTTCCAGTTGATACGATACTTCTCCTCAACGGTTCAGAATCTTGAATGGTCTGATATATCTGGGGGCTAACTTCCCTTTTAGACTAAAGCGTTGGGTTCCCTTCAATGGTGAAACCTTGAGGTATACAAAATCTCCGACATTGAAAGTTAGGTCTCTCCTTCTCTTGTCAGCATAACTCTTTTGTCTGGATTGGGCGGTCTTGAGGTGCTCACGAACTTTGTGCACCTTTTCTTCGGCTTCTCGGAGAATGTCGGGTCCAAAAATCTGACTCTCGCCTACTTCGACCAATTCAAAGGGGTGTGGCACTTTCTTCCGTATAGGAACTCAAATGGTGCCATTTGCAAACTAGCTTGATAACTGTTGTTATATGAGAATTCTGCGAAAGGAAGGCAGTCTTCCCATTTTGATCCATACTCTAACACACAAGCTCTAAGCATATCCTCTAAGATTTGGTTGACTCTCTCAGTCTGTCCATTAGTTTGTGGGTGATAAGCGGTGCTGAAATTCAACTTGGTGCCTAATCCTTCCTGAACTTTCTGCCAAAATCTCGAGGTAAACTGGGTTCCTCGATCTGATACTATGGTCTTGGGGGTTCCATGCAAACTAACAATCCTAGCAATATACAGTTCTTCTAGCTTCGAACTCTGGTAGGTAGTCTTGATAGGTATGAAGTGAGCTACCTTGGACAGTCTATCAACTATGACCCAAATTGAGTCATTCCCCTACTAGAAGTAGGCAAACCGGTGATAAAGTCCATTCCGACGGAATCCCATTTCCATTCTAGAATCTGCAAAGGTTGCAACAGTCCTGCGGGTCTCTAATGCTCTGCTTTGACTCTTTAATAGATGTCACACTTGGCGATGTAGCTTCCGATTTCTCTCTTCATCCTGTGCCACCAAAATTGCTCTTTCAAATCTTGATACATCTTTGTTCCTCCGGGGTGGATAGAATAAAGAGTATCATGAGCTTCCTGCATGATAACTTGCTTCAGCTCTGAATCTGCTGGCACACATATATGTCCTTTGTACCATAGAACTCCTTCTTCGTCTTCGGTGAATCCAGGTACCTTTCCTGTACCAATACGACGTTTTATTCCGTCGATACTTTCATTTCCCTTCTGGGCTTCCTTGATTTGGCTAATCAAAGTGGGTTGAAGTTCAATGCTAGCTAAGAATCCTTTGCTAACCAGCTCAGTTCTGAACTGCTCCAACTCCTCATACAAACTTGGTTGCTTCTCCTTGATCATGGTGTTTAGCCTACACGGCAATCTGCTAAGAGCACCCGCTACCACATTGGCTTTACCGGGGTGATAGTGAATGTCAAGGTCATAATCCTTGATTAACTCTATCCATCTCCTTTTCCTCATATTCAGCTCCTTCTGAGTGAAAATATACTTCAAGCTCTTATGATCTGAGTAAATCTCACAGCGATTACCCATCAGATAATGGCGCCGTGTCTTTAATGCCAAAACTATGGCTGCTAGTTCCAGATCATGGGTCGGATAGTTCTGCTCATGTTGCTTCAGTTGCCGAGACAGATATGCGATGAATTTTCCTTCTTGCATCAATACACATCCTAGACCAAACTTGGATGCATCACAATATACATCAAACGGCTTCTTGGTGTCTGGCATGACCAATATTGGGGCTGATATCAGTCTCTTCTTCAGCTCTTGGAAACTGGCTTCACATTTGTCGGTCCATTCAAACTTCTTGTCCTTCTTCAAAAATTGGGTCATGGGTCTGGCGATGCTCGAGAATCCTTCTACGAACTTGCGATAATATCTCACTAATCCGAGAAATGCATGGACTTTGGTTTGAGTGGTTGGGGCTTCCCATTCTTTGACATATTTGATTTTGGCGGGATCAACAGAGACTCCTCGGGCAGACACAATATGTCCTAGGAATCCTACTTCTTTCAGCCAAAACTCACACTTGCTGAACTTGGCATATAACCGATGCTCTCTTATGGTTTCTAGGATGATTCTCAAATGTTGCTCATGTTCTTCTTCTGACTTGGAGTAGATAAGGATATCGTCGATAAACACAACGACAAACTTATCTAGGAAATTCATAAAGATCTTATTCATGAGATTCATGAAATAAGCAGGGGCATTGGTTAATCCAAAAGACATAACTGTATACTTGTATAAACCATAGCGAGTAGTAAAGGCAGTCTTTGGAATATCCGTTGCACGAATCTTAAGTTGGTGATAACCAGTCCTAAGATCAATCTTTGAGAATACATGGGCTCCAGTTAACTTATCAAATAGATCCTCTATCTTTGGCAAGGGGTACTTGTTTTTGATGGTGATGTCATTCAGTTTTCTGTAATATGTGCACAAACGGTTGCCTCCATCTTTCTTGTTGACGAATAACACTGGTGATCTCCATGGTGATGCGCTTGGTTGAATCAAGCCTGTTGCTAACATGGCATCCAACTGCTTCTTCAGTTCCACTAACTCTGAGGGGTTCATGCTATAGTGTCTCTGGGCTATGGGTCCGGTTCCGGGGATTAGTTCGATAATGAACTCAATATCCCTATCTGGGGGCATGCCTGGCAATTCATCTGGGAATACATCGGGGTATTCACAGACTACTCTGACTTGGTCTATGGTGGGCAGGGCTACACTCTTATTGCACTTGAATTGACGGGGTAAGGTTTAAGAGATATGCTCTACTGTTACTCCAGAACAACTGGTCATGGCGATGGCTTTCTTAGCACAGTCTATCAATCCTTTATGCCTTGACATCCAGTCCATACCTAGTACTACTTCCAATCCTTTGGTTCCAAGTACAATTAGGTTGGCATAAAAATCTATCCCATGTATTCTGATAGGTACAGCTTTGCAAATTTTTCTAGCCTTTGTAGTTAAACCAGGGATTTGAACTATCATGACATGCTTCAGGTTGGTTGGGTGAATCTTACTAGTGCATGCAAATTCTTCGGTGACAAATGAATGCGATGCTCCTGAATCAAACAACACCCTTGCTAAAACTGAGTTGACAGAAAACATACCCAGCACTACATCTGGCGCTTCTTGGGCTTCTTCGGTGCTCATGTGGAAGAGACGACTGTTGCAGTTGTGAGGGTTCCCTGGGGCAAACCTTCTCCCTGGTTGAACACGACGCTGATGTTGAGCTGGGGCATTCACATTGGCAGTGGCGGCAGTCTTCTTGGGACACTCATTGGAATAGTGACCCTTCACTCCACACTCGAAACAGGTGATCTGGGACTTGTCCTTTGCTGCGACGGGCACAGCATTGCTACCAGTTCTGGGTGCAGTGTTGTTGTTGTTGCTGTTGTTGTTCTTGGGAGGGGCACGGTTGAAGTTGTTGGCATTGCCGAAGTTGTGATTGTTTCCTCCAGACTTCACATTGCCTCCGCTACGGTTGGGGTAGCTTTGGCGAGACATTGGGGGTCGATTGTTCCTTGGTGCATATCCTGGTGAGGGGTTGGCTCTGGTGACTACGTTGGATCCAGATTGCTGCATCATATGACGTTTGCGGTTGTCGTTTGCCTGATTAATCTTCCCTTCCATCTGAATGGCAGAGTCAACTAGCTCTTCGAGGTCCTTGAAGCGGATGTTGACGAGGACAGTCTGCATCTCATCATGCAGTCCGTTCAGGAATCTCTCCTTCTTCTTGACCTCTGTGTTGATCTCATCTGGGGCGTACCTTGCAAGCGACAGGAATCTATCACGGTATTCCACCACAGTCATTCTACCTTCCTTCAAGTCGCGAAACTCATCCCTTAGTCTGGTGACTAGACCTTGCGGCTGAACTTGGTTTTGAAGGCTTCCCATGTCATCACTTGACCATGGTTCATGTTACGGATACTAGTCCACCAAGCTCTTGCATCTCTCGCCAGATAGTGGGTGGCGAAGAGAACTTTCTCGTTGTCATCAACTCCTGCTACTTCTAAGTTGTTTTCCATTGTCTGCAGCCAGTCATCAACATCTAGTGGGTTTTCAGCTTGGTTAAAGATTGGGGGATTGGTATTCTGAAAGTTTTTGAGTTTGGATCCATGGTGATCCTGGTTTCCATGCCCTTGGTTGTTGAGAGCCATCTGGGCGATCTGTTGCAAAGTTGCTAGATTAGCTTGGTGTTCTGCCCTGCTTGCTTCTCTGTCTGCGATGAGATTCTGCAAGATCTGCAGCATTGGGTCTTGCGACGAGCTGCTCCCTCCTTGGTTTCCACGAGTCATCTGAAGATTGAGGTAGATAACAGGGTAAGAGGGAAAGTTCTAAGGTTCATGGTTTTGGTTTCAAGACTAAAACTTTGAGTTTGACTCAGGTTTTGCAACTAACTTCATTTCATTCATGCAAACAAGCACATGATACAAACACATACCACAACAACAAAGGAAAACAGATGGTTTGAAGAACCATTCTGCAAGCTATGATACAGTGGGACCAATACATCTCATGCTACAACAGTGCTCTAGTGCATCTACTCATCGTCAATGAAGTCGGAGTCCTCATCGTCAGTGTAGAAGTCCACAACATCCTCCTCCAGGAAGTCATCATCATTGCTAAGGTAAGAATCCATATCTCCCTGGATGTCTTCACCCTCCTCTTCTTCCTCCTTTGCTGCAAGCTGAGCTTCCTGCTCCTTGACGGTTTTCTCGAGGTCAGCCACCTTCTTGCGAAGACGGGCGATGGTGCGATCCTTCTTCTCGCGCTGGAGGCAAAGAGACTGAAGGTCCTTGACAAGCAGTGAGAAAGTTTGGGCCTTCTGAGCGGCAATGGCACGGTTGTTGTGGCGCCCCGCAAAAACCACTACTAGAAAATCGCGTTGTTTTTGTGCATTGCATCATCAGGACCGCATGCTCATGTCATCATGCCACATTGCATTTGAGCATCGTCATCATCTTGCATGGTTTGTTTATAAACTATTTTCGAAAAGTCTGTTTTTGTTTTCTAAACGCTCCGTCTTTATTCAAACACAAAATCCGGGTCTCCGTAATATTTTGTTTTGTCTACCAACAGTTTTCAAACGCCTCGTTTTTAATAAATAAAATATTTAAATTATTTTGGGAGGCAGCCAGCCAGGCCCGAAAGCCTAGCCAGCCACCTCCAGACAAAAACCCTACCTACCCCAGAACACCCAAAACCTATGCTACCAGATAACCTACCTAGCCTAGCTACCTAGCCCCTCCACCTCACTCCCACCACTCACGGTTTGCCACCTCATCCCCTCCACATCACCTCACCAATCCCAGCCCACACCCAACCCGCTGGATCACGCCACACCGACCTGGCCCACCCCGCCACTGTCCCCACAGCCACTCCTGCACCGCCACCTACTCCTCGATCCCATCCACACCTCGCCCGCCACCCACCCTCCCCTCCTGCCCACGCCACCTGCCGGTCCCACCCGACGCGGCCGGCCCGAGAGCACCCCACCTGCCCCGCTCCTCTCCACCTATCTGTCCCCAACAAGCAACCCCACCTCCTCTGCCTCGTGACCCTTCCCCGCCGCCGCCCTCCTCCACCGCCCCACATCCCACACACCGCCAGCGTCCGCCCGCGCCGCAACTAGTCGCCCTCGCGCCCGAGCACACTCCGCCACCAGCGGACGCCCTCCCCAGCCGTCTGCCTGAGCCGTCCCCTCCGTTTCGAGCTCCCCGTCGACCGCCTCACCGCCGCACGACCCGACTGCCTCTTCCCGCCTCCCGGCGCAGCAGCGCGCCCCGCGGTCGCCTTCCACCTCACCATCCCCGTGGCCTCACCTCGAGCCCGCGACCTTCCACCGCCGCGCTGCCCTCTGCCTCGCCTGGACTCCGCCTTCCCGAGCACATGATGCCGCCTTGTCGTCGCCTTCCTCAAGATCGCCTCTGTCGGCCCCGTCCTCTCCACGCGCGGCCGACCTCGCCGACCCCTGCTGCCCACCCTTCCTCTGCAGCGCCGCCCGCGGTCCCCTATTCCGGCCCGCGCCCGCCCGTGGAGCTCTGCCACCACCGCCGCTTCCAGCGAAGATCGCGTCGGCCTCTCATCCCCGGTCCCACCAGGCTCAGGCCAGATCTTCTGTCCGCCCCTAGGTCGGCCCCACCTCGATCCATGCCTTCCAGACGTGGGCGCCGTTATCTGCCAGCGCGCATGCTTCTGTAATGTGCTCCTACGATACCTGGTGGTGTTAATGTGGTCTGTGTATGCCGTTGTGTTTCAATGCCAGTGTTTGGACCGATGGTCTGGTGAGGTTGCCTCGTTTTGGCAGTCATGTGAAGATGGTGCGGCGCAATCTCGACTATCGTCTGGCGGACCCTGGCGATTGAAGGATGAACCAGTACCTTGACTCTGATGCCGAACCAAGTTCTTCCGGAACCCGCACCCTTTGGATCGCCAAGACCTCCTTACGGACCCGAAGACCGATCCTCCGAACCCTCGGAACCCCAAGTTCGACGAGTTTCGATGTGCGACCCCTATTCCTTCTGAGCCCCTATTTTTTTTTATAAATTGCATAATAAACTTGTCACATATTAATTCATCCATACTCGCATACATGTTTATTTGTTTGGAGGTACTTTGTCATTTCACCTAAATTAAATATGGAGACTATATGCGAGATATGTGTGTCTAATCTCGGCTTCATTTAATTTGTGTAGCGAACCGGTGACATGTTGTGACTTGTTAAGACAATATTTAAATTGCGGGGTATCTAAACAACATGAACTTAATAATTGTCAGGACCCCGGTTCCGCTTAATATTGCCTAATTGCACCGCACCTTTGCCATGTCATACATCATACATGCATCATGTCCGATCTTCTGCCGTAGTATTAAATAGTGTATCCGGTGTTTCTTCTAGTGTTTTGGTTCTTCGCGGATAAGGCCGTTGAGTTGATGCGAGTGTCGACCCGATCTTCGGTTGAACCTTCGGCAATGTTTTCAGGCGAGCATCTCCCCCTTTCTACCTATCTTACTTTTATAGTATTTATTTCCCTCCTGTTGATCTATTGCTATCTGTGTTGCGATGCTCTAGTTTTTGTGCCCGAGATATCCCTTGCAGCCTTATATTGCCTTGGACACATCCTATTACATGTTGTTTGGTATATAGTTGGACTTGCGCGTCGTAGTCGCTTGCTCAAGTGCTGTTGCGTGTCGTCCAGTACCACAGCTGTTGGAAGGCTGCCATATGCTTTATGTTGGAGATGATCAAGACTTTAATTATTGTTTAATAACTAAAATTGAAAGTAGGTAAATACAGAGGCACCGGTGGGTAATAGACAATAATTGGTTTAACAGGCTCTGGTGTCCGAGGACCCCCGAGTTCTTGACACTGCTCGAGATCGTTATTAACCATGGTGTGTGGGGCACCCCATCGATTAGTACCTAATTTCAAAGCATCAGATTGGGGCCACAAAGTAGTTTGGGGCTTTATTACTATCCTGTACTTATGCCATGCTTCTTGCTTTATTTAAGATTGTGCGTGGAGCACTCTTTGTTAGGACCGTGACACGTTTTATTTATGTCGACAAGCCAGTCACTTTCGGGTTCCCGATCGTTCTGCCGACACAAACCACGGGTCCGTCTCGAGACCGGCCGACTTCGTTACGGGTAGCTTAGTGGGGTGGCCCGTGCTTGCTTTGGTGCAGGAAACGTCGTGTCTGAAACCCCGTCGACATACTGTTGGGTGTATGTTTTGTGATCTTGTACCTACCTGATCTGACAACAAGGGTGTAGGTGCGTGTGGAAACTTTGGTGCACCCCTGCAGGGTTAAATCTTTTCGAGAAGTCGTGTCCGCGGTTATGGACGACTTGGAGCACAGTTCTCGATCATAGACAACTATAACTAAAGTTTACTGTTATAAATTGACTTGTATCCGATATGACTAGTAATCAGCTTCACTACAACGGAATGGCTAAATAAAAGTACCAACAACTGCTGGGTTTGGAATATCTCATGCTAATTGTATCTGACTAGTAAGTGTTGCAACTACAACGGAATGGTTAACTAAAAGTGCCCACTGCTTATTATATCAGGATGACTATCTATACCTGACTAGTAATTGCTGCAACGATAACTGAATAAATAAAACTGCCAATGGTGTGAGTTCCTCGGTTGACTTCCTCGTTTGGCCTCGAGGGGGAAATACCAGGATGGGTATGTTTGGTGGTAGTACCAGGTTGGTTCCGAATAGGTCTTTCTTACCCCTCTCTGATAGCCGCTATTTGTATCGAGTCTCTATAGGTTGTTTAGTGCATGCCACCGCCGCTTGATCCACCATACCTATGTAGGCGAGGACCAAATTCTAGTCTCGCTGTCTTGGCCTTAGTACTGACCGCTCTCTTTTTCCTTTGCCCTTTGTCGGCACCCCTTTGTCTTTAGCAGGTTTTGAGATCGACGTCGTTAGCAGGGTTACCCTTCCGGCTTGGCCTGGGCAGGGTTATGGACGCCATTGGTTATTCTTCAGGGCTCTTAGCTCAATTTGCATCTTGTCCGTACTCGGACGCTGTATTGTTTTCAAGGTGATTTGGATCTTTGTACTATAAATCTGTATTCTTGACTCATTGAGTCACTGTTGTATATATATGTTTTGTGGGTTCCATCGAGGACTATTGTGTAATGATATTACTTCGTTTTCCACCCGCACGCAAGTGCCTGGTGGGCACCTTTGAATCGTTTCTATGCGGGTTTGGCGGGAAGCGCTAAAACTTGCATAGGGTCGATTCTGAGGGTGTTACAGTTGTGGTTGGCGAAATCCCTAGCATTGTCCAATTCCTTCTGGCGATCGTACAACAGGAAGTCAAGGTTCTCCACTTGACGCTTCAACTCCGGGTGACTTGGCATCTCTATCGGCATTCCCATGAAGTCACGTCTTGCATAGTGAGCAAAACGGGTTCCTTGGATTTGGTTGACACTAAGGGCACACAGACATGCGAGAGCTTCATGCATTGCCCTGGCTAATCCATCTAGCCAGTTGTTCTCTCACAGAGAACTAGATTCTCCATGATGTTGGTGCTTCGATGCTTCCTCGAAGATCAGTGGTGACCCACCACTGCAAATCTCCTCCTGGGGGCCCTGCAAGTTGAGCTCCAAGAAACTCCGGTTGTGGGTGTCCCAGTAACTCCGACAGTGAATCTAGATCCCCCTCGAAGATCGGCTGACCTCCGTTTCCCAACTGGTAGAACTTGCTGAACTGAGTCTCCATCTACAAGAATTAAGGATGAGGAAATTAGTGAAGTGATCAAGTGTGTCAAATTTTAAGTAGTAATGTAAGAATTTTGAGGAACATGAATTTTTGAGAAAGAATGAATTCCCAAGGATAAGAGAGAAAATAGTTTTTTCAGAAATACTCACTTTGGTTTGGAAATTAAGTTTTTGTTCAGACGTCCATTCTAACTAGGGTCTCCTATGGTCAGGATGGCTCTGATACCAACTTGTCAACACCCGGATTTTAATCCCAGATGCCTATTATGTCATACATCGCAATCCCAGGATTACCATTTTTGTGAGACATAACAGATTGGATATCAAAGTACATCATCCATTACAAACCATAAATAAGGTCTTACACAAATAAGGATCTCATGATCTAGTATTAATACAACAAGCAGCGGAATAAATATAAAGCGTAGCAGTGGGGCCATCTTCAGGGGCACAGGCAATGCTGACGAAGGCAGATAGTCCTAGTTATCATAGTCGTCCTGCTGGCCATCATTTTGGTAGTCTCCTTCATAGTCTGGCCATGAGAATAGCCAGGGACAAAAGCCATGAGTACTCTTTAAGTACTCGCAAACTACCACTAACAATTAGTATAGTTCTAATGTAAAGTGCTAACTCTAAGTTTAACTATAAAGTTAAGTTTGAAACCTAAACTGAGTTCAGAAACAAAGAAAGATAAAATAAAGTTCTAGAATCACTTAAGTTGGGAAGCTAGTGTCATAGTCACAACTCTATTGTGGTCAAGTCAAGATTCCTCATTCATTTCATAAGTTATTTTGAAAACATCTGACAACGAAATAGTATGGCCATTCCAACTGTCCATAACCGCGGACGTGGCTATTCGAATAGTTTGACACTCTGTAGAGGTGGTACACTTTCACCACAAGATTCGATACATCTGTTAGGGATAGCCCTGAATCATCATACTTGGTATGCAGATAATCAAACATAACATTTCCTTTACACACCCTAGTATAAGCACCTCTCCTATGAGCATGGCCTCCCAACCATGACCATCTGTCATCTTGGGCACTACATAGGTGGACAACATTAGGAGGTAGCCTCAGCTCAAACCTCTCCCACGAGGGAACTAATACTAATGCATATAAACTTCTGGCTAAGCCTTACCCAATTTAGGTATTGTGGTTGTACGGTAAATTTGGAATGGTATCGCATTCGAATCCAACCATCAGTTTTGTAAAAGGGTTAAGGCTCATGCCTCAACATTTTCATCATCATAAACCATTTGTGTTTCTCAACACATGTCAAAACATCTCAATAGAATGACTCATCATTCCAAGGTTTTCATAATTCATTTTCACTAAGTGTTCCCATCTAACGTGACTCAAGTTTTGATCTAGCTCTAAGCTACTAAGTTAAGAGTGTTCACTAATGTGGAAGATGAGATCAATCTCATGCCATAGAATGACATCTAAAGTTATCTAGATAGGTCAAGTTTTATACTTTTTATGCTACCTTCAAAACAAGAAAGGGACTTTGGTAAAATTAAAGGAAGTAAAGCTTGGAAATAATGCTTGGGGTAAGTAATAGTCAAAGTGGTATAACCAAAGCATGCCTAAAGCATCTTTGCTCAAATCATCTAGCTTAATTCTAGCTTGCTAAGCATTATACTTGCAAGTGTGATCTTACATTGTTAATGATGGCTTGCCTTGTGCAGTGCAGTGGTTGATGTTTTCTTCCTCCTCTTTATAGAACTCCTCCTCCTCGAAAGCTTGGTCGGTACTATCGTCTATAAATACATACGGAGTACACAATCACCAAACAATACTTAACTAGTCTAATTAGCACTCTAAGGCACACATTTGATGATCTATTATCATCACAAACATCACAAGTTTTATTAACTAGCTTCCTTCTTTTTATTTAAGAAAAGTAATTTCTACTCATTGAAAAATAACTAAGATTTAATATTCACCACTTAAAATATGGGATCATGTGGACACATGTCATCACCACATATTCTAACATGTGGGAATGTGATTTAAGTGTTGGATCACAATTACTTAGGTTTAAGTTTATTATTTAATGATTTAAAGTGACTAGAAATGCCTATATAGCATTATTTTGGTACTAGTCCAAAGTCACTGCATGTAAACCCTAATATTATTACATATTCAGAGAGGTATTGTTAAATGTGATTTTTGAGAGTTGGAATCAACTCAAAATCTAACATGGTTTATTTTAGAAAAATGTTTGAATGTGCAAATGCTTCTGTCTTGTTATTTTTACTAGGAGAGATCTCTAACTCTAAATGAATTAAATCCAACGGGCTTGGATAGATCTTTTCAGTAGCTTTCCAACACAATTGGAATTACTCCATTTGGATTTGTAAATCTCTCTAAAATGATTTTCAAACTAGGGGACCGAGCGGCACGACGGCGAGCTCACCGGTGACGCGGATACAGGAAGCTAGAGGCATGGGTTGGGTAGGCGGACGGTGGGCTACCTCCTGGCGGTCATCTACGGCTTTAATGCGTGGCTAGGGGCGGTGGTGTTTGGTCGGGAGCATCCCGCTCTCTGGGAGACAGGGGCGGTGCTCGACACGGCGCACGCCGACTGTGGGTCGCACGGCGGCGCACGGCCATGTCTGGCGGGGTGCTGGGGTCGAGGTAGAGCAGCGTGCAGGATTTTATGTCTAGTGGTGGTCTGCACCATGCTGGCAACGATCGCGCTCTGGCGCGCGCTGAGCGGCGCAAAGAGAATGGGCGCTGAGGTGTGGTCCAGGGCCTAGGGGTGATCGAGGGGTTGACAGGGAGCGGCGGTAGGGTTGGGCAGAGCTAGTGGTGGCGTTGGAATGGCGCGGCGCGGTCTGTGGTGCTCTGTCCATGATCGGCCGGCAGTGACCATAAAGTGGCGGCGCTCCACTACTGCTGCGGCTTAGGCGTAGGCCGGTGCTGGCTTGGTTGGACTCAGGGGGGACAATGGAGTGCAGGGGAGGTCAAATGGGGGACAATGGCTTAAGTGCAAACAGTATTAGTTAGACAATTTATTTTCTGCATGCCACCTGTTCGACACAATGGCCGCATGAGAAAAGTTTTTGAATTTTTGGATGAATTTTGGTGGGTTTTCTAGACACATGCTTAAGCCTCTGTGGTTGCTTGGGTTTTGAAATTTGAAAGAGTTGGATCTTCCCATATGAACTACATTCAATTTTCAAATGCCATTTAAAATTAGTGTTTGAAAGTTTTTGGCAGATCACAAAGTGGGCCTTGGTACATCATTACATGTACTAGCAAGGGGTGCAAAGATCTACATTTATTTCTTTTAAGAATTGAGTCCTAGGAATAGCCAAAGTAGGCATGTTGATTAAAATGGCACAAATGACCATTTCTTTCTTTTATTTATTTTGATTTGTTTTTCTTTGGGATTTGTTTGGGAACGATTTAGATGATGTTTATTTCACCTAAGAATCATTTTACAAGCAATGGATCACTTAATCATGGCAATTCAAAACAACTCCTATTTAAATGCACACACATATGAATGCTTTAATGATTTTAATTGGAAAAGTTTTTGTTAACCCTAATTTTAATTGGATCTTAACAACCTTGGATTAGAGTTTTGGGATGTTACACCGTCGCTCTGCTCGATGCCCCGACAGCGCGCCCTTCCTCCTTGCCCTTGGCGCCCTGCCGCCAGGGGCGCCGCTCCCCTCCTCAAGCGTCTGCCGCCAGAGTTCCATTGTCGGCGTCCTCACCGACCCGACACCCTATGCCACGGCCGCCTGCACCGCCGTCCTTCCCTGAGGCCGCCGCCCGGGGCCTCCTCTCCCTCGCTGCAGCCCCGTCTGCCGCGCACGAGTCAGCCAAGCTCGCCTTCCATCGACCGCGGCTCTGCGTGTCCTCCACCACGGACCCTCCTCTGCAGGTTCTTCCCGATGGCCTCCTCGCGTCAAAGGCCTCCTCCCAGCGTCTGCATGATCCTGATCGCGCTCGGACGCGCCGACCTCATCCTTGCCCTTGGTGCACGCGTTCCTCGTGTCCGCCACTTTCCCAGATGATGCTCAGATTGAAGATAAAGACCACCGAGTCCGTGTTTTGGTGCTCGCGCGTCTGTGATGCTGCAGGTGTCCCTTCCCATGTTAGCTGATGGTGTTGCTACCGCCTGGTGTCAGCATGTTCTGGATGTTTGGGCGCTGTACCATCTGCTTATGCCGTGTGTATACTGCACGTGTCTGTCTGACTCAGCTGGACAGTTCTCTGTTGCTTCGCGCCACCCAGGCTGCCTTGCAAGTTCATCGATCCGGCCCGCCAAGATCTTCGACACGGATCCGATTCCCGAGAAACCGGACGCCAAGATCGTCGACACAGAACCCCAAGGTCCCTTCCTGGAGCCGCCATGACCTTCTTCACGGATCCGAAGACCGATCCCGCCGAACCCAAACCTGTCGGACCCCGAGACCCCCGGATCCGAACCCCAATGTGTGACCCCTTTCCAAGCCCTATTTTATAAATTGCCTCTACATATATTTGTTGCATATTAAATTGTCCATGATTGCATACATGTTGTGGTTATTTGGGGTATTTGGATGATTCACCTAAATTAAATATGGAGACTATATGTGGGCTATTCTTATATTGGCTCTATTTAAATTTGTGTAGCGAACCGATGCCATGGCTTGCTTGTTAAGCCAACATTTAAATTGCGGGGTATCTAAATAACTTGAACCTTCTAATTAATTGTCGGGACCTCGATTCCGCTTAATATTGCCTATTGTATCGCATCTTTGTCATGTCATACATCATACATGCATCATGCACGATCTCCTGTTGTAGTATTAAATAGTGCATTCGGTGTTTCTTTTAGTGTTTGCTTCTTCGCGGATTAGGCTGATGAGTTGATGCGAGTGTCGACCCGATCTTCGGATGAACCCACGGCAATGTTTCCCAGGCGAGCAATCTCCTTCTTTCTACCTATTTTGCATTTATAGTCTTTACTTCCTCCTGTTGATCTATTGCTATTCTTGTTGCGATGCTTTAGTTTCCGTGCACCATTTATATTCCTTGCAGCCTCTATATTATCTTGGACACATCCTATTGCCTGTTGTTTGATAGACAGTTGGCCTTGCGAGTTGTAGATGCTTGCTTAGGTGTTGTTGTGCGTCGTCGATGCTCCACAGTTGTTGGATGGCTGGCATATGCTTAATGGTGGAGATGATCATGGCTTTAATTATAACTTGTCAATTAAAATGCTGGGAATAGATATAACTAATGCAGAGGCACCGGTGGGCAATAGCTAATATTTGGTTCTTCCACGCTCACTTGTGTCCCGTAGGCCCTGAGTACTTGATATCTGTTTCTTGACTATTCGTACTATCCACATACGGGAGACTCTATGAATCTCCCTTTGCCTGAGCTTGATTCACACTTTATTTCTTGGGGCCACAAACTAGTTTTGGGCTTTATTACAATCATGTACTTATGACATGCTTTACTGCTTTATTTACGATTGTGCGTGGAGCACCTGTACTGTTTTGGATCGTGACACGTTTTCGCTGTATCGACAAGCCCAGTCACACTTTCAGGTTCCCAGTCGTTTACCGCCGTCTACACAAACCCTGGGTCCGTCTTGGAGCCGGCCCACTTTGTTGCGGGTAGCTTAGTAGGGTGGCCCCCTTAAATGATTTATGAATCCTGTGAATGCTTTGTCGTGAGGCCTCGTTGCTTTTTATTTGGTTCTTCCCGAGGTTGACCGTGTGTGTGTTGCTAGTTGTGCACCCCTGCAGGGCAAATCTTTCTGAAAGAGATGTTCGCGGTTATGAACGACTTGGAGCATAGTATCTCGATCATAGACAACTATAACTAAATTAGTGTTATAAATTTGACTTTGACATGTCTAGTAATCAGTTTCACTACAACAAAATGAGTAAATAAAAGTGTCAACAACTGCTGGTTTTGGAATGTATTATGCTAAGTGTATCTGACTAGTAAGTACCACAACTATAATGGAATGAATAAAACTGCCAATCGTGTGAGTTTCTCGGTTTGACTTCCTCGTTTGGTCTCGAGGGGGAATTACCAGGATGAGTATGATTGGTGTTAGTATCAGGTTGGATCCGAATAGGTCTCTCTTATACCTCTCTAATAGCCGACAGTTGTATCGAGTCTCTATAGGTTGTTTAGTGCATGCTTCGTTGTCGCTTCAGTCCACCATACCTATGTAGGCGAGAGCCGCCGAATTCTAGACTCGCTGTGTACTGGCCTCGGTACTGACCGTTCTCTTTTTCCTTTGCCCTTTGTCGGCACCCCTTTTGTTGTAGCAGGTTTAAGATCGATGTTGTTAGCAGGATTACTCTTCCGTCTTGGCCTGGACAGGGTTATGGACGCTATTGGTTATTCTTCAGAGCTCTTAGCCCCATTTACATCTTGTCCGTACTCGGACGTTGTATCGTTTTCAAGGTGATTTGGATTTTTCATTGTATATCTATATTCTTGACTCATGGAGTCGTGTTGTATATATATCTGTTCTGTGGGTTCCATCGTGAACTATTGTGTACTGGTATTACTTCGTTTTCCACCCGCACGCAAGTGCCTGGTGGGCGTCCTTGAATAGTTTCTATGCGGGTTTGGCGGGAAGTGCTAAAATCTGCATAGGGTCGATTCGAGGGTGTTACAATAGCACGTTATTTTTGTATTGCATGTAACTTCACCGTTTGAGAAAGAGGTTATCACACCACACGTTTTGCGCACAACCAAACATCGTGTTCCATTTCTGTGAAGCCTACAACAACCCATCAAACAACATGCATTAGTTTCCGCTAGCCCTGCCGAAAGGTGCTTTGCGAGCGACCAAATAGGATAAAAAAGTTGGCTAAGAGACCGAATGCACGCCTACAGTCAGAGTTCATGCAACTTGCACGAGGGGGAAACACCCATGCGAGTAACCAAACATGCCCTTAGGGGGGTGTAAGTGATGATGTGGGTTGTTTCTTACATTGACCTCCTAAGAGCATCTTTAGTCGTATCCCCCAAACATCATTCGGCAATAGCGCAGGATCGGACATTTGGGGGATGTCGGCACTTGGTGCCATGTTTGGGGAATGACTCTTCCCAACTACATCCCCAATAGACTTCTGAATTCAAACTGGGATATTTAAATCTCATTCGTAGTAGGACGATATCTTATAAATTGAACGAAAATTAACTAAATTTGAACCCAAACACTAAATCTAAGCGTCGCAATTGTCCCAGCGAGATGGACCATCCTCGTCGACTTTCTTGGGGGGGGCACTTCTTGTCCTCCCATGGGCCCTCTTTTGAGACCGCCTCGCAGCTCGGTCTTCGAGCATCCGCCAGTGCGCCGCCACCGCTGGTCTGCGCGTTGTTGCATGCCACTGGTCATTCCTCGCCGCCGCCGCTGCTTCATGCACTTTGCAGGTGTGTTCCACCAAGGCAAGGTGGGCAGCCTCGTTAGCAGCGGTATCTGCCTCGTTCCGCTTGTTGATGCACACAATGGCTAGTCGCTCAGCCTCCATGAGAAGGTCGCTACTCTCCTCCATTCCTGCCCTCTCGAGGGAGATCTCCATGACGCGGGCCTCCAAGGCCGCGTTTATCTCGCCGAGGGCTATGGGCCCCGTGCGTTCTCTCGCGAGCACTCTCGAAGGATTCAAGGAGGGCTCATCGGAGCCGATCCACTGACACCTTTGGCGGCTCCTCGTCCCACCCATCCTCACCAATCTCCTACTCGTCGACTTCTGCCACGTCGAATGCCTCCATCTCCTCGTCGTCCGAAAAGTCGGAGGCGTTG
The DNA here is from genome assembly GCA_023614405.1 of Avena insularis. Classification (NCBI taxonomy): domain Eukaryota; kingdom Viridiplantae; phylum Streptophyta; class Magnoliopsida; order Poales; family Poaceae; genus Avena; species Avena insularis. The sequence continues at coordinate 114,817,507 of CM042688.1, read as the reverse complement.
GGTCCGACAAGGGGTAGCGCTCGCCAGCGGCGGTTGTGATCTTCGCCTAGGTCGCAGCTATGCGACGAGGCATGGCACGTCGACGAGGAGAATATGCATGGGTGGTGGAGCTCAAGACTTGTGTGTGCAAGGGAGAGGCGAGAGGGGTCTATTTAACGCCGGAGCAGGTGAAGCGGTCGGTGACTCGCATTTACGCCGCCGTCGTAGAGATGACGGAGCTAAACGCGACCACTTTCCGGCTCGCCTAGGGAACGCGAGCGGGAACGGCCTCAGAGCACCGGACATGTTATTGGACTGCGCCGGAAGGTCGCGACTAGGCGGTTTTTTCATCCAGCACGTCCAATAGCCCTTCGGGGACCCGGCTGAAGATTAGCTGCACACTCGTGGTTGAGGACAGGTCACCTAGACTACAATTCTGCACCTTTGTACCTAGACTACAATTCTGCACCATTGTACCTTTGAACTCGAACATGTGGAAATTTTATCCATATGTGGTCCTGCGCTACTACTTGCCCATACGATTGACCTTTCGGCTAAACCTCATTACTGGATTTCACACTGAACATGGCTATGAAAACTATGGACGTGTTTGGTTCATGTTTCTGTAATGTAACTTGATTGCCGTGGTAACTGGTTGCTTTAAAACCTGTTTGGTTTAGTCTACCTGTAAACGGGTTCCCCGGAAACAAATCCCACCGGCATACAAACTTGATACCGCTCACCCCCCCTCCGGTAACAGATGGTATTAAGCCGAATCCCTCGCGTAACCTCACCTCGTCTCCTCCCCAGAACCTACTGCCGCCGCCGGGGCGCCGCTGGCCGCCATCCGCCGTCGTTGCCGGGAATGGCGCAGGTCCACGACCCGTCCCTCGTGGTCCCCTCCCCTTCCCCAGCGGTGGCGACACATGAGGGCTCTCGTGGGGTTGCGGAGTCACGCGAGGAAGAACTGGGTCAATCGATCCCCAACCTTGAAGCCCGCTCCCTCTGGATTCCTTCTCTTCCCATTCTGGTCCCTGTCTTGGAGCCCTCTCCTTCCAGATCTTTCATTGGATTGGGTCCTTTTTTTCTTGGGATTTTTCATAGCGTTCATGATCCAGTAGAGAAAAAAAAGCTGGGCCGTGTCCTTTCCGTTACCAGAACGAACCGAACAGATTCAATAAATTTCCATTCCGATTCCATTACCGTCTTTATTTGATTCCAATACCGTTTACGTTTACAGAATTGAACCAAACATGTTCTATGTGTCTAGTTACTCGGTGGCGTCGTATTACCACCTTTGAGTAGTTACTCGGTGGCGTCGTATTACCACCTTTGAGTAAGCAGCTGGGTAAACAACCGACACCGGGAGGTTCTACCTTCTCTGACCCTAAGAGCATGTATAATGGGAGGTGCTTAGAGAGGTGCTTACAAAAATAAACCAACTATTTTGCTAATGATCGGTGCTTATTTGTATAGAAGAGGTGCTTAGTTAGGCATCCACCTAGTACAAATAAGCACCGGTGTTTAACGAAAAAACGGTTTATTTTCCTAAGCACTTTGCATTGTACGTGCTCTAATAACACCAACGGGTGAATCAAGATGCTCGAGTACCAAAACATGTAAAAATATTCAGCAGAACAATCAGAAAGAAGCAAAGCCACAAGCAAACAGAGCATACGCCATGTTTTGTCCAATCCCATAACAGATGCAAGAGCCATAGCGAGAATTACAGACCAGAAGGAATCAGGAACCAAGCACAGACACCACACACTGTTAAATCCAATCTGTGATTTTTGATTTTGCTTTCCTTCATGTATCAAGAGTATATATCTGTCTCTGATCTTCAACAGTTGAAGCAGAGGCATCTTTAGCATCTCTAAGGTGATATATGCATGTATAATAACGAATGGAGGAGAGTAAATGTACAGAACTAAATCTAGCCGAATGGGTATATATATGGGTAAAAGACGAACTTCGAAAAAGAATGGAGCAGAGAGAGTAAGAGAGAGATGTTTTCTTTGTCAGGCTTCTTTCTTCCTTTCAACTTTTACTAGACATTATTTTCAACCAGATCTTGGCAGAGCAGCTTCGCGTGATCCTGGACGCTGCCAAGTTCAGGAAGGCATAGCTCACACTAGCATGAGCAAACAAAAAGATGGGGCAGCAAGACAGCTACGTTATGGGCACCACGGCATCTAGGTTCTTCTGCAGCAACCAGCCAGTAGGGTAATTGAGTTGAGGAGGTTCCACATCGAAATTCCAGACCATAATCCGGGTGCAATTGTCTGCTAGTCCTTCCATTTGACTCTCGTCCTCCACAAGCCTCTCAATAAATCTTGACTCCTGCAATGCACGGTGTTTCAGTATATCAATGCTTTTTTGATGTGCTACAGTAAGGAATGCCTTAATAGCTCCTGTATACTATTGTACAGCATATACGGAATGGGTATATAACTTCTACTCCCTCCCTCCGTTTCAAAATTTAAGATGTTTTAGCTTTTGTGAAACGAATGTATCTAGACCCTTTGTAGTGTGTAGGTACATTCGTTTCACAAAAGCTAAAACATCTTGTATTTTGAATCGGAGGGAGTAGTTCCTTAAGAGCACTGTATCTGACTATCAGCTCTACTTGCTCTCATGATATCCCAATGGTCACAATTTTGTTCCACAGACAGGTTGTACATAACTGATTTTCATATTGCAGTTCGGCAACTAGATGGAAATTCACAAACAATAAAATAATAGCATGTGCTGACGGTGATGTCAAGCAAAAAGGTAGTTATGCAGAAATTATGGTCAATCATCAAGTCAATTCATCTGCCTGGGTAAGATTTTCTGAAGAACTCACCTGCAAGCCACCCCTGCCACCTGAATGGAGTATAATAGACTCTCTGGTGGGGCTCTTCCACCTCTTAGGATCCCAGAGTATAGTGCTGTTAAAAGCAAATCCAGAGAAACCAATTGGAAATCGGCGAAGTATACCCCTCCTTTGGTTTGTATGCCATCCAGTGACCTGATCACCCTGACAAAGGGGGCCTTCTAAAGCCACTCTATACTTGGAACCATCATGCGTTGCTACTGGCCATGTACCAAAGCGCCTGCAGAACATAGCACAGAATATGAGGAACATCTTAACTGCTACAATAGGAGAAAAATGCTCGCAATACAATAGGTCAAAAATTCAGATTACTGGGTTCAGTGACAGATGCTTTGATGTATAATTTCAAGCACCTCTCTTGGTTTCACCTGATAGCAAACAACATTTGGCATCCTCTATATTTCTCTCATTTTCTAACTGAGACTACATGACTATACGCCTTAATACCTTAGTAGACACATCCTTAGAACCAAATCGTATAAAAAGTAACTCCTCACAACAGACAAATTTGGCATCCTCTATACTTCTATCACCATTTAACTGAGATTACATAACCAACTATCATAATGCATATGATCTCTAGAGTTAAATCACATAAATAGCTCCTGATAACTTTTGATTGGCCATCAATAGAACGGCAAAAGTATAAATTCATCTGGAGTCAGGACTAACTCCTACTCCTCGCATATTAAAAGTTCAAACCCACTAGCATTTTAGGACATCTCGGCACAGCACCTTTTAAATGAAGTCTGAGTTTGTCAAGTATTTTTTGTATCAAGACTCACAGGCCAAAATCACTTCTGGGTGTTCAATTATAGCAGTCATTGCAAAGGCCTTATGATTATATTAATTATTAGGTTAGTGGGCACTACTAAACTATATCCCCACATCATAAGTCGGTTATGACTAGTAAAGGAAGATGCTTTACTGGATATCTTTAGAAAAATGATGCATAGTACTCATCAATCAAGATGTTATTTAGAGGAACCTATATGTCCTACTACCACTAACCACTACAATGATTCAAATAGTCCACTTTTTGTTGTGTGGGACATCTTATAGCACCATGGAGCACCGCTGAAGAGAAATTTAAACGAAAGCTACCAGAAATAAAGGATGACAAAAGTGGAATAAAAGAAGAAAAAGTATGACATCTATCTGTACAACAAACTCCATCGAGCACAATAATTGGATTATTATCATCAAGCAAATATCCTATTAGCAGAATAAATTCTAGGATTTAAACATTACTTGGTATCAGCAGATTTGAGAAGGGAAAATCATTCCATGCTAACTAGCAACCACAGGCTCACATTGTCAGTAAAAGATGACACAACGTCAGCAGGCAGTAAGCAATAGGAAAATAAGCTGGCAGAAAACAGTTGCTAATTTTGATGGAAGTATAATGATGAAGAATTTTATAATTTTACTGAGTTAAACAGTGTCAAAACTGTACTAGTTTATATCATGAATTCATGATAGCATACAGTAAAAAAAACTAGCAGAGAGCTGTCACCTGATTTTCCGCATTTCTTGAAATAGATCAACTGAGTATGCTCTCTCCTCATCGGCAAAATGCACTATACCATCTAGATGGTGCTTCTTTATATGGAAAATTGCATTATTCTTCTGGCAGACAACAATCTTCCTAATATTTGTAGCATTCCTATTGCACACAATATGTCTGTACATGATCCCAGACGACCTCAGGATTTCTACGGTTTCACGAGACTGATATGGCCATTCTGCCACTATCCACAGAAGAGGAGGCGGCACATCCTTCAGGACATGAATCAGACGATTAAGGTAATATGCCTGGTGTGGTCGAACTGTTGTTGCTGTCACAATTATCAGCTGCTTTCTTGCAACAATACCAGAATCATTAGCAGAATGTACAATAGACGAGGCTTCAACAAAATCTGCCTCATCATCCAACATTGCAGGAACTGGAGGACTCTCTTCAGCCTGTTGCTCATCGATCACTTCAGCTTCAGCATCTGCTACAAATGGCTCCAGCTTGGTGCCCTGACGTTCTACCATTTGTCGTCTATCAATGGCATCCCCCTCGGATGGAAGCCTCTCCTTTTCAGAAGGCATTTTATTTGATAAATCGGCAGAGAAGAGTGGCGTGAATCCGATGAAAACCCCAATCATGAAAAACACAGATATATTAAACAGGGCCTTTTTCCAGCTCATCCCCTTTGATTTTGGCCTCTCCAAGGACCTAGCATGCTTGCTGGACGATATAGTTGCCCACGCAGATTTTAGGCTACTCGACATCAGGACAAGGTCAAGCGAGGCCACGGAAATTAGCAGGCCCCTCATTGCGACATATGTCTGCGAGTAGGCCATCTTGGGAGACGGCGAGGGGTCGAATTCTGCCCAGTCCTTAACCGACCCCTCTCGCTGCATTGTCCCAGCATTTCTTCGGGCCATTGCAGAAACTCACATCACCTATCTGAACCAAAATGCTGCTCTAGGTATAGGTTTTGGCTCCAATCACTTCATCTCATACCAGCTCACGCATAAACCGATCAATTGCGCAACAAGAAGAAGTATAGCAGTAGCACCACCGGATAAAGCGGTTCGGTCGGCAGAATTCCAACTCCACACACAAGGAACGGCCTTAAATTTCAGCCTTTTCGCCCACTGCAGCCAAAATCATAACATATTAGCACATGGAGATCATAGATCTATAGCTATAACGAAAGAGGTAACAACAAAAGAGGCAAATTTGCACACAAACCAAACGAGGAGGAAACAAAAGAGGCAAATTTGCGGCAAAGAGACCAAAATTACAATCTAAGATCAAAGAGAGCAAAATGGTAACAGAAGTTACAGCAGGAAACATCCAAAATACAATCGAAAAACGAGGAGAAGACGAGTTCTTGAGACAAAGCCGGCGGGCAGAGCAAAACAGCACCAGGAAATCCCCCACATATGCCACCACAGAACACTTGGTACCGTGAGAATAATTCTATTCGAAAAAACAGACGGACGGAATGGATACCTCGGGATTGGGATTCGGATCCCAAACAACGGAGTGTGCGTATCTCGGATCACTTCACGAGGCAGTCCCCGCCCCTCCCTCGCCTGGCTCCCTGCTCTTGGTTCGGCCTTGGAGCAATTCGCCTCGCGAATCGAGACAGGATGAGTTGGTGAGGGGTAGAGGGGGATAGAGAGGAGGAAGGAGTAATAGTTGGAGGAGGGATATGGCGGCCCAGTCGGCGGTCGCCGTCGGAAGGTGGCATGGGGAGCCCTGCTTGCATTTAAACCCCTCATATCTCCGTATTTTTGGCTAGTCATGATTTGTTGCCAAAGAATATGCTGTGCTAGTCAATGCGGTGCGGCAAAGGAAACGATTTGCCTACTCTTTCCAAAGGAACACTCACCAAACTATTCAAACAAAATTACAATTTGATTCTGCGGGCACGCATTGAAAGGTCCTGCATGCCGCATCGTCCTCGAAAGAGCTTTTTTTCCGCCGCTATAATAACATAGCAATCACACTATACAACTGCGCGGACATCAACACAATCAAGTCCAAACGAAAATAAAAATAACATAGAAAATAATGTCAACAACGATCGGATCGACGAAAATGATAATGATTTGTAACCGTTGCACCCTCCAGAGAATTATCGTCACACTCCTAGCACTCTGAATTGTTGTATACGAAACATCACCTTCAGGAAGGAATGCGATGGCGACGACGTTGTTGCCTGGACCTGGACTGGTCCTAGGGCTTCCCCATACGCCAGACGGGGGAGTGGGGAACGGGTATACCGGAGACCCTTCAGAAAGGAACGGCGGTGCCCGCGGGCGTCACCGTGTCGGCGTCGGCTAAGCCAGCAAGGATATCTCTCGACCCCCAGAAAACCACGATCCCGGACGATCCGTCATGCTCCACCAAACGTGTAACCAACACGCGCCACCACAATCTTGCAATCATCATCGCCATCTCACTGTGGCCAACATCACAATGTCGGCGGGACCGAGAGGAAGCGGCTAGGAACAAGAAGCAACAGTACAACAACCATGCGGGGGGAGGACAGCCCATCCGGACGCAGCATCAGAAGCAAACCAGGCCTCGCCGAGCCAAAATCGGGCTCGAGAGGCTCCCGACAGCAGGTATGTCACCGTCCCTGTGTTGCATGCCGTATTGTCCATACATGTGATGAGGAGACGACATTTTTCCTCCACCCTTTCCTCCAACCCACAACGTTCTCCTTCTCCCCTAGTTATCGTCGGAGGAAACATATGGGGAAGCCCTAGTGGCCGGTGGTAGTGGCGGGCATCATTGTTTGCCCTCTTTCAGCGTCTTCTAGGCGTAGGTCCATCATGTGGTGCATGATGTGCCCATCCTTATGATCCAGGCATTGTAGCAGCCCCCTCCCCATCCCCCAACTATATGATTGAGTGCAACAAGGGGCATGATAGCTTGGTGGACGAGCTTCGAACTTTGACGATCCTTGGATAGGATTCGAGTGTCACGCCAACATGAGTGGTCTCCTTAAGATGTGTAAGATGACATATGGGTGTCGGTGCATGTACGTCATTCTCAAGGCAGTGAAGCATGACATATGTGTAAGAATAATAATCGATGATAATATTGTAGCAATTACAAGAGGTATATATGAGGGTCTAGGTGCACCGGCCTAGCCCTATAAAAAACCGACTAGGACTCTTAAACCTAATAAGAGTTGTATTCTCACAATTTGTTTGCTTCATGGTAACTCTTCAATACTTCAGGTCAAAAAAAAACTCTTCAATACTTTGGTTTTCAAGACCAACTCTTTCAGTCGCTCAGACATCCATCCCTGCGCAAAAAAACTAAGAAAATAAGTATAGTCTAGACCGTACTGGAGGGTTTCTTTTTTTTACAAGATCATGGAAGCTTCAAAAACCATTGAAGATCTTGTGAGGGCCGAAATATGTTAGCCTTGACTATTAATGTAGAGTAGTACTACTAAAAAGTTGAGGTACGTTATTGTTAAAATCACACAGTATAGAATGCTAATTATTTATGACCATTTCAAGTCCATACTCATTTAGAATTACCAATTGTTTACTACACATGACAAGATGGAATAATTCTCCACACCCATGTGAGAACACAGATATTCTACGGTGTGCCACGTTGTTGAGACTATTAAACAAAATAACCACCACCACCCACTCATGTCACTTGCTACACGCGTCTTACGCAGGCCGGAATCTTAAACGTATCCAGTTTTGGTGTGTCCCTCTCACCCGTCACTCTGTCACCATGCGCCAGAAGGCCAGAAATGTTTGCTTTAAGTGCTTTCTAAGAAATAACCGAAAATCTTCCTCCCAAAGTCTGCATCTATTGTTGCCGAAATAAAGAGAACCACAGAGTCGTCTTTGCAAGATTATATGAGCTTTTTGAACCGGGGGTAGCTCGAGTGGTGAGGTTGCAACGAGCGACGCCCCACCGGCCGTTGGTTCGCGGCGCGGAGCTCATCTGAACCACCAGACTCCACGGCTGTACGACGCGTATCCTCGCCAGGGACTGGGTCAGCTCGCCGGCCGCCGGCGTGTGAGCAGGTGCGCCACGTTCTTTTTTCTGAAATGAAAGATCAGTGACGTAAATTGGAGCCTATCTTTAGTCAAGTGCAGTTTATGTATGCATTGATGACTTGTGTGACAGCTGACAGGTGGCGCGTGCAAAAACGAAGCCTGGTCGACTAGCTTGTCATTTTGTTTTGAACATTTGATTCTGTGGTACTATTCCAGATGCATCGTGCAATCTGCAGTGTGATGAGCCTGCACTAATAGTTTTGTATAATCTCTCTGAATTTAGATCATAGTATGTATTATCGGCGTTTGTGAATTGGAGGGTTTTTCACCGTTTTATAAATAAAGTCATAAACAGTCAAACCGATACAATGTGATGAGAAAACCCTCTTACAAAGTACATCAAGAAAACAAAAAATACAAGGGGACCAAAACTTGCCACCGAAGACATTGAAACGATACCAAGGGGAGTCGGAGCTCCACACCGACGCCCTCATGAGGGTAACAACGCACTGCGCCGTCGTCGACGAGACCACAATGGTCAAGGGTTTTCACGCGGAGCCCTAACACGAAGAGGGTAACCACAGCGGCGCCCGCAAGAGGGTTACGACACCCGTAGGCATCGCCGCCATTGGCGTCCAAATGCAGGGTTTTCGCTCGGAAAAACCTTCGCGTGATCAGCAGAAGTGCAGTCGGTATCGGCATCGTGCCACCCACCAGTCGCACTCCATAGCCATCGACGGGTAAATCTAGACCGGTAGGTCCGGATTTGGCCTCTGGTCGCGACATGGTCACTCGGAGGAGATTCGCCATCCTCTACCGCTAGAGGGGGTCGTCGTCTGGACGAAACAGTAGGGTTTGTCAGGCCAGAAAGGCCCGACTAGCCCCATCGCCGCGCTGCAACGCCGTGTCCACTGCTGCCAGCCACTAGCAAACCTGTGCCAAGTCATACCCATGCCATCATCGCCGGAGCCGCCGCCATGCCACCATCGGGCAACCGCCAGTCTGAGGCACCAAGGGCAGGGCAGGACGCCAGACCTGCCCCTACCCATATCGGGCTTGAAGAGCCCAGATCTGGGCTAGGAGGCCCAACGTCGCCACCTCCCTGCACCACCACCTATAGCATCGTCTGCCGCCTGCTCCTGGACGCAGCCAGCACTGCCACGCCGCACCGGATACGCTAAACCACCTCCTGGCCTGAGCTCGCCATCGTAACTACACCACCCGCGCGAGGTCTCGCCAAGAGAGTAAAGTCGAGGGTTCCGCCGCCGCCGGGGGAGGCTGGGGAGAGGGGTGGGGTGGCGCGGCCTGGTCGCCCGCGCGTGGGGGGGGGGCGACGCGGGTCGCGCGAGAGAGAGGGGTATGCGGTCTCTCGTTCCACTCCATGTGGGTTTTCCTTGTACAACCAATCCTTGTATGCAGCTGGCGTTTTGGATCCTGAAAATTTCTATCTTCTTTTTAAAAACCTTGGGTATATTAAAGGAGAGCCACGCATGTATAACAACGTACAAAGGAGAAGATTAATTCAAAACTTATACCGTACCATGAATAATATAGGGTTTTGGTAATTCTCAGCCAACCGATAATTAAGTTAGAGCTCGGTCGGGGCCTTGGTCCGAAGGACAACCAAAATTGAGGTAGGCCGAAGTATACAAAAATAACGCGGAACATTAATACTATATATATATTTAACATAATCACATAGTAATAGAAGTATAACCTAAAAAGACACTCATAAGGAAATTTATAGAGGTCAAAGTCAATTGCAGAGCGCTATTTTTTCTAAAATTGTACATTTTTTTATTCAATTCCCGAAATAATACACGAAATCTGTAATTTTTAAAACTAGCATGATATCGGGTCACCTTGGGCCGAAAGTGACCTATCGCCGCACCGCTCACGCGGGACTAAAAGGCCTAGTTAGCGGGCCCCGCAGCGGAGTCAGCCGTCTGACAACCCGGTATCAGCAGAGGACAGGCCGACAAAGCCTATCGGCTCACGACGCGCCGACCGGGTGGCGCTCTTATCCCGTCACCGCGCCCCGCTCCTCTCTCCCTCTCTCCTTCTCTCTTTATTCCTCCTTCCTCTTCTTGCTCAGCTTGCCTCCCCCATTTCCAGCCCCTAGTTTCAGCTCGGTTTTGTCCCCTTTTCACCAAATTTTGGGCTAAATGGTAGTAGGGAGTTAGGGGAACCCCGACCTACCGATGGGATAGCTTGGAGAAGTGATCTGGGATGTTTTTATGGAGGAAGGTGGTGGTGTTCTTGGAGAGCAATGACAATGGTGGAGGCTGGTGTTTTATGCAGACTGAGCTATGTGGTGGTGGTGATGGCTTGATGATTGGAGGCTGCTACACGTAGCAGCATCCTCCACATACACAGGTACCTCCGCTACTTCGACACGAGCCTCGTCCACGCCTCACACAGCAGGCCATGCTGAGAGTACCACCTCCAGATCAGGCTGTAGGTTCGGTGTGGCAGCAGCAGGGGACGCCAAGAGCACCATCTTCAGATTAGGTTTGGCGGTTCGGCGTGACAGCAGCACCAGCCTTATTTCGACCATTGGCAGCAGCAGGCTTCTTTCGACCATTGGTAGCAGTAGCAATAGACTCCTTTGATGAACTACAGCTATCGACCACAATCTCAGACAGAGGGTAAACATTTTCCGATCTATTTTGTTCCATATAGTATGAAATCCCTCATTACTTAATCTTTTTTAGCATGCAGGGACCTATGGACATCCGAACATGTCCTTAGACTCATCCGCTCTTAATTTTTTCAGTTCTATCTCGATCCTTCTTCCCCTGCGCGGCAATCCTTTCAGCATGCTCCTCAGTGTGAAAGCTAGCCCGTGCACGCCGGCTCCTATCCACAATCTCCTGTAGGGTCCAAGTTGGCTGCTCCGTGTCAATCCAATGGTACCACTTGCAGAGATGAGGAGGAGACTGCAACCACATTAATGACATTAATAAAAAATAAAAAAAATGTAAAATAGGCATATTCATCATGCTTTCAGAACCTACCGGAGATCTCTGGAACGACGAACAAGCTTGAGGGGGCGGGTTTTGTCATAGTTCGCACACATGAAAAACTACATGCCCCTCTTATCAGAGAAATCCTCGCTCTCCTTCACCTTGGCAAGATGGCCACACCAAGACCGTTCTACTCTCACCCCTGGTGGCAACCTTGTATCTTTCATCTTCCTCGGCCTGTAGTCAGGGTCCGAACAAGGCATGCTCATGGTGGAATCTCGTGGCGAGAGAAAGAGGAGGACATATGAACTATTGAATAAAAACATATCGACGCCCGAATTTATAAAAACAATCTAAAGAATTGGCGGGAGAAAATGGCAGGAACCGGTGGCGGGAGAAGCTGGCGGGAACCGGTGGCACGATAAGTTGAGGGAGAAATTGGTGGGAACCGGCGGCGGGAGAGAAGAGGACGGGAGAATCAGATTAGTAGGTAGCATCAGATTAGCCAAAAACAAGCACGTACAGCGAACATGCACGATCAATGCAGGCTTCGGCCTGGGACTTCAACTAATTGGCACACGGTGTGTCGATAGGGTGAGCCGATTGGATCTCTGTTACGGTTATGTGCCCGGCCGAGAGGCCCGTTGGCCGGCGGTGAGCCGACTAGCCCCTGTCGAAAGGATACAAATGCCGCCTAGAGGGGGGGTGAATAGGCGGTTAAAAACTTTTCCGAGGGTGGCTCAACAAAGGCTGAATTAAACTAGCGTTTACTTTGTTAAGCACAAAACCTAGAACAACTAGGATGCACCTATTTGCACCAACAACTTATGCTAAGCAAGACAAGCAACTATGTCATAGCAAGATATATATATACTTCAAGCACGAAAGCTATCACAAAGTAAAGTGCATAAGTAAGAGCTCGGATATAGAGATAACCGAGGCACGCGGAGACGACGATATTTTACCGAGTTCCTCCCAACATGGAGTACGTCTCATTTGGAGAGGGGGTGGTATCAAACCACCAACACCACAAAAGGCCTCCCTTATTCTCCGATGAATCTCACCCCAATGGGATCGGTCCACCCTTCCACTATATCGGCAACCTTCGAGGTGGCAGCCGACACCTTTACAACAAGTTCGAGGCACACATCCACAACTTAATTAGAGGCTCCCGAATCCAAGCAAGCTGTCACAACAATCAAAGACAAGCTTGTAAGAACCAAACCAAAAGCTAGGGTTTCCAATGAAACACTAGAACAAGGGGCCCTCAAGTTAATGAGGGGGAAATGGAAATCTCTCTTGGTGAAGCTATAGATCAAGGCCTCCTCCTTCGATTCTCCAAAGATCAATGACTTTGGATGGTTGTAGATGGAGTTCTTGTTGATTTGGTGGCTCTAGGGTTAGGGTTCTTCAATTCTAGAATGAGCAACTTCTCAAGGTAGAAGAAGGGGCCTTTATTTAGGGCCCTAGGAAATAGAGCCGTTGGGAGCCACTTACCCCGGACAGTCCGGCTAATACTAGCCGGACACTCCGGGCGACAACAGTCGGACACTCCGGCCCGGCGAAGTTTTTGGCCAGTGTCCAGACTATGTCCGGGAGGAGTCCGATGAGACCTTCTGACTGTCCAAGCAAGTCGATGAATCCCCAGGGCTAGAAAGTCCGGCAGGCACCAGCCGGACATTCCGGCTAGGCCGGATACTCCCGCTGAAATCTACTGAACAGTCTGGCGTAGACTTGATTCTGCATGCTGGAGACTCCGGTCTGAAAACCTGTTAGAGGCAAAACTGATAGAAACAACAAAACTGTAATGATCATAACATTTGCATCTAGACTCCGATTGACCCGAAACCAATTTTGTTGTAAAGGATGTGACGAGAGCTACCCAATATTGGATCCCACCAAGAGAGAGCATTTCATGTATTATGATGTGAGATACCTCTCTTGGTGAGAAACCGGAAAAACCTCCAAGATGAAAAACGCAATAAGGTATAAGGGGAAATCTGTTTTTGATGAACTAGAGCTTGTTATGAATATTACCACAAGCTCTAGGACCTCACATGGATAAGATCCAAATAACAACCAAGAAAGATGATGCCAAGAATGCAAAGGTTTGAGCTCTCTCCGAAGGATATGATCAAGATACTCACTCGCGAGCCTCTCTTGACAGTACGTCTATTTATCCTATAAACCGGTCTCCCCAACTAACACCATGAGACCGGTAATAAAGAAACCTATCAAGAATATACCTTTGCCTTGAGCATATTCCACTTGAGCTTGACGGTAGCGATCTTGTCCACCTTAAGATGGAACACCTTTCTTGATTGTACTAGCTTGGTGAAGACTTGCAAATTGCTCTCCCATACTCCACTCTGGTAGAGCTTATCTCTTGGGCATATCATCTTCCCATATCCATGATAACCATAGGATGGCAAACTTCAAGCAAATGATCTCTTCGAGATGGCTCATCTTGAACTTGCTATAGGCTCAACTCTCACTTGACCAATCTCCAGATCACTCATTGAAACCTTGGTTAACACTTAATATTTTTCACTTTCTTCTTCTCCCAACCTTGAAGCCAACATATGGTTGATGACCCACAAGTATAGGGGGTGTATCGCAGTATTTTCGAGGGAAGTGAAACCCAATTTATTGATTCGACACAAGGGGAGCCAAAAAATATTTATAAGCCTTAACAACTGAGTTGTCAATTCAGCTGCACCTGGAAACAATCTTGCTCACAGCAGTTTATCAGTAGCAACAGTTTTGTAGTAGGGATAGTAAAGTAACAGCAGTAGTAAAGTAAAGATAGTAGTACAATTGCAGTAAACAGTAGGATTCGAGTGCGGTAGGCATAGGGATGGATGGACGGGCGTTGCATGGATAAGAATTCACATAGCAATCAGAACATAGGGCAATTGCAGATAAATAAGATAAAGCATCCAAGTACTAGATAATCCTAGGCATGTGTTCCATATATAGTCATACGTGCTCGCAATGAGAACTTGCACAACATCTTTTGTCCTGCCAGCCCGTTTGCAGCGGGGCCTCAAGGGAACTACTGGAAATTAAGGTGCTCCTTTTAATAGAGCACCGGAGCAAAGCATTAACACTCCGTGAACACATGTGATCCTCACATCAAAGCCATTCCCTACGGTTATCCCGATTTCTGTCACTTCGGGGCCATTAGTTCCGGACAACAACGTGTGTATACAACTTGCAGGTAAGACCAAAAACAATACTATCATAATGAATCAATAATAAGTTCAGATCTTAAATCATGGCACTCGGGCCCTAGTGACAAGCATTAAGCATAACAAGTTGCAACAAAGTCAAAAAGCACTAATAATAGATACTAGGCACCATGCCCTAATAATCTGATGCCATTACATGAACGATCTCATCCAATCCCTACCATCCCCATAGCCTACAACGGGGGATTACTCGCTCATAGATGGGGGAAACATGGATGGTCGATGGAGAGGCGATGGTGATGATGATGGCGATGATCTCCTCCAATTCCACGTCCCGGCGAGTGCCGGAAACGGAGTTTCGATCTTTGTTCGTGGAATTTGGTGGTGGCGGCGGAGCGGAACTTCTTCTGGAAAAACGTCGAACCCCCTTGATTTTTTAGGTCAAAAGGCAACTTATAGGCGAAGAGGGAGACCGAGGAGTGCAGGCGGCGGACCACCCCTGGCGGCTTGGGCTAGCGTGGCTGTGGTGTGGCCTGGGCCCAACCCCCCTCCGTCTCGTATTCTGGCTCCGGGAGTCTTCTGGTGAAATAGTATTTTTGGCATATTCTCCGGGATTTTTCCTGATAGTTGATTTTCTGCACAAAAAGTAGACACCAAGGCAATTCTGCTAAAAACAACATCAGTCCGTGTTAGTTGCATCCAAATCACACAAGTTTAGAGGAGAAACAATAGCAAAAGTGTTCGGGAAAGTAGATACGTTTTGGACATATCAACTCCCCCCAAGCTTAGCTTATTGCTTGTCCTCAAGCAATTCTGTTGAAAACTGAGTGCGATAAAAGAACTTTCATGAACACATTTGCTTCATATGATGTATATATTCTCAGCATGTGATTAACTACTTAAACAATTCATAATAAGGAGTATGCAACTAAGTTTACTTAATAGGCAATGCAAACTATGAAGAGATTCCAACTCAAAAATAATAAGTAGCAAGAAGCATAAACATAAGCAACATTACAATGCTCATAACAAGGTAAGATAGAGTGGTATCTCGCTTGCCTTTGATTATGAATGCCAAGACACCTCTGAAGTTCAGGTGAAGACTAGAAGTAAAGATATCAAAGATACAAGCATCAAAGTCATAATACAAATAATCAAGTTTTGAGACAAGCACAAAGAATGACAACTATGCTCTCAAGAAGGTGCTCAAAGAATATGTGGAGACTCAACAAGTAAAAGAAAAGGTTTTGAATAATTTGAAAAGCTTCCAAATGCTGAAAGTATGATACTCATTAGCTTTGAGCTCTCATTGCCCCTATCATAAGCATCTTTAATATGATTAAGGTGAAAGTGAGGTCCAATCTGAGTTATATGCTTGACAGACTATAAACTGGAAATCCCATGTCCCTTGAGTACGAGGGCCGCTCCTCATGCTACTCAACTTTAGTTACCTGTAAGTTCTTGTCATCGTAAATACGTGTGTATAACAGAGAACCGCCAACGGGGTACCCCTTGCCCGATGATACGGAAGAATCCCCATATCAAAATGACAAGGCAAACAGACAATGAGTATCTCCGCAATCTTCTTATTTACCATGGGAAAAATGGTGCTTTTTTCTCTCTTTCCTCTTTTCATAAATCTCTTTTTTTTTCTTTTTCTCAATAGCTATCTCTCTTTTTTATAAGAAGAATGCTTCATAGATATCATTATGGTTACGCTGCAGGTTTCTACCATGACGGCATGGATTAGACCAGCGGCCCAGGCGTTTCTCTAACACACATACATAACTCCATGGACTTACAGGCTCCCCTTTTATTTCA
Source organism: Avena insularis (assembly GCA_023614405.1). NCBI lineage: Eukaryota > Viridiplantae > Streptophyta > Magnoliopsida > Poales > Poaceae > Avena > Avena insularis. The sequence goes on along the minus strand of CM042688.1, from coordinate 114,801,131 downwards.
CACCGACGACATCCGCAAACAAAAGAGCATGGTATCAACTGGGTATATATTTACAAGTGTTGAAAGCGTTCCCCGTGATAGCACGGTTCTGCTAATCCCCAGCCTATAATTTGCAAGCATATAACTTTCATGGACAGTCACAATGGTTCAGGTTTATTAAGTGTAGAAAATAAAGTGTGCCATCAAGTTCGTGAGAGATTTACTAACTAACTTTCTCATAACAAGCAAACATTTTATTCGAAAGAAAATAAGGCATATTGAATATGCACGGAAATAGCAAATGATGCTAATAGGTAGGTATGGTGGACACTTTGGCAATATTTGGTTTTAGGGAGTTGGAAACATGAGTAAAATACTCAGTGAAAGTGAAGGCTAGCAATAGTAAGGGAGCGGCAAACGAGAGAGCAATAGCTGTCATAATCATGCTTGCAACAAAACAGGACTAATCATGGCATGAAAGTGATTCAAGATCCTCAAGGCAAAATAATTCATCGAGGCTTAACTGATTATTTCAGTCATATGCATGCATGAGCATGTACCAAGTCAATTCAAATGAAACATTCAGAGGAGGATACCACGGTGTCATACCAAGTTATGAATAGAGTAATGCAAGCAAACATTCACAAGACATGCTACAAACTATTAGCAAGCTAGAACTAATCATACGAAAGCAAAAACTACTAAGCATCCAAAGATAACATACACCCTACACGAACAGACTAAGCATGCCCACAATGATGAGTATATGTACAAAAATGAAACCAAATAGAGTTCGTTACCGGCCTCTTACCACACCTCAAGTTGTCATTAATCCTCATTATTGCTCTTCACTTGTGTGGCTTGAATAATAATATGAAACCAATATCTACTGAGGACTGCTGAACCCTGTAACAAACTCACAAAACCAAAGAAGAACGACAATTTTTTTTGTTGTTTTCGATTTTTAAAATAAGAACCAAAAAGGGAAAACAAGCAAAGCAAAATCTTTTTGGGTTTTTTGAATAGTTCAAACAAGGCAAAAAGTGAAAAGCAAACCAAGGCAAAAAGAAGAAGAAGCAAACCAAAGAGAAACAACAGAAATATTTTTGGTCTTTTTGTGTTTTAGAAAGCAAAAGCAAAGAAAGAACGAAAACTAAAAGGAGAACGAAACATGAATACACAAAGTACCGACGCAACATGATAAGGAGATGAGTGCGATGCCGGCGTACCTCCCCCCAAGCTTAGGCTTTTGGCCTAAGTGAGTATCAATCCCAAGCTGGCCAGGATGAAGTGTCACCGTGGTACGATGAGGAGGTACCCTCGTCCTGGTGCGAGCTCGAGTACGTCCCTCCGTAGTGCGTGGAGTAATCGTAGGAGGGTACACCCTCCTGATGTTGCTCGCGGAAACCCAGCAAGCGGAGTTGCTCGTCCACCTCCTCCTTAGTGAGCGACCACGGTCTCCTGTGAACACTAAACAAAGAAGACTATGGCAAAGGGATCTCCCTCTCATCCCCGTCAGTAAACAACATCCTATATACTAGACTGTCCAAATCAGAATCAGCAGTGACAAAGTGATGAGTTTTCATAGCAACAAGGTCAAGCCTTTGTGGTGCCAATACAGTATCATTGGGGTCCACTGAAAGTCCTAATGCACTGACCATACGCGAGGCAATGATGCCCCCATAGATAGGCCCCCTAGTAGCTAGGCGGCGAGCAATAAGCGAGCCAAGGTTGTACTGAGTATCATTGTTAAGCGCAGCAGCAAGGAAAGCTAAATGATAGTTGGAGATATTACTTGTGTTCTCCCTACCAAGTACGCTAGTAGCAAGATAATACGCAAAGTATCTAAGAGCAGGGAGTTGGATGTTTCTTATCTTTCCGCGTTGCGCCATGCGGTCATCATCATTGGTCACCCCTCGGTAAAGCTCCAGCAAATCAGCGGGTCGCCCTTGAATTTTCTTCACAGTCCCTGTCATGCTTACACCTATAATACTGCAAAATCTTTCCAATGGCATGGTAAAGGGCAGATTATAAATTTTGAAAGAGACAGTTGACTGATAGGGCGTGTTAGTAAACGTGAAGCTCTCAACAAAGGTTTTGGTGAGCATAGCGTATTGCTCACTCTCATCTTGCATATATGAGGTCAAACCAACCCTCTCAATTAGTAGTAAGAAATCATCAAGAATCCCTGTAGCTTGTAAGAAAGTAAAACAAGGAAAAGTAGATGGGTGAGCATCCCCATCATCCCTTTCATTACCAATACGAGTTGCAATGAGATCTTCGTTTTACGATGGCCTAAACTGAGAGGCTGGTCTTGAGGGCCTCGACCTCCTAGGTGCATCCCTCTCAAATATCTCTCCAGAGGTATGGTTATTCATACTTGGTATTCTGAAATTTAAACACCTATTAAACAAGTGATTGCAAAGTGAATATAATGAAGGATACTACTCATAGGGACTTGTAAGAGGCCTAAACAGGCATCAAAACTATATCTCTAAGCATCAAACAAGCTTACAAGCTCTCATAACCTATCACCTAACAGCAGCAAAATACTCAAGATATAATCCACTAAACACAAATCTACTTGGACAAGGGGAGGAGTCACATACCAGAGAACAAGTGCTCCAAATTTTAGCAACAAAGATGGGTTGAGCAAGGAGATCAAAAAAATCGAGAGCAAGCACAGCAAGAACGCGATTTTGAGCAATGAACTGGAGCTTACTCAGGAGAGAGAAGAAAGTGGCAGGTGAGAGAGTTAGTGGAGGGCCAGGGTGGCCCACACCATGGCATGGCGCCACCTAGGGCAGGCCGCGCCACCAGGTGGTGTGCCTGCCTGGTGGGTCCCCTTGGTACCCTCCAGGCACTCCTCTGCCCCTTTTTTCACGCAAAAATTTAATATGAATTTTCTGGAATTTTTCGAGACACTTTATTTTTGGGCATTTTTCAGGTATAGAAGAATGATTTTCTGACAGACAGATTTTTTTTTTGGAAATGATGCAATGACAAAACAAGGCTAGAACTACAGGAGTTCTAAGACACTCTAACATGCAAGCAACTAACAACAAAAAGAAAACTAAATGAAAGCAAAAACTAAACTGGATAGAATAGAAGTAAGCGGAGATAATCATAGTGAAAACTTTGTTTTGTTCAACAAAATCCTTTTGTTAACAAGGTTGATCAAGTCTTGTTACCAAAATAATTTCATATGAGACAAAACTTTGTATTACACTAATGATTATGTTACCTCAACCTTGATAGCAATGGTCCCAATCATAATAGTTTCAAAAATTTCTCTTGGTATGGGACAATATATCTCTCCAACTTGAATGTCCTCAACATGTTCAATTGAATTCGGACCATAAGTCCTTTCAATCTTCTTGGGGAAATAGACAGTATGTTCCTTGTCATTAACATTAAAGGTCACCTTTCCTTGATTACAATTAATAACAGCTCCTGCACTATTAAGAAAAGGTCTCCCAAAAATAATAGACATATTATCATCTTCAGGCATTTCAAGCACAACAAAATCAGTTAATATCAAGCAATTATGAGCCACTTGAACAGGTACATCCTCACATATACCAACAGGAATAGTGGTAGATTTATCAGCTATTTGCAAAGATATATCAGTTGGTATCAGTTTTTCAAGTTGAAGTCTCTTATAGAGAGAGAAAGGCATAACACTAACTCCAGCTCCCAAATCACACAAAGCAGTTCTAACATAACTGTTCTTAATAGAGCAAGGGTAGTTGGAATCCCTGGGTCTCCAAGTATCTTAGGAACCTTACCATTAAACGAATAATTAGCAAGCAAAGTAGAAATTTCTTCATTAGGTATCTTCCTTTTATTCGAGACAATATCATTCATATACTTTGAGTAAGGAGGCAATTTAATAGCATCAGTCAAAGGAATTTGCAGGAATAAAGGTTTCATCCACTCGCAAAACTTATTATAGTGTTCATCTTCCTTTGACTTGTGTTTCTTATCAGGGAAAGGCATAGGTTTTTGGACCCAAGGCTCTCTTTCACTACCATGTTTCTTAGCAACAAAATCTTCTTTAGTGTATTTAGTATTCTTAGTGTGCTTTTCAGGTTCTTCTTCAACTTTTTCTTCATTAGGAGCTTCATTTTCTTCATTACAAGTTTTAGTTTCAGCATCAGAAATACATATACTATTAGGATCTATAGCAGGTTCAGAGGGTTCTACAACAGTTTTATGTTTCTTTTTCCTTTTCTTAGGAGTAGAGCCACTATTTTCATCTTGTTGAGAATCCTGCTCAATTCTTTTGGGATGCCCCTCAGGATATAGAGGATCCTGGGTAGCAGCTCCACTTCTAGTTCCAATTTCATAAGCATGTTTTTCTTTAGCAGCATTAACTAGCAAGTCTTTTTGCACTTTAATGAGTTGATCTATTTGAGTTTGAACTATTTGAAGGTGTTTAACAATCATTTTAACATTATTAGAGGTTCTTTCCACAATATATTTCAACTCAACAATAGCTCTAGTGTTTTCCATTAGATGATTTTGCACCCTTTTATTAAAATTATCTTGCTTAACAATAAAGATATCGAATTCTTCTAAGCATTGATCAGGAGGTTTAGAGTAAGGGATATCACCTTCATCGAAGTGTTGGAGAGAGTGTACCTCGATAGTGGATGAGTAGGGAATGGGTTGTTGGGGATCGGTGCGGAAAACAAAAAATTTCCTACGTTGAAACCCCAGAAACTAGCCTAGGATCTATCTATGTAGTAATGCGGTAACGGCCGGAGCGTAGAGAGTACATACCCTTGTAGTCATCAGAGTTAACGTTCATGAGGAACGTGGTTGATGTAGTCGTACTTGAAGCCGACCTCAAGGTCGCGAAGCTCCTCGCAGATCACCCCTTGCTCCTTCTTGATCTTCATCATCTTCATCGTGCAACAGCTCCGGCTCATGACATTTAAGCGCCCCAAGTGTTGTGCCTCGTGTCTTCGTACACATCTGGTGCACGATGAGACCTCCGGCTCCCCGATCCTGCCGGGAGTGCGGAAGTTGACATCCGGCTAGGAATCCCTGCAGCACAACGGCATACTGCAGGTGTGCCTCGATCGCACAACCCAGACATGGGGCCATGGTCACGAGGTATAGAGAGAGGGAGGGAGAAAGTCAACCAAAAGACTTCTCTCATTGTGTATTGGGTGTCATTAATCCCACCCATGGGCACCCCTTTATATAGGCGGAGGGGGTGTGCCCTCCCCATTGGGTTAGCCATGTGGGACTAATACTAAAGGGAAAATTCAGCAGAAATTTGGACTGCCAAATGGGCCAAATTAACTCAGCCCAATAGACAAAACAGAAATCAGACTAAAAAGAAAAAGAGGCAAGCAGCAGCCAGCCGGGTGGGCCGGCCTGCCCACCGGCGGCCCAGCTTGCTGCGGCGGCCTGGAAGGGGGGAACCCCGGGTGGGCCGGCTCGCCCCCCCCCCGGTGGCCCAGTGCCCCGCCCCGCCTCGCCTGGTCCGGGTGGGCCGGTGATGACCCACAAGTATAGGGGGTGTATCGCAGTATTTTTGAGGGAAGTGAAACCCAATTTATTGATTTGACACAAGGGGAGCCAAAGAATACTTATCAGCCTTAACAACTGAGTTGTCAATTCAGCTGCACCTGGAAACAATCTTGCTCACAACAGTTTATCAGTAGCAACAGTTTGGTAGTAGGAATAGCAAAGTAGCAGCAGTAGTAAAGCAAAGACAGTAGTAACAAAAGCAGTAAACAGTGGGATTCAAGTGCGGTAGGCATAGGGATGGATGGACGGGCGTTGCATGGACAAGACAATTCACATAGCAATCAGAACATAGGGCAATTGCAGATAAATAAGATAAAGCATCCAAGTACTAGACAATCCTAGGAATGTGTTCCATATATAGTCATACGTGCTTGCAATGAGAACTTGCACAACATCTTTTGTCTTGCCAGCCCGTTTGCAGCGAGGCCTCTAGGGAACTACTGGCAATTAAGGTGCTCCTTTTAATAGAGCACCGGAGCAAAGCATTAACACTCTATGAACACATGTGATCCTCACATCAAAGCCTTTCCTTAGGCTACCCGATTTACATCACTTTGGGACCATAGGTTCCGGACAACGACGTGTGTATACAACTTGTAGATAAGACCAAGAATAATACTATCATAATGAATCAATAATAAGTTCAGATCTGAAATCATGGCACTCGGGCCCTAGTGACAAGCATTAAGCACAACAAGTCGCAATAAAGTCATAAAGCACTAATAGAGATACTAGGCACTATGCCCTAACAATCTGATGCCATTACATGAACGATCTCATCCAATCCCTACTATCCCCATAGCCTACAGCGGGGGATTACTCACTCATAGATGGAAGAAACATGGATGGTCGATGAAGATGATGGTGGGGATCGATGGAGATGGCAGGGCACTTCCCGTCCAGGTGCCGAACAGAGACTTTCTATCCCGAATCTCCCGGTGGCGGGGTGCAGTGAACTTTTCAAAAACGTGAACCCCAAGTTTTTAGGTCGAAGGCTTCAGTGGTGCGAACAGACTTTCTCCCGAATCTCTCCTTCGGTGGCGGTGCAGCGGAACTTTTCTCGAAAAACGCGAACCCCAAGTTTTTAGGTCAAGGCTTCTTATAGGCAAGAGGAGACCGAGGGTGCCTAGGGCCACAGCTAGGCCAGCTAAGCCCAGCCTGGGGGGGGGTGGCCAGCCCCTGGTCCTCCTCCGTCTCGTATTCTGGCTCCGTGAGTCTTCTGGAAAAATAGGCACTTTGGCTTTTGTCCCGTCCAATTCCGAGAATATTCATTTTCTGACTTTCCTAGAACCAAAAACAGCAGAAAACAGGCAGCTGGCACTATGGCCCTTGTTAATAGGTTAGTCCAAGAAATCATATGAAAAGTACTCCAAAGTTGGAACAAAACACAAGAAAGTAGATAAAAACAAGCATGGAGCATCAAAAATTATAGATACATTTCCAATGTATCAACATCCCCAAGCTTAACTCCTGCTCGTCCTCGAGTAGGTAAGTGATAAAAAGAAAGAATAATTTTTGAGGTGACATGCACCATCAAAGACTTGACCAAAATATTTGCAAACAGTCAAAGCTGGGATCATAGTACTTTAATCATAACATGAGAGACAAAGTTCTAGCAATAAACAAATAAACTATGATGCAACATGAAAAGGCACAAACAAAAGATTCATGAATAACAATGCTTTGCAATACGTTTGTTTGTTTCACATAAAGAAAACATAGCATAATAGTATTCAGCTTGTCCCTCAATAGAGTAGCAAATATAAATGCATAGGACACCTTCAAAGTTCATAAGAGTGACTAGATACAATAGTTTTAAACAAGCAATAACAAGTTATGCATCAATCAACTAGTTTTGGGACAATGCACATAGAACTAAGAATGGCCACTATGCTCTCAAAGTAGGTGCATAAAGATAGAAGGAGGAGACTCAATATAATGGTGGAAGAAAAGCCTTTTGTAAAAAAGGAAGTAGGGATTCAAGTCTCATAAAGAGCTTCCAAAAATTATGGTACTTATAGTTTTCAGCTCTCATTGCCCCTATCATAAGCATATTGAAGTGATTAAGGTTAAAGTGAACAAACTATGGTGTACATGCTTGACGAAGTATAAGTCAGAAATCTCATGTCCCTTGTATATGAGGGCCGCTCCTCATGCTACTCAAGTTTAGTCACCGGTAAGTTCTTGTCATCGTAAGTACATGTGTATCATTGAGAACCGCCAACGGGGTACCCCTTGCCCGATGATACGGAAGAATCTCCATATCAAAATGACAAGGCAAGCAGAGAATGAGCATCTCAGCATTCTTCTTATTTACCATGGGAATATAGTGTTTTTTTCTATCTTTCCTCTTTTCATAGTATCTCTTTTTTTTCTCTTTTTTCTCAATATAGGACTCTTTTTTTATGAAGAATGCTTCATAGACAGCTCATTATGGTTACGCTGAAGGTTTCCACCATGTCGAGGATTAGACCAATGACCGGCGTTTCTCTAACACATATACATAACTCCATGGACTTACAAGCTCCCTTTCATTTCACAATCGATATCCATATACAAAAGAGCATGATATCAACTAGGTACAAGTACCAAGTGCAATGTTGAAAGCGTTTCCCATGAAAGCATGGTTCTGCTAATTCCCAACAAATAAGTGCAAGCATATACAACATAGAAGACACAATGGTTCAAGTTTATTAAGGGCAAGTAAAGTAAAGTGTGCCTTCAAGTTCGTGAGAGCTTTAATCACTAGTTTTCTCATAACAAGTGGAAGGTAAACAAAAGCATGAATATACTTGGAATAGCATAAGCTAGTAGGTAGGTATGGTGGACTCTTTGGAATAACTTGGTTTAGGGAGTTGGATGCATGAGTGGAACTCATACTTTGTTGTGGAGGCTAGCAAAAGACTGGGAGCGACAAACTAAGAGAGCAATAATGGCCATAATCATGCAGAGCGACAAAACATCATTGATCAAAGCATAAAGAGATACTACAAGTTGAAAACTAAAGGATCATAAAGGCTATGGTGACTTGAGATAGTCATAACATGGTGTGAGCATGTGCCAAGTCAACCCAAATAAAGCATCAAAGGAGAATACCACTATACTATGGTTTAATATGCTAAAACAACGCATAATTCATCCAAGGCACATTAAGCAATCTAAATTGTTTATAACAAGTCATGCTACATCAAAGAATACTAAGTATAAAGCCAAAACAATATCAAGCGTGGCATGACAAAGCATAGCCACAGTAAAAAACGATCTCTTTTTACCACAAAAGTATGAACTTTCCTACTCTTTTCCAAACCAAACCAAACTATTTGCAAACCAAAGTATGAAAGAGGGGGTACAACCAACTTATTCATAAAACTAAGCAAACCAAGAAAACTAAAAACCAAAACGAAAATGAAAAAGAATACGCTCCAAGAAAAACACAACTGTGCATGAAACAATAAAAATGAAGCGTTTGGAAGAAACCTGGAATTTTTATTGATGAAGAAGGGGAATGCCTTGGGCATCCCCAAGCTTTGACACTTGTACTTCTTGGATATTTCTTGGGGTGACACGCGTGGCATCCCCAAGCTTCAGCTTTAGTCCATCATTCATCTCATTACTCATTCCTTCCATACACCTGAAATTTTTCCTTCATACAAAACTTCACACAATCTAATTAGCAACATTAGTGCACTTAAGATAAATAAGTCTCAAGGTTCAGTTCTAACACCAAATAAACTTCCATTAGAACACTAGCTACTGTAGCACTTCCCTCAAAAAGCTCAATTCCCCAAAAGAACTCAAGAAGGAACTAACAAGAAGCAAATGCAGAAAATGGCAGAAATCTGTCAAAACAGATCAGCAGGTAAAGACGAATTTTTTCGAAGATCTTCTGTTGCTCAAATCAAAAAGTGTTGAACTAATGAAAGTTAGATAACCACCTGGGGCAGAAGCACAAACAATTACAGCTCAATCCGACATACAGAGCTCTCTCAGGATGTTTTATGGTGAAGCACAGAAATCTGTTTCGGGACAGCAACTTTCCCAATCATTACTTTACTCTCATTAGAGGTTATTCTTGGCACAAAAATCAAATAAAAAGGATAAGGAGAGGTTATTACAGAGGTAATAACTTACAAGACTCAACTAAAACTTTTGGGTTATCTCCCAATAAGTACTTTTCTTTAATGCCTTTAAGTTAGGCATAAGCAAAAACTAAAATGGATAGAAAAGAAGTAAGCGAAGATAATCATGGTGAAAACATTGTTTTGTTCAATGAAATCCTTTTGTTAACAAGGTTGATCAGGTCTTGTTACCAAAACAATTTCATATGAGACAAAACTTTGTATTCCACTAATGATTATGTTACCTCAACCTTGATAGCAATGGTCCCAATCATAATAGTTTCAAATTTTTCTCTTGGTACGGGACAATATATTTCTCCAACTTGAATGACCTCAACATGTTCAATTGAATTCAAAACAATAAGTCTATCAATCTTCTTGGGGAAATAGATAATATGTTCCTTGTCATTAACATTGAAGGTCACCTTCCCTTGATTGCAATTAATAACAGATCCTGCAGTATTTAAGAAAAGGTCTCCCAAGAATAGTAGACATAATATCATCTTCAGGCATAAAAAGTTTGAGAGGATGCTCTCATAAGAAATATAAAGTGAAGTAAAAGAGAGCATCAAGAAGCAAATCCAAAACACATTTAAGTCTAACCCACTTTCTATGCATAGGAATCATGTAAGCAAATAAATTTGCAAAGAGCAAAGTGACAGGCATAGGAAGATAAAACAAGAGTAACTTCAAAACTTTCAGCACATAGAGAGGTGTTTCAATACCATGAAAACTCCTACCACCATATTTTCCTCTCTCATAATAATTTTCAGTAGCCTCATGAATAAACTCAACAATATAACTATCACATAAAGCATGCTTTTCATGATCTACAAGCACTAGAGCTTTATCATAAACATCTTCAAAAGAATCCTTAGGAACATAACATTCATTCTCCTTTAGTATGCAAGGGGGACAATCAAATAATGTAAGGGATAAAGAGTTACTCTCATTAGAAGGTAGGCATGGATAGCTAATCCATTCTTCCTCCTTTTGTTCATCACTCTCCTCCTCTTTTTCATCTAATGAGATTTCAGGTTCATCAATTTCTTCTTCCATAGGAGCCTGCAAGGCATTAGTCTCTTCCATTTGTTGAAAGCATCTATTAAAATATTCAAGGATATAGCTATTTTCATCCTTGTAATTATCAAAGCAAAATTTAAGTATACCATAAACCTCATGCTTATAAGGTGAATCATCAATATTTTCAAGCAAACTAGCAAGTTCAAAAGCACCCTTCCAAGCAATAAATTCTTCAATTTCTTCCGCATCATAAAAGTCATAAATTACTTTAGCATAGGAAGATATGGTATCATTATCACTATACTCACATTGAAAAGGGAGGTGTTTATACCTCTTTCTACAACAAGACTCATCACAACAATAAGTAACATTATAAGTAGAGCGCACGTTTCTAGCAATGGTATACAATCTATCAATTTGTTCCCATAAGTGTTTCCCTTTTTGTGAGAAGCGGTGTTCCTTATAATAATATTTTTGATCTTCCGTGAACCCACCTTGCCAATAAGCTTCAGTTTCAAAGAAACCAACCATTGACATCAAGCATGATAAAGCAAGACAATAACAGACCAACGAAAACAACAACTAGAGTAGGAACTATTTTTTTTGTATTTTTGATAAAGAAACAAGGAGAAAGATAAACTTAGCTTGAACAATAGTGATTCCAAGTGAACTTGATAAATAAAGCTATGCTCCTTGGCAACGGTGCCATAAAATAGTCTTGATGACCCACAAGTATAGGGGGTGTATCGCAGTATTTTTGAGGAAAGTGAAACCCAATTTATTGATTTGACACAAGGGGAGCCAAAGAATACTTATCAACCTTAACAACTGAGTTGTCAATTCAGCTGCACCTGGAAACAATCTTGCTCACAGCAGTTTATCAGTAGCAACAGTTTGGTAGTAGGAATAGCAAAGTAGCAGCAGTAGTAAAGCAAAGATGAGTAACAAAAGCAAGAACAAAGTGGGATTCGAAAAGTGGTAGGCATAGGGATGGATGGATGGGCGTTGCATGGACAAGACAATTCACATAGCAATCAGAACATAGGGCAATTGCAGATAAATAAGATAAAGCATCCAAGTACTAGACAATCCTAGGCATGTGTTCCATATATAGTCATACGTGCTCGCAATGAGAACTTTCACAACATCTTTTGTCCTGCCCGCTTTGCAGCGGGGCCTCTAGGAACTATCGGCAATTAAGGTGCTTCTTTAATAGAGCACCGGAGAAAACATTAACACTCCATGAACACATGTGATCCTCACATCAAAGCCTTTCCTTCCGGCCATGCGATTTACATCGCCGGACCATAGGTTCCGGACAACGACGTGTGTATATAACTTGTAGATAAGACCAAGAACAATACTATCATAATGAATCAATAATAAGTTCAGATCTGAAATCATGGCACTCGGGCCCTAGTGACAAGCATTAAGCACAACAAGTCGCAACAAAGCCATAAAGCACTAATAGAGATACTAGGCACTATGCCCTAACAATCTGATGCCATTACATGAATGATCTCATCCAATCCCTACCATCCCCATAGCCTACAGCGGGGGATTACTCACTCATAGATGGAAGAAACATGGATGGTCGATGAAGATGATGGTGGGGATCGATGGAGATGGCTCCAGGCACTTCGCCCCGGCAGGTGCCGAACAGACTTTCTCGTCTCGAATCTCCCCTTCGTGGCGGCAAGTTGGAACTTTTTCTGGAAAAACGTCGAACCCCCTGAAGTTTTTAGGTTAGAAGGCTTCTTATAGGGGAAGAGGGAGACCGAGGGGGTGCCTGGGGCCACCACACTAGGCCCTGGCGTGGCTAGGCCCAGCCCGCGCCTGGGGGGTGGCCAGCCCCTGGCCCTCCCCCATCTCATATTCTGGCTCCGTGAGTCTTCTGGAAAAATAGGCACTTTGACTTTTGTCCCGTCCAATTCCGAGAATATTCATTTTCTGACTTTCCTGGAACTAAAAACAGCAGAAAATAGGCAGCTGGCACTATGGCTCTTATTAATAGGTTAGTCCAAGAAATCATATGAAAAGTACTCCAAAGTTGGAACAAAACACAAGAAAGTAGATAAAAACAAGCATGGTGCATCAAAAATTATAGATACATTTCCAATGTATCACTGTCTGAACATGACGGCCAGCCCGCCCGCCTCGCTTGCCCGGGTGGCCGGCTGGACAACAATGACCCAATGGCGACCTAACTGCCATTGGCGTTAGCAGTTATCTGCCGCCTGCATGGCGGTTATCCGCCTACGCAGCTATTGGCTATTTTCCTTTTATTTTCCTGCAGTTTTATTTCTAGGCTATTTCCCTCCGGGATTTAGCCTAATATAGAAGTTGACTTTATAAATCTTAATCTAAATATTATTTATAATATATTAATTCATAATTAACATATAATAAATATATATTTAAATTCCCATTTATCCGAAAACACTTTTCGGGGCTTTTCCTTTATTCTTTCTCCGAACAACTTCGGATCTCTCCGCGTAACGATTCCGGCTTTCTCTTTCTCTACTATGATTCCATCTTACGAATGATCGCCTATCATCGTACCCTTAAGTGTATCCTCTCACGGCTCGGGAATGCTCTAGACATGATCTGTATCAATGATCAACAGAGGGACCAGGGATGTCCATGTGACCCCTATGCATTCCTGATGACAATATCATTTGAACCGTCTAAATGTAGCATCCTCTTCCTTTTTATCCTATGCCTTGCATCGTTCGGGGATAGGGATCGTCCTGAATGCCGGCTGTGGCTGCTGTGCCTTGGAGCAGGACTTCGGCTTCTGCCACCACCTCCTCCGCCATGTCCTCCTTGACCTCCGTGGGGGCCATTGTGATAACTGTGTGGTGGAGAGGGTGGTGCAGCTGGGTAGTTTTCGGCTGATCGCCGGCCTCCATCCGAAGCGTCATTATTCCGGTTTTGGGGAGGTTCTTGACTATGACGAGCCCCCTGCTGGCTTGTGCCAGCATGGTTTCCGTTGTTCCTTCGTCCGTCGTTCCCACCATGGTGAGTCTCAGTCGAATGGTTATCATGTCTAGGAGGTGGCATCCTTTGACGATCCTCCTCCCAACGTTTCTCTTTATCTTCTCCCTTTCGTGGAGGATTCCTCGGATTCAGTGCAGCGATCGCGTCTTTCTCGGCTACTGGAGCGACGTTGCTCCAGTTATGTGTAGTTCTGCGATGCTGTCCCGACGATCCGGTTCTTGAATAATTTTCTTCCCTGTGTTCGGGACAACGGTACTGTGCCTGGACGTAGGGGGTTTTGACGTCAGCCCATGCCGGATCTGTGCGACATTGGTCAGAATCTGAGACCAGTTTTTGGCTTCCGAACAGGGCGACCTTCTGCTGCTCCAGTCCCTTATTGAGTAGCTTGATGCCCAAACGTATCTCCTCTGGTCCTGGATTAGCCGATAGAATTTCGCGAGCTGCCACGGTATTTTGCACTGGTGTTGGGTAAACCCAATCTCCGTTGTTATCCTTCCGTGGTTTTCCCATCTCATCTCCAAAAAGGATGGCATGGATACATGGGAATTGGTTGTCATCCATGTGGCGCTTCCGTGTCTTCTGATGCAGACGGGACATGTACTCCTTGTTTGACATGCGCTTCTTCTCCACCTCGATGTTTTTGGCTTCATCAAGGAGTTGTCGACGACGCGCTTCTAGGGCTTGGGCCCTTTCGTTTAGCTCATCTGCAGTAAGTTCTGCAGCTATAGGGATAGGTGTGGTTAGTGCGGCATCAATGAGTTTACGCGCACCTTCAGTGATCACGTGTCCATCCACCGATGCTTCTTTTTTCGGCTCATCTGGGATTAGTGCTCCATCCGAGTCTTCCTCGTATTCCTCGGCAATCACCTCCTCTGGCAGAGGGTCTTTTGTCGGGGTCTTGTTCTTCTTGTTCTTCTTCTTTGCCTTCTTGGCAGCGCCGGTAGCAAAGACGGCTTTGGGTCCGTTTCCCGGAGTCAAGCTCTGATCGGTACTTTCAGACATCTGGACCTCGGTATTATCTCCGACGTCCATGTCATCCTGCGTTTTGGGAGAGTGTTCCCCGGATCCTTCATCCATGGCTTCTCCTTCTTCTGCAGCTTTGGAGTTGTACTCCTCTTCATACTCCACGGAGAACTTTCGGAAATCTGCTGACGTCATCGACTCATCCGAGGATGCGGGTACGTCGGCGTTTGTTCCAATTGCCTCCAGCACCGAGTCGGTGTTTTCTCCAGCATTGGCAGAGCCGGATCCGGATCCCATGTAACCGACGAAGTGCGACGCGTGCTTCCTGAGGTACCTTAGGAAAGGCCTGTTTGTTCCGGCATCATCAGAGCCGGAATCAGTGTCGTTGATATGCTCCTCCTGGATTTCGACTTCCACGGGTGGGTCGATCACAGCTCCTCCGGGAGATCCACTCCAGATTCGGCGTTGACCGCTAGGTCTTCTTCAGTTCGGATTTCTCCGCGATCGGTGCGGGCTGGTGGGATTAGGGTTTCGAGATCCAGAACTCGCCGCTCGCGGACAAAGGGGACCCAGAAAATTCTTCTGCCTCTATCATCACCGCTGGGGTGGGTTGGGCAGGTTCAGCGAAACCGATGTAAACATCGATCTCGCCAAAAGACATGATTGTGTAGGCAGTCACGGCCTCCTTTGCCGGAATCCAAGTCTCGTCGAGAACGATGAGAGGGACGTCGCTGGCGTAGAGGATGCGACCGATGGCAATAGTCTTGCCGATTCCGATTCTTGCAGATTCCGCTCGGAACGCAGATCCGTAGCTCACTTACCCCACGGTGGGCGCCAAATGTCGTCAGATTGATGACAAGTACGCCATGAGGGGGTCCTCGAGGCATGCGGAAGAGAGGGGGTGAGACGTACGATATTCCGGGACGGTGAGCACACAAGTTTACCCAGGTTCGAATCCGCCGGCTTTGGACGGATCCTACTCCTGCTAGCAATCCAGTAATACGGCAGAGCCGGAATATGGGTTATAAGGGTGTCGCCTGTGCGAGTTGAGGGTCTAAAGTATTAGGTGTTATCTGGTGCCCTAAAGGCTCTCCCTAGGACGGCTTATATAGATATCCGGCCTAGGGTTTACAGGAGAGATCTATCCGGCTACGACTAAGAGTTTGTTACAGAGTACATCTTGAACTACAAGTAACATTATGGGCCTAAGTCGGTAAGTCTTCTGGGCCTTCCCGTAGCCGGATTGGACTCCGTCTTCTCTCCCTGACTGGGCTGCCCGTGAAGCAATGCTCTAACCTGACGTGGGCCACCCTGGTCAGTGAGGAACTGTGAGGATACCCGGAAAGTATATCCCCAACATACAACTTGTCCGAGATCCGATCATTGGTATCCCATACCTTGTTCAATCTTGTTCACAACAAGTTATGTTTTCTTGTTACCGTGATATTACATCCCCGTGACCTAGTCACATGTTGCAACATTTATAGATGTAATCTCACCAAGTCGGTCGTATGTATCTTTACCCGTCATGTGGGTGAACAAATCCTGGTCTTGCAGTCACATGTCATCTACTGTTCCTTCGGAATACCCAACGTACACCTTTATGGCCACCGCGTTACCAGATGACGGTTGATGCAGTCTAAGCAGGCTAGGGAAACAGTGAGTAATATGAGCTCACGGTCTAAGGAGAAGGAGTCTAGGTATACCTATTGCAACAATGAACTATATGACTTGATCGTGTTGCAATCCTTCGAGGAATGTCCAATCACATCATTCTCCAATGATATGATCTCGTTGTCAGTCGGCATAAATGCCCATGATCTTGAAATCCAGATCATCTTCGTGACCAACGAACTAGTATGAATAGAGGCTACTAGGGACTTTGCTGTTTCATACCACACCTGTACCAATGTTTCTACTTGGCACAGTTCTAGCACAATATGAAACTATTATAAACTAATTGAGATATGACAATAAAAACCTATTTATTATTTGCCTCTAGGGCATATCTCCTTCAGTCTCCCACTTGCGCTAGAGTACAAAAACTCCAGTTTGCATTTTACTCGTATAAACCATATACCATATGCGTTTACAGATCATGCATGCTCATGGGAAACGTCATGTCGATGTTCTTTTTTACCAGATCATTATGTCTTTTGCAAATCGTTAATGTCTTCCTAATTTTGACATTCACTCCATTATCTTATAATGGGTCAAAGTATTTGTTTGGGGACAAAGTGAGACTTTGTTTCTAGTGTTTATAATGACGGTCGTTTTTCAATAAATCTAAATTTCGAAACACACTTTGCTATCCTTTGTGTATATACTATAGTCATGGCAGCAGAACGAGGCCGGATTCCAGGAGCTTACAGTGACTTTAGATCAACCTCGAGGGCTTTCTCATGGGCACTGGGCCCTGGGACACATCATTCTATGTTAAAGGCGAACTAGCCCCGCCATAACAGCACATCAGATGTAGCCTTTATACTTCTATATCTATGTAGATCCTAGTGCATGAAATGCATCTATGCCACTTACATTGCTTCTTGCTATTTATGTACAAACTTAATTCTGGTTTTGTGATCAACTCAGGAATCACATAAAGACATGTTCTTACAGTTAAGACCTTGTCCTACCAACCAGAACTTTGGGTCACTTTATGTCGAGTATACAACATGGTTATATGGAAGAACCTATGACTAAGGCACAGGAGATGCAACTCATCTCTTTCTTTCAACCATAGTTGCAATACTAGCTCAATGCTTCATATAGTAAGAACTCCTTTCTTACCTTGTTCTATTCTGAACTTCTTCAGAATCTTGCTTAGGACATTCTGAACATCTTTTAGAATCAAGTCCAGGAAGCATTCGACATTCAGTGTTTATTAAACTTACTAATCTATCTCGATAGATCTTATTGTTTAATAACTTCAACTTCATCCTTAACTTAAATACTATTAACACCAATCACATCATTCACATATGTCGTCTACATATTCTAGAATGATTTCACGCTCCCACTCAAATATGACATTCATGTTTGAGATCTAGGGATTTCACTTAGCTCCCACTCAAAATATGTCAGTTACATATTATGAATTAGCCAAGATGATTTGCTCCCACTCAGAACTAGGTCCTCTCGATAATCTTGGACATTCCAAAATTCTTTGATCACTATCAAATCGAGAATTCCACTAACGAGATTTCAATGACCATTCATTTCTCGTACTTAGGTCCATCACGTTTCTTTGTATTTCATAGGTATGTCTTGTCCAAAACATGACAAGTGAATCAATGATATAATTCCACAAACTTGTAGAATATATAGTTGAATCCTACTTTCTTTAAGTAAAAGTATTTACTGAAACTTTATGATCATTATCATTGGTTTCTCCTCTATTTGTAGAGTTTGGATTCACGAAACAAATTCCGCTGCGCCACTCAATAATTCGGAGGTAAGGTCTAATACCTTGTTTTGATCTTTTACTTTCTCCCACCTGTATCTTCATCAAGACACATCAACTTAGGGCAACAATAGGTTTGCCCCTTTGTGGAAGATGCATTCATAGCTTCTTAAGAATGCTCTACAAAGACTTGTTTATTCGCCACGATTTCGACTTATCGAAATCTCTAGAAACTCGAACGTGCCATAACACTGTGTTGTTTCCACGAATCTTTAGATGATCCTTTGTATTTCAAATGAGTGTTTGCTTATTTTGATCTTTAACTCTAAATGACAACTACAACCCCGATAAGAGATAATATTTTACCATATGTATTTAATACATAATGATTATGATGTTTAGACATTTCAACACAGTTTGAATTCGTCCAATTATCATAATTTGTGAAACATCTTTCACAACTCCCTTTTATGCTAAACTTTGACTTGAATACTTTTGTCGTGTCGATCAAATCGGAGAGACTTGTTAATTCAATTAATTCAATATCCCATTTAGTTATGAACTCATTTGAACAATTCAAATCATTTCAAACTTCATGTTTCATTAAGTAAATACACTTATTAACTTAAGTCCACAATAAATGATTTCCACTACATGTTGAAAATATGATACATCACTATGTATAAGATTCAATATTTCTTCGCATATCACCGTTTTACCAGAATGCGGAGTTTTAGTCATTCTGCCCAAGAGGCATGGTTTTGCAAAGTCTCTAGATTAAGCATCTAGGACCCCGATCTTTCATAAAGAACCTGCAATAACCAAAATGACTTAAACTGTAGTGTCATTTCATTATTAAGCTTTCGATATCTTTTAGCATTCTAATCCTTTATAAATGTTTAAACTATTATCATTAACATAGTGATGAGAATAACTTATTTATAATCATAATGTGACCATAAGGTATTGTTCATAAGAATAGTACAAACTTGCTTGTAACTTGTTCATATGAATAATCGTCTCGCAAAAGCAAGACACACAAACTAGGATTACAAATTATATTCAAATCCACTAATCCAAATGATAAACTTTGAGGAAATTGGTGATGTCGGCCATCAACTGATTTGCTTGCCATCATCAAGTCACATTGCCTCAAAACCAGCAATTCTCAAGCAGATCATCCCGTTTTCACAAAATGGGACAAGTATCAAATACTTTGCAAACTACAACGAGTTTTGCAAGAACCACATTTATAATTTTGTATATCTTACATATACCTTTTCATCCAAGACTCCATTTGCAATCAAGCCCTTCTAAGAGTTCTCAACTCTAATGCAAGATTGCTAAGTGGTTTTCCAAATATTCTCTTTTCATCCATGATGGAGGAAAACCCATCCAACGGCTCATACTATATGTGCCTTATTCTGTAGAATACAAAATGTAGCCCAACTCTCCATCGAATGGAGAATGGCTTATTGGATGATTATGGGGAAAACACAAACATTGCGGAGTCATCGAATTATCTCCTAATGGTTATTGTATCAAGAAGAGAAGATCACCTTTTACGAGGATATCCCTTAGGCGTGGGTATTAATCTATGAAGTTGGACCCTTTTGCTAAGTTCCATATTAAGCAATATATTCTCATGGTCGCAAAGGACCTCAATGGGATAGGCTAAGATCTAATAAGATATTTGCAAACAGACATCTAGACTAAGTTTATAATAAGAGATCAATTTATAATTGGTCTCCACTAAAACGGTCATCCCCTAGACGATTTTAGTGATCGCATGATCCCTATCCTCTGCACCTCCCCCGATCATCACGGCCATCAGTGCATTATCAAAGCTAGACATTCACTAATGTCAATCACATCATCCATGTGACTCATGCTCGATCTTTCGATCTCTTGTGTTCCGAGGCCATGTCTGTACATGCTAGGCTCGCCAAATCTAACTTGTGTGTATTTGCTGTGCAACATGGCTTACACCCATTGTATGCGAATGTAGATATGTCTGACCCCCGATCATCACGGCCGACCTCATACCGAAGAACTTTCTTGGTGGTGCACACACAAGGGGAACACGGAACATTGGAATTAAATAGGGATTATCTTATTTGCTACCATTGAGTATCTAAATACTAGCACACAATAAGATGTAAAACAGGTATCAACATCACATGTATAATGTGATATGATATGGTCTTTCTTGTGCCTTGATATCCATCGAGTGCTTCAGCATGATCTCCATCTTGCCCTTGGTTTTACGCCAAGTCCATGACGCCGCCACCAGGTCATTCATCGGAACGATGACTATTACTATACTACTTAGCAACAGAAAAGTAAACTACTTTACCTTCGTAACGACCAATGCCATATCATAATCATATGCCCCCTGCAAAATAAAGTTAGACGCCTCTACTTTATCTATTGCAAGTTTTACGTGATTGTTAGGGCTTTCGCACTAGAACCGTTTCTAAACTACGAACTTTCCAACCACAACATGGATCCGACAGTTGTCTCTATTACACCTCTTTCGGGGCCCTCCATTGTAAATGCTATATCAACTATTGAATGAGAGATAGACACCCGCTAGCCACTTATACGGTACAAGCCGTATGTTGAGCGTGGAACCAGTCTCGCATATGAATACGCGTAAGGTCGGTCCGGGCCGCTTCATCAAACAATACCACGATATAAACAAGTACACGTTAGAGGGTAACAACTAAGGGATCAATGCCATGACAATACTTGCAGCTTGAAGCCGCATACAACACTCCTACGCATAGATCGGCTCTGATACCACTGTTGGGGATCGGTGCGGAAAACAAAAAATTTCCTACGTTGAAACCCCAGAAACTAGCCTAGGATTTATCTATGTAGTAATGCGGTAACGAACGGAGCGTAGAGAGTACATACCCTTGTAGTCTGTACGCGGTTAACGTTCCGCGGGGAACGTGGTTGATGTAGTCGCACTCGAAGCCGACCTCAAGGTCGCGAAGCTCCTCGCAGGTCACCCCTTGCTCCTTCTTGATCTTCATCATCTTCATCGTGCAACAGCTCCGGCTCACGACATTTAAGCGCCTCAAGTGTTGCACCTCGTGTCTTCGTACACATCCGGTGCACGATGAGACCTCCGGCTCTTCGATCCCGTCGGGAGTGCGAAAGTTGATATCTGGCTAGAAATCCCTGCAGCACAACAGCATACTGCAGGTGTGCCTCGATCGCACAGCCCAGACTTGGGGCCATGGTCACGAGGTATAGAGAGAGGGAGGGAGAAAGTCAACCAAAGGACTTCTGTCATTGTGTATTTAGTATCATTAATCCCACCCATGGGCACCCCTTTATATAGGCGGAGGGGTGTGCCCTCCCTATTGGGTTAGCCATGTGGGACTAATACTAAAGGAAAAAGTCAATAGAAATTCGGACTGCCAAATGGGCCAAATTAACTCAGCCCAATAGACAAAACAGAAATCAGACTAATAAGAAAAAGAGGCAAGCAGCAGCCAGCCGGGTGGGCCAGCCTGCCCACCGGTGGCCCAGCTCACTGCGGTGGCCTGGAAGGGGGAACCCCGGGTGGGCCGGCTTGCCCCCGTGGTGGCCCAATGCCCCGCCCCGCCTTGCCTGGTCCGGGTGGGCCGGCTGGACAATGACCGGCCCGCCCGCCCGCCTCGCTGGACTGGGTGGTCAGGTGGGACAAGTGGCCTACCGGCGCTGCATTGTTTAGTTATCTCGCCATGTGGTGGTGGTTATCCGTACAGGCTATTTTGCCTTTTTTCCTTTTATTTTCCTGCAGTTTTATTTCTAGGCTATTTTCCTCCGAGATTTAGCCTAATATAAAAGTTGACTTTATAAATCTTAATCTAAATATTATTTATAATATATTAATTCATAATTAATATATAATAAATATATATTTAGATTCCCATTTATCCAAAAACACTTTTCGGGGCTTTTCCTTTATTTTTTCTCCGAACAACTTCAGATCTATCTGCGGAACGATTCCGGCTTTCTCTTTCTCTACTGTGATTCCATCTTACGAATGATCGCCTATCATCGTACCCTTAAGTGTATCTTCTCACGGCTCGGGAATGCTCTAGACATGATCTGTATCACTGATCAACAGAGGGACCAGGGATGTCCATGTGACCCCTATGCATTCCTGATGACAATGTCGTTTGAACCGTCTAAATGTAGTACCCTCTTCCTTTTGTTTCTCGATACAACTTGTCCAAGATCCGATCATTGGTATTCCATACCTTGTTCAATCTCGTTCACAACAAGTTATGTTTTCTTGTTACCGTGATATTACATCCCCATGACCTAGTCACATGTTTCAACATTTATAGATGTAATCTCACCAAGTCGGCCATATGTATCTTTACTTGTCATGTGGATGAACAAATCCCGGTCTTGCAGTCACATGTCATCTACTGTTCCTTCGGAATACCCAACGTACACCTTTATGGCCACCGCGTTACTAGATGACGGTTGATGCAGTCGAAGCAGCCTAGGGAAACAATGAGTACCTAGGGAAACAGTGAGTAATATGAGCTCACGGTCTAAGGAGAAGGAGTCTATGTATAGCTGTTGCAACAATGAACTATATGACTTGATCGTGTTGCAATTCTTCGAGGAATGTCCAATCACATCATTCTCCAATGATATGATCTCGTTGTCAGTCGGCATAAATGCCCATGATCTTGAAACCCAGATCATCTTCGTGACCAACGAACTAGTATGAATAGAGGCTACTAGGGACTTTGCTGTTTCATACCACACCTGTACCAATGTTTCTACTTGGCACAGTTCTAGCACAATATGAAACTATTATAAACTAATTGAGATATGACAATAAAAACCTATTTATTATTTGCCTCTAGGGCATATCTCCTTCAGTCTCCCACTTGCACTAGAGTACAAATAATCCAGTTTGCATTTTACTCGTATAAACCATATACCATATGCGTTTACAGATCATGCATGCTCATGGGAAACGTCATGTACATGTTCTTTTTTACCAGATCATTATGTCTTTTGCAAATCGTTAATGCTTCACTGTTGTCATCTAAACTTCGAAACACACTTTGCTATCCTTTGTGTATATACTATAGTCATGGCAGCAGAACGAGGCCGGATTCCAGGAGCTTACAGTGACTTTAGATCAACCTCGAGGGCTTTCTCATGGGCCCTGAGCCCTGGAACACATCATTCTACGTTAAAGGTGAACTAGCCCCGCCATAACAGCACATCAGATGTAGCCTTTATACTTCTATATCTATGTAGATCCCAGTGCATGAAATGCATCTATGCCACTTACATTGCTTCTTGCTATTTATGTACAAACTTAATTCTGGTTCTGTGATCAACTCAGGAATCACATAAAGACATGTTCTTAGAGTTAAGACTTTGTCCTACCAACCAGAACCTCGGGTCACTTTATGTCGAGTATACAATATGGTTATATGGAATAACCTATGACTAAGGCACAGGAGATGCAACGCATCTCTTTCTTTCAACCATAGTTTCAATACTAGCTCAATGCTTCATATAGTAAGAACTCTTTTCTTACCTTGTTCTATTCTAAACTTTTTTAGAATCTTGCTTAGGACATTCCGAACATCTTTATTGATTCGACACAAGGGGAGCCAAAGAATATTTATAAACCTTAACAACTGAGTTCTCAATTCAGCTACACCTGGAAACAATCTTGCTCACAGCAGTTTATCAGTAGCAACAGTTTTGTAGTAGGGATAGTAAAGTAACAACAGTAGTAAAGTAAAGACAGTAGTACAATTGCAGTAAACAGTATGATTCGAGTGCGGTAGGCATAGGGATGGATGGACGGGCTTTGCGTGGATAAGACAATTCACATAGCAATCAGAACATAGGGCAATTGCAGATAAATAAGATAAAACATCCAAGTACTAGATAATTCTAGGCATGTGTTCCATATATAGTCATACGTGCTCGCAATGAGAACTTGCACAACATCTTTTGTCCTGCCAGCCCGTTTGCAGCGGGGCCTCAAGGGAACTACTGGAAATTAAGGTGATCCTTTTAATAGAGCACCGGAGCAAAGCATTAACACTCCATGAACACATGTGATCCTCACATAAAAGCCATTCCTTCCAGTTATCCCGATTCCTGTCACTTCGGGGCCATTGGTTCCGAACAACAACGTGTTTATACAACTTGCAGGTAAGACCAAAAACAATACTATCATAATGAATCAATAATATGTTCAGATCTTAAATCATGGCACTCGGGCCCTAGTGACAAGCATTAAGCATAACAAGTTGCAACAAAGTCAAAAAACACTAATAATAGATACTAGGCACCATGCCCTAATAATCTGATGCCATTATATGAACGATCTCATCCAATCCCTACCATCCCCATAGCCTACAACGGGGGATTACTCGCTCATAGATGGGGGAAACATGGATGGTCGATGGAGAGGCGATGGTGATAATGATGGCGATGATCTCCTCCAATTCACCGCGTGAGGTGCCGTAACGGAGTTTCGATGCTGTTCGTGGAATCGTGGTGGCGCCGGAACTCCTTCGAAAAATGTCTAACGCCCGAGTTTTAGGTCAAGGCAACTTATATGCGAAGAGAGAGACCGAGGGGAGTGCAGGCGGCGGACCACCTCTGCACGGCCTGGGCTAGCCCGTGCGGCCAGGTGGTGTGGCCTGGGCCCAGCCCCCTCCGTCTCATATTCCGGCTCCGGGAGTCTTCTGGTAAAATAAGATTTTTGGCATATTTTCCGGGATTTTTCCTCATAGTTTATTTTCTGCATAAAAAGTAGACACCAAGGAAATTCTGCTAAAAACAGCGTCAGTCCACGTTAGTTGCATCCAAATCACACAAGTTTAGAGGAGAAACAATAGCAAAAGTGTTCGGGAAAGTATATACGTTTTGGACGTATCAATGGTTCAAGCATTGCTATGGACAAATCCTACAGATAGAACTCAATGCAAAAATAAATCCATAAAGATTGTCATTAATTACCAAAACCACACATGGGGGTACACATGCACTTTCACCTATCGTCCCACGGCGAGCCGACGCCGTGCTACTTTGCAAAATATAGATTTTGTGTATTATTTTTGAAAATAAATAACAAAAATGTTATTATTTTAAAAAACAATTTAAAAATAATACATTTTTATTCAATTCCCGAAAGAATACATGAAATTTGTAATTTTCAAAACTAGCAGGCGTCGGCTCACTCAGGCGCCGAAGGCGACAGCGCAAGAACCAAAAGGCCTAGTGTGCGGACACGCGGCGGAGTCAGGCGACCGACGGCTCGACATCAGCACCGGACGTGCCGACCCTGTAGGCTCACGACGTGCCGACCGGGTGGCGCTCTTATCCCGTCATCGCGTCTCGCTCCTCTCTCCCTGTATCTTTGTTCCTCCTTCCTCTTCTTCCTTAGCTCGCCTCCTCCATTTCTAGCCTCTAGTTTCAGCTCAATTTTGCCCCGTTTTCACCAAATCTTGGGCTAAATGGCAGTAGGGAGTTAGCGAACCCCGGTCTACTGATGGGATAGCTTGGGAAAGTGATATGGGGTGTATTGTGGAGGAATATGGTGGTGTTCTTGAGGAGCAATGAAAATGATGGAGGCTGGCGTTTGATATAGACTGAGCTGCGTGGTGGTGGTGATGGTTCGGTGACTGGAGGCTGCTACACGCAGAAGCAGCCCCGCGTACACAGGTAACCCCGCCACTCTGACACGAGCCTTGTCCATGCCTTACACATCAGACCACTAGGAGAGCACCACCTCCAGATCAGGCTGGAGGTTCGGCGTGGCAGGAGCAGGGAACGCCGAGAGCACTATCTCTAGATCAGGCTAGAGGTTCGACGTGGCAGCAGCAGGCTTATTTTGACCAGTGGCAGCTGCAGCAACACACTCCCTTGATGAACTACGGCTATCGAGCACTATCTCAGACAGAGGGTAAACATTTTTCTATCTATTTTGTTCCATATAGTATGCAATCCCTCATTACTTAATCTTTTTTCGCGTGTAGGGACCTATAGACGTCTGAGCATGTCCTTAGGCTCGTCCGCTCTTAATTCTTTTAGCTCTCTATCGATCCTTGTTATTATGTGCGGAAATCCTTTCGGCACGTTCCTCAGCCTGAAATCTAGTCCATGCACACTGACTCCTATCCGCAATCTCTTGTAGGCCCAAGATGGCTGCTCCGTGTAAATCCAATGGTACCACTTGCAGAGAAGATGGGGAGACCGCAACCACATTAATGTCTGAATAAAGAACAAAAAGGACGTAAAGTAGGTATATTCATCTTCCTTTCAGATCATACCGGAGGCCTTTGGAACGACAAACTAGCTTGACAGGGCGGGCTTTTGTCATAGTTGTCACAAATAAAAACTACATGCCCATCTTATCAGAGAAATCCTCGCTCTCCTTCATCTTGGCAAGATGGCCACACCAACACCGCTCGGCTCTCACCCCCGGCGGCAACCTTGCATCATTCATCTTCCTCGTCCTGTAGTCAGGGTTCGAACCAGGCACACTCATTATGGAATCTCGTGGCAAGATAAAGAGGAGGAATGGATGAACTGATGAATGAAAACATATCGGCGCCCGGATTTATAAAAGAAATCTAAAGAAATGGCAGGAGAAGTTGGCGGGAAGCAGTGACGGGAGAAGTTGGTGGGAGGCGGTGGCATGAGAAGTTGGCGGGAGAAATTGGTGGGAACCAACAGCGGGAGAATCAGATTAGGCAGCATCATATTAGCCAAAAACAAGCACATATAGTGATCCTGCATGATCAATGCAGGCTTCGGCCGGAGACTACATTTATGGCACACCGTGCTGACAAACGGTGAGCCGACTGGCTCTCTGATACGGTTCTATGTCCGGCCGACAGGCCTATCGGCTGGCGGTGAGCCGACTAGCCCCTGTCGTCCCACGGTGAGCCGACGCCGTGCTACTTTTGCAAATTACAGATTTTATGTATTATTTTCAAAATTAAATAAAAATGTTATTTAAAAAATAAGCATTGTAGAGCTCTACATTTTTTTTGAAAATCGTTCAATATCCCTCACTCGATGCAGCACATCATCAAGTCCTCAAGAAGCCAATGCGCAAATCAGCCTTGATGCATGATTTTTTGTCGCTGAAAAACCTTTTTAACTGTTGTTGTCACCACCGTAAAACCAATATCAACTCAATGAGACGATAAACCATAGGAAACACGATGTGTCTTTCAAATATCAAGAGAACCTCTAAAGTCTTCATTTCTCAACATATGAATAATGAATAACTTCGTCATGCTCATAATAAGACAAATCTCTATGGTATGATTATGCAAGATGAGCAATCTTATTCACGTTAAACTAAAAAATGAGTCTCTTAAGTCAAGGCAAGAAAGTTTTGAAACAATTATGAAGATGGATCATTAAAGTAATGATCAAAATCAATGGTAATAGAGTGTATGATAACATAGGAAGTGTCGATGTCATAAATATAATCAATAGTGATGTATTATCTTCCCCATTTTCTTGATTTTCCCGTTTTGTTACCATTTATCCGTACTTAGGATTCTAATATCGTTTTGTGCGCAAATTGACATCTTCAAGAGGGGATCTCAACCATCAATTCTTCAATTGAGCAAGCATGTACTCACATCCTTAAAGGGAGATATTGAATCAATAAATATAATTATAATTCTCAATCAGTAAAACATATAAATCTAAAGTAGGACCTTAAAACACAATCCATCACATACCTAGATTTGGTTCGGCCACATGCCATATCCTGGAAAAATACACTTAAATCCTATTGGAATACCCCCTAGGATAATGTTTAGAGTCTGGTTTTGTTAAATTAAGAATTAACTATTGCAAATAGAAAGAATTGATTTTGGACGAGACTAGACCAAGTCCTTATTTTCGTTTTAGAATCGGTTTTACGCAGTTTTCGCTAAAACAAGCATAATTTTTTATACGAAATTCGACCACTAAAAATGTTCAGAATAAACATGTGCATATAAAATGTTTCTCTAAAAATCAAGGTAGGGCATGCCCTATTAGGAGCTGTGCCCCTGTCGGTCGTCGGATTTGCATCGTGATTCATGCTAGACGATGAGTTACAAGTTGGCTGCAATTGAGATTTTTCCTATTGTAAGTGAGCTGAGAAAAACATCCAAGCAGCAAAAAAAATGTTCAAATTGTACAAAATCGTGCGGTGATGTCACCTGACCAAGAATTAGAAGCATCCAATAATATAATACTTGTCATCGTACACGGAGAATCACGAGAGAAACAAGCTCGTAGTTGCTTTGCTTTCAACCATAACCTTGCTTGCACAATCTGCATCATATCCGGTAGCACCGACGTATCAGCAGTTCCCATGTTCCTACGAGCACGCACGTCGCAGGAACGCATGGCGGTCAACACCCAACGGCGTGCCGTCCCTCTCGTTCTCCCTAGCTAGACGGAGATGCGTGTGGAAAGAGCTTCGAAACTCTCGACATCCGCGGAACAGGAATGCTTTGACACGAGAGCGCGCGCCGGCCGGTTCGTTGGTGCCGCGTCTTGGTTAGAGTTTGGTACGTACGTGCGAATATGGCAGCGAGTCGATCGCGTGAAGAGATCGTGGCGTTGCTCGGTCGCTCTCCAGGATCTCGACGAGTGCCCGGCACCAAACCACCCCTCGTCGACACCTTTGGTTGGTCCTTTTTTAGTTCTTGTTGTCACCTAACCATCCTAGGCATATGGCCTGACCGCAATGCAAAGCAACAAATGTAGACTGAGGTGGGACGTTCCGCGGCAGACAGGCCCGCCCAGGCATGTGTGTCGTCACTGTTGTGCACTGAATATGCTACGTCGTACGAATCAAAATAGCTTAGCTGAATCTTCGGTGACCGGCGACTTGAGTACTTAAGCTACCGTGGCTTGTTTTTTTTATGTACATGACCTACCATCATCCATTAAATCGTCCGAGGTTTTCAAACCAAGAATGCAGGGTAATTCGGAACGGAGGGA
The DNA here is from genome assembly GCA_023614405.1 of Avena insularis. Classification (NCBI taxonomy): domain Eukaryota; kingdom Viridiplantae; phylum Streptophyta; class Magnoliopsida; order Poales; family Poaceae; genus Avena; species Avena insularis. The sequence continues at coordinate 114,772,085 of CM042688.1, read as the reverse complement.
GTACGTGGGAGCAACAATTGTAATAAATAAGAAAAGGTATTTTGAATCTTGCTGGAATAAATGGCGCAAATAAATAAATGAAAGAATAAGACTCCAACTCAAAGCCATGCTATAGGATTGAGTTTTCTTCATCCAACCACTCTTTTGGGATGAAATACCTCCCTTATCATTTTTTTAGAAACATAGTACATCATCGCATATACGCATGTACACTCACCCATATGAACGCATACACGCAAACCCTACTCATATGAGTACCTCCAAAAGACTGAGCAGGCATATCTTGAGGTTGACAAAGACATCAAGGGTGCCTCGTTGTAGTCGCTAAAACAATCTTAACAACCGAACAGGAACACCAACATTTTGACTTCCACCTCAATATGTCAAGCGTATTGGGCGGAAACGATGATCTCGTTAGAGGCATCGGGTAAGTGTTATATGGGCACGGGAAAATTCCCCAGACAGTGGCAATACATGGGGCAAACGGTAGAGTGAGTACTACTCCATGTCTATGGTATGTAAAGGTAGAAATACAAGATAACATTAACAACCCCTTAATCGCAACCTTGTGAGAGGTTGAGATTACGCTTGAATTCATCAAGTACTTTGACATCTAGAGGCTAGAGCCTTCGTGAATCCATCTACAACCCGATCTTTGCTTGATATAAATTTGATATCCAACAATTTGTTTGCAACTCTCTCACGAACAAAATGATAGTCTCTCTCAATATATTTGGTGCGTGCATGAAAATTAGAATTTGCTGATAGATAAGTAGCACCTAAATTATCACACCATAAACATGGTTTTACTTTAGTGAAACATCAAGTTCATCAAGAAGAGTCTCAACCCATATCAATTCAACTGTAGCATTAGATAGAGCCTTATATTCAGCCTCAGTACTGGATCTAGACACTGTAGCATGTTTTCTTGCACTCCATGAGATCAAGTTTGGTCCAAAAAATATAGCAAATCCTCCCGTAGATCTTCTGTCATCAAGACAATCTGCCCAATATGCATCTGAAAAAGCACTAAGCAAACTAGAGGAAGACCGCTGAAAAGTAAATCCAACCTTTAATGTGCCTTGAACATATCTCAAAATTCTTTTAGCAGTAGTCCAATGTGTAGTTATTGTAGCATGTAAATATTGACAGGCCTTATTAACAGAGAAGGAAATGTTAGGTCATGTCAGAGTCTAGTACTGCAAGGCACCTACAATGCTTCTGTATTGTGTAGTATCATCATCGCCGAGAGGAGACCCTCGGTAAAAGAAAGTTTTTCAGCGAACATAAAAGGTGTGGGAGAGGTTGTGCATTTTGTCATACCAACTTTAGTAAGCACATCAGTAGCATATTTCTCCTGGATAAGCAAGAAGCCACCATTAATCCTTTTTACCTGAATTCCCAAAAAGAAGTGAAAATCACCTAGATCATGAAGCAAAGCAGAAATTGCCTAATCTGAAGAGCTAGTGACAACAATATCATCAACTTATATGAGAACAAATATCTAAACACCGCCCTTATTGTATATAAAGAGTGAAGTATCTTCCTGGAAGGAGTAAAATTAAGAGCTTGCAACTTTGTACTAAGTCTAGAATACCATGCTCGAGGGGCTTGTTTGAGACCATAAAGTGCTTTGTCAAGTTTGCATATGTAGTGAGGAGTGTGAGAACTTTCAAAACCTGGAGATTGTTTCATATGTACCTCCTCTTTCAGAATGCCATGTAAAATGCGTTCTTAACATTTAGCTGCCGCAGACTCCAGGCCCTAGAGACAGCAACCACCAGAACAAGTCTAATAGTGGCCGCCTTTACAATAAGGCTGAAGGTATCTTCATAGTCTATGACATATCTTTGCATGAAATCTTTTGCAACCAAGTGTGCTTTGTACCTGTCAATTGTGTAATCTGCATTTTCTTGACGCAGTACACCCATTTGCAATCATTAACATTTTTGTAGAGTTGGAAGGAACAAGATGCCACGTCTTGTTCTACATGAGAGCATCATACTCCTCTTGCCTTGCCTTGCTCCAACAGTAATCCTCTGGAGCCTCCAACAGTGTGGACGGTTCACCTGTAGATGTAAACATACCATAGCGAATAGTGTCAGGAGTATACTTTTAGGGTACCTAATACCTTTCTGTAACCTATTTCTTGGTTCTTGTACAAGAGGCTCTGGTGGAGGGCTAGGCAGTGCAGGAGGCGTTGGAGGAGACGGGCCAGTAGAGCTAGCCGTAGAGGATCCAGCTTCCTCATCATTGGCAAAATGATTTCCACTAGATATAGTTGGAGATGTGGTGGGCGTGGGAGAGCCAATCAGTGTGGCGTTGGGTGTATTGGTAGGTGGTAGGGCCCACGATGGAGACTCGGCGGGGGACCACACGGCACCCATGGATGAACTAGGAGGCGTGGCCGCGGTGGAGTCCTCGTGTGGCGGCGGCCGCAACGGAGACCGAGCGGGAGACGAGGATGCAGGGTCAACGTGGAGCAGCATCAGCCGCATAGGGGAGTGCTCGCGGGCGGGAGACGGAGACCGCCTCAAGGCCCAAGGCTGATGCGCTACAGGAGAATCCACCTCGGGATTTGGTGGCGTCTGATCCGAGGTATACGAATCATGTTTGTGTCCAGCTCCCAGGTTGTCTGTTTGTGAAGCTTCAAATGCATCGTTTGTACTCAAATCCACATCATTTTAGCTAAAAATTTCGGTTGTTTCTTGCTGATCGTCAGGAGTACCTTCTGTTACATGTTGTTCTGTAGTATACTGATATGGATTAGTAACGCTAGGAACAATAGGCAAATACATATAGTCGTCAACATGTGCATCCCCATTATGTGATGTGGTGGTGGATAAATTTGGAAGTAAAATAAGGATATCATTGCAAAGTCTAGAGCCAACGTTTGGATGTAGGGAGGCAAAAGGAAAAACATTCTAATCGAAAAAGTATCACGAGAAATATAGACACGATCTATTAAAGTATCAATACACTTGACTCCCTTGTGACGAGAACTATATCCCAATAAGACACATGTGTTGATCAAAAGGCAAGTTTTCTTTTGTCGTAGGGACATAGGTTAGGCCAACAGACACAGCCAGAAATTTTAAGAGTCATAGTTGGGTTTAGTATGAAGAAGACATTCAACACGTGTTTCAAGATTTATGACCCTACTAGGAAGCAGATTTATAAGAAAAGTTGATGTAAGGAATATTAGGTCCGCAGCATAGAAACCAAAAAATTTCCTACGATGAGAACTATACGCCAAGATCTATCTACTAGATACAGAGAAACGGATGGACATACATCCATGGAGAACTTACCCTCGAAGACAACGAGTTTTGTTAACGATTAGGAACTCATGGTTGATGTAGTCGTACGCTTGCCGATCTCAAGATCGTGTGGAAGTCCGAGCGCCGAAATCAGCAGCACATCCGTCCTCGCACACACGTTCAAGCCACCGGACAATCTCCACCTCCTCGCTCCAGCTAATCAGCATAACCAGCAACTCCTTCAGACGCAAGGCCACCGGAAACATGTATCTCGCTAATCCAAGACCATGGGGGAATATCTAAAGGGGGAGAGAGATCCTTCACGAGGAGGTGTGGTTTGTGAGAGGGGACAGGGGGGCTTTATATAGGAGGAAGGGAGACCCCTCCCCTCCCATAGCCGGCGCATGAGGGGGGAGGGACTCCTCCCCTCCTTCATTCATGTGGTGAACCTCCACTCACATAAACATGGCCTCCACCCAAAATCCCACTCACATGTATTTATTTTCCACCAAATTAAATGCAACTCTCAATTTAATAAAACTCTTTTATTTATTTTATTCAGAATTTTGTTAATTACTTTAATTAATAAACATTCACATAAACCCCTTGCAACATTTCAATATCACATGCAGAACCACTTTTTGCAATTTCACCCGAAACAATTCCGGTTTCTATCGAAACAATTCATGTTTCTATCGAAACAATTCATGTTTCGATAATTCATGTTTCTATCGAAACTTCCTGTGCTTTGCAAACCTTTTGTCTAAAACATATGTGCTCCTAAATGGTGTCCGGCAACTCTTAAGTGTGTCACCCTATGGTTCGTGAATAATGCAGACATGATTGAGACTCCTCTCAGATCAATAATCAGAAGCGGGACCTAGAGATCCATACTGACTCTTGCATATTCAACGATGACTTCTGTAATCGTGAGAAACTTTAACGTTAGTAACTTAATCTCTTTGTCTCATGATATAATACATGTCCGAGATTCGATCATCGGTATTCTAATACCTAGTTTGATCTTGTTACCGACATGCACTCTTTTCTCGTTCCCATGATATAACATTTTAGTGATCACATCACTTGCTTGCAAGCTATCTTAATGTGATATCACCGAGAGGGTCTAGAGTATATCTATCCGTCATTGGGATTCACAAATTCCACTCTTGATCCATGAGCCTCAACATAACACCTTCGTAGCACTGAACCCACCTATATAATCACCCTCTTACGGTGTGACGTTTGATGTTATCAAGATACTCTTCCGGTGTTAGCAATTAACATGATCTCATGGTCTAAGGATAAAGATTACTTCGTATGATGTTATAGCAATGTAAACATAATGACTTGATCGTAATGCTATACTTTGGATGAATGTTCATCACATCATTTCACAAATGTTGTGACCTCGTTATTAACAACATCCAATATCCATGATCAGGAAACTTTGATCATCTTGTTAATCAACGAGCTACTCTTAAAGAGAGGCATAACTAGGAACCTTTTTTGTTTATTAAACACACATGTATTGACGTTTCGTATCAATACAATTATAGCATGCAAAATAAACATCTATCATATACAAGAAGTACATAATAACAACTTTATTATTGCCTCTCAGGGCATATTTCCTTCAGTCTCCCACTTGCACTAGAGACAATAATCTAGTTTACATAGTGATAAATCTAACACCCATGGAGTTCTGGTGTTGATCATGTTTTGCCCTAGGGAGAACTTTAGTCAACGGATCTGCTACATTCAGGTCCGTGTGCACTTTACAAATCTTTATATCTCCATCCTTGACATGCTCGCGGATGGAGTGAAACCAACGCTTAATATGCTTGGAATTCTTGTGAGACCTTGGTTCCTTGGCGTTGGCTATGGCTCCATTGTTGTCACAATAGATCACCATTGGGTCCAATGCACTAGGAACCACACCTAGTTCCGTTATGAACTCCTTCATCCAAACCGCTTCCTGCGCTGCTTCTGAAGCAGCAACATATTCCGCCTCCGTCGTTGATCCAGCCACCACAGGTTGTTTAGAGCTCCTCCAACTAACTGATGCTCCATTCAAGAGAAATACATATCCGGATTGAGACTTAGAGTCATCCGGATCAGTGTCAAAGCTAGCATCGACATAACACTTAGCGACTAGCTCTTCTTCACCTCTGTATACAAGAAACATATCCTTAGTTCTTCTCAAGTACTTAAGGATATTCTTCACCGCTATCCAGTGTTTCGAACCTGGATCATATTGGTACCTACTAGTCAAACTAATATCATGTGCCACATCCGGTCTTGTACATAGAATGGCATACATTATAGAGCCTATGGCTGAGGCATAGGGGATCTTATCCATTATCTCTCTTTCTTCCGCCGTAGCCGGACTTTGAGTCTTACTCAATGTCTTGCCTTGCAACATAGGTAAGAACCCCTTCTTACTTCCGTCCATATTAAACTTCTTTAATATCTTATCAAGGTATGTACTCTGTGATAGTCCAATTAGGCGTCTTGATCTATCTCCATAGATTTTAATGCCTAATATATATGAAGCTTCACCAAGGTCTTTCATCGAAAATTTGCTGTTTAGATAACTTTTAACACTATTTAAAAGATCTATATCATTTCCAATCAATAATATGTCATCCACATATAATATTAGAAATGCCATATTGCTCCCACTCCTTTCTTGTAAATACAAGCCTCTCCATAAGTTTGGACAAATCCAAACTCTTTGATCACCTCATCAAAGCGGAGATTCCAACTCCGGGATGCTTGCTTCAGTCCATAGATGGATCGCGGAATCTTGCATACCTTATCAGCATACTTAGGATCGACAAAACCCTTAGGTTGTATCATATACAACTCTTCTTCAATATTACCATTGAGGAACGCAGTTTTGACATCCATCTGCCATATTTCATAATCGAAATATGCAGCAATTGCTAACATAATCCTAACCGACTTTAGCATCGCTACGAGAGAGAATGTCTCATCGTAGTCAACTCCTTGAATTTGTCGAAACCCCTTTGCGACAAGTCGAGCCTTATAGATGGTCACATTACCATCAACATTAGTTTTTCTTTTGAAAATCCATTTATTCTCAACGGCCTTTCGATCGTGAGGTAAGTCCACCAAGGTCCAAACCTGGTTTTCGTACATGGATTCCATCTCGGATTTCATGGCTTCTAGCCATTTGTTGGAATCAGGACTCATCATCGCTTCTTCATACGTCGTAGGGTCATCTATTTCATCAATCATGAAATTCATAACAGGATTGCCGTACAGTTCAGGAGCTGCATGTGTCCTGCTTGACCTGCGAGATTCGGTAGTGTCCTCTTTCGGAGTTTCATGATCAATATCATTAGCTCTCTCTTCATTAGGTGAAGTCAACTCCGAAACAACTTCCAGTGCTGCGATACTCGCTATTTCATGAAGAGAAGGTTCAATAACCTCTTCGAGTTCTACCTTTCGACTACTCACACCTTTCGCGAGAAACTCCTTCTCAAGAAAGGATCCATTCTTGGCAACAAAAACCTTGCCCTCGGATCTGTGATAGAAGGTATACCCAATCGTTTCCTTAGGGTATCCTATGAAGACGCATTTTTCTGCTTTGGGTTCGAGCTTATCTGGCTGAAGTTTCTTCACATAAACATCGCATCCCCAAACTTTAAGAAATGACAGCTTAGGTTTGTCTCCAAACCATAATTCATACGATGTCGTTTCAACGGATTTAGATGGTGCCCGATTTAAAGTGAATGCAGCGGTTTCCAGTGCATAACCCCAAAATGACAGTGGCAAGTCAGTCAGAGACATCATAGATCGAACCATATCTAATAAAGTACGATTACGACGTTCCGACACACCATTACGTTGTGGTGTTCCGGCAGGCGTGAGTTGTGAAAGTATTCCACAATTTTTCATATGTGTGCTAAACTCGTAACTAAGATACTCTCCTCCGCGGTCGGACCGTAGAAATTTGATCTTTCTATTATGATGATTTTCCACTTCATTCTGAAATTCCTTGAACTTTTCAAAAGTTTCAGACTTATGTTTCATCAAATAGATATGCCCATATCTACTCAAATCATCTTTGAAAGTAACAAAATAACGATATCCACCTCGCGCTGACACACTCATTGGTCTACACACATTAGTATGCATGATTTCCAATAAATCTGTCGCCCGTTCCATTAAACCGGAAAACGGCGTTCTAGTCATCTTGCCCATAAGGCATGGCTCACATGTATCAAATGATTCAAAATCAAGTGATTCCAAAATTCCATTAGAATGGAGTTTCTTCATGCGTTTAACGCCAATATGACCTAGACGGCAGTGCCACATATATGTAGATATATCATCATCAAGTTTAACCCTTTTAGCACTAACACAATGAATATACATAATACTACTATCGAGATCCAATAGAAATAAACCATTCAACACAGGTGCATGACCATAAAAGATATTATCCATATAAATCGAACAACCATTGTTTTCAGATTTAAAGGAATAACCACTTCGCATCAAACACGATCTAGATATAATGTTCATGCTCAGTGTAGGCACAAAATAACAATTATTTAGATTTTATCACTAATACCGACGGCATATGGAGAGGTAGCGTTCCGACGGCGATCACATCGACTCTTGATCCATTGCCGACCCACATCGTGATCTCATCCCTTGCTAGCTGTCGCTTGTTCCGCAGCCCCTGAATCGAGTTACATATATTAGCAACCGGTCCCGTATCAAATACCTAGGTGCTACTGCGAGTACTAGTCAAGTACACATCAATAACATGTATATCACATATACCTTTGTTTGCCTTGCCGGCCTTCTTGTCCGCCAAATACTTGGGGCGATTCTTCAATGGCCATCCTTGCAATAGTAGCACTCGATATCGGACTTAGGGCCAGCTCGAGGTTTTTTTCAGTGCGGCATGATTTGCCCTTCTTTCCCTTCTGCTTGCCTTTCTTGTCCTTCTTGAAACCGGTGGTCTTATTGATCATCAACACTTGATGTTCTTTCCTAATCTCCACTTCTGCAGTCTTAAGCATTGACAAAAGCTCGGGAAGAGACTTCTTCGTGCCCTCCATATTATAGTTCATCACCAAGCTCTTGTAGCTAGGTGGCAGAGATTGGAGAACATGAAGTATGCCTAAGTCAATGGGAATCGTTATTCCCAAGGACACAAGCTTATCGGCGTACCCAGATATTTTGAGTACGTGCTCACTAACAGAGTTGTTCTCTTCCATCATGCAGCTAAAGAACTTTTCAGAAGCATTATAACTCTCTACAGCAGCATGGGTATCGAAAATCATTTTCAATTCTCCCATGGTATCAAAGGCATTGCCATTTTTGAAACGCTTTCAAAGTTCTGTCTCTAGCCCATACAGTATGCCGCAATGAACTAAGTTGTGGTCCTCCTGACGAGTTATATAGACATTCTTTTCCTCGTCAGGGGCATCAGGAGCTGGTGGGGGGCCTAGAGGTGCCTCTAGCACATATTGCTTTTGTGCAGCAGTGAGGAGAATCCTCAAATTCATAGCCTAGTTGGTGAAGTTGCTACCATTCGTAGCAAGCTTCTCTTTCTCCATGAACACATTGAAATTAAAAGCAGGTGGTGCCATCTACAACAGAATTTGTAAATTTTATTTAGACTAAGTTTATTATAGATTGAGTTCAACTAATCCAAATTACTAATGAACTCCCACTCAAAAACGACATCCCTCGTGTCTTTTGGTGATTACATGAACCAAATCCACTACACCAAGTCCGATCATCACGTGAGTCGGTGTAGCCTCAAGGCGAGCATCAATATGGGCATCATATCAACTATATGACTCATGCTTAACCTTTCGGTCCGTGTTCCGAGGCCATGTCTGTACATGCTAGGCTCATCAAGTAATAACCTTAGTATTCCGCGTGTGTAAAACTGTCTTACACCCGTTGTATGAAAGCGCGGAGTCGAGTACACCCGATCATCACGTGATGTCTCGAAACACGATCCATAGAACGGTGCATACTGAAGGAAGAACACATGTTATCTTGATGTCTAAATGAGGGATCATCTTACAATGCTATCAAAAGCGCCAAACTAGCAGTATAAGATGCTAACATCTAATGTGTAAAGTGAGATGATATGGTCCATGCATTTGATCTCTATCATTTGCATCGTGGTATGATATCTATCATTCCTTTGTGTGTAAGGCCAAGGTCTATGTAACTTACAAGTTAAGTGTGTTGTAAGAGTATCTATCATATATCTACTTACAACAATACCATATCAAGACACTAGCCCAGCAACGATCTAAACTAGACGCCTCTAATTTATCAATTGCAAGTTTTACGTGGCTTAGGGATTTCGGAGATAGAACCGGTCTTACCTACGAACATGAACCACAACGAGGATAACCTAGTTATTAGCAACTCGTTGTAAATCAGATATTGACTATAGTAGGAGAGACAGACACCCGCTAGCCACTTATGCAAAACTAGTTGCATGTCAGTCATGGAGCCGGTATCATGTACGATGACATGTAAGGTTGGTCCGGACCGCTTCATCCCACTATGCCACCAATATCCAAAATACATAGAAGATGCAATAACATGATCATCATCGCCCACATATAAACATATGTGTACTACCCGTGCAAAGCACCTACGCATAGATCAGGCTCTGATACCACTATTAGGTCTGCAGCATAGAAAACAAAAAATTTCCTACGATGAGAACTACACGCCAAGATCTATCTACTAGGTACAGAGCAACGGGTGGACATACATCCATGGAGAACTTACCCTCGAAGACAACGAGTTTTGTTAACGAGTACGAACTCGTGGTTGATGTAATCGTACGCTTGCCGATCTCAAGATCGTGTGGAAGTCCGAGCGCCGCAAATCAGCAGCGCATCCGTCCTCGCACACACGTTCAAGCCACTGGATAACCTCCACCTCCTCGCTCCAGCGAATCAGCGGAAGCAGCAACTCCTTCCAGATGCAAGGCCACCGGGAACATGTATCTCGCTAATCCGAGACCATGGGGGAATATCTAGAGGAGGAGAGAGATCCTTCACGAGGAGGTGTGGTTTGTGAGAGGGGGGCTTTATATAGGAGGAAGGGAGACCCCTCCCCTCCCATAGCCGGCGCATGAGGGGGGGGGACTCCTCCCCTCCTTCATTCATGTGGTGAACCTCTACTCACATAAACATGGCCTCCACCCAAAATCCCACTCACATGTATTTAATTTCCACCAAATTAAATGCAACTCTCAATTTAATAAAACTCTTATATTTATTTTATTCAGAATTTTGTTAATTACTTTAATTAACAAACATTCACATAAAACCCCTTGCAACATTTCAATATCACATGCAGAACCACTTTCTGCAATTTCACCCGAAACAATTCCGGTTTCTATCGAAACAATTCCTGTTTCTATCGAAACATTTCCTGCGCTTTGCAAACCTTTTGTCTAAAACATATGTGCTCCTAAATGGTGTCCGGCAACTCTTAAGTGTGTCACCCTATGGTTCGCGAATAATGCAGACATGATTGAGACTCCTCTCAAATCAATAATTAGAGGCGGGACCTGGAGATCCATACTGACTCCTGCACATTCAACGATAACTTCTGTGATCGTGAGAACCTTTAACGGTAGTAACTTAATCCCTTTGTCTCATGATATAATACATGTCCGAGATTCGATCATCGGTATCCTAATACCTAGTTTGATCTCGTTACCGACATGCACTCTTTTCTCGTTCCCGTGATATAACATTCTAGTGATCACATCACTTGCTTGCAAGCTATCTTAATGTGACATCACCGAGAGGGCCCAGAGTATATCTATCCGTCATTGGGATTGACAAATTCCACTCTTGATCCATGAGCCTCAACATAACACCTTCGTAACACTGAACCCACCTATATAATCACCCTGTTACGGTGTGACGTTTGATGTTATCAAGATACTCTTCCGGTGTTAGCAATTAACATGATCTCATGGTCTAAGGATAAATATTACTTCGTATGATGTTATAGAAATGTAAACATAATGACTTGATCGTAATGCTATACTTCGGATGAATGTTCATCACATCATTTCACAAATGCTGTGACCTCGTTATTAACAACATCCAATGTTCATGATCAGGAAACTTTGATCATCTTGTTAATCAACGAGCTAGTCTTAAAGAGAGGCATAACTAGGAACCCTTTTTGTTTATTAAACACACATGTATTGACGTTTCCTATCAATACAATTATAGCATGCAAAATAAACATCTATCATATACAAGGAATACATAATAACAACTTTATTATTGCCTCTCAGGGCATATTTCTTTCAAGGAAAGCTTCATCCCAAAACTTGAGAGGCATAGATGCATGAGCAAGTAACGCAAGACCCACCTCAACGATATGACAGTGTTTGCGTTCTACGGAACCATTTTGTTGATGTGCATGTGAACATGAGACATGGTGGGTAATGCTAACTTTTTGAAAAAAACGGTTGAGTTACCACCGCAATCAGTTTGCATAGTAATTATTTTTCTACCAAATTTTCTTTTAACTAATTTTTGAAAATTGAGGAAAACTTGATAAACATTAGAACGTTTCTTTAGTAAATAAATCCAAGTGAATTTACTAAAATCATCAATAAACCTTACATAATATGAATGTTTGCCAACAGAAATAGGTGCTTGACCCCATATATCGGAGAAAAATTGCTCGAATGGAACAATATACACACTAGTAAGAGATATGATATGGCAATTGATGACTCTTAGATAGTTGACAAGGATCATAAATGTATGGATTTATTTTAGGTGAATGAGAAATATTGTTTTTCCTAAGAACTTGTTGAACCACAAAATAAGCAGGATGTCCTAAGCAATGATTCCATGTAGAAGATGATGGATTTATTTTGATGAATGCTTGATTGGAAAACTTGGTAGAAAAGGGAACTAGCGGGTAGAGACCACCGTGACATGGACCCTTAAATAGAGTTCTCCTTGTGGCCCGATCCTTGATCAAAAAGAAACGTTGGTGAAACTCAAGAAAAACATTATTCAAGAGTAAGTTTGTGAACAGATAGCAAGTTTTAGATGCAGTAGGAACATGAAGAATATTTTTGAGATGTAAGGAACTATGGGAAGTGCGCAGTATTAAATACCCAATATGATCTATTAGCATACTATTACCGTTGGTGGTGTAGACATGATCACATCATGTGTACTTGTCATGGGTTGATAACTTGCTCAACTCGCCAGCAACATGAGTTGTGGCACAAGTGTCACAGTACCAGTTGGTTTACATGCCATAGGATGCCACGTGAGAATCCTTGTCACCATCATCATCATCATTGTTATCATCTTGATACCTCCACCAACAATCGGTAGTCGGATGGCCATGTATCTTACAAATTTGGCACATCACGTCCACATAAGGAGTGGGCGCACGTCCATGGAGGCGACCACCATCATCACGCCTGCCTCCATCATCACGGCCACGGTACTGATGGTGCCCTTGGCCACCATCACGACGATCTCCATCATAATGATCATGACAATCATCACGATCACTACGGTAGCCGTGGTCATCTTGGTGGTATCCGCGATCATTACGATGACCGTCGATGTCCTGTCGTCCACGATCATCTTGACATCCACGATGATCATCGCAGGCACGATCACTAGGGCGCTCACGGTCATCTTGTCAATGCTGCTGAGGCTGAGCATCACCACCGCATGGGAAACATTGGTAGGATATGTGAACTCCTGCCCTGATTCATCCGGAGACTCTTGACAAAGACCATAAGCAGAAAATTGACTGAATAAATCGGCATGAGTGGTATTGGTATTGGCATTGACAACAACAAGGGAATTGTAGGAGTGATCAAGACCGTGCAGAATATACCCGATCAGTTCATCATCATCGAGGGGTTTTCTGACCATGGCAAGTTTAGAGGCGAGAGCTTTCATCTTCACGAAGTACTTGGCGGTGGTGAGGTTGTTCCTTTTGGTGTCACTGAGGGCCGACCGTAGACTCTGGATCTTGTACCTAGAGGGGTTGGAGATCATAGCCTTGAGGGCGGTCCAAACTTCTGCAAAGGTGTCGAGGCTGATGACGTGCGCAAGCACATCCGACGACATCGAGTTCAGGAGGAACCATAGCACTTGCTGGTCTAGTGAGATCCATGCGGTATACATAGGGTTCTCGATGGTTGTCTTCTTCTTGTGTTGATCCTCGACCTCGAGGGTTTCGACTGGCGCAACTTCCATTCCCTCAACAAGAGCAAGGACATGGGCACCACACAGGGTAGCATCACGAGGGCCTTCCAAGCGAGGAAGTTCTCATGCGTGATCAGATGTGTGGGAGGAGATCCTAGCACCGCAGCCAGGGACATCACCAAGGAGGAGGTCGCCATGGTCACGGAGAGGAGGAAGGAGGGATTGTGGTTTTTCTAGGATTTTTGTGAAGATCAATTTTGGCGGCTAGGTCATGGAAGAGAGGAGCTCTGGTACCATGTTGAGCGTATTTGGCGGAAACGATGACCTCGTTAGAGGCATCAGGTACATGTTATATGGGCACGAAAAAAGTCCGTGGCCGGTGGCAATACATAGTGCATTCGCAGTTCGGTGGGGTGGAGTACTACTCCATGTCTATGGTATGGTATGTAAAGCTAGAAATACAAGATAACGACTTCAACGTACTGGGCTTGTGGTCAGCCTCGGAATGATACATGCATGCTTCGCGCTGATAGGTGGAGAACGAAAATGTGGCTCCTGCAGGAGGTGGCCGATTTTTTGCCGTCTCATTTTTTTTTTTTTTTTGAAAGCTTGCCGTCTCGTTTTTCACTGCAGCGGCAAGTTCCTGCTGCCTCCTTGGCTGCACGAGCTTGTGCAGTCAGCGATCCTTTTTGCAGTTGTCATCCAACCGGTCAGTTTTTGTCGCATCTGGCTGGACCTTTATTGGTGGTATGCTCGGAATTTCTTGATACGAACATCGTGTGTACTGTGTACTCGCGTCGTCATTTTGTTCACTCTCCCTGTGGCCCGATGGGCAATGATGCCCCGGGGTTTGGATCGAGTGGCTTGGAGCACGGGCGTTGCTCCAACATTTCGGCCCAGTAGGATTGTCATTCCTGGACCGCTGGCGCTTAAGGCCGAATCAGAACCATCGAAGTGGAATGTCAAAGAAAACATGTTGAGGAGCAGACTGCTCACTTCATCATGCTCCTTGGAATGAGCATCGGTGTTTCAGAACTGAGAAATGTCAATCTGATTCTATGGACATTGGAGCACAATATTTGGACCACCAGCCCAATCCTCCTGTTTTCTACATACGTGCCAAAGAATAAATAAATTAAGTAAAAAAAAGATATAAAGACAACTTTCAGTGCACGGTTTTTTTTTTTTTGCGGGGAAAGGAAATTCATTGATCAAATAGGAGGAGTACAATCTGCCATGATCGTCTCAGCGATTTCCGGCAGGTAGTTATGTAGCCACACAGCAGTTCTCTCATGTACTCTACCTAGGCCAGCTAAGCCATGGCTTGCAAAGTTTGCATCACGGCTTACCTTATTTATTCCTATATCTCTTTTCCTAACTCTCTCACGGATAGCAGCAACACACATAGCTAAAACACATCCAAAAGTCCTGTAAAATCTTCCTCTTGGGAAAAAAAGTTCTGTAAAATCTTGCAAACAATCACCCACGTAAATATTTAAGATTTATTTATCACGTTGGTATAGGAACAGTCTGACCAAACTTCACGAGTTGTACACATGCCTAAAATGAGAAATTCTCAAATCTGCTATGAGTAATCGACCGAGAAACAGATGTGTCATTAGATTCAGAGGAAAGAAGACTCATCCTTGTGTACTTGCATGAATCTCTCTCTCTCCCTCCCTCCCTCCCTCGGACGCGAGCCGTCCACCTACCCCTGAAAATATCCCAGTATTCCCTGCCTTCTGCCTTCCGTTCCCCCCGCTTTCCGCCCCTCCCGCTCCTGCCCGGCCCCTCGGCTTCCTCCTCCTCGGCCTTCCTCCTTCTTTCTCTCTCATCTCATGCTCCCTCTCTACTCTACTCCTCTGGCCTCCCCTTCCCTTAGGGTTATCCCCCCAGGGGGGCCGCCCGCTATAGCTCGGCTCCGCCGGCTCCAGCCCGGCTCACGCCGCCCGGCTTGAGGCCTAGCCCCTCACGACGCATCCACGCAGGTAGGCCTCACCTCAACAGCCAATAGGTCAGTCAGAGCATCTCCACTCGTAACCCCATACGGGCTTCGGCGCGGTCCGTTTTTGGCCCGTATGGGGGGCCGTCGGCGCGAAATCGGAAATGGGAGACGCCGCCTTCCCAGCCGTGTCTCCCAAAGTAAACACATATTTTAATAAAATAATATTTAAATAGGGAAAACATAATTTTATTACATAATAAAAATAGAAATTTAGTCATAATCGTGCCTAACCTTGTAGTACTCGTCCTCGTAGTCGCCGTAGGAGCCGTGGAAGGAACTGGCGGGAAGCGGTGGAACTGGCGGGAAGGAACTGACGGGAACGCGGTGACGGCTACTTTCAGTCGCCGCGTGGCCGCCGAAGGGTGCGTGGCTTGATAGGGCAATATTTTATTCCCCTCCGGCGTCCTCGCTGCCTCGCTGTAGATAGGGTTTCGCCTGGGGCTGCCGGATTAATAATTGGACCGCGTTGACGGAAATTCTAAAATAAGGGCCGCGGCTAGACGCGTTTTTTGGCGCCGACGCCCTCATAGGCCTTTGGGGGAGGGAGGGGGAGGGGGGGGGGCTTTGAGGACCCCGAGTGGAGATGCTCTAAGTACGTCAGTAGTACTCAGCAGAGTAGCTTACTTAGCTAGTTGTACTGAACTGGGTCAATGAAACCTATATTATGTGGTTCAAGGCTAAAACATCATACATCCTCAAACGTTTATTAGGAGTATATGGATCGGTCATCGTCACCTTGTTCTACTAGTATGCTAGCACGTGCAACGCACGTAATCCATAATAATTTCATGTAATCCATGATAATTTACTCCATCAAAAGTGATGTTCTCATATGTCAAGATTGAAAATCTTCGAAAATCTTCCAAGCACGTGTAACTTTACATGGTGGTGCTCCTAGATAGAATTAAGGTCCATTATAATTTACTCAGCTAAAAGTTTGTTCCTGAATATAAGATAGAAAACTTTCAAACCTCTTCCAAATATCTGTACCTCTTCGTGGTTGTGCTCATAGCTGGAATGAAGGTCGCAATGGCACTTACCAAAGTATCTTGCTACTCGTCCCAATCAATAATGCAATGTTGTTTTCATAAACCATGTTAACCAAATAAGTAAGATGGAATAAACTGCGTAAAACTATAGTTTACAATTTTTGTAAATATTCATACCAAATCCCAATTTGCATCAAAATGGTTTTGCACCCCACACGACAAACAAACCACACGCGCGCACACACCACACTTCCACATGTCACTCTCAATATACCCATATTCATGTTCCCTTTTCCTCATCCTCTGTTATGGGGATCACTTCCAACTTCTCCCTAGCCTCTATTATGGGCTTCCACCTTAGAATCTGTCGAACGATGGAGCATGCCTCGTGAAAGAAATACTATCAAGGACTGACCCTTGCACAACGAAATGAAAAAATGATTATATTTCAGAGAGACATTGGGTAAACGAACATCCAGGTGATAATCAGAAAAAGTCACATGCCTAAACTTGAATTTTTAGTTCTGAAAACAAATAAAGATCTTCGCACTCAGCTGAAAATGAACATTAAAAGAAGATACACGGTTTACTACCAACTGAAGATTAAACCCCAAATATATAATTAAAACACGAACAATATCCTTAATTCTCGTATGAAGTATTACAAACAAATAGAAAATACAGAATACTATTACGAATCAAACTGGAAGGTGGCACTATTAGAAATCGACGGGTCAATAACAACATAAGTAAATATTACACTGGCAAACTGAAGACTGTAATAAGTTAAACAAGTTAAAAAATATCAAGCACTCATATCAAGCATGCATATATTGTAAATATTACACTGGCAAACTGAATACTATAATATTACTTTGTAGCCTTTGGTAACTCTATAGAATTGTGTTTACTATGCCATACACATATCAAGCACTCATATAGTAGCTTCAACTACTCTTTCTTTGTATACGTTGTAGCTTCTAGCTTCACCGTTCTGGTAGAAGCTCTTCACTTTTAGGCCCAGTTCTTTTGGTGGCTTCTCGCAGAAGCAGCCCACCCCCAGCTTTCTGGGGAAGCCGGTCCAAAAAATTTGCGAGGCTTCCAGATTTGTTTAACCTTAACTATTTTGGAAGCCTTGAATTTTTTTTAGACCGGCTTCCCCAGGAAGCTGGGGGAGGGCGGCTTCTTGGAGAAGCCCCTAAAAGAACTGGGCATTAGTATGATGAGAGGGATCCAAATTCAGCCTTCAACTGGATAGTGAGATGGACCATTTACCAACAAAGAGAACTTATGTCGCTGATGCCAAAGCCACAGAAAAGGAAGGCCAACTATCCAATGGAAACTGAGTTATGGAAATAAAACACAATTCTTGGAAAAGTTCCGCAACGTCAGCTGAGCTCCCTCAAACAACCATGTCACTGGAAACTGAAAAGCAAGGTAGCCCAAGGAAATTCACTGGCACTTCTTCCTATTCAATGCCTGAAATCAACTAAACTTTAAGGTTCAGCGTAGCCTTTGGAATGTAAATTATTCCATGACTAAAGCCTCAAACCTGAAGTGGAAGTTACTACATCACCAGTCATAACCGAAGAAAAAGTTGATGGGCTGACTGCTGTTGCAATAAAAGCTCGGTGTTGTTCACTAACTATGACAATCTATCAAGGGTTTTACTAACTATAAAACCATTTCAGAACTATAAAAGCTCTCTAGGTGTTGTTCACTACAAAATAGATGTAATAAAAAAGACATGGATATATAGAACACACCACCTCATCCATCGAAGGTGTAATAAAATATGCCTTATATTATATCAGGACTGAAAATCTTGCAGAATATAAATTAAACATGTGCATATCACAACTTAGTAGGAACAAAATGGTGCCGTTAGAGAGGGTGCAAGGAACGTGCCACTGAAGAGGCCCAAATTGTCAAGCTATTCAAGATCAGTAAAATGGTTCTGATAGAGAGGGTGCAAGGAACCTGCCACTGAAGAGGCCAAATTGGCAAGATATTCAAGGTTAGGGATTTCCACTGACTTGCATGTTAGCATTGCATCCTCCATAAAAATAGAATCATTAGACTGGCCAGGTAAGCTGCCATGTGACACCAATGTAGGCACAATAACAGGTACCGGGAGGAAGGGGGAACAAACATTCTCCTTCTGACATTATGTGCTATTTCTCCATCAAATTGGATTGAAGTTTGTTTTGTGTCAGAACTCCAATCTTTGTTCACACTGGGAAGGCTTGCAATATGACTCTCCTTCACATAATCTACTGGTATGAAATGATTCAATTTCTGCAATGTGAACATAGATTGGAGTTAGAACGAAATAAAATTAAAGTGTTTGTTGGTTACTTCGTACATCGCCTTTCAGGAACTTACAAGAGAAAGCATGAGTTAGAACATCCATATGCTGGCAGCGCTTCCTTGGACAATTTGAATACAGATTATGAGTTAGAATATCCATATGAAAATTGGAAAAAAATCATGTCATTGTTCGGATATACCTTTCCTACAGAATGGTTTCCATGTGTCAATAAGAAAAAATAGCTACAATCATGGTAATAATGTTTTTGACGATTTCCATTTTGGTTCTTCACCTTCCCTCATCCCTGGCTGTCATGGTCCTCCGAGTGTGCCCGCTGATCCAAAAAAAATCTGCACAATTGTTGTACATCAATGATGCGGTGTGAACTGAAACATTGTAATGAAGAAACCATATCTGAATCACAGAATGTTCTTGATATTGGAAGCATCGGTTTAAGTGGAAACATATACTATATGAAGTGGTAAGGCTGCAAGGAGGTAACACATAATAATGGAGAGATTTTGAAACCTCTTAAGCTCCTGCTAGCAAGCATGCAAAAGTGAGAATCCTGAATTTACCCAGGACGAAGGGTTGGTCCAGATTGTAACTAAATGGTCTAAAGGTAATAGTGAACTTAACAAAAGAAAATAAATATTTAAGATGCACTTTCATAAATGTGCTCATGGGAATTTATTAATCAATAGCGACGAAGGTAATGCTCAAATATCAATCGAGTTTTTTTCCTCTCATAGGTGATTGTAAGAATTAGGCATATTAATACAAAGTACTTTGTAGACATATCAATTGAGTAATCATGGTCCTGTTAAATAACACAATTCATAGATTTACAGTGACAAATTAAACTTATCTCTTTTAGCTGGTCGATGTCATAGTCCACCTCGAAGAAATGATAGCTCGGCATGTGGGCAAACCCGTCCTTGTCGTCCATGGCGATGGCCTCGTTGACGCGCGTGTCCCACACATACCACTCTGCCTTGAGGACAAGTTGGGCTTTGCATCTGGGTATGTGAGGTTCTCGTCCGCATGAAGAGCATAGTAACGAAAGATGTTGCTGAACATGAAGAGACGGTGAATCTGGGCATGAATCTCCCAGTTAGTAGATTCAAGTGAACTGGACAGTGATAGGCAATGCAAGACCAATAAAACAAACAACGCTAAGGGAGAAAATATAAACTACTCCCTCCGTCCCAAAATAGATGTCTTAGGTTTTTTAAAATTTGGATGAATCTATATACTAAATAGTGTCTAGATTCATCCAGATTTTGATAAATTTGATACATCTATTTAGAGACGGAGGGAGTAAATGGAATTATCTAAACCTCATGAAGTCCAAGTACTGTACAAACAAATGAAACCTGAAGTCTAGAAGGAAACCTAGAAGAATCTCTGAATTCCATAAGGTACCACAATCGTACATCCTTTCTCTTCAGAACATGGGATAAAAGACGCACCAGTAGACAGAAAAAAAAAGGCATAATACACGTGAATAATAAAAAGAATTAGGTTTCAACAAGCAATGTATATACTGAATATGGACAATCCTCGTCAAGGGTACATGCTAAGTAGAACTTCATATACATGGTAACAACACTGTAGATAAAAAAAATAGTAGTAGAACAATACTGAACGGCAATGAACAGAAAACAGAGTCGCGCCTCTTAACTGTTTTCTAGGAAGATTTGAGCGAAGCAGCAGGCTAGTAATGACATAGTGAATCCAAAGGGTCCATGATAAAAAAATAGTAGTCCCTCAGATCCAAATTAGTTGACTCAAATTTGTCACGATATGGATGAATCTGATAGTAAATCATGTCTGGATATAAACGAATCTAGACAAATCTAAGTCAACTAATTCGGGTCGGAGAAAGTACAAAACTGTACCTGCATGGCATGAACAAAGAACAGAGTCACACCTCTTAACTATGTTTAGGAATATTTCAGCGAGGCTGCAGGCTGCTGGCTACCTAGCAACAAGCGAACTGAGGCAATAGAGGCAATACACCCAAATAACCTCTTGAATTCAGCAACGCGGCTCAGAGAAGCTCCTTACCGCCAACAACAGAGTCCAATACAACATGCGAGAAGTGCATCTTGGAAGACCACAGGTTCCCAAATGCCGCGGCGGCAACCAGTGGAAGGGGTCGGCCATGGCGGGTGCGTCCATAAGGTGGAGGTAGTTCCCGGTGGACGACGGCAACATGGATGTCGAAAGCGTGAGAGGCATCCGGCGGCGTTGAGAGGTGGGGTATCAGGATTCAGGGGGAGGGTCCTCCGTCCCTTGTCCAATGATGTTGCACACGCTGCTCGGTGCCCGCTCGCTGCTGGTCGCTGGTAGTTGTACGGCCCGCTCGACGCTCAGCCGTAGTAACTTCCACGGATCGGACGCCGATCGGAGCCAACCGCGGCTGCCCTCTGCGCCCGTCGCTCTCGGTTGGCGGGGCGAAAGAGAGTTCAGGAGGGAGGGCGGAAGAGATGTGGGCAGATGGATCCCGGGGGTGGAGGGCGGCAGCAGGGGAGTCGGCGTTGTCATCTGTGAGAGGGGAATGGATGCGGCGTGCGGAGAGAACGATCCATGATCGTGATCGGATCGTGCGAGGAAGTTGCCTTTTTTCATGCGCACACTACGGGGCAGATTGCGGGTTGCGGCAGAGTTTTCAGTCCGTCCAACCTATTTACTAAGTGCACCCAAGAAAAATTGTAGGCTAATGTAATCCGTTAGATTTAGTTTACAGTGCCTAATCGTGCGGCGTAGCTTATCTGTGTATAATAGATGGGGTGCCTGTAGAAAAGTTCTTGTGGGGCTTTTATAAGTAGTAGAGATGACTACAGGCCGTGCTTAAAAACTATGTCCCCTTGTGGCGCAGCTAACGATTCCCTGCGTTGATGCCGCAATGCGCATCCTGGACTTGAAGATTGCAGCCATGTAGCTTTCCGTGACCGTGAGGTTCTCTTTGCTCTGCAACTAGAACACCTCTACATGTCTCCGATTGTTTATTTGGTTCCTACTCTGTAATCTGTCGCACTAGAAAGGACGCAGTTAATGTTTGCTGACGAGAATACAGTAAGTACCCGTGTAAAGGAACTGGGTGTACCCTCTGAAAGTTGCAATAGTAGTCGCCCAAGTATTGGCCCTTAAAGTAATGTCGATGGATACTTGTACTAAGAGAATTTGATCATAAAAAAAGAGAGTTTTTCCTGCATTTCAATGACCACATGACAGCCGTATTTTGCCAAAAAGTAGAGGAGATGATACAGTACCAAAGTATCACGTGACACTTTGATTGGAAAGAATTGTATTATAGGTAAAGTAAGGTGCAGGTCTAACCCTATGCTAAATGACATGAATCGTGATTTCTCCAGGCAAGAAAAAAGTGGCAGTAGCATCATTGTTACTAACTTGTAAAAAAAGTTCTAAGTCTGATCTTAGTTGGAATTTGCAAAACTTTTGTATCAAAATTCAAGATGAATTGTAGCTAAAGCAAGATCAGACATGCCAATATGGCATCAGTTAGAACATTCATGTGTATATCCTTCTTCGATGCATACATTTCAAAATGTAGGGATTGTCGTGGCAGTTAACAAATTGACGAGCAACAATGATGGGACGATGAACTTGTGATATATGCCACTGTTATGATTATTAATACCTTGTGAGACTTTTTAAGTATGTAATGGACCTATATATGCTCAATTGTCGATTATAATTGTGAATCGTTAGATTTGCATCGAGCCTTCGAGCCGGCTTGCGAACTTCACCGAGCTGGTTTGTCGAGCCCCGAGCCTAAGTAGCAAGGATTAGGCTTGGCTCGTCCGACCTACGAAGACCTACGAACAGGGCCGAGCCCGAGCCAAGCCTCGAGCCTCGAGCTTTGAATCCACCCATAGTTCCCGCGCCAACTCCGCCACGGCTCGCTGCGTGGTTCCAGGTCTATGTATGCAACGTATCTCGTATACATCTTGTCGTTCACGCTCGATCTGCTACGTGTGCTCCTCGGCTCCTTCTAAATTAATCATTAGGACTAGTATTCTTTTTCTTGGCATGCAGCTCCACGGTCTTTTTCCTCGGACCCGCCTCCTCGCATCGGATCTATATAAGAGCATCTTCACTTGTAATCCCCGTACAGCCTCCGACGCGGCCTCTTTTTTGCCCGTATAGGGAGCGTCGGCGCGATGTTGCCAAATGGAGGGCACCGGCTTCCAGCCGTGCCCCCCATAACAAAATTTATTTATTTTAAATTTAGGACAAATTTAGAGAAACAGTTTAAATTTAACAGAAGTTTACAAAAAAAACGCCATCTAATGGCGGCCACGGCCGATCCCAAGCCAGCGGTACATCCGGCGCGTGGAAGGACTAACCGCCCTCGTCGTCGATGTCGACAATGACGACGAGGCGCTGGCGCGCTCGGCCTGCTCGCCGCCGATCTGGCGGACCAATCGGGCGGCAAACTTCGTCGGTGGGCGGCGCGGCGTTGAAGGATGCTGCTCCGGCATCCTCGCCCGGAAATTCTTCCGGGTCTCGCCGTCCGCCACCGGAGCGCTGCCGCCTTGTACCGGCGGCGCCACTCCTTCTTGGGCTCGGGCTTGGGCCTGCCAGCGGCAGGCGAGGCGGCGTGGCGCGCGCTGCGGTGGCTCGCTGCCGTCCTTCACCGTCGGGAGCGCGAGGTAGCGCGGCGACGGCGAGGTGTACGGCGAGTACCACGCCTAGGATGTCGATGAGCGCAAGGAGGAGGAGGAGGAGGACGTGGACGGCGCGCGGCGGGGACCCCAGCGGTTGCTGGCGGCCTGCTGGCGATCATGCGGGATGCGCGGCGGCATCACCAACGGCGGGTTGTTATCATTAGCGATGTGCTCCAGGACCCAGGAGAGGGTCCGTCCCGGAGCGCTCCACCACCGCCTTCTTCGCTGTTGAAGTTGGCGGCGACCAACGCCGTCAGAGCTCGATCGTTTCGCGCTGCCGCGCGAAGAACGTCGCCCACGTCTGGAGGTTGTCGGGATCCCACTGGGGGTCGTTGCGCTCCTCGTCGGTGAGCACCCCCAGTAGTGCTCGTAGATCGCGGCTCTGCGGGCCGCGCCGGTGGGGATGGGCGGCACAGCGAGGCCGCCGCGGCTCACCACCCACCCCGTCGGGAGCCGGAAAGCTGGCGGGACGGGGTAGCCGTCGCTCCATAGCGCATGCGCCTCGTCGACGTGGAGCCAGAGGAGGCCAAACCCGTTGGCCGTCGCGCCGTCGTAGCCCGCCATCGCAGAGAGAGAGGGAGAAGAAGAAGACGTTTGGAGGAGATGGTGGAGCTAGCCGTCGAGGTAATGCGCTTGTGGCGGCAATGGAAACCGCCGCGGGTTTTTATACTAGGGAGGAGGGGGAGGCGAGCGGTGGGTATTAACGCTGCTCTACCCCTTTGACGGGACGCGTCGGCTGTACCGCCCGCTGCCGTTGGCTGGAAAGGCTGGGACGAGCAGTGATACATTGCAAATGTATCTATAATTTTTGATGTTCCAAGCTTAGTTTTATCCACTTTCTTGTGTTTTGTTCCAACTTTGGAGTACTTTTCATATGATTTCTTGGACTAACCTATTAACGAGAACCACAGTGCCAGCTGCCTGTTTTCTGCTATTTTTGGTTCCAGGAAAGTCAGAAAATGAATATTCTCGGAATTGGACGGGACAAAAGTCAAAGTGCCTATTTTTTCGGAAGGGATCAAGTGCCAGAATACGAGACGGAGAAGGGCCAGGGAGCCACCACACCACCTGGCCGTGCGGCCAGGCCTGGCCCGCGCCAGGGGGTGGTGTGGCCGCTCCCGGCACCCCCTCGGCCTCTCCTTCCGCCTATAAGTTGCCCTCGGGACGAAAACCCTAAGTACCCAATCAAAAATCCATGAAAGAGTCTGCAGCCGCCGTCATCTCCATCCCTAGACCGGGAGGGATCTGAAGCTCTTCCAGGCACCCTGCCGGAGAGGGGAATTCACCCTGGAGGCCTTCTTCATCACCATGCAAGCCTCTGGTGTGATGCGTGAGTAGTTCATCCTTGGACTACGGATCCATGTAGTAGCTAGATGGTTGGTTTCTCCTCCTTTATGCTTTCATGTTTAGATCTTGTGATCTCCGTTTATGATCAAGATCATCTATTTGTAATTCATACATGTTGTGTTTGCGGGGATCCGATGGATATTGAGATGCTATTTCAGATTGATTATTGATTCTATCATGTCTTTGTTATTTGAGATCTTGCATGCTTTCCGTTGTTAGTAGCTATCTTGGCCAAGTAGATGCTAGCAACTCCAAGAGTTAGTATTTATGCTCGATAGTGGGTTCATGCCTCTGGTAATCTAGGGAAGTGACAGAAATCTCTAAGGTACTAGATGTGTTGTTGGTACTAGGGAGAAAACAACAATCCTTTATTCATAGAACAATCGTATTGTTTACTTTACACGTAGTTCGTAAAGCAATAATCTGTTGCTTGCAACTTAATACTGGAGGGGGTTCGGATGATAACCTGAAGGTGGATTATTAGTCATAGATGCAGTTGGATGGCGGTCTATGTATTATGTTGTAATGCCCAATCAAGTCTCAGAGGAGTCAAGATGATTAGTATATGCATGTATTGCTTTCTCGGTGTTTGTCAATTGCCAAGATCTAATTTGTTCACCCAGCCTGTTATCTATCTAAGGAGAGCCACCTCTAGTGGACGCTGGATCCCGGTCCTGTGAGTTTACATACAATCTACAATCTTTTACTGCTTTGTGTTTACTTTCTGCAAACTATTACTTCTTTCCATTCGATACGTTTAATCCTCTGTTTTCCGCAAAACACGGTGAGATTGACAACCTCATCGCAAGTTGGGGACAAAGTTCTGTGGTTGTGTTGTGCAGGTCTCCACGTTGCTACTAGCACCGGTAGTGTGCCCTGCCAAAGCTTAGCTAGTAACACCTTTGGGGTGTTTCCTTGCTCCTATTGGTTCGATTAAACCTTGGTTTCATAACTGAGGGAAAACTTGCTGCTATATTCATCGTACCTTCCTCTTGGGGTTCCCAACAAGCTCTACGTCGAAAGTCGAGCGCATCAAGATTTTCTGGCGCCATTGTCGGGGAGTCAAGGACATCTTCACAAGGGGAGTCCCTCATAACCAATCTCTTTACTTTGTTGTTTTTGTTTTGCTTAGTTTCTTTTTGCTTTCTTTGCTTGTTTTGTTCTTCAAAAACACAAAAAATTGGTTCTACTTTTTTGCTTTCTTATTTGAAAACCCAAAAAAATGACTACTCTTGAAAACACTAAGTTGTGTGACTTCACTAGCACCAACAACAATGATTTTATGAGCACTCCCATTGCTCCACCTGTGGCTGAAAATACTTTCTTTGAGATAAAACCTGCTTTGCTCAATCTTGTTATGAGAGAACAATTTTTTGGTATTGGTAATGAAGATGCTGCTTCCCATCTAAATAACTTTGTTGAACTTTGTGAGATGCAAAAGCATAGTGATATAGATGGTGATATTATTAAGCTGAAATTGTTTCCTTTCTCTTTGAGAGGAAAAGCTAAAGAATGGTTGAATTCCTTAACTAGGAATAATATTGATTCTTGGACTAAATGCAAAGATGCTTTTATTGGAAAATACTATCCTCCTGCTAAGATTATATCCATGAGAAGTGAAATAATGAAGTTTGAACAACTTGATAATGAGCATGTTGCTCAAGCTTGGGAAAGAATGAAATATTTGGTAAAGAATTGTCCCACTCATGGACTGACTGCTTGGATGATCATCCAAACTTTTTATGCATGATTGAACTATTCTTCAAGGAACCTATTGGATTCAGCTGCTGGAGGTACCTTTATGACCATCACTTTGGGTGCTGCAACAAAACTTCTAGACAATATGATGGTTAATTATTCTGAATGGCATACTGAGAGAGCTCCACAAGGTAAGAAGGTAAATTCTGTTGAGGAAACCTCCTCCTTGAGTGATAAGATTGATATGATTATGTCTATGCTTGTTAATAGGAAAACCCATATTGATCCAAATAATGTTCCTTTAGCCTCTTTGGTTGCTTAAGAAGAGCAATTTGATGTGAACTTCATAAGAAATAACAACTTTGGCAACAATGCTTATGGTAATAATGCTTATAGGAACAATTTTGGTAACAACAATTATAAGCCATATCCTCCCAACAATGGTAATGCTTATGGAAATCCTTACAACAATAATAAGAGTGCTCCCTCTGAGCTTGAAGTTATGCTTAAAGAGTTTATTATTAAACAAACTACTTTCAATAAAACTATTGAGGAAAAACTCTCTAATGCTGAAAGAAATATAACATCTTTGGCTGAAGCTCAATCTACTTTGAATAAAATGGCTGCTAAACCTGAAACTAATGAGAATCCCTTTACAGCTACTAATGCCATACAAGTAAGAAATGATGAAAATGTTAGACTATTAGCTGAATTACATGCTAAGTGGGAAAGGGAAGATGAAATTGCTAGAAACATTAGTGTTTCTACTATTACCACCACTAGTGTTGAGGCTAGCAATAGTTCTACTACTTTAGATGATAAAGTTGATTTTGATCTTGATGGTTGCAACATCTCTGAAGTTATTAAGTTCCTACAAAAGCTTGCTAAAAGTCCTAATGCTAGTGCTATGAACGTGGCTTTTACAAAACACATTACCGATGCTCTCATAAAGATTAAGGAAGAAAAGATGAAACATAAAGCTTCTATTCCTATAAAACAAGAAGATGGTTAGGAACCCATCATTAATATGAAAGTGAATGACTTTGATTTCAAAGCTTTGTGTGATCTTGATAGTAGTGTTTCTATTATGCCTAGAAGGATTTAAAATATGCTTGATTTGCCTCCTCCTTAATATTGTTATTTGAATGTCCCACTTGATGCTAATGCTAAAAAGAAACTCATGGGGAGTCTTAATGATGTTCTTATTATGGTTAACGATTCCTATGTCCCCGTTGATTTCTATGTTTTGGATGTTGAATACAATGCTTCTTGTCCTATTACTTTAGGAATACCTTTTCTTAGAACTGTTGGTGCCATCATTGATATGAAAGAAGGCACCATTAAATATCACCTCCCACTCAAGAAAGGTATAGAACACTTCCCTAAAAAGAGAGAAAATATTTCTTTTGCTTCTCCTATGAAAACAAAATTTGGTCTTAATGCTTCTTCATTTGAGAACACTTGATTCTTTCTTTGCTAATTATGCCTAACTTAAAGGCGTTAAAGAAAAGTACTTGTTGGGAGATAACCCAAGATTTTTAATCCCAGATGCCTGTTATGCCATACCTCGCAATCCCAGGATTACCATTTTTGCGAGACATAACGGATTGGATATCACAGTACATCATCCATTACAAACCATACATAAGGTCTTACACAAATAAGGATCTCATGATCCAGTCTTTAATACAACATGCAGCGGAAATAAAAGGTAAGCGTAGCAGTAGGGTGCATCTTCAGGGGCACAGGCAATGCTGACGAAGGCAGATAATCCTAGTTATCATAGTCGTCCTGCTGGCCATCATCTTGATAGTCTCCTTCATAGTCTGGCCATGAGAATAGTCAGGGACAAAATCCATGAGTACTCTTTAAGTACTCGCAAACTACTATTAACAGGTACTATAGTTCTAAGTTAAAGTGCTAAATCTAAGTTTAACTACAAAGTTAAGTTTGAAACCTAAGCTGAGTTCTGAAGCAAAGAAAGATAAAGTAAAGTTCTAGAATCACTTAAGTTGAGAAGCTATTGTCATAAACACAACCCTGTTGTGGTCAAGTCAAGATTCATCCTTCATTTCAAGTTATTTAGAAAACATATGACAACGAAACAGTATGGCCATTCCAACTGTCCATAACCGCAGACGCGGCTATTCGAATAGTTTAACACTCTGTAGAGGTGGTACACTTTCACCACAAGATTCGATACATCTGTCAGGGATAACCCTGAATCATCATACTTAGTATGCATATAATCAAACATAACCTTCCCTTTACACACCCTAGTATAAGAACCTCTCCTATGAGCATGGCCTCCCAACCATGACCATTAGTCATCTTGGGCACTGCATAGGTGGACATCATGAGAGGTAGCCTCAGCTCAAACCTCTCCCACGAGGGAACTAATACTAATGCATATAAATTTCCAGCTAAGCCTTACCCAATTCAGGTAATGTGGTTGTACGGTAAATTTGGAATGGTATCGCATCCGAATCCAACCATCAGTTTTATAAAAGGGTTAAGGCTCATGCCTTATCATTTTCATCATCATAAACCAGTTGTGTTTCTCAACACATGTCAAAACATCTCAATATAATGACTCATCATTCCAAGGTTTTCACAATTCATTTTCACCAAGTGTTCCCATCTAAAGTGACTCAAGTTTTTGATCTACTCTAAACTACTAAGTTAAGAGTGTTCACTAAGGTGGAAGTGATGGGTTCAATCTCATGCCATAGAATGACATCTAAAGGTTTCTAAATAGGTCAACTTTTACTTTTTATGCTACCTTCAAAACAAGTAAGGGACTTTGTGTAAACTAAAGGAGGTAACACTTGTAAACCAAGACTTGGGGTAACTAATAGTTAAAAGGGTGTGATCAAAGCATGCTTAAGGCATCCTTGCTAAACCATCTAGTTTGATCCTAGCTTGCTAAGTACTAAACTTGCAAGGGTTAACTTGACACTAATAGCTTGCACTGTTAATGGTGGCTTGCCTTGGTGGGTGCAGTGGTTGAAGTTTTCTTTCTTCTTCTTCTTCTTCTTGGTAGAACTCCTCCTCCTCGTAGACTTGGTCGGTACTATCGTCTATAAATACATACGGAGTACACAATCACCAAACAATACTTAACTAGGCTAGATATCTTTCTAAGACACACAATTGATGATCTATTATCATCACAAGCATCACAAGTTTAAATCTCTAGTTTCATTCTTTTTAATTTAGAAAACTAATTTCTACTCATTGAAAAATTAACTAAGATTTAATATTCACCACTTAAAATATGGGATCATGTGGAAACATGTCATCACCACATATTCTGACATGTGGGAATGAGATGTAAAGGTTGGATCAAAATTACTTTGGTTTAAGTTCAATATGTAATGATTTAAAGTGACTAGAAATGCCTATAAAGCATTATTTTGGTACTAGTCCAAAGTCACTGCATGTAAACCTTAATATTATTGCATCTTTAGATAGATATGGTCAAATGTGATTTTTGAGAGTTGGAATCAACTCAAAAGCTAACTTGGTTGATTTTATAAAAATGTTGCAAAGTGCAAATGCTTCTGTTTTGTTATTTTTATTAGGAGAGATCTATAACTCTAATTGAATTAAATCCAACGGTCTTGGATAGATTACTTCAATACCTTTCAAACAAAATTAGTTTCATGCAATTTGGATTTATAAATCTCTCTGAATGGATTTTCAAACCAGGGGACAGAAACTAGATTCAAATAAAAAGAAAAAATCCAAATTTGAACGGTTGGGCTAGCGCGGGAAAGAACTTGGGCCAGCCCAGTGGCGCTCCACGGCGCGGGGCTCAGCTGACAGGGGGTCCCGCTTGTCAGTGGGTCTTAACATGCGAAATGGTACACGCGCTATGGGCCGTAGGATTAGAACTGGGATCTACGGCTAAGGGTCGTCGTCGACGACGAACAGGTCACCGGCGAGTTCGAACCCTAGCGGCTCGGTGGGGGTCTGCTGGGGATGTACCAGGGCTCCAGCGGGGTTGACGAGGCGGGCAAACGAACTGGTGGTCGACGGCGAGGCGAGGCGCGATTGCGGCGGAGCTTGGGGTACCCTAAATCGCAGGCGCCCTTTTCCTCCTGCTGCGGCTGCTCCGGCTCCAATTCCGGCGAGGCAGAGCTCGCTTGGCTCCAGCGAGAGGTGGGTGAGGTTCAGTGAGAGGTGGGGAGTGAGTGGGTGTAGAGAGAAGAGGCTAGGGAGGCCGGTTTATATAGGCCCGACGGTGAGACCGAAGGGTATGGGCAGGCGACTCCGGCGACACGGCTACGGGCGGCTAGCGGCATGGCGGAGGGTGGCGATCGACAGGCGGTCTCCTGGCGGTGCTCTAGGAAGTGAATGCGAGCGTAGGGGCTCTAAGCGGCAGAGGCGGCGGTGTCCATGGCGAGCGGTGGCTGTGGTGCGTTGGGCGGCGAACGGAGGTGTCCGGGGTGTTCCCTGGGTCGTGGCGGAGCGGTGGGCGCAGGCTGCGGTCGAGCGACGGCTTGTGCACGCGGGGACAGAGCATGCTCTGCGGGCGGCGTCGGCATGGTCGACCAGCTCCGGGCGCGGCGGTTCCTGGCCGCTCTGCTCTCTGTCTCTGGCCTGGGGCTGGTTGGACGGTGGAGGTGGACCACTGGCAACTTGCTAGACATGGTGAGAGAGGCTGGAGAGGGCTGCTGCTGCGAGTGCACGGTCGGACGGCGAGGAGTGGCTCGGCATGGCAATGCAGTGCAACTAGGAGGTAGGGGATGTGCTGGTGTGGGTTTGGTTAGGCTTGAGGGGGACAAAGATGATCAAAGCACTTCAAATTTTCTAGACAATATCAGCCCAAACAATAATAGTTAGGCCACAATGATCTTGCCAGCAAGGTGTTTGACAAAATGGCCGAAAGAGAAAGTTTTGAATTTTGGTTTCAAAATTTTTGAGTGATCTCCACTAGTGCTAGGTAGTCTCTGGTTGCAAGGGTTTTGAAAGTGGAGCTTGTTTGAATGGTTTTTGAAAAAGTGGGATCTTACCATATGAAATAGATTCAATTTTGAACTGTCATTTAAAATTAGCATTTGAAAGCTTTTTTGCAGATCACAAGGTGGGCCTTGGTACCTCATTATATGTACTAGCAAGGGGTGTAAAGATCCACACATGTTTCTGTTAAGTTTTGAGTACTAGGAATGCCCCAAGTAGGCATGAGAGTTAATTTGGCCAAAATGACCATTCACTTCAAATATTCATTTTAAGTTATTTTTCTTTGGGAAAAGTTTGGGAGTGACTTAGATGATGTTTAATTCACCTAAGAAACATTTTACAACCATTGGATCACTTAAACAAGGCACTTCAATTCAACTCCTATTTTAAATGCACACACATATGAATGCTTTCATTTTTAATTTGGAAAAGTTTTTGTTAACCCTATTTTTGGATGATTTGATCTTGATAAGCTTGGATTAAAATTTTGGGATGTTACAAACCTTCCCCCCTTAAACAAAATCTTGTCTCGAGATTTACAAGGAAAACTAGGAACTAAAGAGATCTGGGAACTCTGTCCTAATGTAATCTTCTCGCTCCTAAGTAGCTTCCTCCTCGGTATGGTTGCTCCACTGGATCTTGAGAAACTTGATGCTCCTGGTCCTGGTGGTTCTGTAGGCTTCTTCTAAGATACGGATGGGTACTTCCCTATAGGTCAGGTCATTGTTGTTTTCCATAGCTCTGTGATCGATATTCTTGAAAACTTGAGTCTTCTCAGGCACTTCCAAGCATTTGCGAAGTAACGAGATATGGAACACATTGTGGATGGCTGACATCTCTTCAGGCAGTTCCAGTTGATACGATACTTCTCCTCGGCGGTTCAGAATCTTGAAAGGTCCGATATATCTGGGGGCTAACTTTCCCTTTAGACTAAAGTGTTGAGTTCCCTTCAATGGTGAAACTTTGAGGTATACAAAATCTCCGACATTGAAAGTCAGGTCTCTCCTTCGCTTGTCAGCATAACTCTTCTGTCTAGATTGGGCGGTCTTGAGGTGCTCACGGACTTTGTGAACTTTCTCTTCTGCTTCTCGGAGAATGTCGGGTCCAAAGATCTGACTCTCTCCTACTTGCGATCAATTTAAAGGGGTATGACACTTTCTTCCGTATAGGAATTCAAATGGTGCCATCTGCAAACTAGCTTGATAACTGTTGTTATATGAGAATTCTGCAAAAAGGCAGGCAGTCTTCCCATTTTGATCCGTATTCCAACACACAAGCTCTAAGCATATCCTCTAAGCTCTGGTTGACTCTCTCAGTATGTCCATCTGTTTATGGGTGATACGCGGTACTGAAGTTCAACTTGGTTCCCAATCCTTCCTGAACTTTCTGCCAAAATCTCGAGGTAAACTGGGTTCCTCGATCTGATACTATGGTCTTGGGGGTTCCATGCAGACTAACAATCCTAGCAATGTACAGTTCTGCTAACTTCGCACTCTGGTAGGTTGTCTTAACAGTTATGAAGTGGGCTACCTTGGACATTCTATCAACAATGAGCCAGATTGAGTCATTTCCCCTACTAGAAGTAGGTAAACCGGTGATAAAGTCCATTCCGACGGAATCCCATTTCCATTCCGGAATCTGCAATGGTTGTAACAAGCCGGCAGGTCTCTGGTGCTCTGCTTTGACTCTTTGACAGATGTCACACTTGGCGATGTAGCTTTCGATCTCTCTCTTCATCTTGTGCCACCAAAATTGCTCTTTCAAATCCTGGTACATCTTTGTTCCTCCGGGGTGGATAGAATAAAGAGTATCATGAGCTTCCTTCATGATAATTTCCTTCAGCTCCGAATCTACTGGCACACAGATACGTCCTTTGTACCACAGTACTCCTTCTTCGTCTTCGGTGAATCCAGGTACCTTTCTTGTACCAATACGACGTTTGATTCCCTCTATACTTTCATTCCCCTTCTGGGCTTCCTTGATTTAGCTAATCAAAGTGGGTTGAAGTTCAATGCTAGCTAAGAATCCTTTGCTAACTAACTCAGTCCTAAACTGCTCCAACTCCTCATACAAACTTGGTTGCTTCTCCTTGATCATGGTGTTAAGCTTACACGGCAATCTGCTAAGAGCATCCGCTACCACGTTGGTTTTGCCGGGGTGGTAGTGAATGTCAAGGTCATAATCCTTGATTAACTCTATCCATCTCCTTTGTCTCATATTCAGCTCCTTCTGAGTGAAAATATATTTTAAGCTCTTGTGATCTGAGTAAATCTCACAGCGATTACCCATCAAATAATGACGCCATGTCTTCAATGCTAGAACCACAGCTGCTAGCTCAAGATCATGGGTCGGATAGTTCTGCTCATGCTGCTTCAGTTGTCGAGACATATACGCGATGACTTTGCCTTCTTGCATCAATACACATCCTAGGCCAATCTTGGATGCATCACAATATACATCAAACGGCTTCTTTATGTCTGGCATGATCAATATTGGGGCTGATATCAATCTCTTCTTCAGCTCCTGAAAACTGGCTTCACATTTGTCGGTCCATTCAAACTTCTTGTCCTTCTTCAACAATTGGGTCATGGGTCGGGCGATGCTCGAGAATCCTTCTACGAACTTGCGGTAATATCACGCTAATCCAAGAAATGCACGGACTTGGGTTTGAGTGGTTGGGGCTTCCCATTCTTCGACATCTTTGATCTTGGCGGGATCAATAGAGACTCCTCCGGCAGACACAATATGTCCTAGGAATCCTACTTCTTTCAGCCAAAACTCACACTTGCTGAACTTGGCATATAACTGATGCTCTCTCAGGGTTTCTAGGATGATTCTCAGATGTTGCTCATGCTCTTCTTCTGACTTGGAGTAGATAAGGATGTCGTCGATGAACACAACTACAAACTTATCTAGGAAATTCATAAAGATCTTATTCATGAGATTCATGAAATAAGCAGGGGCATTGGTTAATCCAAAAGACATAACCGTATACTCGTATAAACCATAGCGAGTAGTAAAGGCGGTCTTCGAATATCCGCTACGAATCTTAAGTTGGTGATAACTAGTCCTAAGATCAATCTTTGAGAATACCGAGCTCGATCAACTGATCAAATAGATCCTCTATCTTTGGCAAAGGGTACTTGTTCTTGATGGTGATGTCATTCAAATTTCATGTCTGTAATGGACGGTTGCTTCCATCTTTCTTGTCGATGAATAACCGGTGATCTCCATGGCGATGCGCTGAATCAAGCCTGTTGCTAACATGGCATCCAACTGCTTCTTCAGTTCCACTAACTCTGAGGGGTTCATGCTATAGGGTCTCGGGGCTATAGGTCCGGTTCTGGGGATTAGTTCGATAATGAACTCAATATCCCTATCCGGGGGCATACCTGGCAATTCATCTAGGAATATGTCAGGTATTCACAGACTACTCTGACTTGGTCTATGGTGGGCAGGGATACACTCTTGTTGCACTTGAATTGACGGGGTAAGGTTTAAGAGATATGCTCTACTGTTACTCCAGAACAATTGGTCATGTTGATGGCTTTCTTAGCACAGTCTATCAATCCTTTATGCCTTGACATCCAGTCCATACCTAGTACTACTTCCAATCCTTTGGTTCCAAGTACAATTAGGTTGGCATAAAAATCTATCCCATGTATTCTGATAGGTACAACTTTGCAAATTTTTCTAGCCTTTGTAGTTGAACCGGGGATTTGAACTATCATGACATGCTTCAGGTTGGTTGGGTGAATCTTACTAGTGCATGCAAATTCTTCGGTGACAAATGAATGCGATGCTCCAGAATCAAACAATACTCTTGCTAAAACTGAGTTGATAGAAAACATACCCAGCACTACATCTGGCGCTTCTTGGGCTTCTTCTGCGTTCATGTGGAAGAGACGACTGCTATGCGGTTGTGAGGGTTCCCAGGGCAAATCTCCTTCCTGGTTGAACATGACGCTGCTGCTGAGCTGGGGCATTCACAGGGGCATTGGCGGCAGTCTTCTTGGGACACTCATTGGAGTAGTGACCCTTCACTCCACACTCGAAACAAGTGATCTGGGACTTGTCCTTGACTGCGACAGGCACAACATTGCTGACAGTTCTGGGTGCAGTGTTGTTGTTGTTGTTGCTCTTGGGAGGTGCACGGTTGAAATTTTTGGCATTACCGGAGTTGTGATTGTTTCCTCCGAACTTCACATTGCCTCCGCTACGGTTAGGGTAGCTTGGACGAGACGTTGGGGGTCGGTTGTTCCTTGGTGCATATCCTGGTCAGGGGTTGGGACGGTACTTCGGTGACCATCGGATCTGCATCGCTGCATCATAGGACGCTTGTGGTTGTTGTTTGCCTGGTTAATCTTCCATTCCATCTGAATGGCAGAGTCGACTAGCTCTTCGAGATCCTGGAAACGGATGTTGACGAGACGTCGCATCTCATCATGCAGTCCGTTCAAGAATCTCTCCTTCTTCTTGGCCTCTGTGTTGATCTCATCAGGTGCATATCTGGCAAGTGACAGGAATCTGTCATGGTACTCCACCACAGTCATTCTTCCTTGCTTCAATTC
Organism: Avena insularis; assembly: GCA_023614405.1. NCBI lineage: Eukaryota > Viridiplantae > Streptophyta > Magnoliopsida > Poales > Poaceae > Avena > Avena insularis. The sequence continues at coordinate 114,736,004 of CM042688.1, read as the reverse complement.
AGGGAATTCATCTCTCATCCTATTGACGAGACCTTGCGGTACGTGGGTGCGGCTGAACTTGACTTTGAATGCTTCCCATGTCATAACCTGGCCGTGGTTCATATTGTGGATGCTATTCCACCAAGCTCTAGCATCTCCCGCTAGATAGTGGGTGGCGAAGAGAACTTTCTCATTTTCATCAACTCCTGTAACTTCGAGGTTGTTTTCCATGGTCTGTAACCAGTCATCCGCATCTAATGGGTTTTCAGATTGGTTAAAGATTGGGGGATTGGTATTCTGAATTTTTTTGAGTTTGGATCCATGGTGATCCCGATTTCCATGTCCTTGGTTGTTGAGAGCCATTTGGGCGATCTGCTGCAATGTTGCTAAGTTGGCTTGGCGCTCGACCCTACTTGCTTCACGGTCTGCGATGAGATTCTGCAAGATCTGTAGCATTGGGTCCTGCGACGAGTTGCTCCCTCCTTGGTTTCCACGAGTCATCTGAAGATTGAGATAGATATAGGGGTAAGAGGGAAATTCTAAGGTTCATGGTTTTGGGTTTTCAAAGCTAAAACTTTGAGTTAGACTTAGGTTTTTCAACTAACTTCATTTTCATTTATGCAAGCAAGCACACGATACAACACACACCACAACAAACAAAGGAAAGCAGATGGTTTGAAGAACCATTCTGCCAGCTACGATACAGTGGGACCGATACAACTCATGCTACGACGGTGCTCTAGTGCATCTACCCATCGTCGATGAAGTCAGAGTCCTCATCATCAGTGTAGAAGTCCACAACATCCTCCTCCAGAAAGTCATCATCGTTGCTGAGGTAAGAATCCATGTCTCCCTTGATATCTTCACCCTCATCTTCTTCTTCCTTGGTGGCAAGCTGAGCTTCCTGCTCCTTGACGGTCTTCTCGAGGTCGGCCACCTTCTTGCAAAGACGGGCGATGGTGCGATCCTTCTTTGCACGCTGGCGGCAAAGAGACTGGCGATCTTGGACGAGCAGTGTGAAAGTCTGGGCCTTCTGGTCAGCGATGGCACGATTCTGGTTGGCTAACTCCCTGGCATTGTCCGGGCCGTTGTCTCGACGGCAAAGAAGAAGTCAAGATTCTCCACTTGACGCCTCAATTCGGGGTGACTTGGCATCTCCATCGGCATTCCCATGAAGTCACGTCTTGCATAGTGGGCAAAACGGGTTCCTTGGATCTTGTTGATGCTGAGGGCACATAGACATGCGAGAGCTTCATGCATTGCCCTGGCTAATCCATCTAGCCAGTTGTTCTCTCTCACGGAGAACTGAATTCTCCCGGAAGTGGGTGCTTCGATGCTTCCTCTAATATCTGTGATGACTATCCACTGTAGGTCTCCTCCTGGGGGTCCTGGAAGTTGAGCTCCAAGAAACTCCGGGTGCGGGCGTCCTAGTAACTCCGATAGTGAATCCAGATCCCTCTCGAAGATCAGCTGACCTCCGTTTCCCAACTGGTAGAACTTGCTGAACTGAGTCTCCATCTACAAGAATTAAGGATGAGGAAATTAGTGAAGTGATCAAGTGTGTCAAGTTTTAAGTGGTAATGTAAGAATTTTGAGGAACATGAACTTTTGAGAAAGAATGAGTTCACAAGGATAAGAGAGGAAATAGTTTTTCATAAATACTCACTTTTGTTTTGAAGCTAAGTTTTTGGTTTGGACGTCCATTCTAACTAGGGTCTCCTATGGTCAGGATGGCTCTGATACCAACTTGTCAACACCCGGATTTTTAATCCCAGATGCCCGTTATGCCATACCTCGCAATCCCAGGATTACCATTTTTGCGAGACATAACGGATTGGATATCACAGTACATCATCCATTACAAACCATACATAAGGTCTTACACAAATAAGGATCCCATGGTCCAGTCTTTAATACAACATGCAGCGGAAATAAAAGGTAAGTGTAGCAGTAGGTCCATCTTTAGGGGCACAGTAATGCCGATTTAATGAGATAGTCCTAGTTATCATAGCCGTCCTGCTGGCCATCATCTTGATAGTCTCCTTCATAGTCTGGCCATGATAATAGCCAGGGACAAAAGCCATGAGTACTCTTTAAGTACTCGCAAACTACTATTAACAGGTACTATAGTTCTAAGTTAAAGTGCTAAATCTAAGTTTAACTACAAAGTTAAGTTTGAAACCTAAGCTGAGTTCTGAAGCAAAGAAAGATAAAGTAAAGTTCTAGAATCACTTAAGTTGAGAAGCTATTGTCATAAACACAACCTGTAGGTCAAGTCAAGATTCATCCTTCATTTCAAGTTATTTAGAAAACATATGACAACGAAACAAGATGGCTATTCCAATCATCCATAACCACTTGACGGCTATTCGAATAGTTTGACACTCTGCAGAGGTGGTACACTTTCACCACAAGATTCAATACATCTATCAGGGATAACCCTGAATCATCATACTTAGTATGCAGATAATCAAACATAACCTTCTCTTTACACACCCTAGTATAAGCACCTCTCCTATGAGCATGGCCTCCCAACCATGACCATTAGTCATCTTGGGCACTGCATAGGTGGACATCATGAGAGGTAGCCTCAGCTCAAACCTCTCCCACGAGGGAACTAATACTAATGCATATAAATTTCCAGCTAAGCCTTACCCAATTCAGGTAATGTGGTTGTACGGTAAATTTGGAATGGTATCGCATCCGAATCCAACCATCAGTTTTATAAAAGGGTTAAGGCTCATGCCTCATCATTTTCACCATCATAAACCAGTTGTGTTTCTCAACACATGTCAAAACATCTCAATAGAATGACTCATCATTCCAGGGTTTTCACAATTCATTTTCACCAAGTGTTCCCATCTAAAGTGACTCAAGTTTTTTATCTACTCTAAACTACTAAGTTAAGAGTGTTCACTAAGGTGGAAGTGATGGGTTCAATCTCATGCCATAGAATGACATCTAAAGGTTTCTAAATAGGTCAAGTTTTATACTTTTTATGCTACCTTCAAAACAAGTAAGGGACTTTGTGTAAACTAAAGGAGGTAACACTTGTAAACCAAGACTTGGGGTAACTAATAGTTGAAGGAGTGTGATCAAAGCATGCTTAAGGCATCCTTGCTAAACCATCTAGTTTGATCCTAGCTTGCTAAGTACTAAACTTGCAAGGGTTAACTTGACACTAATAGCTTGCACTGTTAATGGTGGATTTCCTTGGTGGGTGCAGTGGTTGACGTTTTCTTCTTCTTCTTGGTAGAACTCCTCCTCCTCGTAGACTTGGTCGGTACTGTCGTCTATAAATACATACAGAGTACACAATCACCAAACAATACTTAACTAGGCTAGATAGCTTTCTAAGACACACAATTGATGATCTATTATCATCACAAGCATCACAAGTTTAAATCTCTAGTTTCATTCTTTTTAATTTAGAAAAGTAATTCTACTCATTGAAAAATTAACTAAGATTTAATATTCACCACTTAAAATATGGGATCGTGAGGACACATGTAATCACCATATATTCTAACATGTGGGAATGAGATGTAAAGGTTGGATCAAAATTACTTTGGTTTAAGTTCAATATTTAATGATTTAAAGTGACTAAAAATGCCTATATAGCATTATTTTGGTACTAGTCTAAAGTCACTGCATGTAAACCTTAATATTATTACATCTTTAGATAGATATGGTGAAATGTGATTTTTGAGAGTTGGAATAAACTCAAAAGCTAACTTGGTTGATTTTATAAAAATGTTGCAAGGTGCAAATGCTTCTCTTTTGTTATTTTTATTAGGAGAGATCTATAACTCTAATTGAATTAAATCCAACGGGCTTGGATAGATTACTTCAATACCTTTCAGACAAAATTAGTTTCATGCAATTTGGATTTATAAATCTCTCTGAATGGATTTTCAAACTAGGATACAGAAACTAGATTCAAATAAAAAGAAAAAAAATCCAAATTTGAACGGTTGGGCTAGCGCAGGAAAGAACTTGGGCTGGCCCAGTGGCGCTCGGCGGCGCGGGGCTCAGCTGACAGGGGGTCCCGCTTGTCAGTGGGTCTTAACACGTGAAACGGTACGCGCGCTATGGACCGTAGGATTAGAACTGGCATCTACGGCTGAGGGTCGTCGGCGGCGACGAACAGGTCGCCGGCGAGCTCGAACCCTAGCGGCTCGGTGGGGGTCTGCTGGGGACGTACCAGGGCTCTAGCGGGGTCGACGAGGCGGGTAAACGAACTGGTGGTCGACGGCGAGGCGAGGCGCGGTTGCGGCGGAGCTTGGGGTACCCTAAATCGCAGGCGCCCTTCTCCTCCTGCTGCGGCTACTCCGGCTCCAATTCTGGCGAGGCAGAGCTCGCTTGGCTCCGGCGAGAGGTGGGGAGTGAGTGGGTGTGGAGAGAAGAGGCTAGGGAGGCCGGTTTATATAGGCCCGACGGTGAGACCGAAGGGTATGGGCAGGCGACTCCAGCGACATGGCTACGGGCGGCTAGCGGCATGGCGGAGGGTGGCGATCGACAGGTGGTCTCCTGGCGGTGCTCTAGGAAGTGAATCTGGCGTAGCGGTGGTATGTGGGCGGGCTGCGTATGGCGCGGCGGCGGGCGTGTCCATAGCGCGGTGGCTGTGGTGTGGTCGTGGGGGCGAACGGGGGTGTCTGGGGTGTTCCCTGGGTCGTGGCGGAGCGGTGGGCGCGGGCTGCGGTCGAGCGGCGGCTTGTGCACGCGGGGACAGAGCGTGCTCTGCGGGCGGCGTCGGCATGGTCGACCAGCTCCGGGCGCGGCGGTTCCTGGCCGCTCTGCTCTCTGTCTCTGGCCTGGGGCTGGTTGGACGGTGGAGGTGGACCACTGGCAACTTGCTAGACATGGTGAGAGAGGCTGGAGAGGGTCACTGCTGAGTGCACGGTCGGCGAGGAGTGGCTCATGGCAATGCAAAGGCAACTACGAGGTAGGGGATGTGCTGGTGTGGGTCTGGTTAGGCTTGAGGGGGACAAAGATGATCAAAGCACTTCAAATTTGCTAGACAATATCAGCCCAAACAGTAATATTTAGGCCACAATGATCTTGCCAGCAAGGTGTTTGACAAAATGGCCGAAAGAGAAAAAGTTTTGAATTTTGGTTTCAAAATTTTTGAGTGATCTCCACTAGTGCTAGGTAGTCTCTGGTTGCAAGGGTTTTGAAAGTGGAGCTTGTTTGAATGGTTTTTGAAAAAGTGGGATCTTACCATATGAAATAGATTTAATTTTGAACTGTCATTTAAAATTAGCATTTGAAAGCTTTTTTGCAGATCGCAAGGTGGGCCTTGGTACCTCATTATGTTAAGTTTTGAGTACTAGGAATGCCTCAAGTAGGCATGAGAGTTAATTTGGCCAAAATGACCATTCACTTCAAATATTCATTTTGAGTTATCTTTCTTTGGGATAATTTGGGAGTGACTTAGATGATGTTTAATTCACCTAAGAAACATTTTACAAGCATTGGATCACTTAAACAAGGCACTTCAATTCAACTCCTATTTGAAATGCACACACATATGAATGCTTTCATTTTTAATTTGGAAAAGTTTTTGTTAACCCTATTTTTGGATGATTTGATCTTGATAAGCTTGGATTAAAGTTTTGGGATGTTACAATGATTATGGCCATTATTTCTCTCTTAGTTTGTCGCTTCCAGTCTTTTGCTAGCCTACACAACCAAGTATGAGTTCCACTCATCCATCCAACTCCCTAAACCAAGTTATTCCAAAGAGTCCACCATACCTACCTACTAGCTTATGCTATTCCAAGTATATTCATGCTTTTGTTTACCTTCCACTTGTTATGAGAAAACTAGTGATTAAAGCTCTCACGAACTTGATGGCACACTTTACTTTACTTGCCCTTAATAAACTTGAACCATTGTGTCTTCTATGTTGTATATGCTTGCACTTATTTGTTGGAAATTAGCAGAACCATGCTTTCATGGGGAACGCTTTCAACATTGCACTTTGTACTTGTACCTAGTTGATATCATGCTCTTTTGTATATGGATGTTGTCGGTGTGAAATGAAAGGGGAGCTTGTAAGTCCATGGAGTTATGTATATATGTTAGAGAAAGCTGGGTCATTGGTTCAATCCATGCTGACATGGTGGAAACCTGCAGCGTAACCATAATGAGCTGTCTATGAAGCATTCTTCTTATAAAAAAAGAGTCCTATATTGAGAAAAAAAATAAAAAAATGAGATACTATGAAAAGAGGAAAGAGAGAAAAAAAGCACCATATTCCCATGGTAAATAAGAAGAATGATGTGATGCTCGTTGTCTGCTTGCCTTGTCATTTTGATATGGGGATTCTTCCGTATCATCGGGCAAGGGGTACCCCGTTGGCGGTTCTCAATGATACACATGTACTTACGATGACAAGAACTTACAGGTGACTAAACTTGAGTAGCATGAGGAGCGGCCCTCGTATACAAGGGACATGCGATTTCTGACTTATACTTCATCAAGCATGTACACCATAGTTTGTTCACTTTAACCTTAATGACTTAAAGATGCTTATGATAGGGGCAATGAGAGCTGAAAGCTATTAAGTACCATAATTTTTGAAAGCTCTTTATGAGACTTGAATCCCTACTTCCTTTTACAAAAGGCCTTTCTTCCACCATTATATTGAGTCTCCACCTTCTATCTTTATGCACCTACTTTGAGAGCATAGTGGCTATTCTTAGTTCTATGTGCATTGTCCCAAGACTAATTGATTGATGCATAACTTGTTATTGCTTGTTTGAAACTATTATATCTAGTCACTCTTATGAACTTTGAAGGTGTCCTATGCATTTATATTTGCTACTCTATTGAGGGACAAGCTGAATACTATTATGCTATGTTTTCTTTATGTGAAACAAACAAACGTCTTGCAAAGCATTGTTATTCATGAATCTTTTGTTTGTGCCTTTTCATGTTGCATCATAGTTTCTTTGCTTATTGCTAGAACTTTTTCTTTCACGTTATGATTGAAGTACTATGATCCCAGCCTTGAATGTTTTGGAAATACTTTGATCAAGTCTTTGATGGTGCATGTCACCTCAAAAATTATTCTTTCTTTTTATCACTTACCTACTCGAGGACGAGCAGGAGTTAAGCTTGGGGATGTTGATACATTGCAAATGTATCTATAATTTTTGATGTACATTGCTTAGTTTTATCCACTTTCTTGTGTTTTGTTCCAACTTTGGAGTACTTTTCTTATGATTTCTTGGACTAACCTATTAACAAGAGCCACGATTACCGCCTGCTTTTCTGCTGTTTTTGGTTCCAGGAAAGTCAGAAAATGAATATTCTCGGAATTGGACGGGACAAAAGCCAAAGTGCCTATTTTTCCGGAAGGGATCAAGTGCCAGAATACGAGACGGAGAAGGGCCAGGGAGCCACCACACCACATGGCCGCATGGCTAGGCCTGGACCGCGCCAGGGGGTGGTGTGGCCGCTCCCGGCACCCCCTCGGCCTCTCCTTCCGCCTATAAGTTGCCCTCGGGATGAAAACCCTAAGTACCCGATCAAAAATCCACGAAAGAGTCTGTAGCCGCCATCATCTCCATCCCTAGATCGGGAGGGATCTTAAGCTCTTCCCGGCACCCTGCCGGAGAGGGGAATTCACCCTGGAGGCCTTCTTCATCACCATGCAAGCCTCCGGTGTGATGCGTGAGTAGTTCATCCTTGGACTACGAATCCATGTAGTAGCTAGATGGCTGGTTTCTCCTCCTTTGTGCTTTCATGTTTAGATCTTGTGAGCTCCGTTCATGATCAAGATCATCTATTTGCAATTCATACATGTTGTGTTTGCGGGGATCCAATGGATATTGAGATGCTATTTCAGATTGATTATTGATTCTATCATGTCTTTGTTATTTGAGATCTTGCATGCTTTCTGTTGTTAGTAGCTATCTTGGCCAAGTAGATGCTAGCAACTCCAAGAGTTAGTATTTATGCTCGATAGTGGGTTCATGCCTCTGGTAATCTGGGGAAGTGACAGAAATCTCTAAGGTACTAGATGTGTTGTTGCTACTAGGGAGAAAACAATAATACTTTGTTCATAGAACAATCGTATTGTTTACTTTACACATAGTTCGTAAAGCAATAATCTGTTGCTTGCAACTTAATATTGGAGGAGGTTCGGATGATAACCTGAAGGTGGATTATTAGTCATAGATGCAGTTGGATGGCGGTCTATGTATTATGTTGTAATGCCCAATCAAGTCTTAGAGGAGTCAAGATGATTAGTATATGCATGTATTGCTTTCTCGGAGTTTGTGAATTGCCCCGCTGTAATTTGTTCACCCAGCATGTTATCTATCTAAGGAGAGCCACCTCTAGTGAACTATGGATCCTGGTCCTTTTACTTTACATACAATCTACAATCTTTTACTGCTTTGTGTTTACTTTCTGCAAACTATTACTTCTTTCCATTCGATACGTTTAATCCTTTTTTTCGCAAAACACGGTGAGATTGACAACCTCATCGCAAGTTGGGGACAAAGTTCTGTGGTTGTGTTGTGCAGGTCTCCACGTTGCTACTAGCACCGGTAGTACGCCCTGCCAAAGCTTAGCTAGTAACATATTTGGGGTGTTTCCTTGCTCCTATTGGTTCGATTAAACCTTGGTTTCATAACTGAGGAAAACTTGCTGCTATATTCATCGTACCTTCCTCTTGTGGTTCCCAACGAGCTCTACGTCGAAAGTCGAGAGCATCAATATGTTGTTGCTACTAGGGAGAAAACAACAATCCTTTGTTCATAGAACAATCGTATTGTTTACTTTACACGCAATTCGTAAAGCAATAATCTGTTGCTTGCAACTTAATCTGGAGGAGGTTCGGATGATAACCTGAAGGTGGATTATTAGTCATAGATGCAGTTGGATGGCGGTCTATGTATAATGTTGTAATGCCCAATCGAATCTCAAAGGAGTCAAGATGATTAGTATATGTATGTATTGCTTTCTCGATGTTTGTCAATTGCCCCGCTGTAATTTGTCCACCCAGCATGTTATCTATCTTAAGGAGAGCCACCTCTAGTGAACTACGGATCCCGGTCCTTTCTTTTACATTTAATCTATAAACTGTTTACTGCTTTATGTTTACTTTATGCAAACTATTACTTCCTTCCATTCGATACGTTTAATCTTTTGTTTTCAGCAAAACCGCTGAGATTGACAACCTTATCGCAAGTTGGGGACAGAGTTCTGTGGTTGTGTTGTGCAGGTCTCCACGTTGCTGCTGGCACCGGTAGTGCACCCTGCCATCGTTCAGCTAGCTACACCTTTGGGGTGTTTTCTTGTTTCTACTGGACTGATAACCTTGGTTTCATACTGAGGGAAAACTTGCTGTTGTGCTCATCATACCTTCCTCTTGGGGTTCCCCAATGAGCTCGATATATTTTGGGCCATCAAACAGCGCTATTACTCGGCGCTGATGGTGAGGAAGAACGACTCTATGTGGCTGCCATGCGGGCCAGCTTTGACCGGGACGGTTTGGCGCACGCTCCCGCTTAATCTTCCTCCACTCGCCTCGCCATCCATCCGGCGCCCTTTCGGCCCCACAGACATTGGGTTGGCACGGGCTGCCGGGTAAATAATCGGGTCAGCGCCGAAAAAAAAATTAGCGCGTGGCTGGGCTCGAATTTTCGCTCCGGTGCCCCCAAAACGCTATGGGGGGCCTTTGAGGCTCCCGAGTGGAGATGCTCTATCCAGCAGGCGCTCTATAATTAGACGATGTAAAATCACTTTGCAGCGCGCTGTATCCGGATAGAGCGCCCGGCGTCGGTGCAACCCCCACCGAGGCTCTAATTTGCAGCGCGCGGGAAGCGGCGAAAAACAACCCTTCACCAGAAGTTGTAAAATAGAGCGCCAAAAACACTTTTTTTCACATATGTGCATTAAAAGAAGATCAAACAAGACAAAAAAAATAGACTAAAAACACACTAATCAATTAGAAGAGGGCAAAAACACTTGACTCGTCAGTCGTCGTGCCTCATCTCTTCTGGGAATCGATTGAGCTAGACCTCGCGCACACGCCGCCGCCGCATCAGGCCACAGACGGGATCGATTCCTTGACGAGCTCCTCCTGTGTGTTTTCAATTGTTTCCCTTTTTCTAGCTAGCACACTAGTACTACCAACGAATTCACTAATCCACGTGCACAGCAGCACAACCAAGATCTCTCGCGCGGTAGAAACGTAACGTCCAGCCACAACAGCTTTTCACTTTTCAGGCATGGAGGGAGGAGGTCGGGGACGATACGAGCAGCCGGGCGAGCTCCCTTTCCGGCGGCAGGAACGAGCTCCATCCCCGTCCACGGCAAGAGCGCGCGTGGCTCTCCTGCGTCGGCCTCTGCCGCATCCTCGTCCACGGCGACCTTCGGTCAGGTTGGGGCACAGGCGGAGGGAGCGGGCCGAGCGCGTCGGGGGAGCGGCCGGGCGGCGGAGTCCAGGCAGGCGTGGTGGCCTCGTCAGGGCGGCGGCGGCCTCGCCTAGGTCGGGGCAGAGGACGGCCAGTTCGAGGCAGAGGGCGACTGAGGACCAGCGCGGGAGTGGCGCGCTGGAGCAAGACGAATACCATGAAGTTTCCGTGGCCCTTTTTCGTCGCGCGTCGCGTGAGAATTTGCAGCGTACGCTAACGGGCGCACCAACTTTGCAGCACAGGATACCGCAACTTGACGCATGCTGTAAATTTTTTGGGCGCGCCTAGTGTCTGCTGGAGTGCGATTGAGAGCCTCTCGCACACTAAAATAGCAGTTATTTTAGCGCAGACGTATTTTAGAGCGTCGGCTGGAGATGCTCTAAAGACCAAATACTAGGATGTCTCGACGCCTATAAACAGCTAGCTCGTATAGCTCGCACTATACGTTGGTGTATATATTTGTGATGTGCCTCACGATTTGTCAGACAATGTGTCGTGCTTCTAGTGTCATAACTAATCGATCGATCCGACTACTAGCGTTCTTCTACAACATGTTGTATGAAAATAAAGCTTGTAGTAGTGCACTACTGGTGCTATGTTGATGTTGGTAACATCTATTCCCTCTGTTTTAAAATAGTATAAGAGTTTTACGCACTAAAAATGTCTAGATGTATACGCTTCAATAAAAGTTAAAACATCTTATGTTATGAGGTAGCAGTAGTAACGTGGTATTGCAGTGAGGTGAATCAGCGGAGATGCTCCAGACAATGACTTGAGTCAGATCGAACAAGGGCCGCGCAGGCAAGGTGACGCGACTTCAGCCAAAACAAGAGAATGCAAGCACACACTGCATATGTATGTGCAGCTGCAACTACTTTTAACGTGGACATGCATACTAGTACTACTACTATTGCAGTACAGTCTCTAGTCCAGTTGCGGCTAAACAAATGGCGCAGAAGTAGCAGAGACGATGGACACGAGTTGACTTGGAGTCGAGGAGCCCACTCCGCCTGCGCGTGCAGCGGCTAGGCCAGGGTACACGCGCGCACTGTTCGCATTGTGCAGCCGGGCATGGGAGAACTGGCACTGGCGCGGCGCGCCCTAGGCATCGGCGCCTTTTGGTCATGCTTGCCTCGCACAAGGTACGGGACTACGCAGGGAGAGCAGGAAGCGCTGGGTGGGCTTGGCCGCTGTCCCCACGCGAAGAAACAAACAAACAATCGGCGACGGCTTTCCGTGCGTGTGTGGCTTTGCGTCTTCCTCCATCGACCGCTCGGTGGTGTCTGTCGCCGCTGGGGCAGGGGGAGACACGGGCGCTGCGAAAAAGGAACGGGAGAAAGGGAGCTCATCATGATGACCCTCCCCCCATGGCTGCCCCCGTCGCACGGGCTCTGTCTGTCCTACTCCTCCTCTTCCCACCATCTCCCTGACACCAGTAAAAACTGGGCGTTTTAGTGCTTGTTGGCAGCCAGTAAGAGCATCTCTCAGGAGCACTATAACCGAAACTGTAAAATTCCGTGGAGTTTACAGCCCATACGATTGTTGTCGCTCTAGCGAGACCAGTATACGCGACCCGCCCTGCAAAAAATTTACCGCAGCCCTTTTAGCTGCCCCTTCGACCGGTACATATAGCGCAACACTGAGCGAGTGAGGGCTGAAACCGCACTCCTCCGCCGACTCAACACTAGCGCCGCCACCAGCCCACCGCTCCGATGAGAAATTCCTCACGATGTCCAGCCGGCGCGCGAGTTTCTGGTTTGGGGGAGCAGCTCTGGAGGTGGGGGAGCTCGCCGGTTAGGGGACGACGTTGGCCGCGACGCGTTTGTCCTCTCGGAGGCCATGAGGAAGCGTGTGGCTCGTTGTTGGACCAACCGCGACGAGTCGCCGCCAGGGAAGCTCCGCGCGTACGCGTCCCCGGGGTTCGTCTCCGCGCGTGCTTGTGCGGCCGGTGAGGGATCTTCTTGCGGTGGGATCTCCTCGCACGGACCCGCCGTCCCCGCCGCGGTGGGAGCTCCGCTCGATGACTCCGACAACGACATCGACTACTGGAGTTCCCCTTCTCCGCCGCGTGCGTGCGTTGTCGTGGCCGCCGACTACGCCAACGACTCCGACGAGGAGCGCCTCGTGATGGAGATGGTCATCCGCGAGTCGGAGCTGGAGCGGGAGGCAGAGGAGGAGATCGAGGTCGCCGACGCGCGCCAAGCTGTGAAGCTCGTCGAGACGCGGCTGGTGCGGGAGCGGGAGGAGGAGCGCGCCACTGTGCCGGTCGTCAACCAGGAGATGGTGGACCTGGTTGACCTCACTGATTGAGGTCGACGTCGCCCCCAACACCGCCGCAACCTGCAACTCCGGCTGTCGCCCGAGCTCAGTTTTGGTCTAGGTTGCGGCGTTGTCCCCGTATATAGGTTAATTTAGTTGCACATCTTTTGGATCGTTGCTAGTATTTGTAATTAAACGAATCACACACAATCCCCTCCGCAGTTCTTCGATGAATTCTGCCGTGAGTGCAAATATTCGAATGTGTAGTTCGTATTTGCAGTTTTCATTCTACGCCGTGTCGACTTTTACCTGTATTCGTGTTTTCGGAAGACTGTACTCGAGTTTTGCAGTTCGTGAGTTTACAGGGCTCGTTAGAGATGCTCTAACATATTTTCCTAGAGTGCTTCCTGTGCCGACCTTCACTTCTGACCGCTTCCGATTTGAGTTCTTCTGTACGACCAAAACAAGTCGAGGGAAGAGCATCTCCAGAGTTGGGGGTGGAGACAAAAAAGGGTCCACAACGGAGGCTCTCAATCAGTGCCGGCAGATTGGGCCACCCACTCAACTGTCTAGTACCACTGCCGCCCCCAACAACTAGGGGGCTCGGTTAGGGCTACCGGCAACAAGCGCCATGCTGGAACCCAGCGCCAGGCCCCCTTGCCAGCCACACAAGTCAAACCGCATCCCTTTCTCTCCACTTCCGCGCCTCCCACCCCGTGAATCGCCACCGCTGCCGCCAGCCATCTTTCGACCTATTGCTGGCCATATCCACCAACTAGTGCGCCGCCCATTCCCTAGGACGCGGCCCACCTGCTAGCAGCCACCCATGCATCGATTCTCGCCTCGCCATCGATACAATGCCTGCCACCGGCTGAGGACACCCCTGCCGCCCATCGTGTGGAAATCCGTTTGTATCGTCCGCATGTTCACATCGCCATTGTTGTCTCCGGGGCAAAAGACGCCTCCCACTCGGCCGCAAACCGTGTCGAGCTCACCGCGCATGGGAGGTGCTCGACCATTTGCCATGGATAGCGACGATGAGCTCATGTTGGTGCAAATGCTAGAAGAGCAGGACGACACGCATGCAAATGAAGCTGGGCGCATTATGATCATCGGCAACCTCATTTGCGTGCATTCCAGCCAGCTGGCTCCTCGGCGAGGAGACTCGAGGCTAGGAAAGAAGAAGAAGAGAGACAGGCAGCGAATGGCTGACGCCCTGATGTTGGTGACATATTACTTTCCAAATGATTCAACTCATGAGCCTACTGTGTTTCGGTGCCGGCTTTGAATGAACAAGGAGTTGTTCATGAAGATTGTGCATGGAGTGTGAGAGTTTGATCCGTATTTCATTTGCAAGAGGGGTTGCACAAGATTTTCTGGTTGCACCTATGTTCAGAAGTGCACGGCTACCTTGCGATGTCTTTCATACGGACCTCCTACAACTCAAGATGACTACCTCTGCATAGCAGAGTCCATGACATTTGAGAGTGTGTACATGTTTTGTAGTGTTATTACTGGATACTTTGGGCCAACATATCCGAGGGCACCCAATGAAGAAGACACAACTCATATACTGGCACAGAACTCAGCTAGAGGATTCCTTGGGATACTTGGGAGCATTGACTGCATGCATTGGCGATGGAAGAATTGCCCTTTCGCTTGGCAACGATGTTCAATGGCCATAAAGGAGAGTGAGATGGCATACTAGATGCCGTGGAAGATTATGACTAGTGGAATTGGAACACTTTCTTTGGCATGGCCGGAATGCACAATGATATCAATGTGATGTCGAGATCTCCAGTGTTTGGCCGACTTATAGAAGGCCATGCCCTGACGGTGAACTTTGTGATCAATGGCAGAGAGTACATCAAAGACTATTGTCTAGCCGATGGTATTTACCCTGGATAGGCCACCATCATGAATACAATCACCATGCCTCACACTAATTCAAGATCTTGGTTTGCTAAGTGCCAAGAGGCTTGCAGGAAGGATGTTCAGCGAGCATTTGGTGTGCTCTAATCTCGCTTTGCTATCATTGGGTACTCTGCTCTTACCTAGTCAACATCACATATGTGAGAGGTGATGAATGCTTACGTGATCATGCATAATATGATCATCGAGAGCGAGCACGATTATCTAGTGGTTGATCTGTTGCCATTTGAGGGCATGGGCCCTCTTGCTGACACTGATCACGATGTGCCAGCTAATTTTGGTGCTTTTCTTGCCAAGCATCAAGAAATACGTGATGTATAGGTGCATGATCAGCTACAAGAAGATATCGTCAAGCATTTGTGGACGCTCAAAGGAAATACACCTCAAAAAACCCGGACTCCGTGCTGCTTGTTATTTTTAAATTTTATTTATGTAAATTACACATTAAATTTGTTGTATTAAACTTTATTGTGTTTGCATTCCTTGTAATAAACATCCGCCAATTGTGTGATCTTTTCAAATTTGGGCATTTTGATCCTGGCGTGATCGTTGGGGGTTGCCAGTGTGGAGCGTGAAGGGGTTCCATGGCAGAAAACAAAAAAAATCTAAGGATAGAACACACCTAGCCAGGATATATCTAGGAGTAAAGTTGTAACAGAGAATGTTTCGGTAACATACCCTTATAGACCGAAAGCGTTTGACATTTCATGGGGAACGTGGATGAGGTAGTCGATACCGCAAACAACCTCAAGATCATGAAGGTCCTCGCAAGTCGCCCCTTGGTCCTTACACGACAACCCGGGTGCCACTAGTGGCAGCACCTCCGAGGTTTCATACACGTGCGGTGTACGATGACGACTTCCGGTTCCCTGGTCTATGCCTAGAGTGCGGAAGTAGATCTCCGGCTGGAATCTCCACAGGAACTCTGATGACTGCAAGTGCACATATCGTTTGTAGCTAGTTTTGAAATAAAGATATCTATCTCATAGGGAGCAGTAGACGAAAGACTAAAATGCTTTTAACTATAACTAAACGGAGTACTTAAGAAGTAAATTTAAGATGCAAGATAAGTAGAGTTATTTTTGGGTTTTGGTTGAACAAGGTAATTTAAAGTAAAGAAAAACTTAATACAGAAAGTAAGAATCACGTGTGTAATAGAACTTTGAAACTACAATAGAGAAAAAGCGTTCTCGGGAAGTAGCGGATACACCACTAGCAATGTAGACTAAGTAATCGAGCGTATTATAACGAATATTCTCATAGTGTGTATGTATGTGGGAGGAGCTCCATAAATGGACGATTTGCTAGCAACCGCTGCACACATCGTCCTCATAACCACATCAGACAGTAAATGACAACCATCGCATTACCGCGATATTAAGGGATTTCTCCCGTGGCATGGATAAGGCTTGATGAGTTCTCCTTGGTTTCCCAAGTTAGTACGTAAGGAATAACAATAGATTTATAGCTACAGTAAGCGCTATCATCCCTCCGTCTACTAACAAGTATCCCCTCCATCGAGTCTCACGATAGTAGGGCGATCTGTAACATCCCAAATCTTTAATCAAGGTTAATCAAGATCAAATCTACCTAATTTAGGGTTAACAAAAACTTTTCCCATTGAAAATCTTTAAGCATGCATATGTATGTGCATTTAAATAGGAATTGTTTTGAATTGCCATCATTGAGTGATCTATTGGTTGTAAAATGACTCTAAGATACACATCATCTAGATCATCCCCAAGCAAATCCCAAAGAAAAAGAAATCAAAAAGAATTAAATAAGGAAATAGTCATTTTTGCCATTTTAATCACCTAGCCCACTTTGGGTGTTCCTAGCACTCAATTTCCCACAGAGACAATTGTGGATCTTTGCACCACTTGCTAGTACAAGTAGTAATATGCCAAGGCCCATTTTATGATCTGCCAAAAACATTCAAACTCTAAATTTAAAAGACATTTGAAAATAGAATCTATCTCATATGTCTAGATCACACTTTTTTCAAAAACCACTCAAATGAATTCCATTTGACAAATCCTAGCAAGCACAGATGCTTAAGCATGTGACAAACCACTCCACCAAAAAATATTTCAAAAATTCAAAAGTTTTCTTCTTGCGTCCATTTGGTCGAACAGGTGGCAGTAACAAAATTTCTGCCTAACTATTACTATTTGATGATCAATGCATTGTCGAGTATTTGGGCAAATTTTGGTCCCTTGGTCTCCCTCAGCTCTAACCAAACCCTCACTGGCCTACCCTTTAGTCTGGAGCAGCAGTTGCGCGCCGCCCAAATATGGTCGTCGCCGGCCGAGCGTGGGCAACGCTCCCCAAACCGTGTCATTCCATTCCAGCACCACCACTACCTCCGCCCAACCCTACCGCACTCCCCTGTCCATCCCACGGCCAAAGCCAGCCCCTGGACCAGCTCCATTCGCTCGTGCCCATGCCTCTCTGCGCCGTGCCAGAGCATGCTAGAGCGCCTTCACCGCCAACACGCCACAGACCACGCCTCGACCACAAACCGTGCACGCCGCTCCGCCTTGACCACCTCACCCCTCCATACACGGTCGTGCACCGCCGTGCGACCCACAGTCACCGGGAACCAAGTCGAGCACCACCTCTATCTCCCAGAGCGCGCAACGCTCCCGACCGATTGCCACCACTCCTAGCTGCGCCATAAAGCCATAGAGGACCGCCAGGAGGCAAGCCACCGTCCGCCTATGTCGCCCATGCCGATAGCGCCCTGTATCATTGTCACCGACGAGCTCGCCGTCGCCCCTTCGGCCTCCTCCTCGAGCCTATATAAGGAGGCCTTCCCCAGCCTCAATCGCCACACCATTCCACTCCCCTCTCTCCACCAGTCCTTCCCACCTCTCGCCGGAGCAGCTCGAGCAGCAGGTCGCCGAAATTTCACCGGAGGCAGCCGCAGCAGAGGAGGAGACGTTGTCGTCGATTTCGTCCACCTCAGCCCCTGCCGCGACTTCGCCTGAGCTCGCCGTCGTCTACTCGTTCGTTTGCCCACCTCGCCGCACTAGCTGGAGCCACGGTACGTCCCCACTGCACCCCCACCGAGCCGCTAGGGTTCAGTCTCCCCGGCGACGAGTCCGTCGTCGACGACGACCGTGAGCCGTTAGATCTAGTTCTAATCCTACGGTCCAGCTCGCCCCATACCGCTTCACGTGTAAGGAGCCACTGACAGGCGGACCCCCCGTCAGCAGCCCTCAGCGTCGCGGAGTGAATCTGGGCCGGCCCAATTAGTTTCCCGCGCTGGCCCTGTGATTCAAATAAATCTTTTTCTTTTTAGACTCAGACTTAGTTATGTCTCTTAGTTTAAAAATCAATTCAGAGAGTTTTACAAATCCAAATTAAATGATTCAAATTTTGTTAGAAAGGTAATGAAAATCTCTATCCAAGCCCGTTGGATTTAATTCATTTAGAGTTAGAGATCTCTCCTAGTAAAAATAACAAGACAGAAGTTTTTGCACATTCAAACATTTTTATAAAACCAACCATAATAGCTTTTAAGTTGATTCCAACTCTCAAAAATCACATTTAACCATACCTATCTGAATATGTAATAATATTAAGGTTTGCATATAATGACTTTGGACTAGTACAAAAATAATGCTATATAGGCATTTCTAGTCACTTTAAATCATTAATTATTAAACCTAAACCTATTAAAATATGATCCAACATTTAAATCACATTCCCATATATTAGAATATATGGTGATGACATGTGTCCACATGATCCCATATTTTAATTGGAGAATATTAAATCTTAGTTAATTTTAATGAGTAGAAATTACTTTTCTCAAATAAAAAGAATGAAGCTAGTTCATTAAACCTTGTGATGCTTGTGATGATAATAGATCATCAAATGTATGCCTTAGTGTGCTAAGTAGACTAGTTAAGCATTGTTTGGTGATTGTGTATCCCGTATGTATTTATAGACAATGGTACCAACCAAGCTTTCGAGGAGGAGGAGTTCTACCAAGAGGAGGAGGAAGAAAACTTCAACCACTGCACTACCCAAGGCAAGCCATCATTAACAATGCAAGCTAACCCTTGCAAGCTAGATAATCTAAGCAAATGCATTATACATGCTTTGGTTATACCCTTTGACTTATACCTACTCCAAGTCTTATTTACAAGCTTCACCTTCTTTACTTTACCAAAGTCTTTTACCTTGTTTATATGTAGCATAAAGAGTATAAAACTTGACCTACCTAGTTAGACTTAGATGTCATTCTATGGCATGAGATTGACATTAGCATCCCACATTAGTGAACACTCTTAACTTAGTAGTTTAGAGCTAAACCAAAACTTGATTCACTTTAGATGGGAATACTTGGTGAAAATGACTTGTGAAAACCTTGGAATGATGAGTCATTCTGTTAAGATGTTTTGACATGTGTTGAGAAATACAAATGGTTTATGATGATGATGAAAATGTTAAGGCATGAGCCTTAGCCCTTTTACAAAACTGATGGTTGGATTCGGATGCGATACCATTCTAATTTTATCGTACAACCACAATACCTGACTTGGGTAAGGCTTAGCCAGAAGTTTATATGCATTAGTATTAGTTCCCTCACGGGAGAGGTTTGAGCTGAGGCTACCTCTCAATGTTGTCCACCTATGCAGTGCCCAGGATGACAGATGGTCATGGCTGGGAGGCCATACTCATAGGAGAGGTGCTTATACTAGAGTGTGTAAAGGAAAGGTTATGTTTGATTATCTGCATACTAAGTATGATGATTCAGGGTTATTCCTGACAGATGTATCGAATCTTGTGGTGAAAGTGTACCACCTCTGCAGAGTGTCAAACTATCCGAATAGCCGCGTCATGATTATGGACGATTAGATGGCCATACTGTTCCGTTGTCAGATGTTTTCAAAACAACTTATGAAATGAATTTTGACATGACTTGACCACAACAGAGTTGTGACTATGACAGTTAAGTTCCCACTTAGGTGTTTTCAAACTTTATTTTATCTTTCTTTGTTTCTGAACTCAGCTTAGGTTTCAAACTTAACTTTACAAGTAAACTTAGACTTACCTTTTCCTACTAGAACTATCCTAATTTTTAGTGGTAGTTTGCGAGTATTTAAAGAGTACTCATGGCTTTTATCCATGGCTATCCCTATGGCCAGACTATGAGGAGGACTACCCTGAAGGAGGACAGCAGGACGACTATGACAACTAGGATCATCTCCCATCGTCAGCATTGCCTGTGACCCTAAAGATAGACCCCACTGCTACGCTATTTATTCCGCTGCTTGATTGTACTAAGACTGGATCATGAGATCCTTTATTTGTGTAAGACCTTATTATGGTTTGTAATGGATGATGTACTTGAAGGGAATATGCCTGAGAGGCAATAATAAAGTGGTTATTATCTTATTCCATGTTTATGATAAATGTTTATTTTACATGCTAGAATTGTATTGATCGAAAACATCAATACATGTGTGTTTAATAAACAAAAAGGGTTCCTAGTTATGCCTCTCTTATAGACTAGCTTGTTGATTAACAAGATGATCAAGGTTTCCTGATCATGGACATTGGATGTTGTTAATAACAAGGTCACACCATTGGTGGAATGATGTGATGAACATTCATCCGAAGTATAGCATTACGATCAAAGTCATTATGTTTATATTGCTATGACATCATACGAAGTAATCTTTATCCTTAGACCATGAGATCATGTTAATTGCTAACACCGGAAGAGTATCTTGATAACATCAAACGTCACCGTGAGGTGACTATAAAGATGGGTTGATTATACGAAGGTGTTATATTGAGGCTCATGGATCAAGAGTGGAATTTGTCAATCCCGATGACGGATAGATATACTCTGGGCCCTCTCGGTGATATCACATTGAAATAGCTTGCAAGCAAGTGATGTGATCACTAGAATGTTATATCACGGGAACAAGAAAAGAGTGCATGTCGATGCTTGAGATCAAACTAGGTATGAAGATACCGATGATCGAATCTCGGACATGTAATATATCGCGGGACAAAGGGATTTAGTTACTAGCGTTAAAGGTTTTCACGATCACAGAAGTCATCGTTGAATGTGTAGGAGTCAGTATGGATCTCCGGTCCATTGCTGATTATTGATCGGAGAGGGTCTCGATCATGTACGCATTATTCATGAACTGTGGGGTGACACACTTAAGGGATACCGACACCATTTGGAGCAAATATATTTTAGATAAAGATTTAAGAAAGCGCTGGAATTATTTCAATAGACACAAAATTGTTTGGTGAAATTGCTGAAATTGGTTACGCATGTAATATTGAAATGTTGCGGGGGTTTTATGTGAATGTTTGTTAATTAAAGTACTTAACAAAATTCTGAATAAAAATAATAAAAGAGTTTTATTAAATGAGAGAGCATTAAATTTGGAGAAATTTAATGCATTTAAAGTGGAGACTTTAAAAGAGAATGTGAAGGGGCAAATTTATGTGGAGGGAGTTACCACCACATGAATGGAGGAGGTGAAGAGTCACCTCCTCCATGCGCCGGCCATGAAGGAGGGGCACCCCCTCCTCCTATAAAGGCCACCCCTCCTCACTTCTCACACACACCTCCTTGTGAAGGATCTCTCTCCCCCTCTAGTATTATTCCCCAATGGTCTCGGATTAGCGAGATACATGTTTCCGGTGGCTTTATCTGGAAAGGAGTTGCTGCTTCCGCTGCTTTCTTTGGAGCGAGGACGGAGGTTGTCGAGTGCACGGACGTGTGTGCGATCATGGATGCACCGCTGCTTTGTGGTGCTGGACTTGGTGGTGCTGTAGCTGGATCTGATGGACGTGCTGGAGCCGTACCTGCTGGACTTCATCACGATTTTGAGATCGCCAAGTGTACGACTACATCAACCACGAGTTCCTACTCGTTAACAAAGCTCGTTGTCTGCGAGGGTAAGTTCTCGTTGGATGTATGTCCACCCGTTGCTTTGTACCTAGTAGATAGATCTTGGCGTGTAGTTCACACCGTAGGAATTTTTTTTGTTTTCTATGCTGCGGACCCAATAGTGGTATCAGAGCCTGATCTATGCGTAGGTTCTTAGCACGGGTAGTACACATATGTTGATATGTGGGCGATGATGATCATGTTATTGCATCTTCTATGTATTTTGGATATTGGTGGCATAGTGGGATGAAGCGGCCCGGACCAACCTTACATGTCGCCATTACATGAGACCGGTTCCGGTGACATGCAACTAGTTTTGCATAAGTGGTTTGGTGTCTGTCTCTCCTACTATAGTCAATATCTGATTTATAATGAGTTGCTAATAATTTGGTTATCCTCGTTGTGGTTCATGTTCGTAGGTAAGAACGGTTCTATCTCCGAAAGCCCTAAGCCACGTAAAACTTGCAATTGATGAATTAGAGGCGTCTAGTTTAGATCGTTGTTGGGCTAGTGTCTTGATATGGTATTGTTGTAAGTAGATGTATGACAGATACTCTTACAACACACTCAACGTGTAAGTTCCATAGACCTTGGCCTTACACACAAAGGAATGATAGAGATCATACCACGATGCAAGTGATAGAGATCAAATGCATGGACCATATCATCTCACTTTACACATTAGAGGTTAGCATCTTATCTTGCTAGTTTGGCGCTTTACGTAGCATTGTAAGATGATCCTCTTTTAGATATCAAGATAAAATGTGTTCTTCCTTAAGTATGCACCATTTTATGGATCGTATTGAGACATCACGTGATGATCGGTGTACTCGACTCACGCTTTCATACAACGGGTGTAAGACAGTTTTACACCTTGAGTACTAAGGTTCTTACTTGGCGAGCCTAGCATGTACAGACATGGCCTCGGAACACGGACCGAAAGGTTAAGCATGAGTCATATAGTTGATGTGATGCCCATATTGATGCTCGCCTTTGAAGCTACACCGACTCACGTGATGATCGGACTTGGTGTAGTGGATTTGGTTCATGTAATCACCAAAAAGGCACGAGGGATGTCGTTTTTGAGTGGGAGTTCATTTCTAATTTGGATTAGTCGAACTCAATTTGTCATAAATTAAATCAAAGTGAATTTGCATAGTTTGTTGTAGTCATTGGCATTTGTTTTCTACCTTATGCTTAGTTTTTATTTGAGATAATAGAACTATAGAATTCTGGATATTTACTTTACGAACTGGTATCGTATTGTTTTGAATGTCAATTTAAAGTTTATAAGTCCTATTGCAAACTTTCAGCAAACTCTATTTACTCCATGAAGTTTAATAAGTAGTATTAAATCAAGAGTAAGAATTCCAATGTTAGTATCTAAAGTATCATGTTTGCCTCCATGATTATTGATATTCAAAAGTTGTTTTAATATCAAGATTATATTGGAGCTGAAAATTGTTTCAGAAACCATCATGTGTGAAAGATATTGTGATATCTGAAATAGTGTTTTTTGGTTGCATTATGATAGAGTATAATTTAGCAAAATACATGTTCTCATATTGTATGAGAATTTGTGAAGGATGGAGATGTTAGGCATCCGAATCTATCAAAAAGGTTTTGAGAACTGATATTATACTCGCGATTCTTCCTTATAGGATATAGTAGCTTGATCATGAAAGTTGTCATGATAAGGATGAATAGAAGATGTAAGTAAAATGTTTACTACACTAATAGATTACTAAAGAATGGATTTTTGAAAGAACACCAAACATTTGATGATGGTGATCCACTTCAAAGTGCAAGTCCAAAGGTATTAGTATTTGACTATATACGCTTTGTACCATGTGTCATGTTGATGACACCACTATTGATGTTGATAGATTCTTTTAAAAGAAAAGGAATTGCTAAAAGAGAATCTATAAAATATTTGGCAGAAAATAAAAGGTTGGAGATGTCCAACTTAGGTATATAGAAGATATACATGTTATGGCTATATTCCTTGCTTGTTAAACAATGTGGTTCTTAGGTATTGGATACTGGTATTGGATACCGAATTGGTTGGTATGAAGTATCATACAGGACAACGCAATTCATGAAATACAATGGCCTAAGTAACCAACAAGAGAATGAGTGATGATGTTCATCGAAAACAAATAAAGTGTTATTGTGTTTTTCGTTGTCATCAAACCTAGCCTTCGAGATTTGTTTAAATAATTGTTATTTTGTTCCGGTATCATGAGAACAATGGTTGTTCAAATAATTACCGTATTCCATAAAGGATGGATGAACTTTTACAAGTCTAGTTGGAGAAATCACATCCATAAACACTATTGCTAAAATGCCGCAAGACAAATGATTGAAAGATCACTTATGAAGTGACATCGCTGTTTAAATTATATTTGAAAGAAAACATGAAGAAACTCCATGTTGATGTATTTTTGGAGTCATTGATTTTGATCAATTGACGCATGTGAGACTTTCCTCGAGATAATTGAAACTCCGTCCATAGGCCAGAGAGGAACGGATGACTAGCTTATTGGAAATTGTGCATGCTGATGTGCATAGTCCATTATGTGTAGCCATATGCGATGATTCTTTTTGCTTCATATGCTTTCTCCGAAAATTTGAGTGAATATATCTATATATTTACTTAATAAGGAAGAAATATGAAACATTTGAAAGTTGTTCAAAGGCTTTCAAGATGAAGTGGAAAATCATTGTAACAAGAAAATAAAAGAGTTTATGATTTGATCATAAAGGAAGATATTTGAGTTACACGTTTAGCAAAACACCTAAGATTTGAGGAATTGTTCCATGATTTGTGTTTTCCCGATAAACCATAGGAGTATGGCATATTCAAGAGATGAAATCAAACCATGTTTGACATGGTAAGATCAAAGGTGTCATTTATAAAACTGCCATTATGTTTTAAAGATTGAAGCTTTAGAGACTACCGTTTTTACACTGAAAAGAGCACCATCGTGATCCATTGAAATGACACCATATGGGTTATGGTTTGGGATAAAACCCGAATTGTCTTTTCTTAAATTTTGGTATGCTATGCATAAGTAAAATGTTTACAACCAAAGTCGGATAAGCACGTCTTTGTAGGTTATCCCAAAGAATTTGTTGGGAATTTCTCCATAACACCAAGGACAAAAGAGTTTGTCGCTTGGAACGTCAAGTTTCTTGAGAAGGAACTTTTCGTGAAAAGTTAAGTGGGAGGACAATAGAACTTTGATAAGGTTGTTGAACCTTAGTTATATGTGCTAAGTAGCACAGTGCCGGAAAGTGTCCCGGTGGCGGCCACAATGCTCATGGCTCTCGTGATTACAAAAGGTGTGATCTCGGAGATTAGACTTCCTATAGAACCGTGTGGGTCGGTAAGAATCAAATAGTAATATTTGATAAGCAAGTCGTTATTGTTTTTACAATGATGAACCGACTACATGCAAAGAAGCGATGATGGGCCCTGACTCCATAAAATGACTAGAAGTCGTAGAATCTGTGATAGTATCCATACACGAGAAATCAAGTTTCTGAACTTGGAAGACCCTCCGGAAAGGCGTGAAGCCTATCGGTCGTGTTTGGATCTATAAAGAAATAAGACATGGATGTTTAACATCTATAAAATAGTCGACATGTCGGAAAGAAGTTTACGACAATGTTCAAGGAGTTGACTATGACAAGATTTGATCTTTCATAGCGATATATAGTCTTGACGGATTAATGTAGCAACCACTACATATAATTTGGTATATGGTAGTTGAATAAACAAAACAAGGTTCTTCTAATAGAACGGTAACCTAGGACATGTACATGACATGGTAGAAGGTTTTGTTAATTCAAAGGGTGCTAAAAGGGCATGTAAACTTCAATAGTTGAAGTAAGCATAGCGGAGTTGGAATCTTCACCATGATGAAACTGTTAAAAGAGTTTAAATTCATCGGAGATGATGAAGATGCTTGCATTTGCAAGAAATTAAGTGGAAGCGCTGAGACATATTTCTAATACATTATGTAGAGGACATATTGTTGATTGGAAATGATGTATCTTGAATTGACACAAGTTAAGGATTTCATTAAAATAAGATTTCGATGAAAGACTTGGGCAAACCCAGAATATTAGGCATCAATATCTATATGGATAGATTAAGGCGCTAATATGGTTGTGTCAGATTATACATATATAAGATATTGAAAGGGTTCAATATGAGATATTGAAAGGGTTCAATATGGAAACAACAAGAAAGGTTCTTGCTGCATGGAAATGATTGTATCAAGATTCAAGTGTTTCAACACTTGGTGAGTAAAATCACATGAAAATTTTGATCAATTATACCATGATATGTATATATCCAGAATGTCCTATGCTCTAAATGTTATGAGCATATACCAGAATGATTCATAAGATGATCATTGGACAATAGTAAAGATATTCTTATGAGCTTTGGAAGAACTAAGAATATATCATGTATAAGTGAAAAATAGTTAAAGGTAGTTCATTGTAAAGTGTTACATTGATACTAGTTTTGTCACAAGATACAAATTAAATTTATCTCAATTTAGACTATGGGTGGCACAATATAATGGAAAGGATGTTCCATGATGGATTTGGATGAGTTCCAAAGTTGAGATATTGTGACGGATACTACAACAAAAGGCTAAGTATATGACTGCTATAGTACCAGTATAGGAGGGCATTTGTGTTAAGTAGTTTGTTATCAAACTAGGTGTGGTTCAAAGTGGGCTAATACTATGAAGATATATTGTGTGACAATAATATCACCATATTTTAACCCGAACGAACTAAAGGTCTCACCAGAGGATCAAATTTATACAATGCCATCTCATTTGAGAATGAGTGATGCGTAGAGACGCAAAGACATGCAAATACACGGACTGGCTATCGGATCCAGAGATTATGTTAACCACTAGCAATTGCGTATATGCAACACCAGAAAGCCATAGGTGTTCAATACGCAAAGTTTTTCAAACTAGATTATTGACTCTAGTGCAAGTGGGAGACTGAAGGGAATATGCCCGAGAGGCAATAATGAAGTGGTTATTATCTTATTCCATGTTTATGATAAATGTTTATTTTACATGCTAGAATTGTATTGATCGGAAACATCAATACATGTGTGTTTAATAAACAAAAAGGGTTCCTAGTTATGCCTCTCTTATAGACTAGCTTGTTGATTAACAAGATGATCAAGGTTTCCTGATCATGGACATTGGATGTTGTTAATAACAAGGTCACACCATTGGTGGAATGATGTGATAAACATTCATCCGAAGTATAGCATTACAATCAAAGTCATTATGTTTATATTGCTATAACATCATACGAAGTAATCTTTATCCTTAGACCATGAGATCATGTTAATTGCTAACACCGGAAGAGTATCTTGATAACATCAAACGTCACACCGTAACAGGTGACTATAAAGATGGGTTCGATTACTCTGAAGGTGTTATGTTGAGGCTCATGGATCAAGAGTAGAATTTGTCAATCCCGATGACGGATAGATATACTCTGGGCCCTCTCGGTGATATCACATTGAAATAGCTTGCAAGCAAGTGATGTGATCACTAGAATTTTATATCACGGGAATGAGAAAAGAGTGCATGTCGGTAACGAGATCAAACTAGGTATGGAGATACTGATGATCGAATCTCGGACATGTAATTTATCGTGGGACAAAGGGATTTAGTTACTAGCGTTAAAGATTCTCACGATCACAGAAGTCATCGTTGAATGTGTAGGAGTTAGTATGGATCTCCAGGTCCCGCTGCTGATTATTGATCGGAGAGGGGTCTCGATCATGTCTGCATTATTCGCGAACCGTAGGGTGACACACTTAAGGGATACCGACACCATTTGGAGCAAATATGTTTCAGATAAAGATTTAAAAAAGCGCTGGAATTATTTCAATGAACTGCTTTTGGGTGAAATTGCTGAAATTGGTTCTGCATGTAATATTAAAATGTTGCAGGGGGTTTTATGTGAATGTTTGTTAATTAAAGTAATTAACAAAATTCTGAATAAAAATAATAAAAGAGTTTTATTAAATGAGAGAGCATTAAATTTGGAGAAATTTAATGCATTTAAAGTGGAGACTTTAAAAGAGAATGTGAAGGAGCAAATTTATGTGGAGGGAGTTACTACCACATGAATGGAGGAGGTGAAGAGTCACCTCCTCCATGCGCCGGCCATGAAGGAGGGGCACCCCCCTCCTCCTATAAAAGCCACCCCCTCCTCACTTCTCACACACACCTCCTTGTGAAGGATCTCTCTCCCCCTCTAGTATTATTCCCCCATGGTCTCGGATTAGCGAGATACATGTTTCCGGTGGCTTTATCTGGAAAGGAGTTGCTGCTTCCGCTGCTTTCTTTGGAGCGAGGATGGAGGTTGTCGGGTATCGGACGTGTGTGCGATCACGGATGCACCGCTTTGCTACGGTCTTTGGACTTGGTGGTCTTTGGAGCTGGATCGATGGGCGTCTTTGGGCCTGCTTGGACTTCATCACGATCTTGAGATCGGCAAGTGTACGACTATATCAACCACGAGTTCCTACTGGTTAACAAAGCTCGTTGTCTACGAGAGTAAGTTCTCGTTGGATGTATGTCCACCCGTTGCTTTGTACCTAGTAGATAGATCTTGGCGTGTTTGTTTTCTATGCTGCGGACCCAACAGTACTGTGATATCCAATCTGTTATGTCTCGCAAAAATGATAATCCTGGGATTGCAATGTATGGCATAACAGGCATCTGGGATTAAAAATTCGGGTGTTGACACGATCGAAGCGAGTCTTTATGGTCTTGGTGTTTTGGATCCTTCACTGGCGATGAAGATCACCGGCGGGGTGGTTTTCTAGACGCGGCGGCCGCCCTCACGAGGTATGAGGAGGTCGCTCTGATACCACTGAAGGGGTTTCGTGGCAGAAATAAAAAAAATCCTACAACAGAACACACCTAGCCAGGATCTATCTAGAAGTAAAGCTGTAACGGAGAAGGTTTCGCTAACATACCCTTGTAGACCGAAAACGTTTGACGTTCTGAGAGGAACGCGGATTATGTAGTCGATACCGTAGCCGACCTCAAGGTCATGAAACTCCTCACAAGTCACCCCTTGGTACTCGCACGGCAACCCAGGTGCCACTAGTGGAAGCACCTCTGAGGTTTCGCACACATGTGGTGTATGATGATGATTTCCATTTCCCTAATCCCTGTCGAGAGTGCGGAAGTAGATCTTCGGATGTAATCTCCGCATCACCTCCACGTGCCACGGTGAGGTACTCCCTTTGCACACATCCTTAACACGGGGCCGTAGTTACAAGAGAGAAAGAGAGAGATATGGAGAGGGAAATTATCCAAGTAAAAGGCCTTGGAGAAAATCCCAATTTAATTTCCTGTCTTTCCCACCCTATGCCCCTCCTTATATAGGGAAAAGGGAAGACCCCTTTCTCCCCAAGTCCCGAGGTGGGACTAAAGGAGGGAGGAGGTGGCATGTGGGGAGCAGGGTGGCGGTCGGGTGGGCCACCTAGGCACGCACGTGGCCCGAGGCGGCGTGACGGCCGGGTGGGCCCCACCCCACCCACGTGGCTCATGGCAGTTGCCCTCCTTTGCCCCATTCGGGTGGCTTGTCCTCTTGGGCCTTTTCCCTTCGGGGTTTTCGCCCATTAGGGTAAGTTACCCTAAATATTTTATTAATAAATATTTAGTTAATATTAATTCTAATAATTAATATATAAATGCATATTATTAATTTCCTCTTGTCCCAAAACATCTTTCGGTCCACTCTGAACGACTTCAGATCTACCTATAATAATTCTAGTTCTCACTCTGGAACAATTTCGTATTCTCTCTTTCATGCTCCATTGATTCCGTTCAACCAAAAAGATTTATGAATATCATCATACCCTTAAGTGTGTTACCCCTACGGTTCTGGAACATTGTAGATATGTCGAGACCTCTCTCGAATCAATGATCAATAACGGGACCAAGATGCCCATAATGACCCATGTGCATTCCACGATGTCCATTGTTGTTTGAACCATAAAAACGTTAGTCCAATTCCCTTTGTTACTTCGATACATGATTTGTCCGAGTTCTGATATTTGGTATCATCATACCTTATTCAATCTCGTCACTGTAGGAAATCTTGCCGGCCTTCCTTTGGGGGGAGCATCTCCACGGGTACCCCAAAAGGATGGCCGACAAGCGCACCAGTAGTGACTTTAGGGCCGACGTCCAAACTACCGGGGTTTTTGTGAAGCCGCCCACACCGGCGCCCCCAAGTGATCATACAATATTGATACATAGGTAGGATGAGAAATTTTATGAACAAGTTTCATTCAATATTTGTGCAAATGTTTACATAGATAGGCTTACAAATTGAACAAACAGAAAATTAGCGGCGCTAGCTACGGGCCACGGCGGCTGGAGGTGCCCTCGCTGGGACGGTTCGATGCAGGCAGCCAGTCATTGAGGCCCTACTCATGCTCGAGAGAGCGGAAGATCGCATTTTTTGTCTCCAACTCCTCCCGAGCTCGGGTGAGGCGGGCAAGCACGACTGCATCACCGGGGTTGGCACGTGCCGCATGCTAGCAGTCTGTGTAAGCGTCATCGAGTTCTTGCTACCGGAGGTGATGTGGCAGGAAAACAGAGTTAAGGACGCCGAACCCGAAGGGTTGGCCGATGGTCCTAATTGACCCTCGGTGCGGCCACACCGGCCTCTGAAAGCTCTGTTGCTGCTGCGTCCGACCGCGCGTCGCTTGGATATCAGCCAGTATCACCCGCTAGTCGATTGGTCTCTCCTTTGTATTATCGAAGTTGGGCAGGTTGTCGTCGTCCCTATCGTCAACGACATGCTGGGTGTGGGTGGGGGCATGTGGAGGAGGCGCCTCCGCTCTCCTCCGCGTGAGTTGCATGCGGGAGTGGAATTAAGACGGCGACCAACCATGATTGTTTTAGAGGTCTGGTGGTGCGCCGCTCGTTCACGGGATCAGCCTTTTTTATAGTAGCGCAGCTACTCTGGCGGGAAGCTCTCCAGAAACGGTAGGAACCTACTGAAAACGGTGGAAAAAGAATAGAATATGTTGGAACGGGCAGGAACGATGACGAAACCAATAAGATACAGTGGTGGTGGCTCTTTTTCCTGTCGTCGGGAGACGAGTCATCACAGGTAGATGGTTCGTGTGGCTAGCAAGAGAGCCCGCACAACCTTTCCAGTGTGGCGCGCGTTGCCAACACAGCACAGCCCAGCCCTGGTTGCCGGGACGGCAAGGGTGCCGAACAGATTGATAGACGGTTCAATCTATCAGCTGCGGTTGGTGCGATGTGGGCCGATTTTTGACCTTCGGTCCCTAACTTGGTTGGAGGCCGGGTTGGAGACCGCCGGTGAAGATGCTCTGACCGGATCGTTATTAACGGAGGTTTTGCACGTAGAATGTTAGGAGATATGCTACTACTCTAATGCAGCACTCTTGGCAACGAGAGTCGAGAATATAGGAACCAGTCCACCGCGAAAGGTTGCGTGTCGCAGTTTCAACCGACACGGGGTACCAGTGCCGCTACAAAGTGCAGCATCGCGTCCTTATGCATGCTGTGCAAAACGTCTAGTACATCGTAGTAACATTATATGTAGCCGCGGAAAAGCCTAGCGCTACCAGCTAGTAGTATGTACTAGTGTGGCTGAGTAGTACTAGTAGTGACCACTCGAAGCAAAGCAGATTCATCCTGGCACGCCACCTGCACGCGCCCGGCCCTGGTTTCGCACGCACGACGCGAAGAAAATTCGTCGCCGCAATGACGACGATGCGAAGGCGAAGCCAAAGCCAGCGGCACGGACGAGCAGGGAAGGAGGCAGGGCTCTCGAGCACCCGCACGCGGAGCAGAGTAGGCACGCATGATGGGTGATGGAGCTCGATCGGGGTGATGATGCACGCATGGACGGGGGAGCAGAGGAGTGGCAGCCTAGTTCCCGCTACAGCTTCGTGCGTTCGTTCAGGCGCGGCAGCATCCAGCGTGCATGCGTCGGCCGGCGGCAGCGGCAACCAACCCACTGCGCCTGCGCGCATGTGGCCGGCCGGCCGGCTTTTACTTCTTCCTATTCCTGCCTGTCAGCGTGGTGCGCGGTTCGGCTTCAGCAACTGTTGTGGGAGTGGGAACTGGCAGTGGCAGCCCAGCAGGCAAGGAATCCAACAGGCAGTGTGATGTGTTGTTGACCATTTCAACCTAACGAGTAGTAGTAGCAGTAGTACGTACTACTAGTATATGAATCCTTTTCCACTGGTCAGAGAAGCTGACCGCAGCGCGTACAGTTCAACCGTTGCGCACGACTCCAAATGACGCCAGATGGAAGCAAAGCCTGTTCAGGACGCCACTAACAAGGAAGGAATACCTAGATTTTACAAGTAAAAACTAAACGATCAAAACGCCCTAGGCGTCTAAAAATCACAAAATATGAAATGTCATCCACCTCCACGGGTAATCCTTGAAAATCCTCAATTTACGTAAGTGCAGACTGCCCAAAGATTTAGTGAGTGTTTGGTTTCTAGCCATATTTTGCCAAGCCAAACTTTAGCAACCACAAAACCAAACCGGTACGTGCTTGTTCCCCAGGAGACGAGAGGCGACGGTGAGAAAAACCCATCTAGGGTTCCTTCCCTCCACTGGTGACGCCATCGGTCCGCTCCGTCTCCGATGGTCTTAGGGTCTTGGAGATGTGGCGGACCACAGTCTCTCACCGGCGGGAGGTTTTTATTTTTCGTTTATACTATTTTCTCGTGTCTTTTTCGGGATGTTGAGGCGATGGCTATATCCTGAAGTCAGAATAAAGTCCTTCCCGCTCTATCCTCGCTCCGGTGGTGCGCCTAGAGCTGACGGAGGACACGTGGAGTTGTAAGTTCGGCTGATCTCCTGGGATCTAGTCGTTTTTCGTGTTAATTTCAGGTCAGTCTCTTTCAATCTATTGATGTCATCATTGGCGATGGTTCCTGCTTTAGTGCGCAGATTCTTTAGGGCCTTATCACGACGACTTCCCGTCTGTCTACTACAACAAACTCTACTACGATAAGCTTTGTCCGGCTCTGGTGATGGAGGAGCAAGGACGGCGGCGCGCCTTTAGCTCATGCTAATGTTTGTAGTCTTCGCTAGGTGGTCCATCGACCTATTTATATTTTTTATTAATTTTAGACCTCTTTGTACTACTGTCGATGATTATTAATGGATCGGTGGAATTTTCGCAAAAAAAAAGTTTGGCAACCACACTTTAGGGTGTGTTTGGTAGACTGGCGCCGCACAGAATTTCCCACCTCAGCTGGAATTAGGGTGTTTGTTAGGTCGGGTCCGACATGTGGGCACTGCCCACCTGATAAAAAACTGCCTCTGGGCATTGCCTGGTAGCGAAGCTGAAAACGAGTTTCGCTACTCAACCCTGCCAAGTCCACCCCGCAAAAAGCCACGCATAGGAGTTTCGGTCCGCTAGGGGTCACCACCCCGCACGTGTACATCTCTCCATTTGCCCCACAGGAGTTGCTCTCTTCCTCGTCAATTGACCATGATGATCTCCACCCCTAGGCCTACTCGACGTCGGCCTCCACCGCGTCCTCCTCGACGCCCTGGCTCCCGGACGAGCTCCACCCCTGGCTCCCGGATGAGCCTCCTCAACGTTGGCCTCCACTACCGCCTCCTCGACGCCCCTAGCTATCGGACGAGCTCTGCCCCTGGATCCTCGACGAGCACGAACATGGAGCTCAACCGCAACCTCCTGGCATCGAGTTGAGAGGGGCTCGGCCTCCTGGCGGCGTCTGCGCGCGGCGACAACTCCTATCGCCGGAGAAGACCGACGTCCTGGCCACGGCGACCGATTGACGAGGATCTCGACCGCGACCTCTGGGCATCGGGTTGAGAGGGGCTCGGCCTCCTGGAGCGCCAGCGGCAACTCCTCCCGCCGGTGGTGGCTCTCCAGGGCATATGGCGGTCGTGCTCCGACCAGCCTGAGATGGTGGCCCGTGGCAGAGGAGCGTGGCGGTGGCGGAGTTCTGGCCAGGGACCCAGTTGCTTTTTTATTTTATTTTTAGGGACCGATTTCTTTTTATTTTTATATGGCATACCTCGATTCATACAGCCCACCAAACAGCGTCTGAAGTGAACTCAGCTGAGCTAATACAACCTAGCAAATGCAACACAAAAAACACACTTGTATATGGTCAACATAGCTGGACTCAGCTTGTATCAGGTAAGATAGCTCACTCGGGCTACCAAACACACCCTTAGTTGGTATATGTTTGGTTTTTGCCAAACTTTGGCTTCCAAATTCTTAGCCACACCTTTTGTGGCTGCCATACTTTGGCTTGGCAAAGTGTGGCTGGGAACCAAATACCCCCTTAGGGCGTCTCCACCGGGCCGATCCGAATGGGTGATCGAAACGGTCTGTTTCTATCTGTTTGGGTCGGCATGTCGATTTAAGTCATGGTCCCAAGACGTCCGCCAACGCACCAATGGCGGACCCATCTGTCCGTCTACCCATGGACACCCCGACGATGGAACGTTAATAGCGACGTGATGTCGGTTATCAGCGTCGGCAGTTTCCCTTGTGGCCGGCATTTCCCGCCATTGTAGCTTTCCGTTTCCCCCGCGCGTCTTCCCCTCCTACGAGCGCCTCCCCGGCCGTTTCCCGCCTTCGCCGTCGTCTATAAAAGATGGCGGCGTGGCTCAGACAACAAGCTAAACTAGAGCAGCCACCTCCGGAAGAAAGCTCCTGCCATAGCCATGCCTCGCCGCAAGATCGCCAATTGGACGAAGATCAGGGAGCTGTGTCGCACCCGCTTCGAGGACACCGACATCGATGCCGTCGACCTCCAAGCCATGTTGATGTCCCAGCGCATGGCCGAGGTGGAGGTGGTGACCTTCGAGGAGGAGGGTTGTGTGGCTGAGGCGGTGCTGGACCAGGTGGTGGAGGCGGCCGTATAGGTGGCGGCACAATGGGCGGTGCGTGAGGTTCATCACGTCACCGCCAAGGAGGCGGTGGAGGCGGTGGCCAAGGAGGCTGCATTAGGGGTTCATATAGTTTATGATTAAGTTTATATCATGCCCTAGAGACAAATAGTAATAAGAACTATTATCATATTTCATATAGTTTATGATTAAGTTTTATATCATGCTATAACTATATTGAGTGGAAACATCAATACACGTGTGATATACAAACAACCAGGGGTTCCCAGTAAAACTCTAGTCACTAGTTCATTGGTCAACAGATGATCATGTTTCCTGATCATGTGGCATTTATGCTAGTTGGAAATGGAGTCAACTCATTCTGAGAATGAGATGATGAACTAATACCCAATCTAAACATCGTGACCCAATCATATCACGAAGTTCAAGTTACGATGATTAGAAATGGATCTTCGTAGACTATTCCTTAGATCGTGAGGCTATATCAATCATTGTCTCCCGACAGTGCTTAGATAGCATCAAGCACCACTTGGTAATACAGTGGTTATAAAGGTGTGTTCAGGTATTCGGAGGAAACTGTAGAGGCAATATATGTCAAGAGCGAGATTTGTCTGTCCATGTGATGGAGAGATACTCAAGGGCCCACTCGGAGAAGTTATATCCAATAGCTGCGCAGCGTGTGATTTGATCACGAGGATATCACTTGTCAGAACGAGTCAAGTAGCATTGTTAGGTAACGAGGTTGAACACGACAAGGTGATGTCATTTATCAGATCTCGGGCAATGCAAGTATCGAGAGACAAAGGGAATAAGACACGACTGTCCTGGTTCAAACAATGAAAGATCTTCGTGGAACGCATAGGGGTCACATGGCCATCCAGGTCCCTCTATCGATCATTGGTGCGGGAGTGTCTCGACCATGTCTGGAGTGTTCCCGAACCGTGGCGTATCACGCTTAAGGGCTTGATGATGCTTAGAGAGTGTTTATAGGATCGGTAGAATCGCCAAAGAATAGTAGAGAGAAAACCAGAAGGGTTTCGGTAAGTCCGGAGGATGTCCAAAGTGGAGGCGGAAGGTGTTCCATAGCCACGGAGATTTAATAATATGTGAATGAATGTTAAATAATGATTTAATCATTTATTCATAATTATTTAATAAAGAGAAAATCAATTTAAAAGGTCAAAAGGCTTAATGGGCCAATTCCTGGAGGAGAGAGGGCCCATTAGGGAAAGGAGAGAGGGAGAAGGGACAAGGGGGTGGCCGGCTGGGCCAAGCCCCCCGCGTGGGGCCCACTAGGGCCGGCCGACGGCTTCCCCTCTCCCTCCTCTCCTTTAGTCCCACCCCAAGACTTTGAGGGAGGTAGTACCTCCTTTTTCCCTATATATAGTGGGGGTATTTGGCCAGATAAATACACACAATATTCAATAAAGGTCTTCTCACTTTTGGGAAGACCTCCAATTGATATTCTCTCTCTCTCTCTCGTGACCGTGGTCCCAAGTTCGGACTGCGCGAATGAGAATATCTTCACCGCGGAGCACCGTCGCACTACGAGATTCGGATCAAGGAGCTCTACCTCAAGCTGCCTTTGGATCGAGGAAGCAGAGTCATCGTCGAACCGGCGTGTGTAACTCCCCACGAGGTGTCGCACTTGAGGCACTCAAGTCATTGGATCCACAGGAGCGCAAGGACTTCATCACGACCTTGAGGTCGGCTTCGGCTCGTCTACATCAACCATGCTCTCCTGAGCGTTGACAACGCTTTCCGGTCTTCAAGGGTAAGTTCGCGAAAAGCCCCTCCCGTTACTGTATTACTAATAGATAGGTCCTGGCAGCATCAGGGGTTCAGGGGCGTAGGGTAAAATTTATTGATTTCATACGCGGATCCCCTACAGTGGTATCAGATCTAGATCTATGTGTAGTAATGCTAGTACGGGTAGAACACACGAGATGTAGCGTGTGGGCGTTGATCTTTTAGTTGTTACCCTCCCACCTATACTTGTGTATACCGTAGTAATGCTTGATAAAGCGACCCCCAACCGACTTTACGCGTTCATTCGCGAGACTGGTCCACGCTTGGCATACGGCTTGTACCGTATAAAGTGGCTTAGGGGGTGTCTGTCTCTCTCGCATTAGTTGGTATGCCATTTGTAATGGGGGGCCCCGAAATGGGTGTAGTAGAGACAAATACTTGATCAGCGTTGTGCTGAAAGTTCGTAGGTAAGAACGGTTCTTGTGCGAAAGCCCATTCAGCCACGTAAAACATGCAAAGATAAAGTAGAGGCGTCTAACTTTCTTTTACAGGGGGTGTTGCTTTGTGATATGGTTGTGGCAAAGGTAAAGTGATTACCTTATGTTACGTAGTAGTAGATAGTCACGGAGGTAACAGACTACCACGCCGGAAAGACATCGGTACCCTGGTGTCTACGGTGTCAGAACCCTGGCACCGGAATACGATGACGACGGATGGAGATCACGACATGAAGGACCATATCACATCGCATTTAATTCAATGCTATTGTTTATATATCTTATTGTGTGCTAGTATTAGATACTCGACGGTAGCCTAATAAGATGATCCCTGTTAAAATTACCAACGATTGTGTTCCCCCTTAGTGTGCACCACCAAGATAGTTCTTCGGTATAAGGCAATCCACGGTACAGGCGTGGGTGTCAGACATATCTACATTCACATACAGTGGGTGTAAGCCATGTTGCATAGCGAATACACTAAGGTTGAGTTGGCGAGCCTAACACGCCATAGAAGCGTGGCCTCGGAAAACGGATGGTCGAAGATCAAGCACGAGTCACATGAATGATGTGACCGACGTTTAGCGTCCACCCTTGAACCCACATTGATGGCCGTGATGATCGAGGGAGATGTGGCTGATAGGAGTCGTGTTATCACTAGGAACCCTCATGGGGATAGGTGTTTCTGAGTAGAGTTATTATTAACTCATTTAATTATAAACTTAGTCTAAATTCCTTTTTGCAATTATAAATGTAGAAATGGTTCTCCCCGAGATTACCTTCCCCATTGACAATTGGTTAAAAGGAGAAAAGCTCAAGTTAGATGGATCCAACTTTTCTGCGTGGGTCATGTGCCTTCATGATATCCTTAGCGAGAACAAAGTAACTGACTACATGATCTACGAGATGTACTTGGAGCCACCCTATTCTCATGAGACCCAGGACAGCGTGATCTCCGCAGCCGTCGTCGTGTGATGGCCACATTCATATCAGTAACGATGCGCCTCGGGTTGGAAGATGGGCTATGGACGATGGTGGGAAGTCTTAATCCCCGAACGGTTATGGGACATTTGAGATCGCATTTCGTGGAACAAGTGCGCATATGGGAGTATGAGCTGATGGGGGACTTCCTCTCCATAAAGATAGAGGAAGGCTCCTCACTGGACGATCACTTGTTGAGCATATACGATGCATACATGAGTCTGGCATACTACCTGGACAACTGGTTCGCAAGCTCTTTTGCAGTAGGAGTTGTGCTGCGGTCGCTGCCACCAAGCTTCCAAGCACAAGTCAGGATTTGCATTATGAGAGGCGACGCAGAAACACAGGATTTCCACGAGTTCACATCACATTTCAGAGATGTGGTAGTTGAGCCCGATGTCGTTGAGGTTATCAATGACAAAGGTATATATTTGATATACAATTTTATAAATGTTATAATCTTGCAAACACATTTGCGGTGTTAAAGTATATTTGATACTTGTTCTGTTTTGCTGAAAACAGGTCCTTCTGCATGAGAGGTGCTTGCTGGAGAGGAGGTGACGTTGCGTGTTGATGGCGAGCATGATGATGATGGCCGACGACACTCTCCCTCGATATTTATCACTTAGTTTATGTCTAGGACGATTATTGTAATCAAAATATTATGAACTTCTTTAGTATGTCTCACACTTTATGAGACGGTTATTCATATGAGTTTGTAATAAATAGTTGTTCTACTTTTATGAATGATTTCTATTTGTGTTCATATCTTTTTTGATTATATGTGAATTATCCTTATTGTTTGAAACTAATTGATAATGCATAAACATTTGTAAAATATTGAAATGCCTTAAAATACCCAACTTAAATGATATTTCATTAATGAATGAAACCATTGTTTAAATTCAAAGTTATGTTGATAATATGTGAAAGACATTTGATTTCTTATCACATATAAATCATGCCTAAGTTCGGCAAAATAACTTGAACACCATGTATTACATGAATACAAAGTGTTTAATGAATTTTTAAAAGTAGATACATATTCGATGTATTGTGTTTTAACAAAAATGATAATTATCATTATATGATTGTTTAAATGTGTAAAGTAGTTTACCAAAGGAAACATAAGTATGAAACTATTTGATATGATCAAGGTGTTTCATCAACAAAGGGTATACATATAAAACAGAATCTAATTACTATGATTTGATCAATAGTAATGAAATTTGACTTTATAAGAATGGCATAAAAGAAATTGTGGAATACAAAGCGTTTTGAAATGTCAAAATGCAAAGCATCACAATGTGATATTAGATATCAAAGGGGGGTGAATAGAAGGCACCAAATAAATCATTGTAGTGTAGATGTAGATACCATTAGTTAGAAATAGTTAGCACTCAATTAGAATATATTGTGAACCACTTGAATTCGTAGAAGTTTTGGGGTTATTCGATATAACCAAAACAATAGTGAATAACTCCTTGTAGAGTATTTATTGGAAACTTTGAATACAAAATTCATAGCTGAAACCAAAAGAGAAGCAAAACTTGTATTGCTTGGATTTTGGTGCATTCTTGGGAAAGCTCACTTTTAGTGATATTTCTCGATTATGGAGCAATTGGAAGATAGTGAAAAACACGATGAGGATTCAAAACCCTGCATCAGAGTGTTGAGAAGCACAACGGACAACGTTCCTGAACGATTCTCTTCACAAAGGAAAGAATCAATGATAATGATCATTGTGTTTTCCCCACTGGTGTTTTCACTACACGAAGTAGGATTCAAAATGTAATCCATAACTAGTATGGATACATTTGTGAATCATTTGTCATGATTCTTGGAATATGACATACCTACGAACTACTAAGGATATAATGGTAAACTAGAATTATGAGAAATCCTAAAAGCAAAATTCACTTGAGACTAGAAAGCAATTCATTGCTGAATCTCGCAAGTAAAAGGGGTTACTTGAATTTTCCCAAATGACTGCAAAACCATAGTGGAAAAAGGGGTGAATGACAAAAGCACAATTTGTCAAGTATTGGATGAATTCAAATGAATTTGATTCAAGTGTGCTGAATGTCTAGTGGATTTAAAACTAGTAAAAGTACTAGTATCTCATAGTAAAACTCCAGGTTTGATATTTGATCAGAGGATTTTGAAGTTGTTTAAAATAGTGAGTGGATATGCAATTTGCATGAAATTGAGTGGGGGCTATGAAAGTCTTCCTAAAACAATATGTGAATGACATATTTTTGAGTGGGAGCAATATAAGTCTCAAATTCAAATATGTAGGAACATAATTTGAGTAAGAGTACTGACTCATACCCAAATGTGTTAGGAACATATTTGAGTGGGAGCTTATAGGAGTGATTCTTAAGTGTGTATTCGACACATTAAGAATAAAAGCGCAAGTGCCAATAAATAATGATTTATAAGGCGTAGAAGTTGATAATAAGTGTATTATGATATTATGTAGTATTCCTTAAGGGATTCTGAAAAGGGTTTCAGAATAGAGGTTAATTAAGGAACTAGTCCTTAATAACTCAAGTTAGAAATAGTATTAAGTTTAAACATCAATGGTTGAAAGAAAGAAAAGGATGATCATCATCCACTATGTTGAGAAATAGATTCTATCTTAGAAAACCATGATGATAACTTAACATAATATGTAATCCAATAAGGAACATTTGAAAATGATTAAGTTTGAATCACAGAACATTGAGCTAAGTTTGTCCATAGTGTTTAAT
Source organism: Avena insularis (assembly GCA_023614405.1). Lineage (NCBI taxonomy): Eukaryota > Viridiplantae > Streptophyta > Magnoliopsida > Poales > Poaceae > Avena > Avena insularis. The sequence goes on along the minus strand of CM042688.1, from coordinate 114,695,519 downwards.
AGAGAACTGTAGACATATTTTCTAAGTCCATAATAGATGACATATCTTAAAACATAAAGGGTTATGTTATAAGGGAATATGTTGGAAACTCCCGTAATACCGATTAAAGTCAAGTAGGAAGTGAGGTGAACAAAACATCGAAAGTTGCATAGAGTGAACTAGTGTTTCGATGAATACATTTATAATAATAGATAAGGGTACCATGTAAAGTGTTGTATAATGTTATGGCAGGGCTAGTTCGCTTCTAACGTAGAATGATGTGTCCTAGGGCACAGTGTCCATGAGAAATCCCTCGAGGTTGATCTATAGTCACTATAGGCTCTTGGAATCAGGCCTCGTTCTGCTGCCATAGCGAGCATGCATACACACAGATGTTATCATGTGATGATAAAGTATTAATGTCAATCAAGGTGACATTAGTAAGTTGCAAAGGATTTGGAACTGTAAAGTATAGACCCAAGACTCAATCTCTTCCATGAACAAGCATGTTCAGAGTACCAGATATATGGTGCCAATGATTAAGAACAAATGCAGGTAGTGTATTTATACTCTAGTGCAAGTGGGAGACTGTTGGAAATATGTCCTAGAGACAAATAGTAATAAGGACTATTATCATATTTCATATAGTTTATGATTAAGTTTTATATCATTCTATAATTGTATTGAGTGGAAACATCAATACACGTGTGATATACAAATAACTAGGGGTTCCCAGTGAAACTCTAGTCACTGGTTCATTGGTCAACTGATGATCATGTTTCCTGATCATGTGGCATTTATGTCGGTTGGAAATGGAGTCAACTCATTCTGAGAATGAGATGATGAACTAATACCCAACCTAAACATCGTGACCCAATCATGTCACGAAGTTCAAGTTACGATGATTAGAAATGGATCCTCGTAGACTATTCCTTAGACCGTGAGGCTATATCAATCACTGTCTCCTGAGAGTGCTTAGATAGCATCAAGTGCCACTTGGTAATACTGTGGTTATAAAGGTGTATTCAGGTACTCGGAGGAAACCGTAGAGGAAATATATGTCAAGAGCGGGATTTGTCCGTCCATGTGACGGAAAGATACTCAAGGGCCTACTCGGAGAAGTTATATCCAATAGCTATGTAGCGTGTGATTTGATCACAGGGATATCACTTGTCGGAACGAGTCAAGTAACATTGTTTTGTAACGAGATTGAACACGACATGGTGATATCATTGATCCGATCTCGGGCAATGCAAGTATCGAGAGACAAAGGGAATAAGACACGACTGTCCCGGTTCAAACGACGAAAGATCTTCGTGGAACGCACATGGGTCACATGGCCATCTAGGTCCCTCTGTCGATCATTGGTGCGGGAGTGTCTCGACCATGTATGGAGTGTTCCTGAACTGTGGGGTATCATGCTGTGGCGCCCCGCCAAAACCACTACTAGAAAATCGCGTTATTTTTGTGCATTGCATCATCATGACCGCATGCTCATGTCATCATGCCACATTGCATTTGAGCATCGTCATCATCATGCATGGTTTTTGTCTAAACTATTTTCGAAACGCCTAGTTTTGTTTTCTGAATACTCCCGTCTTTATTTAAAGTAAAACCCGGGTCTCCGGATTATTTTGTTTGTCTAACCACGGTTTGCAAAAGCCTTGTTTTAAATATTAATTTTTTTTTATTTTATTTTTAGGGGGCAGCTAAACCGGGCCGCTCCGACCCAGTCGGCCACCCCCAGTGCAAACCAGAATTCCCCTCAAACCTTTTTCTACCTAAACCTAGTCTACCCATCCCCAGTCACCTCGCCCATGCCAATCGCAAACTGCCACCTCATCCTCTCCCTTCCCCCTATCCTATCCCAGCCCGCCACCTCAGCCTCCCCACCTGGTCAAACCCCACACCCACTCCACGCAGCCGGCCCTGCCTCTCTCCCTGGGCCCCACCCCAACCCCACACACGCAACGCCACACCCGCACGCCACCCCGCCCCAGTCCCCACTGCCTCCCCTCTCCCTCTGCCCCACCAAACCGGCCCCACCCCAACGACCCGATCTGCGGCGCCCCACTCCTGGCCCCACCTCCTCACGCTGCCTCGACGCCCCCACCAACCCCTGGCCCCTCCTCGCCTCTCCCAACCCGACCTGGCCGAGCGCCATTGGATGGCCGCCTCTTTCTCCGCTTGAGCCCATGGCCGCCTTTCCTTTGGCAACCGCTTGCCGCCATCCCCGAGCCCCTGGCGGCTCCTCCTCCGCCTGCCGTCCACCACTGCCCGTCCCCGTCGGGCTTCGCCCTCTCTACACCCGAGCAGCCGCCGCCACCCAAGGCCTCCTCAACCCCGCCTCCTCTACGTCCTCCTCCCCGACCCGCGTCCAGCCGTCGCCGCGACGCCGACCTCCGCGAGCCTCGCGCCCCGTCTCTCCCTCGCCGGCCCGGCCACCTCTCTCCGCTCGCCTCCCGAGGCTGCCAGCACCTCGCAGGCCACGCGACCTCCTCCGTTGCTCCTGCGCCTCACCTGCCTTGAAGCTCCGCCACCGCATCCTCCGCCTGCCCAGGCACCAGGTGTCGCCCGGACTCCGCCGTGCCGGGCCCAAGCCAGGGCGCCTGCCCTCTCGCTTCGCTTCTCGCTTTTTTCCTGCAACGGTCATCTGTGTTCCTGTTGTTGCATTCGACAAGACCTTCCGAAGACCCGGCGCAGACCAAGATCGACATAGACCATCCAAGTTGGATCCTCAAGTACTTCGGTATCGGACCTGGAGGAGACGATGCCAGAGCTCTCCATCTTGGAACGCCAAGACCGGCCACACGGAAACCGATCCCTCGGAATGCCAAAGCTCTTCTTCCCGGACCCGAAGACCTCGAGTCCTCCTTCACGGAACCGAAGACCGATCCCGCCGAACGCCAAGATCTTCAATCGGATCCGAGGACACCGAGACCCCGGTGCGACAAGTACTCCTTCCCGGACGCTGAACTCGCCGAGAACCCGGATGCCAAGGTCACCGACGCGGAACGACAAGACCTCCTTCCCGCACCGATGCCGACGACGTCGCACGCCAAGTTCTCCTTCCCGAACGCCAAGACCGACCTGATACGAGGACCCGACAAGATCTTCATGACGACAAGATCGACATCGACCAGGACGAATCCGATGTGACCCCGACGCCAACCAAGTCTTCTTCTCGGATGCGACAAGATCGACTTCCGTTGTCCGAGACCGATCTCGTCGAGCCATTATCCCGTCGAACCCTGAGACCCGACCCCGAACCCCTCGGAGCCCGAGTTCGCCGAACCCCAAAGTGTGACCTCTTTTCCGTGACCTATATTTTATAAATAATATTACTTGTTGCATATAAACTTGCCGTGCTTGCATGCATACTTGTCTGTGGTTTGGGGGCCTTATGCCGATTCACCTAAATTAAATATGGGGTCATATGCGGGCTTATCTAGTCCAATATTGGTCCCATTTAAATTTGTGTAGCGAACCGGTGCTATCTTTTGCCATGTTAAGACAACAATTAAATTGCGGGTAGTTAAACAACTAGAACCATATATTTAATTGTCGGGACCCCGGTTCCGCTTAATATTGCCTAATTGCATTGCACCTTTGCCATGTCATACATCATACATGCATCATGCCCGATCTTCTGCCGTAGTATTAAATAGTGCATTCGGTGTTTTCTTCTAGTGCTTTGCTTCTTCACGGATTAGGCCGATGAGTTGATGCGAGTGTCAACCCGATCTTCGGATGAACCTTCGGCAATGTTTTCAGGCGAGCATCTCCCCCTTTCTACCTATCTTACTTTTATAGTATTTATTCCCTCCTGTTGATCTATTGCTATCTGTGTTGCGATGCTCTAGTTTTCGTACCCGTGATATCCCTTGCAGCCTTATATTGCCTTGGACACCTCCTATTACCTGTTGTTTGGTAGATAGTTGGACTTGCGTGTCGTAGTCGCTTGCTCAAGTGCTGTTGCATGTTGTCAAGTACCACAGTTGTTGGAGTGTGGCCGCATGTTTAATGTTGGAGTTGATCATGGCTTTAATTACTGTTTAATAACTAAAAATTGAAGTAGGTAAATGCAGAGGCACCGGTGGGTGATAGACAATATTTGGTTTCCGACCGCCACTGGTGTCCCAGGGACCCGAGTTCTTGACACTGTTCGAGATCGAGCGCTAACCACATGTGGGATGTGTGGGCACCCCATCGATTTAGTACCTGATTCCAAGTATTGTACTGGGGGCCACAACTAGTTTGAGGTTTTATTTACTATCCTGTACTTATGCCATGCTTTACTGCTTTATTTAAATTGTGCGAGGTACTGCACACTGTACTGTTTAGGATTGCGGAGTGTTTTCGCGGTATCGACAAGCCTAGTCACACTTTCGGGTTCCCAGTCGTTTACCGCCATTGGCGCAAACCCTGAGTCCGTCACGGAGACCGGCCGACTTTCTATGGTAGACTTAGTAGGTGGCCCCATGTACTTGCTTTGGGTGCAGGAAACGTCATGACTTAGGCCCCCGACATACCGATGGGTGTATGTTAATTGATCGCAAAAGGGTCGAAGTGCGTGTGGATATCTCATGCTAATTGCGTGTGGATACTTTGGCGCACCCTAGGGTTAAATCTTTCAAAAGCCGTGTCCGCGGTTATGGACGACTTGGAGCACGCTTCTCGATCATAGACAACTATAACTAAAGTTTATTGTTATAATTTGACTTGTATCCGATGTGACTAGTAATCAGCTCAACCGCAATGGAATGGCTAAATAAAAGTACCAACAAGCTGGGTTTGGGATATCTCATTCTAATTGTATTTGACTAGTAAGTGTCGCAACTACAACGGAATGGTTAAATAAACTGCACGCTTATTTTATCGGGATGACTATCTACATTTGACTAGTAATTGCCGCAACTATAACGGAATAAATAAACCGCCAACCGTGTGAGTTCCTCGGTTGACTTTCTCGGTTGGTATCGAGGGAAATACCAGGGATGGGTTTGTTTGGTGTTAGGATCAGGTTGGATCCGAATAGGTCTTTCTTATCCCTCTCGATAGCCAATGCTTATATCGAGTCTCTATAGGTTGTTTAGTGCATCTTGCGCCGCCGCTCACCACCATACCTATGTAGGCGAGGACCGCCGAATTCTAGTCTCGCTGTCTTGGCCTCGATCGACGCCTCTTTTTCCTTTGCCCTTTGCCGCACCCCTTTTGTTTAAGCAGGTTTTGAGATCGACGTTGTTAGCAGGGTTACCCTTCCGCTTGGCTGGGCAGGTTATGGGCGCCATTGGTTATTCTTCGGGCTCTTAGCCCCATTTGCATCTTGTCCGCATTTCGGACGCTGAATCGCTTTTCAAGGTGATTTGGATCTTTGTATATTATATCGTATTCTTGACTCATTGAGTCATTGTTGTATATATCTGTTCGTGGGTCCCATCGAGGACTGTTGTGTAATGTTATTACTTCGCTTTTCCACCCGCGAAAGTGCTGGTGGGCACCTTTTGAATCGTTCTATGCGGTTTGGCGAAGCGCAAACTTGCATAGGGCCGATTCGAGGGTGTTACAGAGTGGTATCGAGCTCAGCCATTGCGATACCCCACAAGTCCACTCAGAGGATAACCTAGCTAACGGCCGAAGTAGAGTGTCAAAACTATTTTTGCAAAATCGATTGGATAGTTCTGATTAGGTCGGATTTTACTCCTTACCCTCTGCTATTCTCCTCTTACCCCTGCGTGTTTTGAATCCGCTCTCTTCTCTCTCTTCGAGTCCAGGATTTCTCGTGGTTGGGTTCCATCGCACTTCGTGGTTTCGCTTCCTCCTTTGGTAACGGTGTTGCTACATCTGGTCTTCATGCTATCCGAGGAATCCTTCGTCTGGTGGACTTCTCTTTGTTCCTTCTCGTGCCTTCCGGTGTTTTCCGACGCGACGACATCATCTACGCCAGATCCGATGCAGAGTCTGCATCACTCCTTTGTTTTCGAACCTCGATCGTCGAGATCTTCAGTCTGATTCTGAGAATGGTTGCACGCTTTTCTACTGATTGTGCGGAGTAATAGTTTGGGTGCGTGATGGATTGGCCCCATGCCGACTACCCCTTCTATTCGCTTTTATACATTGAAGTGGATGAGAATGCATCGGTTCCCTCTTTCCATCGAAGCTAGAGGTGGCTTTATTTGTTGATACCTCTACCTTCGACCTTTTGTTCCCAGAGTGTTCTCTCGACGATCACGGGAAACGGCCTCTTGTTAGTGGTGTCGCGAGGATCTACACGAAGCAAAAAGACGCAGATCGCCGACCTTCCTTCCGGTACCATGAGGCGGATCTCGAGGGCGAGATCCATTGTTAGTGGTGTCGAATTGTGGCGCCCCGCCAAAACCACTACTAGAAAATCGCGTTATTTTTGTGCATTGCATCATCATGACCGCATGCTCATGTCATCATGCCACATTGCATTTGAGCATCGTCATCATCATGCATGGTTTTTGTCTAAACTATTTTCGAAACGCCTAGTTTTGTTTTCTGAATACTCCCGTCTTTATTTAAAGTAAAACCCGGTCTGGATTATTTTGTTTGTCTAACCACGGTTTGCAAAAGCCTGTTTTAAATATTAAATTTTTTTATATTTATTTTTAGGGGCAGCTAAACCGGGCCGCTCCAACCCAGTCGGCCACCCCCAGTGCAAACCAGAATTCCCCTCAAACCTTTTTCTACCTAAACCTAGTCTACCCATCCCCAGCCACCTCGCCCCGGCCAATCGCAAACTGCCACCTCATCCTCTCCCTTCCCCCTATCCTATCCCAGCCCGCCACCTCAGCCTCCCCACCTGGTCAAACCCCACACCCACTCCACACAGCCGGCCCTGCCTCTCTCCCTGGGCCCCACCCCAACCCCACACACGCAACGCCACACCCGCACGCCACCGCCTCAGCTCCCTCTCCCTCGGCCCCACCAAACTGCCCCACCCCATCGACCCGATCCCCGAGTGCGGCCCCACTCCTGGCCCCACCTCCCTCACGCGGCCTCGACGCTCCCCCCCAACCCGCGTCCTCCTCGCTCGTCTCCTCCCAACCCGACCAGACCGCCGCGCCTCGTATTTGGATCCTGGCCGCCCTCGTTCTGTCGAGCGCCTTGGCCGCCTCTTCTCCATGAGCCCGCCGCCTCCTTCCTTTGGCAACCGCCGTGCCGCCATCCCGAGCCCGTGGCCGCTCCTCCCGGCCGCCCTAAATCCACCGCTGGCCTGTCCCGTCGGGCTGCCGCCCTCTCTACACCCGGCAGCCGCCACCCCAGGCCTCCTCAACCCCGCCTCCTCTACGTCCTCCTCCCCGACCCGCGTCCAGCCGTCGCCGCGACGCCGACCTCCGCGAGCCTCGCGCCCCCGTCTCCTCTCCTCGCCGTCAGTCGCGTTCCCGCCTCCGGCCGGCCACCTCTCTCCGCCCGCGCTCTCCCGAGGCTGCCAGGCACCTCGCTGCAGGCCGCGCGACCTCCTCCGTTGCCCTCCTGCGCCCTCACCTCGTCTTGGAAGCTCCGCCACCACCGCTGTCCTCCGGCTCGCTTCGCCTTTCGTCTGCCCGCGTCAAGGTCGCCGGACTCCGCCTTGTCGGGCCCAAGTTAGGGCGCCCTCCTCTCTACTTCGCTTCGGCGTTTTTCACCGCAACGGTCATCTGTGTTCTGTTGTTGCATTCGACAAGACCTTCCAAGACCCGCAGACCAAGATCGACATAGACCATCCAAGTTGGATCCTCAAGTACTTGATATCGGACTGGAGGCGGCGATGCGAGCTCTCCATCTTGGAACGCCAAGACCGGCCACACGGAAACCGATCCCTCGGAATGCCAAAGCTCTTCTTCCCGGACCCGAAGACCCCGAGTCCTCCTTCACGGAACCAAAGACCGATCCCGTCGAACGCCAAGATCTTCAATCGGATCCGAGGACACCGAGACCCCGGTGCGACAAGTACTCCTTCCCGGACGCCGAACTCGCCGAGAACCCGGATGCCAAGGTCACCGACGCGGAACGACAAGACCTCCTTCCCAAGACCGATGCCGACGGCGTCGACGCCAAGTTCTCCTTCGAACGCCAAGACCGACCCGATACGAGGACCCGACAAGATCTTCGTGGACAAGATCGACATCGACCAGACGAATCCGATGTGACCGACGCCAACCAAGTCTTCTTTCGGATGCGACAAGATCGACTTCCGTTGTCCGAGACCGATCTCATCGAGCCATTATCCGTCGAACCACGAGACCCGACTCAACCCTCGGGCCCGAGTTCGCCGAACCCCAAAGCGTGACCTCTTTTCCGTGACCTATATTTTATAAATAATATTACTTGTTGCATATAAACTTGCCGTGCTTGCATGCATACTTGTCTGTGGTTTGGGGGCCTTATGCCGATTCACCTAAATTAAATATGGGGTCATATGCGGGCTTATCTAGTCCAATATTGGTCCCATTTAAATTTGTGTAGCGAACCGGTGCTATCTTTTGCCATGTTAAGACAACAATTAAATTGCGGGTAGTTAAACAACTAGAACCATATATTTAATTGTCGGGACCTTGCCCGCTTAATATTGCCTAATTGCATTGCACCTTTGTCATGTCATACATCATACATGCATCATGCCCGATCTTCTGTAGTATTAAATAGTGCATTCGGTGTTTTTTTCTAGTGCTTTGCTTCTTCACGGATTAGGCCGATGAGTTGATGCGAGTGTCGACCCGATCTTCGGATGAACCTTCAGCAATGTTTTCAAAGCAGCATCTCCCTTTCTACCTATCTTACTTTTATAGTATTTATTCCTCCTGTTGATCTATTGCTATACGTGTTGCGATGCTCTAGTTTTCGTGCGTGATATCCCTTGCAGCCTTATATTGCCTTGGACACCTCCTATTACACGTTGTTTGGTAGATAGTTGGACTTGCGGTCGTAGTCGCTGCTTGCTCAAGTCTTTGTTGCGTGTTGTCAAGTACCACAGTTGTTGGAGTGTGGCCGCATGTTTAATGTTGGAGTTGATCATGGCTTTAATTACTGTTTAATAACTAAAAATTGAAGTAGGTAAATGCAGAGGCACCGGTGGGTGATAGACAATATTTGGTTTCCGACCACTCTTTGGTGTCCTAGGACCCCGAGTTCTTGACACTGTTAGAGATCGAGCGCTTAACCACATGTGGGATGTGGGCACCCCATCGATTTAGTACCGATTCCAAGTATTGTCTTGGGGGCCACAACTAGTTTGAGGTTTTATTTACTATCTGTACTTATGCCATGCTTTCTCGCTTTATTTAAATTGTGCGGTAACGCTGCATCGCTTAGGATTGCGGAGTGTTTCGCGGTATCGACAAGCCAGTCCACACTTTCGGGTTCCCATCGTTTACCGCCATTGGCAAAACCCGAGTCCACGGAGACCGGCCGACTTCGTTGCGGGTAGACTTAGTGGGGTGGCCCCCATGTACTTGCTTTGGGTCTGGGAAACGTCATGACTTAGGCCCCGCCGACATACCGATGGGTGTATGTTAATTGATCTGGCAAAAAGGGTCGAAGTGCGTGTGGATATTTTCACCGCGGAGCGCCGTCGCGCTGCGGGATTCGGATCGAGGAGCTCTACCTCCGCAACTGCTGCTGGATCGGGGAAGCGGGAGTCATCGTTAGACACCGGACGTGTGTAACTCCCCGCGAGGTGTCGCACTTGAGACACTCAAGTCGTTGGAGCCACAGGAGCGCAAGGACTTCATCACGACCTTGAGGTCGGCTTCGGCTCGTCTACATCAACCACGCTCTCCTGAGCGTTGACAACGCTTTTCGACCTTCAAGGGTAAGTTCATAAAAAGCCCCTCCCGTTACTGTATTACTAATAGATAGGTCCTGGCAGCATCAGGGTTTTAGGGGCGTAGGGTAAAATTTATTGTTTTCATACGCGGATCCCCTACACTCCGCGAGATCCGCCACGAAGCGGCCATGGTCACCTTGGAGGAGGCCGCGTAGGTGGCCGTCCGCGAGCTTCGCCAGGCCGCCGCCACGCATAGCACGGTGGAAGCGGAGGAGCACGCCGCCGAAATGGCGGTGGAGCAGCTGCGAGTGGCTACGGCCACCGAGGTGGCGAGCGCGTGGGCTCTCGTCGACCGGGACGAGACCGAGGTGGAGGACGACGACAAGGAGGGGGAGAAGGTGGATCAGGTGGTGGCGGGGGAGGGGGTGGCAGAGGAGGCTCTCGTCGTCGCCCTGCAGATCGCGCAGGCCCTCGGCCTCGGCCCCAACGAAGCTCCAGTAATGGTGGGCCCCTTGGCAGCGAGATGGAGAAGGCCCTAGCCAACTGGGCGGTGGCGGACCACGCGAAGGCGGCCGACAAGATGAAGGCTCGTGGCCGAGCGAGCGAGCGTTACCACGATCGCGTCCAGAGCAGAAGGCCATCTGGTCGGCTATGGCGGCGATCGACGGTGCCAGCGGCAGCAGCAGCCGCCGCAACGAGGCTAGTACCGTAGGGACGGCATCCTCCATCAGGAGTAGCAGTAGCCCTTTTCTTAGTTTGTTCAAACTAAGCCTTTTTATAATTTGCGGGGCCTAATCTAATAAAAAACCAATTTAATTACTAATATTTCACTTACATATGGCCCCAGCAGCCAACGGGCAAACAACCGCGCGGTTACGCAAAATAGGTGCGCCGACTGGTCGAGCCGGACGCACCGTTTCGGATGGGTCGTGCCGCTAGGAGGCCGTGCACGTCCCACGTGTCCGTCCGCACGTATTCGGACACTGGACACGCTCGGACAGGTTAGATCGACCCGGTGGAGATGTCCTAGAGCGGTGTGCGTGCCGCCGACCCTACCCATTATTCACGGACGCACGCAAGGATCCAATGAAGGAACCTGGTGATGCAACTTCATACGTGCACCTGGCATGACGGAGTACATAGTACGTCGAGCCGCATGCAGGCCGCGCAAGCTAGACAAGGCCCTAGTCTAGTTTTATGCCATGCGTGATGCGACCCGTTTCATCCGATCCTGATGAGCGTGGTGCAGAGCTCGCATCGGCACCGAGCACGAGCTGTGTACGAGTAGTACGACTGTGGCGGGGAACGGGACATCGGAGCGGGTGAGGGCGCGGGAGAGCGACGTCTCCGCGGCCTTGTCGGAGGGCGAGGCTCCCCGCCCGGCAGCTCTCGTGTCGGCGGCAGGCAGCTACGCGTGCTGCGCCCCAACATCACAACGGCGATTGCGCATTAAATTCCTTAAACCCACGGACGTACTCTGTCAGGCTGAGAGACTATTAATGTCACCCACAGCTGAGAATACACTCCGGTGATTACTACGTACAAGTTCCGGAGAATTTTAACTGAATTATTATCATAAGAGACCAAATTTTGCACGAGCATAGATTGGTGTCGGGCATGCCAATGTGGCCATCCGGTGCTTCAGGTCCAAGGACAGGACGCCTCAAAGGGAACGTTTCAGATACGATCCATGTTACTACATGTAACATCGCGTAGTCTCTGATCTTGCGTTACTAGACAAATCCCTTGCAAGCATTTTCAGGGTAATTCCCTCTTCCTCTAGGGAAGCTATCGCCTCCTAGCTGGAAGGCTGGAGCAGTAACAGACAAGTACCTTGTGATGACACCTAGCGCGGATGCCGGATGGACCTTGTCCCGTGCGTCTGATTGGCACTTGTTGAGTTAAATAAACAACCAGCGCCATCCAAACGGCTGCATTTTACAATATAATCAAAAGAGAATATATAATTAACTAATCGATGGCTTCTTGCTTTCTTTGACTTGTTGCCCTGAGCCACGGTCGAACTGTGCCTGGCGCAGCGCAGCGCAGCGCAGAGGCGACCAAAATACAAGCGCCAGGAGACAAGCGGACAAGGCCTCGCATAAAAGAAAACCCCCCATTAAAAACAAGGAAAATAAATCCCCTCCCGGTCGGCCACTTTTATTAACAAGTCGTCTCCTCCTCCTCCCACCCACTCGCCTCCAAAACAGCCTCCACTCCCCCTTCAACCCCTCCTCTCCTCTCCCCACTCCCGCTCCGATGTCGCCCACCCTCGAGCCGCACGACTACATCGGCCTCTCCGCCGCCGCGCCGACCCCGACCTCCTCCTCCTCCTGCTCTTCCTCGCCCAACCCCGGCGGCGAGGTGGGGCCGCGCCTCACCCTCCGCCTCGGCCTCCCGGGCTCCGAGTCCCCCGACCGCGACAGCTCCGCGGACGTCGCCGCGGCGCTCACACTCGGCCCCGTCCCCCACAAGGCCGCCTCCTCCAAGCGCGCCTTCCCCGACGCCTCGCCCCGCCGCGGTGGCTCCGCTGCCGCAGCTGCCGCCGACAAGGCGCCTTCCGCTGCTCCGCCTGCCGCCAAGTAAGATTCGATTCAGTCCGATTCGTCGAGGCGGACGCTTTTGCCATCTGAAATTCTATGCGCTGTTTGGCCCGTACTGATCCATGGGTGGGGGCATTGTGGACCCAGGGCGCAGGTCGTCGGATGGCCGCCCGTGCGGAACTACCGGAAGAACACGCTCGCCGCGACCGTCTCCAAGACCAAGGCGGGAGAAGAGGCCCAGGGCGGGCCTCACTATGTCAAGGTCAGCATGGACGGAGCTCCTTACCTCAGGAAGGTGGACCTCAAGATGTACTCTAGCTACGAGGACCTCTCGGCGGCACTGCAGAAGATGTTTAGCTGCTTCATCACTGGTAAGTCTTAAGGTTCTACTAAGCTTTCCACTTTTTTTAGCTCTTATTACCAGTGTAAGATCACAGTGCTGCAAGTACCTAGTGTCGTGGGTTTACTTGTTAAAGGCTGGACGTTCCAAGGGTAATTAGTACTCCTTCCACCCAAATTAATTGACTTGGATTTGTCTAGATTCGGATGTATCTAGACATGTTTTAGTGCTAGATACATCCGAATGTAGGCAAATCTAAGTCAATTAATTTGGGTCGGAGGGAGTATTTGTTTTGGACTTAAAACATCTTCATCCGAACTAACACTTAAATTTCAGTTACCTGTCGTATTCATTCAGAGAACTTGGCATTAATGCTAGTAGCATTTACACCAGGAATGTACTATGTGTTAAAGACCATCTTAGTGAGCCACCAAGATTTGCAGACAGAAAGGACATTCAGTTTAATCGTGGCACATTCCTTACGGCTTCTTACTCAATGTTTAGCCAACCTGTCTCTGTCTTGAAGCTACAGTGTACTCCCTCCGTTTCAAAATATTACTCCCTCCGTTTCAAAATATAAGATGTTTTAGTTTTGTGAAAGGAGTGTATCTAGACTCCTTTTTGTGTGTAGGTTCATCTAAATTTGGAGTGAACCTAGACACTAAAACAAGTCTAGATACACTCCATTCACAAAGCTAAAACATCTTATATTTTGAAACGGAGGGAGTAGATGTTTTAGCTTAATATTTTGAAACGGAGGAAGTACACATTCAGATGGTGCCATAGTTCTAAGTTTCTAAGGATGAAAGCTTGCACATGGGAACAAGCTGATACCACCGTTAAGCATTCTGTTAAATATTGCTCTGAATGACTTGAGTCCTCTCTGATTCATACACTTGTTGATTTGTTTGATTTTTGTGAGGATATGTGTACTAAGCCTGTGATTTTAAAGGTCAAAGCGCGCTGCGTAAACCATCAATCAAGGACAGGCTTACTAATGGTAAGGCTGATGCCCTTCAAGATCAAGAGTACGTCCTTACATATGAAGACAAGGACGCTGACTGGATGCTCGTTGGTGACCTTCCATGGGAGTAAGTTTCTTTAATTAGTATATAAATGTGCCTACCAGTTCGGTGCTTAATTCCAGAATTTATTGTGCAATCCTCTCTTAACAGTACTGTTTGTGTATGTGTCTTGGATAGATATCTCGTGGAAGTTTAATCTTTATCGCAGATGGAACTACTCCCTCCGATTCAAATTAATGTTCTCAGATTTGTCTAGATTTGGATGTACCTAGTCATGTTTTAGTGCTAGATACGTCCGAATCTAGACAAATTAAAGAACATTAATTTGGATCGGAGGGAGTACTTAGGTTCATTTGTTGTTGGGTTGTTCTGAAGCTCATTATGAATGCAGTATTATATGATGTCAACATGGTTGATTTAATACTGGGCAGATAGGAAATTCACCTCTCTTTTCCATTGAAACCTCCATAATGATACTTTATCTTCGGGCAAAAGAAGGTGTAAATTGCACCTACTTGTTAGTTATGGTACTGCTTTACTTCTGAAAGGCCGATCTTGTCATTTCCTTGCCTCTGAACGAAAGCAACAATTAGTCAGGCTGGGCTCAGTCTGGTGTTCGTCCTCTCTAACAACTGAACGAAAGCAACAATGGTTTTGCTAAATTAACAATCCGGCTTATGTAACTGCTTGCAACCATTTGAGACAATCTCCCATGGATGTCCCCTGGCCTACGCGCACTAAGTAGCAAACTTACATTTACTAATATGCCGCTAAAAACAAAAATTTAGTTGCATGAGGATTTGTGAACTTCTGATTCTTATCTTTAGTGAAGCTCACTAGAATGCTTTCAATGGTTTTTCTGAATTTTTACCATGTCATATACTCATATTGCTGTAACCTGCATACAATTAATAGGCTATGAAATAAATAAGTGAACTGCCAGTGGTCCCAGTAGTTCCTGACCTTAATTTCCCGTGCAGTTTGTTTACCACTATCTGCCGGAAACTGAAGATCATGAGAGGATCTGATGCTGCTGGAATAGGTATTTGCAGTTTGTTTACCATTATTTTTTTCTTAACTGCATTTGTTTTGAATACTTTTAACAGACAATCTTGATTCAGAAGCATTAAGATTATCACTATTATAAAGTTATATGGTGGTTTTGTTTCCCATGTGTTGCATATGTGTTAGTCTCTCTAGAGTTGATCCTGTGCACATACAAATTAAAATGTGTAGTAATGGCAAAACAAATGGAACCTAAATCATAGCTGGCCTGTACTATATTATGCACAGATAATTTCTCTTGGCTAACGTAAGTGAAGCACAAACATTGGCTGATATGATGATGAAATGCTGGATGGCAGAAACGAATATCTACGAATTGTTGGAACCTGAAACTTTAATTCGGAATTTGTTTTCTCTATCAATTAGTAACACCAAGCATGTTTCTAACTTCTGAGCATTAGGTTGGTGTAGATTATGTCATCGGTTGTAACTTTGGATTGTAACCATGATCTGAACTGAAGTGTGTTCATCTGCCTGCAGCTCCAAGATCCCTCGAGCAGACAGGTCAGAACAAATAAAATTGACCTTCGTCTGCATTAAAAAAAAAGAGCCGAGCTAAGCCGTGAGATGATGTTGATGCCCTAAATTATTCATGTCAAGTATCTCAAATATGCCAAGTGTTAGAGTGTAGTTTCATGTATTTCTGAAACCTCTGCATTACACATGTCTGTAATGTGATCTGCTGAGATATTGCAATTGTGAGTCCCTTGGAAGGTTATGTCAGCAAGCTCTGCGCTTCCTGTGTATGCTAGCTTTCTACGTATTCATGTCATATATATTCAAGTGTTGCGCTAAGTTATTTTTCTGTCATGAAATTATCCAAATGCCACAGGAATTTCATGGTGAGTACTGCCAATACTCTGTTCTGATCACTCATTTTACATGCATAAACTGCTACACGGTACC
This sequence comes from Avena insularis, assembly GCA_023614405.1. Taxonomy (NCBI): domain Eukaryota; kingdom Viridiplantae; phylum Streptophyta; class Magnoliopsida; order Poales; family Poaceae; genus Avena; species Avena insularis. The sequence goes on along the minus strand of CM042688.1, from coordinate 114,679,889 downwards.
ATCTTTCTGCCAAGCAATTGTACATAAGTTGCAGCACGATAATTTGACAAGAAAAAAACGATACCTTCCTCTAGCTAGTTTTAGGTCTGAATAACACGAACAAGGAGTAAATTGGCCTGTTGCTGGACACAAGAAAGTCAATGGATCTCACCGGTCTCTGGTGTTTCAGGAACAACTTGTGATCATCTCAGTGGTGTCGAATCTTGAACTGGTGACTCTAGTAAACTAGACGAACCGGTAGAATGTTCTAGCACTTGCTGAAGAATCGCCCGCTTCGTGTCCATGGGGTGTGGCAGACTCGTCGGTCGAGTCGTGCTCAAGAACACCCGTCTCTGATCCCCCTCCTCGGTTCTCGTCTTCCTCAGTGGCGTCGTCTTCGGCCATCCTGCTATGCGACTCAGCTGTCTCGACCCGACAGCGAGTGCACAGTTGCGCCGTGCTCGTGGTCTTCTTGCCGTCCTTGCGGCCAGACGTGGCCGGCGTCGTGGACTTCAGGGCACCTCGCGCGGGACCTACTGCGCCGGAGTTTACGTCGCCGCCCTTCCTCTTGCGTCCAGAGGGAGCTGTCACCGCCGTAGATTTCTTGGCACCGGGCGCGGTCCCCAGTGTGAGCACTGGCGTTGCCTCGCCGGTGTTGCTGTCGTCGGCTTTCCTCTTGCGTCCAGATGCCACAGCTGCCGATGTGGACTCGAGGGCACTGGGCGCTGGCCCTTTGCGCGGGCTGCGGTACACCTTGCACAGGACGAGCTCGTCTGAGGAGCCCTCTTGTTCGAGGCCGATCTCGACCATGATCCACCCCGACCGGACATTCCGGACTCGCTGGCCATCTCCCTTGGTCATGAAGGAAAAGAACTGACGCCATCCTATCTGGTGGTCACCGTCGAAAACAGGCTTGATGCCGGCCTCAGAGTGCCAGCACCCCTCCCCGGTGCCCACCGTGCGTGGTCTCCGCTGTCCGTGGATGCTCTTGGCCGGCAGGGAGGTGAAGATATACCAAGCCTTCTCGCCGTCGCTTGCGGTGGCCGGGGGAAACTGGCTGGTGAGCGCGGCGGGGCCAGCAGCGTAGAGGTCGGCGTCGTGGGTGAACTTGCAAGGGTGCTGGCCGGAGGCGACACGCGGGATGAGGTATGACTTGACGAGCTCCTGGTCCGAAGGGTGACAAGCGAAGTCCGGGCGCGGCGCGGAGGAGTTGGAGGGCGTCACCACGACTCTTGGAGCGGCCGATGTGCGGCGAATGGGGGAGGAAGGGAGGAACGGGATCTGCGGAGCCCGAAGAGCCTTGGAGCGGGGAATCCGCGCTGTAGCACCGGCGATGACGCGTGGACTTGGCCTCCGGGGCGGAGTGGCAGACGGCGACGTACTACCAATTACGCCTCCTTGGCTGGTGGAATCCTGCTCGGAGTCGGACTCCATGGACACCGTACCGGAACTGGAACGGGAGACTGGAGCGGGCTGGGCCGAAGAGCCCGAGGGCAGATGTGCGGGCCCGGTCCTCCCCTCTTCAGACGAGGCAGAGTGCGCGCTTGCTTTTCCCTTTCCAACCTTGGGTCCAGCTTCCGTGGCCGCCGCCGCAGATCTCTTGGCGGGCCCGACACGCGGGCTCCGATAGACCTTGCAGAGGACAAGCTCGTCCTCCGCGGAGCCGTCGGAGTTGAGTCCGATCTCGGCCATGAGCCAGCCCGACCGGACCAGGCGGCCGTCCCCCTTGGTGGCGAACGAGAAGGTCTGGCGGTGGCCGATCTGGCGGCTGTGGCCGATGCCGGCGGACAGGGGCTTGGCGGCGCGCTCCGAGTGCCAGCACCCGTCGTCCCCGGATCCCACCGTGCGGGACTTGCGCTGGCCGCGGCGGTTCTTGGAGCGGAGCGTGGAGAAGAAGTACCAGCCCTCCTGTCCGTCGCTCGCCGTCGCCGGGGCGTACTTGCCGGCGAGGTCTTCGGGCCTGGCGGCGTAGACATCGGCGTCGTGGATGAACTTCCAGGGACGGTCGCCGGTGTTGACCCAGGGGATGAGGTACGTGGTGATGAGCTCTAGGTCAGAGGGGTGGGAGGCGAAGTCCGGGCGCTGCGCGGCGCGTCGGATTGGAGCCATGGCGATTTGGTGGAGAAAGAATTATAAAGGGGGTGGAGGCGAATAGCCGTGCAAGGAAGCAAATGGTTGGGGAATTTTTGGCCGTAGGAGGGCCTATATAGCACCAGCGATGACGCGTTTACGCCAGAGTCCGAGTTCCCATCGGGGTCGGAGACGTACGATGTACGCCACCGCCGGCTGGATTGCAGTTAATTTTCTCAATCCGAGTTCGACTCCAACTTGGAGACGTACCAATTAGGTTAACCGCAGGCTGATTAGAGTTCGACACGGAGTCAGTTTCATTTTTCCTTTTATTTTGCGGGGACACGGGGTCGGTTTCGTTGACTCCAATGGGCTAGGCCAGATAGCTCCAAGGCAGATGAGCAGACCTAGTCCAATGGATAATAAACCCAGATGAATTTCCTTAGTGCCAAAATGAAATGAGAATGTGGCACATGGGCTGCCTTTTGCTCCGGCCCACTGTCAAAAATAGTTTTATTTTTTATTATATTCTTGAAAAATATATCGAATGCAATTATTAGTTTGGTAATTAGGAGAATGTTTTATGTGTTTTAAAAGTGTTCACATTTAAAAGATGTTCATGTGTCTTTAGAAATTGTTCATGTATAATAGTAAAAAATATGATCATTTTTTGAAAACAATGTTCACGACTTCAAAAGAATACTTTCACCTATATCAAAATAAATGTTTATGTATTTATAATAAAAACTCATGTACTTAAAAAATGTTTATGTATTTGTAAAATGTTCATACATTCCTAAAAAAGATGTATTTCCCGGTCATAAATTAATTGACACGCATTTGTCTAGATTCACATGTACTAGCTACATACATGCAAATACAAGAAACCAAAGGAGGAAGCGAAAACAACAAAATTTAGTGGTATTGGGTTTGTTGGGGCAAAGGGCCCGCATGTCGGCGACTCCTCCCTATTACCAACAATGAGCGAGATAATAATTCTGTGCCTAAGCAAACACATTTACTCTTCGAAACCATAGTATTTATACATCCATCTAGTCCATGTCGTGGATATTTTCCGTCATTAGCCATCGGGGATGTGCAAGAGTGATAAAATTAGTGAGGAAGACTATGAACATCCAGGAACAAGATTTGACACACATGATGTACCTACGTTCAGACCCTTGCGGTGAAGGTAAAAACCCTACTACTCCTAGTCTCCTACTACTTGTGTGATCATGCTTATGTGTATCAATATTACAAAGAGTTTGTTGAATGTGTGCCCCTGTTTCAATCTCTCTAGAGGTATCTTAGGTCGTGCCTCATGTAGGGTGGCACAAATGTGTTACGGTGAATGTGCTGCGAGACAAAAGTAGCCTCAGTTACATGGTAATATGCTAATTAATGTATAGTGGCACCATTTGTGGAAACGTCAGTCTTAATTGTGGGGTAACGCCCATCTTGATGGCAGCATTGATGGCCAGCTTTTATGACATCCAACCGGCCGGATGCCGTTCGAGGAGTCGTCCATCGGGTGATGTCTCGGGAGTCGGCCTAGTTGAGTCCATAGAAGAGCCGGTCTTATTTGTTCGGGTGGCAGCTTTGTGAGCGACACGGGCCACACAAGGCCTATCAGACCATATCATTGACTTGGTCCACCTTAGGATAGTTGGGCTTCTCCTATTATTTGGCCTTGTAGGTGATCCCACCGACACCCCTTCCTCCCCGAATAGTGTGAATCCATAAATGCCCAAATTTGGGTTTAGTCGACGGTTTGGAGAACTATGGGTTACGCCATGTGTCAATCTGAATCATTTTTGCTTGTGTGGTCTAACTTAGGTCATATGCATATTAACTTGTTTTAATTCATTTTTTGGCAAAAACTTATTGATGTCTACGCACTTCTATTCTTGTAGACAGTTGTTAGGCCTCTAAGTGCAGAGGTTTGTAGAACATCAGCAAGTTTTTCCTTAAGTGGATCACCCAAGGTTTATAGAACTCAAGGAGGAAGTGGTCAAAGGTATCCCCTCTCAAGCAATCCTGCAATCAAGATACAAGAAGTCTCTTCTGTCCCCAAGACACCCAATACACTTGTTAGGTGTATAGGTGCACTAGTTCGGCGAAGAGATAGTGAAATACAAGTGGTATAGATAATTATAAGTGGTAACGGTGCCAGAAAATAGCTTGCTGGCGTGTGGCTGACGTGGGAAAAGACTAAAGGCAAACTGAAATAAAGATGGAAGCAAGCAAACATGTAACCGATCTAATTGCAAACGGTGTATCAATGCTTAGAAATAAGGCCTAGGGATCATACTTTCACTAGTGAACACTCTCATATAAATATATTCTTCTTTATGATATTACGCTGAACTACTCACCGGTTGGACACTCTAATCCATGGTAGAGCTATAACAGCACACCTCAAAGTAAGCCTTTCCCATCTAGATAACCCCACACTGTCACCTTGAGCACTAGATGGTTCAAACAAATACCACAATTTTATAAAGACATCCAACTCCAAATATAACTCATAACAAGTATTTGTAATCTCTAGCCTAAGTGCCACCATGGTGTGCACACTGTCAACTTCACACACATGGGGAGAGCAGAGATCTATTAAAGCACTTGAGTAGCAAGGTAGATCTATAGATTACAAGCTCATGATCTCAATAAGATCATGCATAGAGAGAGATGAACACATAGCTACCGGTAGAACCCTTAGCCTCGAGAGAACTACTCCTCCTCATCATGGGAATCAACAATGGTGATGGAGATGGTGGTGGAGATCGATGGAGATGGCTCTGGCACTTCCTCGTGCAGGTGCTTAACAGAGACTTTCTGTCCCCCAAATCTCCCCTTCGGTGGTGGCAGCGCTGTGGAACTTTTCGTGGCTGGAGGCTTGATGACTTAGGGTTTTGCATCGGGAGGATTTTATAGGCGAAGGGGCAAGGTCGGTGGCCGGCCAGGGGGCCCACACCACCTGGTGGCACGGCCCGGGCTAGCCCGCGCCACCATATGGTGTGGCCACCCTGTGGCCCCTCTCCGTCTCGTCTTCTGGCTCCGTGAGTCTTCCGGTAAAATATCGACTTTGGCTTTTGTCCGGTCCAATTCCGAGAATATTGATTTTCTAATTTTCCTAGAACCAAAAACAGTAGAAAACAGGCAACTGGCACTGTGGCACTTGTTAGTAGGTTAGTCCAAGAAATCATATGAAAAGTAATCCAAAGTATGGACAAAACATAAGAAAGTAGATAAAACCAAGCATGGAACATCAAAAATTATGGATACGTTTGCAACGTATCAACATCCCCAAGCTTAACTCCTGCTCGTCCTCGAGTAGGTAAGTGATAAAAAGAAAGAATAATTTTTGAGGTGACATGCACCATCATAAACTTGATCAAAGTATTTGTAAAACATTTAAAGCTGGGATCATAGTACTTCAATCATAACATGAAAGACAAAGTTCTAGCAATAAGACAAAGAAACTATGATGCAACATGAAAAGGCACAAACAAAAGATTCATGAATAACAATGCTTTGCAAGACGTTTGTTTGTTTCACATAAAGAATACATAGCATAGTGGCATTCAGCTTGTCCCTCATAGAGTAGCAAACATAAATGCATAGGACACCTTCAAAGTTCATAAGAGTGACTAGATACAAATAGTTTAAATCAAGCAATATCAAGGTATGCATCAATCAACAAGTCTTGGGACAATGCACATAGAACTAAGAATGGCCACTATGCTCTCAAAGTAGGTGCATAAAGGTAGAAGATGGAGACTCAACAAAAAAGTAAAAGAAAGGCCTTCATAGAAGGAAGTAGGGATTCAAGTTTCATAAAGAGCTTCCAAAAATTATGGTACATATAGCTTTCAGCTCTCATTGCTCGTACCATAAGCATCTTGAAGTGATTAAGGTTAAAGTGAACAAACTATGGTGTACATGCTTGACGAAGTATAAGTTAGAAATCTCAATTCCCTTGAATACGAGGGCCGCTCCTCATGCTACTCAAGTTTAGTCACCGGTAAGTTCTTGTCATCGTAGGTACATGTGTATCATAGAGAACCGCCAACGGGGTACCCCTTGCCCGATGATACGGAAGAATCCCCATATCAAAATGACAAGGCAAGCAGACAACGAGCATCTCAGCAATCTTCTTATTTACCATGGGAATATGGTGCTTTTTTCTCTCTTTCCTTTTTTCTCATATATCTTTTTTTCTTTTTTCTCCTTTTTCTCAATATCTGACTCTTTTTTTATAAGAAGAATGCTTCATAGAAAACTCATTATGGTTACGCTGCAGGTTTCCACCATGTCAGAATGGATTAGACCAGTGGCCCAGGCGTTTCTCTAACACATATACATAACTCTATGGACTTACAAGCTCCCCTTTAATTTCACACCGACGACATCCATAGACAAAAGAGCATGATATCAACTAGGTACAAAGTACCCGTGCAATGTTGAAAGCGTTCCCCATGATAGCATGGTTCTGCTAATTAATACATTGCAAATGTATCTATAATTTTTGATGTTCCATGCTTGGTTTTATCCACTTTCTTGTGTTTTGTTCCAACTTTGGAGTACTTTTCATATGATTTCTTGGACTAACCTATTAACAAGAGCCACAGTGCCAGCTGCCTGTTTTCTGCTGTTTTTGGTTCTAGGAAAGTCAGAAAATGAATATTCTCGAAATTGGACGGGACAAAAGCCAAAGTGTCTATTTTTCCGGAAGTCATCAAGTGCCAGAATACGAGACAGAGAGGGGCCAGGGGGCCACCACACCACCTGGCCGCGCAGCCTAGCCTGGCCCACGCCAGGGGGTGGTGTGGCCGCTCCCGGCACCCCCTCGGCCCCCCTTCCGACTATAAGATGCCCTCGGGACGTAAACCCTAAGTACCCGATCAAAAATCCACGAAAGAGTCTGTAGCCAGCCGTCATCTCCATCCCTAGATCGGGAGGGATCTGAAGCTCTTCGACCACGGAGAGGGGAATTCACCCTGGAGGCCTTCTTCATCACCATGCAAGCCTCCGGTGTGATGCGTGAGTAGTTCATCTTTGGACTATGGATCCATGTAGTATCTAGATGGCTGGTTCTCCTCCTTTGTGCTTTCATGTTTAGATCTTGTGAGCTCCATTCATGATCAAGATCATCTATTTGTAATTCATACATGTTGTGTTTGCGGGGATCCGATGGATATTGAGATGCTATTTCAGATTGATTATTGATTCTATCATGTCTTTGTTATTTAAGATCTTGCATGCTTTCCGTTGTTAGTAGCTATCTTGGCCAAGTAGATGCTAGCAACTCCAAGAGTTAGTATTTATGCTCGATAGTGGGTTCATGCCTCTGGTAATTTGGGGAAGTGACAGAAATCTCTAAGGTACTAGATGTGTTGTTGGTACTAGGGAGAAAACAACAATCCTTTGTTCATAGAATAATCGTATTGTTTACTTTACACGCAGTTCGTAAAGCAATAATCTGTTGCTTGCAACTTAATACTGGAGGGGGTTCAGATGAAAACCTGAAGGTGGATTATTAGTGATAGATGTAGTTGGATGGCGGTCTATGTATAATGTTGTAATGCCCAATCAAGTCTCAAAGGAGTCAAGATGATTAGTATATGCATGCATTGCTTTCTCGATGTTTGTCAATTGCCCCGCTGTAATTCGTTCACCCAGCATGTTATCTATCTAAGGAGAGCCACCTCTAGTGAACTATGGATCCCGGTCCTTGTCTTTTACATACAATCTATAAACTGTTTACTGCTTTGTGTTTACTTTCTGCAAACTTTTACTTCTTTCCATTCGATACGTTTAATCCTTTGTTTCCCGCAAAACACGGTGAGATTAACAACATCATCGCAAGTTGGGGACAAAGTTCTATGGTTGTGTTGTGCAGGTCTCCACATTGCTACTAGCACCGGTAGTGTGCCCTGCCAAAGCTCAACTAGTAACACCTTTGGGGTGTTTCCTTGCTCCTACTGGTTCGATTAAACCTTGGTTTCATACTGAGGGAAACTTGCTGCTGTGCTCATCATACCTTCCTCTTGGGGTTCCCAACAAGCTCTACTTCAACCACGCCCTAGCATTTTTCTAGCGCCGTACACAGATCCATCAAGCATTTTTCTGGCGCTGTTGCCGGGGAGTCAAGGACATATTCACAAGGGGAGTCCCTCATAACCAATCTCTTTACTTTGTTATTTTTGTTTTGCTTAGTTTCTTTTTGCTTTGTTTGCTTGTTTTCTTTATCAAAAACACAAAAAAAAAAGTTTTACAAGTTTGCTTTCTTATTTGAAAACCCCAAAAAATGACTACTCTTGAAAACACTAAGTTGTGTGACTTCACTAGCACCAACAACAATGATTTTATGAGCACACCTATTGCTCCACCTGTGCCTGAAAATACTTTCTTTGAGATAAAACCTGCTTTACTCAATCTTGTTATGAGAGATCAATTTTCTGGTATTGGTAATGAAGATGCTGCTTCCCATCTAAATAACTTTGTTGAACTTTGTGAGATGCAAAAGCATAGGGATATAGATGGTGATATTATTAAGCTGAAATTGTTTCCTTTCTCTTTGAGAGGAAAAGCTAAAGAATGGTTGAATTCCTTAACTAGGAATAGTATTGATTCTTGGACTAAGTGCAAAGATGCTTTTATTGGAAAATACTATCCTCCTGCTAAGATTATATCCATGAGAAGTGAAATAATGAAGTTTAAACAACTTGTTAATGAGCATGTTGCTCAAGCTTGGGAAAGAATGAAATCTTTGGTAAAAAATTGTCCCACTCATGGACTGACTGCTTGGATGATCCTCCAAACTTTTTATGAAGGATTGAACTATTCTTCAAGGAACCTATTGGACTCTGCTGCTAGAGGTACCTTTATGACCATTACTTTGGGTGCTGCAACAAAACTTCTGGACAATATGATGGTTAATTATTCTGAATGGCATATTGAGAGAGCTCCACAAGGTAGGAAGGTAAATACTGTTGAGGAAACCTCCTCCTTGAGTGATAAGATTGATATTATTATGTCTATGCTTGTTAATGGGAAAGCCCATATTGAACCAAATAATGTTCCTTTAGCCTCTTTGGTTGCTCAAGAAGAGCAAGTTGATGAGAACTTCATAAGAAATAACAATGCTTATGGTAATAATGCTTATAGGAACAATTTTGGTAACAACAATTATAAGCCATATCCTCCCAACAATGGTAATGCTTATGGAAATTCTTACAACAATAATAAGAATGCTCCCTCTAAACTTGAAGTTATGCTTAAAGAGTTTATTAGTAAACAAACTGCCTTCAATAAAACTATTGAGGAAAAACTCTCTAGTGCTGAAAGAAATATATCATCTTTGGCTGAAGCTCAATCTTGTTTTAATAAAATGGCTGCTAAACCTGAAACTAATGAGAATCCCTTTGCAGCTACTAATGCCATACAAGTAAGGATTGATGAAAATGTTAGACTATTAGCTGAATTACATGCTAAGTGGGAAAGAGAAGATGAAATTGCTAGAAACATTAGTGTTTCTACTATTACCACCACTAGTGTTGAGGCTAGTAATAGTTCTACTACCTTAGATGATAAATTTGGTTTTGATCTTGATGGTTGCAACATCTCTGAAGTTATTAAGTTTCTACAAAAGCTTGCTAAAAGTCCTAATGCTAGTGCTATGAAAATGGCCTTTACAAAACACATTACTGATGCTCTCATAAAGATTAAAGAAGAAAAGATGAAACATAAAACTTCTATTCCTATAAAACAAGAAGATAATTGGGAACCCATCATTAATATGAAAGTGAATGACTTTGATTTCAAAGCTTTATTTGATCTTGATAGTAGTGTTTCTATTATGCCTAGAAGGATTTATGATATGCTTGATTTGCATCCTCTTGAAGATTGTTATTTGAATGTCCCACTTGATGATAATGCTAAAAAGAAACTCATGGGGAGTCTTAATGATGTTCTTATTATGGTTAACAATTCCTATGTCCCTGTTGATTTCTATGTTTTGGATGTTGAATGCAATGCTTCTTGTCCTATTACTTTGGGAAGACCTTTTCTTAGAACTGTTGGTGCCATCATTGATATGAAAGAAGGCACCAGTAAATATCAACTCCCACTCAAGAAAGGTATAGAACACTTCCCTAAAAAGAGAGAAAATATTTCTTTTGCTTCTCCTATGAAAACAAAATTTGGTCTTAATGCTTCTTCATTTGAGAACACTTGATTCTTTCTTGCTTCTTATGCCTAACTTAAAGGCGTTAAAGAAAAGTACTTATTGGGAGATAACCCAAAAGTTTTAGATGAGTCTTGGAAGTTATTATCTCTGTAATAACCGCTCCTTATCCTTTTTATTTGCTTTTTGTGCCAAGAGTAACCTCTAATGAGAGAGAAGTAATGATTGGGAAAGTTGCTGTCCCGAAACAGATTTCTGTGCTTCACCATAAAAATTCGTGTAAAATCTCTGTACGTCTTTTTGAGGCGTGAATTTTTTTGCTTATCCCCCAGGTTGTTATATAACTTTAGTTAGTTCAACACTTTTTGATTTGAGCAACAGAAGGTCTTCGAAAAAATTCGTCTTTACCTGCTGGTCTGTTTTGACAGATTTCTGCCATTTTCTGCATTTGCTTCTTGTTGGTTCCTTTTTGAGTTCTTTTGGGGGATTGAGATTTTTGAGGGAAGTGCTACAGTAGCTAGTGTTCTAATTAAAGTTTATTTGGTGTTAGAACTGAACCTTAAGACTTATTATCTTGAGTGCACTAATGTTGCTAATAAAGATTGTGTGAAGGAAAAATTTCAGGTGTATGGAAGGAATGAGTAATGAGATGAAGGATGGACTAAAGCTCAAGCTTGGGGATGCCATGTGTGTCACCCCAAGAAATATCCAAGAAGTACAAGCGTCAAAGCTTGGGCATGCCCAAGGCATCCCCTTCTTCATCAATAAAAATACCAGGTTTCTTCCAAACGCTTCATTTTTATTGTTTCATGCACAGTTGTGTTGTTCTAGGAGCGTCTTCTTTTTCGTTTTCGTTTTAGTTTTTCGTTTGCTTGGTTTTCTTTGTTTGATTAATAAATTGGTTGGACCTCCTCTTTCATACATTGGTTTGCAAATAGTTTGGTTTGGTTTGGAAAGAGTAGGAAAGTTCATACTTATGTGGTAAAAAGAGCTTGTTTTTGACTGTGGCCTATGCTTTGTCATGCCATGCTTGATATTGTTTTGGCTTTATGCTTATTATTATTTGCTGTAGCATGACTTGTTATAAACAATTGAGATTGCTTAATGTGCCTTGGATGAATCATGCGTTGTTTTAGCATATTAAAGCATAGTATAGTGGTATTCTCCTTTGATGCTTTATTTGGGTTGACTTGGCGCATGCTCACACCATGTTATGACTATCCCAAGTCACCATAGCCTTTATGATCCTTTAGTTTTAAACTTGTAGTATCACTTTATGCTTTGATCAATGATGTTTTGTCGCTCTGCATGATTATGGCCATTCTTGCTCTCTTAGTTTGTCGCTCCCAGTCTTTTACTAGCCTCCACAACCAAGTATGAGTTCCACTCATGCATCCAACTCCCTAAACCAAGTTATTCCAAAGAGTCCACCATACCTACCTACTACCTTATGCTATTCCAAGTATATTCATGCTTTTGTTTACCTTCCAAATTAAACTTGTTATGAGAAAACTAGTGATTAAAGATCTCACGAACTTGATGGCACACTTTACTTTTTTTTGCATCTAATAAACTTGAACCATTGGGTCCTTCTTTGTTGCGTATATGCTTGTGCTTTATAAGTTGAAATTAGCAGAACCATGTTTCATGGGGAACGCTTTCAACATTGCAATTGTACTTTGTACCCCGTTGATATCATGTTCTTTTGCTTACGGATCCCGGCGATGTGAAATAAAAGTGGAACTTGTAAGATCATGGAGTTTGTATGTGTGTTAGAGAAACGCCTGGGCCGCTAGCCTAAGCCATGCCTAATCATGGTGGAAACTTGCAGCATCACCATAATGAGCACTCTATGAAGCATCCTCAATAACAAATAGCAAATAAAAAGATCGCTGAGATGCTCATTGTCTGCTTGCCTTGTCATTTTGATTATGGGAAAGCTCCCGTATCATGTGCAAGGGGTACCCCGTTGGCGGTTCTTAATGATACACATGTACTTACAATGACAAGAGCTTACTCATGACTGAAGTTGAGTAGCATCAGGATCGGTCTTCGTAAGTAAGGGGCATGAGATTTTGGTTTATAACTTGTCAAGAATATTCTCTTAGTTGTGTCACTTTAACCTTAATCACCTTCAAGATGCTTATGATAGGGGAAATGAGATCTGAAAGCTATAAGTACCATAATTTTTGGAAGCTCTTTATGAAACTTGAATCCCTACTTCCTTTTATAAAAAGGCCTTTCTTCCACCATTATATTGAGTCTCCACCTTCTATCTTTATGCACCTACTTTGAGAGCATAGTGGCCATTCTTAGTTCTATGTGCATTGTCCCAAGACTAGTTGATTGATGCATAACTTGATATTGCTTGTTTTAAAATATTTGTATCTAGTCACTCTTATGAACTTTGAAGGTGTCCTGTGCATTTATATTTGCTACTCTATTGAGGGACAAGCTGAATACTATTATGCTATGTTTTGTTTATGTGAAACAAACAAACATCTTGCAAAGCATTGTTATTCATGAATCTTTTGTTTGTGCCTTTTCATGTTGCATCATAGTTTCTTTGTATTATTGCTAGAACTTTGTCTTTCATGTTATGATTGAAGTACTATGATCCCAGCTTTGAATGTCTTGCAAATACTTTGATCAAGTCTTTGATGGTGCATGTCACCTCAAAAATTATTCTTTCTTTTTATCACTTACCTACTCGAGGACGAGCAGGAGTTAAGCTTGGGGATGTTGATACGTTGCAAATATATCTATAATTTTTGATGTTCCATTCTTGGTTTTATCCACTTTCTTGTGTTTTGTTCCAACTTTGGAGTACTTTTCATATGATTTCTTGGACTAACCTATTAACAAGAGCCACAGTGCCAGCTGCCTGTTTTCTACTATTTTTGGTTCCAGGAAAGTCAGAAAATCAATATTCTCGGAATTGGACAGGACAAAAGCGAAAGTGCCTATTTTTCCGGAAGTCATCAAGTACCAGAATACGAGATGGAGAGGGGTCAGGGGGCCACCACACCACCTGGCCGCATGGCCCAGCCTGGCCCATGCCAGGGGGTGGTGTGGCCACTCCCGGCACCCCCTCGGCCTCCCCTTCCGACTATAAGATGCCCTCGAGACGTAAACCCTAAGTACCCGATTAAAAATTCACGAAAGAGTCTGTAGCCGCTGTCATGTCCATCCCTAGATCGGGAGGGATCTGAAGCTCTTCCTGGCACCCTGCCGGAGAGGGGAATTCACCCTGTAGGCCTTCTTCATCACCATGCAAGCCTCCGGTGTGATGCGTGAGTAGTTCATCCTTGGACTACGGATCCATGTAGTAGCTAGATGGCTGGTTCTCCTCCTTTGTGCTTTCATGTTTAGATCTTGTGAGCTCCGTTCATGATCAAGATCATCTATTTGTAATTCTGCATGTTGTGTTTGTGGGGATCCGATGGATATTGAGATGCTATTTCAGATTGACTATTGATTCTATCATGTCTTTGTTATTTGTGATCTTGCATGCTTTCCGTTGTTAGTAGCTATCTTGGCCAAGTAGATGCTAGCAACTCCAAGAGTTAGTATTTATGCTCGATAGTGGGTTCATGCCTCTGGATGTGCTGTTGCTACTAGGGAGAAAACAACAATCTGGGGAAGTGATAGAAATCTCTAAGGTACTAGATGTGCTGTTGCTACTAGGGAGAAAACAACAATCCTTTGTTCATAGAACAATCGTATTGTTTACTTTACAAGCAGTTCGTAAAGCAATAATCTGTTGCTTGCATCTTAATACTAGAGGGGGTTCAGATGATAACCTGAAGGTGGATTATTAGTGATAGATGTAGTTGGATGGCGGTCTATGTATAATGTTGTAATGCCTAATCAAGTCTCAAATGAGTCAAGATGATTAGTATATGCATGTATTGCTTTCTCGATGTTTGTCAATTGCCCCGCTGTAATTCGTTCACCCAGCATGTTATCTATCTAAGGAAAGCCACCTCTAGTGAACTATGGATCCCGGTCCTTGTCTTTTACATATAATCTATAAACTGTTTACTGCTTTGTGTTTACTTTCTGCAAACTTTTACTTCTTTCCATTCGATACGTTTAATCCTTTGTTTTCCGCAAAAAATGGTGAGATTGACAACCTCATCGCAAGTTGGGGACAAAGTTCTGTGGTTGTGTTGTGCAGGTCTCCACGTTGCTACTAGCACCGGTAGTGCGCCCTGCCAAAGCTCAGCTAGTAACACCTTTGGGGTGTTTCCTTGCTCCTACTGGTTCGATTAAACCTTGGTTTCATACTGAGGGAAACTTGCTGCTGTGCTCATCATACCTTCCTCTTGGGGTTACCAACAAGCTCTACTTCAACCACGCGCCAACATTTTTCTGGCGCCGTACACAGAGCCATCACTAATCCCCAACAAATAAGTGCAAGCATATACAACATAGATGACACAATGGTTCAAGTTTATTAAGGGCAAGAAAAGTAAAGTGTGCCATCAAGTTCGTGAGAGCTTTACTCACTAGTTTTCTCATAATAGGTTTAATTCGGAAGGTAAACAAAAACATGAATATACATGGAATAGCATATGCTAGTAGGTAGGTATGGTGGACTCTTTGGAATAACTTGGTTTAGGGAGTTGTATGCATGAGTGGAACTCATACTTGGTTGCGGAGGCTAGCAAAAGACTGGGAGCGACAAACTAAGAGAGCAATAATGGCCATAATCATGCAGAGCGACAAAACATCATTGATCAAAGCATAAAGTGATACTACAAGTTGAAAACTAAAGGATCATAAAGGCTATGGTGAGTTGGATAGTCATAACATGGTGTGATCATGTGCCAAGTCAACCCAAATAAAGCATCAAAGGAGAATACCACAATACTATGCTTTAATATGCTAAAACAATGCATGATTCTTCCAAGGCACATTAAGCAATCTCAATTGTTTATAACATGTCATGCTACAACAAAGAATACCAAGCCTAAAGCCAAAACAATATCAAGCATGGCATGCCAAAGCATGGGCCACTGTAAAAAACAAGCTCTCTTTACCACTTAAGCATGAACTTTCCTACTCTTTTCTAATCCAAACCAAACTATTTGAAAACCAATGTATGAAAGAGGGGGTCCAACCAATTTATTCATCAAACTAATAAAACCAAGCAAACGAAAACCAAAAATGAAAACGAAAAAGAAGACGCTCTAAGAACAACACGATTGTGTATGAAACAATAAAAATGAAGTGTTTGAAAGAAACCTAGGATTTTTATTGATGAAGAAGGGGATGCCTTGGGCATCCCCAAGCTTTGACACTTGTACTTCTTGGATATTTATTGGGGTGACACGCGTGGCATCCCCAAGCTTGAGCTTTAGTCCATCCTTCATCTCATTACTCATTCCTTCCATACACCTGAAATTTTTCTCTCATACAAAACTTCACACAATCTTTATTAGGAACATTAGTGCACTCAAGATAATAAGTTTTTAGGTTAAGTTTCAACACCAATAAAACTTCCATTAAAACACAAGCTACTGTAGCACTTCCCTCAAAAAGCTCAATTCCCTAAAATAACTGAAAAAGGAACCAACAAGAAGCAAATGCAAATAATGGCAGAAATCTATCAAAACAGACCAGCAGGTAAAAACCAATTTTTTTCAAAGATCTTCTGTTACTCAAATCTAAAAGTGTTGAACTAACAAAAGTTAGATAACAACCTGGAACAGAAGCACAAAAAATTACATCTCAAACCGACGTACAGAGATTTTACACGAATTTTTACAGTGAAGCACAAAAATCTGTTTCGGGACAACAACTTTTGCGAGCATTACTTCTCTATCATTAGAGGTCACTCTTGGCACAAAAAGCAAATAAAAAGGATAAGGAGCGGTTATTACTGAAGTAATAACTTCCAAGACTCATCTAAAACTTTTGGGTTATCTCCCAATAAGTACTTTTTTTAATGCCTTTAAGTTAGGCATGATAGTTTGAGAAGATGCTCACATAAGAAATATGAATTGAAGTAAAAGAGAGCATCAAGAAGCAAATTCAAAGCACATTTAAGTCTAACCCACTTCCTATGCATAGGAATCTTGGAAAGAAACAAGTCATGAAAGCACAAAGCAACAAGCATAGGAAAGCAAAACAAGTGCAACTTCAAGACTTTTAACATAAAGAGGGGAAACTTAATAATGTTGAGATACATAAGACCATGTTTCCCTCTCTCATAATAACTTTCAGTAGCATCATGAATAAAATTAACAATATAACTATCACATAAAAAATTCTTATCATGAGCCACATGCATAAAAGAATTAATACTCTCCCTATAAGCATAGTCATTCTTATTAATTATAGTGGGAGCAAATTCAATGAAATAGCTATCATTATTATTCTCATCACCATAATCATCAAATATAGGAGGCATATTGTAATCATAATTAATTTTCTCCTCAATAGTAGGTGGACTGAAAATATCATATTCATCATTGTAATCATCATATATTGGAGGTTTTGTATCATCATAAGCAATAGAATAGCTATCTTCCAAAGCTGGGGAACTAAAAAGATTATTTTCATAAAAACTAGCTTCCCCAAGCTTAGAATTTTCCATATCATTAGCAATAATGGTGTCCAAAGAATTCATACTAACAACATTGTTATTAGCATGCAAATAAAGTTCCATAGGTTTTTTAATTTTCTCCTCAAACACTTCATGTCCTAACTCAAGATAAATACTATAAAGCTCTCTAATTTTGTTGTTGTTTTCCATTAAGCCTAACTAGTGAAAATAAAAACAAGAAACAAAAGATATAATTGCAGAATCTAAAGGAAATAACTTCGAGCACTCACACCGGAGGTTGTGAGTACCTTTTACCTTACCTCCCCGGCAACGGTGCCAGAAAATAGGCGTTTGCCGTGGGAGGTTTCTTCTTCTTTAATCCTCCGGTGTGAATACCTTTTACCTTACCTCCCCGGCAACGGCGCTAGAAAATAGCTTGATGTCTACGCACTTCTATTCTTGTAGACAGTTGTTGGGCCTCCAAGTGCAGAGGTTTGTAGAACAGCAACAAGTTTTCCCTTAAGTGGATCACCCAAGGTTTATCGAACTTAGGGAGGAAGTGGTCAAAGGTATCCCCTCTCAAGCAACCCTGCAATCAAGATACAAGAAGTCTCTTGTGTCCCCAACACACCCAATACACTTGTCAGGTGTATAGGTGCACTAGTTCGGTGAAGAGATAGTGAAATACAAGTGGTATAGATAATTATAAGTGGTAACAGTGCCAGAAAATAGCTTGCTGGCATGTGGTTGACGTGGGAAAAGACTAAAGGCAAACTGAAATAAAGATGGAAGTAAGAAAACATGTAACAGATCTAATTGCAAACGGTGTATCAATGCTTAGAAATAAGGCCTAGGGATCATACTTTCACTAGTGAACACTCTCATATAAATATATTCTTCTTTATGATATTATGCTGAACTACTCTCCGGTTGGACACTCTAATCCATGGTAGGGCTATAACAGCACACCTTGATGTCTACGCACTTCTATTCTTGTAGACAATTGTTGGGCCTCGAAGTGCAGAGGTTTGTAGAACATCAGCAAGTTTTCCCTTAAGTGGATCACCCAAGGTTTATCGAACTCAGGGAGGAAGTGGTCAAAGGTATCCCCTCTCAAGCAACCCTGCAATCAAGATACAAGAAGTCTCTTGTGTCCCCAACACACCCAATACACTTGTCAGGTGTATAGGTGCACTAGTTCGGCGAAGAGATAGTGAAATACAAGTGGTATGGATAATTATAAGTGGTAACGGTGATAGAAAATAGCTTGATGGCGTGGAAAAGACTAAATGCAAACTGAAATAAAGAAGGAAGCAAGCAAACATGTAACAGATCTAATTGCAAACGGTGTATCAATGCTAAGAAACAAGGCCTAGGGATCATACTTTCACTAGTGAACACTCTCATATAAATATATTCTTCTTTATGATACTACGCTGAACTACTCTCCAGTTGGACACTCTAATCCATGGTAGGGCTATAAAAGCACACCTGAAAGTAAGCCTTTCCCATCTAGAAACCCCACACTGTCACCTTGAGTACTAGATGAGTCCAACAGACACCACAATTTCATAAAGACATCCAACTCCAAATATAAGTCATAACAAGTATTTGTAATCTCTAGCCTAAGTGCCACCATGGTGTGCACGCTGTCACTTTCACACACATGGGGAGAGCAGAGATCTATTAAAGCACTTGAGTAGAAAGGTAGATCTATAGATTACAAGCTCATGATCACAATATGATCATGCATAGAGAGAGAGATGAACACATAGCTACTGGTAGAACCCTTAGCCTCGAGAGAGAACTACTCCCTCCTCATCATGGGAATCAGCAATGGTGATGGAGATGGTGGTGGAGATCGATGGAGATGGCTCTAGGGGCACTTCCCCGTCCCGGCAGGGTGCTGGAACAGAGGCTTTCTGTCCCCCGAATCTCCCCTTCGATGGCGGCGGTGCTGCGGAACTTTTCGTGGATTTCTGATTGACCACCTAGGGTTTTGGTATCGGGAGGCTCTTATAGGCGAAGGAGGCAAGGTCGGTGGCCGGCCAGGGGGCCCACACCATGCCCTGGCGCGGCCTGGGCTAGCCCGTGCCAAGGGGGGGTGTGGCCACCCTGTGGCCCCTCTCCGACTCTCCTTCTGGCTCTGTGAGTCTTCCGGGAAAATAGTAACTTTGGCTTTTGTCCTGTCCAATTCTGAGAATATTCATTTTCTGTCTTCCTGGAACCAAAAACAGCAGAAAACAGGCAATTGGCACTGT
This sequence comes from Avena insularis, assembly GCA_023614405.1. Taxonomy (NCBI): domain Eukaryota; kingdom Viridiplantae; phylum Streptophyta; class Magnoliopsida; order Poales; family Poaceae; genus Avena; species Avena insularis. Next base: position 114,660,838 of record CM042688.1, on the reverse strand, counting down.
GGCATCTTGTTAATAGGTTAGTCCAAGAAATCATATGAAAAGTACTCCAAAGTGTGGACAAAACACAAGAAAGTGGATAAAACCAAGCATGGAACATCAAAAATTATAGATACATTTGCAATGTATCAACATCCCCAAGCTTAACTCCTGCTTGTCCTCGAGTAGGTAAGTGATAAAAAGAAAGAATAATTTTTGAGGTGACATGCACCATCATAAACTTGATCAAAGTATTTGTAAAACATTGATAGCTGGGATCATAGTACTTCAACATAGCATGAAAGATAAAGTTCTAGCAATAAGACAAAGAAACTATGATGCAACATGAAAAGGCACAAACAAAATATTCATGAATAACAATGCTTTGCAAGACGTTTGTTTGTTTCACATAAAGAAAACATACCATAGTGGCATTCAGCTTGTCCCTCATAGAGTAGCAAATATAAATGCATAGGACACCTTCAAAGTTTATAAGAGTGACTAGATACAATAGTTTAAAACAAGCAATATCAAAGTATGCATCAATCAACTAGTCTTGGGACAATGCACATAGAACTAAGAATGGCCACTATGCTCTCAAAGTAGGTGCATAAAGGTAGAAGGTGGAGACTCAATATAATGGTGGAAGAAATGCCTTTTTATAAAAGGAAGTAGGGATTCGAGTCTCATAAAGAGCTTCCAAAAATTATGGTACTTATAGCTTTTAGCTCTCATTGCCCCTATCATAAGCATCTTTAAGGTGATTAAGGTTAAAGTGACATAACCTAGAGTATATGCTTGACAAGTTATAAACCGAAATCTCATGCCCCTTACTTACGAAGACCGATCCTCATGCTACTCAACTTCAGTCACGAGTAAGCTCTTGTCATTGTAAGTATATGTGTATCATTAAGAACCGCTTAACGGGTACCCTTGCACATGATAATGGAGCTTTCCCATAATCAAAATGACAAGGCAAGCAAACAATGAGCATCTCAGATCTTTTATTTGCTATTTGCATAGGTTTTTATTGAGGATGCTTCATAGAGTGCTCATTATGGTGATGCTGCAAGTTTCCACCATGATTAGGCATGGCTTAGGCTAGCGGCCCAGGCGTTTCTCTAACACACATACAAACTCCATGATCTTACAAGTTCCACTTTTATTTCACACCGCCGGGATCCATAAGCAAAAGAACATGATATCAACGGGGTACAAAGTACAAGTGCAATGTTGAAAGCGTTCCCCATGATAGCATGGTTCTGCTAATTTCAACTTATAAAGCGCAAGCATATATGCAACAAAGAAGGACCCAATGGCTCAAGTTTATTAAATGCAAAAAGTAAAGTGTGCCATCAAGTTCGTGAGAGCTTTAATCACTAGTTTTCTCGTAACAAGTTTAATTTGGATGGTAAACAAAAGAATGAATGTACTTGCAATAGCATAAGCTAGTAGGTAGGTATGGTGGACTCTTTGGAATAACTTGGTTTAGGGAGTTGGATGCATGAGTGGAACTCATACTTTGTTGTGGAGGCTAGCAAAAGACTGGGAGCGACAGACTAAGAGAGCAATAATGGCCATAATCATGCAGAGCGACAAAACATCATTGATGAAAGCATAAAGTGATACTGCAAGTTGAAAACTAAAGGATCATAAAGGCTATGGTGACTTGAGAGAGTCATAACATGGTGTGAGCATGCGCCAAGTCAACCCAAATAAAGCATCAAAGGAGAATACCACTATACTATGCTTTAATATGCTAAAACAACGCATGATTCATCCAAGGCACATTAAGCAATCTCAATTGTTTATAACAAGTCATGCTATAGCAAAGAATACTAAGCATAAAGCCAAAACAATATCAAGCATGGCATGACAAAGCATAGGCCATAGTAAAAAACGAGCTCTTTTTACCACATAAGCATGAACTTTCCTACTCTTTTCCAAACCAAACCAAACTATTTGCAAACCAATGTATGAAAGAGGGGGTCCAACCAATTTATTCAGAAAACTAAGCAAACCAAGCAAACGAAAAACCAAAACAAAAACGAAAAGAAGACGCTCCAAGAATAACACAACTGTGCATGAAACAATAAAATTGAAGCGTTTGGAAGAAACCTAGGATTTTTATTGATGAAGAGGGGGATGCCATGGGCATCCCCAAGATTTGACTCTTGTACTTCTTGGATATTTCTTGGGGTGACACGCTTGTACTTCTTGGATATTTTACCAAGTTGAACTTCAGTACCGCTTATCACCCGCAAATTGATGGATAGACTGAGAGAGTCAACCAGATCCTAAAGGATATGCTTAGAGCTTGTGTGTTGGAATACTGATCAAAATGGGAAGACTGCCTGCCTTTTGCAGAATTCTCATATAATAACAGTTATCAAGCGAGTTTGTAGATGGAACCATTTGAATTCCTATACGGAAGAAAGTGTCGCACCCCTTTAAATTGGTCGCAAGTAGGAGAGAGTCAGATCTTTGGACCCGACATTCTCCGAGAAGCCGAAGAGAAGGTTCACAAAGTCCATGAGCACCTCAAGACCGCTCAATCCAGACAGAAGAGTTATGCTGACAAGAGAAGGAGAGACCCGACTTTCAATGTTGGAGATTTTGTATATCTCAAGGTTTCACCATTGAAGGGAACTCAGCGCTTTAGTCTGAAAGGAAAGTTAGCCCCTAGATACATCGGGCCATTCAAAATTCTGAACCATCGAGGAGAAGTATCGTATCAACTGGAACTGCCTGAAGAGATGCCAGCCATCCACAATGTGTTCCATATCTCGTTACTTCGCAAATGCTTGGAAGTGCCCGAGAAGACTGAAGTTTTCAAGAACATCGATCACAGAGCCGTAGAAATCAACAATGACCTGACCTATCGGGAAGTGCCCATCCATATCTTAGAAGAAGCCTACAGAACCACCAGAACCAGGAGCATCAAGTTTCTCAAGATTCAGTGGAGCAACCATACAGAGGAGGAAGCCACTTGGGAGCGCGAAGACTACATTAGGACAGAGTTCCTACATCTCTGTAGTTCCTAGTTTTCTTTGTAAATCTCGGGACGAGATTTTGTTTAAGGGGCGAAGGTTTGTAACATCCCAAAACTTTAATCCAAGCTTATCAAGATCCAAATCATCAAAATTAGGGTTAACAAAAACTTTCCCAAATAAAAAATGAAAGCATTCATGTGTATGAGCATTTAAAATAGGAGTTGATTTGAATTGCCATGATTAAGTGATCCTTTGCTTGTAAAATGTTTCTTAGGTGAAATAAACATCATCTAAGTCATTCCCAAGCTTTTCCCAAAGAAGAACAACTCAAAATGAATAATTGAAGTGAATGGTCATTTTGGCCAAATTAACTCTCATGCCTACTTTGGCTATTCCTAGTTCTCAAAACATAACAGAAACAATTCATGATCTTTACACCCCTTGCTAGTACACATAAAGATCTACCAAGTACCACCTTTGGATCTTCCAAAAACATTCTGTTGCTTATTTAAAATGGCATGTGAAAATTGAATTCACTACATATGCATAGATCACCCCTATTTGAAAAACCAGTCAAATGAGCTCCATTTTAAAAATCCTTGCAACTAGAGACTACTTAGCATTAGGTTAGATCACTCAAAAAATTTGAACTCAAAATTCAAAAGTTTTTATCTTTCGGCCATTTTGTCAAACACCTTGTGGGCAAGATCAAAGTGGCCTAACAATTACTGTTTTGGGGTTGATCTTGTCTAGCCAATTGAGGTGCTTTGATCACCCTTGTCTCCCCAAGTCTAACTAGACCAACACCAACCCATCCCCTACCTCCTAGCTGCACTGCAAGGCCATGCCGAGAGCACCTTGATGGCCAACTTGGCCCTTGCAGCAGAAAACCGCTTTCCCCTCTCTCGCCATGTCTACACGCTAGCCCGTGGTCCACCGCCACCGTCCAACCAGCCCCAGCCCAGAGACAGAGACCAGAACCGCCGGAACCGCCGTGCGCGGAAGCTGGTCGACCATGCCAAACACGCCCTGTGCGCCGCGCCCGACCTGCATGCACAGACCGCCCATCGACCGTAGCCCGCGCCCACTGCTTCGCCATTACCTAGGGAACACCCCAGACACCCCGTGGTCGCCTAACGCCACGCCCATCGCCGCCGTCGAACCCGCAACCTCTGCCGCCCAGAGCGCGTGACGCTCCCGACCAGCACAACGCTCGCCTTGCCGCGCCTTTAAGCCTCAGAGCACCGCCAGAAGACAGGCCACCGTCCCCTACCTCGAGCCACGCTGCTAGCCCCCTATGCCGCCCTCGCCGGAGTCGCCTGCCCACACCGCTCGGTCTCACCGTCGAGCCTATATAAGCCGGCCTCCCCAGCATGAAATCCTCACACTCCCACACTTCTCACCACTCACTGATCCTTTCCCCTCTCTCGGCGGAGCCAATCGAGCCATAGTTCGCCGGAATTGCACCGGAGGAGCCCGCTACAGAGGAGGAGAAGCCCCGTCGATTGCGACCACCCCCGGAGCTACCTCGACCGTCCCTGAGCTCGCCGTCGACCACCAGTTCTTTCGCCCGACTCGCCGTTATTTCTGGAGCCCTGGTACGTCCCTAGTAGACCCCCACCGAGCCGCTAGGGCTAACTCTCGCCGGCGACAGGTCCGTCGTCGACGACCCTCAGCCGTAGATCTCACTTTTAATCCTACGATCCACAACACGCGTACCGTTTCGCGTGTTAAGAGCCACTGACAAGCGGGACCCCCTGTTAGCTGAGCCCCGCGCTGCGGAGCGCCATTGGGCCGGCCCATGATCATTCCCGCGCTAGCCCAGCCGTTCAAAATTGGATTTTTCTTTTTAATTTAAATCTTAGTTCTATCCCCTAGTTTGAAAATTAATTCAGAGAGATTTATAAATCCAAATTGCATGAAACCAATTTTGCTAGAAAGTTATTGAAAATCTCTATCCAAGCCCGTTGGATTTAAATCAATTAGAGTTATAGATATCTCCTAGTAAAAATAACAAAACAGAAGCATTTGCACCTTGCAACATTTTTATAAAATCAACCAAGATAGGTTTTGAGTTGATTCCAACTCTCAAAAATCACATTTCACCATATCTATCTAATTATGTAATAATATTAAGGTTTACAGGCAGTGACTTTGGACTAGTACCAAAATAATGCTATATAGGCATTTCTAGTCACTTTAAATCATTAAATATTGAACTTAAACCAAAGTAATTATGATCCAACCTTTAAACCTCATTCCCACATGTTAGAATATGTGGTAATGACATGTGTCCACATGATCCCATATTTTAAGTGGTGAATATTAAATCTTAGTTAATTTTTTAATGAGTAGAAATTACTTTTCTAAAATAAAAAGGAGGAAACTATGGAATAAAATTTGTGATGCTTGTGATGATAATAGATCATAAATTGTGTGCCTTAGAGTACTAATTAGACTAGCTAAGTATTGTTTGCTGATTGTGTACTCCGTATGTATTTATAGAAGATAGTACCGACCAAGCTTACGAGGAGGAGGAGTGCTACCAAGAAGAAGAAGAAAACTTCAACCACTGCACCAACCAAGGCAAGCTAGCCCTATCCAAGTTAACCCTTGCAAGTTATACTTGCAAGCCACCATTAACAGTGCAAGCTATTGTTAGCAAGCTAGAATTAAGAGAGATGAATGAGCAAAGATGCTTTAGGCATGCTTTGGTCACACCACCTTGACTATTACTACCCCAAGTATTACCTTACAAGCTTTAATTCCTTTAGTTTACACAAAGTCCCTTACTTGTTTTGAAGGTAGCATAAAAAGTATAAAACTTGACCTATTTAGCTAAGCTTTAGATGTCATTCTATGGCATGAGATTGAACCCATCTTTTCCACCTTAGTGAACACTCTTAACTTAGTAGTTTAGAGTAGATCAAAAACTTGAGTCACTGTAACTACCTTGGTGAATTACGCTCTTAGTTACATGCCTGGATGAGCGAAAATGGTTAAAATAGTACGGTGGGGCCAAGGGCCACTCACAGGTAGACCTTTCGGTCGTCCTAACCATTTTCAGAACATCGAGACAAGAACGAGCGGCGTAATCGGCAGGCGAAGGGATCAACTACATACACAAATGAGTATGTATGCAAGCCACATACAACAGTCCTCAAAGCCATTCCATCTAAAAGAAATAGAAATATTGCAATGCCATACGGCAAGATCCAAATGTCCTAGATAGAGATCATATTTTAGGATAGCTCCTCATACATCAAACATCAGAGTATCAGGCGGAAGCGGAAAACAAGATCCGAGTACGGATAAGAAGAAAATCGGCATAAGATGCCACATAAATAAACACATCCCGCCCACAGATCTCACGGATCCCCGTTCCCGGAATCTCTACACCGAGTGATCGTTGCCAACATCATCCGTCTCCTCCACCCAGTATCCATCTTGCGAATACACATGTTCATCTGAATCAAACAATTTATCGTGTGAGACCCTAGGGGTACTCAGCAAGTCTTTATGCCTCTAAAGGGGACATATACCTGGGGTGACGCAATTGCAGCAAAAGATAATAACTAACAAGTCTATAGATACTCGCTAACCATCCGCCTAACCAATGATAGACGTATGTCCGTTAATTAAGAACAACAGTTATAACAGTATAATTAACAGATCCATCCTCCTCCTCGCTTAACAACGAGGAAGCGGACGAACAACCCCCATCCGTTGGTAGTTTTATTAACCATTCGATGAGTATTGCACTATTTACTAGTCAAGTACTTAGTCAAATTAAAAGCGGTACTTTAGTTATACTTGTCTATGATCGAGAAACTGTGCTCCAAATCGTCCATAACCGCGGACACGGCTTTCAGAAAGTTTTACCCTGTAGGGCTGCACAAATAGCAACACACACTCGATCAACCTCGGGAAAACCAAATCAAAACCCAACGAGGCATTCACGACAAAGCGATCACAGGATTCAGAAATGTTTCAGGGGGCCACCCCACTAAGCTACCTGCAACGAAGTTGGCCGGCTCCAGAACGGACCCAGGGTTTGTGTGGACGGTGGTAAACGACCGGGAACCCGAAAATGTGACTGGGCTTGTCGATACAGCGAAAACGTGTCGCGGTCCTAAACAGTACAGGTGCTCCACGCACAATCTTAAATAAAGCAGTAAAGCATGGCATAAGTACAGGATAGTAATAAAGCCCCAAACTACTTTGTGGCCCCAAGAAATAAGAATGAATCAAGCTCTGGCTCAGGGGGGTCCATAAGGCCTCCCGGATGTGGATAGTGCGAATAGTCAAGGAACAGGAATCAAGTACTCGGGGTCCTACATGACACAAGTGAGCATGAAGAACCAAATAGCAGATATTGCTCACCGATGCCACTTTCATTAGTTATCCCATTACTACTCAGGTTAAGTTGTTTAGGTACCTCGTTATCCATCAGACTTTCACATACCCTACACATGCTATTCTACAACCCGCATGGCTCAAACAACTCCTGTAGTAATGGCTCATGGGATGGAGGAACAAGCTTCAGTGGGGTTTAAAAGTAAAGGCTATGTAGTACTTGGGATTCAATTTAATGCAATCGCGACTCAATGATGCAAGAATAAGATAGAGGCAATAGGTACTATATGTATGCAAACATGTGGTAGTGCTTGCCTGGCAGCTCAGTTGAAGCGAGGGCGGATCTGGTAGTGCTCACAGGATTCTGATATATCCACCTCAGCGTCTATTCGAAGAAGAACCAAACAAACAAGAGCCAACATAAATAGAATGCATAAGCATATGTATTGAAATGCGACAAGCAAGCCATGATGAATGATGCACAATTGCATGGCAATAAAGTAGCATGGCATGGGTGAGGTGTGGGGGGGTACAAGATTAAAGCATTTTATTGAGTTTTTATTCCGGTTTGCTCTCATAACACTTTCTATATACTTTATATTTATATGATGCATGCTGCAATGCAGAACAAGGAATGCACAGATAGAACGGGCTCGTCGCGCTGATCGATCTAGACATATTATTTGTTAAATTTGGAGTTATAAAACTAAAGTTATTAAATAATTAAGAAAAGGGCATTTTATTGTAATTTTAATTAGCTCGAAAAATTAAAGTGCTCAAACATTATTTTGAATAGCATATTTGAAATCCTCACATTTTTCTGATTCAAAAACATATATCATATGTATTATTTGGATTTATAATTTAAAAGTTGCGTAAAATCTGGTTTGAATTTGAATTTAAACAATTTTGAATTTGTTTTATTAAACAGAGAAGTGGCCAGATTTTTACACACAGGCAGAGCCAGACGCAGACACCGACGAGTGGGCCATGCGTTGACTTAGCAGCAGGTGGGGCGCAGCGGGTCCGTCCGGCTTTCTCTCCGAGGTCCACCCAGCCGCACTCACCGACCGGTGGGGCCGAGACCACGACGGGTCCACGTGCGGACGGAGAAGTGGACGCGGCCACGTGTCTGATCCCAGGGATCGCAGGTTGAGGTGTAAGAACCGTGGGTGCCTATTCGTAAAAGTCGCACAGAAGCAGACATGTGGGACCAGGAGGAGCGCGGGTTGAGCAGCAAAAAGGCTTGGGGGGGATTTTTGGAAAAGTTTCCCCGTGCACTGTTTCTCTTCCAGGGTGTACTGACGACAGACCGAGAACGCGCGGCGGCGGCGGGGCTCGAACCTGCGACGCGGGGGCGCGCGCGCAGAGGCGAAGCCGCTATGGTGGCTTGGGTTTGGTGTCAGGAGGGTGCTAGACGGCTAGATGAGGCTCTGTGCGGGGCGGAAACGTGCAGACACCAGCGACCTCTAGTGCACAGAGGGTGCTCGCTGAAACGAACGGCATGACCGGAGGGTGTTCGCGAGGGGGAGGATGTCAGGGCGGCAGATTAGCTCACCGCGAGTCCGACGGAGAGGTTGGATCGGAACGGGACGCGGCAAATCGTCGAGGAAGCAGACGCTCCCGGAACTAGGGTTTGCGGCGGGACGGCGGGGGTTCTGGTGGCTGCAGAGCAGCGTCTCCTCGCATGCACGTGGCGGCAGGGGGATCCTCTCGGCCTCCTCGACCACCTCCACGTCAACCACGCCCGCTGGACGAGGAGCGGGCGGCAGACCGTGACGACCAGCGAGAGAGGGGTTGGTGTCGGTGGAGAAGAAGAGGGGAGAGGGCAAGGCCCTGGGGTGGATCTGGGGATCTGGGAAAAGGAGGGAAGTAGGCATGCTGGGAGATGGCGTGGGGGCGACGGCGTGTAAAGGTGGCTTTGGCCACCTTTCTCCCTTGCTCTCACGTGCACGCCGTGGGAGGAGAGGGCTGGGGCTGCCGGTGGGCCAGCAAAGAGAAGAGGTCAGGGTAGGAGGGAGTATCGGGCTGGGGCCTCATGGCAGGGAGAGAGAGTGAAAAAGGAAGGGAGCTCGGTTAGGAGCTAGGGTTGGTTAGAGAGGGTGGCTCGGGTTAGGGTTTAGGAGAAGGGGTGGGGTAGCTCGCATGGTTAGAGAGGGCTAGGTGGGACCTGCTGGCAGGGAGAGGAAGAGGGGCCAGCCCCGGCATGGGGAAAGTATGGAGTTAGGGTTAGTTTAAAATTAGGGTTTTGGGAGAGAGGTAGGGTGAGAGATTAGTGAGAGAGGGTAGGTGTTAGGGTTTAGTTAGAGTCGCATTTGGTAAAACATGGATGGAGGGTGAGAAGGAGAGGAAGGAGAGGACATGGTGATGGTGGAGAGAGATGGAGATGATCCCATAAAGAAAGAACCACTTAAACCAATAGAAAAGCAAATGGGCTAAAGGCGATGGTGCTCTTACATGGCCCATGCATAATAATTAATGGCCATGTTTATGCTTGTGAAAACAATAATAATAACATGGCATTATTCTTATGCATTCCCAAAATGTGGAATAAAGGCCAAGCAAAAGGAATTAGAATTAGATCCACCCCAACCCACATGAGCTAGAATAAATATCAAAAGAAAAAGAAATACAAGCTCATGGGTAAATGGAATGGTGGAATTACAAGGTGGTGACAAAGAAAGGTGATGGAGTTGAATAAAAGATATGCCCCCAACTCAACTTGGGCATCAAGCATTTATCAAGATCCAAATACAATATATCAAGAGACAAATACAATTATTAATGCATATGAGAGAAGAACCAAATGGAAAAAGGGTTTCATATGATGCTCAAATGCAAGGTGGCATGATGACATGAGCATGATATAATTATGATGCCCCAATTATATGTAGGAAGTAGCATTTATATAGACTAGGCTAGTAGCATTGCAATTGTTAGACAAGTGGGATGCTACAGTCACTTTAGATGGGAACAATTGGTGAAAATGAATTGTGAAAACCTTGGAATGATGAGTCATTCTATTGAGATGTTTTGACATGTGTTGGGAAACACAAATGGTCTGTGATGATGAAAATGTTGAGGCATGAGCCTTAGACCTTTTATAAAACTGATGGTTGGATTCAGATGCGATACCATTCCAAATTTACCGTACAACCACACTACCTGAATTGGGTAAGGCTTAGCTGGAAATTTATATGCATTAGTATTTAGTTCCCTCGTGGGAGAGGTTTGAGCTGAGGCTACCTCTCAATGTTGTCCACCTATGCAGTGCCCAAGATGACTGATGGTCATGGTTGGGAGGCCATGCTCATAGGAGAGGTGCTTATACTAGGGTGTGTAAAGGGAAGGTTATGTTTGATTATCTGCATACTAAGTATGATCAGTCAGGGTTATCCCTGACAGATGTATCGAATCTTGTGGTGAAAGTGTACCACCTCTACAGAGTGTCAAACTATTCGAATAGCCTCGTCCGCGGTTATGGACAGTTGGAATGGCCATACTGTTTCGTTGTCAGATGTTTTCCAAATAACTTGAAATGAATGATGAATCTTGACTTGACCACAACAGACTTGACCTCGCAAAAATGGTAATCCTGGGATTGCGAGGTATGGCATAACGGGCATCTGGGATTAAAAATCCGGGTGTTGACAAGTTGGTATCAGAGCCATCCTGACCATAGGAGACCCTAGTTAGAATGAACGTCCGAACAAAAACTTAGTTTCAAAACCAAAGTGAGTATTTACGAAAAACTATCTCCTCTTTTACCCTTGGGAATTCTTTCTTTCTCAAAAATTCATGTTCCTCAAAATTCTTACATTACCTACTTAAAATTCGACACACTTGATCACTTAACTAATTTCCTCATCCTTAATTCTTGTAGATGGAGACTCAGTTCAGCAAGTTTTACCAGTTGGGAAACGGAGGTCAGCTGATCTTCGAGAGGGATATGGATTCATTGTTAGAGTTCTTGGGACGCCCACATCCAGAGTTTCTTGGAGCTCAACTTCCAGGACCCCCAGGAGGAGACCTACAGTGGCTAGTCACCGTGGATCCTAGAGGAAGCATTGAAGCACCAACTTCTGGGAGAATTCAGTTCTCCGTGAGAGAGAACAACTAGCTAGATGGATTAGCCAGGGCAATGCATGAAGCTCTCGCACGTCTATGTGCCCTCAGTGTCAACAAAATCCAAGGAACCCATTTTCCCCACTATGCAAGACGTGACTTCATGGGAATGCCGATGGAGATGCCAAGTCACCCAGAGTTGAGGCGTCAAGTGGAGAATCTTGACTTCTTGCTGCATGACAGACAGTACAATGCCAGAGAGTTAGCCAACCAGAACCATGCCATTGCCGACCAGAAGGCCCAGACCTTTGCACTGCTCGTCTAGGATCGCTAGTCTCTTCGCCGCCAGCGTGCCAATAAGGATCGCACCATCGCCCGTCTTCGCAAGAAGGTGTCCGACCTTGAGAAGACCGTCAAGGAGCAGGAAGCTCAGCTTGCCGCCAAGGAAGAAGAAGATGAGGGTGAAGACATCCAGGGAGACATGGATTCTTACCTCAGCAACGATGATGACTTTATGGAGGAATATGCCGTGGACTTCTACACTGACGATGAGGACCCCGACTTCATCGACGATGAGTAGATGCACTAGAGCACTGTCGTAGCATGAGATGTATCGGTCCCACTGTATCGTAGCTTGCAGAATGGTTCTTCAAACCATCTGTTTTCCTTTATTTGTTGGGGTGTGTGTTGTATCGTGTGTTTGTCTGCATGAATGAAATGGAGTTAGTTGAAAAACCTGAGTCTAACTCAAAGTCTTAGCTTTGAAAAACCAAAACCATGAACCTTAGAATTTCCCTCTTACCCCTATATCTATCTCAATCTTCAGATGACTCATGGAAACCAAGGAGGGAGCAGCTCGTCGTAGGACCCAATGCTGCAGATATTGCAGAATCTCATCGCCGACCGTGAAGCAAGCAGGGCAGAATGTCAAGCCAACTTAGCAACACTACAGCAGATAGCCCATATGGCTCTCAACAACCAAGGACATGGAAATCAGGATCACCATGGATCCAAACTCAAAAAATTTCAGAATACCAATCCCCCAATCTTCAACCAATCTGAAAACCCATTAGATGCTGACGACTGGTTATAGAGAATGGAAAACAACCTCGAAGTTGCAGGAGTTGATGAAAATGAGAAGGTTCTCTTTGCCACCCACTATCTGGCGGGAGATGCAAGAGTTTGGTGGAATAGGATCCACAATATGAACCATGGTCAAGTGATGACATGGGAAGCATTCAAAGTCAAGTTCAGCCGCACCCACGTGCCGCAAGGTCTCGTCAACAGGATGAGAGATGAATTCCACGAATTAAAGCAAGGAAGAATGACTGTGGTAGAATACCGTGACAGATTCCTGTCACTTGCCAGATATGCACCGGATGAAATCAACACGGAGGCCAAAAAGAAGGAGAGATTCTTGAACGGACTGCATGATGAGATGCAGACTGTCCTCGTCAACATCCCTTTTCAGGATCTCGAAGAGCTAGTCGACTCAGCCATTCAGATGGAAGGGAAGATTAACCAGGCAAACGACAATCGCAAACATCATATGATGCAACAATCAGGATCCATCAGTCACTAGAAGTACCGTCCCAACCCCTCACCAGGATATGCACCAAGGAACAACCGACCCCCAATGTCTCGCCCAAGCTACTCCAACCATAGCGGAGGCAATGTGAAGTCCGGAGGAAACCATCCCAACTCCGGCAACGCCAACAATTTCACCCGTGCCCATCCCAAGAGCAATAACAGCAACAACAACAACACTGCACCCAGAACTGGCAGCAATTCTGTGCCTGTCACAGCCAAGGACAAGTCCCAGATCACTTGTTTCGAGTGTGGAGTGAAGGGTCACTACTCCAATGAGTGTCCCAAGAAGACTGTAGCCAATGCCACTCTGAATGCCCCAGCTCAACAGCAGCATCGTGTTCAACTAGGAAGAAGATTTGCCCCAGGGAACCCTCACAACCGCAACGGTCGTCTCTTCCACATGAACACAAAAGAAGCCCAGGAAGCACCAGATGTAGTGCTGGGTATGTTTTTTGTCAACTCAGTTTTAGCAAGAGTATTGTTTGATTCGGGAGCATCGCATTCATTGTCACCAAAGAATTTGCATGCACTAGTAAGATTCACCCAACCAACCTGAAGCATGTGATGATAGTTCAAATCCCCGGTTCAACTACAAAAGCTAGAAAAATTTGCAAAGCTGTGCCTATCAGGATACATGGGATAGATTTTTATGCCAACCTAATTGTACTTGGAACCAAAGGATTGGAAGTAGTACTAGGTATGGACTAGATGTCAAGGCATAAAGGACTGATAGACTGTGCTAAGAAAGCCATCACCATGACCAGTAGTTCTGGAGTAACAGTAGAACATATATCTGAAACCTTACCCCGTCAATTCAAGTGCAACAAGAGTTTAGCCCTACCCACCATAGACCAGGTTAGAGTAGTCTGTGAATACCCCAACGTATTCCCAGATGAATTGCCAGATATGCCCCTAGATAGGGATATTGAGTTCATCATCGAACTAATCCCCGGAACCGGACCCATAGCCCAGAGACCCTATACATGAACCCCTCAGAGTTAGTGGAACTAAAGAAGAAGTTAGATGCCATGTTAGCAACAAGCTTGATTCAACCCAGCGCATCGCCATGGAGATCACTAGTGTTATTCGTCGACAAGAAAGATGGAGGCAATCGTCTGTGTACAGATTACAGAAAGTTGAATGACGTCACCATCAAAAACAAGTACCCCTTGCCAAAGATAGAGGATCTATTTGATCAATTGACTGGAGCCCAGGTATTCTCAAAGATTGATCTTAGGACTGGTTATCACCAACTTAAGATTCGTGCAATGGATATTCCGAAGACCGCCTTTACTACTCGCTATGGTTTATACGAGTATACGGTTATGTCTTTCGGATTAACCAATGCCCCTGCTTATTTCATGAATCTCATGAATACGATCTTTATGAATTTCCTAGATAAGTTTGTAGTTGTATTTATCGACGACATCCTTATCTACTCCAAGTGAGAAGAAGAGCATGAGCAACATCTGAGAATCATCCTAGAAACCCTGAGAGAGCATCAGTTATATGCCAAGTTCAGCAAGTGTGAGTTCTGGCTGAAAAAAGTAGGATTCCTAGGAAATATTGTGTCTGCCGGAGGAGTCTCTGTTGATCCCACCAAGATCAAAGATGTCGAAGAATGGGAAGCCCCAACCACTCAAACCCAAGTCCGTGCATTTCTCGGATTAGCGGGATACTACCGCAAGTTCGTAGAAGGATTCTCGAGCATTGCCCAACCCATGACCCAATTATTGAAGAAGGACAAGAAGTTTGAATGGACAGACAAGTGTGAAGCCAGTTTCCAGGAGTTGAAGAAGAGATTGATATCAGCCCCAATATTAATCATGCCAGACATCAAGAAGCCATTTGATGTATATTGTGACGCATCCAAGATTGGTCTAGGATGTGTATTGATGCAATAAGGCAAAGTCATCGCGTATCTGTCTCGACAACTGAAGCAGCATGAACAGAACTATCTGACCCATGATCTTGAGCTAGCAGCTGTGGTTCTAGCATTGAAGACATGGTGTCATTATCTGATGGGTAATCGCTGTGAGATGGATAAAGTTAATGTGAGGCACAAGAGCTTAAAATATATCTTCACGCAGAAGGAGCTGAATATGAGGCAAAGGAGATGGATAAAGTTAATCAAGGATTATGACCTTGACATTCACTATCACCCCGGCAAAGCCAATGTGGTAGCGGATGCTCTTAGCAGATTGCCGTGTAGGTTAAATACCATGATCAAGGAGAAGCAACCAAGTTTGTATGAAGAGTTGGAGCAGTTCAGGACTGAATTAGTTAACGAAGGATTCTTAGCTAGCATTGAACTTCAACCCACTTTGATTAGCCAAATCAAGGAAGCCCAGAAAGGGAATGAAAGTATCAACGGAATCAAACATCGTATTGGTACAGGGAAGGTACCTGGATTCACTGAAGATGAAGAAGGAGTACTATGGTACAAAGGACGTATCTGTGTGCCAGCAGATTCGGAGCTAAAGGAAATTATCATGAAGGAAGCTCATGATACTCTTTATTCTATCCACACCGGAGGAACAAAGATGTATCAAGATTTGAAACAGCAATTTTGGTGGCACAAGATGAAGAGAGAAATCGGAAGCTACATCGCCAAGTGTGACATCTGTCAAAGAGTCAAAGCAGAACATCAGAGACCTGCAGGATTGTTGCAACCATTGTAGATTCCGGAATGGAAATGGGATTCCGTAGGAATGGACTTTATCACCGGTTTGCCTACTTCCAGTAGGGGAAATGACTCAATCTAGGTCATAGTTGATAGACTGTCCAAGGTAGCCCACTTTATACCTGTCAAGACTACCTACCAAAGTGCGAAGCTAGCAGAGCTGTACATTGCTAGGATTGTTAGTCTGCATGGAACCCCCAAGAACATCATATCAGATCGAGGAACTCAGTTTACCTCGAGATTTTGGCAGAAAGTTCAGGAAGGATTAGGAACCAAGTTGAACTTCAGTACCGCTTATCACCCGCAAACTGATGGATAGACTGAGAGAGTCAACCAGATCCTAGAGGATATGCTTAGAGCTTGTGTGTTGGAATACAGATCAAAATGGGAAGACTGCCTGCCTTTCGCAGAATTCTCATATAACAATAGTTATCAAGCGAGTTTGGCGATGGCACCATTTGAATTCCTATACGGAAGAAAGTGTCGCACCCCTTTAAATTGGTCGCAAGTAGGAGAGAGTCAGATCTTTGGACCCGACATTCTCCGAGAAGCCGAAGAGAAGGTTCACAAAGTCCATGAGAACCTCAAGACCGCTCAATCCAGACAGAAGAGTTATGATGACAAGAGAAGGAGAGACCTGACTTTCAATGTTGGAGATTTTGTATATCTCAAGGTTTCACCATTGAAGGGAACTCAACGCTTTAGTCTGAAAGGAAAGTTAGCCCCCAGATACATCGGGCCATTCAAAATTTTGAACCGTCGAGGAGAAGTATCGTATCAACTGGAACTGCCTGAAGAGATGTCAGCCATCCACAATGTGTTCCATATCTCGTTACTTCGCAAATGCTTGGAAGTGCCCGAGAAGACTGAAGTTTTCAAGAACATCGATCACAAAGCCATAGAAATCAACAATGACCTGACATATCGGGAAGTGCCCATCCGTATCTTAGAAGAATCCTACAGAACCACTAGAACTAGGAGCATCAAGTTTCTCAAGATTCAGTGGAGCAACCATACAGAGGAGGAAGCCACTTGGGAGCGTGAAGACTACATTAGGACAGAGTTCCTAGATCTTTTTAGTTCCGAGTTTTCTTTGTAAATCTCAGGATGAGATTTTGTTTAAGGGGGGAAGGTTTGTAACATCCCAAAACTTTAATCCAAGCTTATCAAGATCCAAATCATCAAAATTAGGGTTAACAAAAACTTTCCCAAATAAAAAATGAAAGCATTCATGTGTATGAGCATTTAAAATAGGAGTTGATTTGAATTTCCATGATTAAGTGATCCATTGCTTGTAAAATGTTTCTTAGGTGAAATAAACATCATCTAAGTCATTCCCAAGCTTTTCCCAAAGAAGAACAACTCAAAATGAATAATTGAAGTGAATGGTCATTTTGGCCAAATTAACTCTCATGCCTACTTTGGCTATTCCTACTTCTCAAAACTTAAGAGAAACAATTCATGATCTTTACACCCCTTGCTAGTACACATAAAGATCTACCAAGGCCCACCTTTGGATCTTCCAAAAACATTCTGTTGCTTATTTTAAATGGCATGTGAAAATTGAATTCACTACATATGCATAGATCACCCCTATTTGAAAAACCACTCAAATGAGCTCCATTTTCAAAACCCTTGCAACCAGAGACTACTTAGCATTAGGTTAGATCACTCAAAAAATTTGAACTCAAAATTCAAAAGTTTTTCTCTTTCGGCCATTTTGTCAAACACCTTGTGGGCAAGATCAAAGTGGCCTAACTATTACTGTTTTGGGGTTGATCTTGTCTAGCCAATTGAGGTGCTTTGATCACCCTTGTCTCCCCAAGTCTAACTAGACCAACACCAACCCATCCCCTACCTCCTATATGCACTACAAGGCCATGCCGAGAGCACCTTGCCGGCCAACTTGGCCCTCGCAGCAGCAGACTGCTTTCCCCTCTCTTGCCATGTCTACATGCTAGCCCGTGGTCCACCGCCACCGTCCAACCAGCCCCAGCCCAGAGACAGAGACCAGAACCGCCGGAATCGCCGTGCGCGGAAGCTGGTCGACCATGCCGAACACGCCCAGCACCGCCGCATACCTGCCATGCACCGCCCCTCGACCGCAGCCCACGCCCACCGCTTCGCCATGACCCAGGGAACACCCCAGACACCCCCGTTGGCCGCCCAACGCGCCACAGCCACCGCTCACCGTCAAACCCGCAACCTCTGGCGCCCAGAGCGCATGACGCTCCCGACCAGCACAGAGCTCGCCTTGCTGCGCCTTTAAGCCTCAGAGCACCGCCAGGAGACAGGCCACCGTCCCCTACCTCAAGCCACGCCGCTAGCCCCCTGTGCCGCCCTCGCCGGAGTCGCCTGCCCACACCGCTCGATCTCACCGTCGAGCCTATATCAGCCGGCCTCCCCAGCATGAAATCCTCACACTCCCACACTTCTCACCTCTCACTAATCCTTTCCCTTATCTCGCCAGAGCCAATCGAGCCGTAGTTCGCCGGAATTGCACCGGAGGAGCCCGCTGCAGAGGAGGAGAAGCCCCGTCGATTGCGACCACCCCCGGAGCTACCTCGACCGTCCCTGAGCTCGCCATCGACCACCAGTTCTTTCGCCCGCCTCGCCGTCATCTTTGGAGCCTTGGTACATCCCCAGGTGACCCCCACCAAGCCGCTAGGGCTAAGTCTCGTCGGCGACAGGTCTGTCGTTGATGACGACCCTCAGCCGTAGATCTCACTTCTAATCCTATGATCCACAACGCGCGTACTGTTTCGCATGTTAAGAGCCACTGACAAGCGGGACCCCCCTGTCAGCTGAGCCCCGCGCCGCGGAGCGCCACTGGGCTGGCCCATGATCGTTCCCGCGCTAGCCCAGCCGTTCAAAATTGGATTTTTCTTTTTAATTTAAATCTTAGTTCTGTCCCCTAGTTTGAAAATCAATTCAGAGAGATTTATAAATCCAAATTGCAGGAAACCAATTTTGATAGAAAGGTATTGAAAATATCTATCCAAGCCCGTTGGATTTAAATCAATTAGAGTTATAGATCTCTCCTAGTAAAAATAACAAAACAGAAGCATTTGCACCTTGCAACATTTTTATAAAATCAACCAAGATAGGTTTTGAGTTGATTCCAACTCTAAAAAATCACATTTCACCATATCTATCTTACTATGTAATAATATTAAGGTTTACAGGCAGTGACTTTGGACTAGTACCAAAAGAATGCTATATAGGCATTTCTAGTCACTTTAAATCATTAAATATTAAACTTAAACCAAAGTAATTATGATCCAACCTTTAAACCTAATTCCCACATGTTAGAATATGTGGTGATGACATGTGTCCACATGATCCCATATTTTAAGTGGTGAATATTAAATCTTAGTTAATTTTTCAATGAGTAGAAATTACTTTTCTAAAATAAAAAGGAGGAAACTATGGAATAAAACTTGTGATGCTTGTGATGATAATAGATCATCAATTGTGTGCCTTAGAGTACTAATTAGACTAGCTAAGTATTGTTTGGTGATTGTGTACTCCGTATGTATTTATAGAAGATAGTACCGACCAAGCTTACGAGGAGGAGGAGTGCTACCAAGAAGAAGAAGAAAACTTCAACCACTGCACCAACCAAGGCAAGCTAGCCCTATCCAAGTTAACCCTTGCAAGTTGTACTTGCAAGCCACCATTAATAGTGCAAGCTATTGTTAGCAAGCTAGAATTAAGAGAGATGAATGAGCAAAGATGCTTTAGGCATGCTTTGGTCACACCACCTTGACTATTACTACCCCAAGTATTACCTTACAAGCTTTAATTCCTTTAGTTTACACAAAGTCCCTTACTTGTTTTGAAGGTAGCATAAAAAGTATAAAACTTGACCTATTTAGCTAAGCTTTAGACGTCATTCTATGGCATGAGATTGAACCCATCTTTTCCACCTTAGTGAACACTCTTAACTTAGTAGTTTAGAGTAGATCAAAAACTTGAGTCACTTTAGATGGGAACAATTGGTGAAAATGAATTGTGAAAACCTTGGAATGATGAGTCATTCTATTGAGATGTTTTCACATGTGTTGAGAAACACAAATGGTCTATGATGATGAAAATGTTGAGGCATGAGCCTTATCCCTTTTATAAAACTGATGGTTGGATTCGGATGCGATACCATTCCAAATTTACCGTACAACCACACTACATGAATTGGATAAGGCTTAGCTGGAAATTTATATGCATTAGTATTTAGTTCCCTCGTGGGAGAGGTTTGAGCTGAGACTACCTCTCAATGTTGTCCACCTATGCAGTGCCCAAGATGACTGATGGTCATGGTTGGGAGGCCATGCTCATAGGAGAGGTGCTTATACTAGGGTGTGTAAAGGGAAGATTATGTTTGATTATCTGCATACTAAGTATGATGATTCAGGGTTATCCCTGACAGATGTATCGAATCTTGTGGTGAAAGTGTACCACCTCTACAGAGTGTCAAACTATTCCAATAGCCACGTCCACGGTTATGGACAGTTGGAATGGCCATACTGTTTCGTTGTCAGATGTTTTCCAAATAACTTGAAATGAATGATGAATCTTGACTTGACCACAACAGGGTTGTGTTTATGATATTTAGCTTCCCACCTTAAGTGATTCTAGAACTTTATTTTAGCTTTCTTTGCTTCAGAACTCAGCTTAGGTTTCAAACTTAACTTTATTGTTAAACTTAGATTTAGCACTTTAACTTAGCACTATATTACTTGTTAGTGGTAGTTTGTGAGTACTTAAAGAGTACTCATGGCTTTTGTCCCTGGCTATTCTCATGGCCAGACTATGAAGGAGACTATCAAGATGATGGCCAGCAGGTCGGCTATGATAACTAGGATTATCTGCCTTCGTCAGCATTGCCTGTGCCCCTGAAGATGGACCCCACCGCTACGCTTATCTTTTATTTCCGCTGCTTGTTGTATTCAGACTGGATCATGAGATCCTTATTTGTGTAAGACCTTATGTATGGTTTGTAATGGATGATGTACTGTGATATCCAATCCGTTATGTCTCGCAAAAATGGTAATCCTGGGATTGCGAGGTATGGCATAACAGGCATCTGGGATTAAAAATCTGGGTGTTGACAAAAATTTTCAACATAAAGAGGGGAAACTTAATATTGTGGAGATACATAAAACCATGTTTCCCTCTCTCATAATAACTTTCAGTAGCATCATGAATAAAATTAACAATATAACTATTACATAAAACATTATTATCATGAGCCACATGCATAAAAGAATTAATACTCTCCCTATAAGAATAGTCATTCTTATTAATCATAGTGGGAGGAAATTCAACAAAATAGCTATCATTATTATTCTCATCACCATAATCATCAAATATAGGAGGCATATTGTAATCATTAATTTTCTCCTCAATAGTAGGTGGACTGAAAATATCATATTCATCATTGTAATCATCATATATTGGAGGTTTGGTATCATCATAAGCAATATAATAGCTATCTTCCAAAGTTGGGGAACTAAAAAGATCATTTTAATAAAAACTAGCTTCCCCAAGCTTAGACTTTTCCATAGCATTAGCAATAATGGTGTCCAAAGAATTCATACTAACAACATTGCTATTAGCATGCAAATAAAGTTCCATAGGTTTTTTAATTTTCTCTTCAAACACTTCATGTCCTAACTCAAGATAAATACTATAAAGCTCTCTAATTTTGTTGTTGTTTTCCATTAAGACTAACTAGTGAAAACAAGAAACAAAAAGACAAAATTGCAGAATCTAAAGGAAATAACTTCGAGCACTCACACCGGAGGATGTGAGTACCTTTTATTTTACCTCAAGAACGGCGCTTAAAAATAGGCGTTTGCCGTGGGAGGTTCTTATTCTTTAATCCTCCGATGTGAATACCTTTTACCTTACCACCCTGGCAACAGCGCCAGAAAATAGCTTGATGTCTACGCACTTCTATTCTTGAAGACAGTTGTTGGGCCTCCAAGTGCAGAGGTTTGTAGAACAGCAGCAAGTTTTCCCTTAAGTGGATCACCCAAGGTTTATCGAACTCAGGGAGGAAGTGGTCAAAGGTATCCCCTCTCAAGCAACCCTGCAATCAAGATACAAGAAGTCTCTTGTGTCCCCAACACATCCAATACACTTGTCAGGTGTATAGGTGCACTAGTTCGGCGAAGAGATAGTGAAATACAAGTGGTATGGATAATTATAAGTGGTAACGGTGATAGAAAATAGCTTGATGGCGTGGAAAAGACTAAATACAAACTGAAATAAAGAAGGAAGCAAGCAAACATGTAACATATCTAATTGCAAACGGTGTATCAATGCTAAGAAACAAGGCCTAGGGATCATACTTTCACTAGTGAACACTCTCATATAAATATATTCTTCTTTATGATACTACGCTGAACTACTCTCCGATTGGACACTCTAATCCATGGTAGGGCTATAAAAACACACCTCAAAGTAAGCCTTTCCCATCTAGAAACCCCACACTGTCACCTTGAGTACTAGATGAGTCCAACAGACACCACAATTTCATAAAGACATCCAACTCCAAATATAAGTCATAACAAGTATTTGTAATCTCTAGCCTAAGTGCCACCATGGTGTGCACGCTGTCACTTTCACACACATGGGGAGAGCAAAGATCTATTAAAGCACTTGAGTAGCAAGGTAGATCTATAGATTACAAGCTCATGATCACAATATGATCATGCATAGAGAGATATGAACACATAGCTACCGGTAGAACCCTTATCCTCGAGAGAGAATTACTCCCTCCTCATCATGGGAATCAACAATGGTGATGGAGATGGTGGTGGAGATCGATGGAGATGGCTCCGGGGGCACTTCCCCGTCCCGGCAGGGTGCCGGAACAGAGACTTTCTGTCCCCCGAATCTCCCCTTCGGTGGCGGCAGCGCTGCGGAACTTTTCGTGGATTTCTGATTGACCACCTAGGGTTTTGGTATTGGGAGGCTCTTATAGGCGAAGGAGGCAAGGTCGGTGGCCGGCCAGGGGGCCTACACCATGCCCTGGTGCAGCCTAGGCTAGCCCACGCCAAGGGGTGTGTGGCCACCCTGTGGCCCCTCTCCGACCCTCCTTCTGGCTCCGTGAGTCTTCCGGGAAAATAGTAATTTTGGCTTTCGTCCCGTCCAATTCCGAGAATATTCATTTTCTGACTTCATGGAACCAAAAACAGCAGAAAACAGGCAACTGGCACTGTGGCATCTTGTTAATAGGTTAGTCCAAGAAATCATATGAAAAGTACTCCAAAGTGTGGACAAAACACAAGAAAGTAGATAAAACCAAGCATGGAACATCAAAAATTATAGATACATTTGCAATGTATCACACCTCAAAGTAAGCCTTTCCCATCTAGATAACCCCACACTATCACCTTGAGCACTAGATGGTTCAAACAAACACCATAATTTCATAAAGACATTCAAATCCAAATATAACTCATAACAAGTATTTGTAATCTCTAGCCTAAGTGCCACCATGGTGTGCACACTGTCAACTTCACACACATAGGGAGAGCAGAGATCTATTAAAGCACTTGAGTAGCAATGTAGATCTATAGATTACAAGCTCATGATCTCAATAAGATCATGCATAGAGAGAGATGAGCACATCGCTACCGGTAGAACCCTTAGCCTTGAGAGAGAACTACTCCCTCCTCATCATGGGAATCAGCAATGGTGATGGAGATGGTGGTGGAGATCGATGGAGATGGCTCTGGGGGCACTTCCCTGTTCTGGCAGGGTGCCGGAACAGAGACTTTCTGTCCCCCGAATCTCCCTGATGACCCACAAGTATAGGGGGTGTTGTTGGAAATATGCCCTAGAGACAAATAGTAGTAAGGACTATTATCATATTTCATATAGTTTATGATTAAGTTTTATATCATGCTATAACTGTATTGAGTTGAAACATCAATACACGTGTGATATACAAACAACCAGGGGTTCCCAGTGAAACTCTAGTCACTGGTTCATTGGTCAACAGATGATCATGTTTCCTAATCATGTGGCATTTATGCCAGTTGGAAATGAGGTCATCTCATTCAGAGAATGAGATGATGAACAATTACCCAACCTAAACATCGTGACCCGATCATGTCACGAAGTTCAAAGTTACGATGATTAGAAATGGATCCTCGTAGACTATTCCTTAGACCGTGAGGCTATATCAATCACTGTCTCCCGAGGGTGCTTAGATATCATCAAACGCCATCTAGTAAAACGGTGGTTATAAAGGTGTGTTCAGGTATTCGGATGAAACCGTAGAGGCAATATATGTCGAGAGCGGGATTTGTCCGTCCATGTGACAGGAAGATACTCAAGGTCCCACTCAGAGAAGTTATATCCAATAGCTGCGCAGCGTGTGATTAGATCACGAGGATATCACTTGTCGGAACGAGTTAAGTAGCATTGTTCAGTAACGAGATTGAACACGACATGGTGATGTCATTGATCGAATCTCAGGCAATGCAAGTATCGAATGACAAAGGGAATAAGACACGACTGCCACCGCTCGTCGGTGAAAGATCTTCGTGGAACGCACAGGGGTCACATGGCCATCCAGGTCCCTCTGTTGATCATTGGTGCGGGAATGTCCCGACCATGTCTGGAGTGTTCCCGAACCGTAGGGTATCACGCTTAAGGGCTTGATGATGCTTAGAGAGTGTTTATAGGATCGGTAGAATCACCGAAGAAAAGAAGGGAGAAAACCGGAAGGGTTTCGGTAAGTCCGGAGGATGTCCGGAGTGGAGGTGGAAGGTGTTACATGGCCACGGAGATTAGATAATGTGTGAATGAATGTTAAATATTGATTTAATCATTTATTCATAATTATTTAATAAAGAGAAAATAAATTAAAAAGGTCAAAGGCTTAATGGGCCAATTCTCGGAGGAGAGAGGGCCCATTAGGGAAAGGCAAGAGGGAGAAGGGGGCCATGGGGTGGCCGGCGGCCCTAGTGGTCCAGGCCCCCCGTGTGGGGTCCATGGGGGTGGCCGGCGGTGCTACCCCTCCCCCCTCCTCTCCTTTAGTCCCACCCCGGGACTTGAGGGGAGGTAGTACCTCCCCTCCCCCTATATAAAGTGGGGTATATTGGCCTAGAAAATACACCCAATAATCAATAAAGGTCTCCCCACTTTTGGAGGACCTCTAATTGATATTTTCTCTCTCCCCCTCTCTCTCTTATCACCGTGGTCCCAAGTCTGGACTGCGCGAGCGAGAGATATCTTCACCGTGGAGCGCCGTCGCGCTGCGGGATTCGGATCCGGGAGCTCTACTTCCGCAACTGCTGCTAGATCGGGGAAGCGGGAATCATCGTCAGGCACCGGACGTGTGTAAATCCCACGAGGTGTCACACTTGAGGCACTCAAGTCGTTGGAGCCAGAAGGAGCGCAAGGACTTCATCACGACCTTGAGGTCGGCTTCTGCTCGTCTACATCAACCACGCTCTCCTGAGCGTTGACAACGCTTTTCGGTCTTCGAGGGTAAGTTTGCGAAAAACCTCTCCCGTTACTGTATTACAAATAGATAGGTCCTGGCAGCTTCAGGGGTTCAGGGGCGTAGAGTAAAATTTATTGTTTTTATGCGCGGAACCCCTACAGTGGTATCAGAGCTAGATCTATGCGTAGTAATGCTAGTACGGGTAGAACACACGAGATGTAGCATGTGGGCGTTGATCTTTTAGTTGTTACCCTCCCACGTGTACTTGTGTATACCGCAATAATGCTTGATGAAGCGGCCCCCAACCGACTTTACGCGTTCATTCGCGAGACTGGTCCACGCTTGACATACGGCTTGTACCGTATAAAGTGGCTTAGGGGGGTGTCTGTCTCTCTCACATTAGTTGGTATACTATTTGCAACGGAGGGCCCCGAAAGGGATGTAGTATAGACAACTACTTGATCTGCGTTGTGCTGAAAGTTCGTAGGTAAGAACGGTTCTTGTGCGAAAGCCCATTCAGCCACGTAAAACATGCAAAGATAAAGTAGAGGCGTCTAACTTTGTTTTGCAGGGAGGGCGTTGCTTTGTGATATGGTTGTGGCAAAGGTAAAGTAATTACCTTTTGTTACATAGTAGTAGATATTCACGAAGGTGACGAACTACCACGCCGGAATGACACCGATACCCTGGTGTCTACGGCACCGGAACCCTGGCGCCAGAACCCGGTGACGACGGATGGAGATCACGACGTGAAGGACCATATCACATAGCATTTACATTCAATGTTATTGTTTGTATGTATTATTGTGTGCTAGTATTAGATACTCGACGGTAGCCTAATAAGATGATCCCTGTTAAAATAACCAACGATTGTGTTCCCCCTTAGTGTGCACCACCAAGAAAGTTCTTCGGTATGAGGCAGGCCATGATGATCGGGTGTCAGACATATCTACGTCATACAAGGGTGCAAGCCATGTTGCACATAATACACTAAGGTTGAGTTGGCAGCCTAGCACGCCGTAAGCGTGCGGCCTCAGAACGCGGATGGTCGAAAGATCGAGCATGAGTCGCATGAATGATGTGACCGACGTTTAGCGTCCACCCTTGAACCCACATTGATGGCCGTGATGATCGGGGGAGATGTGGCTGATAGGGGTCGTGTTATCACTAGGAACCCTCTTTGGGGATAGGTGTTTCTGAGTGGAGTTATTATTAACTCATTTAATTATAAACTTAGTATAAATTCCTTTTGCAATTATAAATGTAGAGAATGGTTTTTGCCGAGATTACCTTTACTATCGATGATTGGTTAAAAGGAGAGAAGCTAAAGTTAGATGGATCCAACTTTTCTGCATGGGTCATACGGCTATTTGATCTCCTTGGGGAGAACGATGTAGCTGACTACATGACCTGTGAGATGTTTTTGGAGCCACCCTATTCTCACGAGACCCAGGAGCAGCGGGATTTGCGTTGTCATTGTCGTGTGATGGCACATTTATATTAGTGACCATGAACCTCGGAATGGAGGATGGGCTATGGCCAATGGTGGGGAGCCTCAAGACCTGAATGGTCATGGCACATCTAAGAGCACATTTCGTGGAACAAGTGCGCATGTGGGAGTATGAGCTGATGGGGGACTTCCTCTCCATAAAGATGGAGGAGGGCTCCTCACTGGATGAGCACTTATTGCGCCTCTACGATGCGTATATGAGTCTGGCATACTACCTGGACAACTGGTACTCAAGCTCATTTGCGATCGGAGTTGTGTTGCGGTCGCTTCCACCAAGCTTTCAAGCATAAGTCAGGATCTGCGTTATGAGAGGCGACACGGAAACACTGGATTTCCTTGAGTTCATATCACATTTCAGAAATGTGATAAATGAATCCAACATCGCTGGAGTCGTCAACGACAAAGGTATATATTTGATATACAGTTTTATAAATGTTATAATCTTGCAAACACATTGCAGTGTTAAGTATATCTGATACTTGTTCTGTTTTGGTGAAAACAGGTCCTTCTGCATAGAGGTGCTTGCTAGAGAGGAGGTGACGTTGCGTGTTGATGGCGAGCATGATGATGACGTCCAACGACACCTCCCTCGACATTTATCACTTAGTTTGTGTTTAGGATAATTTTTGTAATCGAGACATTTGAACTTCTTTAGTGTGTCTCACACTTTGTGAGACGGTTATTCATATGAGTTTGTAACAAACAGTTGTTCTGCTTTTATGAATGATTTCTATTCGTGTTCATATCTTGATTGATTATGTGTGAATTATCCTTGTTGTTTGAAACTAATTGATAATGCATGAACATTTGTAAAATATTAAAATGCCTTGTTTGAAATACCCAACTTAATGATATTTCATTAATGAATGAAACCATTGTTTAAATTCAAAGTTATGTGATAATATGTGAAAGTCATTCGATTTCTTTTCACATATAAATCATGCCTAAGTTCGGCAAAATAACTTGAACACCATGTATTACTTGAATACAATGTTTTTAATGAATAGTTAAAAGTAAATACATATTCGATGTATTGGATTTTAACATCAATGGTAAATATCATTAAATGATTGTTTAAATGTGTAAAGTAAGTTTACCAAAGGAAACATGAATATGAAACTATTTTTATTTGATCAAAGTGTTTCATCAACAAAGGGTATAAATATAAAAGAGAATCCAATTACTATGATTTGATCAATAGTAATGAAATTCGAATTTATAAGAATGGCATAAAAGAAATTGTGGAATGCAAAGTGTTTTGAAACGTCAAAATACAAAGCATCACACTATGATATAAGATATCAAAGGGGGTTGAATAGAAGGCACCAAACAAATCGTTGTAGAGTATATGTAGAGACCATTAGTTAAGAAATAGTTAGCACTCAATTAGAATTAGCGAACCATTAGAATTCGTGAAAGTTTTGGGGTTATTCGATATAACCAAAACAATAGCGAATAAGTCCTTGTAGCGTATTCATTGGAAACTTTGAATACAAAATCCATAGCTGAAACCAAAAGGAAAGCAAAATTCGTATTGCTTGGATTTTGGTACATTCTTGGGAAAACTCACTTCTAGTAATGTTTCTCAATTATGAGCAAATGGAACTTATTGTAAAACATGATGAGGATTCAAAACCCTACATCAGAGTGTTGAGAAGCGCAACGGACAACATTCTTGAACGATTCTCTTCGCGGAAGGAAAGAATCAATGATTCTAATCATTGTGTTTTTCCCCTCCACTATTGTTTGTCACTATAAGAAGTAGGATTCAAAATGTAAATCCATATATTGTATGGAGACATTTTTGAATCACCTGTCATGATTTTTGAAATATGACATACCTACGAACTACAAAGGAAATGATGGTAAACTAGAATTATGAGAAATCCTAATAGTAAAATTCCCTTGAGATTAGAAAGCAATTCGTTGCTAAATCTCACTAGTAAAAGGAGTTACTTGGATTTTTCCCAAATGACTGCAAAGCCATTGTAGGAAAAAGGGGGTAAATGACTAAAGCACAATTTGTCAGGCATTGGACAAATTCAAATGAATTTGATTCATGTGTGCTAAATGTCTAGTGGATTTAAAACTAGTAAAGTACTAGTATCTCATAGTAAATCTCCAAGTTTGATATTTGATCAAAGGATTTTGAAATCATTCAAAATAGTGAGTGGATATGCAATTTGCATAAAATTGAGTGGGAGCTATGAAAGTCTTCCTAAAACAATATGTCATTGACATATTTTTAAGTGGGAGCAATATAAGACTCAAATTCAAATATGTAGGAACATAGTTTGAGTAAGAGTATCGACTGCCCAAATATGTTAGCAACATAGTTTGAGTGGGAGCTTATAGGAGTAATTCTTAAGTAAGTTAAGGATGAAAGCGCAAATACTTATAAATAATGATTTATAAGATGTAGAAGTTGATAATAGGTGTATTATGATATTATGTAGTATTTCTTAAGGGATTCTGAAAGGGGTTTCAGAATAGAAGTTAATTAAGGAACTGGTCCTTAATAACTCAAATTAGGAATAGCATTAAGTTTAACATCAATGGTTGAAAGAAAGAAAAGGATGATCATCATCCACTATGTTGAGACATATGTTCTATCTTAGTAAACCATGATGATAACTTAGCATAATATGTGATCTAAATAAGGAACATTTAAAAGTGATTTAGTTCGAATTACAGAACGTTGAGCTAAGTTTGTCCGTAGTGTCTATTAGAGAACTGTGGATATATTTTCCAAATCCATAAAGGATACCATATCTGAAAGCATAAAGAGTTATGTTATAAGGGAACATGTTGGAAACTCCTGTAGATACCAATTAAAGTCAAGTAGGAAGCGAGGTGAACAAAAACATCGAAAGTTGGACAGAGTGCACTAGTGTTTCGATGAATACATTTATAATAATAGATAAGGGTACCATATAAAGTGTTGTATAATGTTATGGTGGGGCTAGTTCGCTTTTAACGTAGAATGATGTGTCCCAGGGCACAATGACCATGAGAAAGCCCTCGAGGTTGATCTAACGTCACTGTAGGCTCCTGGAATCAGCCCTTGTTCTGCTGCCATAGCGATAATGCATACACACAGATGCTATCATGTGATGATAGAGTATTAATGTCAATCAAGGTGACATTAGTAAGTTGCAAAGGATTTGGGACTATAAAAGTACAGACCCAAGACTCAACCTCTTCCATGAGCAAGCATGTTCAGGGTACTGGATATATAGTGCCAATAATTGAGAACAAATGCAGCTAGTGTATTTGTACTCTAGTGCAAGTGGGGGACTGTTGGAAATATGCCCTAGAGACAAATAGTAGTAAGGACTATTATCATATTTCATATAGTTTATGATTAAGTTTTATATCATGCTATAACTGTATTGAGTGGAAACATCAATACACGTGTGATATACAAACAACCAGGGGTTCCCAGTGAAACTCTAGTCACTGGTTCATTGTTCAACAAATGATCATGTTTCCTGATCATGTGGCATTTATGCTAGTTGGAAATGAGGTCATATCATTCAGAGAATGAGATGATGAACCAATACCCAACCTAAACATCGTGACCCGATCATGTCACGAAGTTCAAAGTTACGATGATTAGAAATGGATCCTCGTAGACTATTCCTTAGATCGTGAGGCTATATCAATCACTGTCTCCCGAGGGTGCTTAGATATCATCAAACGCCATCTGGTAAAACGGTGGTTATAAAGGTGTTTTTAGGTATTCGGAGGAAACCGTAGAGGCAATATATGTCGAGAGCGGGATTTGTCCGTCCATGTGACGGGAAGATACTCAAGGGCCCACTCGGAGAAGTTATATCCAATAGTTGCACAGCGTGTGATTAGATCACGAGGATATCACTTGTCGGAACGAGTTAAGTAGCATTGTTCAGTAACGATATTGCACATGACATGGTGATGTCATTGATCGAATCTCGGGCAATGCAAGTATCGAATGACAAAGGGAATAAGACACGACTGTCCCGGTTCAAACGACAAAAGATCTTCGTGGAACACACAGGGGTCACACTGCCATCCAGGTCCCTCCGTTGATCATTGGTGCAGGAATGTCCCGACCATGTCTGGAGTGTTCCCGAACCGTAGGGTATCACGCTTAAGGGCTTGATGATGCTTAGAGAGTGTTTATAGGATCGGTAGAATCACCGAAGAAAAGAAGGGAGAAAACCGGAAGGGTTTTGAAGTCCGAGGATGTCCTGAGTGGAGGTGGAAGGTGTTCCATGGCCACGAGATTAGATAATGTGAATGAATGTTAAATATTGATTTAATCATTTATTCATAATTATTTAATAAAGAGAAAATAAATTAAAAAGGTCAAAGGCTTAATGGGCCAATTCCCGGAGGGGAGAGGGCCCATTAGGGAAAGGCAAGAGGGAGAGGGGGGCCATGGGGTGGCCGGCGGCCCTAGTGGCCAGCCCAGCTGTGGGGCCCATGGGGTGGCCACCCCCTCCTCTCCTTTAGTCCCACCCCGGGACTTGAGGGGAGGTAGTACCTCCCCTCCCCCTATATAAAGTGGGGTATATTAGCCTAGAAAATACACCCAATAATCAATAAAGGTCTCCCCACTTTTGGGAGGACCTCTAATTGATATTTTCTCTCCCCCTCTCTCTCTCTCGTGACCGTGGTCCCAAGTCTGGACTGCGCGAGCGAGAGATATCTTCACCATGAGCGCGCTCGCCATGGGATTCGGATCCGGGAGCTCTACTTCCGCAACTGCTGCTGGATCGGGGAAGCGGGAGTCATCGTCAGGCACCGGACGTGTGTAACTCCCACGAGGTGTCACACTTGAGGCACTCAAGTCGTTGGAGCTAGAAGGAGCACAAGGACTTCATCACGACCTTGAGGTTGGCTTCGGCTCGCCTACATCAACCATGCTCTCCTGAGCGTTGACAACGCTTTTCGGTCTTTGAGGGTAAGTTCGCGAAAAGCCTCTCCACATCAGACATTAATAGATAGGTCCTGGCAGCTTCAGGGGTTTAGGGGCGTAGAGTAAAATTTATTGTTTTTATGCGCGGAACCCCTACAGGTGTATCGTAGTATTTTCGAGGGAAGTGAAACCCAATTTATTGATTCGACAAAAGGGGAGCCAAAGAATATTTATAAGCCTTAACAACTGAGTTGTCAATTCAGCCGCACCTAGAAACAATCTTGCTCACATCAGTTTATCAGTAGCAACAGTTTTGTAGTAACAATAGTAAAGTAGCAGCAGTACTAAAGTAAAGACAATAAGAATAATAGCAAAGAACTGTAGGATTCGAAAAGCGGTAGGCATAGGGATGGATGGACGGGCGTTGCATGGACAAGACAATTCACATAGCAATCAGAACAGAGGGCAATTGCAGATAAATAAGATAAAGCATCCAAGTACTAGATAATCCTAGGCATGTGTTACATATATAGTCATACGTGGTCGCAATGAGAACTTGCACAACATCTTTTGTCCTGCCAGCCCGTTTGCAGCGGGGCCTCAAGGGAACTACTGGCAATTAAGGTGCTCCTTTTAATAGAGCACCAGACCAAAGCATTAACACTCCATGAACACATGTGATCCTCACATCAAAGCCATTCCCTCCGGTTATCCCGATTTCTGTCACTTCGGGGCCATTGGTTCCGGACAACAACGTGTGTATACAACTTGCAGATAATACCATAAACAATACTATCATAATGAATCAATAACATGTTCAGATCTGAAATCATGGCACTCGGGCCCTAGTGACAAGCATTAAGCATAACAAGTTGCAACAAAGTCATAAAGCACTAATAAAAGATACTAGGCACCATGCCCTAACAATCCGATGCCATTACATGAACGATCTTATCCAATCCCTACCATCCCCATAGCCTACAACGGAGGATTACTCACTCATAGATGGGGGAAACATGGATGGTCGATGGAGAAGCGATGGTGATGATAATGGAGATGATCTCCTCCAATTCCCTGTCCCGGCAGGGTGCCAGAACGGAGTTTCTGGTGCTGTTTCGTGGAATCTGGTGATGGCGGCGAAGCGGAACTCCTTTTGGAAAAACGTCGAACCCCCCTGATTTTTTAGGTCAGAAGGCTTCTTATGGCGAAGAGGGAGACCGAGGGGGTGTCTGGGGCGGCCAGACCACCCCCTGGCGCGGCCAAGCCCAGCCCGCGCGGCCAGGTGGTGTGGCTAGGCCCCAGCCCCACTCCGTCTCATATCCTGGCTCCGGGAGTCTTCTGGTGAAATAGGATTTTTGGCTTTTGTCCCGTCCAATTCCGAGAATATTCATTTTCTAACTTTCCTGGAACCAAAAACAGCAGAAAACAGGCAGCTGGCACTGTGGCTCTTGTTAATAGGTTAGTCCAAGAAATCATATGAAAAGTACTCCAAAGTGTGGACAAAACAGAAGAAAGTAGATAAAACCAAGCATGGAACATAAAAAATTATAGATACATTTGCAATGTATCAACATCCCCAAGCTTAACTCCTGCTCGTCCGCGAGTAGGTAAGTGATAAAAAGAAAGAATAATTTTTGAGGTGACATGCACCATCATAAACTTGATCAAAGTATTTGTAAAACATTCAAAGCTAGGATCATAGTACTTCAATCATAACATGAAAGACAAAGTTCTAGCAATAAGACAAAGAAACTATGATGCAACATGAAAATGCACAAACAAAAGATTCATGAATAACAATGCTTTGCAAGATGTTTGTTTGTTTCACATAAAGAAAACATAACATAATGGCATTCAACTTGTCCCTCATAGAGTAGCAAATATAAATGCATAGGACACCTTCAAAGTCCATAAGAGTGACTAGATACAAATAGTTTAAAGCAAGCAATATCAAGTTATGCATCAATCAACTAGTCTTGGGACAATGCACATAGAACTAAGAATGGCCACTATGCTCTGAAAGTAGGTGCATAAAGGTAGAAGGTGGAGACTCAATATATAAGTGGAAGAAAGGCCTTCATAGAAGGAAGTAGGGATTCAAGTCTCATAAAGAGCTTCCAAAAATTATGGTACTTAATAGCTTTCAGCTCTCATTGCCCCTATCATAAGCATCTTGAAGTGATTAAGGTTAAAGTGAATAAACTATGGTGTACATGCTTGACGAAGTATAAGTTGGAAATCTCATGTCCCTTGAATACGAGGGCTGCTCCTCATGCTACTCAAGTTTAGTCACCGGTAAGTTCTTGTCATTGTAAGTACATGTGTATCATAGAGAACCGCCAACGGGTGATGGCTCAGTATTGATGTAGAGCTCGTTGGGAACCCCAAGAGGAAGGTATGATGAGCACAACAGCAAGTTTCCCTCAGTTATGAAACGAAGGTTTAATCGAACCAGTAGGAGCAAGGAAACACCCCAAAGGTGTTGCTAGCTGAGCCTTGGCAGGGCGCACTACCGGTGCTAGTAGCAACGTGGATACTTGCACAACACAGCCACAGAACTCTGTCCCCAACTTGCGATGAGGTTGTCAATCTCACTGTGTTTTGCTAAAAACAAAGGATTAAATGTATCGAATGGAAAGAAGTAATAGTTTGCAGAAAGTAAACACAAAGCAGTAAAAGATTGTAGATTGTATGTAAAGTAAAAGGACCAGGATCCATAGTTCACTAGAGGTGGCTCTCCTTAGATAGATAACATGCTGGGTGAACAAATTACATTGGGGAAATTGACAAACATCGAGAAAGCAATACATGCATATACTAATCATCTTGACTCCTTTGGAACTTGATTGGGCATTACAACATTATACATAGACCGCCATCCAACTGCATCTATGACTAATAATCCACCTTCAGGTTATCATCCGAACCCCCTCCAGTATTAAGTTGTAAGCAATAGATTATTGCTTTACGAATTGCGTGTAATGTAAACAATACGATTGTTCTATGAACAAAGGATTGTTGTTTTCTCCCTAGTAGCAACAACACATCTAGTACCTTAGAGATTTCTGTCACTTCCCAGGTTACCAGATGCATGAACCCACTATCGAGCATAAATACTAACTCTTGGAGTTGCTAGCATCTACTTGGCCAAGATAGCTACTAACAACGCAAAGCATGCAAGATCACAAATAACAAAGACATGATAGAATAAATAATCAATCTGAAATAGCATCTCAAATCCATCGGATCCCCGCAAACACAACATGTAGAATTACAAATAGATGATCTTGATCATGAACGGAGCTCACATGATCTAAACATGAAAGCACAAAGGAGGAGAACCAGCCATCTAGCTACTATATGGACCCGTAGTCCAGAGATGAACTACTCACACATCACATCGGAGGCTTGCATGATGATGAAGAAGGCCTCCAGGGTGAATTCCCCTCTCTGGCAGGGTGCCGGGAAGAGCTTCAGATCCCTCCCGATCTAGGGATGAGGTGACAGCGGCTACAGACTCTTTTGTGGATTTTTGATCGGGTACTTAGGGTTTTGGTATCGAAGGAAATATATAGGCAGAAGGAGAGGCCGAGGGGGTGCTGGGGTCGGCCAGACCACCCCCTGGCATGGGCCAGGCCTGGCCACGTGGCCAGGTGGTGTGGCCGGGTGATACATTGCAAATGTATCTATAATTTTTGATGTTCCATGCTTGGTTTTATCCACTTTCTTGTGTTTTGTTCCAACTTTGGAGTAATTTTCATATGATTTCTTGGACTAACCTATTAACAAGAGCCACAGTGCCAGCTGCCTATTTTTGGTTCCAGGAAAGTCAGAAAATGAATATTCTCGGAATTGGACAGGACAAAAGCCAAAGTGCCTATTTTTCCGAAAGGGATCAAGTGCCAGAATACGAGACGGAGAAGGGCCAGGGCCACACACCACTGGTCAGCTGGCAGTCTGGGCCCGCGCCAGGTGGTGTGATGGCTCAAGACCCCTCGGCCTCTCCTTCCGCCTATGTATTACCCTCGGACGAAAACCCTAAGGGCCCGATCAAAATCCACGAAAGAGTCTATAGTCGTCATCTCCATCCCTAGATCGGAGGATCTGAACTCTTCGGCACCCCGCCAGAGGGGAATTCACCCTGGAGGCCTTCTTCATCACCATGCAAGCCTCTGGTGTGATGCGTGAGTAGTTCATCCTTGCACTACGGATCCATGTAGTAGCTAGATGGCTGGTTCTCCTCCTTTGTGCTTTCATGTTTATATCTTGTGAGCTCCGTTCATGATCAACATCATCTATTTGTAATTCTGCATGTTGTGTTTGCGGGGATCCGATGGATATTGAGATGCTATTTCAGATTGATTATTGATTCTATCATGTCTTTGTTATTTGTGATCTTGCATGCTTTCCGTTGTTAGTAGCTATCTTGGCCAAGTAGATGCTAGCAACTCCAAGAGTTAGTATTTATGCTCGATAGTGGGTTCATGCCTCCGTAACTGGGAAGTGATGTAAATCTCTAAGGTACTAGATGTGTTGTTGCTACTAGGGAGAAAACAACAATCCTTTGTTCATAGAACAATCGTATTGTTTACTTTACACATAGTTCGTAAAGCAATAATCTGTTGCTTGCAACTTAATAATGGAGGGGGTTCGGATGATAACCTGAAGGTGGATTATTAGTCATAGATGCAGTTGGATGGCGGTCTATGTATTATGTTGTAATGCCCAATCAAGTCTCAAAGGAGTCAAGATGATTAGTATATGCATGTATTGCTTTGTCGGTGTTTGTCAATTGCCCCGCTGTAATTTGTTCACCCAGCATGTTATCTATCTAAGGAGAGCCACCTCTAGTGAACTATGGATCCCAGTCCTTGTCTTTACATACAATCTACAATCTTTTTCTGCTTTGTGTTTACTTTCTGCAAACTTTTACTTCTTTCCATTCGATATGTTTAATCCTTTGTTTTCCGCAAAACACGGTGAGATTGACAACCTCATCGCAAGTTGGGGACAAAGTTCCGTGGTTGTGTTGTGCAGGTCTCCACGTTGCTACTAGCACCGGTAGTGCACCCTACCAAAGCTCAGCTAGTAACACCTTTGAGGTGTTTCCTTGCTCCTACTGGTTCGATTAAACCTTGGTTTCATAACTGAGGGAAACTTGCTGCTGTTCTCATCATACCTTCCTCTTGGGGTTCCCAACGAGCTCTACATCAACCACGAGCCATCAACACTTTTCTAGGCGCCGTTGTGGCGCCCCGCTAAAACCACTACTAGAAATCGCCGTGTTTTTGTGCATTGCATCATCATGACCACATGCTCATGTCATCATGCCACATTGCATTTGAGCATCATCATCATCATGCATGTGTTGGTACAAAACTATATTCGAAAAACCCTATTTCTGCTTTCTAAATACCTAGTCTTTATTTCAAATCAAAACCCGGGTCTCCGGAATATTTTGTTTCGTCTAAAAATGGATTCTAAAAGCCTTGTTGTGTCAAATAAAATAATTGTATTATTTTTAGGGGCAGCCGAACCGACCCAGCCGGCCACCCCCAGTAAACAAAACAGAGCAAACCAAACCCCAGACCCTACCTACCCCACACCTCCCCATCTCCCCACCCCGCCGACTCTCTCTCTCCCACCTCGCCTGGCCACCTCACCAGCCACTTCCTCCACCCTCCACCTCATCCCGTCCACTCCCAGGCCTCCGGCTCACCTCCTGGCCCCACCTCCTCTCCAACACACACACACACTAGCACGCACACCACCGCACCCATTCCCACCTGCCGCCCCGACCGACCCAACCCCATCTCCCACAGCAATCCCCGTGCGAGCCCTGGCCCCACCCCGTGGACCCCGCTCCCTTCTTCTTGCAACCAACCCCGTGCGATCCCCTCCCTCGCCTCTTCCCCGCTTCGATCTCCCCAGTCCCCGCCACTGCAGCTCCTCTCGTCCTAGTCGGCCGCACGGAGCTCACCAAGTGTCGCTCTCCGCTCACCCTCGTTGTGCTGCGGCTAGCGGAACCCCGCCTCCGCAGTCACGCGCGCGCATCGCCGCCGCAGGCCCCTGCTCGTCCAACCTCGCCGGAGTCTGCCGGCCTCGCCCCGGCTCGGTCCCTGGCAGCACGCGCACCGTGACCGCTGCTGGTCCCCTACCTCGTCGACATAGCCCCGTCGTGCAGCCGCCCTCCGCCGTGTCGCCTGCACGTCCCCACGAGCACAGCCTCCCTGCATCGTCGCCACTTGCCTCGCAGGCACCGGGCCTTCACGGGAAAATCCCCACCGCCGCCAGCATTTCCTCCGGCCGCCCTCCGTCGACCCCGTGTTGCAGGTGCTGGGCCACCTCAATGCCATCTGGTGCATCCTAGACAGCAAGCACGCCGCGGACGCCCGCCCCCTCTGCGCTCTAGCATGCACCGCCGTCGCGAGCAAGTCCGGGTGCCGCCCGAGCGCGCCCCACATCACCTCGAGCCCCTGCGCCAGGGTCGCTGGCCTCGAGCGCCCTACTCTGCCGCAGCTCGTCGCCGACCTCTTTTCTGTGGGCGATGCCTCCCCGAGCACGCCAGGGAGCTCCTCTTCCTACTGCCAAGCTAGACCTGCTCGCGTGCCTTTTTTCCTAGCTCCTGTTGTTTTGTTGTAGTGTACTAGAGTACATGCACCGGTGATATGAAGATGGTCTGAAGGGATGTCGTGGTATCGTTCTCGGTTACGTTACCTTGGCTTAGTGTGTGTGAAGATGTTGAGGATGTTCATCGAGGCACCCCGATAGATGAGAACAACAACTCGGCCAAGATCTCCGAGAAGGTATTCGAAGAACGCCGACGTTGAGTCCAAGTTTGACACCTAGACCCGATGATGCCGAAGACCCCGAGTGCGCCTACACGGATCTGATGACTGAAGGTCTTCTACCCGGACGCCAAGATCGCCCACATGGAACCGAAGACCGATCCTGCCGAGCCCGAACCCCCATCGAACCCTCGACACCCAAGATCTTTGGACCTTAATGTGTGATCCCTTTTTCCAAGATCTCTATTTTTATAAATGACATATACTTGTTGAATATAAATTGTCATGCTTGCATACATGTTTATTTGTTTGGGGGTACTTTGTCGTTCCACCTCATAATTAAATATGGAGACCATATGCGGGCTTTTCTAGTCTTATATTGTCTCCATTTAAATTGGTGTAGCGAACCGATGCCGTGTTTTGTCTTATCAATACAACATTTAATTTGTGGGGTAGGTAAATAACTTGAACCATATAATTATTTGTCGGGACCCCGGTTCTGCTTAATATTGCCTAATTGCACCGCATCTGTGCCATGTCATGCATCATATCATAAGCATGCCGGATCTTCTGCCATAGTATTAAATATTGCATCCGGTGTTTGTTCTAGTGTTTGCTTCTTCGCGGATTAGGCCGATGAGTTGATGCAAGTACCGACAAGTTCTTTGGATAATGTCTCTTCGGCTATGTTCTCCTAGGCGAGCATTCTCCTCTTTCTACCTATTTTGCATTTATAGTCTTTATTTCCTCCTGTTGATCTATTGCTATCTGTGACGTGATGCTTTAGTGTTCTGTACCAGATATATCCCTTGCAGCCTTTATATTGCCTTGGACACATCCTATTGCCTGTTTTTTGATAAATAGTCGGCCTTGAGTCGTAGTTGCTTGCTCATGTGCTGCTTCGCGTCGTTGTTGTTCCACCGTTATTGGAAGGTTGGCACATGCTTAATGGTGGAGATGCTTTATGGTGGAGATGATCATGACTTTAAATACAACTATTAAATTGCTGGGATAACTAATGAAAGAGGCACCGGTGGGCAATATATGCTATTTGGTTTTCATGCCCACTTGTGTCCCGTAGGCCCCGAGTACTTGATACCTGTTCCTTGACTATTCGCACTATCCACATCCGGGAGAGTCTATGAATCCCCCTTAGCCAGATCTTGATTCATTTCTTATTTCTTGGGGCCACAAACTAGTTTGGGGCTTTATTATTATCCTGTACTTATGCCATGCTTTACTGCTTTATTTATGATTGTGCGTGGAGCACCTGTACTGTTTAGGAATTGCGGAGTGTTTTCACGGTATCGACAAGCCCAGTCACACTTTTAGGTTCCCAGTCGTTTACAGCCATTGGCGCAAACCATGGGTCCGTCTCGGAGCCGGCCAACTTTGTTGCAGGTAGCTTAATGGGGTGGCCCCTTGAAATATTTTATGAATCCTGTGATTGCTTTGTCGTGAAAGCCTCGTTGGGTTTTGATTTGGTTTTTCGAGGTTGATCGTGTGTGTGTTGCTATTTGTGCACCCCTGCAGGGCAAATCTTTCTGAAAGCCGTGTCCACAGTTATGGATGAATTGGAGCAGAGTATCTCGATCATAGACAAGCATAACTAAAGTAGTGCTATAAATTTGACTTAATATGTCACTAGTAATCAGCTTCACTACAATGGAATGGATAATAAAAGTGCCAACAACTGGTGGAACTGGTGTGTATCGTGTCATGTTATACCTGCCTAGTAAGTATCGCAACTCCAATGGAATGAAATAGAAGTGCCAACAACTGCTGGGTTTGGGATGTCACATGCTAATTGTATCTGACTAGTAAGTACTGCAACTACCACTGAATGGTTAACTAAAACTGCCCACTACTTATGCTATCAGGATGACTCATGCTATCTATATCTGACTAGTAAGTGCTTCAATTATAATGGAATGAATAAAACTGCCAATGGTGTGAGTTCCTCGGTTTGACTTCCTTGTTTGGTCTCGAGGGGGAATACCAGGATGGGTATGATTGGTGCTAGTATAAGTTTGGTTCCGAATAGGTCTTTCTTATCTCTCTCTAATAGCCGACAGTTGAATCGAGTCTCTATATATTGTTTAGTGCATGCTTCGCTGCCGCTTCAGCCCACCATACCTATGTAGGCGAGAGCCGCCGAATTCTAGCCTCGCCGTGTATTGGCCTCAGTACTGACGCTCCTCTTTTTCCTTTGCCCTTTGTCGGCACCCCTTTTGTTTTAGCAGGTTTAAGTTCGACGTTGTTAGCAGGGTTACTCTTCCGGCTTGGCCTAGGCAGGGTTATGGACGCCATTGGTTATTCTCCAGGGCTCTTAGCCCCATTTGCATCTTGTCCGTACTCGGACGCTGTAACGTTTTCAAGGTGATTTGGATCTTTGTATAGTATATCTGTATTCTTGACACATGGAGTCGTTGTTGTATATATATATGTTCTGTGCGTTCCATCGTGGACTAATGTGTAATGGTATTACTTCGTTCTCCACCCGCACGCAAGTGCCTAGTGGGCGTCCTTGAATCGTTTCTATGCGGGTTTGGCGAGAAGCGCTAAGATCTGCATAGGGCCGATTCGAGGGTGTTACAACCCTGCATTGAGCCATCAAGCGATTTTGTGGCGCCGTTGCCGGGGAGTCAAGGACATCTTCACAAGGGGAGTCCCTCATAACCAATCTCTTTACTTTGTTGTTTTTGTTTTGCTTAGTTTCTTTCTTTTTGCTTTGTTTGCTTGTTTTGTTCTTCAAAAAACACAAAAAAAAATAGTTTTACAAGTTTGCTTTCTTATTTGAAAACCCAAAAAAATGACTACTCTTGAGAACACTAAGTTGTGTGACTTCACTAGCACCAACAACAATGATTTTATGAGCACACCTATTGCTCCACCTGTGGCTGAAAATACTTTCTTTGAGATAAAACCTGTTTTACTCAATCTTGTTATGAGAGAGAAATTTTCTGGTATTGGTAATGAAGATGCTGCTTCCCATCTAAATAACTTTGTTGAAATTTGTGAGATGCAAAAGCATAGGGATATAGATGGTGATATTATTAAGCTAAAACTGTTTCCTTTCTCTTTGAGAGGAAAAGCTAAAGAGTGGTTGAATTCCTTAACTAGGAATAGTATTGATTCTTGGACTAAATGCAAAGATGCTTTTATTGGAAAATACTATCCTCCTGCTAAGATTATATCCATGAGAAGTGAAATAATGAAGTTTAAACAACTTGATAATGAGAATGTTGCTCAAGCTTGGGAAAGAATGAAATCTTTGGTAAAGAATTGTCCCACTCATGGACTGACTGCTTGGATGATCATCCAAACTTTTTATGCAGGATTGATCTATTCTTCAAGGAACCTATTGGATTCAGCTGCTGGAGGTACCTTTATG
This sequence comes from Avena insularis, assembly GCA_023614405.1. Taxonomy (NCBI): domain Eukaryota; kingdom Viridiplantae; phylum Streptophyta; class Magnoliopsida; order Poales; family Poaceae; genus Avena; species Avena insularis. Next base: position 114,619,117 of record CM042688.1, on the reverse strand, counting down.
ACCATCACTTTGGGTGCTGCAACAAAACTTTTGGACAATATGATGGTTAATTATTCTGAATGGCATACTGAGAGAGCTCCACAAGGTAAGAAGGTAAATTCTGTTGAGCAAACTTCCTCCTTGAGTGATAAGATTGATATTATTATGTCTATGCTTGTTAATGGGAAAGCCCATATTGATCCAAATAATGTTCCTTTGGCCTCTTTGGTTGCTCAAGAAGAGCAAGTTGATGTGAACTTCATAAGAAATAATAATTTTGGCAATAATGCTTATGGTAATAATGCTTATAGGAACAATTTTGGTAACAACAATTATAAGCCATATCCTCCCAACAATGGTAATGCTTATGGGAATTCTTACAACAATAATAAGAGTGCTCCCTCTGAACTTGAAGTTATGCTTAAAGAGTTTATTAGTAAACAAATTGCTTTCACTCAAACTATGGAGGAACAATCTACCATTTTGAAAAATATTAGCCATCAACTTGAGAGTCTAAATAGGGAAATACCTAGTTTACAATTGAAACTCTCTAATGCTGAAAGAAATATATCATCTTTGTCTGAAGCTCAATCTTTGTTGATTAATAAAATGGCTGCTAAACCTGAAACTAATGATAATCCCTTTGTAGTTACTAATGCCATACAAGAAAGAATTGATGAAAATGTTAGATTATTAGCTGAATTACATGCTAAGTGGGAAAGAGAAGATGAAATTGCTAGAAACATTAGTGTTTCTACTATTACCACCACTAGTGTTGAGGCTAGTAATAGTTCTACTACTTTAGATGATAAAGTTGATTTTGATCTTGATGGTTGCACCATCTCTGAAGTTATTAAGTTCCTACAAAAGCTTGCTAAAAGTCCTAATGCTAGTGCTATGAACATGGCCTTTACAAAACACATTACCGATGCTCTCATAAAGATTAAAGAAGAAAAGATGAAACATAAAGCTTCTATTCCTATAAAACAAGAGGATAGTTGGGAACCCATCATTAATATGAAAGTGAATGACTTTGATTTCAAAGCTTTGTGTGATCTTGATAGTAGTGTTTCTATTATGCCTAGAAGGATTTATGATATGCTTGATTTGCCTCCTCTTGAAGATTCTTATTTGAATGTCCCACTTGATGATAATGCTAAAAAGAAACTCATGGGGAGTCTTAATGATGTTCTTATTATGGTTAACAATTCCTATGTCCCCGTTGATTTCTATGTTTTGGATGTTGAATACAATGCTTCTTGTCCTATTACTTTGGGAAGACCTTTTCTTAGAACTGTTGGTGCCATCATTGATATGAAAGAAGGCACCATTAAATATCAACTCCTACTCAAGAAAGGTATAGAACACTTCCCTAAAAAGAGAGAAAAGATTTCTTTTGCTTCTCCTATGAAAACAAAATTTGGTCTTAATGCTTCTTCATTTGAGAACACTTGATTCTTTCTTTGCTTCTTATGCCTAACTTAAAGGCGTTAAAGAAAAGTACTTGTTGGGAGATAACCCAAGAGTTTTAGATGAGTCTTGGAAGTTATTACTTCAGTAATAACTGCTCCTTATCCTTTTTATTTTCTTTTTGTGCCAAGAGTAACCTCTAATGAGAGTGAAGTGATGATTGGGAAAGTTGCTGTCCCGAAACAGATTCTTATGCTTCACCGTAAAAATTTGTGAGAGAGCTCTGTATGTCGCATTTCTCTGTAATTTTTTGTGCTTCTCCCCTAGGTTGTTATCTAACTTTCGTTGGTTCAACACTTTTTGATTTGAGCAACAGAAGGTCTTCGAATTTTTTTCTTTACCCGTTGGTATGTTTTGACAGATTTCTGCCATTTTCTGCATTTGCTTCATGTGGGTTCCTTTTTGAGTTCTTTTGGGGAATTGAGATTTTTGAGGGAAGTGCTACAGTAGCTAGTTGTGTAATGGAAGTTTATTTGGTGTTAGAACTGAACCTTAAGACTTATTTATCTTGAGTGCACTAATGTTGCTAATAAAGATTGTGTGAAGTTTTGTATGAAGGAAAAATTTCAGGTGTATGGAAGGAATGAGTAATAAGATGAAGGATGGACTAAAGCTCAATCTTGGGGATGCCACGTGTGTCACCCCAAGAAATATCCAATAAGTACAAGCGTCAAAGCTTGGGGATGCCCAAGGAATCCCCTTCTTCGTCAATAAAAATCCCAGGTTTCTTCCAAACGCTTCATTTTTATTGTTTCATGCACAGTTGTGTTGTTCTTGGAGCGTCTTCTTTTTCATTTTCCTTTTGGTTTTTCATTTGCTTGGTTTGCTTAGTTTTCTGAATAAATTGGTTGGACCCCCTCTTTCATACATTGGTTTTAAATAGTTTGGTTTGGTTTGGAAAAGAGTAGGAAAGTTCATGCTTAAGTGGTAAAGAGAGCTTGTTTTTGACTGTGGCCTATGCTTTGTCATGCCATGCTTTATATTGTTTTGGCTTTATGCTTAGTATTCTTTGTTGTAGCATGACTTGTTATAAACAATTTAGATTGCTTAATGTGCCTTGGATGAATCATGTGTTGTTTTAGCATATTAAAGCATAGTATAGTGGTATTCTCCTTTGATGCTTTATTTGGGTTGACTTGGCGCATGCTCACACCATGTTATGACTATCTCAAGTCACCATAGCCTTTATGATCCTTTAGTTTTCAACTTGTAGTATCACTTTATGCTTTGATCAATGATGTTTTGTCACTCTGCATGATTATGGCCATTATTGCTCTCTTAGTTTGTCGCTCCCAGTCTTTTGCTAGCCTCCACAACAAAGTATGAGTTCCAATCATGCATCCAACTCCCTAAACCAAGTTATTCCAAAGAGTCCACCATACCTACCTACTAGCTTATGCTATTCCAAGTATATTCATGCTTTTGTTTATCTTCCAAATTAAACTTGTTATGAGAAAACTAGTGATTAAAGCTCTCACGAACTAGATGGCACACTTTACTTTATTGCCTCTAATAAACTTGAACCATTGGGTCCTTCTTTGTTGCGTATATGCTTGCGCTTTATAAGTTGAAATTAGCAGAACCATGTACCATGGGGAACGCTTTCAACATTGCACGTGTACTTTGTACCCCGTTGATATCATGTTCTTTTGCTTACGGATCTCGGCGGTGTGAAATAAAAGTGGAACTTGTAAGATCATGGAGTTTGTATGTGTGTTAGAGAAATGCCTGGGCCGCTAGCCTAAGCCATGCCTAATCATGGTAGAAACTTGTAGCATCACCATAATGAGCACTCTATGAAGCATCCTCAATAAAACCCTATGCAAATAGCAAATAAAAAGATCGCTGAGATGCTCATTGTCTGCTTGCCTTGTCATTTTGATTATGGGAAAGTTCCTGTATCATGTGCAAGGGGTACCCCGTTGGTGGTTCTTAATGATACACATATACTTACAATGATAAGAGCTTACTCGTGACTGAAGTTGAGTAGCATGAGGATCGGTCTTCGTAAGTAAGGGGCATGAGATTTCGGTTTATAACCTGTCAAGCATATCCTCTTAGTTGTGTCACTTTAACCTTAATCACCTTCAAGATGCTTATGATAGGGGTAATGAGAGCTAAAAGCTATAAGTACCATAATTTTTGGAAGCTCTTTATGAGACTTGAATCCCTACTTCCTTTTACAAAAGGTCTTTCTTCCACCATTATACTGAGTCTCCACCTTCTATCTTTATGCACCTACTTTGAGAGCATAGTGGTCATTCTTAGTTCTATGTGCATTGTCCCAAGACTAGTTGATTGATGCATAACTTCATATTGCTTGTTTTAAACTATTGTATCTAGTCACGCTTATGAACTTTGAAGGTGTCCTATGCATTTATATTTGCTACTCTATTGAGGGACAAGCTGAATACTATTATGCTATGTTTTCTTTATGTGAAACAAAAAAATGTCTTGCAAAGCATGTTATTCATGAATATTTTGTTTGTGCCTTTTCATGTTGCATCATAGTTTCTTTGCTTATTGCTAGAACTTTGTCTTTCATGTTATGATTGAAGTACTATGATCCTAGCTTTGAATGTTTTGCAAATACTTTGATCAAGTCTTTGATGGTGCATGTCACCTCAAAATTATTCTTTCTTTTATCACTTACCTACCGAGGGAGCGGGAGTTAAGCTTGGGATGTTGATACATTGCAAATGTATCTATAATTTTGATGTTCCATGCTTGGTTTTATCCACTTTCTTGTGTTTTGTTCCAACTTTGGAGTACTTTTCATATGATTTCTTGGACTAACCTATTAACATAGTGCCATCTGCCATCTTTTTTTTACGCTGTTTTTGGTTCGGAAAGTCGAAAATGAATATTCTCGAATTGGACGGGACAAAAGCCAAAGTGCCTATTTTCGGAAGGATCAAGTGCGAGAATGCGAGGCGAGAGAAGGGCAAGTCGTTATTACAGCTCGAATCAAAACTTTCGAAAATGAATAAACAACTGTTCAAAAAGCATCGAACAGAAATTATGGTGCAACATGAAAGGCATACTTCATAAGGAACTAGTATGGGATTCAAAAGTGACAAAGTATAAGGAAATCTCATGTCCCCCTTGAATCGAGGCCGCTCCTCATGCTACTCATGTTTAGTCACCGGTAAGTTCTTGTCATCGTAAGTACATGTGTATCATAGAGAACCGCCAACGAGGTACCCCTTGCCCGATGATACGGAAGAATCCCCATATCAAAATGACAAGGCAAGCAGACAACGAGCATCTCAGCAATCTTCTTATTTACCATGGGATTATGGTGATTTTTTCTCTCTTTCCTCTTTTCATAATCTCATTTTTTCTCTTTTTCTCAATATAGGACTCTTTTTTATAAGAAGAATGCTTCATAGACAGCTCATTATGGTTACGCTGCAGGTTTCCACCATGTCAGCATGGATTGAACATGACCCAGCGTTTTCTCTAACACATATACATAACTCCATGGACTTACAAGCTCCCCTTTCATTTCACACCGACGACATCCATAGACAAAAGAGCATGATCTCAGCTAGGTACAAAGTACCAGTGCAATGTTGAAAGCGTTCCCCATGATAGCATGGTTCTGTTAATCCCCAACAAATAAGTGCAAGCATATACAACATAGACGACACAATGGTTCAAGTTTATTAAGGGCAACAAAAGTAAAGTGTGCCATCAAGTTCGTGAGAGCTTTAATCACTAGTTTTCTCATAACAAGTTTAATTTGGAAGATAAACAAAAGCATGAATATACTTGGAATAGCATAAACTAGTAGGTAGGCATGGTGGACTCTTTGGAATAACTTGGTTTAGGGAGTTGGATGCATGAGTGGAACTCATACTTGGTTGTGGAGGCTAGCAAAAGACTGGGAGTGACAAACTAAGAGAGCAATAATGGCCATAATCATGCAAAGCGACAAAACATCATTGATCAAAGCATAAAGTGATACTACAAGTTGAAAACTAAAGGATCATAAAGGCTATGATGACTTGAGATAGTCATAACATGGTGTGAGCATGTGCCAAGTCAACCCAAATAAAGCATCAAAGGAGAATACCACTATACTATGCTTTAATATGCTAAAACAACGCATGATTCATCCAAGGCACAATAAGCAATCTCAATTGTTTATAACAAGTCATGCTACAGCAAAGAATACTAAGCATAAAGCCAAAACAATATCAAGCATGGCATGACAAAGCATAGGCCATAGTCAAAAACAAGCTCTTTTTTCCACATAAGCATGAACTTTCCTACTCTTTTCCAAACCAAACCAAACTATTTGAAAACCAATGTATGAAAGAGAGGGTCCAACCAATTTATTCAGCAAACTAAGCAAACAAAATCAAACGAAAAAACAAAACAAAAACAAAAAAGAAGACGCTCCAAGAACAACACAACTGTGCATGAAACAATAAAAATGAAGCGTTTGAAAGAAACCTGAGATTTTTATTAATGAAGAGGGGGATGCCTTGGGCATCCCCAAGCTTTGACGCTTGTACTTATTGGATATTTCTTGGGGTAACACGCGTGGCATCCCTAAGCTTAAGCTTTAGTCCATCCTTCATCTCATTACTCATTCCTTCCATACACCTGAAATTTTTCCTTCATACAAAACTTCACACAATCTTTGTTAGCAACATTAGTGCACTCAAGATAATAAGTCTTTAGGTTCAGTTCTAACACCAATAAACTTCCATTAAAACACTAGCTACTGTATCACTTCCCTCAAAAAGCTCAATTCCCCAAAAGAACTCAAAAAGGAACCAACAAGAAGCAAATGCAAATAATGGCAGAAATCTGTCAAAACAGACCAGCAGGTAAAGACGAATTTTTTCGAAGACTTTCTGTTGGTCAAATCAAAAAGTGATGAACTAACGAAAGTTATATAACAACCTGGGTCATAAGCACAAAAATTCACGCCTCAAAAGGACGTACATAGATTTTACACGAATTTTTACGGTGAAGCACAGAAATCTGTTTCGGGACAGCAACTTTTCCAATCATTACTTCTCTCTCATTAGAGGTTACTTTTGGCACAAAAAGCAAATCAAAAGGATAAGGAGCGGTTATTACTGACGTAGTAACTTCCAAGACTCATCTAAAACTTTTGGGTTATCTCCCAATAAGTACTCTTCTTTAACGCCTTTAAGTTAGGCATAAGCAAAAACTAAAATGGATAGAATAGAATTAAGCGGAGATAATCATGGTGAAAACATTGTTTTGTTCAATGAAATCCTTTTGTTAACAAGGTTGATCAGGTCTTGTTACCAAAACAATTCCATATGAGACAAAACTTTGTATTCCACTAATGATTATGTTACCTCAACCTTGATAGCAATGGTCCCAATCATAATAGTTTCAAAATTTTCTCTTCGTATGTGACAATATATTTCTCCAACCTGAATGCCCTCAACATGTTCAATTGAATTCAAACCATAAGTCCTTTCAATCTTCTTGGGGAAATAGACAGTATGTTCCTTGTCATTAACATTGAAAGTCACCTTTCCTTGATTACAATTAATAACAACTCCTGCAGTATTAAGAAAAGGTCTCCCAAGAATAATAGACATATTATCATCTTCAGGCATTTCAAGCACAACAAAATCAGTTAATATCAAGAAATTATGAGCCACTTGAATAGGTACATCCTCACATATACCAACAGGAATAGTGGTAGATTTATCAGCCATTTGCAAAGACATATCAGTTGGTATTAATTTTTCTAGTTGAAGCCTCTTATAGAGAGAGAAAGGCATAACACTAACTCCAGCTCCCAAATCACACAAAGCAGTTCTAACATAACTATTCTTAATAGAACAAGGGATAGTTGGAATACCTGGGTCTCCAAGTTTCTTTGGAACCTTACCATTAAAGGAATAATTAGCAAGTAAAGTAGAAATTTCTTCATTAGGGATCTTCCTTTCATTCGAGACAATATCCTTCATATACTTTGAGTAAGGAGGCAATTTAATAGCATCACTCAAAGGAATTTGCAAGAATAAAGGTTTCATCCACTCACAAAACTTATTATAGTGTTCATCTTCCTTTGACTTGTGTTTCTTATCAGGGAAAGGCATAGGTTTTTGGACCCAAGGTTCTCTTTCACTACCATGTTTCTTAGCAATAAAATCTTCCTTAGTGTATTTAGTATTCTTAGTGTGCTTTTCAGGTTCTTCTTCAACTTTTTCTTCATTAGGAGCTTCATTTTCTTCATTACCACTTTCAGTTTCAGCATCAGAGACATATATACTATTAGGATCTATAGCAGGTTCAGAGGGTTCTACAACAGTCTTATGTTTCTTTTTCCTTGTCTTACGAGTAGAGCCACTATTTTCAGCTTGTTGAGAATCCTGCTCAATTCTTTTGGGATGCCCCTCAGGATATAGAGGATCCTGAGTAGCAGCTCCACTTCTAGTTCTAATTTAATAATCATGTTTTTCTTTAGCAGCATTAACTAGCAAGTCTTTTTGCACTTTAACGTGTTGATCTATTTGAGTTTGAACCATTTGAAAGTGTTTAACAATCATTTTAACATCATTAGAGGTTCTTTCCACAATATCTTTCAACTCAACAATAGCTCTAGTGTTTTCCATTAGATGATTTTGCACCCTTTTATTAAAATTATCTTGCTTAACAATAAAGATATCGAATTCTTCTAAGCATTGATCAGGAGGTTTAGAGTAAGGAATATCATCTTCATCAAAGTGTTGGAGAGAGTGTACATCAATAGTGGATGAGTAGGGGATAGGCTTACATAATTCTTCTATAGGAGGTAAATTCTTGACATCTGCAGCTTTAATTCCCTTCTCCTTAAGACATTTCTTAGCTTCCTTCATCACTTCATCATTTAATTCAATAACTCCCCTCTTCTTTGATGTTGGAATAGGCACTGGTATAGTAGGTTTAGGTACAATTACTTCCGGTATAGCTTGTTCAGGAGGAGTCCAATCTTCATAGTTCTTACTTATTTTAGCCATTAATTCCTCAGCTTCCTTAGGAGTCCTATTCCTGAAAACACAATCAGCACAACTATCTAGGTATGTCCTAGATTGTTTAGTTAGTCCAGCCTGTGCATGAATCAAAGCACAAAACCTTGCCCAAGATTCAGGCAATATCTCTTTTTCTCCCTGTTTAAAATCAAAAAGTTCCTGCAAAATAGCATGTCTAGCACTTGGAGGAAAATATTTCTACAGGAGTACTAATCAAGCAATCAGGGCTATCAATAGATCTAGGAGGTAAATTACTAAACCAAGTTTTAGCTTCTCCTTTCAGTGAAAAGGGGAAAATCTTAGCAACAAAGTAAGTACGCATCTTAATATCATCAGAAAACAAGCCACTCATGGTAGAAAGTTCATTCATATGTGCTACCGCACTTTCATTCTTAGTCCCACAAAAAGGTTCTTTCTCAACAATAGCTATGTAAGATAGATCGAGAGAGAAATCATAATCTTTATCTATAATGTTTATGGGAGAAGCATCAAACTTAGCAATAGGAGACAATTTGGGTCTAATAGTACGCCTCTCAAGGAGACTCTTAGCATCGCTCCTATCATGGGTGTTTTTACATTCTTAAATAAATTCATCGGTCATCTCAACATAACCGTCTTCAATATCATAACTCTCACTAGACTCAAGTGAACTAACAGGTGTAGTAGTGTCTTCATTAGGAGTTTCAGTATTTCCAGCTATAGTTCTAGCAATCATAGCATCTAGGAAAGGACCTAATGAACCACTCTTATCAAGCGATGAGAAGCGACATCATAAGCATCAGAAGTTTCAGATTCAGCAGTAGTAGCAGTGTGTGTAGCATGTGTATGTGGTGGTGTAACGAGCTTACTCATAACAGATGGTGAATCAAGAGCAATAGAGGTGTTCAGAATCGTACCTCTTCTTGTAGTGGATGGTAAAATAGGAACCTTGCCATCACGAGACTTACCCATGATGGATGGATAGCAGCGAACAATAGAGAATCCAAGTGAACTTGATAAATAAAGCTATGTTCCCCGGTAACGACGCCAGAAGATAGTCTTGATGACCCACAAGTATAGGGGGTGTATCATAGTATTTTCGAGGAAAGTGAAACCCAATTTATTGATTCGACACAAGGGGAGCCAAAGAATATTTATAAGGCTTAACAACTGAGTTGCTAATTCAGCTGCACATGGAAACAATCTTGCTCACAACCTTTTTTTCAGTAGCAACAATTTTGTAGTAACAATAGTAAAGTAGCAGCAGTAGTAAAGTAAAGACAACAGTAACAATAGCAGTAAACAGTAGGATTCGAGTGCGGTAGGCATAGGGATGGATGGACGGGCGTTGCATGGACAATACAATTCACATAGAAATCAGAACAGAGGGCAATTGCAGATAAATAAGATAAAGCATCTAAGTACTAGATAATTCTAGGCATGTGTTCCATATATAGTCATACGTGCTTGCAATGAGAACTTGCACAACATCTTTTGTCCTGCCAGCCCGTTTGCAGCGGGGCCTCAAGGGAACTACTGGCAATTAAGGTGCTCCTTTTAATAGAGCACCGGAGCAAAGCATTAACACTCCGTGAACACATGTAATCCTCACATCAAAGCCATTCCCTCCGGTTATCCTGATTTCTGTCACTTCGGGGCCATTGGTTCCGGACAACAACGTGTGTATACAACTTGCAGATAAGACCATAAACAATACTATCATAATGAATCAATAACATGTTCAGATCTGAAATCATGGCACTCGGGCCCTAGTGACAAGCATTAAGCATAACAAGTTGTAACAAAGTCATAAAACACTAATAAAAGATACTAGGCACCATGCCCTAACAATCTGATGCCATTACATGAATGATCTTATCCAATCCCTACCATCCCCATAGCCTATAGCGGGGGATTACTCACTCATAGATGGGGAAACATGGATGGTCGATGGAGAAGGGATGGTGATGATGATGGCGATGGTCTCCTGCAATTCCCTGTCCCGGCAGGGTGCCATAATGGAGTTTCTGGTGCTTTTTCGTGGAATCTGGTGATGGCGGTGGAGCGGAACTCCTTCTGGAAAAACGTCGAACCCCCGTGAGTTTTTAGGTCAGAAGGCTTCTTATATGCGAAGAGGGAGACCGAGGGTGTCTGGCGGCGGACCACCCCTGGCGTGTGAGCCCAACTTGGCCAGTGGTGTGTGGGCCCAGCCCCTCCGTCTCATATTACGCTCCGAGTCTTACGTGAAATAGGATTTTGGGCTTTTGTCCGTCCAATTCGAGAATATTCATTTTCGGCTTTCACGGAACCAAAAACAGAAAAGCAGGCAACCTTTGTGGCTCTTGTTAATAGGTTAGTCCAAGAAATCATATGAAAAGTACTCCAAAGTGTGGACAAAACATAAGAAAGTAGATAAAACCAAGCATGGAACATCAAAAATTATAGATACATTTGCAATGTATCACTCCCCTTCGGTGGCGGCGGCGCTGCGGAACTTTTCGTGGCTAGAGGCTTAATGACTTAGGGTTTTTGCATCGGGAGGATTTTATAGGCGAAGGGGCAAGGTCGGTGGCCGGCCAGGGGGGCCCATACCACTTGGTGGCGCGGTCAGGGCTAGCCCGCGCCACCATATGGTGTGGCCACCCTGTGGCCCCTCTCCGTCTCATCTTCTGGCTTCGTGAGTCTTCCGGTAAAATATCGACTTTGGCTTTTGTCCGGTCCAATTCCGAGAATATTGATTTTCTGACTTTCCTAGAACCAAAACAGCAGAAAACAAGCAACTGGCACTGTGGCACTTGTTAATAGGTTAGTCCAAGAAATCATATGAAAAGTACTCCAAAGTGTGGACAAAACATAAGAAAGTAGATAAAACCAAGCATGGAACATCAAAAATTATGGATACGTTTGCAACATATCACTTATCTTAATTCATTCATAGAGTCATTACCTCAAAAGTCAAAATAGAACAAAGCCATGGAAGAAAGCCTTAGAGCATCTCTAAAAGATGTCCTATAATAGGGCGCCGCATTTTGGTTATGCGTTGTTTTTAAAATACAGGTGAAAGATCACGGATGTCGCCTAGAGAGGGGTGAATAGGCGATTTAAAACTTCTACGATATGGGCTTAACAATGGCAGAATAAAACTAGCGTTTTTTTGTTAAGCACAAAGCCTAGATATACTAAGGTTCACCTATGTGCATAAACAACTTATGCTAAGCAAGACAAGCAACAATACGATAGCAATATAGATTACTTCAAGCATGATGGCTATCACAATGTAAAGTGCATAAGTAAAGAGCTCGGGTATAGAGATAACCGAGGCACGTGGGGACGGTGATATTTTACCGAGTTCCTCCTAACAAGGGAGTATGTCTCGTTGGAGGGGTGGGCGGTACTAAGACCACCAATGCCACAAAGGCCTCACCCTATTCTCCCGAGCACCCACCACGCGGGCAAGCACCCGTTCCACTATGGGACACTTTAGGGCGGTCACCAAACCCGTACAAGATTGGGGCTATCTCCACAACTTAATTGGAGGCTCCCAATAATCACCACGAAGGCCGCAATCTTGGGGGAGCTTCACAACTTAATTAAAGACCCCAAGAACATGCCACAAAGGCCACACAACCGTCTAGGGTTCCAAGAACCCAAGAGGGGCAAGCTTCAATGAATATCACCGAACAAATCCTCCGGGAAGAACACAAACCGATGCACCTTATGCAAATGGCAAGAACACCACAAAGATGCTCCAAATCTTCACTCTCAAGTTCCAACAAGGCTACTAAAGCAATTGGGGGAACAAAAGAGGAAGAACACAAAAGGGAACACAAAAAGGCCCAAAGATTCACTCACAAAGAGGTGATTTAGTTTGGTCAAATTGTAGTTCTAGATCTCCTCTATCTTTCCCTCAAATATTGGCAAGAATCATTGGAGGGGTGGAAACGAATCAAGCACATAAGGATTAGAACAAAGAGGCAAAGCTTGACAAAAGATAGAGGAAGAATCAACTAGTTAAAATAGCAAAAGAGGCTTTATATAGAAGGGGCCATTTCTTGCCCGTTGGGGCATTTTCTGGGTGGGCCGGTAGTACCGGTCCAAACCGGTAGTACCAGACCCAACCCACCAGCACCAGCGAGCGAGCAGAGCGAGCAACAACATGCAGTGAACAGAACAGAGACAGGGGATCGGGGCGAGGTGGGCCAGACGAGCTAGCACGCGCATGCACGGGACGAGGCGGGCATGCGGCAAGTGGATCGGGGGAGCGAGCGGAGTGGGGGCGAGATCGACGGGAGAATGCAGGCCGGCCTGCGAGGCAAAGTGGCAGCAGACAGGGATCAGGTAAGGGCGACCCAGGCCTGGCCCGGTAGTACCGCCGACCTGGGCAGTAGTACCGCTTGGGCCCGGTACTACCGGCCAGCGCTGCCGGGTGGGCCAGAAGACTGGGCCGCGCGGAACAGGTGCGGGCGATAGGGACGGCGGTAGTAACGCTCAGGCCCAGAAAAAACTGATCCCCTTTTTTCTTTTTAAATCAAACCGGCAACTGTAAGTTGAGTTAGCAAGCTCCGATCGATATGAAACAAACTGCGTTGGAAAGATGATGACAAGAGTTATCCAACCCAAATTGGAAATATTGGATATCACCAAGTGAGAAAGTATCAAGTGCTATAATGTGAGATACCTCACTCGGTGAGCATCTGGAAAACCTCAAAGATCAAAATCACAACAAGATATAAAAGGGAAATCAGATTTTGATAAACAAGAGCTTGTTATGAAGATTACCACAAGCTCTATATTCTCACATGGATAAGACAAATAAACAACCAAATACGATGATGCATGTATGCAAAGGTTTGAGCTCTCTTCGAACTATATGATCGAGTTACTCACTCGAGAGCCCCTCTTGATAGTACGGCTATCTATCCTAAACCCGGTCTATCAACTACCAACACGAGACCGGCAAAAGGGAAAACCTATCAAGAATACCTTTGCCTTGAGCATACTTTGACCTTGTCTTCATCGATCCATAATCACCAAGGATGACAAGCATCAAACATGAGATCTTCTAGAGAGGGCGCATTTTGAGCTTGCACAACACATTTTCTTCTTCATTTCATCAACCTTGAAGCCAACACATGTTCCAAGCAATGCTAATGGAAAAATCCTACAAGTACATATTAATACACACATTAGTTCATAAAGATTGTCATTCATTATCAAAACCACACATGGGGGCCCACATGCTCTTTCAACAGGGCACCAAAAGCGCTGCCGCTTTACTAGGTGATGCATTTTAAAACACGGCTACCGCAACGGCTACCACGGTTGTCGCGCCACTTTTTCAACTTTTCTTCATATTTGCATACACACACTTAATGAAAACGATATGAAAATCATCTAAATGAAATGAAAACTTTGGAAAATGATCACATATTAAAACAAAATAATAGGCAATCATCAAATCCACATAGCATAGCATAAATATCACATAGTTCATCAAAGAATATGGTAGCTTAAAAGGAAGGTCTCATAGTTCAACTGGTAAAAAGTAATGCAAACATGAAAAAATAGCACGATCGCTCCTCATTGTTGTTGTTTGCATCCGTTGCATCTCCTTCTTGCATATTGGCATTTGCATCTCTTTCTTCTTGCACATCGGCATCACCATGTCCCATGCCATCTCCCATGCTAGGTGCAATGCCAACTCCCATGCTTGCTCCCATGCATATAAGATATGCGTTTTTTTGAAACATATGATGCAAACACTCACCAGTCTTCATCATTGGTGCCACTTGGGTTTAGGCGTTTCACATTTTCCAAACATGCTGACCACTTTTGATAGTCGGTGGATACAATGCCCCATAGATGACGAATGGAAGACCGTGGTTCTTTCATTGCCATGTGGGTTGTTAGAATCAAAGAACTCCTTTACTCTTGCCCAATCTTAGTGAGATGTCACACTCATACTCTAAAAAAGATTCATCGTACAAACTACATACATGAAAATGGTGCAAAAGTTGATATATTATCACATTAAGAAACTACTAAATTTACCCCTTATTGAAGTAGGAAAAAAGAGGGCAGTAGGCGGTGGTTGATGACTGCAAGTGCACAGATCAATTATAGCTAGTTTCGAAGTAAATATATCGAACCCATGAAGAGCTATTGGTAAAGGTCTTTATGTCCCTCTTTACTATCTACCAAAGGATACTTATAAGCTGCCTTTGATCTCAAGTAAAAGGTGTTTGAAAGGTTTATGGTTGTTTGGAGAAAAGTAATTAAAACAAGTAAAAAGGAAACAAGTAGCAAGTTTATATGAAAGCGTGGTTGAACTCAATAGGGCTAAAACATCCTCGGGGATGTAGGATACAACACTAGCATAGTATTATTGTTATATGTAATCAAGATAACATACTCCTTGTGTCATGATATGTGTGGAGAGAGCCCCATAATAAGATGTTCACTACAAGGCTCATAGGAAGCCACTTTGTTGAGCCAAGAGTGAGGTCACCTCTAAATAACCATTGCGATGTTTGAGAGCAGTCACCCATACAAACCACCGCAATTAAGGGTTTCCCCGTGGATATCGTAATTAGCTTAGGGAGTCCCTCTTTAATCCTCTTTTAACCGTGTAGGTTACGAGCCGGTGCCAATCTATTACGGGGCATTCCGAGTATGCTTTCAAGACACGTCCAAAGGATTTCTCCCTCCCTTTAGTCCTGAGGGCAAATGATATGCGGCCGACTACACATACCATCTAAAGAGAGAGATCAAAGACAAATCATAATTATATCATATACAAGCAAGTCATATGGACACAAGAATAGATCATCTTTATGACAAGTTCATAATGGTGCTAGGGTTTCTCCTTCTCTCCAAGAACAAAGGAACTACTCACTCATGGAAGCAATCAACAACATCATCATAATCAAATGACTGGATAAGTACGAAGGTAGATCTAATGCAAACCACAATTGAATTTGGAATTACAACGACATCTAATTGATGAAATATGGGGGTAATGGTGGTAATGGAGATGCAGCGGTTGATGATGAAGGGGATGATGCGCTGTCCTCCAATGACCCGTGAAGCAGCTGGGATTTTTCCCCAGCCAAGTTCCTCCTTTAGATCCCTCTCGGATGTGGTTTTTCGTAGTTTATGGTGGTTGTGAATGTCGGATCTCCCTCTTGTCTTTTCCAGGAGAAAGTATTTGATGAGGCGATCATGATGGTGTTGGGTTCTGTAGCAGAAAACAAAAAATTTCTATCTACTCGAACACTAATACCAGGATCTATACTATGTAGACATAAGTAACGGAGAAGGGATACGGTATTCATACCTTTGAATACCGAGGCACGCCTTACACAGGAAGGTGTATATTGATGAAGACGAGCAGCACCCCAAGTGTGGTGCCTCCGAAGTTCGTCACACGTCCGGTGTAGGAGACGTCAACCGGACTCCGATCCAGCCGAGCAGCGGAAGAAGTAGATGCCGGATCGTAGATCACACGACAGTGGTGTGAAGGTGGAGAACTCACCCACGAGGTCCTCCCCAATATTACGGAGAAGTCCTCAATGGATGAGAGAGAGAATGTGAGGGAATGGGGTGATTCCAAAGGGGGAGGGGAGACCCCTATATATAGTGGGAGGGGGGCGCACCACCCTAGGGCCAGGCGGTGTGGGACTAACCCCCACACCCGCCGGCCACCTAGGGGAAGACGCCGGCCCTAGGTGTGCCCCATTGGGGCGGCCCACTAAGCCTAGGCCGGCTGGCCCCCTCTCCCTAGGCTCCATGCCCTATTGGGCCTCCCTTCGGGTGAGGCCCATTAGCATTATGATGCCTTTAATAATAAAATAAAATATATATTTAATATTAATTCTCCAATTAATATTCAAATACACATATTGTATTATTCCTTCACTCCGGAACATCTTCCGGACCCCTTCCGATCTCCATCGGATGTTACCCAGAACTATTCCGGTTTCTCTTTCTCTATTTCTCCTATGATACCTCATCTACCCTAAGCGTCCCTACCCTTAAGCGTGACATCCTTCGGTTCGGAAACACTCCGGACATGATTGAGACTACTCTCACATCAATGATCAACAGAGGGACCTGGATGGCCATGTGACCCCCGTGCGTTTCACGAATACAATCGCTCAAACCGTGAGATAGTCATTCCCCGTTCCCTTTGTCATATGATACCTAATTCATTCGAGACTTGATCTTCGGTATCCCCATACCTTAGTTCGGTCTCGTTACCAATGAACTTGTTTACTCGTTCTTGTGACGTTGCATTCCGTGACCAAGTCACATGCTTGCAAGCTTCATTAATGCAACGTCACCGAGATGGCCACATGTATATGTCCGTTACATGGACTAGACAAATCCTGGTCTTGATATGTACTCCTCTACGCATCCCTTCGGAAAACCTGAGTGGCACCTTTTTGATCACCCTGTTACGAGATGATTCTTGATAACCATCTAAGCTTCTTCCGGAATGGTGATTTGCATTACCTCACAGTCAAAGGATCAGGTTGCGAGGTTCTCTGTGTTTTATCATCAATGGTGAACTTTGTAACTAGATCTCATTTAAGATATAACGCTCGGATGTTTGTCTATCATGTTATTCAACCAATAACATGACCCCATTGTCAATTGGCATAAATGCCCATGATCTTGAAACCCAAACCATCCTCATGACCAATGAACTAGTTCGCTAGAGGTAACTAGAGACACGGTTTGTTTACATACCACACGTGTATTAACGTTTTGCATTAACATAGTTATAGCACAACATGAAACGTATTATGAACATATAGGAGATATATCAAATAATACTCTTTATTATTTGCCTCTAGGGCATAACTCCTTCAGTCTCCCACTTGCACTAGAGTATAAACAAAAACTAGTTTACAATTGGCAGGAACCTAACACCAATGGAATCTCGGTGTTGTTCGTGCTTTTCCTGATGGAGGGCTTTAGTCAAAGGATCTGCCATATTCAGTTCCGTATCTACTTTGCAAATCTTGACTTCACCTTCGTCAACGTTCTATCGGATGACGTGAAATCTAAGCTTGATGTGTTTGGCTGTGGAATGAGTTCTTGGTTCCCTTGCGTTTGCAATAGCACCTGTGTTATCACAATAGATCGTCACGGGGTCTTGCGCATTTGGAAAAACTCCCAGTTTGATGACGAAATTCCTTAGCCAAACAGCTTTGTTTGCTGCATTGGCCGCAAAAATGTATTCAAACTCCATCGAAGATCGCGCCACCATCGGCTGCTTCTGACTCTTCCAGCTTACCGCCCCACCATTCACGAGGAAGACAAATCCTGTCTAAGACTTCGAGTCATCATGATCAGAGTTCTAGCTCGCATCCACGTAACTCATTACGTTTAGAGCTTCATCACTTCCTCCGTAGATTAGGAACATATCCTTTTTTCTTCTCAGATACTTTAGGATATTCTTTACAGCTGTCCAGTGATCCGATCCTGGATTACTTTGGTATCGGCTCATCAAACTAAGAGCCAATGCCACATCAGGTCGTGTACTTAACATTGCATACATGATAGGTCCTATGGCTGAGGCATAGGGGATGTACCACATCTTTTCTCTATCATCATCCGTTACAGGACATTGAGTCATACTCATTTTGTAATTCTTCATCATGGGTGTGAAACCCCTTTTGGTGTTTTCCATTTTGAACCTCTTCAAAATCTTTTCGATGTAAGTACTCTGACTTAATGCAATTAGGAGCCTTGATCTATCTCCATAGATCTTAATTCCCAATATGTATGAAGCTTCACCTAGATCCTTCATGGAAAATTGGTTACTCAAATATGTTTTCACACTTTTCATAAGATCCACATCATTTCCATGAGTAATATGTCATCCACATATACTACTAAGAAAACGACTGAGCTCCCACTCTCTTTCTTGTAAACACAGAACTCTTGTTGATTTTGGACAAATCCAAAACTTTTGATCACTTGATCAAAAGGTTGGTTCTAGCTCCGAGATGCTTGCTTCAATCCATAAATGGACCATTGAAGCTTGCAAACCTTTCCAGCATCCTTAGGATCAACAAAACCTTCCAGTTGCATCATATAAAACTCTTCATCAATGTGACCATTGAGGAATGCGGTCTTAACGTCCATCTGCCAGATTTCATAGTCGAAATGTGCAGCAATTGCTATCAAAATCCGGACAGCCTTAAGCATCACTACGGGAGAATAGGTCTCGTCATAGTCAACTCCTTGAATTTGCCGAAAACCCTTTGAGACAAGTCGAGCTTTGTGAATGGTCACATTACCATTCACATGTGTCTTTTTCTTAAAGATCCATTTATTTTCCACGGCCTTGCGGCCTTCTGGAAGATCTACCAAGGTCCAAACTTGGTTCTCATGCATGGATCCTATTTCAGATTTCATGGCTTCTAGCCATTTCTCGGAGTCAGCACTATCCATAGCCTCTTTGTAGTTTGCAGGTTCTTCTTGTTCATCCAGGATGACAGACATTACAAGGCTACTGTACCAATCAGGAGTGGCATGAACTCTTGTAGACCTGCGAACCTCAGGAGTCTCGACATCGTTGTTTTGATCATCATCAATGGGATCTTCCTCCATGTTGGAGAGCGGTTTCAGAACAGTTTCCGTTGCGCTACTCGGAATTTGGAGAGAAGGGTCAACAATTTCATCTAACTCATTTTTCCTTCCACTCACTCCTTTTGCAAGAAACTCTTTCTCGAGGAAGGTACCGGTTTTTGCGACAAACGTTTTGCCTTCGGCTTGGTTGTAGAAAGTATATCCAATGGTTTCCCTTGGATATCCTACAAAGATACATTTTTCCGATTATGGTTCGAGTTTGTCAGGCTGTTGTTTCTTGACTTAAGCCTCACATCCCCAAACTTTCAGAAATGATAACATTGGCTTCTTTCCATGCCATATCTCATATGGGGTTGTCTCCACAGATTTGGATGGTTCTCGGTTTAAAATAAAAGCGGCGGTTTCTAACGCGTATCCCCAAAAAGACACAAACAAATTAGTTAAAGACATCATGGACCGCACACTATCCAATAGGGTTCGGTTACGACATTCCGACACACCATTACGCTGTGGTGTTCCGGCTGGCGTAAGCTGTGGGATAATCCCACAGTCCTTAAAGTGCATGTTAAACTCATAACTCAAATACTCGCCTCCTTGATTCGATCAAAGGTGCTTGATTTTCTTGTTAAGTTGATTCTCTACTTCTTTCGGAAATTCCTTGAACTTTTCAAAGGTTTCAGACTTGTGCTTCATTAAGTAGATATATCCATATCTGCTTAAGTCATCAGTAAAGGTAACAAAGTAACGATAACCATTGCGCGTTGAGACGCTCATTGGTCCACATACATCTGTATGTATGATTCCAGTAGGTCTACAACTCTCTCCACTCTCCCGGAGAATGGTGTCCTAGTCAGCTTGCCCATGAGGCACGGCTCACATGTATCAAGGGATTCAAAATCCAATGATCCAAGAAGTCCTTCTGAATGAAGCTTCTTCATGCGCTTTACGCCAAATGTGACCAACACGACAATGCCACATAAAGATGGAATTATCATCACTGTGTTTACAATGTTTAGCATCAACACTATGGATGTGTGTATTGCAATCAAGATCAAGCAAGAATAAACCATCACACACAGAAGCATGAACATAGAAAACATCATTCATATAAATTGAACAACCATTTGTTCCTGATTTAAACGAATAACGATCTAGCAACAAGCAAGACCCACTCACAATATTCATACTTAATGCAGGTACATAGTAGCATTTATTCAAAACCAATATTAATCCTGATGGTAGATGGAGATACAGGGTGCTGACGGCCATCACTTCGACTCTTGAACCATTGCCGATGTGCATCGTCACCTCGTCCTTCCCCAGGCGCCTTCTACTCTGCAGATCCTGCTGAGAGTTACAAATGTGAGCAACAAATCCGGTATCAAATACCCAGGTGTTACTCCTGGCGCTTGTAAGGAATACATCAATAACATGTATATCATATATACCTTTGTCCTTGGCGGCTATCTTGCTGGCTCGCTTGTCTTCAAGGTACTTGGGGCAGTTGCGTTTCCAGTGCCCATCACCTTTGCAGTAGTAGCACGTCGTGCCGAGCTTAGGCCAGGCTTGGCAGTCTTTGAGGTGCTGGCAACAATCTTGCCATCCCTCTTAGACTTCTTACCCTTGCCTTTCCCCTTTTGCCCTGGCTTCTTGAAGTTGGTGGTCTTGTTTACCATCAACACCATGTGCTCCTTCTTGATTTCAACCTCAGCAGTTTTGAGCATGGAAAACACCTCAGCAAGGGTCTTAGTCATCCCTTGCATGTTGTAGTTCATCACAAAGCTCTTAGAGCTAGGGGTAGCGAGTGCAGCACCCTATCAATCGCGAGCTCCTCCAGGATTTTGCAATCTAGGGCGTTCAAATGCTTAACGTAGCCAGACATTTTGACCACGTGCTCACTAATACTGCTGTGCTCTTCCATTTTAGCAGAGAAGAAGAGATCGGAAGCATCATACCTCTCTGCACAAGCCTGTGGAGCAAAGACGACCTTGAGATCCTCAATAATCTCAAAAGCATTCATCTTCTCAAAACGCTTTTGAAGCTTGGGCTCCATGGCATAGAGCATTCCACTCTGGATGAGGGAGAAATCGTCCGCCTTGGACTGCCAGACACTCTTTTCGTCCTAGGAGGCAGAATCTACAGGCTCAGCTGGAAGCTCAGCCTCGATGACATAAGTCAACTTGTAGGGGACTAGGAGGATCCTAAGATTGCGGAACCATGCGGTGAAGTTGGTTCCATCAGTTTTCAGCTTGTCCTTCTCGAGGAAAGTGCTAAGGTTGAAGGTGGGTGGGTGAGACGTCTACAATGGATTTGCAAAGTGTTTAGACCATGTTCATAATAATGAGTTCAAGTTTTAATTAGTTTTTTGAACTTAAAACAAAAGAACTCCCACTCAAACGAACATCCCTCTACTTGTTTAGTGATCACATGATCCCAATCCCCTGCACCTCCCCCGATTGTCACAACCATCAGTGTAGTATCAAAGGTGGACATTCCCTAATGTCGATCACATCAACTATGTGATTCATGCTCGACCTTTCGGTCTCCTATATTCCGAGGCCATGTCTGCACATGCTAGGCTCGCCAGTTCTAACTCTTGTGTATTCACAATGCAACATGGCTTACACCCACTGTATGCGACCGTAGATATGTCTGACCCCTACTCACCGCAGGGCGCCTCATACCGAAGAACTTTCTTGGTGGTGCACACACAAGGGGAATACTATAACTTGAATACTATGAGGGATTATCTCATTATGCTACCGTCTAATATTAGTATACCAGCATAATAAGTAATACTTCAAAAGTAAAGTGTTATGACATGGTTATAACATCATGATCATCATCAATAGCTTCAATGAGAGTTTCATAAACATGTCATTGCCATGTTATAATACTTGCCCCTATGCAATAATAAAGATAGATGCTTCTATAATATCTATTGCATGTTTTCCGCGGCTTTAGGGCTTTCGCAGTAGAACCCCTTCCCACCTACGAACGTCGAGCCACAACACGGATTCAATGATTGCCGTTCTTCTTCCCTTTTCAGGGCCCTCCAATGTCAATGCCATATCAACTACTGTAGAGAGACCACTTTGATTCGTGGACCAGTCTCGTGAATCACCACGTGAGGTCCGTTGGGGGCCGCTTCATCAAACAGTGCTGAGATATGAACAATAACATTAAGGAGGGTAGAAACTAGAGAATCAATGCCCACATATATCTATGTGTTCTATCCGTACGACATGTCTACCCATAGACCCGCTCTGATACCACTGTTGGATTTCGTAGCAGAAAACAAAAAATTTCTATCTACTCGAACACTAATACCAGGATCTCTACTATGTAGACATAAGTAACGGAGAAGGGATACGGTATTCATACCTTTGAAGACCGAGACACGCCTTATGCAGGAAGGCGTATATTGATGAAGACGAGCAGCACCCCAAGTGTGGTGCCTCCGAAGTTCGTCACATGTCCGGTGTAGGAGACTGATACGTCCATTTTGCATCACTATTCTATGTCTTAATTCACTATTATTCATTGATATATTTCATATTGAGAGGTGATACTTATGTTATTTCATCTATTTTTGCATGGTTGATGACTTTTGGAGCTTGGACCACTGCAGTCAGGATTCTAATGGAAAAGGTGCTGTTTGGAGGCAAAATTCACGAAGATCAGAAAATCCGGAAAAATATACGGAAAATCCTATTTTTCCAGAAGACTAAGGATGCCAGAAGACGGAGTGGAGATGGGCCACAGGGGGCCCACACCACCCCTGGCGTGGGCAGCCCTAGGCCGCGCCTGGAGGTGGTGTGGCCACCCTGGCCCACTCCAGCCTCTCCCCTCTGGCGTATATCATCCTCCTGAAACCCTAAGACTAGGAGAGCGACCACAGAAAGATTTCGCCGCCTCTACGGGGCGGAAAACATCGAGAGAGAAAGATCTCTCCGGCAGACAGATTTCTGCCGGGGGAATTCCTTCCCGGAGAGGGGAGATCGTCGCCATCAACACCACCATCAAGCTGGACTTCATCGGGATCAATATCATCATCATCACCACCATCATCACCATCAGCACCCTCATCACCATCTCCATATTGTTGTAACAATTGAGTTGAATCTTGCATTAGTTCATAGGGGAAACTTTCCCGGTGTTGATTACTCCTTGTAGTTGATGCTATTGAGTGAACCATTGAATTATTGTTTATGTTCAGATTGTTATACATCATTATTCCATCTCTGATCATGATCCATATGATGTCTTGTGAGTAGTTCGTTTTGTTCTTGAGGACATGGGAGAAGTCTTGTTGTTAGTAGTGGAGTTGTGTTGAGAAAGATTCAATAGATTGTTATTTAAGTTGTGGTGTACTTCTTCTAGTGGTGTCATGTGAACGTCGACTACATGAAACTTCACCTATATGGGCCTAGGGGAATGCATTGTGTATTTGGCTACTAATCATAGGGGTTGCTAGGATGTGAAACCTGAACCCCCGTTAAGAAACCATTGCACAAGGGACGTAAGGGTCTTAGAGTTTGAAGCTGTGGTTAGGTTTCTACCTTAATTACTTTCTTGTACTTACGGATGTTTGCAAGGGGTATAATCACAAGTATGTATTAGTCTTGGATGGGGCGGTACATTAGCACAGGTTCACCCACACAACACTTAGCAAGCTAGAGAAGATTAATCAACTATATGAAGCGAAAGCACTTGACAGTCTTCCTATGTGTCCTAGAGAACGTTTGGTCATCTTAAGTAATACAACCGGCTTGTCCTTTGCTGCATAAAGGATTGGGCCACTTGCTGCATTTATTCCTACTATCTTTTATTTACTCGTACTTAGTTTACTTGCTTTATCAAAAACCCCTAAAAATCCGTTTGCTAAGTATTTGCAGAGAATTCCTGATCCATACCACTAGCCAGCACCTTCTGCTCCTTGTTGGGTTCGACACTCTTACTTATCGAAAATACTGCGATACACCCCCTATACTTGTGGGTCATCAAGACTATTTTCTGGTGTCGTTGCCGGGGAGTGGTGTGCTATTGGAGAGTGGAACTGGTAAAGGAAACTTCTACTGTGAGTATTGTTTACTTCTGTTAGTTGCTTTATTTTTGTTATGGATAATTCGCTGAGTTTCTTATTTGGTAATGCTACTATCACTACTAAGGTAGTAGATAAGCCACCACCTGCTGAGAATGATGTTTTCAAAATACCTACAAGAATTATTGATCGTGTTATGGATAACTACTATGTTGGGGATGGAACTGTCCATCCCGGTGATCATTTACTCTTTATACACGAATTATGCGGGTTATTCAAGTGTGCAGGTATTACTACAGATCAAGTTAAGAAGAAGTTATTCTCATTATCACTAAAAGGAAGAGCTGAGGACTGGTATAAGATGTTGAAGAATGGTCAAGCTCTGGAATGGGAGGAAATAGTGCCTCTCTTTTATTCAAAGTTTTATCCTCCTAGTGAGATTCATAAAGATCGGAATCAAATATACAACTTTTGGCCTCTTGATGGAGAGAGTACAGCTCAAGCTTGGGGGAGATTGAAGTTATTAATGCTCAAATGTCCCATTCATGAGCTCCCCAACAATATTATTATCAACAACTTTTATGCAAGGCTCCCTCTACATGACAAGGATTTATTGGATGCTTGTTGTGCTGGATCATTCACTCGTATGGAAGAAGAAGCTAAATGGGATCTTCTGGACCGTATTCAAGACAATACTAAAGCTTGGGAGAATGACAAAGGTAGAAAGTCAGGTATAAATTATGATTATGAATGCATTGAATCTTTTATGGGAACTGATGACTTTCCAAATATTAAAAATTCTTATGGTCTAGATTCTCAAGCTATTGCTTCTTATTTTAAGGCTTTTGATTCTTACATTGAAGTGCCTAAAAAGAAGTGGAATAAGTATCATGAACCTTATAAAGATGTTGCTAAGAGTGTTCCTGCAAGAAATACTGAAGTTTATACTGCTAATCATGTTTTACCTGAACCTTACGTTGAGAAAATCCCTTTCCCAGCTAAGGTAAAGGAACATTCTATGATAGCTAGTATGGTTAATGAAAGTACAGGTAAAGCTGTTGAACCTGATAAACAAATGGTTGATGCCTATAATAGCAAATGTGAAAGACTTTGTTACTAAATATGAAAAAGAGGGACACACTATCCTTTGTAAGGATACCTCTAATATTGTTTCACAAAGTAGTGTTATGAGAGCTAGTATTCCTGTGTTTTCTGTTAGAATAAGTGATCATTGCTATGATGGTCCTTGTGATAGATATATTCTTAAGTTTATGCATGATACTGAAAGTTACTATGAGAGAGGGAAAAGTGTTCTTATGCATCTCAATAATATCAAGTTTCCTCGTTTTATGCTGAAAGTTTTTATGTTGCACTTCTTTTGCCTTCTTATGCAAGTAGCCTCTGGTTTCAACAACTTGTTTGTTTACAAAATTCCCTTGCATAGGAAGTGGGTTAGACTTAAAAGTGTGTGTGTGTTTTGCTTCTTATGCTCTCTTTCACTTCAATTCATATTCCTATGAGAGCGTCTTGAAAATTACCATGCCCATCTTAATGGCTATAAAGAAAGAGCTTTATGGGAGACAACCCAATTTGTTTTTGATTGCAGTTTGTTTTTGTTTCCTTGAGTCTTGGAAGTTATTACTTCGGTAATAACCGCTCCTTATCCGTTTTGTTTGGTTTTTGTGTCAAGATCAACCTCTAATGAGAGAGAAGTAAGATTTGGGGAAGTTACTGTCCCGAAACAGATTTTTGTGCTTCACCGTAAAAATTCATGAGAGATTTCTGTATATCGGATTGAGCTGTAATTTTTTGTGCTTCTGCCCCAGGGTGTTATTCAACTTTCTTTAGTTTTGAACTTTTTGATTTGAGCAACAGAATATTTTCCAAAAAAATGATCTTTACCTGCTGGTCTGTTTTGACAGATTTAGCCAATCTTGCATTTGCTTCTTTATTCGATTACCTTTTTGAATTCTTTTTGGGTTTTCGGAAGGAGTTGCTACAGTATCTTATGTTTTGTTGGTTTTCAGTTGAAATTGATCCCAAAAGGTTTTATCACTTCACTTTTACTAATGTTGCTAATGAGTACTGTGTGAAGTTTTGTGTGAAAGAAATTTCCAGGTAGTGGAGATAATGGTGTAATAAGGAAGAGAAGGGTTTTATGACTCAAGTAATAAGTGTATGAAGATGAAGGTATTGATGTTATTCAAGTGGTGACTCCAGATAAATTCATCGAGGACCAAATTCAGAGACCTGCAGAGTCTGTTTTCAAATAGGTAACAGTTCTGGTAAGAAAAGTTCCGCGAAAATACAATACAACTATATTTTTGCAGTTTTTAGTCGATAAGGAAAGTTACGAAGCGAAAAAGGGACAGAACCGGAGCCAGGGTGGCTCACACCACCCTGTGGCACGGGCCCACCCCTGGCCACGCCACCAGGTGGTGAGGCCACTCCGGACTCTGTCTCCGACTCGTTTTCTCCCAGTACCTTCCTTTTGTTGTGAAACTTCGTAATATATAACCTCCCGGATCCCCCGAGGTTCGTATATCGTGTTTTCGTCGTGTTTTTGTTTCGATCTGTTTCTGCCAGGACATACTCTTTGAAAGCTTAGAAGCATAATGGTGTCCGCCAAGGATAAAGGGAAGGAGCCTATGGAGGAAGACCTCTAAGACCCCGGGAAGGAGAAGGAGATCAAGAGTGAAGGTGAAGAGGAGCAAGGCCAACATCCGCACACCAGCACTACCATTGCAAGCATTGGAGTGGTGGCAAACCCAGCCATTGGAGGGAAGCCTCCTCATCACTGTTCAGATCCCTGGTCACTTCCTCCACGCACCAAGAATCCTTTCCATACCCTTATCCATGAGCATCAATACCAGAATATGCCCAAAGGAAAATTACCCTCCAATTGGGATTTGCCTCGTTCTAGCCATGCAGGAAAAGAAGACTTCAAGGAGGAAGAGTGGGGAAAGAATAGCAAGAGCTAGAATTCTCAACACGACATGATCATGAGCCGCATTGAGCACAACTCGGAGTTGATTCGTACTCTCACCTTCGAGATTGAGGACTTGGGGAAATTGATCAAAGAGCTCATCAAGAGGATACCACCACCGAAGGAGTAATTCGTCATCAGGTTTGGCATCCCCTTGGTTTGTTCCAAGCTTGGGGGAGTGCCGCGGTATCATATCACTATCTTCTATCTTTTTACCTTTTTAGTAGAGTCATATCATGAATAGAGGAGTTATTATGTAGGATGGTTTGCATTATGGAAGTGTCCCCTCTCTCGTTAGATATGTATCCCTTGGTGTGAGTTTGCCGTTATGGAATATTAATGAGAAGTTCTATCATTTACTCTTTTGCATAGCTTATATTAGTTTTCAATTCGTGGTTATATGATTGATCTTGTTTTTAGTACTGGTATCACTTTGGGATCATTGAGTTAATTTAGTTGGTTTTGGCAAACCTGGCTCGGTCAGTAGCACACTATTTTTGAGAGTTGAATGAAAAAGATAAAAGTACTCTAAAGAAAAATTATTTCATCATCTTTCTTTCTTGATTTGCTCATAAGTCTAGTATTCTTTAGTTAAGATCTTTTGTGCTTCCAAGGAAGATTGCATGTTTGTTTTTATCACTTGTATGTTTGTTTGTTTCCTTCAACTCTTATACTTGCTACCTAGCCTTGCTAGCCAAAAACCTGTACTGAGAGGGTATTCTTCTCGTGTATCCACCTCCTTTAAACCAAAACCTTTGCCATTTGTGTCCACCATACCTACCTAGTAGCATTATTGCTATTCCAAGTAAATTCTTGTTTTATCTACCTCCCAAATTAAACTTGTTATGTGAAAATTAGTGATTAAAGCTCTCACGAACTTGATGGCACACTTTACTTTCTTGCATTTAATAAACTTGAACCATTGGGTCCTTCTTTGTTGCATATATGCTTGCGCTTTATGAGTTGAAGTTAGCAGAACCATGCATCATAGGGACCACTTTCAACACTTCATTGGTACTTGTACCTAGTTGATATCATGTTCTTTTACTTATGGATCCCGGCGGTGTGAAATAAAAGTGGAACTTGTAAGATCATGGAGTTTATATGTGTGTTAGAGAAACACCTGGGTTGCTAGCCTAAGCCATGCCTAATCATGGTGGAAACTTGCAGCATAACTATAGTGAGCATTCAATGAAGCATCCTCAATAAAAACCTATGCAAATAGCAAATAAAAAGATTGCTAAGATGCTCACTATTTGCTTTCCTTGCCATTTTGATTATGGGATAGCTCATGTGTCATGTGCAAGGGGTACCCCGTTGGCGGTTCTCAATGATATGCATGTATTTACAATGACAAGAGCTTGCTCGTGACTAAAGTTGAGTAGCATGAGGATCGGTACTCATAAGTAAGGGGCATGTGATTTCAACTTATAACTTGTCAAGCATATCCTCTTAGTTGTGTCACTTTTACCTTAACCACCAAAAGATGCCTATGATAGGGGCAATGAGAGCTGAAAGCTAGTAAGTATCATAATTTTTGGGAGCTCTTTATGAGACTTGTAATCCCTGCTTCCCTCTTTGAAGGGCCTTTCTTTTACTTTGTAGTTGAGTCAGTAAACCTACTCCCTTCTATCTCAGCAAGTATTTTGAGTTGTTGTGTTTTATTCATTCATATGATGATTTATTCACTCATGTTTCTTATATTCCTTGTCTTGCACATTGCTCTTATCTTGATGTTTGCTACTTTGAAAGCTATCATTGAAAACCAGCTATTTGTGAACTCCAGCAAATTATCAACTATTCTTCGACCAAGAGCTAAGTTTGCCATTACCAATTATGATTCACTTTATGTATCTTTATTGTGTTTCCTTTACTCATTGCATGTTGAGTTATATAATAGTGATTTGTCTTCTATTATGATCTATGCACTTGATGAATGTGATTATTCTTGTCCGTATTCTTTTATCGACTCTTCACTCCATAAACCTGAGGCCATGTTTATTGAGCTCAGTTTAAACAGGGACAAGCGAAGTCTAAGCAGGGGAGTTGATACGTCCATTTTGCATCACTATTCTATGTCTTAATTCACTATTATTCATTGATATATTTCATATTGAGAGGTGATACTTATGTTATTTCATCTATTTTTGCATGGTTGATGACTTTTGGAGCTTGGACCGCTGCAGTCAGGATTCTGATGGAAAAGGTGTTGTTTGGAGGCAAAATTCGCGAAGATCAGAAAATCTGGGAAAATATACGGAAAATCCTATTTTTCCAGAAGACTAAGGATGCCAGAAGACGGATTGGAGATGGGCCATAGGGGGCCCACACCACCCGGCGTGGCCCTAGGCCGCGCCTAGAGGTGGTGTGGCCACCACAGCCCCTCAGCCTCTCCCCGGGCGTATATCATCCTCCGAAACCCTAAGACTGGGAGGCGACCACAGAAGATTCGCCGCCTCTATGGGCGGAAAACATCGAGAGAGAAGATCTCTCGGCGCAGATTTACGAGGGAATTCCTTCCCGGAGAGGGGAGATCATCGCCATCAACACCACCATCAAGCTGGACTTCATCGGGATCATCATCATCACCACCACCATCATCACCATCATCACCCTCATCACCATCTCCATATTGCTGTAACAATTGAGTTGAATCTTGCATTAGTTCATAGGGGAAACTTTCCCGGTGTTGATTACTCCTTGTAGTTGATGCTATTGAGTGAACCATTGAATTATTGTTTATGTTTAGATTGTTATACATCATTATTCCATCTCTGATCATGATCCATATGATGTCTTGTGAGTAGTTCGTTTTGTTCTTGAGGACATGGGAGAAGTCTTGTTGTTAGTAGTGGAGTTGTGTTGAGAAAGATTCAATAGATTGTTATTTAAGTTGTGGTGTACTTCTTCTAGTGGTGTCATGTGAAAGTCGACTACATGACACTTCACCTATATGGGCCTAGGGGAATGCATTGTGTATTTGGCTACTAATCGTAGGGGTTGCCGGAGTGACAGAAACCTAAACCCCCGTTAGGAAACCATTGCACAAGGGACGTAAGGGTCTTAGAGTTTAAATTTGTGGTTAGGTTTCTACCTTAATTACTTTCTTGTACTTACGGATGTTTGCAAGGGGTATAATCACAAGTATGTAATAGTCTTGGATGGGGCGGTACATTAGCACATGTTCACCCACACAACACTTAGCAAGCTAGAGAAGATTAATCAACTATATGAAGCGAAAGCACTTGACAGTCTTCCCATGTGTCCTCTAGAATGTTTGGTCATCTTAAGTAATACAACCGGCTTGTCCTTTGCTGCATAAAGGATTGGTCCACTTGCTGCATTTATTCCTACTGTCTTTTATTTACTCGTACTTTGTTGACTTGCTTTATCAAAAAGCCCTAAAAATCCGTTTGCTAAGTATTTGCAGAGAATTCCTGATCCATACCACTAGCCAGCACCTTCTGCTCCTCGTTGGGTTCGACACTCTTACATATCGAAAATACTGCGATACACCCCCTATACTTGTGGGTCATTAGAGACGTCAACCGGACTCCGATCCAGCCGAGCAGCGGAAGAAGTAGATGCCGGATCGCAGATCACACGACGGTGGTGTGAAGGTTGAGAACTCACCCATGAGGTCCTCCCCAATATTACAGAGAAGTCCTCAATGGATGAGAGAGAGAGAATGAGAGGGAATGGGGTGATTCCAAAGGGGGAGGGGAGACCCCTATATATAGTGGGAGGGGGCGCACCACCCTAGGGCCAGGCGGTGTGGGAATAACCCCCACACCCGCCCGCCACCTAGGGGCAGCCGCCAGCCCTAGGTGGGCCCCATTGGGGCAGCCCACTAAGCCTAGGCCGGCTGGCCCCCTCTCCCTAGGCGCCATGCTCTATTGGGCCTCCCTTCGGGTGAGGCCCATTAGCATTATGATGCCTTTAATAATAAAATAAAATATACATTTAATATTAATTCTCCAATTAATATTCAAATACACATATTGTATTATTCCTTCACTCGAAAACATCTTCTGGACCCCTTCCGATCTCGATCGGATGTTACCCGGAACTATTCCGAATTCTCTTTATCTATTTCTCCTACGATACCTCATATACCCTAAGCGTCCCTACCCTTAAGCGTGACATCCTTCGGTTGGAAACACTCCAGACATGATTGAGACTACTCTCACATCAATGATCAACAAAGGGACCTGGATAGCCATGTGACCCCCGTGCGTTTCACGAATACAATCGCTTGAACCGTGAGATAGTCGTTCCCCATTCCCTTTGTCATATGATACCTAATTCATTCAAGACTTGATCTTCGGTATCCCCATACCTTAGTTCGGTCTCGTTACCAATGAACTTGTTTACTCGTTCTTGTGTCGTTGCATTCCGTGACCAAGTCACATGCTTGCAAGCTTCATTAATGCAACGTCACCGAGATGGCCACATGTATCATGCATTACATGGACTAGACAAATCCTGGTCTTGATATGTACTCCTCACGCATCCCTTGAAAAACCTGAGTGACACCTTTTGATCACCTGCGAGATGATTCTTGATAACCATCTAAGCTTCTTCCGGAATGGTGATTTGCATTATCTCACAGTCAAAGGATCAGGTTGCGAGGTTCTCTGTGTTTTATCATCAATGGTGAACTTTGTAACTAGATCTCATTTAAGATATAATGGTCGGATATTTGTCTATCATGTTATTCAACCAATAACATGTCCCCATTGTCAGTTGGCATAAATGCTCATGATCTTGAAACCCAGACCATCCTCATGACCAATGAACTAGTTCGCTAGAGGTAACTAGAGACACGGTTTATTTACATACCACACGTGTATTAACGTTTCACAGTAACATAGTTATAGCATAACATGAAACGTATTATGAACATATAGGAGATATATCAAATAATACACTTTATTATTTGCCTCTAGGGCATAACTCCTTCAGTTGGCACGTGGTACGGGCAGACGGTATGGGCAGGTTCCGCGCGTACCAGTTGTCGTTATCGGTACTGATGCCTCCTCCTTGCTTGGTATTCTCCCAGGTGCGAAGGTAAATTCATAAAATGACTTTTATCACTTAGAAATATCATATAATTACACAATATGACAGCTCTAACTGATATGTTCAAATATGACTATGATTTGCGATCCTGTTGAAACAAGAACAAAATAGTGCGTGTAGACGCGGTGAAATACAAAGATCCCTACTCTATTTATGCAAAAACAAAAGGTAAATATGCTTCAATTTTGGACTCTCCCCAAGCTAGGCTCTTGCTTGTCCCCGATCAAGATGGTGGCTTATGGACAAGATCATCATGTTCATGATATGCGAGTCGTTACAATAAATGAGGTAAAAATTGAAACAGGAGTACAACATCGGATGTAGAGATACTTCAGGGGTATTAACATACCCTTACACATTACATAACTTATAGGCTTCCACACCTTTTCTAGTATTAATGAAATCATAAGAAACTGCTAGTGATTCAACATATCATATAATCACAGAGTTTTAGAGATATAGATCACTAAGTTTAGTAATGAAGATTCATGATCGTTTTCTCTTTTTTCTATGTTTGATTCTTTTGATAGCTGCTCTCTTGTTTTTCTTTTGATAGTTGTATGTCTATATTTTTACTTACTCCTTTTTCTCTTTTCTTTTAGCACATCTATTTGATCATGCTCACTACTTCAATGGCTTTCAAAAACTCTTAATTATAATATGCTACCAGAATTCTTCTTCTCATAACTTAATCAATACTTCCGTTGGTATAGAAATCCCTAAAAACATGACAGCTGTACAAGTATCATAACACTCAACCTAGTTCAATTATCTAATATAATAATCATGAATCGAACACAACTTTAATTATCATAAAGTCTCACAACTCAATGGATATAAATCTTGTCTTGAACAAAGGGAGCTCGAAGTTGATGCAACTAATGAAAATTCAGAATTTAAAGTCTAACCATATGTGCACAAAAGTAAACATGCAAAAACTGTAAGATGGATTACAAGGTTCTCACAGATCCCCCCAAGATTGGAATCAAGTCGGGTGGATCAAATAATCCCTTTCGATTATTTGGAACCGTGGCGTGCTCCTCTAGTTTGCAGGGGAAGAAACTTTGGAATTATGAAGACTTGCACGGAGCATCTTGTATGATGTATCCAAGATCAACATGCAGATCCGACGTTGCTCGCTAACTTTCTCCAACTACTCAACAAGAGCCTTGTACATCTCTATTGTTTGCTTCTAGGTGTTGATGGATCTAAGGCTGATGTTGAGGTTTGCTTCTAGCCCTTTCATTATCTTCAGGTCCATCTGGTCCATGTAACGATGCAATAGTTCAATATTTTTAGAAGATCCTGGAGATTTTACCTCGATCTTCTTAATGCGGTGGTCGAGTTTGTCTAGGGAGGCTTGGATCCTCCCCTTGTCTCTTCATTTTCTTCAAGAGTTCCCCATCTTCTTATAGATCAAGGTGAACTTCATCGAAGTCGCCTTATTTTCCAATGCCAAGGCTGAACACCTCGCGCCCATCCTTTAGTGTTTCCATCAGCTTGAATCCATCCTCATCTTCTAATTCCTTCTCTTGTGGCACAACAACTCTGTCTTCCTCTATAATCCTCGAGGATGATCCATAGAGATCTTCCTTCTCTTGAAGGTTACCCCTTGTGAAGGACATGGTTCCAAAGCTCTCACGAGGAAGAAGTAAATTGCAGAGAAGATCTGTATTGTCGGTACAAGGATAGAGCCCTTCTGGAAGGCTTATAAAGGGTTAGAGGCAGGGTAAAATTCATATGGAGAGGAAAAGGGCCGCCCAAGAAAAAGAATCCTAACAAATATGGAAACAAATAAGTGCAAAAGAATGAAGTTTGAGTCATAATGACCAATCGGTACGGGCGGATGCCCGTACGGCGCGCCCGTACCGGGTCGTTTCCAAAAACACCACGTGCTGAAGTCGGTAATAGTTAACCGACTAAGTGGTATGGACGGGTTTTACCCGTACTGCCCGTCCGTACTGACTTTGCGACTCCAGTTTTTTTGATATAAATCAAAAAGCAGAAGATGGTCACATAATAGATAATTACCAGCCATATGGGGGGCTACGCATGTACAGTGCGGTCGTACCAATTATGCGAAAACGAAACCAAAACATCAATGGGCTTAACGACCAGTGATACGGGCGGATCTGGCCATACGGTCCGCCCGTACCAATCTCGTAAGACCGACAATAAACTCAGAAATACGAGAGGAATTCAAACATGCAAAAAGAAACAGTATAAAATATCCAGAACAAAGATAAGTTTAGGATCTCATAAGCTACGATCATCGAGGGAACATGAACTCGTTTGAATACCTTTTTCTTCCTCTCTTTGAATAAGACTGGTTGTAGAAAATGAAGGGTTCGCAGCATAGAAAACAAAAAATTCGTACGATGAGAACTATACGCAAAGATCTATCTACTAGATACAAGCATCGGGTGGATATACATCCATGGAGAACTTACTCTCGAAGACAACAAGTTTTGTTAACGAGTAAGAACTTGTGGATGATGTAGTCGTACGCTTGCCGATCTCAAGATCGTGTGGAAGTCCTGTCGCCGCAAACAAGCAGCGCATCCGCACTCGCACACACGTTCAGGCCACCGAACAAACTCCGCCTCCTCGCTCCAGTGATGCAGCAGAAGCAGCAACTCCTTCCAAACAAAATGCCACCGGGAACATGTATCTCGCTAATCCGAGACCATGGGGGAATAATTCTAGAGGGGAGAGAGATCCTTCACGAGGAGGTGTGAGGAAGAAGGGTGGGAGGGGTGGCCTTTTATAGGAGGAGGAGGAGGGGGGTACCCCTCCCATGGCCGGCACCCCATGAGGGTGACCCCTCACCTCCCCCATTCATGTGGTGGTAACCCCCTCCACATAAAAGTGTCCCTTAACATTCCTCTTTAAAGTCTTTACTTTAAATGCATTAAATTTCTCCAAATTTAATGCTCTCTCATTTAATAAAACTCTTTTATTAAATTTATTCAGAATTTTGTTAATTACTTTAATTAACAAACATTCACATAAAACCCCCTGCAACATTTCAATATTACATGCAGAACCAATTTCAGCAATTTCACCCGAAACAGTTTCGATGTCTATTGAAATAATTCCAGCGCTTTGTAATTCATTCGTTTGAAACACATTTTCTCCAAATGGTGTTGGTGTCCCTTAAGTGTGTCACCCTATGGTTCATGAATAATGCAGACATGATCGAGACCCCTCTCAAATCAATAATCAGAAGCGGGACCTGGAGATCCATACCGACTCCTACACATTCTACGATGACTTCTGTGATCGTGAGAACCTTTAACGCTAGTAACTAAATCCATTTGTCTCGCGATATATTACATGTCCAAGATTCGATCATCGGTATCTCCATACCTAGTTTGATCTCGTTACTGACATGTACTCTTTTCGCGTTCCCATGATATAACATTCTACTGATCTCATCACTTGCTTGCAAGCTAACCAATGTGATATCACCGAGAGGGCCCAGAGAATATCTATCCGTCATCGGGATGGACAAATCCCACTCTTGATCCATGAGCTTCTACATTACACTTTTTTAGCACTGAACCCACCTTTATAATCACCCTTTCATGGTGTGACATTTGATGTTATCAAGATACTCTTCCAGTGTTAGTGATTAACATGATCTCATGGTCTAAGGACTAGGATTAATTTGTTAGATGTTATAGAAATATAAACACAATGACTTTGATCGTAATTCTATACTTCGGATGAATGTTCATCACATCATTCCACTAATGATCTGACCTCGTTATTAACAACATCCAATGTCCATGATCAGGAAACCTTGATCATCTTGTTAATCAACGAGCTAGTTTATAAGAGAGGCATAACTAGGAACTTTCCTTTTGTTTATTAAACACACATGTATTAACGTTTCCAAATTAATACAATTATAGCATGCAAAATAAACATCTATCATATACTTGGAATATGTATAATAACAACTTTATCATTGCCTCTCAGGGCATATTCCCTTCAGTCTCCCACTTGCAATAGAGACAATAATCTAGTTACATGGTGATAAATCTAACACCCATGGAGTTATGGTGTTGATCATGTTTTGCTCTAGGGAGAGTTTTAGTCAACGGATCTGATACATTGAGATCCGTATGTACTTTACAAATCTTTATATCTCCATCCTTGACATGCTCACGGATGGAGTGAAACCGGTGCTTAATATGTTTGGAATTCTTGTGAGACCTTAGTTCCTTTGCGTTGGCTATGGATCCATTGTTGTCACAATAGATCACCATTGGATCCAACGCACTAGGAACCACACTCAGTTCGGTAATGAACTCCTTCATCCAAACCGCTTCCTGTGCTGCTTCTGAAACAGCAATATATTCTGCCTCCGTTGTTGACCTTGTTACCACGGGTTGTTTGGATCTCCTCCAACTAACTGATGCTTCGTTCATGAGAAATACGTATCCAGATTGAGACTTAGAGTCGTCTGGATCAGGTGTCAAAGCTAGCGTCGACATAACAATTAGCGACCAGCTCTTCTTCACCTCCGTATACAAGAAACATTTCCTTAGTTCTTCTCAAGTACTTAAGGATATTCTTGACCGCTATCTAGTGTTCCAAACCTGGATCAGATTGGTACCTACTAGTCAAACTAATATCATGTGCCACATCCGGTCTTGTACATAGCATGGCATACATTATAGAGCCTATGACTGAAGCATAGGGGATCTTATCCATTATCTCTCTTTCTTCCGCCGTAGCCAGACTTTGAGTCTTACTCATTGTCTTGCCTTGCAACATAGGTAAGAACCCCTTCTTACTTTCGTCCATTTTAAACTTATTTAAAATCTTATCAAGGTATGTACTTTGCGATAGCCCTATTAAGGTGTCTTGATCTATCTCTATAGATCTTTATGCCTAATATATATGATGCTTCACCAAGGTCTTTCATAGAAAATTTGCCGTTTAGATAACTTTTAACACTGTTTAAAAGATCTATATCATTTCCAATCAATAATATGTTATCCACATATAATATCAGAAATGTCACATTGCTCCCACTCACTTTCTTGTAAATACAAGCCTCTCCATAAGTTTGGACAAATCCAAACTCTTTGATCACCTCATCAAAGTGGAGATTCCAACTTCGTGATGCTTGCTTCAGTCCATAGATGGATCGTCGAAGCTTGCACACCTTGTTAGCATCCTTAGGATCGACAAAACCCTTTGGTTGTATCATATACAACTCTTCTTCAATGTTACCATTGAGGAACGCAGTTTTGACATCCATCTGCCATATTTCATAATCCAAATATGCAGCAATTGCTAACATAATCCTAACTGATTTTAGCGTCGCTACGAGAGAGAATGTCTCATCGTAGTCAACTCCTTGAATTTGTCGAAACCCTTTTGCGACAAGTCAAGCTTTATAGACGGTTACATTACCATCAGCATCAGTTTTTCTTTTGAAAATCCATTTATTCTCAACGGCCTTTCGGTCATGAGGTAAGTCCACCAAGGTCCAAACCTGGTTTTCGTACATGGATTCCATCTCGGATTTCATGGATTCTAGCCATTTGTTGGAATCTGGGCTCATCATTGCTTCTTCATACGTCGCAGGGTCATCTATTTCATCAACCATGAAATTTACAATAGGATTCCCGTACAGTTCAGGAGCTGCACGTGTCGTGCTTGACCTGCGAGGTTCAGTAGTGTCCTCTTTCGGAGTTTCATGATCATTATCATTAGTTCCTTCTTCATTTGGTGAAGTCAACTCCAGAACAACTTCCGGTGCTGTGCCACTCGCCATTTCATGAAGAGAAGGTTCAATAACCTCTTCGAGTTCTACCTTTCGACTACTCACACCTTTCGTGAGAAACTCTTTCTCTAGAAAGGATCCATTCTCGGCAACGAAAACCTTGCCCTTGGATCTATGATAGAAGGAATACCCAATTGTTTCTTTAGGGTATCCTATGAAGACACAATTTTTGCTTTGGGTTCGAGTTTATCCGGTTGAAGTTTCTTCACTTAAACATCACATCCCCAAACTTTAAGAAATGACAGCTTAGGTTTGTTTCCAAACCATAATTCATACGGTATCATTTCAACGGATTTAGATGGTGCCCGATTTAAAGTGAATGCAGCGGTTTCCAGTGCATAACCCCAAAATGACAGTGGCAAGTCAGTCAGAGACATCATAGATCGAACCATATCTAATAGAGTATGATTATGACATTCCGATACACCATTACGTTGTGGTGTTCCAGCAGGCGTGAGTTGTGAAACTATTCCACACTCTTCCGTGTGTGTGCTAAACTTGTAACTTAGATACTCACCTCCACTGTCAGACCGCAGAAATTTGATCTTTCTATTACGATGATTTTCTACTTCATTCTGAAATTCCTTGAACTTTTCAAAGGTTTCAGACTTATGTTTCATCAAATAGATATACCCGTATCTATTCAAATCATCCGTGAAAGTAACAAAATAACGATATCCACCTCACGCCGACACACTCATTGGACCGCATACATCAGTATGTGATTTCCAATAAATCTATCGTCCGTTCCACTGAACCGGAAAACAGCGTCCTAGTCATCTTGCCCATAAGGCATGGCTCACATGTATCAAATGATTCAAAATCAAATGATTCCAAAAGTCCATCAAAATGGAGTTTCTTCATGCGTTTAACACCAATATGACCTAGACGGCAGTGCCACATATATGCAGATATATCATTATTAAGTTTAATTCTTTTAGCATCAACATTATGGATGTGCGTATGAGTACTATCGAGATTTAACAGAAATAAACCATTCATCACGGGTGCATGACCATAAAAGATATTATCCATATAAATCAAACAACCATTGTTTTAGGATTTAAACGAATAACCACATCACATCAAACAAGATCCAGATATAATGTTCATGCTTAGTGCAGGCACCAAATAACAATTATTTAGGTTTATAACTAATCCCGATGGTAGGTGGAGAGGCAGTGTTCCGACAGCGATCACATCAACTCTTGATCCATTGCCGACATGTCTCTTGACCTCACCCCATGCTAGCGGTCGCTTGTTCCGCAGCCCCTGATTCGAGTTACATATGTTAGCAACCGATACGGTATCAAATACCCAGGTGCTACTGCGAGTACTAGTCAAGTACACATCAATAACATGTATATCATATATACCTTTGTTTGCCTTGACAGCTTTCTTGTCCGCCAAAAACATGGGGCAGTTGCGCTTCCAATGGCCAGTCCCCTTACAATAGTAGTACTCGGTATTAGACTTAGGGCCAGTACGAGATTTCTTTTTAGGCGCAGCAATAGATTTGCCTCCCTTCTTTCCCTTCTATTTACCCTTCTTGTCTTTCTTGAAACCGGTGGTCCTATTGACCATCAACACTTGATGTTCTTTCCTAATATCCACTTCTGCAGTCTTAAGCATTGATAGAAGCTCGGGGAGAGTCTTCTTCATGCCTTGCATGTTATAATTCATCACGAAGCTCTTGTAGCTAGGTGGCAGAGATTGGAGAACATGATGTATGCCTAAATCAATGGGAATCGTTATTCCCAAGGACACAAGCTTATCGGTGTACCCAAACATTTTGAGTACGTGCTCACTTACAGAGCTGTTCTCTTCCATCATGCAGCTAAAGAACTTTTCTAAAGCATTATAACTCTCTACGGTAGCATGGGTATTGAAAATCATTTTAAATTCACCCATGGTATCAAAGGCATTGCCATTTTCGAAATGCTTTCGAAGTTCTGGCTCTAGCCCATACAGTATGCCATAGTGAACTAAGTTGTGGTCCTCCTGACGAGTCACATAGACATTCTTTTCCTCGTCAGGGGCGTCAGGAGATGGTGGGGGGCCTAGCGACGCTTCTAGCACATATTGCTTTTGTGTAGCAGAGAGGAGAATCCTCAAATTCATAGCCCAGTTGGTGAAATTTCTACCATTCGCAGCAAGTTTCTCTTTCTCCATGAACACATTGAAATTAAAAGCAGGTGGTGCCATCTACAACAGAATTTGTAAAGTTTATTTAGACTAAGTTTATGATAGATTGAGTTCAACTAAACTCCCACTCAAAAACAACATCCCTCGTGTCTTTTTGGTGATTACATGAACCAAATCCACTACACCAAGTCCGATCATCACGTGAGTCGGTGTAGCTTC
Organism: Avena insularis; assembly: GCA_023614405.1. Classification (NCBI taxonomy): domain Eukaryota; kingdom Viridiplantae; phylum Streptophyta; class Magnoliopsida; order Poales; family Poaceae; genus Avena; species Avena insularis. Next base: position 114,578,795 of record CM042688.1, on the reverse strand, counting down.
AAAGGCGAGCATCTATATGGGCATAATATCAACTATTTGACTCATGCTTAACCTTTCGGCCCGTGTTCCATGGCCATGTCTATACATGCTAGGCTCGCCAAGTAAGAACCTTAGTACTCGCTTGTGTAAAACTATCTTACACCCGAAATATGATCATGGATTCAAGTACACCTGATCATCACGTGATGTCTTAAAGCGGCAAAACATAAACGGTGCATACTTAAGGAAGAACACATTTTTTATCTTGATATTTAAATGAGGGATCATCTTATAACGCTACTAAAACGCCAAACTAGCAATATAAGATGCGAACATCATATGTGAAAAGTGAAATGATATGGTTCTTGCATTTGATCACTATCATATGCATCATGGTATGATCTCTATCGTTCCTTTGTGTGTAAGGCCAAGGTCTATGGAACTTACACGTTAAGTGTGTTGTAAGTGTATCAACTATACATCAACTCACAACAATACCATATCATGACACAAGCCCAACAACGATCTAAACTAGACGCCTCTAATTTATAAATTGCAAGTTTTACGTGGCTTAGGGCTTTCGAAGATAGAACCGTTCTTACCTATGAACATGGAACCACAACGATGATAACCAAATTATTAGCAACTCGTTGTAAATCAGATATTGACTATAGTAGGAGAGACAGACACCCGCCAGCCACTTATGCAAAACTAGTTGCATGTCAGTTGTGGAACCGGTCTCATGTGCGATGACATGTAAGGTTGGTCCGGGCCGCTTCATCCCACTATGCCACCAATATCCAAAGTACATATAAGAAGCAATAACATGATCATCACTGCCCACATACTCTTATGTGTTCTACCCATGCAAAGCACCTACGCATAGATCAGGCTCTGATACCACTGAAGGGTTCGCAGCATAGAAAACAAAAAATTTCCTACGATGAGAACTATACGCCAAGATCTATCTACTAGATACAAGCAACAGGTGGATATACATCCATGGAGAACTTACCCTTGAAGACAACAAAGTTTTGTCAATGAGTAGGAACTCGTGGATGATGTAGTCATACGCTTGCCGATCTCAAGATCGCGTGGAAGTCCTAGCGCCGCAAACCAGCAGCGCATCCGCAATCGCACACACGTTCAAGCCACCGAACAACCTTCGCCTCCTCGCTCCAGCGCTGCAGCGGAAGCAGCAACTCCTTCAAGACAAAATGCCACCGGGAACATGTATCTCGCTAATCCGAGACCATGGGGGAATAATTCTAGAGGGGGAGAGAGATCCTTCACGAGGAGGTGTGAGGAAGAAGGGTGAGAGGGGTGGCCTTTTATAGGAGGAGGGGGAGGGGGTACCCGTCCCATGGCCGACACCCCATGGAGGTGACCCCTCACCTCCCCCATTCATGTGGTGGTAACCCCCTCCACATAAAAGTGTCCCTTAACATTCCTCTTTAAAGTCTTTACTTTAAATGCCTTAAATTTCTCCAAATTTAATGCTCTCTCATTTAATAAAACTCTTTTATTAAATTTATTCAGAATTTTGTTAATTACTTTAATTAACAAACATTCACATAAAACTCCTGCAACATTTCAATATTACATGTAGAACCAATTTCAGCAATTTCACCCGAAACAGTTTTGGTGTCTATTGAAATAATTCCAGCGCTTTGTAATTCATTCGTCTAAAACACATTTGCTCCAAATGGTGTTGGTGTCCCTTAAGTGTGTCACCCTACGGTTCGTGAATAATGCATACATGATCGAGACCCCTCTCAAATCAATAATCAGAAGCGGGACCTAGAGATCCAAACTGACTCCTATACATTCTACGATGACTTCTATGATCGTAAGAACATTTAACGCTAGTAACTAAATCCCTTTGTCTCGCGATATATTACATGTCCAAGATTCGATCATCGGTATCTCCATACCTAGTTTGATCTCGTTACCGACATGTACTCTTTTCTTGTTCCCGTGATATAACACTCTAGTGATCTCATCACTTGCTTGCAAGCTAACCAATGTGATATCACCGAGAGGGCCCAGATAATATCTATCCGTCATCGGGATAGACAAATCCCACTCTTGATCCATGAGCTTCTACATAACACTTTGGTAGCACTGAACCCGCCTTTATAATCACCCTTTCACGGTGTGACATTTGATGTTATCAAGATACTCTTCCAGTGTTAGTGATTAACATGATCTCATGGTCTAAGGACTAGGATTACTTTGTTAGATGTTATAACAATATAAACACAATGACTTTGATCGTAATGCTATACTTCAGATGAATGTTCAGCACATCATTCCACTAATGATCTGACCTCATTATTAACAACATCCAATGTCCATGATCAGGAAACCTTGATCATCTTGTTAATCAACGAGCTAGTTTATAAGAGAGGCATAACTAGGAACTTTCCTTTTGTTTATTAAACACACATGTATTAACGTTTCAAAATCAATACAGTTATAGCATGCAAAATAAACATCTATCATATACTTGGAATATGTATAATAACAACTTTATTATTACCTCTCAGGGCATATTCCCTTCAGAAAATCACCAAAACCATTGCAAGAAGAAATAGAGAACTTCCTTTTTGGTAGTGTGGTTCCCACATGTATATACACAGATGACACATCCTTAGGATGAGCAACCTCTTGAGTGTCCATGAATGTTTCCTCCACTCTTCCTTTCTTTGTAGGATATGTAAATCAAATTCTTGTAGAAGTAAAGTCCAACAGATCATTCTTGGCTTAACATTAGTCCTTTCTAGGATTTCTTTTAAGCTAACACGATCAGTGTGTACTCTTACTTTAGAGTTCCTGATATAAGATCTAAATGTATCATAGGAGAAAACCACTGTGAAGAATTCTTTTTCTGCCATAGGGTAGTTGTTTTGGGGCCTGTTCAAGGTTCGACTAGCATGATGAATGATATTAAGATCATCACCATCATACTGACAAAGAATTGCTCCTACAGCTTCATGACTAGCCTCGTAAAATAGCTCAAAAGGTTTCTTCCAATTAGGTGGTTTTATAATGGGAGCTTCAAGGAGGGCTTGTTTTAATATGTTGAAGGAAGTAAGAAACTTTTCATCAAAATTAAAACAAACATCCGTTTGAAGAAGATTAGTTAAAGGTCTAGCAGTTTTTGAAAAGTTCTTAATGAACCTTCTATAAAATCCCACATGACCTATTATAACTTTTATGTCTCGATGTGGGGGTAACCTTTCTATTGCTTCAATCTTTGCTTTATCGACTTCTGTGCCCTTACTTGAGACTTTGTGACCCAGCCCTATGCCTTCTTGAACCATAAAATGGCATTTATCCTAGTTCAAGACTAAGTTAGTGTATTTACATCTCTGCAAAATTTTATGAAGATTATGGAGATAATGATTAAAGGAAGTTCCATAAATAGAGAAATCATCCATGAATACTTCCATAATACTTTCAACACAATCAACAATATAGAAGTCATATATCTTTGAAATGTGGCAGAAGCATTGCAAAATCGAAAGGCATACAATGATAAGCATAAAGGCCATAAGGACAAATAAAAGTAGTTTTAAGTTGATCATCGGTGAATAACAATTTGGGAAAAAACGGAATAGCCGTCTAAGTAAGAAAAATGAGAATGCATAGCAAGCCTTTCTAAACTTTGATCTATAAACGGTAAAGGGTAGTGATCCTTCTGATTTTCCTTATTAAGTTTTCTGTAGTCATGCACATCGTGTGACCAACACAGTTCTAGTAGGTACCACATTTCATTATGTTCATTTTCGACAATCGTAAACCCACCTTTCTTAGGAACACAATGAACATGGCTTACCCATTCACTCTCTTCTACATGAAAGATGACGCTTGCATCCAACAAATGTATTATTTCTTTTCTTACTTCCTCTTTCATGTGAGGTTTAAGACGTCACTGGAAGTCCGCGACCAGCTAAGCTCCTTCTTCCATGAATATTCTATGGGTGGCTATCGAGGGACTAATCCCCTTCAAGTCACTCATCGAATACCCAAGAGCATTTCGATGCATGTGGAGAACCTTCATTAAGTTTTCCTCCTCTTTCTCTACAAGATTAGCACTTACAATAACAGGAAATTTATTGGTATCATCAAGAAACCTATATTTCAGTTCCTTTGGTAGAGTTTTAAGGATTGGAGGGGGACTCGTCTACTTTCCTTATGGGTTCTTAATATTTTTGATTAATCTCGATGTCCACCTTAGGTGTGGAGTCAAGATAATCATCCATTTCAGCCTTTTCTATGTCTTGAAGGATATTATTATTATTGAATAAACTTTTTGCTAAATCATCTTCAGGAGTCTCGATGACTATTGATGCTAAATTTACGATATTACCTTCTTCCTCACATTCGTACTCATCATCATCATCATCCAATTCTTTAATAGCCGACTTATGATCGAATTTAGAGAAGTGAAAATCCATCTTCTCTTCACCAAACTTGAGAGACACAGTTTGTCTCTTGCAATCTAGTTTGCTCCTGCAGTATTAAGAAAAGTTCTTCCAAAAATGATGGGACAATAAACATCAGTAGGCATATCAATAAGCACAAAATATTTGGGATATTTGTAAGGTCCAATACAAATTGGAACATTTGTAATTACTCCCATGGGGACTCTGAGTGTTTTATCTACAAGCATTATAGTCATATTTGTATCTTCCAATTTGGCTGGAGTTAATTCATTTTGATTCTTTAAATAAAAACTAAAAGGGATAACGTGAACATATGTACCGATGTCAGAAAGGCCATAATAGGAAGTCCCTCCGAAAGTGCAAGGGAGTATTGGCTTACCCACTTCTTTAGCTTTTACCTTACCTTCGATGAATTGCGAAGCTTTAGTATCTAGCTCAATTATGTTGCAGTGTGCAAACATGGTTAAATATCTTCCTTTATTGATGCCTCTTGTACACGTTCTTCTTCAATTTTCCTTCTTTGTGTTTCCTCTTCCAGCTCCTTGAGAAATAATTCTTCCTCTTTGCGTTGATCCTCTAGTTGTTGAGCCAGTATATGTTTTCTCACCGTCCTTGGGAAAGGAAAGGGTTCAACATATGGGGATACCTCCTTTAATGCCTCAATAAGGGCCATGATTATTGGATCTTCTTCTACAACTGGCTCGGGTGGCAGAGTATAATGAAGCGAGTCTTTCTTAGGATCTTCAATATGTTCTGTAAAAGACTGAAGGGTTTGCAAAATAATATCATCATCAAGTTGCAGTTCATTAGCAGTTTCTTTTACCTTGCCGGAGTCTTTATAAGCATTGAGACAATCATATTTAATTTCTATACCTCCTTCGCCTCCTAAATCAAATCCCCATTTTCTCTATATGGCAAATTCGTTCTAACAATTCCAAAACTTTAATTATAGTTAACTCCATGAAAGAGACTCCTGAATTCGTGTCAAGCTCATGTTTAATTTCTTGATTAAGTCCTCCATAGAAAAAATGCAAAACGTACCATTCAGGTAAATCGTGATGGGGACATTTATGAAGTAGAGACTTGTACCTTTTGTAGGCTCTTACCAAACCTTCACCTAGGCGGTTCTTGAAGTTTGTAATTGCCCTTCTTACTTCAGCAGTTTTTACCTTAGGAAAGAATCAAAACACAAATTCTCCTTTAAGTTTTTCCCAGATATCTATTTTCTCTGTAGGAAAAATTCTATACCAAGCCAAAGCAGTGTTGGTTAGAGATTGGCTAAACAGTTGAAGTTTTAATTCATCATCGGAATAACCTCTCAATTTAAGGGTCTAATATATCTCGGTAAAATGCATTAAACGATTGTAAGGATCCTCATCGGGATCATCTCCTGCAAAAGTTTTCTCTTTAATAATAGCGATAAAACGAGGGTTGACCTTGTATTCTGGTTCGCTCCCACTCGGGAATTATTTGACGAGTCCTCTATTGAACTTCTCGAGGTATTTAGTAGCATCGAGATGATTAATCAGTCCAAGTGCAGTCATGGTCCTTACCTAAAACTAGTAAACAACTTTAGCAAAACAATGAGTAAAATAAGTAACTAAGAACAAACACCAAAAGAGCTTAGCTTCCCAGCAACGGCACCAGAAAATATCTTGATGACTGCAAGTGCATAGATCAATTGTGGCTAGTTTCTAAGTAAAGATATCGAACCCACAAAGAGATATTGGTAAAGGTCTTTATGTCCCTCATTACTATCTACCAAAGGATACTTATAAGATGCCTTTGATCTCAAGTAAGGGGTGTTTGAAAGGTTTATGGTTGTTTGTAGTAAAGAAATTAAAACAAGTAACAAGTTTATATGAAAGCGTGGATGAACTCAATAGGGATAAAACATCCTCGGGGATGTAGGATACACCACTAGCATATTATTATTGTTATATGTAATCAAGATAACATACTCCTTGTGTCATGATATGTGTGGAGAGAGCCCCATAATAAGATGTTCGCTATAAGGCTCGTACGAAGCCACTTTGTTGAGCCAAGAGTGAGGTCACCTCTAAATAACCACTATGATGTCTGAGAGCAGTCACCCATACAAATCACTGTAATTAAGGGTTTCCCTGTGGATATCGTAATTAGCTTAGGTAGTCCCTCTTTAATCCTCCTTCAACCGTGTAGGTTACGAGCTGACACCAATCTGTCACGAGGCATTTTGGGTATGCTTCCAAGACATGTCCAAAGGATTTCTCCCTCCCTTTAGTCCCGAGGGCAAATGATATGCGGCCGACTACACATACCATCTAAAGAGAGAGATCAAACACAAATCAAAATTATATCATAGACAAGCAAGTCATATGGACACAAGAATATATCATCTTTATTACAAGTTAATTACGGTGCTAGGGTTTCTCCATCTCCCCAAGAACAAAGGAACTACTCACTCATGGAAGCAATCAACAACATCATCATAATCAAATGAATGGATAAAAGTATGGAGGTAGATCTAATGCAAACCACAATTGAATCTGGAATTACAACGAGATGTAATAGATGAAAGATGGGGGTAATGGTGGTAATGGAGTTGTAGTGGTTGATGATGAAGGGGATGATGCTTTGTCCTCCAATGATCCGTGAAGCAGCTAGGATTTTGCCCCAGCCAAGTGCCTCCTTCAGATCCCTCTCGGATGTGATTTTTCGTAGTTTCTGGTGGCTGTGAATGTCGAATCTCCCTCTCGTCTTTGCCAGGAGAAAGTATTTTACGAGGCGATCACGATGGCTCCTGGTACGGGCGGACGGTATGGGCAGGCTCTGCCCGTACTAGTGGTTGTTATCGGTACTGATGCCTCCTCCTTGCTTGGTATTCTCCCAAGTGCGAAGGTAAATTCAAAATGACTTTTATCACTTAGAAATATCATATAATTACACAATATGACAACTCTAATTGATATGTTCATATATGACTCTATGATTTGGGATCCTGATGAAACAAGAACAAAATAGTGCATGTAGACGCGGTGAAATACAAAGATCCCTACTCTATTTATGCAAAAACATAAGGTAACTATGCTTCAATTTTGGACTTGTCAGTGGTAAACCTTTGTGACATTTCGTCAAACATGATGTGCACGGGTGACAGGATGAATGATGAGTGCATTTTTGAAGCATATTTACCTTACATTTGTGCATGAGTGGTAGTAGGATTTCAGTATTTTAGGCGCTCGCACACACCTTTTATACATGTTTCCACAAGATCCTAAAATATTGAGGCATTGATGAACATATCACTTTGAGCTATCATATTGGATGAAAATATGATATTTTGAAGTAACAGAAGTCATTATTATGATTTACCACACACCTGGCATAAAAGGCATCACGAAGGGAAGCGACAGAAGGTACGGGGGTCAGTAGAGGCAGACCCCAGCTGTACCACGCGCCGATACCATGTTTCAGTCGTTTCGTCTCGTCAAAGACTCTCACCACGTGAAGACGAATCTGAGACCCGGCATTCAAAGAGATCAGAAAACATAGAAACCTTACCTCCGGAAGGGATCTGGAGGGGGAACTTGCAGGAGGCATTATCCTTGTTGATGCACGGGTCATCGGAGGCCAAGGCATCATCACCATCACCATTCCCATCTCATTTACCCCCATCTTGTTGTAATTACAATTGCTATTCATTCCATATATCCATGATGATGTTGTTGATTGCCTCCATGAGTGAGTAGTTTACTTTGTTATTGGGGAGATGGAGAAACCCTAGCATTACTATGATGTGAAATAAAGATGATATATAGCTTTGGTTCATGATTATGTGTTGGTTTTCTCTCTAGATATTACGTGAAGTCGACCGTGTACCTTGGATAATGGTAGTATGTACGGTGTTAAGTGACATAACGTCCGTACATGCTATTCATATGGTCAAGGGTGATAAGGAGATATTCACTAAGGTCGTATCAATATCCATGGAGAAATCCTTAATTGTGAGGGATCGGAGTTGCTTGCTTACGATCATCGCAATGGTTATTAGGGATGAAATAATAGATGGATCTCTGTGATCATTCATTTATAGAGCTCTCCCCACATATGTCATGACAAGACATAGATTTATCCTAATCATGATTAATACCAACTAGAGGTGAATCCTACAATCCCTCAGAACACTTCACCTTACTATAGTTTCATTACCTTTTACAACGTGTTTATCTCCTTGTTGTTTTACTCTTTAGTCTTTACTTTATGCAAAAAACCCTCTTTAAACACACTTACTTGAGATCAAGGGTAGCTTACAAGTATTTCTTGATAGATAGTGATGAGGGGCATTAAGGCCTTAACCAAATAGCTCTCCGTGGTTTGATACTCTTACTTTCAAAACTAGCTACAATATTCCTGTGCACTTGCAGTTATCAAGCTATTTTCTGGTCCCGTTGCCGAGGAGCTAATTTCTTTTGGTCTTTGTTCTTAGTAGCTAATTTATTATTTGTTTTACTAAAGTTTTTTACTAGTTTCATGTAAAAACCATGACTCGCTCGGGCTTATGAACAAGCTCGATGCAAGTGAATATGTCCAAAGGTTTAATAGAGCCTATCTGAAAGAATTCCCGAGTGAAAGCACTGAAGAATATGAGGTAAACCCTCGCTTAATTTCTATTCCACATTAAATAAGATTTAGAGGAGACGATCTTGATGAAGATCCTTATGCTCATTTAAATCATTTTACCGAGATATGTTGGACCCTTAAATTGAAAGACTATTTTGATGATGAACTGAAACTTAAATTGTTTAGCCAATCTCTAACAAACATTGCACTTGCTTGGTAAAGAATTTTCCCTATAGAATCGATAAATACTTGGGAAAAAGCTGAAAATTGAACTCATATACCGCTTTTATCATACGGTAAAGCCACCTGGCACGAGACGAGTAATTACAAACTTTAAGAATCGCCTAGGTGAAAGTTTAGTAAGAGTCTACAAAAGGTGTAGGAGTATGGTTAATAAATGTCCCCACATCATGATCTACCGAAATGGTATGTTTTACATATTTTATAAGGAGTACTTAGCCAAGATAATAAGAATGAAATATATCTAGCTTCGAGTGGAGCTTTTATGGAATTCACTATAGCACAAGCTTGGGCACTTCTAGAAAGAATTTTCCCTAATAGATAAACTCGGGGTTTTGATTTAGAAGGTGAAGGAGGAATATAAATAGAACAGAAATAGTGGGTGATACCTTCGATCTAGATTAATAGATGTAGTATGATTGATTTTTTCCCTAGAAGACCTAGGTTTAAGCGAACTTGGAAAGCAATGCTAAAAGGAAATAAAAAGGACACATCTATAAGACTTTGTTTCTTTGTTTTACCTTAGTTTACCAGACCAATCTAGTTTACTTTTATAATGGGTTGAATCAATGGATGGAGATAGGCTAGGGTTGAAGATCCACCTACAACTGCACATCATATGGGACAAAAGATAGTAATAAGCATAGTCACGTGTAATGTTTGAATAGGGATAATCTCTTGTGGGCAACATATCTTAATATACTAGAGCCCCCGTGATGTAGCAGACATAGGAATAGTATTTTAATCCAACCGAGTGCACACCAAAGCTATGGGCTACAAACGATTATTAAGTGTAAAACACAGATCAAAGCATTAAGTGGTGATGTTGTTGTGATCCTGAATGGCTCGCTAAACGAAGATCGTACTACCCTTTCTGTCACTGGGGTTCCTATGATATCGCCACTAGTCAAGTATCTCACCTCAAGACTTTATCAATCTTTGGGATCTTGGGTACCTACAAGTCCATAGATCGAGACAAGAGACAAAGAAACAAAATATACAAATCTCTATTGCAAACAAAACACAATACTCCCATGAATTAGATGCATATAATTGCTGCGAGGTTTCTCCCCAACCCGTAGCCCGTGAGGACGACTCACTCATAACAGATAGATCGAGGATAGAAAACATTGTGAAAAATACTTAGATTGAAATCAAATATTCTTACAATGGTCACTGAATCACAAGGAGATCTAAAGTACAAAGAAATGGCTATGGCTAATGGATGGGATGGATGATGGAAGTGGTGAACAATGGATGAACAATGGTGTGGATCTCCTTTGGTGGTGTTGTGATGTAATCTAAGAATGGCAGCCCTCTGGCCGACGGTTGGAGCCTCAAAATATATAGGAAATTTCACGAAAGTTGTAGGGTTTAATGAGATGATGATATTGCCACATGGTACGGGCAGACGGTACGGCAGGATCTGCCTGTACCAGTGGTCGTTAAGCTTGCTAACGCTAGGGAATGACTCCCCAATTACTTGGCCATCTAGACTTCCTCAAAAACCTTCATTATGACTCCTGATTTCGCATTAAAAGCGTGATTTCCTGCACAACACAATTCAAAGCAAGGTTTCCTATTGAAAGTTTTTACAAATTCTAACCAGATTTGTAGATATGAATTTATATATGGATTTGCATCATTTGAATATTAAAAGAATTGTTTAAGTAAAATAATAAAAGAGTAGTGGGCCACCGGGAGAGGGAGCTGGGCTGTGGTTGGCTATCTACGGCACACGGCGAAGGAAAACAGGATGGGACCGGCCCAACTGGTGTTGGGTCGGGGGACCTACAGGTGATGAAAAAGAAATTCCTGTGGACTAACTACAAAATTAGCAAGGATAGATCGGCTACAGATTCAAAACAAGAGAGATCGGCACCAGGTTCAAAGACCGATTCCTGACACGGTGGTGATCGGCTTGACACGCGGTCAACACCAGTATTCCCCTGGTTTATCAGGGAACAACTCCTTCAATTTGGAGAACGATAGTGGATCACTAAAATAGGCTAGATCTAGGGATATTCAGAGAGGGTTTTTAGGTGCTTTTCTGAAGAACTCTGACATAGGTGAAATGGTGACATCGGCGGGAGTTTTTGAGGTCGTGGGCGAGCTCCGCGGTGGTGCAAAAGGGCCACAGCAAGGTGAAGTTGGTAGAGGGGACTTCCAGGAACAGATCTGGGCTATCAATGGCGTTGGGGAAGGATGGAGACGGTCGGGAATTTGCGAGATTTAGAGAGATAACACGGTTGTTGTTGTTGTTGTGTCTGCACGTGCGCGAACTGTTGCACATGCACGCACAGCGAGCGCGTTGCGCACGCGCTTGAGGTGACGTAGGCGAGGCACGAGATATGGTGTTGATGCAAGCTAGGGATGGGGAAAACTGGAGCAAGCAGAGGGCTCACTAAGGGTGTGGGCGGACGGGCCTAGGGACGACGACGATGGAGGTGAGGAGGTGGTGTCCCAGACAGTGAGCGGCGGGCCGCGGGGACGTACACGCGGGAATCTCCTCCTTGGCTTCTAGCTCGTTCCCGAGGCACCGAGAACGATGGCGAGCAAGGGGTAAGAGCGTCAAGGTGGCTTGGAGTCGCGGGGTCAGAGGGCAGCGACGAGCAGCTCGGCCATGGCATGCGGGAGCCTTTCATGGATAGAAATAAAGGAAGGGTGGTGGCGCGATCTAGAAGGGGCTAGGGTTCCTAAGGATCCTCTCGCTGGGAATTAAAAGGAGGAGGAGTGGTTGGTGAGGTGGGGCGCGGTGATGTCGGCCATGGGAGAGGACCACACGCTCTCTGCATGAGCCGAGGAGACGACATGAGGAACTCTCTCTTCCTGATCGGTTCATGGAGATGGAGTTGGGCCGGCCCAGTGTAAGGAGTAGGGAGCCGGGGTGGGCTGCTGGAGTTGTTGGTGCTTCCTGCTAGGTTGCTGGCGGGTTGTGGCCATGTAAACTTTCTCTCTCTCTATTCTTTTTGTTTCATTATTGGTTTGTTTGCTTTTATTTTTTTACAATTTCAAATCAGCTTCTAATTCCAAATCCTTTTGAACCTTTTCAGGGGATTTTGAATAGAGGATTTGACCATGAGGAGAGGCAAGAGAGAACAAGAGACATAAGGAGAGAGGATGCCCACATACATATTCATTTTAGCATTTTACTAGAATTGGGATTTAGGGTTTATGAAATGGAATGAGAACATTTGGGAAAATAATGGACCCTAGCTAGTGGATCCAATCTTGTAGAAAACAAAAATAGTGAGAGATAAAAAGCGAGGAGAAGGTAATGGTGATAGCATTTATACAAGCAAGACAAAACTTTGCAAGGTTTGATATGATGCTCAAATGCAAGGTGGCATGATGACATGGGCATGATATCATGATGATGCACAAAAACAAAAACACCAAGCGATTTTCTAGTAATGGTTTTCTCGGGGTGCTACAAAGGACCTGCAATACAGAAACGTTAAACATGTTAGCATTATGGGGTTACTTACTAGGATGAATGGCGGAAGGGCCAACATGCTGTGCAACAATAAATACATGCTGAACATGTAAGTGCGTCTACCTTTTTAAAAAGTACAATTTCCAGATGCGACAAATTAACCTACACATTTTTTGTTTGGAAAAATAGCAGTACTAAAAAGATAGTATTCTAATCTTTTTCAGCAAAGCAGAGAATAGACACAAAGAGTCCCTGCAAGATGTGGAAAAACTGTTCTAGTTCTTTAAAGATATGAAGGCAGAGAACGAAAATTTCTACTCTGATACCCAAACTGATCAAGACAAAATGATAAGGAATATTTTCTGGTCAAATGCAAGCTGCAGAGTTGCTTATGCAGATCTTCCTGTTTAATTAGACAGAAATTGGTTCCTCTTTAACTTTATAAATATATATAGAACAAGACTAATCTACAACCCTCTTCAGAGTACTGTAGAAGTTTACTTGTTGTCTACAGAGCAGTTCACATTTTTCACCACGGAAGTTCGGAAAGGGTTGTAGATTAGTTATTCTACAAGTGGTTGTAGAATAGCGTACCTATCATAGCAAGTGAATATATAGGGAGCCACTTATCTATCATAGCAAACTAGGGTCACCCAAATCGGAACAGTTCCATTGCATCGAGATCCGCACTATTTTACCCAAAAGAGCCAATTCATCTAGTTTCTACGCTCCGTCGTACCAAATAGGCTAAAACAGATAAAGTATCAGACTAAAACTAATTTCAGGAAAAATAGAACCTACACTGATGGACTAGGATTTGGTAATCTAGAAATGTGGAGCTTCCACCTTCCTCACTCCTATTAGGGATATACTTTCCGGGTATCCTCACTGTACCTCACTGACCAGGGTGGCCTACTTTGGGTTAGAGCTTTGCTTCACGGGCGGCCCAGTCAGGGAGAAGAGACAGAGTCCCATCCGGCTACGGGAAGGCCCAGAAGACGTACCGACATAGGCCCGTAGTGTTACTTGTAGTCCAATATGTACTTTGTAACCGACTCTTAGTCATAGCCGGATAGATCTCTCCTGTAAACCCTAGGCCGGATATCTATATAAGCCATCCTACGGAGAGACTTTAGGGAACCCTCACAATAGTCTACAATCTCAACTCGCACAGGCGAAACCCTTGTAACCCATATTCCGGCTCTGCCGTATTACTAGATTGCTAGCAGGAATAGGATCCGTCCAAAGCCGAAGGATTCAAACCTGGGTAAACTTGTGTGTGCACCATCCCGGAACACCATACATCTCACGCCCCTCTCTTCCACACGCCTCGAGGACCCCCTCATGGCGTACTTGTCATCAATCCGACAATAGTTGGCACCCACCGTGGGGCAAGTGAGCTTCGGATCTACGTTCCAGGCGGAATCTGCAAGAATTGGAATCAGCGAGACTATCGCTGTTGGTCGCATCCTCTACGCTAGTGACGTCCCTCTCATCGTTATCGACGAGACCTGGATTCCGACTAGGGAGGCCGTGACTTCCTACACCATTATGTCTTTCGGCGAGATCGATGTGTACATCGGATTTGCTGTACCTGTCCCACCCACCCCAGCGGTGATGATAGAGGCAGAAGAAGTTTCTGGGTCCCCTTTGTCCACGGAGGCGGCAGAGTTCCGGATGTCAGAAAATCCTAATCCCACCCAGCCTGCACCCGTTGCGGAGATAGTGGAGAAATCCGAGCCTGAAGCAGACCTTGCGGTTCAAGTCGAATCTAGAGTAGATCTCCCTAGCGAGGCCGAAACCCAGATCAATCCACCCGCTGAAGTCAAAATCCAGGAGGATCACAACAATAACCTTGGTTCCGGCCCTTCCAACGCCGGAACAGATCAACCATTCCTGAGGCACACGTTGAGGCGCATGATGATGCAAGACACAAGCGTGCATGAGGTTCTCGAAACCATCAAGATCTTTGAGGAAGCCCACGAGGAAAGCCGCAACTACCTCAGGACCCACGTAACTCACTTCATCGGATATGTTGGATCCGGATCCGGCTCTGCCGATGCTGGAAACCACACTGACTCAGTGCTAGAGGCGATCAGAACAAACACCGACTTACCCGCATCCTCGGATGACTCGATGACGTTGGCAGATTTCCGAAAGTTCTCCGTGGAGTATGAAGAGGAGTACAACTCCAGAGCTGCAGAAGAAGGAGAAGCCATGGATGAACGATTCGGGGAAAACTCTCCCAAAGCGCAGGATGACATGGATATTGGAGATAATCCCGAGGTCTAGATGTCCGAAAGTACCGACCAGAGCTTGACTCCGGGAAACAGACCCAAAGCCGTCTTTGCTACTGGCGCCGCCAAGAAGGCAAAGAAGAGGAACAAGAAGAACAAGACCCCGACAAAAGAACTTCCAGCAGAGGAGGTGATTGCCGAGGAATATGAGGAAGAGTCGGATGGAGCACTTATGCCAGACGATCCCAAAGAAGAGTCGGTGGATGGACACGTGGTCACCGCAGGTGCCCGTAAACTCATCGATGCTGCATTAACCACACCTATCCCTACTGCAGTAGAACTAACTGCTGTGGAATTGGACGAAAGGGCCCAAGCCCTAGAATTGCATTGCCAAGTACTCCTGGATGAAGCTAAAAACATCAAGGAAGAAAAGAAACGCATGGCCAAGGCGGAGAAGCTCATCTCTCTGCAACATCAGAAGAACCGGAAACGACATACACATGACAATCAATTTCCAGAAGTACGTAAGGTTCTCTTTGAGGGAGATCCGGGGATGCCTCGGCTCGATAGCAAGGGAGATCTGGTGTATCCAACACCAGTGAAAAACACTGCCGCTACCTGAGACATCCTGGCAAACAATCTAGGCATAGAATAGGTTCGATTGGGCATCAAGCTACTCACCAAGGGTCTGGAATAGCAAAAGGCCGCGAAATACGGAAGCGGAAAACTGGTCTCTCAATCTGACCAATGTCGCATGGATCCGGCCTGGAACGACGTAAGACCCCAGCGGGCTCCGGAACAGCATCAACATTCCGACCATCGGAAAGACAATTACTCAAGAACCGGATCTTCAGGACAGCATCACAGAGCTGCACGTGATTGGCGCAACATTGCTCCAGCCGCAGAGCAAGATGCATTCGCTGCCCTATATCCGATGAATCCTCCCCGGCTAGAGTCGAACGATCGCAGGGAAGAAGACAAAGAGAAGCATCAGGAAGAGGACCGAGAAAGAATGCCACCTCCCAGGCATACATGCCGTCCAGCTGAACCCTACCGCAATGGGAATGACGGACGAAGGAACGACGGACACCGTGCCGAGTCAAGCCAGCAGGGGGCTCGCCGTAATGAAGACCCTCCCCGGAGCCAGAATAATGATGCTCCGAACGGAGGCCGGCGTTCAGCCAGAAACAATCCAGCTGCTCCACCCTCTCCACCAAGTAGCAATCACAATGGCTCCCATGGAGGCCAAGGAGGGCGTCATGGCGGAGGAGGTGGTGGCAGAAGCCGAAGTCCAGCTCCAAGGCACCGCAACCATAGCCGTCAATCAGGACGATCTCTGTCCCCAAGTGACGCGAGGCACATGATTAATTCCAATATAGAGGCACGACGCTATGGAAACAATGATATATACATGGGCCCAAAATGCTTCGGATCATGCAGAAGAGCAACAAAATTCCCAGAAGGATTCGCTATCTCAAGACATATCCAAGCCTACGACAGCATAGCTCGGCCAGATACTTGGCTTCGGGACTTTTTCCAAGCTTGATGCATCACCAAAGGCGGAAACAGCCTGGTCGCAACCCGATATCTCCCACTCATGTTGCGGAAGACGGCACGATCATGGCTCAATGAACTTCCAGAGAACACCATCCACAACTGGTATGACATGCAAAGCGCGTTCTTTCGGAATTTTGAAGGCACATATCGGAGACCCTGTACGGTAGGAGACCTACATCGTTGCACCCAGAAAGCCGGAGAAACTTGCCGAGATTATCTCGGATGATGGATCAACACTAAGAACTCCTGTGAAGGGGTAAATGACCAAACTGCGGTTGAAGCTTTCATTGCAGGACTCCCAATTGGTTTACTACGTCATCGCTTGAAGTGCGACAAGGTAACTGATTTGCGAGAGATGATAGAAACAGCGAGCAGGTATGCAGATGCTGACGATGACGCAGAGGGATTACTGAACGCCATAGCTGTGCCACAGTCAGCAAAACAACCAAAGAAGCAAGCTCAGAAGCGCAAGAATACCTCAGAGGAAAAACCCAATGCGGAAACGGCAGTGGTCACTACTAATTTTGGGTCTAGAGGACGAGGAGGGCGCGGCGGTGGCCGCGGACGCGGCTGTGGGACATCAAGAGTCCAAGGTAGAGGAGACTAGCAACCTGGCAAAACCTACTCCTGGGCCGACATTGCCAATAACCCATGTGTGCATCACTTAGATGCCAATGGGGGCTCGTCTCACACAAACGCCGAGTGTCATTTTAATGACGACATCAAGAAGGATGATACTGCTGGCTATAGGGCTAAGCGGAAGAAGGGAAAAAGAATCCCAAAAAAGATAAAGAGACCAAGGAAGATTCCGACATGGAGGAAGCTGATGCTTCAAATCCCAAGCCGGAGGGAAAGAAAAACTTCCCGACAAAGAAGGACACTTATGTCACCTTCCTCGGATCTCAACCAGCAGTTCTGGCTGTCCCCCAATTCTTGGACTGGTCGGAAGTGGCAATCACCTTTGAACGTGCTGATCATCCGCCTAAGTTGCACATGCAAGGAAAATATGCCTTAGTCGTCAATCCACTTATTGATGGCTATGGTTTATCCAAGACTCTCATGGACGGCGGCAACAGCATTAACATCTTGTATGTCGAAACACTACGCCAGATGAAGATCTCGGAGACCCAGCTGAATTACAGCTCTGTGATCTTTCACGGAGTTGTCCTAGGAAGACAAGCAAATTCCCTGGGAGAAATCACTTTGGATGTGACCTTTGGAACTCCAAAGAACTATCGGACGGAAGTACTTTCCTTCAAAGTGGTCCCGTTCAAGAGCGTGTACCATGCTATATTCGGACGTCCGGCTTACTGGGCTTTTATGGCTCGTCCGTGTTACATTTACAATATGATGAAAATTCCAGGTCCCAACGGCATGATCACCATCAGGGGAGAACCAAAGAAGGCATGAGAGTGCGTGGACGGAAATGCCGCCTATGCTGAAGCCGTGCTGCATGCCCAGGAGTACCAGGAGATCAAGAAAACCATTGATCCGTCCGAGATGCCTGTGACGAAGGAGGAGGTGAAAAAGCCGAATCCGGAGTTCAAGGCATCAGAAGAGACGAAGAAGACACCATTGAAGGATGATGACCCCTCCAAGGTCACCCAGATAGGCGTAGGCCTAGATAGCGCATAAGAAAGCGCGCTCGTCAAGTTCCTCCAAGCAAATCAAGATATCTTCGCATGGCAGCCATCTGACATGACCAGAGTACCTAGGGAACTTGCCAAGCACTATCTAAATGTACACCCGAACGCTAAACCCGTCAAACAGTCCCTACGATGTTTTGGTGATGAAAAGCGTAAGGCAATAGCTAAGGAATTAGCCCGGCTCAAGTTAGCCGGATTCATAGAAGAGGTCATCCACACTGAGTGGTCGGCCAATCCTGTAATGGTCCCTAAAAAGGAAACCACTGGTTTAAGGATGTGTATTGATTATACTGCCTTGAACAAGGCTTGTCCCAAAGATCCATTCGCTCTGCGTAGGATTGATCAAGTTATCGATTCTACGACAGGCTCAGAACTCCTATGTTTTGTCGACACATATTCCAGTTATCACCAAATATGGATGAAGGAATCTGACAAAGTCAAAACTTCATTCATAACCCCCTTCGAAACCTTCTGTTTCATTACGATGCCCTTTGGGCTCAAAAACGCAGGAGCTACGTACCAGCGCACTATGCAGTGTTGCCTCCATGACCAAATCGGACGCAATGTACATGCATATGTGGATGATATTGCGGTGATGTCCAAAAAGAAGAAAACCTTGATTTCTGACTTGGAGGAAACATTCGCCAATCTACGAAAATACAACATAATGATTAACCCGAAGAAATGTTTCTTTGGAATTCCAGCCGGAAAATTGTTAGGTTTTATCGTGTCTCAAAGAGGCATAGAGATAAACCGGGACAAAATCAAGGCTATACTCAATATTTCTAGGCCAACTCGCCTGAAGGACATTCAAAGGCTAACTGGTTGCATTGCTGCAGTCAGTCAGTTTGTAAGCCGGCTCGGTGAAAGAGCCGCACCACTATACAAGCTTCTAAAAAAGACCAAGAAATTCGTTTGGACCGACGAAACTGAAGCTACGGACCGACGAAAAGAGCCGCACCACTATCTCATCTGCTCCCATCCTTGTAGCACCGGAACCACAAGAACCGATGTTGCTCTATCTCGCTGCGACAAACAAGGTCGTCAGTATCGTCATGGTAGTGGAGAGACCGGAGGAAAATCAGGAACACCTGGTGCAACGTCCGACTTACTATCTCAGCAAGGTCTTAACTGAATCAAAATAGTGGTATCCGCACTATCAAAAGCTGGCTTACGGTGTGTTTCTAGCATCTCATAAGTTATGGCATTATTTTCAGGAACATCCAATTACCGTGGTGAGCACAACTCCCATGAGAAACATAATCAACAAAAGTGATGCCACAGGACGTGTCGCCAAATGGGGCATAGAGCTTTCAGCTTTCGATGTTGAGTACAAACCTCGTACAGCAATCAAATCCCAAATCCTCGCTGACTTTGTCGCTGATTGGACAGAGACAACGGAGAATATGACCCCACCAGAGCCGGAATACTGGACCTTGCATTTTTACGGGTCTAAGGCGATCGGGGGCTCAAGGGCTGGCGTGGTACTCAAATCACCCCAGGGAGATAAACTTTTCTATGTACTGCAGATCCACTTCACGGCGACAAATAACATTGCCGAGTATGAAGCACTATTGCATAGAATCCGGATTGCTAAAGACATTGGCATCCGACGTTTAATGTGTTATGAAGATTCGGATCTTATTGCCCAACAAGTGTCGGATATCTGTAAGGCAAACAAGCACATGGCAGCATATAGGGCTGTCGTGGATGAACTATCTAAATTGTTTGAAGGGTTTGAAGTTCAACACATCCCTCGAACAAAAAATGAGGAAGCAGATGCACTATCTCGAATAGGCTCTGCCCGGAAAAAGGTTCCGGATGGCGCTTTTTTAGAGCACCTCAAAGTTCCCTCTATAAAAGGAGTGGACGAGGAATATCCGACCAAATCCGACTCACCTTTAGTAGCAGTTCTGGCTATGATTCCCAGCTAGACTCAACCCTACCTAGATGGAAAATTACCCGAAGACGAAGTTCTGAGCCGGCAGATCGTCCGACGAGCAAAAGCCTACACTATAATTAGTGGTGAGCTCTATAAGCGGAGTGCGTCTGGGTCTTTCAGAGCTGTGTATCTCCAGAAGAAGGAGTGGAAATCTTACGAGAGATCCACGAAGGTGAGTGTGGTCACCATGGTACAGCCAAATCTCTAGTGGAAAAAGCTTTTTGACACGGTTTTTCTGGCTGACAGCCAAGGCAGATGCCGAACGGCTGGTCAAGACATGCAAGGGCTGCCAAAAATACGCCAAACAAGCTCATGTTCCAGCCGATCAGCTTGAAAGAACACCTATAACATGGCCTTTTGCGGTTTGGGGGCTTGACATGGTAGGACCGTTTAAACGGGCTCCAAGTGGATTTACTCATCTCTTAGTGATGGTGGATAAATTCACAAAATGGACTGAGGCATAACTTGTCACTAGTTGTGATGGAGCAACAGCCAGAAGATTTGTCGAGGATGTCATAATCCGATACGGTTATTCGCATAGCATTATCACGGACAACGGGAGTAATTTCTCTATGGGAGAGCTTGCCGAATTCTGCAATGAACAAAATATCCGGCTTGACATTGCATCAGTCGCACATCCACAAGCTAATGGACAAGTCAAAAGATAAAATGGTTTAATCCTACAAGGCCTAAAACCAAGACTCGAAGCACCACTATGACATGCTGCGGGGGCTTGGGTAGAGGAATTACCTTCTATAATATGGAGTTTAGGAACAACTCCAAATAGGTCAACTGGATACACACCTTGTTGGAAATATGCCCTAGAGACAAATAATAGTAAGGACTGTTATCATATTTCATATAGTTTATGATTAAGTTTTATATCATGCTATAACTGTATTGAGTGGAAACATCAATACACATGTGATATACAAACAACCAGGGGTTCCCAGTGAAACTCTAGTCACTGGTTCATTGGTCAACAGATGATCAAGTTTCCTGATCATGTGGGCATTTATGCCAGTTGGAAATGGAGTCATATCATTCCGAGAATGAGATGATGAACCAATACCCAACCTAAACATCATGACCCGATCATGTAACGAAGTTCAATTTATGATGATTATAAATGGATCCTTGTAGACTATTCCTTAGACCATGAGGCTATATCAATCACTTTCTCCCGAGAGTGCTTAGATAGCATCAAGCGCCACTTGGTAATATAGTGCTTATAAAGGTGTGTTCAGGTACTCAGAGAAAACTATAGAGGCAATATATGTCAAGAGAGGGATTTGTCCGTCCATGTGACGGGAAGATACTCAAGGGCCCACTTGGAGAGATTATATCCAATAGCTGCGCAGCGTGTGATTTGATCACGAGGATATCACTTGTCGGAACGAGTGAAGTAGCATTGTTCGGTAACAAGATTGAACACGACATGGTGATGTCATTGATCAGATCTTGGGAAATGCAAGTATCAAGATACAAAGGGAATAAGACACGACTGTCCCGGTTCAAACGACGAAAGATCTTCATGGAACGCACAGGGGTCACATGGCCATCCAGGTCCCTCTGTCGATCATTGGTGCGGGAGTGTCCCAACCATGTCTGGAGTGTTCCCGAACCGTGGGGTATCACGCTTAAGGGCTTGATGATGCTTAGAGAGTGTTTATAGGATTGGTAGAATCACCGAAGAATAGTAGAGAGAAAACCGGAAGGGTTTCGGTAAGTCCGGAGGATGTCCGAAGTGGAGGTGGAAGTGTTCCATAGCCACGGAGGTTGAATAATATGTGAATGAATGTTAAATATTGATTTAATCATGTATTCATAATTATTTAATAAAGATAAAAAACAATTTAAATGGTTAAAGGCTTAATGGGCCATTCTCGGAGGGGAGATGGCACATTAGGGAAAGGAGAGAGGGAGAAGGGGCCAAGGGGGTGGCCGGCGCCCTAGTGGGCCAGCCCCCCGCGTGGGGCCCATGGGGGTGGCTGGTGGTGCCACCCCTCCCCCTTCCCCTCCTTTAGTCCCACCTCGGGACTTTGAGGGAGGTAGTACCTCCCCTCCCCCTATATATAGTGGGGGTATCTGGCCAAATAAAATACACCAATAATCAATAAAGGTCTTCTCACTTTTGGGAGGACCTGTAATTGATATTTTTCTCTCTCCCCCTCTCTCTCTCTCATGACCGTGGTCCCAAGTCTAGACTATGCGAACGAGAGACATCTTCACCGCGGAGCGCCGTCGTGCTACGGGATTTGGATCCGGGAGTTGTACTTCCGCAACTGCTGCTGGATCGGGGAAGCAGGAGTCATCGTCAGGCACCGGACATGTGCAACTCCCCGTGAGGTGTCGCACTTGAGGCACTCAAGTCATTGGATCCACAGGAGCGCAAGGACTTCATCACGACCTTGAGGTCGGCTTCGGCTCGTCTACATCAACCATGCTCTCCTGAGCATTGACAACGCTTTCCGGTCTTCAAGGGTAAGTTCGCGAAAATCCCCTCCCGTTACTGTATTACTAATAGATAGGTCCTGGCAGCATCAGGGGTTTAGGGGTGTAGGGTAAAATTTATTGTTTTCATACGCGGATCCCCTACAGTGGTATCAGAGCTAGATCTATGTGTAGTAATGCTAGTACGGGTAGAACACACGAGATATAGCGTGTGGGCATTGATCTTTTAGTTGTTACCCTCCCACCTGTACTTGTGTATACCGTAGTAATGCTTGATGAAGCGACCCCCAACCGACTTTACGCGTTCATTCGCGAGACTGGTCCACGCTTGGCATACGGCTTATACCATATAAAGTGGCTTAGGGGGGTGTCTGTCTCTCTCGCATTAGTTGGTATGCCATTTGCAACGGGGGGACCCGAAATGGGTGTAGTAGAGACAAATACTTGATCAGCGTTGTGCTAAAAGTTCGTAGGAAAGAACGGTTCTTGTGCAAAAGCCCATTCAGCCACGTAAAACATGCAAAGATAAAGTAGAGGGATCTAACTTTGTTTGCAGGGGGTGTTGCTTTGTGATATGGTTGTGGAAAGGTAAAGTGATTACCTTATGTCACGTAGTAGTAGATAGTCGCGGAGGTGACGGACTACCACGCCGGAATGACACCGGTACCCTGGTGTCTACGGCGCCGGAACCCTGGCGCCAGAATCCGGTGATGACGGATGGAGATCACGACGTGAAGGACCATATCACATCGCATTTACATTCAATGTTATTGTTTGTATATCTTATTGTGTGCTAGTATTAGATACTCGACGGTAGCCTAATCAGATGATCCCTGTTAAAATTACCAATGATTGTGTTCCCCCTTAGTGTGCACCACCAAGTAAGTTCTTCGGTATGAGGCGATCCATGGTATAGGCATGGGTGTCAGACATATCTATGTTCGCATACAGTGGGTGTAAGCCATGTTGCACAGCGAATACACTAAGGTTGAGTTGGTGAGCCTAGCATGTGCAGACATGGCCTTGAAACGCGGATGGTCGAAAGACCGAGCACGAGTTGCATGAATGATGTGACCGACGTTTAGCATCCACCCTTGAACCCACATTGATGGCCGTGACGATCGGGGGAGATGTGGTTGATAGGGGTCGTGTTATCACTAGGAACCCTTATGGGGATATGTGTTTCCGAGTGGAGTTATTATTGACTCATTTAATTATAAACTTAGTCTAAATTCCTTCTTGCAATTGTAAATGTAGATGCCGCCTTTCCTGTTGACGATTGATTGGTAAGAAGGATAAAATCTTAGATTAGATGGATCAAACTTCTCCATATGGGTTGCGCATCTCCACGTTCTCCTTAGCGAGAATGACGTGGTCGACTACATACTCGACGGGATTGTCACATCCCAAGATTTTCCAAATCTTGTAATGTGAAAAATAAATAAACAAAATATATATTTGTTGAAAATCAGGGTGAAAAGAAACTTTTGTTTCTAAAAGGAAACTTAAAATCCCATCCTGAAAAAACTTTGGATAAAGTTTGAATTCAACAAATCCAAATCAAAAGAAATGCATTCCTCAATGAATGTATCTGGAAATTTGAACACTTGGAAAATAAAATCCAAAACCCTAAGCCCTAATGGAATAAAAACCATTTCCAAATTATCTCCAAATCCATGGATTTGATCCATACAAAAAATTGATCAACAAATATTCACAAAGGATCAAGTAAGACCATAGAGATTGGTTTCACTTAGTTTGGAACCATAAATAAAATCTTATGAATATAATAAGATAAGGAAATTGAATTTCCAAAGCTAATAAAGCCCTTACCAAAAACCCATACCAATTAGTGAACAAAAAAAATCCTAAAGGGATTTAAAAAGATAAAACATTTAATAAAGGAAAATATAATATTTTGGAAATACTATTTTGGATATTTTAATAAAAGACTTTGTTTTCAAATGAAAAGGTGGATTTTTAAATAAAGATTATTTTATAAAGCCAAATTAAACCTTGGCCAAGACTTTGAAACAAAAGGTTTTGCTTTGATTAAAAATAGTAGAGGTTTATTTAAAATAAAAAGGATTTAAATATCCAAGTTTTATTAATAAAGGTTTTACTATTTCCAAAAACATCAAAACTTATTTATTCTTTTAAAATAAGTTTTCCAAGTATTTTGTATTCTCAAAATAAAACATATTGAAGTGTTTTGGTTTATTTTGATTTCAAAATAAATATTTTAATAAAACAAATCCTATATGGATTATTAACTAAGGTCTATTTTATTTAATTATTAATGGACCCTATAGCAAAAAGGTTATTTTGTTTTAAACAAGATTTCCAAATATCTTTTATTTCCAAATAAAACCTACTGATTTGTTTTTGAAAATATTTGGATTTCAAATGGAGATTTTATTAATTACATCAAACCCTATTTTATTAAATAACTAAAGATCCATTTTATTTAATTATCGAATGGATCCTAAAATGAATAAAAATATTATTTTATTTTGGAATTTGGATTATGTTGATAAACAGAACCAAATTCAAAGTACAAAGTTGAGTGATTGTTTGAATTTTTTGAGTGGTTTGAATGCTTGAATAATTGATTGAATTTCAAAACAGAAAAATAGAAATAGAAAAAGAAAAATGTTTCAGGCAGAAAAAAAATAGATTCAGAACCAGCCCAACAGCAGCCCACCTAGCCCACCTCCTCTTTTCCCCGAACCGTTTTTCCTCACTCAGGAACTTACCCGCACTGAGTATGACCAGTGGACCCTCCCCCTCATTTCTTTCCCACTGACAGGTAGACCCCACTCCTCCTGTTCTTCTTCCTCCCCGCGACTCCTTCTCCCCCTCACCGCGCGGCCGTTTCTGCCCGTTGATAGCACCATCAATCCGCGTTAATCTCTCCATTAAACCTCGCCGTGACAACGCCCATTTAAACGCCAGTGACTCCTCTCCGTTTCCCCTCTGTTTCCTTCCCCAAGCACGCCCCCAGGCTGCAGTATTTCGCCAGACACTCCATTGTCTCCGACGAGCTTCCACCGTCGATTCCGGCCGAGCCACACCACCTCCTGCCTCCCCGAACACACGAGCACGCTCACCGCATCCTGGCGCATCTTCCTGTGCCAGTCATTCATCCGCGGGTGCCTTGTAACCTCGCCTTCGATGACGACCTGCAGCCCCGCCGTCTGCAACTTCTCCGGCGATGTTCCCCGGTAAAACCAGACCGCCCCTCTTCTTTTCGATGATGCGCCTAAGACCAGTGACTTCTTCCGCAACTAATGCCATCGTTTTCGTGTCCTAGCTCACACCGTAGCGTCACCTCTGTCGTCGACTGTGAGCAACCGCCGTCTGACACGTCTCCGTCAAGTTCCTCCGGTAAGAGCCGACCACCCCGAGCCCTCTCGTTCATGCACACAGCATCGCCTTGCTCTTGCGCATCTGACCCTACCCTCGGTCTGTCTTCTCTTGATCTGTAGCGTCGTCTTCGACCGTGGACAGAGCCGTCCGACGCCGTCCTCCACTCCGGCGAGCAATCGCAGTCGTACCAGAGCGCCCCTCGCCCGACCAACACCTCCCCGAGCTTCGTCGTGACCCCCTGAGCCCGGTGAGCATCTCCCCTTTCTCCCTCACCCCCTGTAGCATCGGCACCATCGTCGACCGACAGCTCTGCCGCCGGTGGCCACCGCAGCGCCGCTCCTTTTTGGTCAAACGCGCAGCGACCGTTAGATGCAGATCCATTGGCTACGATAGTTTCACTTAACGCCGAAGAGGTACGCTACCTGAGCCACACGATCGCACTTGATCCAACGCTCCACAGCGACTGATCCGTGTGAACCGGTACCGACGAATTAGAATAAGACACGTGTCTCTGCTGGTTGGATTTAAAACAGAATTGATCTAATTGATGTTCAGTTTTGTAAAATCCATAACTTTGAATACACACGTCCAAAAATTACAAACTTTATGTCGTTGGATTCAGGAGAACAAGCCCTAACCAACCATGCCCTTAGTTTAGCAAATAGTATCTGTTAGTTTGCTTGTTTTTGCAGATTCTTTTGTGTGCTTGTCTGGATTAGAAAAATTGTATAAAAATGTTTTTTGGGTTAAAACCTTTGCAAAATGGATTGTTGTGACCTTACTGACCCTAGGAACCAACCCATGCTTTGGAAAATGAATTTGGAAAAGTTTAGAATGGATTAATTGGTTTAGTCCATTTCTAGCTAATTAAAACTATTGTTTTGTTTATGAAAAATGGTTTTGAGTAAAAACTTTGGAGAAAATGTTTTGGACCAAACCTACTGACCAAAAACACAAAGTTTTGCAATAGCAACCCATTTGGTGAAACAAAATAAGGATTCTTGATTTAAAAACCATTTCTAGTCAAATAGAAATGTGGTTTATTTATTAAAAATGGTTTTGGAAGAAAACCTTTGGAAAATGTTTTGTTTTAAACTCTCTGACCCCAAATACCAAGTTTTGTGATTTGAAAACATATTGGGTGAACCCTATAGATTAATGCCTTAGTAAAAATATTTCTACACCACATAAAATGATACTTTATTTTGAAAATGGATTTGAAGTGAAACCTCTTTGCAAATGACTCGACCACTTTACAAAATGACCAATTAGGTGTTTGCAAATGTTTATGACCCATTAGGAACCACTTTTTCAAACAAAACAAAGCTTGGCATGTTTGCATGCATTACTATGACTTTGTTATTTTATGTGTGTTGTTTTGCTTGATTGGTAGATTGAGTTTGTGCCTTGCTTGATTGAATTGTAGTGACTTGAAGAGTGTGATTGTTGCAAAGACAAGGAGTGAACCTATACCCTCTACCAAAAAGGCAAGTGATGCTTCATATCTTTTGTCCCATTATTTTTACTATGCATTAGTGTATTTGCTAAGTAAATCTTGCATGGATTTTATTTGCTAAGTATAGACCTTGCTATGGGAAAACCTAGTAGATGAAGCCTTAGTGAAAATTACCTAAGTCAAGATTCCTATTACTATCATGCTTAGCTTAGCTAATAGAAAACAAGGGTGGAATATATATTCATGCTATGGAAAATTTCTAAGTCTGTGGACTTATGTTTTGTTTAATAAAACAACTAAGTAAATGAATCACCTGGGTGGAATGGAAAGTTTGGTTTGTGTTGAGTGGTTATGCAAGTCCAGAATACTGGGGAAAACTTGGGCTCCACCAAGTACAGAATACTGGGGAAAACTTGATATCTCACTTGTGGATGGCCACCCAGGAACAAAGAGATTTGAGATGTCAAATGTTGAGAAGCTTCAAGTGCAACCACTTGGCAATATGGGATCTGCCATGATCACATAGGTTGCTAGAACTTAGTCTCTTGGACAGTTGGTGGTAGAGGGAATGATAGGTTGGAACGCGTCCATTTGACTAAGGAAAGGCTTCTGAAAGATCTTGTCTTGGGAAACCAAGTCTTGTGGGGAAAGTGCACCACCTCTGCAGAGTGTAAAACCTAAGTACTTAGCCATGTCCCTGGTAAAGGACAATTTGAGCATCAAGACATGGAAGCAATCAAGAATCTCATCATTCAAATTTCTAAGTTAAAACTTGTGGTTTGAACAAGGGTTGTGTGAAATCTTCAATCTTTGATTGAAAGATGCCTTGGACAAGGATCTTCAATCTTTGATTAAGAAAAATGATTTTATCAAAACAAAAACTTATTATTTTCAAAATGATAAGGAAAAATCTATTTTGAGCAATGCAAGCCTCAACTCCACTTAGCCAAATGCATATAGATGATAGACTCCACTATACTACCATAGTATCACTTGCCAATACAATTCAAATGTATTGACCCTTTGTGGCTGTAACTTGTATGTTGCAGGTTTGATTGTTTTTTTAGTGAAGATTGATTGATTAGGATTACAAAGTCTACAACCAACATCTGCCTATGGCACTTTGAAGATGAAGGACCCCATGACTATAGATATTCCGCTGCAATGTAATGTAATAGCCAAATGAGCTATGTATTGATGTAATAAAATTATGTTATTCCTGGTTATAAAGTTATGTTATGACCTTTGTTTCTTGATATTACATCTAAACTGTGGATGCTAGCTATTGATCCAGGGACTAGCATTGTAAACACAGGGGAGTCTACCTTACCTTATATTTTAACAAGGTTGGGGACCCTACAGGGATGGATTTGGATCAGCCCATTGACCTAGAGACCCCACAGCAGCGGAAACACTGCTATCTCCGTCGTGAGATGGCCTCCTTCATTTCAGTTACTATGCGTTTTGGAATGGTGGATGAGTTGTGGCCTTTTGTGGGTGATGTCAACCCTCATTCGGTGATGCTACAGCTTAGGACACATTTCGTGGAACAAGCACGCATATGGGAGCATGAGCTGATGGGCGACCTCCTCTCCATTAAGATGGAGGAGAACTCATCACTGGATGACCACTTGGAGCGCATGCATGATGTGTACATGAGGCCTGCATACTTCCTGGATAGCTGGATGACGGGCTCTTTTGCAAACGGCATTGTGCTGCGGCCGCTGCCACCAAGCTACCAAGCACAAATCAGGACTTGTATTATGAGAGGCAACGCGGAATCAATGGAGTTCCACAGGTTCGTGACACATCTCAGGAATTTGTTGGTTGAACCAGATGTCGCTCAGGTCATCAATGACAAAGGTATATATTTGATATACAATTTTATAAATGTTATAATCTTGCAAACACATTTGCAGTGTTAAGTATATTTGATACTTGTTCTGTTTTACTGAAAACAGGTCCTTCTGCATGAGAGGTCCTTGCTGGAGAGGAGGTGACGTTGCATGTTGATTGCGAACATGATGATGATGGCCGACGACACTCTCCCTTGACATTTATCATTTAGTTTATGTTTAGGATGATTACTGTAATCAAAAGATTGTGAACTACTTTAGTGTGTCTCACACTTTGTGAGACGGTTATTCATATGAGTTTGTAACAAACAGTTGTTCTACTTTTATGAATAATTTCTATTCGTGTTCATATCTTGTTTGATTATATGTGAATTATCCTTGTTGTTTGAAACTAATTGATAATACATGAACATTTGTAAAATATCGTAATGCCTTAAAAATACCCAACTTAAATGATATTTCATTAATGAATGAAACCATTGTTTAAACTCAAAGTGATAATATGTGAAAGTCATTCGATTTCTTGTCACATATAAATCATGCCTAGGTTCGGCAATATAACTTGAACACCGAGTATTACTTGAATACAAAGTGTTTAATGAATTGTTAAAAGTAAATACATATTCGATGTATTATGTTTTAACAAAAATGGTAATTATAATTATA
Organism: Avena insularis; assembly: GCA_023614405.1. Lineage (NCBI taxonomy): Eukaryota > Viridiplantae > Streptophyta > Magnoliopsida > Poales > Poaceae > Avena > Avena insularis. Next base: position 114,548,904 of record CM042688.1, on the reverse strand, counting down.
TGATTGTTTAAATGTGTAAAGAAGTTTACCAAAGGAAACATGAATATGAAACTATTTGATTTGATCAAAGTGTTTCATCAACAAAGGGTATAAAGATAAAATAGAATCTAATTACTATGATTTGATCAATAGTAATGAAATTCGACTTTATAAGAATGGCATAAAAGAAATTATGGAATGCAAAGCGTTTTGAAACGTCAAAATGCAAAGCATCAGAATGTGATATTAGATATCAAAGTGGGTGAATAGAAGGCACCAAATAAATCGTTGTAGTGTTGATGTAGAGACCATTAGTTTAGAAATGGTTATCACTCAATTAGAATATATAGTGAACCATTTGAATTCATGAAAGCGGCTCCATATCTAGTATGGATCGTCATAAAAGTTTTGGGGTTATTCGATATAACCAAAACAATAGTGAATAAGTTCTTGTAGAGTATTCATTGGAAACTTTGAATACAAAATCCATAGCTAAAACCAAAAGAGAAGCAAAACTGGTATTTGATACATTGCAAATGTATCTATAATTTTTGATGTTCCATGCTTGGTTTTATCCACTTTCTTGTGTTTTGTTCCAACTTGGGAGTACTTTTCATATGATTTCTTGGACTAACCTATTAACAAGAGCCACAGTGCCAGCTGCCTGTTTTCTACTATTTTTGGTTCCATGAAAGTCAGAAAATGAATATTCTCGGAATTGGATGGGACAAAAGCCAAAGTGCCTATTTTTCCGGAAGGGATCAAGTGCCAGAATACGAGACAGAGAGGGGCCAGGGGCCGGCCACACCACCTGGCCACGCGGCCAGGCCTGGCCCGCGCCAGGGGGTGGTGTGGTGGCTCCCGGCACCCCCTCGGCCTCTCCTTCCGCCTATAAGTTGCCCTCGGGACGAAAACCCTAAGTGCAGATCAAAATCCACGAAAGAGTCTATAGCCGTCGTCTCTGTCCCTAGATCGGGAGGGATCAGCTCTTCCGGCACCTGCCGGAGAGGGAATTCACCACAGGCCTTCTTCATCACCATGCAAGCCTTGATTGTGATCGTGAGTAGTTCATCCTTGGACTACGGATCCATGTAGTAGCTAGATGGCTGGTTTCTCCTCCTTTGTGCTTTCATGTTTAGATCTTGTGAGCTCCATTCATGATCAAGATCATCTATTTGTAATTCATACATGTTATGTTTGCAAGGATCCGATGGATATTGAGATGCTATTTCAGATTGATTATTGATTCTATCATGTCTTTGTTATTTGAGATCTTGCATGCTTTCCGTTGTTAGTAGCTATCTTGGCCAAGTAGATGCTAGCAACTCCAAGAGTTAGTATTTATGCTCGATAGTGGGTTCATGCCTCTGGTAATCTGGGAAAGTGATAGAAATCTCTAAGGTACTAGATGTGTTGTTGCTACTAGGGAGAAAACAACGATCCTTTGTTCATAGAAGAATTGTATTGGTTACTTTACACGCAGTTCGTAAAGCAATAATCTGTTGCTTGCAACTTAATACTGGAGGGGGTTCGGATGATAACCTGAAGGTGGATTATTAGTCATAGATGCAGTTGGATGGCGGTCTATGTATTATGTTGTAATGCCCAATCAAGTCTCAAAGGAGTCAAGATGATTAGTATATGCATGTATTGCTTTCTCGGTGTTTGTCAATTGCCCCGCTATAATTTGTTCACCCAGCATGTTATCTATCTAAGGAGAGCCACCTCTAGTGAACTATGGATCCCGTTCCTTTTACTTTACATACAATCTACAACCTTTTACTGCTTTGTGTTTACTTTCTGCAAACTTTTACTTCTTTCCATTCGATACGTTTAATCCTTTGTTTTCCGCAAAACACGGTGAGATTGACAACCTCATCGCAAGTTGGGGAAAACGTTTTGTAGTTGTGTTGTGCAGGTCTCCACGTTTCTACTAGCACTGGTAGTGCGCCATGCCAAAGCTCAGCTAGTAACACCTTTGAGGTGTTTCCTTGCTCCTACTAGTTCGATTAAACCTTGGTTTCATAATGGAGGGAAGACTTGCTGCTATATTCATCGTGCCTTCCTCTTGGGGTTCCCAACGAGCTCTATGTCGAAAGTCGAGCGCATCAAGGTTTTTCTAGCGCCGTTGCCGGGGAGTCAAGGACATCTTCACAAGGGGAGTCCCTCATAACCAATCTCTTTACTTCGTTGTTTTTGTTTTGCTTAGTTTCTTTTTGCTTTGTTTGCTTGTTTTGTTCTTCAAAAAACACAAAAAAAAATTGTTTTACTTGTTTGCTTTCTTATTTGAAAACCCAAAAAAATGACTACCCTTGAAAACACTAAGTTGTGTGACTTCACTAGCACCAACAACAATGATTTTATGAGCACTCCTATTGTTCCACCTGTGGCTGAAAATACTTTCTTTGAGATAAAACCTGCTTTGCTCAATCTTGTTATGAGAGAACAATTTTCTGGTATTGGTAATGAAGATGCTGCTTCCCATCTAAATAACTTTGTTGAACTTTGTGAGATGCAAAAGCATAGGGATATAGATGGTGATATTATTAAGCTGAAATTGTTTCCTTTCTCTTTGAGAGTAAAAGCTAAAGAGTGGTTGAATTCCTTAACTAGGAATAGTATTGATTCTTGGACTAAGTGCAAAGATGCTTTTATTGGAAAATACTATCCTACTGCTAAGATTATCTCCATGAGAAGTAAAATAATGAAGTTTAAACAACTTGATAATGAGCATGTTGCTCAAGCTTGGGAAAGAATGAAATCTTTAGTAAAGAATTGTCCCACTCATGGACTGACTGCTTGGATGATCATCCAAACTTTTTATGCAGGATTGAACTATTCTTCAAGGAACCTATTGGATTCAGCTGCTGGAGGTACCTTTATGACCATCACTTTGGGTGCTGCAACAAAACTTTTGGACAATATGATGGTTAATTATTCTGAATGGCATACTGAGAGAGCTCCACAAGGTAAGAAGGTAAATTCTGTTGAGGAAACCTCCTCCTTGAGTGATAAGATTGATATTATTATGTCTATGCTTGTTAATGGGAAAGCCCATATTGATCCAAATAATGTTCCTTTAGCCTCTTTGGTTGCTCAAGAAGAGCAAGTTGATGTGAACTTCATAAGAAATAACAATTTTGGCAACAATGCTTATGGTAATAATGCTTATAGGAACAATTTTGGTAACAACAATTATAAGCCATATCCTCCCAACAATGGTAATGCTTATGGAAATTCTTACAACAATAATAAGAGTGCTACCTCTGAACTTGAAGTTATGCTTAAAGAGTTTATTAGTAAACAAACTGCTTTCAATAAAACTATTGAGGAAAAACTCTCTAATGCTGAAAGAAATATAGCATCTTTGGCTGAAGCTCAATCTACTTTGAATAAAATGGCTGCTAAACCTGAAACTAATGAGAATCCCTTTGCAGCTACTAATGCTATACAAGTAAGAATTGATGAAAATGTTAGACTATTAGCTGAATTACATGCTAAGTGGGAAAGAGAAGATGAAATTGCTAGAAACATTAGTGTTTCTACTATTACCACCACTAGTGTTGAGGCTACTAATAGTTCTACTACTTTAGATGATAAAGTTGATTTTGATCTTGATGGTTGCAATATCTCTGAAGTTATTAAGTTCCTACAAAAGCTTGCTAAAAGTCCAAATGCTAGTGCTATGAACATGGCTTTTACAAAACACATTACTGATGCTCTCATAAAGATTAAAGAAGAAAAGATGAAACATAAAGCTTTTATTCCTATAAAACAAGAAGATGGTTGGGAACCCATCATTAATATGAAAGTGAATGACTTTGATTTCAAAGCTTTGTGTGATCTTGATAGTAGTGTTTCTATTATGCCTAGAAGGATTTATGATATGCTTGATTTGCCTCCTCTTGAAGATTGCTATTTGAATGTCTCACTTGATGATAATGCTAAAAAGAAACTCATGGGGAGTCTTAATGATGTTCTTATTGTGGTTAATGATTCCTATGTCCCAGTTGATTTCTATGTTTTGGATGTTGAATACAATGCTTCTTGTCCTATTACTTTGGGAAGACCTTTTCTTAGAACTGTTGGTGCCATCATTGATATGAAAGAAGGCGCCATTAAATATCAACTCCCACTCAATAAAGGTATAGAACACTTCCCTAAAAAGAGAGAAAATATTTCTTTTGCTTCTCCTATGAAAACAAAATTTGGTCTTAATGCTTCTTCATTTGAGAACACTTGATTCTTTCTTTGCTTCTTATGCCTAACTTAAAGGCGTTAAAGAAAATTACTTATTGGGAGATAACCCAAAAGTTTTAGATGAGTCTTGGAAGTTATTACCTCTGTAATAACCTCTCCTTATCCTTTTTATTTGCTTTTTGTGCCAAGAGTAACCTCTAATGAGAGAGAAGTAATGATTGGAAAAGTTGCTGTCCCGAAACAGATTTTTGTGCTTCACCGTAAAAATTCGTGAGAGAGCTCTGTATGTCGGATTGAGATGTAATGTTTTGTGCTTCTGACCCAGGTTGTTATCTAACTTTCGTTAGTTCAACACTTTTTGATTTGAGCAACAGAAGGTCTTCTAAAAAATTCGTCTTTACCTGCTGGTCTGTTTTGATAGATTTCTGCCATTTTCTGCATTTGCTTCTTGTGGGTTCCATTTTGAGTTCTTTTGGGGAATTGAGATTTTTGAGGGAAGTGCTACAGTAGCTAGTGTTCTAATGGAAGTTTATTTGGTGTTAGAACTGAACCTTAATACTTATTTATCTTAAGTGCACTAATGTTGCTAATGAGATTGTGTGAAGTTTTGTATGAAGGAAAATTTTCAGGTGTATGGAAGGAATGAGTAATGAGATGAAGGATGGACTAAAGCTCAAGCTTGGGGATGCCACGCGTGTCACCCCAAGAAATATACAAGAAGTGCAAGTGTCAAAGCTTGGGGATGCCCAAGGCATTCCCTTCTTCATCAATAAGAATTTCAGGTTTCTTCCAAACGCTTCATTTTTATTGTTTCATGCACAATTGTGTTTTTCTTGGAGCGTCTTCTTTTTCGTTTTTGTTTCGGTTTTTAGTTTGCTTGGTTTGCTTAGTTTTCTGAATAAGTTGGTTGGACCCCCTCTTTCATACATTGGTTTGCAAATAGTTTGGTTTGGTTTGGAAAAGAGTAGGAAAGCTCATGCTTATGTGGTAAAAAGAGCTTGTTTTTGACTGTTGCCTATGCTTTGTCATGCCATGCTTGATATTGTTTTGGCTTTATTCTTAGCATTCTTTGTTGTAGCATGACTTTTTATAAACAATAGAGATTTCTTAATGTGTCTTGGATGAATCATGCGTTGTTTTAGCATATTAAAACATAGTATAGTGGTATTCTCCTTTGATGCTTTATTTGGGTTGACTTGGCACATGCTCACACCATGTTATGACTATCTCAAGTCACCATAGCCTTTATGATCCTTTAGTTTTCAACTTGTAGTATCACTTTATGCTTTTATCAATGATGTTTTGTCGCTTTGCATGATTATGGCCATTATTGCTCTCTTAGTTTGTCGCTCCCAGTCTTTTGCTAGCCTCCACAACCAAGTATGAGTTCCACTCATGCATCCAACTCCCTAAACCAAGTTATTCCAAAGAGTCCACCATACCTACCTACTAGCTTATGCTATTCCAAGTATATTCATGCTTTTGTTTACCTTCCTTTTGTTATGAGAAAACTAGTGATTAAAGCTCTCACGAACTTGATGACACACCTTACTTTACTTGCCTCTAATAAACTTGAACCATTGGGTCCTTCTTTGTTGTGTATATGCTTGCACTTTATAAGTTGAAATTAGCATAACCATGTTTCATGGGGAACGCTTTCAAAATTGCACTTGTACTTTGTACCCCGTTGATATCATGTTCTTTTGCTTACGGATCCCGGCGGTGTGAAATAAAAGTGGAACTTGTAAGATCATGGAGTTTGTATGTGTGTTAGAAGCGCTGGGCGCTAGCCTAAGACATGCCTAATCATGGTGGAAACTTGCAGCATCACCATAATGAGCACTCTATGAAGCATCCTCAATAAAAACCTATGCAAATAGCAAATAAAAAGATCGCTGAGATGCTCATTGTCTACTTGCCTTGTCATTTTGATTATGGGAAAGCTCCCATATCATGTGCAAGGGGTACCCCGTTGGCGGTTCTTAATGATACACATATACTTACAATGACAAGAGCTTACTCGTGACTGAAGTTGAGTAGCATGAGGATCGGTCTTCGTAAGTAAGGGGCATGAGATTTCGGTTTATAACTTGTCAAGCATATCCTCTTAGTTGTGTCACTTTAACCTTAATGCCTTAAAGATGCTTATGATAGGGGCAATGAGAGCTGAAAGCTATTAAGTACCATAATTTTTGGAAGCTCTTTATGAGACTTGAATCCCTACTTCCTTTTATGAAGGCCTTTCTTCCACCATTATATTGAGTCTCCACCTTCTATCTTTATGCACCTACTTTGAGAGCACAGTGGCCATTCTTAGTTCTATGTGCATTGTCCCAAGACTAGTTGATTGATGCATAACTTGTTATTGCTTTCTTGAAACTATTGTATCTAGTCACTCTTATGAACTTTGAAGGTGTCCTATGCATTTATATTTGCTACTCTATTAAGGGACAAGCTGAATACTAGTATGCTATGTTTTCTTTATGTGAAACAAACAAACGTCTTGCAAAGCATTGTTATTTATGAATCTTTTGTTTGTGCCTTTTCATGTTGCATCATAGTTTCTTCGTCTTGTTGCTAGAACTTTGTCTTTCATGTTATGATTGAAGTACTATGATCCCAGCTTTGAATGTCTTGCAAATACTTTGATCAAGTCTTTAATGGTGCATGTCACCTCAAAAATTATTCTTTCTTTTTATCACTTACCTACTCGAGGACGAGCAGGAGTTAAGCTTGGGGATGTTGATACATTGCAAATGTATCTATAATTTTTGATGTTCCATGCTTGGTTTTATCCACTTTATTGTGTTTTGTTCCAACTTAGGAGTACTTTTCATATGATTTCTTGGACTAACCTATTAACAAGAGCCACATTGCCAGCTGCCTATTTTCTGCTGTTTTTGGTTCCAGGAAAGTCAGAAAATGAATATTCTCGGAATTGGACGGGACAAAAGCCAAAGTGCCTATTTTTCTGGAAGGGATCAAGTGCCAGAATACGAGACAGAGAGGGGCCAGGGGCCGGCCACACCACCTGGCCGCGCGGCCAGGCCTGGCCCGCGCCAGGGGTGGTGTGGTGGCTCCCGGCACCCCCTCGGCCTCTCCTTCCGCCTCTAAGTTGCCCTCGGGACGAAAACCCTAAGTACCCGATCAAAAATCCACGAAAGAGTATGTAGTCGCCGTTGTCTCTGTCCCTAGATCGGGAGGGATCTGAAGCTCTTCCCGGCACCCTGTCGGAAAGGGGAATTCACCCTGGAGGCCTTCTTCATCACCATGCAAGCCTCCGGTGTGATGCGTGAGTAGTTCATCCTTGGACTACGGATCCATGTAGTAGCTAGATGGATGGTTTCTCCTCCTTTGTGCTTTCATGTTTAGATCTTGTGAGCTCCGTTCATGATCAAGATCATCTATTTGTAATTCATACATGTTGTGTTTGCAAGGATCCGATGGATATTGAGATGCTATTTCAGATTGATTATTGATTCTATCATGTCTTTGTTATTTGAGATCTTGCATGCTTTCCGTTGTTAGTAGCTATCTTGGCCAAGTAGATGCTAGCAACTCCAAGAGTTAGTATTTATGCTCGATAGTGGGTTCATGCCTCTGGTAATCTAGGGAAGTGACAGAAATCTCTAAGGTACTAGATGTGCTGTTGCTACTAGGGACAAAACAACGATCCTTTGTTCATAGAACAATTGTATTGTTTACTTTACATGATTAAGTAAAGCAATAATCATTGCTTGCAACTTAATCTTTGGAGGGGTTCGGATGATAACCTGAAGGTGGATTATTAGTCATAGATGCAGTTGGATGGCGGTCTATGTATTATGTTGTAATGCCCAATCAAGTCTCAAAGGAGTCAAGATGATTAGTATATGCATGTATTGCTTTCTCGGTGTTTGTCAATTGCCCCGCTGTAATTTGTTCACCCAGCATGTTATCTATCTAAGGAGAGCCACCTCTAGTGAACTATGGATCCTGGTCCGTTTACATACAATCTACAATCTTTTACTGCTTTGTGTTTACTTTCTGCAAACTTTTACTTCTTTCCATTCGATACGTTTAATCCTTTGTTTTCCACAAAACACGGTGAGATTTACAACCTCATCGCAAGTTGGGGACAAAGTTTTGTGGTTGTGTTGTGCAGGTCTCCACGTTGCTACTAGCACCGGTAGTGTGCCTTGCCAAAGCTCAGCTAGTAACACATTTGAGGTGTTTCCTTGCTCCTACTGGTTCGATTAAACCTTGGTTTCATAACTGAGGGAAGACTTGCTGCTATATTCATCGTGCCTTCCTCTTGGGGTTCCCAACGAGCTCTAAGTCGAAAGTCGAGCGCATCAGTATTGCTTGGATTTTGGTACATTCTTGAGAAAGCTTACTTTTAGTGATATTTCTCAATTATGGAGCAGATGGAAGATAGTGAAAAACACGATGAGGATTCAAAACCCTGCATCAGAGTGTTGAGAAGCGCAACAGACAATGTTCCTGAACGATTCTCTTCACAAAGGAAAGAATCAATGATAATGATCATTGTGTTTTCCCCACTGGTGTTTTCACTATATGAAGTAGGATTCAAAATGTAACCCATATCTTGTATGGAGACATTTGTGAATCATTTTTCATGATTCTTGGAATATGACATACCTATGAACTACTAAGGAAATAATGGTAAACTAAAATTATGAGAAATCCTAGAAGCTAAATTCACTTGAGATTAGAAAGCAATTCATTGCTGAATCTCGCAAGTAAAAGCGGTTACTTGAATTTTCCGAAATGACTGCAAAGCCATAGTGGAAAAGGGGGTGAATGACAAAAGCACAATTTGGCAAGTACTGAACAAATTCAAATGAATTTGATTCAATTGTGCTGAATGTCTAGAGGATTTAAGGCTAGTAAAAGTACTAGTGTCTCATAGTAAATATCTCATTTTGATATTTGATCAAAGGATTTTGAAATTGTTCAAAATAGTGAGTGGATATGCAATTTGCATGAAATTGAGTGGGAGCTATGAAAGTCTTCCTAAAACAATATGTGAATGACATATTTTTGAGTGGGAGATTATACAGTGATTCTTAAGTGTGTTACGAATAAAAGCGCAAGTACTTATAAATGATGATTTATAAGGTGTAGAAGTTGATAATAAGTATATTATGATATTATGTAGTATTCCTTAAGGGATTCTGAAAAGGGTTTCGGAATAGAAGTTAATTAAGGAACTGGTCCTTAATAACTCAAGTTAGGAATAGTATTAAGTTAAACATCAATGGTTGAAAGAAAGAAAAGGATGATCATAATCCACTATGTTAAGACATAGGTTCTATCTTAGAAAACCATGATGATAACTTAACATAATATTTGGTCCAAGAAGGAACGTTTAAAGGTGATTAAGTTTGAATCACAGAACGTTGAGCTAAGTTTGTCCAAAGTGTCTGATAGAGAACTGTAGAAGTATTTTCCAAGTCCATAAAGGATGACATATCTTAAACATAAAGGGTTATGTTATAAGGGAATATGTTGGAAACTCCTGTAAATGCCAATTAAAGTCAAGTAGGAAGCAAGGTGAACAAAAACATCGAAAGTTGCACAGAGTGCACTAGTGTTTCGATGAATACATTTATAATAATAGATAAGGGTACCATCTAAAGTGTTGTATAATGTTATGGCGGGGCTAGTTCGCTTTTAACGTAGAATGATGTGTCCCAGGGCACAGTGCCCATGAGAAAGCCCTCGAGGTTGATCTAAAGTCACTGTAGGCTCCTGGAATCAGGCCTCGTTCTGCTGCCATAGCAACAATCCATACGCACAGATGTTATCATGTGATGATAGAGTATTAATGTCAATCAAGGTGAAATTAGTAAGTTGCAAAGGATCTGGGACTGTAAAGTACAGAACTAAGACTCAACCTCTTCCATGAGCAAGCATGTTCAGGATACCGGATATATGGTGCCAATGATTAAAGAACAAATGCAGCTAGTGTATTTATACTCTAGTGCAAGTGGGAGACTGTTGGAAATATGCCCTAGAGACAAATAATAGTAAGGACTGTTATCATATTTCATATAGTTTATGATTAAGTTTTATATCATGCTATAACTTTATTGAGTGGAAACATCAATACACGTGTGATATACAAACAACCAGGGGTTCCCAGTGAAACTCTAGTCACTGGTTCATTGGTCAACAGATGATCAAGTTTCCTGCTCATGTGGCATTTATGCCAGTTGGAAATGGAGTCATCTCATTCCGAGAATGAGATGATGAACCAATACCCAACCTAAACACCATGACCCGATCATGTCACGAAGTTCAAGTTACGATGATTATAAATGGATCCTCGTAGACTATTCCTTAGACCGTGAGGCTATATCAATCACTGTCTCCCGAGAGTGCTTAGATAGCATCAAGAGCCACTTGGTAATACAGTGGTTATAAAGGTGTGTTCAGGTACTCGGAGGAAACCGTAGAGGCAATATATGTCAAGAGCAGGATTTGTCCGTCCATGTGACGGGAAGATACTCAAGGGCCCACTTGGAGAGGTTATATCCAATAGTTGTGCAACGTGTGATTTGATCACGGGGATATCACTTGTCGAAACGAGTCAAGTAGCATTGTTCGGTAACGAGATTGAACACGACATGGTGATGTCCTTGATCAGATCTTGGGCAATGTAAGTATCGAGATACACAGGGAATAAGACACGATTGTCCTGGTTCAAATGACGAAAGATCTTCGTGGAATGCACAGGGGTCACATGGCCATCCAGGTCCCTCTGTCGATCATTGGTGCGGGAGTGTCCCGGCCATGTCTGGAGTGTTCCCGAATCGTGGGGTATCACACTTAAGGGCTTGATGATGCTTAGAGAGTGTTTATAGGATTGGTAGAATCACCAAAGAATAGTAGAGAGAAAATCGGAAGGGTTTCGGTAAGTCCGGAGGATGTCCGGAGTGGAGGTGGAAGTGTTCCGTAGCCACGGAGGTTGAATAATATGTGAATGAATGTTAAATATTGATTTAATCATTTATTCACAATTATTTTATAAAGAGAAAAATCATTTTAAATGGTCAAAGGCTTAACGGGCCAATTCATGGAGTGGAGAGGGCCCATTAGGGAAAGGAGAGAGGGAGAAGGGGCCAAGGGGGTGGCCAGCGCCCTAGTGGGCCAGTCCCCCCCCCCCCCCCGCGCGGGGCCCATGGGGGTGGCCGGCGATGCCACCACTCCCCTTCCTCTCCTTTAGTCCCACCACAGGACTTTGAGGGAGGTAGTACCTCCCCTCCCCCTATATATAGTGGGGGTATTTGGCCAAATAAAATACACCAATAATCAATAAAGGTCTTCTCACTTTTGGGAGGACCTCTAATTGATATTTTTCTCTCTCTCCCTCTCTCTCTCATGACCGTGGTCCCAAGTCTGGACTGCATGAACGAGAGACATCTTCATCGCAGAGCGCCGTCGCGCTGCAGGATTCGGATCCGGGAGCTCTACTTCCGCAACTGCTGCTGGATCGGGGAAGCGGGAGTCATCGTCAGGCACCGGACGTGTGTAACTCCCCGCGAGGTGTCGCACTTGAGGCACTTAAGTCGTTGGATCCAAGGGAGCACAAGGACTTCATGATGACCTTGAGGTCGGCTTCGGCTCCTCTACATCAACCACGCTCTCCTGAGTATTGACAACGCTTTTCGGTCTTCAAGGGTAAGTTCATGAAAAGCCCCTCCCGTTAATGTATTACTAATAGATAGGTCCTGGCAGCTTCAGGGGTTCAGGGGCATAGGGTAAAATTTTATTGTTTTCATACGCGGAACCCCTACACACCTTTCTTCTTGGTCTATGGCGCAGAAGCAGTTCTTCCTAGTGATTTGATTCACACTTCTCCTAGAGTGGCCGCGTATATTGAAGAGGATGCCGATATTTATCAACAAAATGATCTCGACTTAGTCGAAGAAGTTCGCATTGTTACTGAGATGAGATCAACAGCCTATCAGCAGAAGTTATGCAAGTATCATAGCCAGAGAGTCAGAAACCGGTCTTTCAATAAAGGCGATTTGGTTCTCCGGCTTGTACAACAAGGAAAGAATAAACTTTCCCCAATATGGGAAGGGCCATTTTTAGTTAGTCGAGTAATGCACAATGGTTCTTACTATCTAACTGATATGCAGCCAGTCAAAGAAAGACCTGCTACTAAGAAAAGAAAGAGAGTTGGAGGCAGTATAGACTCGGATGAATTAGACAGACCATGGAATATTGCTCAGCTACGTCCCTTTTATTCTTAGTTTATTTTTTCTTTGTAATCATATATGTGTACATGTTCAATGAGAAATAAAGTGTTGGTTGCCTCAAAAAAATTCTGAGAAGTTTTTACCATCTTATTTCCGAATGATCATGTCACAGTCGAAAATCCCAGAATACTTGAAAGTACTTTATGCTCACGATTGTTCTGGTTTAGATTTTCGATTCTAAAATTGCTACCTTCGGGTATAAATCTAAATTTTCTAGTCTATACTTTGGTTATTTGTCTGATTGCTGGATGCGGGCATTTTCCGAGTAGTGAATTGTTGGTACTGGAGGCCGGCTTTGTTTCCGAGCTTAAACTGGTTTAGCAATTGAGCTCCATTGCTCGGCAAAGTTTCCGTGCTAAAAGTTAGCCGGCTCACAAAAGGGACGAGGCAGAAAGCCAGATAAACGATAAGTATAGATGAAAAACATAAGTGCTTACAAAAATATTTCAGGCACGAAAAATTATAGAGCCAAAAGTGCTAAATAGATATATTTACACTTAGCACTAGCAAAAAGTATCATACTACTTATTTACAACCCAGATTGTTTTCAGAATAACACAATGTTTGTTCTGATGCTCTACGATGCAGAGGAAGAAGGAGCTGCTAGCTCGCTAGAAACATTAGCCCCGCCTTGATATCTTTCCAAGACGTTCAAATTCGAGATGGTTTGTTCGTCGTCGAAATCTTCTCCGGTTTCTTCGGCGGGCGGAGGCGGCGTCTCTACGTGAGTGAAGAAGCGAGTATCATAGTTGTTCAAGTCAGCCACGTGACACCCGTATCTAGCACAGGAGTCCATGATGGCTTTGATGTCCTGCTTCTGGCGGTCTTCATCCACAGTAGAATACCCTCTGGTCACTTGCCAGATCTCCATGCTTCCATGGTGGCTCATGACCATGGTGAGAGCGTTCTGTGCTGCGGTTCGCGCGTAGGACATGTTCCAGTCCTGAATGAGCTGGGGCATCTCCTTGGCCTTATCTCGCACTTCAAAGCCGGACATGCTATGCATGTCCGGAACTTTGAGAACTTCGCCAATATCCTCGATGGATTGGCCGAAGTCATGCAGCAATCACCGACTTGAGTAAGACGGCTGGTGCGAGATTCGGCAGATGCTGAATCCAGTAAGTTCAGAGGACCTGCGCATACAATGCAAAGGGGTTAAAAAATAAATCCGGACTCCAAAGAGTCTGAAGATGCAGATAAGTCAGAAAGAGGGAAACATAGCAAAGATGACATCGTCGACTTTGGTCTTCTCCTCCCGAAGACTCTGGAGTTTAGCCCGGAGTGCCTCGGCAATGTCCCTCTCTCTGAACAAGTCATTATTGAGATCCAAGATTTTCTTATCCCGGAGCGCAATCTTGCGATCACGCTCGTCGGTAGCCATGGAGGAGGACTCGAGAACTTGAGCAATGCTCTTCTCACGATCCGCCTTAAGCTTATTCAGCTCTTAGCGGAGGTCCTTGTTTTCCACCTCCAGGGTTTTAAGATTCTCGGCCTCTTCAATCATAGCACATGATTGCTTTACCAGTGTTGGAAATCAAAAGAACAAAAGTTGAACAAAAATTCGACTATGAAATACAAGACAAGGTTTGAGTTCTGGAATGTTTACCTTCAGCCTCATCCATGGAAACTTTCAATTGAGCATTTTCAAGTTGGAGAGCTTTGATTTCTTTTCGCTTGTTACAAATATTCTTCAATAAATCCTGGTTATAGGAATTTACTTTCTATAAGTTAGAATACCCAGAGTCAGAAGTCTACTAAAGATTGGGCTAATATTTTTACTAATATCAGCACGAGCCTTGGGGGCTACACTAGTTCATTCTTTGGCATCCTAAGGAAGCATAAATCCGGATTTTTCTGTCTAGCTTCATGCTTGGGGGCTAGAGGATATGATATGAAATAAGGAAAAACGTGAGTTGGAATTCCGACTTACATATTGTTCATGAGTGAGTTTGTTCAAGATCGCATTCACTTCGGTGGTAGCCCTCTCGGCGAGGGTTAGGGGGACCACTGGCGCAGTTGGAAGCTCGCCGGTCCTCAGCTTCTCGTCGCAAAGACGGACTTGTTAAAGAAGATCAGAGTGCTTGATGTCCTCTTCTTCTTGTGCTTCTTCTTCGGTAGAGATAGTACGGCTTTCCAGGCATTGCCGGGCTAGCCGCTGGATTTCCTCCGCAGACTTCCGAGATAAGCCAAATTTGGCAAGTCTCGGATTGCTCAGGATATTGTTGGCGAAGACCTCTGCCGAGGGATAATTACCCGAAGAGGGTTCACCCTTATCAAAACCTGAGTCACCCATGGTGACGTCAGTCTGTGATCCGAGGATCATTGGCTCTGCCGATTGAGCCGGATCTTCTGCAACGATCAGAGATGGAGTAATCTCCGACGCTGCAGAAGGCTAAGGGGCAGGAGTCGGAGGAGCTACGACAGGAGAAGCCAAGTTCAGCTTCGACTTGCGTAGAGGCTTCAAGACTACCCCTTTCCCTTTGCCCTTGGTGAGCTGTTTCGCTCTGAGAAGGTAATAGAACAGAAAACATTACATCTCGGAAAGAATTAAGATCTATAGTACAAAGACCTTGTGAGGAAAGATTTCCTCTTCACAACGGACACTTCCTTTGTGCCAATGGACACTATCGGAGCTTGCGCTTCCAAGGAATAACATCCGGCAGTGGAACCAACTCTCCCTCATCCTGAGAAAACTCAGGAGGATATCCCTCAACCAGAGCAAGCTCCGACTCGGGGAGGTCAGCAAGCTGAAAAGGAGAGATATCTCAGTATTGCAAAATAATATAAAGATGGGCACACAATACAAGTTGTTGCTGGAAGCTTACCGACACTATGGGATTTTCCGACGTATGCATGTCCAAAGACAGCTCCGGAATCTTCCTCTCAATCCTCTCCCTAATCAGCCATTTGATTTGGCATACATAATATTTTGCCGAGTAGGCCTTGGAGCTGATTCGGAGGGAATCCTTCTTCGACAACATGATGGAGTGCATCAGTCGATCTCCATGATGTTGAAGAGGTTAGATCCAGCGTGCCACCCAGTAGTGAACTAAATCAGACCCTCTCAGGCCCTTGTGCTTCATCAAATACTCAATAAGCCTCTTGGCAAGAAGCAGATCATCACTAAGAGCCGGCGCATCTGTGTCCTAGGACTCTTGGGGCATGGAGGCACCGTTGATGATAGCCGGCAAAGAAGTAGCTTTGCCGGGAGCGGGAATATCCTTATGATAGAAAAAAGTGGACATCCATTGCTTGATCGACTCACTAGCCATAATCCGAGGATAGACGCGCTCTCGCCAAACCGAAAAACTAATAGTACTGGTAATATAAGGATTACCGGCAGTGGTGGAATTTCTCCGGACATGGAAGTAATACTAGAAAAGAATGAGGCTCGGCCTAATGCCGAGATACCCCTCGCACAAAGATGCGTACACGCTCATCTCTAAGATGGAGTTCGGGGGGAGATGATGGAGTTGAACTCCGTAATGATCTATAACCTCAGAGAAGAAATCTGAGGGAGGAAAGCTCAAAGCTGTCGAGGTAAGTGCCGAAGTGAACCCGCTCGCCATTGCGAGGGCTGGGGATGGTTTCACCGAAGCCGCTCCACCAATCGCCGGCACAGAGGAGCCCTTCTTCTTCCATGACACGGAGCTTCTCGTCATCGAGAACGCACGAGATCCATACCCCGCGATTGCTCTCCTTCTCCGCCGCCGCTTCCATTGCTGTCGTCGCCACCGTACCGGAGGATGATGTTGAAGCCATTTTCCGTGGGCGCCGGTGACCTTGGATGGGCGGCGCTAGAAGTTTTTTGGGAGAAGAGGAGCTCTAGGTTCGTGGGGAGGCGTAGGGGAGAAGGAAACGACACTAGTGTTGGTGAAGAAGATGGGGAAAGAGATCCTCACCACTTATATCCTCCAACCGCGTCAAGATTCATGTAAACGCTGCAGTGAACGTGCCACGCATCGTGGAAGGAGCTGGGAAACCCCCACGTGATGATTACGTCGCCTCGATCTCCACGCACGCATTGAAACAGCGCCTCAGTTCCACGAAAGATGGACCCACCAACGGTCATGCTGACAGGAAATGTCTGGCAGTGACGTGACTTGACCATGACTAGTGTCAGGTTACGTCAGAGACCAAGTTCCGGCTTAGTTTGAATTTCAAGCTGGAAACCCGAATAACATATTCATAGGTCCGGCTCATTTGAGACTCGAATCTACTCCTTTCTTTTTTGAAGTTTTAGGAACCCTTCACGATTCTGCAAGCCAAAGATCAAGCTAGACGATGATGAAATCCCACTTTGGATCATGGAGGCTTCCGGGGGCTGCTGTTGGGGATATACTTTCCGGGTATCCTCACTGTAGCTCACTGACCAGGGTGGCCCACTTCGGGTTAGAGCTTTTCTTCATGGGCGGCCTAGTGAGGGAGAAGAGACGGAGTCCCATCCAGCTACGGGAAGGCCCAAAAGACTTATCGACATAGGCCCATAGTGTTACTTGTAGTCCAAGATGTACTCTGTAACCGACTCTTAGTCGTAGCCGGATAGGTCTCTCCTATAAACCCTAGGCCGGATATCTATATAAGCCGTCCTAGGGAGAGCCTTCAGGGCACCCTCACAATAGTCTACAATCTCAACTCACACAGGCGAAAACCTTGTAAGCCATATTCCGGCTCTGCCTTATTACTAGATTGCTAGAAGGAGTAGGATCCGTCCAAAGCCGGCGGATTCGAACCTGGGTAACCTTGTGTGCTCACCGTCTCGGAACACCGTACATATCAGACCCCTCTCTTACACATGCCTCGAGGACCCTCTCATGGCGTACTTGTCATCAATCCGACAACAAATCCCAATCCCGCGAACTGTCAATCCCAATCCCATGGCCGAGGTTTGCCGGTATCAGGCGCGTGAGGTGGTTGGAGTTGAGGAACATGGCGTCAAGCGGGCGGTCGAAGAGGGCCGGCTGGTTACTCGAAGAGGACTGCCGACAACAGAGAGAGACATGGTGACGGGCCCCCGGGGCTTGGCCAGGGAAGACACCGACAGGGAAGGTCATGGAGGAGCCTGGTCGGCGCACGGGGAGGCGGGCTCACAGAGGCAGGGGCTCGCACGGGGTAGATAGCAGTGACCGGAGCACCTGGGAGGGTAGAGGCGTGAGCCATGGAGATGAGGCAGAGGTGGGTCGGTTGCGGCAGGCTGGAGGCAGGTCGGGGACAAGCGTGCGGCCACGCACCAGCGACGGGAGTGCTCGACCTCGGGGGTGCATGGCGCGGCGGGGCTGAGGCCGGCTGACAGTGCCAGGGACCTTGCGGGGCGGAGGCAGGGCGGCCGATGCGCGGTGCTGCTCGACTCGTAGAGCCTGGAGGCGGCGCCAGGATGGGATGAGGGCGAACGGGACGAGCGGGTGGTGGGTCGGGTCGGGAAGGAGGTGGGTCGGGAGAAGAAGGTGGTGGATCGGGAGGGTAGTGCCCCTTATAGGGTCGACCGGTGCTCAAAATAATATTCGGAGCACCGGTTTCCGAATAGTGTAACCTATATATATATAGTGGGATGCCTAGGGTGGTAGTTGTGCACCCTGTTCAACCATTGGATTAATCTATAGGGCATTTTTACCCTTGATACATTGCAAATGTATCTATAATTTTTTATGTTCCATGCTTGGTTTTATCTACTTTCTTATGTTTTGTTCCAACTTTGGAGTACTTTTCATATGATTTCTTGGACTAACCTATTAACAAGATGCCACAGTGCCAGTTGCCTGTTTTCTGCTGTTTTTGGTTCCAGGAAGTCGGGAAATGAATATTCTTAGAATTGGACGGGACAAATGCCACAGTTACTATTTTCCCGGAAGACTCACGGAGCCAGAAGGAGAGTCGGAGAGGGGCCACAGGGTGGCCACCCCCCCCTTGGCGCGGGTAACCCTAGGCCACGCCAGAACATGGTGTGGCCCCCCTGGCCGGCCACTGACCTTGCCTCCTTCGCCTATATATTCCTCCTGAGGCAAAAACCCTAGATAGTCAATCAGAAATCCACGAAAAGTTCCGTAGCGCCGCCGCCACCGAAGGGGAGATTCCGGGGACAAAAAGTCTCTGTTCTAGCACCCTGCCGGGACGGGGAAGTGCCCCCGGAGCCATCTCCATCGATCTCGACCACCATCTCCATCACCATTGCTGATTCCCATGATGAGGAGGGAGTAGTTCTCTCTCGAGGCTAAGGGTTCTACCGGTAGCTATGTGTTCATCTCTCTCTCTATGCATGATCTTATTGAGATCATGAGCTTGTAATCTATAGATCTACCATGCTACTCAAGTGCTTTAATAGATCTCTGCTCTCCCCATGTGTGTGAAGTTGACAGTGTGCACACCATGGTGGCACTTAGGCTAGAGATTTCAAATACTTGTTATGAGTTATATTTGGAGTTGGATCTCTCTATAAAATTGTGGTGTTTGTTGGAACCATCTAGTACTCAAGGAGACAGTGTGGGGTTATCTAGATGGGAAAGGCTTACTTTGAGGTGTGTTTTTATAGCCCTACCATGGATTAGAGTGTCCAACCGGAGAGTAGTTCAGCGTAGTTTCATAGAGAGAAGATATTTATATGAGAGTGTTCACTAGTGAAATTATGATCCCTAGGCCTTGTTTCTAAGCACTGAAACACCGTTTGCTATTATATCTATTACGTGTTTGCTTGCTTCCTTCTTTATTTCAGTTTTACTTTAGTCTTTTCCACGCCATCAAGTTATTTTCTATCACCATTACCACTTATAATTATCCGTACCACTTGTATTTCACTATCTCTTCGTTGAACTAGTGCACCTATACACCTGACAAGTATATTGGGTGTGTTGGGGACACAAGAGACTTCTTGAATCTTGATTGCAGGGTTGCTTGAGAGGGGATACCTTTGACCACTTCCTCCCTGAGTTCGATAAACCTTGGGTGATCCACTTAAGGGAAAACTTGCTACTGTTCTACAAACCTCTGCACTTAGAGGCCCAACAACTGTCTACAAGAATAGAAGTGCGTAGACATCAAGCTATTTTCTGGCGCCGTTGCCGGGGAGGTAAGGTAAAAGGTATTCACACCGGAGGATTAAAGAATAAGAACCTCCCACGGCAAACGCCTATTTTCTAGCGCCGTTGCCGGGGAGGTAAGGTAAAAGGTACTCACATCCTCCGGTGTGAGTGCTCGAAGTTATTTCCTTTAGATTTTGCAATTTTGTCATTTTGTTTCTTGTTTTCACTAGTTAGGCTTAATGGAAAAAAACAAAGAGCTTTATAGTATTTATCTTGAGTTAGGACATGAAGTGTTTGAAGAGAAAATTAAAAAACCTATGGAACTTTATTTGCGTGCTAATAGCAATGTTATTAGTATGAATTCTTTGAACACCATTATTGCTAATGCTATGGAAAAGTCTAAGCTTGGGGAAGTTAGTTTTGATGAGCATGATATTTTTAGTCCCCCAAGCATGGAGGAGAAAATTTACTTTGATGATACTATAGCTCCAATATATGATGATTACAATGATGAATATGATATTTCTAGTCCACCTACTATTGAGGAGAAAATTAATGATTACAATATGCCTCCTATATTTGATGATTATGGTGATGAGAATAATAATGATAGCTATTTTGTCGAATTTGCTCCCACTATAATTAATAAGAATGATTATGTTTATGTGGGGAGTATTAATTATTTTATGCATGTGGCTCATGATAAGAATGTTTCTTATGATAGTTATATTGTTACTTTTATTCATGATGCTACTGAAAGTTATTATGAGAGAGGGAAACATGGTTTTATGCATCTCAATAATATTAAGTTTCCCCTCTTTATGTTGAAAGTCTTGAAGTTGCACTTGTTTTGCTTTACTATGCTTGTTGCTTTGTGATTTCATGACTTGTTTCTTTACAAGATTCCTATGCATAGGAAGTGGGTTAGACTTAAATGTGCTTTGAATTTTCTTCTTGATGCTCTCTTTTACTCTAATTTCATATATCTTATGTGAGCATCTTCTCAAACTATCATGCCTAACTTAAAGGCGTTAAAGAAAAGTACTTATTGAGAGATAACCCAAAAGTTTTAGATGAGTCTTGGAAGTTATTACTTCAGTAATAACCGCTCCTTATCCTTTTTATTTTCTTTTTGTACCAAAGTAACCTCTAATGAGAGAGAAGTAATGATTTGAAAAGTTGCTGTCCCAAAAAGATTTTTGTGCTTCACCGTAAAAATTCGTGTAAAATCTCTGTACATCCTTTTGAGGTGTGAATTTTTGTGCTTCTGCCCCAGGTTGTTATCTAAATTTCGTTAGTTCAACACTTTTCGATTTGACTAACAAAAGGTCTTCGAAAAAATTCGTATTTACCTATGGGTCTGTTTTGACAGATTTCTGCCATTATTTGCATTTGCTTCTTGTTGGTTCCTTTTTGAGTTCTTTTGGGGAATTGAGCTTTTTGAGGGGAGTGCTACAGTAGCTAGTGTTTTAATGGAAGTTTTATTGGTATTATAACTGAACCTAAAGACCTATTATCTTGAGTGTACTAATGTTGCTAATAAAGATTGTGTGAAGTTTTGTATGAAGGAAAAATTTCAGGTGTATGGAAGGAATGAGTAATGAGATGAAGAATAGACTAAAGCTCAATATTGGGGATGCCACGTGTGTAACCCCAAGAAATATACAAGAAGTACAAGCGTCAAAGCTTGGGGATGCCCAAGGCATCCCCCTCTTCATCAATAAAAATCCCAGGTTTCTTCCAAATGCTTCATTTTTATTGTTTCATGCACAGTTGTGTTGTTCTTGGAGCGTCTTCTTTTTCGTTTTTGTTTTGGTTTTCATGTGCTTTGTTTGCTTAGTTTGCTGAATAAATTGGTTGTACCCCCTCTTTCTTGCATTGGTTTTCAAATAGTTTTGTTTAGATTGGAAAAGAGTAGGAAAGTTCATGCTTAAGTGGTAAAAGGAGCTTGTTTTTGACTGTGGCCTATGCTTTGTCATGCCATGCTTGATATTGTTTTGGCCTTATGCTTAGTATTCTTTGCTGTAGCATGACTTGTTATAAACAATTGAGATTGCTTAATGTGCCTTGAAAGAATCATGCGTTGTTTTAGCATATTAAAGCATAGCATAGTGGTATTCTCCTTTGATGCTTTATTTGGGTTGACTTGGTGCATGCTCACACCATGTTATGACTATCCCAAGTCACCATAAGGCTTTATGATCCTTTAGTTTTCAACTTGTAGTATCACTTTATGCTTTGATCAATGATGTTTTGTCGCTCTGCATGATTATGGCCATTATTGCTCTCTTAGTTTGTCGCTCCCGGTCTTTTGCTAGCCTCCGCAACCAAGTATGACTTCCACTCATGCATCCAACTCCTTAAACCAAGTTATTGCAAAGAGTCCACCATACGTACCTACTAGCTTATGCTATTCCAAGTATATTCATGCTCTTGTTTACCTTCCAAATTAAACTTGTTATGAGAAAACTAGTGATTAAAGCTCCCACGAACTTGATGGCACACTTTACTTTTCATGATCTTAATAAACTTGAACCATTGTGTCGTCTATGTTGTATATGCTTGCACTTATTTGTTGGGGATTAGCAGAACCATGCTGTCATGGGGAACGCTTTCAACATTGCACTGGTACTTTATACCTAGTTGATATCATGCTCTTTTGTCTATGGATGTCGTCGGTGTGAAATGAAAGGGGAGCTTGTAAGTCCATAGAGTTATGTATATGTGTTAGAGAAATGCCTGGGCCGCTGGTCTAATCCATGCTGACATGATGGAAACCTGCAGTGTAACCATAATGAGCTGTCTATGAAGCATTCTTCTTATAAAAAGAGTCAGATATTGAAAAAAAGAGAAAAAGAAAAAAAAAGATTATGAAAAGAGGAAAGAGAGAAAAAGCACCATATTCCCATGGTAAATAAGAAGATTGCTGAGATGCTCGTTTTCTGCTTGCCTTGTCATTTTGATATGGGGATTCTTTCGTATCATCGGGCAAGGGGTACCCCGTTGGCGGTTCTCTATGATACACATGTACTTACAATGACAAGAACTTACCGGTGACTAAACTTGAGTAGCATGAGGAGCGGCCCTCGTATTCAAGGGACATGAGATTTCCAACTTATACTTCGTCAAGCATATACACCATAGTTTGTTCACTTTAACCTAAATCACTTCAAGATAATTATGATAGGGGCAATGAGAGCTAAAATCTATTAAGTACCACAATTTTTGGAAGCTCTTTATGAGACTTGAATCCCTACTTCCTACTATGAAGGCCTTTCTTCCACTTATATATTGAGTCTCCACCTTCTATATTTATGCACCTACTTTGAGAGCATAGTGTCCATTCTTAGTTCTATGTGCATTGTCCCAAGACTTGTTGATTGATGCATAGCTTTGATATTGCTTGTTTTAAACTATTTGTATCTAGTCACTCTTATGAACTTTGAAGGTGTCCTATGCATTTATGTTTGCTACTCTATGAGGGACAAGCTGAATACTATTATGCTACGTTTTCTGTATGTGAAACAAACAAACGTCTTGCAAAGCATTATTATTCATGAATCTTTTGTTTGTGCCTTTTCATGTTGTAACATAGTTTCTTTGCCTTATTGCTAGAACTTTGTCTTTCATGTTTTGATTGAAGTACTATGATCCCAGCTTTGAATGTTTTACAAATACTTTGATCAAAGTTTATGATGGTGCAAGTCACCTCAAAAATTATTCTTCCTTTTTATCACTTACCTACTCGAGGACGAGCAGGAGTTAAGCTTGGGGATGTTGATACATTGCAAATGTATCTATAATTTTTGATGTTCCATGCTTGGTTTTATCAACTTTCTTGTGTTTTGTTCCAACTTTGGAGTACTTTTCATATGATTTCTTGGACTAACCTATTAACAAGATGCCACAGTGCTGTTACTGTTTTACGCTGTTTTGGTTCAGAATTCAGAAAATGAATATTCTCGGAATTGGACAGGACAAAAACCAAAGTTACTATTTTTCCGGAAGACTCACGGAGCCAGAAGGAGAGTCGGAGAGGGGCCACAGGGTGGCCACCCCCCCCTTGGCACAGATAACCCTAGGCCGCGCCAGGGCATGGTGTGGACCCCCTGGCCGGCCACCGACCTTGCCTCGTGAGCCTATATATTCCTCCCGAGGCAAAAACCCTAGATAGTCAATTAGAAATCCATGAAAAGTTCTGCAGGGCCGCCGCCACCGAAGGGGAGATTCGAGGGACAGAAAGTCTCTGTTCCGGCACCCTGCCGGGACAGGGAAGTGCCCCCGGAGCCATCTCCATCGATCTCCACCACCATCTCCATCACCATTGCTGATTCCCATGATGAGGAGGGAGTAGTTCACTTTCGAGGCTAAGGGTTCTACCGGTAGCTATGTGTTCATCTCTCTCTCTATGCATGATCTTATTGAGATACTGAGCTTGTAATTTATAGATCTACCTTACTACTCAACTGCTTTAATAGATCTCTGCTCTCCCCATGTGTGTGAAGTTGACAGTGTGCACACCATGGTGGCACTTAGGCTAGAGATTTCAAATACTTGTTATGAGTTATATTTGGAATTGGATCTCTCTATGAAATTGTGGTGTTTGTTGGAACCATCTAGTACTCAAGGTGACAGTGTGGGGTTATCTAGATGTGAAAGGCTTACTTTGAGGTGTGCTGTTATAGCCCTACCATCGATTAGAGTGTCCAACCGGAGAGTAGTTCAGCGTACTATCATAGAGAGAAGATATTTATATGAGAGTGTTCACTAGTGAAAGTATGATCCCTAGGCCTTGTTTCTAAGCACTGAAACACTGTTTGCTATTATATCTATTACATGTTTTCTTGCTTCCTTATTTATTTCAGTTTTACTTTAGTCTTTTCCACGCTATCAAGTTATTTTCTATCACCATTATCACTTATAATTATCCATACCACTTGTATTTCACTATCTCTTCGCTGAACTAGTGCACCTATACACCTGGCAAGTGTATTGGGTGTGTTGGAGACACAAGAGACTTCTTGTATCTTGATTGTAGGGTTGCTTGAGAGGGGATACCTTTGACCACTTCTTCCCTGAGTTCGGTAAACCTTGGGTGATCCATTTAAGGGAAAGCTTGCTGCTGTTCTACAAACCTCTGCACTTGGAGGCCCAACAACTGTCTATAAGAATATAGAAGTGCGTAGACAGTAACCCTCCATATAAACTGACGGTGTTAACGTGACCCAATGTCTTTTTCTCACCCCGCTTTCCCCACCCTGTCCAGCCACATCTCCCAGAGCTTTCCAAATCGATTTCCTCAATCTGCCAGCAGGAGTAGACATGGCGGCCTGCTCCAAGCAGGGTGTAGGCATAAAGAGGAGGGCGCACGTCGGTGTAACCCATCTCCCGGTCATGGTCGCCTTGGACAGGATCTCCGTTCCCATTCGCCGGGTCGGGCACGACCGGACGCGGACATGGTCATCGTGGATGGGCTCTCTATTCCTGCCACCGGGATAGGCTTGGACAGACGTGGTGGCACGTCGTGGTCTCCGTGGATGGCTCTCCGTTCTCCGTCACCGGGCTAGGCGAGGCCAGACACGGTGGCCTCGTTCGTGGCCGCTGTGGACGGGCTCTCCATTCCCCGTCGTCGGACCAGGCGAGGCCGAACGCGGTGGCCTCGGTCCAGGTCAGGCCGAAGCTGAACACGATGGCCCGGTCCAGGAAGGGTCTGTTGTCGGCAGGCACTGCCGCCCCTTCCAATCACGCAGCACGCTGGCGTGCGCGGCAGGACACCAAGCAGCGGAGGGTGCCGTACCTGCTTCTCCCCTACCGGAATCTCACCAGCGTCCGCCGCACGAACCGAGCCACGGCCTATCAAGAGCACGTCGCAATATCCTCGAGCCGGAAGTCTCGGTCTACCTGGCGGGCATGGGGGCTGCCCGTGCTCCCCTGTTGTTGGTTTGTGGCTGATAGGAAAAATCAGTGCTTCAATTTCTGCTGCGTTGATGAATCTATGATTTGCGTTTCATAGAGGCTATTTTTTCTCTTCCCTTTGTGATGCATTCCCTTTTTTTCTGCTCTGCACTTGCATTTTTTTCTAATATTACTCTGCTAGACTGTAGGGTTGTTGTGTGATTAAGCACATAGATTTGAGTTGGATTTGCTTACTGGTTCCATCAGATAGATTAGTTCTATTTAGTTTTGACGAGTCTCAGTCCGTAGATTTATAAGCTAGCTTGATGGATGCCAGTATTTGGATATTAATGTGCGGATTCCATGGCGTCCACACTGAAGCTAATGCGATTTCATTTTTTTCATGTTCTGTCTATCTCTCGTACGTGTGATTTGACCTTTTCTTCTGGGGTCAAAGATTTATCCATGATTTTTCCCCATCCCACAATAATCTTGATTTCATCCTCCCGCGCTGCCCATCAATCGATTGGGAGCTGTAATCAAGGCTCTGTATAGACCGGTGGAGATGTGAGACACAAATCCATGATGTTTCAGTTGGAATAAGAATCAAAGTCTTTTTCTATTTGGCAAGCTATAATTCACTGATGTATTGCCGTTTTCTACATAAAAAGGTGGGATCAATCTTCGATTCAGCATATTTTGGCAACTCTTTGGATGATTTGGAAAGCTTCCAATGATTTGCTTTTTAACAATAAAACCTGGTCTGTTTCCCAAGTTCATTGTGCTGCACAGGCTCTCCTTCTTGTAGGCAAATCTGAGGAACAATTATTATCTGACAGTCATATGCATTCTCCCACTGTTATGACAAAAACAAATACTTTGGAGAAACAATTTTCTTTGCCTACAGGTGTTGTTGCGTTGTTTGATGTCACTTACAACTCTGCAATAGACACAAATGTCTCAGGCCTGGAAGTTTACTTGTTTGATCCAGCAAGGAAGGTCAAGCTCTTTGTTAGTGTTGTTTCGGAAACTGTCTCTTTTGTCCTGCAGGCTAAAGCTCGGGCTCTTCAACTTGCTGTCCGAGTTGTGTAAATAAAGCTTACCAGATTTCACATCGGCCAAAAAAACTGGCTAGGGTTTACTACCGGATTTCAGTCGGCCTTCATTTTCTTAGACACTAGGGACGCGTACAGCTAGCAGCATGGCGGGCCCATCTCCTTTTCTCAGGGGCTTATCGTGAAGTGGGCTTTAGATGGCAGTTTAGATAGAGAAAATCCAACGGCTGCCGTGGTATGCACCCCAGACAGCAAATCCGCGTCGATATATATATATATATATATATATATATATATATATATATATATATATATATATGAAAAATACTTCTTACTCTCGGGTGTAACTACACCCACCTCTCATATACTATCTTACGGAAGTATTTGTAATACTTTATCTATTTAAGTATGTTCATATACTATATCTAAGATACTTACAAGCAAATTAGGTGAAAAAATTGTAAGTGCACCCATAGTTTGAACTATATATGTAAAATACCGTCATATTTATACGTACAAAAGGAGTATGTGAATAAAAATTACAATACTACCAAAAAAATAGTATATATACTGCCCAAATATTTTATATATACTTCATACTACGCGTACATACCTTCCGGTAAGGTAGATACTGCATATATAGTGTGAAACACGTGTGGGTGTAGTTATATATATAGGACACCATGGTGTCCGGGCACCATACTTGTATTTTGTACATACTCAGGGTGTACGTACCTAAGATTTAAATACCTAAAATATACCTATCCAAGTTATATATACCTAAAGTATCACATACCTAAGTTACATATATATACACGTATGCTGCGTACGTACACCTTAAGTATATAATATGTTAGGTATATATAACTTAGGTATGCATATCTTAGGTATCTGATACGTAGGTATGTATAACTTAAGTATGTATACCCTCAGGTATGTGTGGTTTATAGCGAAAATACGCGTATCACATATGGTGTCTGGGCACCAAGGTACACCAGTTATTTTATATATATATATAGCTCTACTATTTAAGAACCGGTTCCTGAATAACTATTAAGAAACTTCTTGCTGTCTTTTACGTGAACACTATGAACCCTTTGTTAACTTTCAGACGAATACGAGTTAACTTCGTTTTTTTTTAAAATTAACTTTCAGTCTATAGCATTATTTGCAGTTTTTAAACCACTTATCAAAATGATACTTGCGATATACCATTGAAAAGGTATAAAAATTTCGCATGTTTTCTGTAAATAAAGCTTTTCCAAATTCGTTATAATTTTAAAATAATTTCAAATATAGTAAACAGTATTTTCGCGAAATTCTCTGTCACTATACTGTATTTTGGACGTAATTTTCAAATCTCTCATCGAAATGATGCATGTGATATATACCGTTGAAATGGTATAAAAATTTTGCAACTTTTTTATTTATAATATTTGTCCAAATTTCTTATGGTTTTTAGTTAATTTTGAATATATCAAACTTTATTTTCGCGGACTTTTCGTATTTCGTATAGTATTTTGTATCTTATTTTCAAACTGTTTGTCCGATTAAAACGTGTGATATACCGTTAGAAAACTGTGAACATTACGCAACTTTTTCAGTTAAAAAGTTTTTCCAAATTTTTTATGATTTTTAATTAATTTTAAATTTATTAAAACTAGAGATGCTCGTCTATGCTCAATTGTTTGAAATTGATATGTTCTCGATGTTCGGGTTGAACAGGGCGACAAGTTAGAGTGAAATTAGGTTCATATTTTACTTTAATTACTCGAGGAGGGGTCAGTTTGGGCAATCGAAGTACGTAGAAATCATTTTATTACGTAGGCGTAAAAAAAGAGTAAGTAAACTATTTTCAACATGCATGCTAACTTTCAGATACATGTTAGTTAACTTCTTGTCACGATATAAATCGTCTATGCTACGTGCGGTCTTTTGGTCATAGTTTTCCGTAAACACGAGTTAACTTTCGTTTATTTCCATGTTAACTTTCGCTCAGGGGCGGGGGTGGTGAGGTTTCTCTGATTGTTAACTTCTATTTATCCACGAACACGAGTTAACTTTAATTTTTTTCCATGTTAACTTTCGTTTAATCTTTTTTAAGTGAAATTCCACGGTTTTAATAACAAGTTAACTTTCCATTGTATCAAAGGAAGTTAACTATTAAAAACCCCTCTTAATCTCTCTGGGTGTGCATGTTAACTTCTGACTAATGCATTTCTTAACTAAATAGGAGCCTTTTTTGAATTTCAGGGTACAAACTAAGTGAACTTAGGGATTCTATGGACGTAAATCCTATCGTTTCGAATGTCAACTTCCTTTTTTAAGAGCTAACTTATGCGGTTTTCAGTCGGATTAACTTCTAACTTTAAGAAAGTTAACTCATATAGTCTTTATTAAATTTAGCTTTCATATGGTTGATAAGACCGAACTGCCATGCTTTTCTGAAAGTCAACTTTCATTTTTAAGAAAATTAACTTTCACGTTTAAGTATGTTAACTTCTGCCTGATGCAGGCGGCATGCATCAGGGAGGTGTTTGCACCTAGGGTGGGGGAAGCTGGCGGCATCCCTGTCGGGGCAGGGGTTGCCGGTGACAGCCGCACGCGGAGGCGGATTAGAAATTGGTGGTGCCTTCGGAGAAGTTAGGATAGGCCGTGGCGCTCCGACGGAGGAGCTAGACCGGGGCCAAGCCATGTCGCACGCCTAGAGGTAGGTGGAGGGTGGGGTGACAGCGTGCTGGAGGAGGGAGGAGGTCTTGAGGAGGCTGAGGCGGTGGCTCATGATCGTCTGAAGAAGGAAGGGGGATGCGCGGTGGCCTGCCAAGGTGCCCATGATGAATGATGCGGTGGAACATGAAGAAGGTGTGGGAGGGCGGTGTGGTGGCCGCCGGCACCTGCAGAAGGTGTGGAGGGAGGGCGTTGGCCTGCCGGCGCGTGCGAAAGGTAGGAGAGGGACGGCAAGGTGGCTAAGTTGGCGGCGGCGGGATTTCGGAAGTGCGCTGGGTGAGTGGGCACGGGTCGAGTGCGGGGTAGGTAGCGGTCATGTGCGGGGGTAGGTGATAGATCGTATGCGGGGTTGGTTAGGTCGGGTTGGTAAGAGTGGGTTGCTAGATAGTTATCTAGGAATCTCTTAAGGGGTGTTTCTGAATAGTCTTATCGTACACATACCTAGGAGTATATGTAGCCAATTTCATATACCTAAGATGTACATACCTAAGATACACGTATACAAGGTATATATGCATAAGATATGCATACCTAAGATGTATGTTACGTACTCAAGTTGTATATATACACACGTATGTAGGTTACGTACACCTTAGGTATGCATACCTAAAGGTATATGTAATTCCAATATGCATATCTTAGGTATGCATACCTTAAGTATGTGTAACTTAGTTATCTATACCTTCAAGTATGTACACGTCATGGCAAAAAATACATGTATCACGTATAGTGTCTGGACACCATGGTGTCCCAGTTATTTTACCTATATATATAGATATAAGACAGGACTATTGAAGAACCCCTTTAGAGATTTCTAAATAAGCTTATATAAAAACCCCACGTAACCACCTTCTTCTCCGTCTCTTTACCACCCGCGTTCTTTCAACCCCAACGCCCATGCACCCTACCTACGGCAGGTGTCGGCGGGCCACCACGTCGCCCTCCCCCACCTTCTTCGCGTGTTGGCCAGCCACCGCGCGGAAGTTAGCATGGAAAGAAACGGAAGTTAATTTGTGTTTATGGAGAAATTAATTAAAAATATAAGTAATTTGGAAAAACTTTATAAATAAAAAAGTTGCGCAATATTCACAGTTTTATAACGATATATCATACGTATCAAACGGATAAATGTTTTGAAAATAAGACACAAAATACTGTACGAAAAATGAAAAGTCCGTGAAAATAAAGTTTGATATATTTAAAATTAACTAAAAACCATAAGAAATTTGGAAAAACATTATAAACAAAAGAGTTGTGCAATTTTTATACCATTTCAATGGTATATCACATGCATCATTCTGATGAGCGGTTTAAAAATTACGTCTAAAATATAGTACAATAACAGAGAAATTCGCGAAAACACTGTTTGGTATATTTGAAATTATTTAAAAGATATACCGATTTTGGAAAAACTTTATTTACAAAAAAGATGCGAAATTTCCATACCTTTCCAACGATATATCACATGCATTATTCCGATCAGTGATTCAAAACCTGCAAGCAATATACAATTCGCAAAAACACGAAATATCGGTGCTCAGTCACAAAGTTAACTACCATAGAAAGTGAAAGTTAACTTATACACACAGGAGGAGTTAATAAGTTCGTGGAAAACTACGACCAAAAGATTAACTTGTTTTTGCGGAAAACTACGACTAAAATTTATATCGTGACCTGAAGTTAACTAACACGTATCCAAAAGTTATGATGAATGTTGAAAGCAGTTTATAAACACTGTTTTTTACGGGCAGAAATCCTACGTAATAAGTTCATTTCTACGTACTTCGATTGTCCAAACTGAATCCCTCTTCGAATAATTGAAGTAAATATAAACCTAATTTCACTCTAATTTGCCGTCCTGTCCATCCCGAACATCGAGAACATGTCAATTACAAAACATTTGACCTATAGACGACCATCTCTAGTTTTAATATATGTAAAATTAATTAAAACGGTAAGGAATTTGGAAAAACTTTCTAAATAAAAAGGTTGCACAATATTTATAGTTTTTCAATGGTATATCGCACGTGTCAATCGAACAAACTGTTTGAAAATAAGACACAAAATACTGTACAAAATACGAAAAGTCCGTGAAAATGAAATTTAATATATTCAAAATTAACTAGAAACCATAAGGAAATTGGAAAAATAGTACAAACAAAAGAGTTTTGCAATTTGCATACCGTTTTAACGGTTTATCACATGCATTATTCCGACAAACGGTTTAAAAATTACGTCCAAAATACAATACAGTAACATAAAAGTTTACGAAAACACTGTTTGATATATTTGAAATTATTTAACAAATATACTGTCGTGGTACTGTCACGGCAGATGCCATGGATAGGCTAAATGTGAGGACTAATTGCACTAGGGGAATCCAGAGAGGGATAGTGTGGTGATTCACACACAGAAGCTTTGTATTTGATTCATTTCCAAGATTACAAGTGCTCCTCGAGCTGTATTAGAGAGAGGAGGAAGAAGAAACTCCCTTACTCTCACCGCTAGCTAGCCCTCACGAACCAACTAAAATCTAGCCAATACAGATCAACCCTTTAAAGACCAACCCCTTCTACAGAGGCCCTAGCCCTCCTTATATGGGGGTGGCTAGTTCTCCACTTAGGGCATACGTGGAGGCATATTCCTGGAAATATGCCTCCTCCCAAAATAGTAAGCCGACCGGGTCGTTTTTATCCCACGTCATCCATGCAGAGGCTACGTGAGCCTCTGCGGCGTCTGCGTCAGCCGATATTAGCGTCGTCACCTTTGTCGGCCACGTCTCGGTGGTCTTGCCCCTGTCCGCTTCGCTCATGCTGTGCGTACCGGGGTTACTTTTGACCAGCGAGATGCCTTCTTTCTCCTAGAAGCTTGCTATGACCCAGATCGTAGTTGATCCGGCCACACTTGTTCCTGCATACAAGCTAGATTCATCTATCCTACTTACGGCTTGAGTCGGTTGAGACCCAGTTAGGTGGACATCCCCTGGTCCGGGTTACCCCGAGATTCGGCCTGCCTTGAGGTGACTCGGCCAGCATTCGCTTTGACCTTGCCGTACCTCGGCTAACTCGGCCTTTATACCCCGGAGTGACCCTACCTAGGGGTATCCCCCAACATTAGTCCCCGAAGCTGGTGCGGTCTTAGTTGCCTTAGCCGCTAAGGCCACAGCAGGTTCAATTTCACCGAGCTTTGAGTTTCATTTCCGAGTTACCTACTCCTCTCGGATTCCATGGATTTACTTTCCCTTGGCATATTCCAAGTTTTTACTTGCTGGCCAGGTTACCACAATCTCATCCGGGTCATTCTTCCTTCTCTCGTACGCTTCCCCACGTGAAGGCGAATCATTAGGTTGCCTCATTTTAAGGGCAGCCACAATAACCGTCGCAGTAATTGTCAGTTATCACTGTGCGCACGTCACGTCACGCCTGCCTCCTCGTTAACTGCATCAATGCGTCGCGTCATGGGATCCGCTGCGCCCTATGGCCTTCCGTGTGGCTTGATACTGATTGGTCAATCTGGTTTGTACATGGCCACACGATGTGGCCCGCCCGCAAACGCGATCCCACTACCTCGCTGAGGGAGCGGTTAAATAGGGGAGGGGTGCGCCCTGTGGGTCCTTTCCCCATTTCCGCGCCCCTCTGCCCTTTCTTCTTCCCCGTCTACTCCCGCGACAGTGCCGCCGCCACCGCGTCTGAGTAGCAGCGCCGCCGCCGCACTGCTTCCACACGCATCTGCGTCACCGCCGTCGCTGCGCACCTCCTCCGCCATGGGTCGTTGTTAGTCTAGGCCGCTGCCCCCACCGCCGCTAGCGCCAGTGAGGGCAGCAAACTCGAGATGACTAAGGAGAAGCTCGTCGTCACCGAGAAGGAGATGGAGGAAGACGCTGCGACGACGGACCGCGGTGCGTGGGCTGGATCCTGGGTCTGCCAGGATGACCTGGACTGGCTCTACCGCACCAGGCGCATCCCGCAGCGTCACGCGACGCCTCGCCGAACTTGCCCACCCAATCCGGGCGAGTATGTGGTGTTCCTGTCACATTTGCAGCGGGGATTCGGTTTACCAGTTAGCGATTTTTTCCATGACATCTACGAACTCCAGCCGCACCACCTTCCTGCCAATGCCATCACATCTCTCTCTATTCTTTCGCCTCCACGATCGAAGGCTATGCCGGATTATGGCCCACAAAGGAGCTATGGATCTGGTTCTTTGGCCTTCGTCGGAACGTAATTCCGAATGTTGATCTTGATCCGGAGGACAAACAGCTTACGTAGTTCGGCGCTGCATCCTTTTCTCCCTGGAGGTTATCCGTCTTTCCCCGGGTTACCAGGCTGGACTCCTGCAAGGGATGGGCCCAGACTTTCTTTTATGTTCGGAATGATGGCACGAAAGACCTGATCCGGCTTTGCCCCTATGCTCCGGGTCCTCCTAACCCAGAGTTGTGGGACGTTATCCCCAAGAAGCCCACAGTCTTGGCCAACCAGGTCAACAAAAGGTTCGTGGAGCTGAAGGAGCTCGGGTTGCGCAACAAGGATGCCATGATCACATTCGTCCGCAACCGGATCTCCCCTCTTCAGAAACGCACTCACAAAGTGTGCCATATGAGCTGGGGCCGCGACCCCAACCGGACCTCGTCTTTCGAGTTGAGCAACACAGAGATCTATCGCCGGGTCAAGGCCCTCTTCACCACCCACAAGGACTTCTCCTCTGAGTGGACGTGGGGAATTGAGCACTATTGCCGGGATAGGCTTCCTCCCGTGGTAAGCTTCATGCTGCAAACTTTCTCCGAATTAAATCTTATGTCGATCGCTGTTGTATTTTTAACTCTGTCGTCTTTTCTCTCCTTTAGCAATTCCTTTAGCAAACTATCGAGGATGGCACCGATCCCACCCTCAAATGTGTGCCTGACCGGGAGACCTCGGACGATGAAGAACCGGATCAGGAGATGTTCCTCCCAATGGCCGACGCGACCAAGCGACCCACCGGTAAACTCTCTTCCATTAGAGATTGGCCCGACGATGAAGATGACTCGGATGTTGAGGTGATGGAAGCATTTGATGATGTCCCCCTTTCTTATGTTTTTCTGGCATCAGCTAACCCTAGTGGGCAGATCCATGAGGACCCTCCCCTTGCCGTGGGTGATCCTGTTCCGGTTGCGCCAAAGAAGAAAAGGGAAGCCGCATCCACTTCTTCCTCCGGACCTTCTCAGCCAACCAAAAGGCGAAAGAAGTCCGGGGAAAAAACTGCCTCCAAGCCCGCAACCAAGGCTCCAGCACGAAGAGCTTGGAAGCCCAAGGAGCCCCTGACCTCGGATGAGTAAGCCTCTTTTCCCTTTGCCATTTACTTGTTCTCTTATTATTATAGTTTCTCATCCGACAATGTTTGATTCGGCAGGGCCGCGGTGGAGGTCCCACATAGTGGATCTGGTATTGCCTCCCCTCTCTGACACAGCCCTTCTCCCCTTCATGGCGACAATTCACGCCCGCTGAGCCCAATCCCGGAGGGTTCAGCGGTTGCTCCAGGTTCCAACCCACCTCGTCAAGAGGAGGGCAACCTTGGAGAGGGGGAGACTGGCTCTGCCGAGGCAGTGGCCACCACTAATTCGGCTCCACCGGAACCAGCAACCACCGAGGTTACTTCAGCACCCCCACCAAAGAAGAAATCAGCACCAGCACCAGCACCAACTCAAGCACCAACAGCCAAAACAATAGCAGCAAAAGCAACAGCAGCAACGCTAAGCCCCTCCGCCTCGTCCGAGTCATCTCAGTCTCGGCGAGAAAGTGCCCAGGCAGCTCCCAAGGGTAAATCTGCTGCAACCACTTCCTCCTCTTAGCAGCCCAAGGGCAAAAAGGCCCCTGACGCCACCAGGGCAGCATCCGTCGAGGCTGGACAGCGCACTCTCGCATCCATGCTTTCCAAGAAGCCTCCAGCACCGAAAGACACCCCTGCCGAGCCAGCTGATGTGCAAGAACTTGTTTTGCACACCAGCCCGGCCCTTGCCTTGGTTGAGAGGAGGGAGGCGCATGCGAAGGGTTTAGTGGCGCCCCACATTCTCAGTGGCGAATGATACCCTCCGACCTTGATCGAGTTCATGAACAACTGGAACAAGGCGGAGTTCGTCCACAACGACGATCTCCCAGAGAAGTTCGGTCCCGCCGAGTTTTCTGCTCAAATGAACACAGCCGCTAAGGCGATTAACCTTGCGGGTCGGATGATGGAGGTACGTTACTTCACCTTTTCCTTAGCATGCTGTAGATATTAGTGATATAACCATTAGTCCCCAAGCCTCTGGGGAAGTAACTTGTTACTCGGCCGGATACTCCTTAGAAAACTAACGTAGCTCCTTGATAACTTCAAATATGCACACACCTAGAGCCGGGTTAAGTTCCACTTGGCCCGGATCTTGTACACTTCGAATATGCACACACCTAGAGCCGGGTTAAGTTCCACTTGGCCCAGATCTTGTACACTTCGAATATGCACACACCTAGAGCCGGGTTAAGTTCCACTTGGCCCGGATCTTATACACTTCGAATATGCACACACCTAGAGCCAGGTTAAGTTCCACTTGGGCCGGATTTTGTACACTTCGAATATGCACACACCTAGAGCCGGGTTAAGTTCCACTTGGCCCAGATCTTGTACACTTCGAATATGCACACACCTAGAGCCGGGTTAAGTTCCACTTGGCCCGAATCTTGTACACTTCGAATATGCACACACCTAGAGCTGGGTTAAGTTCCACTTGGCCCGGATCTTGTACACTTCGAATATGCACACACCTAGAGCCGGGTTAAGTTCCACTTGGCTCGGATTTTGTACACTTCGAATATGCACACACACCTAGAGCCGGGTTAGGTTCCACTTGACCCAGATTTTGTACACTTCGAATATGCACAAGGCTAAAGCTATATTTTTGTACTCTTTTCAGGTGACCACCAACCGCCGGAGCGCTGAGTTTTAGCGTATCCTGGACACTCACAAAATGCTGCTCGCAAAGCATAATGCATTTCTCGCTGAGCACGAGAAAAGGGGTAAGTTCTCTTCTTGACATTTTTCTGTTTTCCTTCATCTTTTTCTGCTGAGCTGACCCATCATTCGGTTTTCGCAGCTGGGGTGGAAGCTGAGAATACCATAATGAGGAAGAAGCTTGACCAGATCAAGGGTAAGTTACTTTTGTGCGACCTTGCTCTGCTTTCTATCTCCTTTTCTCCTTAGCTCGGCAAATATTCATACCTCGGCTTTGCCGAGTTAACAAACTATTTTAGTATCGCTGGAAGATAGTGTGCTCGTGCCTGATATGATGCTGCATTTTCTCGAACAAGCAGGGCAGCATCAGGCCGAGCTAAAAAAGAAAGACGATGAGCTTGCCCTCCTCCGAACCAAGGATGATGAGATTGCCAAGCTAAAGGCAGAAATGAAGAAGCTGAAAGCACAGCATCAAACCGAACTTGAAAAGGCTGGCCAGGACTATACTGAAGAGCGCGAGCGCCTCAACCTCCAGATTGCCAAGGACCGAGAACTTCTCCAGGCGGCCGGCGTCAAGCTTGAGTCGGCGAACAATGAACTTGTGCAGCTTCGCAAAAGACGTGATGACTGTACCAGGGAGTTGACTTGGATCCACAGCCATATTTTACGTAAGTTCCTTTCCCTTATCTGGCATATTTCTCCGGGTTACTTCACATGTCTTTTCTTTACCTGCTTCTCTTATCCCGTTTTCAGGCAAATTTCCAGAGGGCACTGCCATTGCGAGCGCCGCTGTTGCTAATTTCCGCCGAGAGAGGGGTACTCCCGTTGCTCCTGACGGTGAAGAGATTCCCTATGACATGGAGGACCTGTTGGTCAGCCTGTCATCTCGCTTGGAAATCATCAAGAACTATGGCAAGGATATCCTTGACGTTGCAGTCCGAATCTTCAACACGTTTTGGCCTGTAGAAGACACTCCGGAGGGAATCGCAGTTCGCGTTGAAAAGTTGATGGAATGCGAGACCCAGCTCGACCTTTGGAGGGAATCCGCTGGATGCGCCGCAGCTGAGACCGTTCTCCACTATGTACTTACGTGGTACAAGAAGATCGACCTCAACCTCTTAGCGCGCATGCGCACCGGATCCAAATGGACCAGTGACCCGGAGTGGGTAGCTCGGCGCAAGGCTTGCTCCCATAGCCTCATCGAATATGCTCCCATTCATGAATGGACTGAGGGACCGAGCTTCCTGGAAGCCGCCGGTGACGAAAACGCTGAAAACATTGAAGATGGCTCGGATGAGGACGAGGAGGGCGATGCCTCGGACATTGAAGACAACGAAGATGACGCCGAACTTCCTCCTCCTGCTGCTCCTTAAGTGAAAAAACTTTAAAGTTTATCAGATCCCCGGTATGCCGGGTGGAATTGTATCCAGTACACATGTGATATTTTGCTACTAAGTTCTTATGCCAGATTAACTTGGGCGTAGTCCCCGAGTTTCATTTTCTTGTTCGTCCAATCTTCTGGCTCGGCTCGTGTCTACCTTGATTCGGTTTTACGACTTACGAATCCGAGCTTCAAAAATTGTCTTAACAATACTTGGAAACTTTTAGGCTTAGCTCAAAATAATTCAGCATAATAATTTGAAAGTAAACACAAGGTTTGTCTGAAAAACCAATGTCGGCTCGATTAAGTTCTTTTCCTTAGTCGTTTTTCATGTGCTACGCAATTCCAAACTTGTTCTCTTGCTTGCCATGAAGCCAATTCTTGTTGGACAGCAGCAAGTCAAAGAGTTGGGTTTTTGGTGCTCACACACTACTAATCCGAGTTAAGTAGAACAACTTACTCCAGCTGACGTATAAATAATAAAAGACAACAAATATTATTAAGGCAGTCCCCGAGTTACTTCTCGAGGTGCCAACATTTCATTGATAAGCTCATTGCCGGCATACAAACCGACATATGAGAAGATTCAGATACATACACTTCTCTGCTAAGTGTAGAAAGGACGAAGTAGAGCTACATTCCATGGACGCTTAGATTCCTCGCCGGACCTGTCCGCCTTGTTCTTTTCCTGTGGCTTTGCATCGATAAGATAATAAGAATCATTGTGCAGTGCTTTGCTCACAATGAATGGCCCTTCCCATGGGGGGGATAACTTATGCATGCCAGCAGTACGTTGTACCAGCCGGAGTACCAGATCGCCTTCCTAGAAAACTCGGAGGCTTACTTTCCGGCTATGATAGCGTCGGAGATTTTGCTGATATATGGCGGATCTGGACAATGCCAATTCTCTCGCTTCTTCCAGCAGATCAACATCATTTTGCCGGGCTTCTTGCACTTCGGCTTCTATGTATTGGGTGACCCTAGGCGAGTCATGCTCTATGTCGGCTGGTAATACAGCTTCTGCCCCATATACTAGAAAGAATGGCGTATAGCTTGTTGATTGATTCAGAGTTGTTCTTAAACTCCACAATACCGCTGGTAGTTCTTCGATCCAGCACCCCGCTAATCTTTGCAGCGGCTCAATGAGCCGGGGTTTTATCCCGGATAGTACTAATCCGTTGGATCTTTCCACTTGTCCGTTCGATGCAGGATGAGCTACCAAGGCAACGTCCAGCCGGATCTTCTTATCCCGGCAGAATCGCGCAAATGCTCCTTCAGCAAAATTTGTGCCATCATCAGTTATGATACTGTGAGGATAACCGTATCTCAAGATGATGTCTTTGAGAAATGTCACGGCTGTAGCTCCATCACATTTTCTTATTGGCTTCACTTCGATCCATTTTGTAAACTTATCCACCATGACCAAAATGTGAGTCATATTCCCCCTTGCTGGTTTGAACGGGCCAACCATATCCAAACACCATACGGAAAATGGCCATGTGATTGGTATGGTCTTGAGTTCCGACATTGGCATATGTGTCTTGGTAGCATACCTCTGACAACCATTGCATTTTCTCACCAGGTCTTCTACTTGTTCTAATGGGCTTGGCCAGTAGAATCCATGTCGGAAAGCTTTTTGCCACCAAGGCTCGGGACGAGGCATGATGCCCGCACACCCCTTGATGTATATCTCGGAGGATGTCAAGCCCTTCTTCCGGGTCAACGCATCGCTGGAGGACATTGGTCACACTCCTTTTGTATAGCTCGGAATTGATGATGGTGTATGCCTTTGCTCTCATCTGAGTTTGCCTGGATAGTACCTCCTCAGTGGGTAAAGTTCCATATTTCAGGAATTGAAATATGGGTAGTGTCCAGGCTGGTATTGCTCGCATAGGAAACACATCCTCATCAATTTCCATCTGATCCACCGGCATAACTTCAACCGGATCATCTTTGGCAGTCCCGGGTCCTGAGGCAGTCCCGGTTATTGAGGCAGTCCTCGGGTTTCTTGGCAGTCCGGTCTCGCCTTTCACCTCCCATGTCAATGTCCATGGGCACAGCTCCGGACTCCGGATCCTCCAGGACGTAGATTGAGTCGGTTTCTGGGGACGATCTGATAGATGGTTTTCTGAGGTGCTCTAATGCTACACCCGGTGGAATTGCTTGTCGGGTTGATCCGAGCTTCGATAATACGTCGGCAGCCTCATTCTCCACCCGGGGTACGTGGCGAAATTCGCATCCCTCAAAGTAACCAGATATTTTATGCACATGGAATCTGTATAATGCCATGTTTGGATCAAGAGCGTCCCACAGCCTCGACACTTGCTGAACTACCAAATCCGAGTCGCCAAAGCATTGGATCCAACGTATCCCAATTTCTTTTGCCACTTTGAGCCCATGCACAAGTGCTTCATATTCAGTGACATTGTTCGACGCTGCGAAATGGATCTGTAGCACATACTTCAACTGGTCATTCTTTGGCGAGGTAAGCACAACTCCGGCGCCTAACCCAGTTTTTATTTTTGACCCGTCAAAGTGCATCCTCCAGTAGTTCGGATCTGGTAGCGGTGGTTAATATTGTACCTCGGCCCAGTACACAAAAAAGTTGGCCACAGCCTGAGACTTGATTGCTTATCTTCTGTCATACTGTGGCGTATAGGGAGCTAGTTCAATTGC
Organism: Avena insularis; assembly: GCA_023614405.1. NCBI lineage: Eukaryota > Viridiplantae > Streptophyta > Magnoliopsida > Poales > Poaceae > Avena > Avena insularis. Next base: position 114,508,745 of record CM042688.1, on the reverse strand, counting down.
CCATTTTGCAATCCTGCCACTTGCATCCTTATTACTCATTATCTCGGATATGGGAGCTTCACATATTACTTTGATGGGGTGCTTCTCAAAATAGTTTTTAGCTTCTTTGCCGACATATACACACCATACGCCACTTTCTGATAGTGCGGATAATTTTGCTTCGATGCTGACAATACCTCGCTCAGATAATACACTAGCCTTTGCACTGACTTACCCTCTTCGTCGCGCTCTACCACAATTACTGCACTTACAACTTGGTTGGTTACGGCTATATAGAGCAACATTGGCTCCTTTGATAGTGGAGAGGCTAATACTGGTGCAGTGGCTAATATTTTCTTTAATTGTATAAAGGCTTCATTGGCCTACGGCGTCCAAATGAACTTGTCTGACTTTTTCATGAGTTGATAGAGAGGCAATGCCTTCTCTCCCAACCGACATACAAACCGACTTAACGATGCTAGGCAACCAGTGAACTTCTGGACATCGTTAAGACACTTCGGTAGTTCCATTCATTCAATGGCCTCGATTTTAGTTGGATTAACTTCGATACCTCGGGTGGAGACAAGGAATCAGAGTAATTTTCCAGCCGGGACACCGAAGGTACATTTTTTCGGGTTAAGCTTCATCCGGAACCGTCTTAGGTTCGCGAACGTCTGCCTGATATCGTCAAGGAGCGTTTTGCTTTCCTTGGTCTTGATAACCACATCATCCACATACACCTGTACACTTTGACCAATTTGGTCGTGCAAACGTTTCTGCATACATCTTTGGTACGTTGTCCCTGCATTACGTAAACCAAACGGCATGGTGCGATAGCAATAAGACCCATACGGGGTGATAAATGCAGTCTTTATTTGATCATCCGGATTCAGAGGTATCTGGTGGAAACCAGAATATGCATCAATGAATGACAATAGTTCACATCCAGCAGTTGAGTCTATGACCTGATCTATCCTTGGCAGTGGAAATGGATCTTTTGGAGACGCCTTATTTAGGTTCGTGTAATCAATACACATACGCCAAACCACTGCGACATTTGGATCATCCTTCTTCTTCTCCACCAGCACCGGATTAGATAACCAATCCGGGTAAAGCACTTCCATGATAAATCCTGCTGCCAGTAACCGAGCTAACTCATCTCCAATGACTTTTCTCCTATCCTCGGCGAAGCGGCGGAGAGGTTGCTTCACCGGCCTAGCTCCGGGTCTCACATTCAAAGAGTGCTCGTCCAACTCCCTCGGAACACCTTGCAAGTCCTGTGTGGACCAAGCAAAAATATCCCGATTCTCACGGAGGAAGTTGACGAGCTCGCTTTCCTATTTATCATTTAACCCGGCACCAATTGTTACGGTGTGCTCTAGGAACATATCATCAACAGGCACTTTCTTGGTATCCTTTGTGGCTTGGAACGAAACGCTACCATGCGGATTACTCAACGCCGACATATATTGCTGCGCGGACTGAGCCAGCGCCGTCACCTCCTAGATTTTTCTTTTCTCTTGCGCAATCACGAGTGACTCGGCTAGGTTAGACTCGGCTGACGCACACTCAATGGAACGTCGGAAATCTCCAGCAATGGTAATCACTCCATTTGTCCCGGGCAACTTCATCTTCAGATAACTGATGTGGCAGCTTGCCATGAACTTGTTCAGTGCTGGTCTTCCGAGTAACGCGTGATACACACTTTCCAAGTTCACCACTTCAAACTCCAAATTCTCAGTTCGGCGGTTATCTTCCATGCCGAACAATACGTCAACCCGGACTTTGCCTATTGGCTCACAAGAAAAACCTGGCACAATGCCATGGAAAGTTGTCCTCGTAGCTTGGAGCATGTTCTCCGAGATGCCCAACTTGCGCATTGTATCCGCATACATGATGTTAATGCTACTGCCATTATCAATCAGTACCTTGGACAACCGTACATTGATGTTAGGCCCAATGAATGTCGGATCCAGCACTAGCGCATACGAACCAGGACTTGGCATAAGTTTGGGATGATCTTTGATGCTCCAGGTAATTTCCTGGTCCGACCAAGGCATATACCTCGTCACTGCTAGCATTACCGCATTGACCTCCATATGTCGGCGCTGCAAGCTCTTTCTATCTGTTTCCTCAGTGGTGAACATACAGTAACTCTGATGATGCTCCCTGTACTCATTCCTCCCCTCATTTCCGGGGTACCTCTGATCCGGCTGATGCTGGTCTTCCTCTTGATGCACTGCATCCCTTCTCTCATGGTTATCATACCACGGCGGAGGGGGAGGCAACATTAGCTGTTACGTGTTCGCTCCGGAGAGCAATTGTTGCCGAGGTAACTCCTGCCGAGGTTGATCATTCCGAGGTGCCAGAGCATTCCCTGAACCCCCTTGTTCTATCTTACGCATCCACTCACATTGCCTCGTTGTATGACTCGCTGGGTTACTCGGATTTGGCGTGTGAAACTTACACGGCTGATCCAACATTGACTCATAAGTATACCTCGGACGGTCCTTCTTTTCCTGCTGTTTCACCGCTTTCTGGCGTCCAAGTTTTCTTGCCATCATTTCTCGGTGTCCATTGTTGGCCCCCAGTTTTCTGACGTTGATTTCCCCCTGCTCCGGGCTGATCTTGATTTATAGCAGCAACTCGCTGCGAATTATACCGGTAATCCCGTCTGTCATCTCTTCTTTTACCCCGGTAATCATTCCTCCGGGATGACCCGGCTCCATCTCTCTGGTAACACTCCTCATTTGACTCGTTTGACACGAGTCTAGGTTGAGTCGGATCATCCAATGCATACGAATCTGCAATCCGGATCGTCTCTGCCAATGTAGTCGGCATATCCCTTTGCAATCTTTGCCACAACATGCTCGCATATCTGCATCCTTGCGCGAACCATGCTATGTCCTATGACTCTATCAGACCCTCACACGAGTTTCTCACGGTACACCACCGGGTTAAAAACTCTCGATCCGTCTCGTTCGGTCTCTGCTTACACATAGCTAGGGTCTATGGCCTATTTGGCCTCTGATACGTACTTGAGAAATTGCTGATAAACATTTCCTCAAAATCGATCCAGCAGTTAATACTTCCGGGTGGCAAATTGTTTAGCCATACCCTTGCTGGCCCCTCCAACATCTAGGGTATGTATCTCACAGCCCATCTCAAGTTGCCTGTAGCAATTTTCACAGCTGTAGCATAGTTTATCAACCAATCCTCCGGCTTAGTATTGCCGTCATACATCTTTGTGCCTCTAGGTAACTGGAAGTTGGGTACCGGAGGCTCTTTCATGATCTGGGGTCCAAAACACGCAGGACCCGGGGGACCTTGACATTCAATCTGCTCCGACCTATACAGCCGATCCAGTTTTAACCTGGCATCATCAGGCATCAAATCCCTGCTTCCCAATCTTGACCATATCACATGATAGTCCGGCCTTGGGTATCCTGCGTTCACCATTTCCGAATCTCCATCGTTATACCGGTCTTGCTCACGTGGAGCACCTCTCTATTGCATACCTCGGCCGACACTTTGCTCTTGCCTTGGTATATTCCGATGCTGCGGTTGTCCTGCCGAGTTGTGTTGTCCGGCATTGCCATTTACAACGTTTCCTTGACCGGCATTTCCTTGGTCGCGGTTACCTCGGCCAGCTTCACCTCGACTCACACTTCGTCGATCGTCATTTCTCTGTACTTCTTTTCCTTTCCCTGCCCTTGTCGGGTCGTACGGGACGATTTGTTTGTTCCTTCTGGCCGAGGTTACTACCTCTTCCCTCCTAGGACCACCATGAGGAGATGATGCGGCTCTAGCAGATTTCTCCGGGTTACCCACCACCGAATGAACGATCTTGGAGGCCCCAGCTCTCTCCGGGTTAGCCCTGAGCAATTCCTCATTTTGCCTGTTCGCGATCCGAACGACCTCATTGACCCTATCTTGCTGTCTCTGACGGGCTTCATCCGTTAGACCCTCTAACTTGGACGTAGCTGCATCCGCTGCTCTGAGGTTTTTTGCCGGGGTACTATACTTCGGTAGCCCCACGGATAAACAGTTCTCTGACTCCTCAATCCTAGTATCACCCTCTTTGTTCATTTCACTCATGAGATTTCTCCCCTTCACTTTTACAGCATCTACTTTATTTGCTTTTGCTTACCTACGCAGCGTCATGTTCAACGACGGCTGAGCCGCAGCTATCTTTTTCGCTCCCTCTAGAATTTTCTGCCTAGTTTCCTCTAGCTCGGCCTGTGCCTGAGCCGGATCTACCACTGCTGCTACCGGGTTTGCCAAGATATCCATCGCTTCTCTCAGTACATTTCCAGGCCTCTCTAGTGGAGGACCTCTATCTTTCCTTGGTGCCTTAGGTGTTACCTCCGGATCTGGTGCCGGATCCTTGCTTGCGCCCGCACCGGAATATCATCATCACCCCAAAGACGGTCCGGGGAGCGGCGTCTCGCCCGCGAACCACGCTAAGGGGTGGCTCCCCTGCCTCGACGACGTGCCGCGGATGTACGCACGACACATCGATAGCAACGTAGACCTTGTGCGCGCCGAGCTTGACGAAGAGGCCGTTGCGCGAAAGTGGGCGCATGCCGAAGTAGCCAGCGTTGTCGCTAACAAAGTCCAGCGCTCCAAAGCGCTGAACGAGCCCGGAGACGATGCGTTCGCCGGTGCCGATGAGGTTTCCCGTCCGGATCTTGACCCCTGCTAGCGCCGCTAGCCCCACGGTGGGCGCCAACTGTCGTGGTGGTGTCACGGCAGATGCCATGGATAGGCTAAAGGTGAGGACTAATTGCACTAGGGGAATCCAGGGAGGGATAGTGTGGTGATTCCACACACAGAAGCTTTGTATTTGATTCACTTCCAAGGTTACAAGTGCTCCTCGAGCTGTATTGGAGAGAGGAGGAAGATGGAACTCTCTTACTCTCACCGCTAGCTAGCCCTCAGGAACCAACTAAAATCTAGCCAATAGAGATCAACCCTTTAAAGACCAACCCCTTCTCTACAGAGGCCCTAGCCCTCCTTATATAGGGGTGACTAAGTCTCCACTTAGGGCATACGTGGAGGCATATTCCTGGAAATATACCACCTCCCGAAATACTAAGCCGACCGGGTCGCTTTTCCCCCGCGTCATCCATGCAGAGGCTACGTGAGCCTCTGCGGCGCCTGCGTCAGCCGACATTGGCGTCGTCACCTTTGTCAGCCACGCCTCGGTGGTCCTGCCCCTGGCCGCTTCGCTCGTGCTGTGCATACCGGGGTTACTTTTGACCAGCGAGATACCTTCCTTCTCCTAGAAGCTTGCTATGACCCGGATCGTAGTTGATCTGGCCACACCTGTTCCTGCATACAAGCTAGATTCATCCATACGACTTACGGCTTGAGTCGGTTGAGACCCAGTTAGGTGGACATCTCCTGGTCCGGGTTACCCCGAGATTCGGTCTGCCTTGAGGTGACTCGGCCAGCATTCGCTTTGACCTTGCCGTATCTCGGCTAACTCGGCCTTTATACCCCGGCGTGACCCTACCCGGGGTATCCCCCAACATATACCAAATTTGATAAAATTTTATTTACGGAAAAAATACGAAATTTCCCTACCTTTTCAATGATATATTGCATGTATCGTTCCAATAAGTGATTCAAAAACTACAAGTAATATATAATCCGTAAAAACACGAAAATATCGGTGCTCCGTCTGAAAGTTAACTAGCATAAAAGTGAGATTTAACTTATACAAAAAGAGGAGTTAAGAAGTTCATGGAAGTTAACTTTCACAGGCGGAATTTAATATTCATTATTACTGCTACAGACTGGAAGTTAACTTCGAAAGGAAACGAAGTCAACTCATGTTCGCGTGGAAGTTAACAAGAGATTTCTGCTGTTCGCGTGAAAGTAAACAGGGGTTCCTAAATAGCTATTTAGGAATTGTTTCTTGAATATATATATATATATATAGTGGAGCTATTTGATATCTAGGGTGTAGAATAACTATTCTTCGTCCATCCTATATCTTTCAAACCGTATATGATTTTTATGTTACGTAAAATTTTCTATTACCTCAGAAGTCAAGAAGAACATAAGATAATTTAGACATGGTGTAATTTTTTTGTTTACATGCCGTATAAAAATACGACATAAAATGCACATTTTCTATATTTTTACACTAAAATGACTCATAAATTGTATTTTTATATCGATTTTTTGCGTTTCTGATGAATATGAACATAATTATTAGTATACAAAATATTAATTTCTAAATATGAGAACATAAAAATATATGAGGTGCAAAATAATTATTCTGCATCCAGGGTGCTGAATAGGGTTTCTATATATATATGTAGTAAAAATCCTTCTTACTCTTGGATGTAGTTACACCCACATCTTATATACTCACATACGAAAGTATACATGATATTTTATCGGTTTGAGTATGTTCATATACTACATCTAAGATACTTCAAATCAAGTTACGTGAAAATAATGCAAGTGTAGCCATAGTTTGCACTATATTCCCGAAATACCTTTCATATTTGTACGTAAAATATATATGAAAAACTTATACATACTATCTCAAAAGTAGTATATATATACTATCAAATAGTCTTATAATACTTTATACTACACGTATATACTCTTTGGTATAATAGATACTATCTATATGATGTGAAACACACGTGAGTATAGTTACACCCAGGAGTAGTATGAATATGTTCTACATATATACATATATATATATGAAAAATACTTCTTACTCCAACTACCCACGTCTCATATACTACCTTACGAAAGTATTTCTAATAATTTATCTATTTGAGTATGTTCATATACTATATCTAAGATACTTCCAAACAAGTTAGGTGAACAAATTACAAGTACACTCATAGTTTGCGCTATATATGTAAAATATCGTCATATTTGTACGTAAAAAAGAGTATGTGTAAATAAAGTTACATACTAAAAAAACAGTATATATACTGCCTAAATATTCTTATATAATTCATACTACACATACATAGTCTCTGTTATGATAGATACTGTCTAGATAGTATGAAACACACGAGGATGTAACTAGACCCGGAGTAGTATGAATATGTCCTATATATATATATTGAAGAACAGGTTCTCATTCAGAAATTCCATGTTTCCTTTCACGCGAACAGTAGAAACCCCTTGTTAATTTTGTTTTCTTTCAAAGTTAACTTCCAGTCTATAATAATAACAATGAATGTTAACTTCTGTTTGTGCAAGTTAACTTTCACGAACTTGTTAACTCCCTATGTGTACAAGTTAACTCTCACTTTCTATGCTAGTTAACTTTCTGACGGAACATCTATTTTTCTTTCACAGAACACTAGAACCCCCTTGTTAACTTTCACGTAAAGACGGGTTAACTTTTTTTTCAATTTAACTTTCAGTCTGTAGCAGTAATAATAAATGTTAACTTACACATGTGCAAGTTAACTTCCATGAACTTCTTAACAGTCCCGCGTATACAAGTTAACTCTCTTTTTCTATGCTAGTTATCTTCCTGACGAAGCACCTATTTTCTTTCACACGAACAACAGGAACCTTGTTAACTTTTACACAAACACAAGTTAAATTCTTTTTCTTTTCTAGTTAACTTCTAGTCTATAATAGTAATAATGAATGTTAACTTTCACATGTGCAAGTTAACTTTCGTGAACTTTCATTCCGTGACATTAATACACATTTTACGTCGTCTTTTTATATGACATCTAAACAAAAAAAATAGGACATGTCTAATTTTTTTATGTTCTTCTTGACTTTCGAGGTAATAGAAAATTTACGGTTTGAAAGATAGCGGGTGGGTGAAGAATAACTATTCTATGCCTTGGGTGTCAAATAGCGCCAATTATATATAAGCTAAAGAGGAACCAGTTCGTGTATAACTAAATAAGGAACGCAGTGAACTTTGTTCGATAACAGTGTGAACTTTTTTTTCAGCACGAGTGAACTTTCTTTTTCGCGGAAAATCTGAAGTGAACTTTTTTATATTTCTAGCCATGTCCAGAGTAAACTTTCAAATTATAAAGCGAACTTTTATTTACGGTAGAGTTAACTTTCTTTTTAATGCTTCTGAACTTTCTTTTTAGCAAACACGCTTTCTGGTATTTTTTGCCTTGTCTGACGTGAACTACCAAATATAGTGAGAATCCTGGGTACGCTTGAAGTGAACTATGTTTTCTCTCAGAGTGAACTTTCTTTTTTAGCGAATGTGAACTTTTATTTTTTATCAAAAACCTTCTGGATTTTTTATCTTTTGTCTAAAGTGAACTACGAAATAAAGGAGAATTCACGTCTCGTTTGAAGTGAACTATATTTTCTCGAAGAGTTAACTACCTTTTTAACGCGTATGAACTCTGTTTTTAGCAAACTTTTTTCGGACAACTGAGTGAACCGTCTTTTTTCAACGCTTGTGAACTTTCTTTTTCGCGAACTTTATTTTTCCGGTCAACCGAGTGAACTTTCTTCTTCATTAGAGTGAACGTTATTTTTTAGAAAAGTGAACTTTCTTTTTTGGGGAAATTTTTCTTTGCAGAATGTTCGAAGGAGAGTTAACTTTCTTTTTTTACCAGGGGTGAACTTTTTTAGCACATGTGAAATTTATTTTTTATGGATTGAACTTTATTTCCAGCGTAGTGATTTTTTTTGGAAGAATGAACTTATTTTTCCAGCGGACTAATTTTTTTTGAAGTAGAGTGAACTTTTTTTTGCTGGTTTTATTGAAAAAATATGCGTATTGCATTTCAGTTTTGTTTGCAGTGTGAACTTTATTATTTTTATAGTGAATCATTCGTAGTTTGCTAAGTGGACTTTGATTTTTTGCAAATCCCGTGTAGTATCTTGTGCAGCTGCTGGACTAGTCATTGCTGTTGGAGGAGCAGCTCTGGTGCGCTGCAGGGCACGCCCGTGGTGGAGGAGACTGGGGGGCCGAGCGCAGTGGAGAAGGTAAGGGGCGGCGACGCTTACATGGAGGAGGTCGAGTTGACCACACGCGATGGAGGAGGCTAGGGATGGTGGGACCTCGAGGCGTTTCCAGGGATACCATGCGTGGTGGGGGTCAACGGTGGTGGCGGGATCCCTGGTGATGCCGGGCGACCCAGGTGACGCGGTGGGGACGGAGGGGTGGGGTAGCGGTAGGGGAGCGAGGCGAAGGGGTGGCAGACGGCACCGGCGTTCAGGGCAGAGGCCCGCCGGCACGTGCTGTATGTGGGGGAGGGCGGCGAGGCGCGCGAGGTGGGTGGGGATTTGGGCACGATGGGATCCCGTCGAGGAAGAAGCTATGTTGTTGGAGCTAGGGTAGGTGGGGGCGGGGTCGGGTCGGGTCGGAGTTCCTAGGTTAGGAAAAGCTAGGGGTTATTTGGGGTAGGTTCCTGTATAGCTATATAGGAACTCTCTTAAGGGGGTTCCTCTTTAGTCCTTCTCTCTCTCTCACTCTCTCTCTCTCTATATATATATATATATTTGCACTATTCTGCAACCAGTTACAGAATAATATTCTGAACATCAACTTAAACTTTTCCAGATGAATGTTGAACTTTCCCAAAAAAGGGTTAAACTTACCATTTCAACTATTTGAACCGCCTGTTTTATTATAATGTATGAATTATACATTAAGTTTTTCAGAATTAAGCAAATAATACACCGTTGGAAATATAATGAAATATCGCAACTTTTTCATGTTCACACTTTTCGCAAATTTTACACGGTTTAAATTTAATTTCTAAAATATAATTATTTCTAAATAGGTATAGAACAAAGTTTTAATTCAGTTTTAGAACCGCTTATACAAATGACATAAATGTTATACTGTTGGATAGATAATGAAATTTAGCATCTTTTTTATGTTCAAAGTTTTTTCAAATTCCGCACCGATTTGGAACAATTTTGAAAATACAGAAATTCAGCCATATTCAAACATGGGCGGACTGTATTTACACGATTTTTTTATTGTTTGTCCAAATGAGAAAAACGATATACCTTTGAATAGATAATGAAATTTCGCATATTTTTCATTTTTAATGTTTTTTTAAATTTAAAACTTATTTTGAACAATTTTTAATATACCGAAATTTGAACGTATACATAAAAGAGCGGACGGTATTTGCACGATATTTTTTCAACCATTTGTCCAAATTTGATAAATGATACGGCGTTGAAAAGATAATAAAATTTCATAATTTTTTTCATGTTTTAAGTTTTTTAAATTATACACGAATTTAACTACAAAATAAAGTATTAAACTAACCGGAACATAAGACTACACTGTCTACCTGCAAAGTTGAACTAAATGCCCTGTTAAGGTTGAACTGCATGCCCCGTGAAAGTTGAATTATCTTCCTTTGAAGGTAAACTGACTGCTCTGTGAAGGTTAAACTGTATGTGCTATTATGGTTGAACTGACTGACTTGGAAGGTTTGGAACTTACCGTCTTAACTATATGAACTATCTGTTTGTTCTAATATATGAATTATACATCGGGATGCAAATGATACGGCGCTGAAAATATAATGAAATTTCTCAACCTTTTCATTTTTGATGTTTTTTAAATTCTGCATGGATTTATCTTCAAAAAACAAAGTATTGAACTACCCGGGACATGAGCCTGCACTGTCTACCTAGAAGGTTGAACTGTCTACTCTGTGAAGGTTGAACTGCCTGCCCTGTAAAGGTTAACTTCCATGTTGTGGAGGTTTAAATACCTGCCATGTGAAGGTTGAACTGTATGCACTATTATAATATCTGAACTGTAAAGTTTGATCTGCGTCTTTGTTAAGATAGAACCGATGGTTGAACTTACTGTCTGAAGTACTTGAACTGCCCGTTTGTTATGATATATGCATTATATATCGAGTTTCTCAACTATTTATCGTAATTAAGCAAATAATATACCATTCGAAAGATAATTAAAAGCCACAATCTTTTCATGTTCATACTTTTCACAATTTTACACGGTCTAAATTTAATTTTTAAAATACAAAATTTTCTACATAGGTATATAATGAATTTTCACTCCAGTTTTCTAACCTCTTATTCAAATGATGCAAATGATATATCGTTGGATAGATAACAAAAATTTGCATTATTTTCACGTTTAAAGTTATTTCAAATTCCGGACAATTTTGAATAATTTGGAAAATACCGAAAATTGGATGTATTCAAAAACAAGCGAATGGTATTTGCATGATATTTTTTCAATCGTTTGTCCAAATGAGGAAAATGATATATCATTAGATAGATAATTAAATTTCACATATTTTTCATGTTTAAACTTTTTCAAATTCTGCACCGATTTTGAATAGTTTGTAATATATCGAAATTCGTACATATACATAAAAATGCGGATGATATTTGCTCGATATTTTTAACCGTTTGTCCAAATTAGACAAATTATACGGTGTTGAAAAGATAATGAAATTTCGCAACTTTTTTATGTTTTAAGTTTTTCAAATTCTACACCAATTTTGAATAGTTTTGAATATACCGAAGCTCTCCTATATAGGCCGAATGGTGCTCAGAATAATATTCCGAGCACTGATTTCAGAATAGTGCAATCCTATATATATATGATAGGACTATTGAAGAACCCCCTTAAGAGATTCATATATAAGCTTATTCAGGAACCTCCACCTAACCACTTTGTTTCCTCGTCACATCTAACCCTCCGTCGGCCTCCTCTGCCCCGCGCGCCACCGGCCACCCTCCTCTCCCACGCGCCGTCGGCCTCCTTTGCTCCACACATCGTGATACCTTCGATCCGGATTACGGATATAGTATATCTCTTTTTCTCTAGTAGATCTAGGTTATCGAATCCTTGGGAACATATGCGTAGTGAAGTTACTTTAACGGATCTTCGGAAGTTTTAGAATTCCTTTTGTGTTTTTACCGGACCAAGAGTTTATGTCTTTTTGTTGTTGTCGATGATAGAGAGAGAGGGCCTAGGGCGTTCGGTTTCACCTGTAGTTGTGCAAAACATCTAATGGGAATAAAAGATAGAAATAAAGTATGCATGTAATTATTAGAGCAAGATAAATTATATGTGGGCAGTGCGTCCATAATTGTTATTGCCTCCGGAATCTCTTATAGCAATAACCTACTAGTCTCATCCATAGAAGAGAGAGAACTAATGATATGCATAGTGACGTCACCGTTAATACCAAGTAAATCTCTCACATATAGTCGTACTACCCTTTCTGTCACTGGGGTTCCCAACCTACAGATTAGTCATTACTCATACTCCCTATACCTGGCTCAATCCTCAGATTCTTGGATACTTGACAAGTCCTTAGATTGAGGCAAGAGAGGATACAATAATCATCATGTCATACAAACTAATACATGATCCCATCTATGACAAATAACATGCACAAAAGCTACATGGCTAGGCCAAAGCGCTTAGCCCAAGGAGAATTACTCACACGTAGAGATGAGATCAAAAATCACAAACATTGAAATAGAAATCATGAGATTGATAGCAAATAGTCTTACAATGTCGCCAATCGAAGATGAGATCTACTATTAGAAGTGGTAGAATATGGCTATTGTGGTGGAGAAGGGCTTTGAAGATTAGATCTAAGTCCATTCTTCCGGCGGCTCTTCGGTGTGGTGGATGGAGATCTGGAGGCGGCTGATGATCTGGGACAGGGACTCTCGACTCCATGTGCTCTTCCTGGAACCAGTAATAGGCTCAATTTGGTGCATTCTACTTTGTTGTTATGGTATTTTACAATCTTGGAATTGTTTGAACCTGACTCTCATTAATGGTCACTATATTTGCTCCCAAATGTGCTTATTTTGATCTTACTAAGGCAACTCGTAGAAGGCCAGCATTCATCTTTCCTTTTTCTTGAACAGCTCAGTCAAACCAAGAAGTGAACAAAGTTAGTGCAAATGTGGCCATATAGGTGCCGCAGGAAAGCAACTTGATATTGCGATCCAGACTGGGCAAGAGAAGGGAGAAGTTCTACTGGCTTTAGCTTATCACTAAGTGTAGAGCAAGCATGCTAATTCTTGCGGAGAGTGGGGTTTTTATTGGCATTTTCATTCGATCATTATCGACTTTTTTGAGATATTTTTTTATTTGTTAATAATTTTAGAATTCCTATTTCACTAAGGGGGACATAGAGGGTTTGAGATCATTGTAATAGCTAAGCATGTGGGTTAAAGTGAGTAAAGATCTTCAGCTAAGATAAATAATAGGTGAAAACACAAGAATGAGAAGAATAAACTACATATCTGAATAGCTACTTTCTTACTTGACTTTCTGATCAATAGAAAAATCCACAAGTTCATGGCCTCGGGTAGGTAGGAACTGTGCCACCCACACGCAGGGCCCATAGAGTCATAATACTTTATTCGAAAGATAGCTGTGGCCTCAGACAATTTACCTACATGATGTGGGTAATCCTCCTATCCCCTTTGTTATGGTATCCCCTAAGCAAAATGGCTTCTCTATGATCAAACCTTGCCTCTGCCCATTCACATATGATGTTTGGACAAAAACATGACATGCAAACATACTGCTAAAGCTTGTTTGTAAGCTTTTGAGATTAATAGAAACAGGTTATCATTTGATTTCGACCACAAGAAACTCTTATTTGGCATTCTGACCCTCGTCGTCTGAGACTTCTTTATATAGGGGTCCCTTCACGAAAGTTGTTCTGTTTGACCTAGCGGTGTCATTGGCAACTATATGGCTGGAACTATACGGTCGGAATTTTATTCTGATCGTATAGTTGGTCGTTAAAGCGTCTGTGCCTCCGACCCACGACTCTTGGTTTCTTCTGGTTGTTGGAAATCTCGTATCTTTGATTTTAATATAGTGATTCCCATAATCAAACGTCATTATCTGCGTAGGAAAAATAGAAGGAAAGGATTGCATACCCTTTTGATTATTAGGCATTAGTGGTAGGGTTTAGAGAGATATTTCATAAAAAATATGAATAATATCCAGTTTAAATATGGACGTAGATGGCTATATTTCAGAGCCATCAACCTCCCCAAGCTTAAACTTGATCTTCCTCGAGCAAGAAAACCAAAATAAAAAAGGAACTCAGCATTTAAACTAAAATAACGAGATTATGATCTTACTCATGATTGGTAGTATCATGTTTCCTCCACTTCATAAATCTGAAAAACTTCAGCATAGATAGAGTAATGGCAAGCATATCATATGGATTTTTATGCATCCTTATAGCGCAGCAAAATTATTGTTAACATGGATGATTCAAATGAGTAAACTTTATTCCATGTCATGTAATCAACTCATAGGCTTGCCTTTGAACAATAAAATATAATCATGTAAATTGAGAGTGTGAGAGTTGTCATGAAAAGTATATACACTAGAGTGTCTCAATTCTCCCACATCAAAAAATCAAGACTTTTCAAGCACTACTTTTATATTCATTGTCCTTCAAGAATTTCAGTTCTTGAGTAATTCAGAGCATGCCAAAAAAAAATAGTTTATCGGGCTATGATGGACACTCGTGGCACCACTAAGGTTTTTGTTCCTTTTGCATAATGATTACTAATAACAGCCAAAGGAGTGATTCCATCATGAACACAGCTACCCGGGAGTGCCAAGAATCTTACCTACTATAGCATTGCTACTACATGTGTTTAATTAACTCATAGCCGAAATCTAGGAGTTTCCTCCATGAAGATCGTTCGTAGGACAGCGGAGTTGTTGGCATCCCATGAAGTTTGACACGCATAAAGCTATATCATTCTTATGATTAACAACTCAAACTTTGGCATGCTCACAAAAATCGCTAAACATTAATTCAATCGAACAAATCCTTTTAAAGAGAGCTATCAAGTCAATCAACATTTTCAGTGGTGTTGAGTGTCTCTAGAAATAAGCCTTCAAGACTAAACACTACAACACCCAAGCCTTCAATTGTGAGACATTTTCTTATTACAATTGTTTAGCAAATTTTTAGGCAAGACTTGGTTAACTACAAGAGCTGGAACAAAACGTACCCAACTAAATACCCATGCGAACAAAAATCTTACTACAATACAAAGACTCACTCCACCAATATAACATCTCAACATTTACTACTAACTAGGATGGGTTTCTCAAACTTCAAAAGTGGGGAGTCATAAGGCTTACCTCTCATGTTTGGTTCCACTTCTCTCTTCCTTTTTTATTTGTTTCTTGGAAACTCGAAGTTGATCACTCTCCTGTAAATACATGAGAACCTCGAGGCGTAAAGAAAAGAAAGAGGGAAAATAAAGAAAAATGGAGAAATCTTTTTGTTGTTTTCAAGAGAGGAAATCTAAAGAATAGAAAATTGGCGGTAAAGCTCGGCTAGAAAATATCGAAAGAACTAAAAATAAAGTGTTGGGGAAACCAACACGAGTTCTTATAAGCTCGAATTAAAAACACAACCTCGAAATAAATAAAAGCAAATGAACGCCAAATAAAGATACATGAGGAAACTTCCCAAAGCTTAGGCTCTTGCAAGCCCTTCAAATCATTGCGATGGCGGGAAAAATTCGTTACTCCAGCTCGCAAATTGAGTTGATAAATTACTAGTTGTTCCTCGGAGGTTCAAAGAGAGGTTATGCATCCTCTCCACAGTCCCTCCAAGCTCTTGGAAGTCTTGGTATGTGGTGAACCGGGTTTGTGGCTGCTCCTCTTGATAAGGAACTTCTTGCTCCTCTTATTGGTACTTATCCTCTTCCGTAATCTCCTCCTCGGGTTAGAGTTGCTCAACCTGCAAATCATATACCAAACGTCCTTCCTCGATAAATAAAAGACCATTAGGCATAGGAGCAGGGTAAAGACACCCATCTCCAGCAATATGCAAGTAATAAACACCACCTCTCCTAGTGAGCATTCCACAAGCCTTTAAAGTAGAGAAACCAACACGTCGCTCACCTAGCACAGGTTGCAACTCGCCTAGGTCGATGCCTAGGGCAGTGGCAAGCATGGTGATGACGCCTCCACCTGTGATTGGTCCTTGGCTTTGGAAGGTTTGGCGCTCCAGGTAGCGCACAAGGATTGCGCCCAAGTTGAGTGACAAGTCGCAGTTGGTGTAAACAGATTTTGCAAGGGCTAAGATGTCCTCCTCATTAAGTCTTGTGAACTCATTTCTTATTTGCAAGGTGTTAGCAATAACATAGAACAAGTAGTGAATTGTAGGATGTTGAATATTCTTCCCCTTGCTTACTCTAGTAGTGAAACTCATTCCATTATAATATTGTGCAGGGGATGGGTCTAAGCCAGTAAAGGATACGAGTAAGGCATTAACATCATTGTTTGGAAAATTAAAACATGCACACCATTCATCTAGTGTTAAAGTGTAGTTGTTGTTCATAAGTTAGAAAGAAATCATGTCCTCTCCTTACCATAGTTTAACGGTGCTTTGCAACAAACTTAGAAATTCAATAGTTAACTGGTGATAAGTAGGCACATCATTGTACACAAAGTTTTGCAGACCAGCTCTATTGCAAAGTAAAGTGAAGTCACTACAAATACCGAGTTGGTTCAATATAATGGGGCAATCCCACTTGGTTACCTTCACTTCTCGGTTCTTGATCTTGTTGAAGCGATCACGTTGGAGCTTGTTTCTGAACCGTATCCCCATGCATTCTTGCGTGACAGCCCGAGAAGCGCTAGCAGCGGCACGAGCACGAGTTTGGCTCCTTGTGTTCATCATCTAAATCAATAAAGAAAGAAAAAATAAAACATTTTGATCCAACAACAATAAGTATAACATATTCCTCATCATAGCACACTAAAGAATCTCCTCAAAATAATAATCTAGGCAAGAGAATCATGGCAATTAGTTCATAGTAGGTCTCACCCGAGATTGATAATGACAATAGATCAAAGATGAATTTGTAAAAAGTAATTGGAGGATCGGAGGAGAAACATACCGTAGATCACTTGTGTGCGAGGAAATCAAACGAAATTGAGTAGAGATGAAGATCTCTTGAGGTTTTGAGAGGGTTTGGAGGTAGAAGAAAGAAAAATAATTGAAGTTTTGGGGTTGGAGGTACCTCCCGTGGTGTTTTTATGGTCGGACGCAACTATACAGGCGGAACTATATGGCCGGAACACTGTGTTCCCGCCGTATAGTTGGCTTGCTATCAAAATTTTAGGGTTTCCACCTGGCGGCGCGGCTATATGGCTGGAACTATATGGCCGAAACTATATATTCCCATCGTATAGTTGGTCTCCAAACCGTCTGTACCTGGAAAAATAAATTGTACAAAGGCATCGATAGCTATACGACCAGAACTATACGTGGTCGTTAAACCGTTAGTACATATGAAAAGAATTTGTACGAAAGCACCGATATCTATATGACCGGAACTATACATCCAAATTTTTTATTTCCGTCGTATAGTTGGTCGTTAAACCGTCAGTACATATGAAAGAAAAATTGTCGATGGAAAAAATATCTACACGACCAGAGCTATACGGCTGAAATTTTTATTCCCGCCGTATTGTTGGTCGTTAAACCTTCTGTATGCATCAAAAAAAATCTGTTTCTTCGAAAATTATTTCTTATCCTATAACTTAGTGAAATACCTTGTTTTTGATAGAAAAATGACAGTAAATATTATCGACCAACAATAGCATGAATAAGCAGGATTTTTAGTACTACCGAACTTCTTCTCCTCAATTGGAATTTTCTAGCACTTTTTATTAAACATAAACTTAAACTAAAAGTTAAAAACTTAACTCAAACCTTTATTTTACATGGGTTGCCTCCCATGAAAAAAGCGCTCTTTTATGGTTAATAGCTTGACCTCAATGTTGCTCACTTAGGCCAGATGAGTGGAACACCCACTCCAAAATAGTTGGCCTTCAAAGTGATGGCCTCCTTTTCATCATGCTTGGCTTTCTTCTTCCTGGAGAAATAAATAACAACAGGATCCTGTGAAGGCAATTGAAGATTCACGTTCCCTTCATGTAGATTAATCAATGCCTTAATAGTTCTTAAGAAAGGACGACCTAATATAACAGGAGCAGTAGCATCTTTAGGCATGTTAACCATAACAAAGTTAATAAGAGTAGGACAACCTTTAATGTATACTAAAGTATTCTCCTTAATTCCTATAGCTTGTTTGTAGGTAGAATCTGCTAGATGCAATTTTAACTCAGTGATCTCAAAAGAGCCAAGATTTAACTTATTAAAAAGACCTTTTGGAATTGTTGAGACGCTTGTACCTAGATCACAAAGTGCAGCTATCTCATTGGTCCCAATTTTAATCTTAATAGTAGGCTCAAATATATCATCAAGCTTCACAGGTAAATTTTCAGCAATTTGCTTATATTCTTCCTCAAGCTCACGTACCTTTATTGCTACCTGATTAACAAAGTGTTGGTACATAGCTTCCTCATTTCCTTCACTTACCGGAATCTTAACATTGGTCCTTTTTACAAGATCTTCAACGGTGTAGCTTGGTGAAGGAGCATTACTATAATCAAGTTCCTTAGGCTCCTCCCTTTGGATTCTCATCATCTTGAGGTCTTCAACAGGATTGGGCTCAGCTTTACCTGCAAATTTAGCTAGAATGAGAGTTTGACTCTTGTGTTATCTTACCTAGATGTGCCTCAACAATCCTCGTTCTTTCTTGGAGGGACTGCAAATCATTTCTCAAACTTACAGCTTGGTTAGATAATTTACCAAGCATAGCATCATGGTTCTCCGTTATTTTAACAAGAATATTGTTTTGTTCATTTTGTGAGTCTATAAAAGACTTAAGTGTTTCTTGGAGACTACCATTACTAGTTCCCATATTATTATTAGAGTTACCTGTAGGACTAGAATAATGTTTCTGAAAATTAGGATTATAATTCTTCTTCCAAGCAGGGTTATAATCATTACGAGCTATGAAGTATATTTCTTCACTATTTGTTTCAGGGATAGCTCTTACTTGGGTTTCCTTACCTTTTAACGCCAGTATGAGCTCATCCAACTTAGCATTGAGTTCTTCATTTTCTTATGGTGAGACAGCGTTCACCTTCTTCGTGTTTGATCTATCCACATGCCACTGTGCATGGTTGTCTTGCATATTGTCTAGCAACTACTTTGCTTCGGTAATATGTTTACCCATAAATGTTCCTCCAGCTGCAGTATCAAGCATAGACTTAGACACAAGGTTAAGAGCATTATAAAATAGATGGAGAATTAACCAGTCTTCCATCCCATGACTAGGACAGTTTCTCATGCATTCTTTCATCCTTTCCCATGCAAGAGCTAGTGGCTCACGCTCTTCCTGTCTAAAACCAGTAATATTAGATCTTAGTTGCATAGTCTTTGCAGGTGGGAAAAATTTAGTCATAAATAAAGAAGTGCATTCCACCCATGATGTAATAGTATTTCTAGGCAAAGATAGCAACCATTCTTTTGCTCTTCCTCTAAGAGAGAAAGGAAATAAATGCAATTTGACAGCATCGGGGTCAACATCTTTTATGCGCATCATATCAGATATTTCAGTGCAAGTGTTCAAGTGCATACCCGTGTCCTGAACATCAGAGCCTCCAAATTGATTCTGTTGAACCAAACATAAATAATGGGGCTTAATTTCATAGTCATCAGTAGAAATTGTTGGCAGAGTAATATGAGTATGCAAATAATCATTGTTGGGAGTAACAAACTCCCCAAGATTCTTTTCATCCATATTTCCTATGTTTTTGGTTTTTCTTAAACAGACACTTATAATAGTAAAAGCAAGACTTTAAAGGCTAACTAATTTTTTTAGTTTTTCAAATAAAGACTGAAATCAAACTAAAATTAAAAACAAGAGTTAAACCTAGCAAGGTTCCCACTAACCTCACCAGGGTAGCTATTGCTTCCCCAACAATGGCGGTAGAAAAAGGGTTGATACATTCGATCTGGATTACGGATGTAGTATAGCTCTTTTTCCCTAGTAGACCTAGGTTATCGAATCCTCAGGAAGCAGATGCATAGTGAAGTTATTTTAACGGACCTTCGGGAGTTCTAGAACTCCTTTTGTGTTTTTACCAGACCAAGAGTTTGCGTCTTTTTGTTGTTGTCGATGATGGAGAGAGAGGGCCTAGGGCGTTCGGTTTCACCTGTAGCTGTGCAAAACATCTGATGGGAATAAAAGATAGAAATAAACTATGCATGTAATTGTTAGAGCAAGATAAATTACATGTGGGCAGTGCGTCCATAATTTCTATTGCCTCCGCAATCGCTTATAGCAATAATCTACTAGTATCATACATAGAAGAAAGAGAACTAATGATATGCATAGTGACGTCACCGTTAATCCCAAGTAAATCCCTCACATACAACCGTACTACCCCTTCTGTCACTTGGGTTCCCAACCTGCAGATTAGTCATTACTCATACTTCCTATACCTGGCTCAATCCTCGGGTTCTTGGGGGTACCTGACAAGTCCTTAGATTGAGAATTACTCACACATGGCTAGGCTGAAGCCCTTAGCCGAAGGAGAATTACTCACACATAGAGATGAGATCAACAATCATAAACATTGTAATGGAAATCATGAGATTGATAGCAAATAGTCTTACAGTGTCGCCAATCGAATATGAGATCTACTATTACAAGTGGTAGAATATTACTATGGTGGTGGAGAAGGGATTTGGAGATTAGATCTAAGTCTATTCTTCTGGTGGCTCTTTAGTGTGGTGGATGGAGATCTGGAGGTGGCTGATGATCTGGGCCAGGGACTCTCGACTCCCTTTTCTCGTTGCCCAAGGCTTTGATGACCCACAAGTATAGGGGGTGTATCGCAGTATCTTCGATAAGTAAGAGTGTCGAACCCAACAAGCAGAAGGTGTTGACGAGTGGCTTGGATCAGGAATTCTCTGTAATTACTTAGCAAACGGATTTTTAGGGGTTTTTGATAAAGCAGATAAATAAAGTGCGAGTAAATAAAAGACAATAATAATAATTGCAGCAAGTGGCCCAATCATTTCTTTAGCAAAGGATAAGCCGGTTGTATTACTTAGGATGACCAAACGTTCTCGAGGACACATGGGAATACTGTCAAGTGCTTTCGCTTCACATAGTTGATTAATCTTCTCTAGTTTGATAAGTGTTGTGTGGGTGAACCTATGCTAATGTACTGACCTTCCTAGGACTAATACATACTTGTGATTATACCGCTTGCAAGCATCCGCAACTACAAGAAAGTAATTAAGATAGAAACCTAACCACAACCTTAAACTCTGAGATCCTACACTCCCTTGTGCAAAGGTTTCCTAATAGGGGTTCAGGTTTTATCAATCCGGCAACCCCTACGATTAGTAGCCAAATACACAATGCATCCCCCTAGGCCCATAAAGGTGAAGTATCATGTAGTCGACGTTCACCTGACACCACAACTTAATTATCAAACCACTGAATCTTTCTCAACACAATTCCACTACTAACAACATGACTTCTCCCATGTCCCCAAGAACTAAAAGAACTACTCACAAGACATCATATGGATCAAGATCAGAGATGAAATAATGATAAGTAAAAATCTGAACATAACAATAATTCAATGGTTCCACTCAATAGCATCAACTACAACAAGTAATCAACACCGGGAAAGTTTCCCCTAAGAACTATGCAAGATTAAACCCAACTGTTACAGCGGTACGGAGTGGTGATGATGGTGCTGGTGGAGATGATGATGATGATCCCGATGAAGTCCATCTTGATGGTGGTGTTGATGGCGACGATCTCCCCTCTCCGAGAAGGAATTTCCCTGGCAGATTTCTGCCTGCCAGAGAGCTCTTTCTCTCTCTGCAGTTTTCCATCCCACAGAGGTGGCGGAATCTTTCTATGGTCCCTCCCCGAGTCTTAGGGTTTCGAGGGATATATGCGTTAGAGGGCGATGCCAGAGGTGGGCCAGGGTGGCCACACCACCTGGTGGCGCGACCAGGGCTGGCCCACGCCAGGGGGTGGTGTGGGTCCCCTGTGGCCCATCTCCACTTCCCCTTCTGGCTTCCTTCGTCTTCTAGAAAAATAGGAATTTCCGTATATTTTTTGGGATTTTCTGATCTTCGCCAATTTTGCCTCCAAACAGTGCTTTTTTCCATCAGAATCCTGGCTCCAGTGGTTCATCCTCCCAAAATCATCAATCATGCAAAAATAGATGAAATAACATAAGTACCACCTCTTAATATGAAATATATCAATGAATAACAGTGAATTATGATATAGAATGGTGATGCAAAATGGGCGTATCAACCCCCCCCCCCCCCCCAAGCTTAGACCTTGCTTGTCCGCAAGTGAAAACTGAGCTCAATAAACATGTCCACAGGTTTATGGAGTGAAGTGTTGATAAAGAGAATATGGACAAGAAGCATCACATTCATCAAAACACAAATCATAATAGAAAACAACTCACTATTATATAACTTAACTTGCAATGAGTAACGGAAACACAATAAAGATGCATAAAGTAAATCATAATTGTTAATGGAAAACTTTGTTCTTGGTCATAGAACGGTTAACAAATTGCAGGAGTTAAACATAATGGGTTTGCAATGATAGCTTTCAAAGTAATATCCACTAAGATAAGAGCAGTGTGCAAAACAAGGAACATAAGAAACATGATTGAATATATCATCATATGGGTGATTGCATCACAACAAATCAAATGCTTGCTTAAGATAGAAAGAAATAGGTTTACTGACTCAACTAAAAAGTAAAAGATAGGCCCTTTGCAGAGGCAAGCAGGGATTTCAAGTCTCATAAAGAGATTCCAAAAATTATGGTACTTACTAGCTTTGAGCTCTCATTGCCCCTATCATAAGCATCTTTAGGTGATTAAGGTTAAAGTGAACAAATATGAGGATATGCTTGACAACTTATAAGCCGAAAATCTCATGCCCCTTGCCTACGAGTCCTGGACCTCATGCTACTAAACTTTAGTCACAAGTAAGTTCTTGTCATTGTAAGTACATGTGTATCATGGAGAACCGCCAATGGGGTACCCCTTGCCCCATAATACAAGAGCTATCCCATATCAAAATGACAAGGCAACAGAAAATGAGCATCTCAGCGATATTTTTATTTGCTATTTTCATAGGTTTTTATTGAGGATGCTTCATAGAATGCCCACTATGGTTATGCTGCAAGTTTCCACCATGATTAGGCATGGCTTAGGATAGCCGCCTAGGCGTTTCTCTAACACATATACAAACTCCATGAGCTTACAAGATCCCCTTTTATTTCACACCATCGGGATCCATAAACAAAAGAACATGATATCAACTGAATAATAAGTGCAATGTCGAAAGCGTTCCCCATGACAACATGGTTCTGCTAATTCTCAACTTATAAAGTGCAAGCATATACGCAACATAGATGGACGCAATGGTTCAAGTTTATAAAGTGCAAGAAAAGTAAAGTGTGCCATCAAGTTCATGAGAGCTTTAATCACTAATTTTCACATAACAAGTTTAATTTGGAAGGTAGATAAAAACATGAATATACTAGGAATAGCAATAATGCTAATAGGTAGATATGGTGGACACAAATGGCATAGGTTTGAGTTTTAGGATTGGATGCACGAGAAGTATTCCCTCTCAGTACAGGTTTTTGGCTAGCTATCAACACCCAGATTTTTAAGTCCAGATGCCTGTTATGTCGTACATCGCAATCCCAGGATTACCATTTTTGCGAGACATAACAGCATTGGTACCACAGTACATCATCCATTACAAACCATAATAAAGGTCTTACAAATAAAGGATCGCATGATCCAGTCTTAATACAATCAAAGCAGCGGAAAGTAAACATAGTAGGGCTCTATCTTCATGGTCACAGGAAATGCTGACGATGGGAGATGCTTGATGTCTACGCACTTCTATTCTTGTAGACAGTTTTTGGGCCTCCAAGTGTAGAAGTTTGTAGAACAGCAGCAAGTTTCCCTTAAGTGGATCACCCAAGGTTTATCGAACTCAGGGAGGAAGTGGTCAAAGGTATCCCTCTCAAGCAACCCTGCAATCAAGATACAAGAAGTCTCTTGTGTCCGCAACACACCCAATACACTTGTCAGGTGTATAGGTGCACTAGTTCGGCGAAGAGATAGTGAAATACAAGTGGTATTGATATAAGACAACAGTGCCAGAAAATAGCTTGATGACGCGTGGAAAAGACTAAAGGAAAACTGAAATAAAGATCGAAGCAAGCAAACATGTAATAGATCTAGTAGCAAACGATGTTTCAATGCTTAGAAACAATGCCTATGGATCATACTTTCGCTAGTGAACACTCTCATATAAATGTCTTCTCTTTATGATACTACTCTGAACTACTCTCAGGTTGGACACTCTAATCCATGGTAGGGCTATAACAACACACCTCAAAGTTCGCTTTCCCCATCTAGATAACCCCACACTGTCACCTTGAGCACTAGATGGTTCCAACAAACACCATAATTTCATAGAGACATCCAACTCCAAATATAACTCATAACAAGTATTTGTAATCTCTAGCCTAAGTGCCACCATGGTGTGCACGCTGTCACTTTCACACACATGGGGAGAGCAGAGATCTATTAAAGCACTTGAGTAGCAAAGTAGATATATATTACAAAGCTCATGATCTCAATAAGATCACACATAGAGAGAGAGATGAACACATAGCTACCGTTAGAACCCTTAGCCTCGATAGAGAACTACTCCCTCCTCATCATGGGAATCATCAATGGAGATGGAGATGGTGGTGGAAATCGATGGAGATGGCTCTAGGGGCACTTCCCCGTCACGGCAGGGTGCCGGAACAGAGACTTCTGTCCCCCCGAATCTCCTCTTCGATGGTGGCGGCGCTGCGGAACTTTTTGTGGCTAGAGGCTGTTCTATTTAGGGTTTTTGCATCGGGAGGCATCTTATAGGCGAAGAGGCAAGGTCGATGGGAAGCCAGGGGGCCCACACCACCTGGTGGGGCGGCCAGGGCTAGCCCGCGCCACCATATGGTGTGCCCACCCTGGTGCCCTATTCTGTCTCTTCTTCGTGTTTCCGTGTTGCTCAGAGAAAAATAGGCATATTGGCTTTTGTCCCATCCAATTTCGAGAATATTGATTTTCTGCCTTTTCTGGAACCAAAAACAGAAGAAAACATGCAACTGGCATTGTGGCATCTTGTTAATAGGTTAGTCCCAGAAAACATATAAAAATACCTCAAAGTGTTGACAAAGCAAAGTAGATACTAAACAAGCATGGAACATC
Organism: Avena insularis; assembly: GCA_023614405.1. NCBI lineage: Eukaryota > Viridiplantae > Streptophyta > Magnoliopsida > Poales > Poaceae > Avena > Avena insularis. The sequence continues at coordinate 114,483,574 of CM042688.1, read as the reverse complement.
AAAAATTATGGATACGTTAGCAACGTATCAACATCCCCAAGCTTAACTCCTGCTCGTCCTCGAGTAGGTAAGTGATAAAAAGAAAGAATAATTTTTTATGTGACATGCACCAGCATAAACTTGATCAAAGTATTTGTAAAACATTGATAGCTCGGATCATAGTACTTCAACATAGCATGAAAGACAAAGTTCTAGCAATAAGACATAGCAACTATGTTGCAACATGAAAAGGCACAAACAAAAGATTCATGAATAACAATGCTTTGCAAGACGTTTGTTTGTTTCACATAAAGAAAACATAGCATGGTGGCATTCAGCTTGTCCCTCATAGAGTAGCAAACATAAATGCATAGGACACCTTCAAATTTCATAAGAGTGACTAGATACAAATAGTTTAAGAACAAGCAATATCAAGGTTATGCATCAATCAACAAGTCTTGGGACAATGCATATAGAACTAAGAATGGCCACTATGCTCTCAAAGTAGGCGCATAAAGATAGAAGGTGGAGACTCAACATAAAAGTAAAAGAAATGCCTTCATAGAAGGAAGCAGGGATTCAAGTCTCATAAAGAGCTTCCAAAAATTATGGTACTTATTAGCTTTTAGCTCTCATTACCCCTATCATAAGAATCTTGAAGTGATTAAGGTTAAAGTGAACAAACTATGGAGTATATGCTTGACAAAGTATAAGTTGGAAATCTCATGTCCCTTGAATATGAGGGCCGCTCCTCATGCTACTCAAGTTTAGTTACCAGTAAGTTCTTGTCATAGTAAGTACATGTGTATCATAAAGAACCGCCAATAGGGTACCCCTTGCCCGATGATACGGAAGAATCCCCATATCAAAATGACAAGGCAAGCAGACAATGAGCATCTCAGAAATCTTCTTATTTACCATGGGAAAATGGTGTTTTTTCTCTCTTTCTTCTTTTCTCATCTCTTTTTCTCTTTTTCTTAGTCTCTGTCTCTTTTTTTATAAGAAGAATGCTTCATAGATTGCTCATTATGGTTACGCTGCAGGTTTCCACCATGATTAGGCATGGATTAGACCGGCAGCCCAAGCATTTCTCTAACACACATACATAACTCCATGGACTTACAAGCTCCCCTTTCATTTCACACCGACGACATCCATAGACAAAAGAGCATGATATCAACTAGGTACAAAGTAAAAGTGCAATGTTGAAAGCGTTCCCCATGACAGCATGGTTCTGCTAATCCCAACGTATAAGTGCAAGCATATATAACATAGATGACACAATGGTTCAAGTTTATTAGGGGCAAGAAAAGTAAAATGTGCCACCAAGTTCGTGAGAGCTTTAATCAATAATTTTCACATAACAAGTTTAATTCAGAAGGTAGATGCGTATGCAGCGACGGCGACGCAGATGCGTATGGAAGCAGTATGGCGGCAGCGCTGCTACTCAGACACGGTGGTGGCGGCGCTGTCGCGGGAGTAGATGAAGAAGAAGAACTAGAGGCAGAGGGGCGCGGAAGTGGGAAAAGACCCAAGGGGCGCACCCCTCCCCTATTTAACCGCTCCATCAAGGAGGAAGTGGGATCGCGTTATGTGGATACGCCACACGGTGTGGCCGTGTATAAACCAGATGGACCAATCAGCGAAGAGCCACACGGAGGACCACAGGGTGTAGCAGATCGCATGACGCGACGCATTGATGCAGTTAACGAGGAGGCAAGCCAGACGTGACGTGCGCCACAGTGATAACTGACAATTACTACAGCGATTACTGTGGTTGGCCCTTAAAATGAGGCAACCTAATGATTAGCCTCCACGTGGGAAAGCGTACGAGAGAAGGAAAGATAACCCGGATGAGATTATGGTAACCCGGCCAGCAAGTGAAAACTTGAAATGTGCCAAGGGAAAGTAAACCCATGAGATCCGAGATAAGACGTAACTCGGAGAAGGAGCACAAATCTCGGTGAAATTGAACCTGCTGTGGCCTTAGCGGCTAAGGCAACTAAGACCGCACCAGCTTCAGGGACTAATGTTGGGGGGATACCCCCGGGTAGGGTCACGCCGGGGTATAAAGGCCGAGTTAGCCGAGGTACGGCAAGGTCAAAGCGAATGTTGGCCGAGTTACCTCAAGGCAGGCCAAATCACGGGGTAACCCGGACCAGGGGATGTCCACCTAACTAAGTCTCATCCGACTTAAGCCGTAAGCCAGATAGATGAATCTAACTTGTATGCAGGAACAGGTGTGACCGTATCAACTACGATCCGGGTCATAGCAAGCTTCTAGGAGAAGGAAGGTATCTCGCTGGTCAAAAGTAACCCCTGCAGACGCACAAAGATGAGCGGACAGGGGCAGGACCACCGAGGCGTGGCCGACAAAGGTGACGACGCTGATGTCGGCTGACGCAGGCGCCGCAGAGGCTCATGTAGCCTCTGCATGGATGACGCGGGGGAAAAGCAACCTAGTCGGCTTGCTATTTTTGGAGGAGGCATATTCCCTGGAAGATGCCTCCACGTATGCCCTAAGTGGAGACCTAGCCACTCCTATATAAGGGGGGCTAGGGCCTCTGTAGAAGGGGTTGGTCTCATTTGGGTAGAGCTTACTGTATTGTTCTCTATAGACTAGTTGTGACTTGGTTCCTAAGGGCTAGCTAGCTGGGAGAGTAAGAGAGTACCTTCTTCCTCATCTCTCCAATACAGCTCGAGGAGCACTTGTAATCTGTGAAGTGAATCAAATACAAACCTTCTGTGTGAGGAATCACCTCACTATCCCTCCCTGGATTCCCCTAGTGCTATTAGTCCCCACCTTTAGCCTATCCATGGCATCTGCCGTGACACCACCATGACAGCGGGTCACTGATGTTCCGCTTTGACTCTCTGACAGATATCACACTTGGCTATGTAGCTTCCGGCTTCTCTGTTAATTTTGTGCAATCAAAATTGCTCCTTCAAATCCTGATACATCTTGGTTCCTCCCGGGTGGATAGAATAAAGGGTATCATGGGCTTCTTGCATAATGACTTGTTTCAACTCCGAATCTGCTGGAACACAGATACGTCCTTTGTACCACAGAACTCCTTCTTCATCTTTGGTGAATCCGGGTACCTTCCATGTACCGATACAACGCTTGATTTCATTGATACTTGGGTTTCCTTTCTGGGCCTCCTTTATCTGACTAATCAAAGTGGGTTGAAGTTCTATACTAGCTAGAAATCCTTCGCTAACTAGCTCCACTCTAAAATTTTCCATCTCCTCATGCAGACTTGTCTAGGCTTCCTTAATCATGGTGTTTAATCGACACAGTAGTCTACTAAGAGCATCCGCGACCACATTGGCTTTGCCGGGTGATAGTGAATGTCAAGGTCATAATCCTTGATTAACTCTATCCATCTCCTTTGCCTCATGTTCAGCTCCTTCTAGGTGAAAATACACTTCAAACTCTTGTGATCCGAATAAATCTCACAGCGGTTACCAATAAGGTAATGATGCCATGTCTTTAGAGCTAAAATTATGGCTGCGAGTTATAAGTCATGGGTAGGATAGTTCTGTTCATGTTGCTTCAGTTGTCTGGACAGGTATGATATGACTTTCCCTTCTTGCATCAACACACATCCGAGACCAATCTTGGATGCGTCACAATACACATCAAAAGGCTTCTTGATATCCGGCATGATCAAAATTGGGGCTGAAGTCAATCTCTTCTTGAGATCTTGAAAACTTGCTTTATATTTGTCCGTCCATTCAAACTTCTTGTCTTTTTTCGACAACTCGGTCATCGGTCTTGCGATGCTCGAAAATCCTTCAACGAACTTGCGGTAATATCCGGCTAATCCAAGAAATGCGCGGACTCCTGTTTGGGTGGTTGGGGCTTCCCATTCTTCAACATCCTTTATCTTGGCAGGATCGACGACAACTCCTCCTGCTGACAAGATATGGCCTAGAAATCCTACTTCCTTTAACCAGAACTCACATTTGCTAAACTTAGCATACAACTGATGCTCCCTAAGGGTTTCAAGTATGGTTCTTAGGTGCTGCTCATGGTCTTCTTCTGACTTGGAGTAGATCATAATGTCATCGATAAAAACAACGACAAACTTATCCAAGAAGTTCATAAAAATCTTATTCATGAGGTTCATGAAATAAGCGGGGGCGTTGGTTAATCCAAAAGACATGACATTGTACTCATACAATCCATATCTGGTGGTGAAGGCACTCTTTGGGATATCCGTTACACGAATCTTCAATTGATGATAACCAGTTCTAAGGTCAATCTTAGAAAACACTCTGGCACCAGTCAGTTGATCAAACAAATCTTCTATCTTTGGCAGTGGGTACTTATTCTTGATGGTGACATCATTCAACTTCCGATAATCCGTACACAAACGGTTGGCACCATCCTTCTTATCAATAAACAGAACATGTGATCTCCATGGTGATGCACTTGGTTGTATCAGACCTTTTCCCAGAATATCATCAAGTTGCTTCTTCAGCTCCACTAGTTTAGATGGGTTCATACTATATGGTCCCTGAGCTATGGGTCTGGTTCCAGGAATTAGTTCAATGATAAACTCGATATCCCGATCTGGGGGCACATCGGGCAATTCATCTGGGAACACATTGGGGTATTCACAGACTACTCTGACTTGGTCAAGGGTAGATTTTGCTAAACTCTTGTTGCACTTGAATTGACGGGGTAGCGTCTCAGATACATGCTCTACTGATACTCCGGTGCTACTGGTCATGATTATGGATTTCTTGGCACAGTCGATTAATCCTTGATATTTCGACATCCAATCCATCCCTAGCACTACTTTCAAACCTTTGGTTCCAAGTACTATTAGATTGGCATAGAAATCTATCCCATGTATGCTGATAGGTACGGCCTTGCAAATTTTTCTAGCTTTGGTGGTTGAACCAGGTATTTGAACTATCATAACATGCTTCAAATTTGTGGGTTGAATCTTACTAGTTCATGCAAATTCTTCTGTAACAAACGAGTGTGATGCTCCAGAATCAAACAACACTCTTGCTAGAACTGAGTTAACAGAAAACATACCCAGCACGACATCTAGCGCTTCCTGGGCTTCTTCAGCATTCATGTGGAACAGACGGCCATTACGGTTGTGCGGGTTTCCTAGGGCAAATCTCTTTCTAGGCTAGACACGGCATTGCTGTTGGGCAGGTGCAGTCACATTGGTTGCTACGGCAAGCTTCTTGGGGCACTCGTTGGAGTAGTGACCCATGACTCCGCATTCAAATCAAGTGATCATTGACTTGTCTTTCCCTGCGACAGGCACAACATTGCTTCTAGTCCTTGGGGAGGTATTGTTGTTGTTGTTGGACTTTGGCGGTGCACGATTGGAGTTATTGGGGTTGCCGGGGTTGTTGTTGTGGTTTCCTCCGGGCCTTGGGTTTCCTCCTCCACGGTTGGGGTAGTTCGGACGGTTCATTGGTGGCATGTGGTTCCTTGGGGCATATCCTGCAGACGGGTTGGGGCGATACTTCGGGGTATGGGGGGTCCTAGTTGATGCATCATCCTACGCTTGCGGTTCTCGCTGGCTTGGTTGATCTTGCCTTCCATCTGGATTGCAGACTCCACTAAGGCTTCAAGGTCATCAAAGGGGATGTTGACTAGCACTGTCTGCATCTCATCATGTAGACCGTTCAAGAATCTCTCCTTCTTCTTTGCTTCATTGTCAATCTCATCAGGTGCATATCTAGCTAGTGACAGAAATTTGTCATGGTACTCAACCACTATCATCCTGCCTTGCTTTAGTTCTTTGAATTCATCTCTCATCCTCTTGATCAGACCCAGGGGCACATGGGTCCTACTAAACTTGAGCTTGTACTCCTCCCAAGTCATCATCTGACATCCATTCATCGTACGAGTACTATTCCACCATGACCGGGCGTAGCCGGACAGATAGTGGGTGGAAAACAACACCTTCTCATTAGCATCTACTCCTACCACTTCTATGTTGTTTTCCATGGTTTGCAGCCAATCATCTGCATCTAAGGGCTCCTCAGATTTTCTAAACATAGGAGGATTTGTATTCTAGAAGTTCTTGAGCTTGGATCCATGGTGATCTTGGTGTCCATGGCCTTGATAATTGTGAGCCATTTGGGCTATCTATTGTAGAGTGGCTAAGTTGGCTTGACATTCAGATCCACTAGCTTCACGGTCAGAAACTAACATTTGCAGAATCTGCAGCATTGAGCTTGAGATGAATTCCTTCCTCCGGGGTTACCGCGAGTCATATGAAGATTGAGATAGATAATGAGACAAGAGGGAAATTTCTATGGTTTATGGGTTTGTTTTCAAAAGCTTTAAACTTTGAGTATGGATCAGGTTTTGAATACTAACAACTTCTTCTCATTAATTCATTCCAAACACACAATACAAAGACACACCACAACTAGAAAAACAGATGGTTTTAAGAACCATTATGGGAAGCTATGATACAGTGGGACCGGGTACAACTCACGCCTACGATAGTGCTTAGGTGCGACTACTCATCATCGAGGGTGTCGAGCTCCTCATCATCAATGAAGTCAGCATCATCCTCATCAGTGTTGTCCTCCATTGCTGCGTCCTCCAGATAGTCATTGCCATCACTGAGGTAAGAGTGGATATCCCCACGGATATCTTCCCCTTCCTCCTCCTTCTCCTCCAGCTGGATCTCCTGGTCGTGGATGGTCTCCTCTAGAGTGGTTATTTTCTGACGAAGACGGGCGATGATGTGATCCTTTTGTCGTGCTGGCGACAAAGAGACTTGCGCTCCCTAGCAAGCATGGTGAGGGTTTGCTTCCTTTTAGCGGCTTCAACATGGTTCTGGTTGGCGTAAGCACAGGCATTGTCTAACTCCTTCCGAGTCTCATGTAGCATGAAGGCCATGTGGTCCACGTGATGCTTCAACTCCGTATGTGACGGCATGGCCAAAGGTTGTACCGTAGAGTCACGTCTTGCATAGTGGGCACAACGGGTGCCGATGATCTAGTTGATGTTCTGTGCACACAAGCGAGCAAGTGCCTCCTGCATTGCCCTGGCTAGTCCATCTAACCAGTTGTTATCCCTTACGCTGAACTGAATCTTATCAGAAAGAGGTGGCTCCATTTTGCCTCTCAGGTCGGCAACAATCAGCCACTGTAGCTCCCCTCCGGCTTCGTCATCGAGCTGTGCTCCGAAAAACACTGGGTGTGGGTGTCCAAGATACTCCGAAAGCTGGTCCAAATCCCTCTCAAAGATAAGATGCCCTCCATTGCCCAACTGGTAAAACTTGCAATATTTGACCTCCATCTATAAGCAATTAAGATAAGTAAGTTAATGAGGTGATCAAAACTCTTGCAATTTTATGTAAAATTGCAAGAGTTTTGAGGAACAAGTGATCTCTTTTTGAAAGAATCTCAAGGATAAGGGTGATAATAGATTTTTGTAAATACTCACTTTCTTTGTTTTGGAACTATGTTTTTTAGATGTCCATTCTAACTAGGGTCTCCTATGGTCAGGATGGCTCTGATACCAACTTGTCAACACCCGGATTTTTAAGTCCAGATGCCTATTATGCCGTATATCGCAATCCTAGGATTACCATTTTTGAGAGACATAACAGAATTGGTACCACAATACATCATCCATTACAAACCATAATAAAGGTCTTACAAATAAAGGATCTCATGATCCAGTCTTAATACAATCAAAGCAGCGGAAAGTAAACGTAGTAGGGCTCCATCTTCATGGTCACAGGCAATGCTGACGATGGGAGATGATCCAGTTGTCATAGATCTCCTACTGTCCATCTTTTGGGTAATCCTCCTCATAGTCTGGCCATGGGAATAGCCAGGGACAAAGCCATGAGTACTCTTGAAGTACTCACAAACTATTACTAATATAAGTAATGTAAAACTAGCAGGGATCATAAGCTCTAGGTTTGTTTGCAAAAAGGCAGGTTTATTTCATAAAGCCTTAAGAGTAAAGACCTAAGTTTAGTTCTCTAGATCAATTAAGTGGGAACTTAAATTTCATGTCCACAACTCTGTTGTGGTCAAGTCGAAGTCATCTTTCAAGTCACAAGTCATTTTGAAAACATCTGACGACGGAACAGTATGGCCACTCCAACTGTCCATAACCGCGGACGTGGCTATTCGAATAGTTTGACACTCTGCAGAGGTGGTAAACTTTCCCCACAAAATTTGATACATCCGTTAGGGGTAACCCTGAATCATCATACTTGGTATGCGGATAATCAATCATAACCTTTCAATTACACACCCTAGTATAGGCACCTTCCCTATGAGCTTGGCCTCCCAGCCATGGCCATCTGCCATCTTGGGCACTGCATAGGTGGACATTCATCACGAGGTAGCCTCAGCTCAACCTCTTCCACAAGGGAACCCATACTAAGACATATAAACTTCTAGTCAAGCCCTACCCAACTCAGGTAATGTGGTTGTACGGTAAAATTGGAATGGTATCGCATCCAAATCCAACCATCAGTTTTTGTCAAGGTCAAGGCTCATGCCTCATTCAGTTTCATCATCAACCCATTGTGTTTCATCACACATGTCAAAACATTTCAATAGAATGAATCATCATTCCAAGGTTTTTCATAATCATTTTCACCAAGTGTTCCCATCTAAAGTGGTCAAGTTTTATTTTAGCACTAGCCACTAGTATTGAGTGTATCACTATTGAGGGGTGCTAATCTGGTATAAGTACCCAAGACTAGTTCTATGATCTTGGTAGCATCGATCCTATTTTCCACTAATCACAATTCATTAACTAAGTAAGAAACTGTAGTAAAGGAAAAGTAAAGCTCCGACGTTGTGGTGCTCGCCTTGCTCCGGGGAAGGGTCGGGGAGGTTCCTGGGTGAGTAGGGAGTGGAATGGTGTGCCAAATGAGGTCTAGGGTGGCCTCTATTCATACACCAGCGTTGAAGGCAGGGCGGCATGGTCGGGCTTCACCGGCGATGTTGCTACAGGTCGAGCTAAGCATGGCAAAGGGCATGGGTCGACGCAGGGTACTACGGCGATCGTCACGCGCGTGACGGCACGGCAAGGGGCGGTCTCAGTTGGTCGGGCAACGTTGGCGCTCTTCTCAGGTACGGAAGTGTTCGTCACTAAGTACGGTGGTCACGGGGCGCGCGGCGGTGAATCATCATGTCTGGGAGGTCACTGGTGCCACGGCGACTGCGGGTACGAGCAGAGAGGGCGAGGCGCGGCGTGTGTGCGCGAGGCTACCACAGCGCTCCATCGTGCTCTCGGCATGGTGGGCTGTTAAATGGGTGCGGCGATTCCAGCATCTCCATTGCTTGTCGTTGGTCAAGGGGTGGACAGAGGGTGGCGGTGAGGTCACGGCTAGCATCTAGGTGTCGTGGGAGAGGGCGGTGCGGTGTGCAGTGACTTGTCCTTGCTCGACCGGCATGGCGTGCTCGGTACGGGCAGGGCACTGGTCAATGCGGCGGGTGAGGTTGCTCCTCTGCACGGACAAGTACTAGGAATGATCATGAGGGAGTAGTGGAGTGGAATTGGGTACATTTGATGATCAATTGATAGATCAAAACAGTAGATAGTGGTTTAGTTTGTACTGTATCTGTTAGGTGTTCGACTAAATGGTTGCATGAAATTTACTTTCGAATTTTTCAATATTTTTGGTGAGTGATCTGGTTACTTGCTTAGCAGTCTATGGTTGCTGGGAATTTCCAAGGGGTGATTGTTTGAGTGGTTTTTGAAAAGTGATGATCTAGGTACATACACTTGATTCAATTTTGAATTGCCTCTTAAATAGATTTGAAAATAGTTTCTGTGAATTTGTAAGGTTTGCTTGGGTTCACTTTTACTAGGTCTAGCAAGGGGTGAAAAGAATTGGGATTGTTTCTGTTAGAAATCTTTTACTATAAATGCCCAAAGTGGGCTAGTGGTTAATATTTGCCAAAATGACCATATGCTCATATGATCCATATTTGACTTTCTTTTCATTTGATTTTGTTTGTAAATGACCTAGATGATGTGGTAATCCTTTTTAAACCAATCCTTAACCTTTGTAGCAATCAAACATGGCAATTTCAATCATTCATGCATTAATGGAAATCACACATGCATTCATATCAAGTAAAATAATAAAAGTTTTTGTTAACCCTAAACTTGGGTGATTAGATCTTGATAAGCTTGTTTAATATTTTTGAGATGTTACACTAGCAAGGCTGAGTAGCAAGCATAAGAATTGAAGGAACAAACAATCATACAAGTGATAGAAATGATCATGCAATCTTCCTTGGAAACACAAAAGATCTTAACTAGGGAATACTAAGCTTATGAGCCAAACAAGAAAGAAAGATGATGCAATTATATATCTTAAAAGTACTTTTCTTTTTTCTATTCAATCTTCAAATAGTGCTACTACTGACCAAAGCTAGGTTTGCCAAAACCAATCTAAATTTACTTAATGATCCTAAAGTGATATCAATACTATTAACAAGATCAATCATATAACAGAAATTGCAAACTAAAATAAGATGTGCAAAAAATAAATGATAGAACTTCTCATTAATATTCCATAACAGCAACTCACACCAAGGGATACATAGATATCTAACTAGAGGGGAGATACTTCCGTAATGCAAACCATCCTATATGATAACTTCTCTATTCATGATATGACTCTACTGAAAAGGTAAAAAGATGAAAGATAATGATATGATACCACGACACTCCCACAAGCTTGGAACAAACCAAGGGGATGCCAAAAACTGATGACGAATTAATCCTTTGGTGGTGGTGGTGTTGCCTCGTCATCATCCAACTTCCAAGGTAAAGGTTCTCCATTGACAAAAGACATCTTCGTTTCCAATATCCTGAAACTTGTAGCAGAACTTATGTGTTTGAACCTAGCCTCATACTCACAGTTTTGATTTTGTATGTTGTGGAGCTGTGCTTGTAGTTGATTGGTGGTTTGATGGAGTGAGAGAATTTCATCCCTAAGCTCAGCAATCTCCTTATTGTGCTCGGCTATGAGTTCTGAACTTATCTTATGAAGGATTCTGCCATCTTCTTGTACCTAAAGACTTCCTGCTCCAGCGCTTCCGTCCTGTCCTCCAGACTACCTTCTCCTTTAGGGCCATGAACCTCTTTTATCTGTACCTTCCCATCTTCAAGCAATAACTCTTTGGGGCGAATCTTAAACTCATACATGTATAGGCTGATGATGTCCGTGCAGGAATCCTCCTTGGGTGATCCAGAGGAAGACATTGTTCCTCCAAAACAGAGAATCTGCCTATCAGAAACAGATCGAAATCAAAACACGACGAGAACACGATATACGGACCTCGGGGGATCCGGGGGATTATATATCATGAAGTTTAGCAACAAAAGGAAAGTACTAGGAGAAAATGGGTCGGAGATAGGCTCCGGGGTGGCCACACCCCCTGGTGACGCGGCTAGGTGGGCCCGCACCACGGGGTGGTGTGAGCCACCCAGGATCCGTTTCCGTCCCTTTTTCGACTCATTAATTTCCATGTTAGATAAAAACTACAAAAATATAACTTGAAAAGTTTTTCGCGGATCTTTCCTTACCAGAACTGTTACCTATTCGAAAATGGACTCTGTAGGTCTCTAAACTTGGCCTTTAATAAAATCTTCCGGGGTCACCGCTTGAATCATATCAATATATTCATTGTAAGAATCTCCAGAAATATAGTGCTTGAGTCTTTGACCATTCTGTTGGGTCCACATCGTAGAAAACAATTTTTTTCCTACGGTGTGAACTACACGCCAAGATCTATCTACTAGGTACAAAGCAAACGGGTGGACATACATCCATGGAGAACTTACCCTCGAAGACAACGAGCTTTGTTAACGAGTAGGAACTCGTGGTTGATGTAGTCGTACACTTGCCGATCTCAAGATCGTGAGGAAGTCTGAGCGCCGCAACTCAGCAGCGCATCCGCACTCGCACACACATTCAAGCCACCGGACAACCTCCACCTCCTCGCTCCAGCGATCCAGCGGAAGCAGCAACTCCTTCCAGACAAAATGCCACCGGGAACATGTATCTCGCTAATCCGAGACCATGGGGAATAATTCTAGAGGGGGAGAGAGATCCTTCACAAGGAGGTGTGAGGATGAAGGAGGGAATGGGTGGCCTTTTATAGGAGGAGGGGGTGCCCCTCTCTCCATGGCCGGCGCATGGGGGGGTGACCCCTCACCTCCCCCATTCATGTGGTGGTAACTCCTCCACATTAAAATGCCTCTTCACATTCCCTTTTAAAGTCTCCACTTTAAATGCATTAAGTTTCTCCAAATTTAATGCTCTCTCATTTAATAAAACTCTTTTATTAAATTTATTCAGAATTTTGTTAATTACTTTAATTAACAAACATTCACATATAGCCCCTTGCAATATTTCAATATCACATGCAGAACCACTTTCTGCAATTTCACCCGAAACAATTTCCGGTTTCTATTGAAACAATTCCTGCGCTTTGCAATTCTTTCGTCTGAAACATATGTGCTCCAAAATGGTGTCCGGTAACTCTTAAGTGTGCCAACCTACGGTTCGCGAATAATGCAGACATGATCGAGACCCTTCTCCGATCAATAATCAGCAGCGGGACCTGGAGATCCGTACTGACTCCTACACATTCAACGATGACTCCTGTGATCGTGAGAACCTTTAACGCTAGTAACTAAATCCCTTTGTCTCTCGATATATTACATGTCCGAGATTCGATCATCGGTATCTCTATACCTAGTTTGATCTCGTTACCGACATGCACTCTTTTCTCGTTCCCGTGATATAACATTCTAGTGATCACATCACTTGCTTGCAAGCTATCCTAATGTGATATCACCGAGAGGGCCCAGAGTATATCTATCCGTCATCTGGATTGACAAATTCCACTCTTGATCCATGAGCCTCAACATAACACCTTCGTAGCACTAAACCCATCTTTATAGTCACCCTGTTATGGTGTGACGTTTGATGTTATCAAGATACTCTTCCGGTGTTAGCAATTAACATGATCTCATGGTCTAAGGATAAAGATTACTTCGTATGATGTTATAGCAATATAAACATAATGACTTGATCGTAATGCTATACTTCGGATGAATGTTCATCACATCATTCCACCAATGGTGTGACCTTGTTATTAACAACATCCAATGTCCATGATCAGGAAACCTTGATCATCCTGTTAATCAACAAGCTAGTCTATAAGAGAGGCATGACTAGGAACCCTTTTTGTTTATTAAACACACATGTATTGATGGTTCCTATCAATAAAATTATAGCATGCAAAATAAACATCTATCATATACAAGGAATACATAATAACAACTTTATTATTGCCTCTCAGGGCATATTTCCTTCAGTCTCCCACTTGCACTGGAGACAATAATCTAGTTCACATAGTGATAAATCTAACACCCATGGAGTTCTGGTGTTGATCATGTTTTGCCCTAGGGAGTACTTTAGTCAATGGATCTACTACATTCAGGTCCGTGTGTACTTTACAAATCTTTATATCTCCATCCTTGACATGCTCGCGGATGGAGTGAAACCGGCGCTTAATATGCTTGGAATTCTTGTGAGACCTTGGTTCCTTGGCGTTGGCTATGGCTCCATTGTTGTCACAATAGATCACCATCGGGTCCAACGCACTGGGAACCACACCCAGTTCCGTTATGAACTCCTTCATCCAAACCGCTTCTTGCGCTGCTTCTGAAGCGGCAACATATTCTGCCTCCATCGTTGATCCAGCCACCACAGGTTGTTTGGAGCTCCTCCAACTAACTGCTGCTCCGTTCAAGAGAAATACGTATCCAGATTGAGACTTAGAGTCATCCGGATCAGTGTCAAAGCTAGCATCGACATAACACTTAGCGACTAGCTCTTCTTCACCTCCGTATATAGGAAACATATTCTTAGTTCTTCTCAAGTACTTAAGGATATTCTTGACCGCTATCCAGTGTTCCGAACCTGGATTAGATTGGTACCTACTAGTCAAACTAATAGCATGTGCCACATCCAGTCTTGTACATAGCATGGCATACATTATAGAGCCTATGGCTGAGGCATAGGGGATCTTATCCATTATCTCTCTTTCTTCCGTCGTAGCCGGACTTTGAGTCTTACTCAATGTCTTGCCTTGCAACATAGGTAAGAACCCCTTCTTACTTCCGTCCATATTAAACTTCTTTAATATCTTATCAAGGTATGTACTCTGCGATAGCCCAATTAAGCGTCTTGATCTATCTCTATAGATTTTAATGCCTAATATATATGAAGCTTCACCAAGGTCCTTCATCGAAAATTTGCTGTTTAGATAACTTTTAACACTGTTTAAAAGATCTAAATCATTTCCAATCAATAATATGTCATCCACATATAATATTAGAACTGCCACATTTCTCCCACTCACTTTCTTGTAAATACAAGCCTCTCCATAAGTTTGGACAAATCCAAACTCTTTGATCACCTCATCAAAGCGGAGATTCCAACTCCGGGATGCTTGCTTCAGTCCATAGATGGATCGCTGAAGTTTGCACACCTTATCAGCATCCTTAGGATCGACAAAACCCTTAGGTTGTATCATATACAACTCTTCTTCAATATTACCATTGAGGAACGCAGTTTTGACATCCATCTGCCATATTTCATAATCGAAATATGCAGCAATTGCTAACATAATCCTAACCGACTTAAGCATCGCTACGGGAGAGAATGTCTCATCGTAGTCAACTCCTTGAATTTTTCGAAACCCCTTTGTGACAAGTCGAGCCTTATAGATGGTCACATTACCATTAGCATCAGTTTTTCTTTTGAAAATCCATTTATTCTCAATGGCCTTTCGGTCGTGAGGTAAGTCCACCAAGTTCCAAACTTGGTTCTCGTACATGGATTCCATCTCGGATTTCATGGCTTCTAGCCATTTGTTGGAATCAGGGCTCATCATCACTTCTTCATACGTCGCAGGGTCATCTATTTCATCAATCATGAAATTCATAACAGGATTGCCGTACAGTTCAGGAGTTGCACGTGTCCTGCTTGACCTGCGAGGTTCGGTAGTGTCCTCTTTCGGAGTTTCATGATCAATATCATTAGCTCTCTCTTCATTAGGTGAAGTCAACTCCGAAACAACTTCTGGAGCTGTGCTACTCGCCATTTCATGAAGAGAAGGTTCATTAACCTCTTCGAGTTCTACCTTCCAACTACTCACACCTTTCGCGAGAAACTCCTTCTCAAGAAAGGATCCATTCTTGGCAACAAAGACCTTGCCCTCGGATCTGTGATAGAAGGTATACCCAATCGTTTCCTTAGGGTATCCTATGAAGAAGCATTTTTCCGCTTTGGGTTCGAGTTTATCCGGTTGAAGTTTCTTCACATAAACATCGCATCCCCAAACTTTAAGAAATGACAGCATATGTTTGTTTCCAAACCATAATTCATACGGTGTCTTTTCAACGGATTTAGATGGTGCCCTATTTAAAGTGAATGCAGCGGTTTCCAGTGCATAACCCCAAAATGATAGTGGCAAGTCAGTCAGAGACATCATAGATTGAACCATATCCAATAAAGTACGACATGACGTTCGACACACCATTACGTTGTGGTGTTCCAAGCAGCGTGAGTTGTGAAACTATTCCACAGTCTTTCATATGTGTGCTAAACTCATAACTAAGATACTCTCCTCCACGGTCGGACCGCAAAAATTTGATCTTTCTGTTACGATGATTTTCCACTTCATTTTGAAATTCTTTGAACTTTTCAAAGTTTCATACTTGTGTTTCATCAAATAGATATACCCATATCTACTCAAATCATCCGTGAAAGTAACAAAATAACGATATCCACCTCGCGCCGACACACTCATTGGTCCACACACATCAGTATGTATGATTTCCAATAGATCTGTCGCCCGTTCCATTGAACCGAAAAACGGCGTTCTAGTCATCTTGTCCATAAGGCATGGCTCACATGTATCAAATGATTCAAAATCAAGTGATTCCAAAAGTCCATCAGAATGGAGTTTCTTCATGCGTTTAACGCCAATATGACATAGACGGCAGTGCCACATATATGTAGATATATCATTATCAAGTTTAATCCTTTTAGCATCAACATTATGAATGTGCGTAATACTACTATCGAGATCCAAGAGAAATAAACCATTCAACACAGGTGCATGACCATAAAAGACATTATTCATATAAATCGAACAACCATTGTTTTCAGACTTAAATGAATAACCACTTTGCATCAAACACGATCCGGATATAATGTTCATGCTCAGTGCAGGCACCAAATAACAATTATTTAGGTTTATAACTAATCCCGATGGCATATGGAGAGGCAGCGTTCCGATGGCGATCACATCAACTCTTGATCCATTGCCGACCCGCATCGTGACCTCATCCCTTGCTAGTTGTCGCTTGTTCCGCAGCCCCTGAACCGAGTTACATATATTAGCAACCGATCCCGTATCAAATACCCAGGTGCTACTGCGAGTACTAGTCAAGTACACATCAATAACATGTATATCACATATACCTTTGTTTGCCTTGTCAGACTTCTTGTCCGCCAAATACTTGGGGCATTGGCTTCCAATGGCTGATCCTCTTGCAATAGTAGCACTTTGTCGACTTAGGGCCAGCTCGGGTTTCTTTTCAGCGGGCAATGACTTGCCACCCTTCTTTCCCTTGTGCTTGCCTTTCTTGTCCTTCTTGAAACCGGTGGTCCTATTGATCATCAACACTTGATGTTCTTTCCTAATCTCCACTTGCAGGTCTTAAGCATTGTAAGCTCGGAAAGAGACTTCTTCATGCCCTGCATATTATAGTTCATCACGAACCTCTTGTAGCTAGGTGGCAGAGATTGGAGAACACGATGTATGCCTAAGTCAATGGGAATCGTTATTCCCAAGGACACAAGCTTATCGGCGTACCTAGACATTTTGAGTACGTGCTCACTAATGAAGCTGTTTTCCTCCATCATGCAGCTAAAGAACTTTTCTGTAGCATTATAACTCTCTAAGGCAGCATGGGTATCGAAAATCTATTTCAATTCTCCCATGGTATCAAAGGCATTGCCATTTTCGAAACGCTTTCGAAGTTCTAGCTCTAGCCCATACAGTATGCCGCAATGAACTAAGTTGTGGTCCTCCTGACGAGTCACATAGACATTCTTTTCCTCGTCAGGGGAATCAGGAGCTGGTGGGGGGCCTAGCAGCGCATCTAGCACATATTGCTTTTGTGCAGCAGTGAGGAGAATCCTCAAATTCATAGCCCAGTTTGTGAAGTTGCTACCATTTTCAACAAGTTTCTCTTTCTCCATGAACACATTGAAATTAAAAGCAGGTGGTGCCATCTACAACAGAATTTGTAAAGTATATTTAGACTAAGTTTATGATAGATTGAGTTCAACTAATCCAAATTACTAATGAACTCCCACTCAAAAACAACATCCCTCGTGTCCTTTTGGTGATTACATGAACCAAATCCACTACACCAAGTCCGATCATCACGTGAGTCGGTGTAGCTTCAAAGGCGAGCATCTATATGGGCATCATATCAACTATATGACTCATGCTTAACCTTTCGGTCCGTGTTCTGAGGCCATGTCTGAACATGCTAGGCTCGTCAAGTAAGAACCTTAGTATTTGCGTGTGTAAAACTGTCTTACACCCGTTGTATGAAAGCATAGAGTTGAGAACACCCGATCATCACGTGATGCCTCAAAACACGATCCACAAAACGGTGCATACTTAAGGAAGAACACATTTTATCTTGATATCTAAATGAGGGATCATCTTATAATGCTACCAAACGTGCCAAACTAGCAATATAAGATGCTAACATCTAATGTGTGAAGTGTGGTGATATGCTCCATGCATTTGATCTCTATCATTTGCATAGTGGTATGATCTCTATCATTACTTTGTGTGTAAGGCCAAGGTATATGGAACTTACACGTTAAGTGAGTTGTAAGAGTATCTATCATACATCTACTTACAACAATACCATATCAAAACACTAGCCCAGCAACGATCTAAACTAGACGCCTCTAATTTATCAATTGCAAGTTTTACGTGGCTTAGGGCTTTTGGAGATAGAACCTGTCTAACCTACGAACATGAACCACAACGAGGATAACTAAGTTATTAGCAACTCGTTGTAAATCAGATATTGACTATAGTAGGAGAGACAGACACCCGCCAGCCACTTATGCAAAACAAGTTGCATGTCAGTCGTGGAACCGGTCTCATGTATGATGAGATGTAAGGTTGGTCCGGGCCGCTTCATCCCACTATGCCATCAATATCCAAAATACATAGAAGATGCAATAACATGATCATCATCGCCCACATATAAACATATGTGTACTACCCATGCAAAGCACCTACGCATAGATCAGGCTCTGATACCACTGTTGGGTCCGCAGCATAGAAAACAAAAAATTTCCTACGGTGTGAATACACGCCAAGATCTACCTACTAGGTACAAAGCAAACAGGTGGACATACATCCATGGAGAACTTATCCTCGAAGACAACAAGCTTTGTTAACGAGTAGGAACTCGTGGTTGATGTAGTCGTACACTTGCCGATCTCAAGATCGTGAGGAAGTCCGAGCGCCTCAACTCAGCAGCACATCCGCACTCGCACACACGTTCAAGCCACCGGACAACCTCCACCTCCTCGCTCCAGCGATCCAGCGGAAGCAGCAACTCCTTCCGCATTTAAATGCCACTGGGAACATGTATCTCGCTAATCCGAGACCATGGGGAATAATTCTAGAGGGGAGAGAGATCCTTCACAAGGAGGTGTGAGGATGAAAGAGGAATGGGTGGTTTTTATAGGAGGAGGGTGCCCTCTCTCCATGGCCATGCATGGGGGTGACCCCTCACCTCCCCCATTCATGTGGTGGTAACTCCTCCACATTAAAATGCCTCTTCACATTCCCTTTTAAAGTCTCCACTTTAAATGCATTAAGTTTCTCCAAATTTAATGCTCTCTCATTTAATAAAACACTTTTATTAAATTTATTCAGAATTTTGTTAATTACTTTAATTAACAAACATTCACATATAGCCCCTTGCAATATTTCAATATCACATGCAGAACCACTTTCTGCAATTTCACCCGAAACAATTTCCGGTTTCTATTAAAACAATTCCTGCGCTTTGCAATTCTTTCGTCTGAAACATATGTGCTCCAAAATGGTGTCCGGTAACTCTTAAGTGTGCCACCCTACAGTTCATGAATAATGCAGACATGATCGAGACCCTTCTCCGATCAATAATCAGCAGCGGGACCTAGAGATCCGTACTGACTCCTACACATTCAACGATGACTCCTGTGATCATGAGAACCTTTAACGCTTATAACTAAATCCCTTTGTCTCTCGATATATTACATGTCCGAGATTCGATCATCGGTATCTCTATACCTAGTTTGATCTTGTTACCGACATGCACTCTTTTCTCGTTCCCATGATATAACATTCTAGTGATCACATCACTTGCTTGCAAGCTATCCTAATGTGATATCACCGAGAGAGCCCAGAGTATATCTATCCATCATCTGGATTGACAAATTCCACTCTTGATCCATGAGCCTCAACATAACACCTTCGTAGCACTGAACCCATCTTTATAGTCACCCTGTTACGGTGTGACGTTTGATGTTATCAAGATACTCTTCCGGTGTTAGCAATTAACATGATCTCATGGTATAAGGATAAAGATTACTTCGTATGATGTTATAGCAATATAAACATAATGACTTGATCGTAATGCTATACTTCGGATGAATGTTCATCACATCATTCCACCAATGGTGTGACCTTGTTATTAACAACATCCAATGTCCATGATCAGGAAACCTTGATCATCCTGTTAATCAACAAGCTAGTCTATAAGAGAGGCATGACTAGGAACCCTTTTTGTTCATTAAACACACATGTATTGATGTTTCCTATCAATACAATTATAGCATGCAAAATAAACATCTATCATATACAAGGAATACATAATAACAACTTTATTATTGCCTCTCAGGGCATATTTCCTTCACATTCTTCATCTCGTTACATCATTTTCTCCTACCATTTGAAAACTTCTTTCATACAAAACTTTACACATTCTTCATTAGCAACATTAGTGTATGCAAGATAATAAACCTTTAGGTTTAATTTTAACTGAAATCCATCAGAACATAAGCTACTGAAACAACTCCTTTCGAAAGCCCAAAAAGAATTCAAAAAGGAAATCGATTTAAGAGGCAAATGCAAAAATGGCAGAAATCTGTCAAAACAGACCAGCAGGTAAAGATCAATTTTTTCGAAAATCTTCTGCTGCCCAAATCAAAAATTGCAAAACTAATGAAATTTAAATAATAACATGGGGCAAGCACACAAATAATTACAGATCAGTACGACGTTCTGGGATTTTTCACGATTTTTTACGGTGAAGCACAAAAATCTGTTTCGGGACAACAACTTCCCCAAATCTTACTTCTCTTTCATTAGAGGCTGATCTTGACACAAAAACCCAAACAAAAAGGATAACGAGAGGTTATTACAAAATCAATAACTTATAGGACTCAAAAAGAACAAAATAAACTGAAAGCAAAAATATATTGGGTTATCTCTCAAAAAGCTCTTTCTTTATAGCCATTAAGATAGGCATGATAAATTTCAATGATGCTCACATAAGAGTATGAATTGAAGTAAAAGAGAGCATCAAGAAGCAAATATACATATATTTAAGTCTAACCCACTTCCTATGCAAGGGAATTTTATAAGAAAATAAATTGTTGAAACCGGAGGCTACTAGCATAGGAAGGCAAAACAAGTGCAACTTAAAGACTTTCAGCATAAAGCGAGGAAACTTAATAGTATTGAGATGCATAACAACAATCTTCCCTATCTCATAATAACTTTCAGTATCGTGCATAAATTTAATGATATAACTATCACATGAACCATTGTAGCAGTGATCACTTATTCTGACAGAAAACACAGGGACACTAGCTTTCCTAGTTCCATTAGGATGTGAAACAATTTTAGAAGTATCCTTACAAAGGATAATGTGCCCATCTTCTACATTTTTAGTGACAAAGTCTTTCATATTTGCTACTGCAGGTTCAACATCTATTTGTTCATCAGGTTCTACAGCTTTCTTTGTACTTTCGTTAACCATACTAGCTGTCATAGAATGTTCCTTTACTTTAACCGAGAAAGGTATTTTCTCGATGTAAGGTTCAGGTAGAATATGATCAATAGTATGAACTTTAGTGTTTCTAGCAGGAACACAATTAACAATATCTTTATATGGATCATGATACTTGTTCCATTTCTTTTTAGGAATTTCAATATAAGAAGCAAAAGCCTTAAAATAATTTGCAATACTTTGAGAATCAAGACCATAAGCATTACTAATATTATTGAAGTCATCAGTTCTCATAAAAAATTTAATGCATTCATAACCATAATTTGTACCTGACTTTCTTCCTTTGTCATTCTCCCATGCTTTAGCATTGTCTTGAATACGGTTTAGAAGATCCCATTCAGCTTCTTCTTCCATACGTGTAAATGATCCAGAGCAAGAAGCATCCAATAGATCCTTATCATGAAGAGAAAGTCTTGCATAAAAGTTATCGATAATAATATTATTAGGGAGCTCATGAGTAGGACATTTGAGCATTAGTGACTTCAATCTCCCCCAAGCTTGAGTTGTACTCTCTCCATCACGAGGCCAAATGTTATATATTTGATTCTGATCTTTATGAATCTCACTAGGAGGATAAAATTTGGAATAAAAGAGAGGTATAATTTCTTCCTATTCAAGAGACTGACCATTCTTTAGCAGCTTATACCATTCCTCGGCTCTTCCGTTCAATGATACCAAGAATAACTTCTTATTGGCTTGATCTGTTGTAATACCTGCGCACTTAAACAACCCGCATAATTCGTGTATAAAAAGCAAATAATCACCAGGATGGACAGTTCCATCTCCAAAATAGTAGTTATCCATAACGCGATCAACAATTCTTGTAGGTATCTTAAAAGGATCAATTTCAGCAGGTGGTGGTTCATCTACTACCTTAGCAGGGGTAGTAGCATTCCGAAATAAGAAACTAAGTGAATTATCCATATTGAAAATAAAGTAACAAACAGAAATAAACAATACTCATAGTAGAAGTTTCCTTTACCAGTTCCAATCTCCAATAGCGCTTCACTCTCAGGCAACGGCACCAAAAAAAATAGTCTTGATCACCCACAAGTATAGCAGGTGTATCGCAGTATTTTCGATAAGTAAGAGTGTCGAACCCAACGAGGAGCAGAAGGTGTTGACGAGTGGCTTGAATCTGGAATTCTCTATAAATACTTAGCAAACGGATTTTTAGGGGTTTTTGATAAAGCAGATAAATAAAGTGCGAGTAAATAAAAGACAATAATAATAATTGCAGTAAGTGTCCCAATCCTTTCTTTAGCAAAGGACAAGCCGGTTGTATTACTTAGGATGACCAAATGTTCTCGAGGACACATGGGAATACTGTCAAGTGCTTTCGCTTCACATAGTTGATTAATCTTCTCTAGTTGGATAAGTGTTGTGTGGGTGAACCTGTGCTAATGTACGGACTAATACATACTTGTGATTATACCGCTTGCAAGCATTCGCAACTACAAGAAAGTAATTAAGATAGAAACCTAACCACGGCCTTAAACTCTGAGATCCTACACTCCCTTGTGTAAAGGTTTCGTAACGAGGGTTCAGGTTTTTGTCACTCCGGCAACCCTTACGATTAGTAGCCAAATACACAATGCATTCCCCTAGGCCCATAAAGGTGAAGTATCATGTAATCGACGTTCACATGACACCACTAGAAGAATAACACCACAACTTAATTATCAAACCATTGAATCTTTCTCAACACAATTCCACTACTAACAACATGACTTCTCCCATGTCCTCAAGAACTAAACGAGCTACTCACGAGACATCATATGGATCAAGATCAGAGATGAAATAATGATAAGTAATAATCTGAACATAACAATAATTCAACGGTTCCACTCAATAGTATCAACTACAACAAGTAATCAACACCAGGAAAGTTTCCCTTAAGAATTATGCAAGATTCAACCCAATTTTTACAGCGGTACAGAGTGGTGATGATGGTGTTGGTGGAGATGATGGTGGATATGATGATGATCCCGATGAAGTCCATCTTGATGGTGGTGTTGATGGCGAAGATCTCCCCTCTCCGAGAAGGAATTTGTCCGATAGATTTCTGCCTGCCGGAGAGCTCTTTCTCTCTCTGCAGTTTTTCGCCCCGCAGAGGCGGCGGAATCTTTGTGGTCCCTCCTTGAGTCTTAGGGTTTCGAGGGGCTTATATGCATCAGAGGGCGATGCTAGAGATGGGCCAGGGTTGCCACACCACCTGGTGGCGCGACCAGGGCTGGCCCGCACCAGGGGGTGTGTGGGTCCCCTGTGGCCCATCTCCACTTCTCCTTCTGGATTCCTTCGTCTTTTGGAAAAATAGGAATTTCCGTATATTTTCTGGGATTTTCTGATCTTCGCCAATTTTTCCTCCAAACAGTGCTTTTTTCCATCAGAATCCTGGCTTCAGTGGTTCATCCTCCCAAAATCATCAATCATGCAAAAATAGAGAAAATAACATAAGTAACATCTCTTAATATGAAATATATCAATGAATAATAGTGAATTATGATATAGAATGGTGATGCAAAATGGACGTATCAGGCTTCTTTATATAGGGGTCCCTTCACGAAAGTTGTTATGTTTGACCTAGCGGTGTTGTTAGCAACTATACGGCCAGAACTATACGGCCGGAATTTTATTTCGGTCGTATAGTTGGTCGTTAAAGAGTCTGCCCCCGACCCACGACTCCTGGTTTCTTATGTTGTTGGAAATTTCATATCTTTGACTTTAATGTAGTGATTCCCATCATCAAACGTTATTATCTGCGCAGGAAAAAATAGAAGGAAATGATTGCATACATCTTTAATTATTAGGTATTAGTGGCAGGGTTTAGAGAGATATTTTATAAAAAGTATGAATAATATCCAGTTTAAATGTGGACGTAGATGGCTATATTTCAGAGCCATCACGTCGCCGACCACCCTTCTTCCCACACGTTGTCGACCTCCTCTGCCTTGCGCGCATTAGGGTAGGGAGAGCAAATCCCGGCAGCGCTGGCCGGAGAGAGAGGAGGGCGCGGGCTCCTGGGAGGGGCAGCCGGGGACGGCGCCTGGCGGCGGGATCCCACAGAAGGGCTTCGGAGGCCAGGGAACGAGGTACGACGAGGTTGGGGCAAGCTCGGTCGACGGCGACGCTTCGACGGGGAGGGCGGCGGCGGACAGGCGACAAGGGCAACACGGACGGCGGTGTACGGGCTCGACGGGCAGCGAGTGGCGAGCGGAGGCGGTTGAGGTGAGCCGAAAGGCGACGACAGAGGGGTCACGGCCGAGCGTCGCGCAGGACGAAGCGGTCGAGCGGAGGTTGGTGGGTCACGAGGATGAGGTCGAGCGGGGCGAGGTGGGGCCAAGCGGTTCGGCAATCCGCAAAAAATATATAAAAAATCTGTGCTCTGCCAGGAAGTTAACTAGCATAGAAAGAGGGAGTTAACTTATACACACATGACAGTTAAGAAGTTTGCGGAAGTTAACTTGCAGATGTGGAAGTCAACATTCATTATTACTGCTACAGAATGAAAATTAACTTGAAAAGAAAAATAAGTTAACTCGTGTTTGCGTGAAACTTAACAAGGGGTTCCTGGTGTTCGTGTGATAGAAAATAGGTGCCCCGTCAAGAAGTTAACTAGCATAGAAAATGAAAGTTAACTTATACACACGGAGGGAGTTAATAAGTTCAAGAAGTTAACTTGTACAGACGGAAGTTAAAATTCACTATTACTACTACAACTGGAAGTTAACTTTGAATAAAAACAAAGTTAACTCGTGTTCGCGTGGAAGTTAACAAGGAGTTCCTGCTATTCGTGTTATTCAGAAACCGGTTCTTGAATATGTGATATATATATATATATTTAGCATCCATGGTGTAGAATAGTTATTTCGTACCCAACATATTTTTACGTTATTAGATTGAAAAAATTATGTTTTCTATATGAATAAATATATTCATATATTCACCACAACCAAAGAATCGACAAAAAAGAAATTTATGAGTCATTATAGTGTAAAAAACACCAAAAATCTTCTACGTCATATTTTTGTACGGCATCTAAACAAAAAAATTATGTCATTTATAAATTTTCTTATGTTCTTCTCAATTTATGAAATAACGTGATAAAAAAATAATATACAGTTCTTAAGATAGAGGGTGGTCAAATAGCGCCACCCTATATACCACCCTATATAGGAACCATATTCAGTACCCACCAACACGAGTACATTTCTACAATTAATTCCTTATCGCTCAAAATTTTACAATTGATTCAAAAATGACTAAACTAATCAAAATGGTACATATATCTATAGCAAAATAAAGAAGATTTGACGTGGCATCCAGGGTTTCTCACCTACGGGGACAAGGCGCGGCAGACGAGGCGTGGCTGAGGCACTCATAGGGTCGGCGACAGAGGCGCTCACAGAGGCGGTGGCGGGGTCGCGCGGAGGAGAAGCTCACAGGGCGGCGGCGGCTGTGGATGGGGACGGCGGTTAAGGTGTTCACGGCAGGGACGACAACTCTATTCCGGGAGAGAAGGGAAGGCGAGGGAATGGAGAAAAACAGGGGGCAACCAGGGGTTTAGTGAAAATTCACTGATGGCATGTGAAAGTTTTAGGACGCCACCACTACGCCACTTGGTGGTGGCGTTCGATCATCTTGAGATGCCACCACTAATTTTTTTTTAAATATTTTAGTTTTTAGTTTCAAAGTTGCATAGTATCACGTTTGTTTACACCAAATTTTTTGTGTAGAAATACTTTTCCTGGTACAAATAATAGTGACCTTCGTTATAGCTGAACATCATTAGTAACTTCTAGATCCGTGGAGTTTACTTATCTTGAACGCCACTACTAGGTCCGTCTCATCTGCGCACTTCAGACCCACTTAACGTTGTCGTTTGCGTCTATCTGATCGCCGCCACTAGCTCATGTTGGCGGCGTTCACTAATATTTGCATGTCAACACTATTTTTTCTGGAAGTGGTGACGTGTAAATATTTTTTCTCACCACAAGGGAAATGATTGCTATAGCCATTTTCCTACTAGCGTGATCTGTGTACTGTTTACTTCTATCTTTATATATCTTCATCAATCTTAACTCTCTATTCAAAGTTGCTTACTGATGGACGAAAGAAGTTTGTGCAGATCTACCTTAGCTTCTCAGCTAAGCAACAAGCTTGCCATCAACCTATTATTCCACGGAAGCAGAATTTTGTATTTCCTCCAATCCAAATTAATGGACTTTGATTTGTCTAAATTCGAATGTATCTAGAATTCAAATGCGATAGATACACCTGAATCTAGAAAACATGAGTCTATTAATTTGAATAAGAGGGAATACAACTATTCATTTCACACAACTGCTTCCTTGCCCCTTGATCCTCTACTTGCAGATGGGGAGAAATCCGTCGCAGACAAGGTCAAGGATCTGCTAAACAACATTCAGAAGTATACACTTGTCAGTGGAAAATAGTTTATTGTAAAGGACAGTAAGATACAAGTCCCTCCATCCTAAAATAAGTGACTTAAGTTTATCTATATTCGTATATATCTAGGCATAATTTAGTATATAGATACATACAAATCTAGATAAATCCAAGTCACTTATTTTAGGACAGAGGGAATACCACAAATGATAGCAAAGAGACAACCACACCAAGATCAAAAGTTTCTGCAGCGACACCACACGCGTGGCCTGGAGATCCCATGCGTATGGCGAGCTCGGCAGCTCTAACCTTCCTCCATGAGCATGGCCACGAAGAATAAGGCGTCCGACTCGACGAACGAAAACATATTTTTACCGCAACGGACGGACCACCAGAGGTGAGTAAGAAAGCTTAGGGTTAGGGTGCCAGTCTTAGGGCTCTGGTGGTGCAAGGGGGCTTAGTGGAAAGCTAGGGCGGCGGCTTAGGGTTCATGCGGTGGGGCAGGCAATGGCTGGTAGTGGTGTATGCATCGATGGGGTGGTGGTTGGAGGTGGCTTGCTAGTTGACGAAAAGAATGAAGATAGAAATAAGGGGAAGAAGAAGAAGGGGTCATGGGAGAGCGGAGTAATGAGACATGGTCGACATGGAGCCTTTTTTCTTTGAAACTTTGAAAAACTTAAATTTGAAGATTCAAAAAAATACTAAAAAATATACGCATGTAGATCATGATATACACTACACACGTGCTCAAAATCGTGTGGAAATACATTATATTTTGGGCTCAGCGAAAAAGATAAATTTCAAGAAGTGAGCTCACTTGGTTAGGAAAGCGGATGTACGACCCAGTCACCCAGGTTCAAGTTCTCACAGACGCAGATTTGGGTTCTTATTATTTCAAAAACAAACTAGTTGTAGAGGCTTCTCCTACCGCATCCCTTAAAAAAATAGAAATTTTAGATCTGGGACGTGAATAGTACACGTATGAAATGCATCAAATTTGTTATTTTTTCTATGCAAGAAATATAAAGAATTTGAGATTGAAACTTTTCAGATGTGCAGTGCGAGTCCTTGGCTACATGCGGCTATTTTTTCGCATTTTTAAGCTTATTTGAAAAGCCCAAAATCAAACCAAATGAAAATGGACGGACATGATTAAGAGCTACGTGTAGGCACTCCATTAGACTTATTCCGGGTCATGGGCCTATCTTGAGGGGTCACTAGTGCGTGGCGTGGCTTAAGGCTAGGGCTCGACTATCGAGAAACTCGACTCATTAAGACTCACGCTCGTTAAGGCTCGGAACATTAAACTCGTTAAGAATAACCACCAGAAAGTAAAACTCGACTCGTTTCGTTAGATGTTCACGAGCGCTCACGAGCTGCTCGTTAAGAAAATCCAGTGAGATTTAGATAGAGGCATAATACTTAAAAGAGACATAATTAAAAACAACAGTCGCGACCACGCATATATACCAGTACCAGGACCAGAGATCGCCTTGGACGACATCTTATTCCGCTTATCCATGTGAATTGACATGAGTGGGGAGGCCTGGAGCGGAAGAGCAGTCGAGCAAGGCGAAAGGGCGCGGTCGACAGTCGATGCCGCGGTCAGCAAACCCCTAGAGTTTAAGATCAGAGAGGATGTGATTGGGGTATGGTATGGGAAGATGACAAATACTGAAAGAGCTGGCTCCACGACTGGGTAGGGTAAGGTCGTTTGGACTTTGGTTGGTCGCTCCTTTGGACTTTGATTCGGTCTTCCTTAATGGGCTTATCGTTTGCCTCATTCATTTTAGATGGGCTATGAGATTGGGCATGCAACAACATAAATGGGTCAACACTTGGTTATTACTGAGCTCACGAACATGGTCAACTCGAATATTTAGCTCGTTAAGGATAACGAGAAAAAATTGTAGCTCAGCTCGATTCGTTAAAGAAACGAGTCAATCTCGAACGAGCCGATCAAACAAGTGCTCGTTAAACTCGTCGAGTTTCAAGTTTTACTAGGTGAACATGCGCGCTTCGCCGCGCCGCTATAGTCTATTTGGCAAAATGTGATAGGTGTGTTATACTCACTGCTGGTAACATATTTTGTTTTGTCTGTGTTACCATAAATTAAATATATGAGCATGTGCAGGGTGAGTGTTTTAATTGGTAGACAAATGTGTCATTTATGTGTTAGACATGTCTAAAACTGAGAGATCTGACCTTAGTCGCAAGAAACTGGCTCTTATTTTCGGTTTCCCCTCATTCGATATTGTGTTGGGCAGACCGTCGAATGGAGGAGGCAGCCCTTTGGAGAAGGGGACGCGAGGAGAATGTGTCATGGGAAAGGAAAGGATGCACTGGAAGAACCGGAGTCGCCGCCTGCAAGCTTCAGGGGTGAGCGACCAAAAAGCAGAGATCGGCGAGGGCAAGTACCTAGCGGCGGAGCTTGGCCGTGGGGGAGGAGCTTCCCGAGAAAGAGGGTCCGGCGGGGGAGGAAGGGCACCGGGGCGGAGTCCCGGCCGTCGGTGGGACGCCGGAGGTGAGGAGGAGCAGATGCGACAACCCCGTACAACTACTGCTTCACCCATGCTAGGGTTTCACGCAAGGGGCCGCGCTGGGTTCGGAAGGGATGAGATGATAGGAGAAAATGTTATCGTGAGTGGAGGGGACAGAGGGAGCGAAAGTGAGAGGGGGAGCTCGGGAGCGGAGGGGGCGGCACACGTTGATGGAAGGAGACATATGAGGGACTGGAATGGACGGGAGCTCGGGTGGATGTGAACAAGATCGAGATGTTGGGTGGGGGTGGGGACGGGAGAGACCAACTCGCAAGTGAAATAATTGACAGTCACCACCGTAACAAAAGCTTCGATCAACACCTAAAACTGAACAGTTGAGATGATTTAAAGTGAAGATCAGATGGCTACGAACACGCGCACGGATAAATGAACTCAGATAGCTCGCTTTTTCTCACGCTTCAGCTATAGTATAGTATCCAGCCGTACTTAAGGCTGTGTATATCACCACCCGCTGATAGCGTGTCTGTATGGAGTATGTCAGCATCTGGAAATTGGGCTATAGGCCGAACTGGGCGGATGAGTCGACGCGGTTTCCTCTTCCAGTCCTCCGTTCCCATGGGCCGCAAGTATCGAACTGTTCCAGCTCGAGTCTCTCTTCCCTGCGCAGCGACAAAGCCCATCTTTGAGCTTATCCCCAAACCTATCTCTCACTTCAAAATTGCAGAGCCATTCGCTTCACTCTTCCCTCCCACCACGCCTATCAGCCATGGCCGCCTCCTTCCTCCGACCTCTCCTCCCTCCCAAACCCTTCGCTCCCGCTACCAAACCCCAACTCCCCGTCACCCCCACCACCGCCGTGCGCTGCACCGCGTCTCCCAGTTCCAATTCCAAACCGACCACCATCACCACCACAAATCCCACCCAGCAAAAGAGCAACCAGGAGCAAGAACCCACCCCGGACGAGGCCAACGCGAACCCCCACAGCATCCCCGACGACGAGACCCCGCAGTCGGCGACGGCGACCACCTCCTTCTCGGTGGTCCGGCGCGTGCCGTCGGCCATCTCAACGGACGGCCGCCTCCGCCGGACGGCGCTGACGCAGGAGGAGGCGCCCAACTACGAGATCGGGTGGAAGCGCACCAAGAATCTGCCCCTGGAGAAGCCGAAAGGGTGGGCCATCGCCGACTTCCTGGAGAAGCTGGAGGGGCTGATGGAGCGCGGGCGGTACGGGTCGGGCCCGCTGCTGGGCACGGTGGCGGGCGTTGTGACGGAGCGCGCCCGGGAGGAGGCCGAGATCCTCATGGCCGAGGGCGGAGTCGACGAGCGCGTGGCCACGGAGCTCTTCCGCGTGCTGCGCCTGGTGGAGATGGACGTGGAGATGGTCAAGGCCGCCGTCAAGGAGGAGACTGTCAAGGAGCGCGTCGAGACGGCGCGCGCGCGGTGCCGTCAGGCCATCCTCGTAGCGCTCTCGCTCTGACCCTGCATGCACCGGACGCACGCTTAGGTGTAATTTACAGAACTTTTACTATACTTATTACTACGAGAGTCATCAACAGCTCTTCTTTTAGACCAACATCACAAGCTCACGACGATTGATTCATTACACTTGTCAAATATTAGGATAAGCCTGTTTCGACGAATATTACGATTTTGATTGCTGCCAACCTGCACACACCTCACGAACAAAGTGATCAAGGTGTGAAGAGATAGTGAATTCAGTAAATTGTCTGCCTGACACATGAAAACAAATATTAGGACCCTTGATTCTTACTCCCTCTATTTCATAATATAATATAAGATATTTTAGATTTGTGAAAAGAGTGTACGTAGAACTCTTTTAGCGTATAGATTCACTACGAACCTACGCACTAAAAGTGGTCTAGATACACTTTTTTCACAAAGCTAAAACAACTTATATTATAAAACGGAGGGAGTACAAATCTGATGGTGCATCAAGCACATCTAATCCGAATTTGATCTGCTGCAAATTTATGTATAACAAGCTGCGACACAAGTAAAGTTAAAGCAAGCACATGCATATTATATATTATACTATATACTATAGCTTAAGCCTGAGCAAAAGCCAGCAATCTGAGGCCATTGTCTGCGCGCGTTTCTTACCGTCTGATTTTTACTCTGACTCATCTCAACCGTGCAGTTTCAGGTGTTGAACGAAATCTTACGAGCTGATATTTTCCTTCCCCGCTCCACTCCCACCCCCATCTTGATCCCGTTCCCCTCCAACCGAGCTCTCGCATCCAGCGTCGGCCGCTTCTCCGTCTCAAACCTGTCCAGTACTGATTCAACATCATCCCTGACCTCGCGCACTCGTCTGTCGCCATTGTCGTGGGAATGGCCACGGCAGTCGCTGCCATGGGCAGCGATTGGTAGAATCGGGGCGAGAGCTGGCGGCCATCTGCGGTGCGAGATGGGGGCGGATGCACATGGATTTACCCAGGTTCGCCCCCCGAAGGGTAAAGACCTACTCCTTCTAGATTAGATTGATGGAGAGCGGGTCACTACAAGAAAAGATGGCTTTTACAACGGACGATTTTCGTGGTTGAAGACCTATTTTTCATGGCCAAAAAGTCTTGCGCGACGGATGACCTTCGTGGTAAAAGCCCCGTCACAAATGAATTAACCACGGTTTTTTTCCGCCCGTGGCGGATCACAGCCTTCAGAAACGAAAACATGTTCCATCATAGATTTGTTCGCCAGCCATGATGACGGCTGACATCATGTAAACTGCCACGTGGCCATTACATGCACCGTTACCGGCGTTAACGATCATAGAAACCGTGGCGAGAATCCGTGCCCAAAGGCACGCTAAATACTGGGCGGTCCAGTGGGAGCCCAACAAGAAGACCGCATTCTTGTTTTGTCTGCCTTTGTTTGAAATAGGCCCAGAGATGCGGCCCGCGAATTTTCAGGCCCGATTCTGTTTCGGCCTATAGAAGACCCATGTTTATCCAGCACTGTGCTGCCACTTGAGGTCTGCACAAGTCTGGCCCTGCACTGTTCAAGCCTGTTACCAATTTAGTCTTTTATTGTTTAGTCCTGTTACTGTTTCAGCCTTTTAGGAATTTCACCCTGTTACTGTTTAGGCCCATTAGTGTTTGGGCTTTTGCACATTAGGCTAACAACTGTTTAACTGCTCGTCTTGATGCGCCATCGTCTTGGCCTTTTCTTTGTCGATACCTTTTATGGTTCCGACCTTTTATTGTTCCAGCCTTTTCACTATTCTGGCCTTTTACTGTTCTGGCCTTTTATGATTCTGTCCTTTTACTGTTCTAGCCTTTTGCTGGTACGACCTTTTACTGTTCTGGCCTTTTACTGTTCTGGCGCTTTACTATTCTGGCCTTTTACTACTCTGGTCTTTTACTGTTCTGGCCTTTTACTATTCTGGCCTCTTTGGGCCGTCCATGCGCATGTTGTTTCAACGTTCGGTATGCTACTGCTCCGGCTTGTTACTGTTTCAGACTTCTTTTTGCTAGCGCCTACTTTTCGCAGAACAGGTGAATATCAAGACATCAATTAATAAACACACAGAAATTAAAATTACTTATTACACAACAATAAAAGTTTGTTACAACAGGTTATACAACAAGATCGTAATTCCGACAGATTACAACGTGTCAGTACCATCAATAAGAGATCGGTACATGGCGATTCGCTTCACTGTATCATCTGTCCTCTTTTTCAATATTTCAGCTACAGATCTAAGGGCAGCTACACCTTTTCGTTCTGCATGCTATACAACATTTATATATTTATCACATGCAAGAGTTGTTCTAGGTGGACTGTTAAGTAAGTTTGCTTCGGCAATGCAATGGGAGGATGAATAAGACGAGGGATCACAACTTTCAGTCCTGCCTTCCAAGGACTCCTGCTGGGTTTTAACTACAGTTTGCTAAAATATGGTGAAACAGGTTAAAACAACAACAAGAGAAATAAGTAGTATTATATAAAATAGAGATTATTTAAATTAAGTATGAACTTACAGTAGCACGTTAAGACTGACAGTAGCTCCTTGTCGAGCGGGTGCGACTCCTGGTCAATCTGCCAGAAGAATCTGAGCAGAGCAGTTGGAACTCTGGTCCTTGTACTCCATTGTCATTTCTCTGCATGACATTTGAAACCAAGTTGGTTGGTTTGTAAGGGTGAAAACTCTTGAAAAACACCAAAAATATAGCATTAAAAATTACCAGATGTATGTTTCAAACTAGATAGCTGGTTTAGAAGGATGAAAGCAGGTGAAAACACCAACATATAGCATAAAAAATGACCAGATATATCATCCAAACTAGATGGACATTTTCTGAATTAAGTATTTGTTCGCACATATATTCACAATTGAACATAAATGCAAATGTCATGGCAAGTTCTTAGGTAGAATGACAACTAATTAACATGACAAGAAACTGGCCTAAGTAACACAAGGAAATCTCACGATTCAGCCTTGCTGGGCGTTAGATTGTCAGTGTTGGATCCTCTATGAGCTGTTTGCATGACCCATGCGAGCGCTCGGAAAGAATAGAATATATGAGTTTATGTTGGAGGATTAAACCGATAGCGTGAGAATAAAGAAAGGGAATAAAAGCAAGAAGCTAATGAGGTGGATAGGACCTACAAGATGAAGGATGCAAACGAAATGGCAATAGCATCCAAGATATTGAGCAACATCCTGAAGATTTCGTAGCTTACGAGTAACAAAAAATATAGCAAACGGGCAAGAGAAATTACATTTGGCGAGGGCCAGTGGGGACGGGCAAGGTGGCGGCATGGGCGGCAAGATTTCGGGGTCAGCAACGAATGATTCAGTGAAGTGGCTCCGGTAGGGTAGACGACGGCGTTGGCAAAGCAGATCCGGTGCCGCGAGGGAGTCGGTGAAATAGTTCCGGTAAAGAGCGCCTGCAGTGGAACTCCGGTGTGGAAGAGAGGGCCGATGGTGAAGCAGCTAGAGGAAGGTCGAGGTTGGAGGGGTGTGGGCGGGAAAGAGACGATGGGGAGGGGATATAGGTGGTATGACGCATATTTACGACCTATACCCCTCTATTATTGCAGTACTCCCACGGTCCTTGTTTCCGGAGTAGGGATAGAAGAGGAATTTTGTATTTGCAAAAAGCGGGGTAGGATATTTGAATAGATGCGTGGGATATTTGAATAGATGTGCGCGGGATGTTTCGGCGCCATGCGGAAATTTTGAGGTTGAAGCTTCCGACGTACGCTACTCCGACGCGGCCACTCTCACGTGTTGGCCCCGTCTAGACCCACCATGATGACGATATGCTTACCAACATATAAATGAGTTTCCACACATTTGCCGAAATTGATAAACAATATATTTTTAAGGATTTCATACAAGATGACTAATGCCACGGCCATATCTCTGTTATAGTTTATAATAGCGTGTCCATATCTGCTAGATAGCTACATCTTGGCATTTCAAAAGAAGATTCTGGATTTGATGGACAATGCCCAACTTTCATGAATTTCCAAACTTTCTAGCTAAATCTATGCAATAAAATGACTTTTTAACAATCTGAAGTAAATATGTCTAATTTCGAACTAGAACGTGTGTGATATACCTTGCTCTTGACTTTTTAAAATAATTCAAAGATATCTAGTAGTCAAATATTAGAGAACCACCGAGAGTTTTGGAAAATTCAACTTTTTGATATGAATGATAATGACAACTAATTTTAGCCATTTTAAAAAAATACAAAGAAACAAAATATAAAAAGAAATGCATCCATTATTTTCTCTATTCGTGTCTTACTATGTGCATAAGCTAGTTTCCACGGAAAAATATAATCTTGAAATTTGATAATTTCTGAGAAAAATTGTATCACAGTATATATAGAGTACCAAGTAAGAATAGAGAAAATTCCTTATTTGACACTGGCTTAAAACCTGCTTCCCTATTTGACACTAGAAAAAAATTCTTCCCATTTTGACATCTAAACTTGATATTTTTCCTCAACTGACACTACCGTTTGTTTCGTTAGTGTTAGTTTTTCCGTTAGACGATTTATTCAGTGGACCAAATTACCCTTACGTACGGGTCAACCACCACAGCGACCAGCGATTCCTCTCCCGTCCATCTAAAAAAACGAAGGAAATCCTCCCGTGCTCGCTAACCCTAGCCCCGGAGTGACGGCGGCGGGTGATGGCGCAGGGCGGCGCTGGCACGGCGGCCATGGGAGGCACGGGCACGACGGCCACGGGCGGTGCGGGCAAGGTGGCCACGGGCGGCGCAGGCATGGCTTCAGCGGGCGGCGGAGGGACGGTGGCCACGGGCGACGAGCCTGGCGACCATGGACGCCACAGGCTCGGCTTCGGGCACAACATGACGCAGGCGGCCCGGCAGTGCCGGCGCGCTGCAGACGGGGCACAGGCGGCGGGCACGGGTGTTCCTGCAGGGTGAGTTTCTCTGGTCGTTTCTCTTAGCCTTTCTCTTCTCTTCTCCAAATGTTGTAGTAGGTGGCTGTATGCAGTTTTGATTTTCAACAGATGTGTATATGTAGTAGATGCATTCACAGCTTTTCTCCGATGACTCAAATTCAATTTGTTATCATTTGCATTCACAGGATGGATCCAAGTTCAACTTATTTGCTGAAAATATGTTTGATTCCCAACCCAAAAAAGGCTAGAAAAGAAATCAAGTCATTTTGTTTTGAGAAGTTTATTGACAGTGACTTGACAAATTATAAGGATTTGCTTGAAGAAATCGTAGAGGAGTACCCGCCACGGTATTTGGAAGTTGCACATTTTCAATACTATGATGATTTGTTGAAAATATATCCAGAGATACATTCTGACCAAGAGCTGATGTCTATGTTTGAGAAACACTTCCAGAAAAAGGTTGTGCAAATGTTCATTGCATATTGCGATCCTAGGCATCAAAGCCAGCCGCAACTGCATATATAAGGAAGTGGCACAATAGGTTGTGGTCTAGGAGTCAGTTTTCAACAATATGCAAGGTAGACTATGTAACCAACAACTTGGCAGAGAGCTTTAACAACTGGATCAAGCACCACAAGTCTTTGAACTTGGACGACTTCCTGGACAAGGTGTGACAGCTGCTGATGATCATGTGGAACCGAAGGACAAACGTGGCAAAGAAGTTGGATGGACTCATTATGCCCCACATTATTAAGAAGCTGAAAGCAATGACTAGAGACTTAAACTTGGAAGTGGTTCAAAGCTCAGAAGAAGTGGCCGAAGTGACAACATTAGGAGGCAGCGGCTTCAGGTTTGTGGTGAACTTGCAAGAGAGGACATGTTCTTGTAGACAATTTCAAGTTTCTGGCCTTCCTTGCAAGCATGCTCTTGCATTCATCACCTCGCTTAACAATGCACATATACAGACCTATGTTGACTTTTATTACTCCGTTGCTAAATTTAGAGCAGCTTATGCCCAACTAATCCCGGCTATGCCTGACAAGACCCAATGGCCTGAATCTGACCATGGATTCTTCATGCATCCACCACTCTTAAAATCCACTACTGGTAGGCCTAAAATTGAGAGATATAAAGGCTGTAGTGAGAAGAAAAGAAAATCAGGCAAGCATCAATGTCCTATCTGTAAGGACTATGGGCATCATTGGCACAATTATAAGAAGGGTAACCCAGATGATATTGCTGCAATGCTAACACTGAGGTAATATATCTCTATAGATTTAAGCTTGTACTATTTATTTGTAATGAACTATACATGTTTATTGCTATTCTTGTTTATTGCTCATGTAGAGAACCACCAAAGAGGAAGATAAAGGCCATGAAAGGAAATGAGTCAGCCATTGTGCCTTCCATGGATGAAGAACCAACACGGATGTCTTTTCCACCAAGGTTAGCAATTTTACATTCATGCTCATTATTACTTGAAACCTGAGTTTGTGGTCTAAGTAGCTTCTTCTGACATAGCCAAAGCTTGAAAACTTCAAGTTGCAAAAAGGGGAAAGGGCGCAATACTGGATCCAAAGGATCAAAGAGGTATTATTTTTATTTTTCATTCAGTTGTTATGCATTTTCTTTTGTTTCTTTTTATAATTGTTGTTGTCATACTTGTTTGGATACAGATCAAGAGCAGCCTCAAGTCAACTTGAGCCTATTTCCCTCGAGCTTCCTATGCCCAACAACAAAAGGGAGGTTGATGTTCCTGCGAAGGTAAGAGCCAAGAAGAAAAATAAGGAGGTTGTTGTCCTATTGCCCTTGATGACCCGACAATGGGCACAAGGAGCAAGAAATTTAACCCTTCTAGCCCAGCTATGAGCACAAGAAGCAAAAGAAGGCTCAGTTTGTGATTTTCTCTTCATGTCATGGGTATTATTGGAGTTGCTTTTGGTGATCTCCTCTTACTTTTGTATTCTGGTCATGTGGTTATTTGAAAGGCCTCACGTCTGAGTGTTGGATAGAATCTCTACGTGTTGCTCTATGGACTACTAGTGGACCTAGATGTTTATCTATGTAGTTAATATGAACATGAACATGGCTACTATATCTGAACTTGACTGTTTATCTATTGTATGCAAATATACTGCTATATATGAACTGTGTGCATGGATATAGCCAAAATACAGGGGAGGCTCTGCCCAAATTTTTAATTTTTCTTGCACTAAAATCTGGTGACAACATACTCAAACGTGAGTGGAAGACATGACACGCATGATCAATGTCCATTGGTGTAAATGTGTCTTTGTAAAACATTATTTTTGTCACAAGATTGTCAGGGGCAAAAAAGTCTTTCCATGTTCCTATTTGACACCGTTAGTGTTGAAAATGAACTAGAGTGTCAATTGAGGGAAGAAAGCAAGTTTAGATGTCAAAATGGGAAGAATTTTTTTTCTAGTGTCAAATAGGGAAGCAGGTTTTAAGCCAGTGTCAAATAAGGAATTTTCTCGTAAGAATATGCATGGCTTTCAAACCAGATGACCAAGGTCATGGCCATATATTTTCTATAGTTTATAATAACCTATCCATATTTGTTATGGTGTGTATTGGCATTTAAAATATTATTTACAAATGAAGCTTCCGAATTGGAAGTTATTTCAATTTTCTAATGCACAACAATGGCTTTAGTCATGAAGCTACTACAAAACATGGCTTTAAATCCCACTACCTCGGTTTTCACTCAAAGTATATATAGCCTAGGGTTAATTAAGTTTAGGGTTCGGGGTTTTATTTTGGGTTGAGGGTTTAAGGGTTCATGGTTTATGGTTTAGGATTTTAGGGTTTAGGCTTTTAGGGTTTAGTGGTTTAGGGTTTAGGGTTGTTCAAGGTTTTAGGGTTTATGATTGTTTAGGTTTTAAGGTTTAGGGAAATTTCAATAATAATGTTCAAGCTTTATATATATGGTTATATTCATGGAATAGAATGGCGTTATCGCAATTTAATAAAATTATTTCAAAATTTGATCTATAAGTGCATTATACCTCCTTGGTAAGGGTTTAGGGTTCTAGGGTTAGGAAGTTAGAGTTGTACGGTTAGGAGGTTATTAGGGTTTACGGTTAAGGGTTTATGATTTTCAATAATGTTCAAGCTTTATGCTTATATTCATGTAATAGAATGGCGTTACCACAATTTAACGAAAGTATCTCAAATTTTGATCTTATAAGTGCACGGTACCTGCTGGTTTAGGGTTTATGGGTCGATGATTTAGGGTTTCACGGATTAGGTTTTATGGGTTGTTTAGGGTTTAGGGATTAGCGATTTTTCAATAATGCTCAAAGATTTATACTTATATTCGTCGAATAGAATGGAATTACCTACTTTAATGAAAGTATCACAAATGTTGGTCTATAAGTGCATGATACCTACTTGGTTAGGGTTTTACAGTTTAGGTTTTATCATTGTATAGGGTTTAGAGTTTAGCAAATTTAGAATAATACTCAAGCTTTATTGTTATATTTGTCGAATAGAATGACATTACCTAATTTAATGAAAGTATCTCAAATTTTGATCTATAAAGTGCATGATACGTGCTTGGTTAGTGTTTATGGGTTGAGGGTTTAGGATTTTAGGGGTTCTTTAGGGTTTAGGGAATTTTTGATAATGCTCAAGATTTATGCTTATATTCGTCGAATAAAATGGCGTTAGCAAATTAAACGAAAGTATATCAAATTTTGATCTATAAGTGCATGCTACGTGCTTGGTAAGGGTTTAGGGTTTAGGGTTTTAGGGGTTTAGGGTTTTGGGTTTTAGGAATTTTCGATAATGTTCAAGTTGCTTTATGCTTATATTCGTTGAATAGAATGGCATTACATCAATTTATTGAAAGTATCTCAAATTTTGATTTATAAGTGCACAATACCTGCTTTGGTTAGGGTTTATGGGTCGAGGGTTTAGGGTTATAGGTTTTTACGGTTTAGTTTATGGGTTGTTTGGGGTTTAGGGTTTAGGGTTTAGCGAATTTTCAATAATGCTCAAGATTTATGCTTATACTCGTAGAACAGAATGGGTGTTAGCTGATTTAATGAAAGTATCTCAAATTTTGATCAATGTGTGCATGACACATGCTTGGTTAGGGTTTATGGTTGAGGGTTTAGGGCTTTAGGGTTTAGAGTTTAAGTTTTAGGGGTTGTTTAGGGTTTAGGGAAATATATATATTACTCAGGATTTATGCTTATATTCGTCAAATAGAATGGCGTTACCCAATTTAACGTGCCTGGTGAGGGTTTAGGGGTTTAGGATTTGGGTTTTGCAGGTTTCGGTTTTCAGGAATTTTCAATAATGTTCAAACTTTATTGTCATATTAGCGGTATAGAATGTCGTTACCACAATTTAATGAAATATCGAATCTCAGATTTTGATCTATAAGTCCATGATACCTGCTTGGTTAGGGTTTTTATATGGGTCGAGGGTTTAGGGTTTTATGGTTTTACGGTTTAGGTTTTATGGACTGAATAGGGTTTAGGGGTTTTATCGATTTTTCAATAATACTCAAGCTTTATGCTTATATTCGTCAAATAGAATATATATGGCGTTACCTAACTCATTGAAAGTATCTCCAAATTTGTTCTATAAGTGCATGATACCTGATCTGTTAGGGTTTATGGGTTGAGGGTTGGGGTTTTAGGTTTAGGTTTTTTAGGGGTTGTTTAGGGTTTAGGGTATTTTCGATAATGCTCAAGATTTATGCTTATATTCATCGAATAGAATGGAGTTACCAGTTTAATGAAAATATATCAATTTTGATTGATAAGTGCATGCTATGTGTTTGGTAAGGATTTAGGGTTTAGTGTTTTGATTTCAGGGTTTCAGGAATTTTAAATAATGTTCAAACTTTATGCTTATATTCGTGGAATAGAATGGCGTTATCGCAATTTAATGAAAGTATCTCAAATTTTGATATGTAAGTGCATGATACCTGCTTGATTAGGGTTTATGGGTCGAGGGTTTAGGGTTTTACAGTTTAGTTTTATGGGTTGTTTCTGGTTTAGGGTTCAGAGAATTTTTGGTAATGCTCAGGATTTATGTTTATATTTGTCTAATAGAATGGCGTTACCTGATTTAATTAAAGTATCTTAATTTGATCTATAGTTGCACGATACCTGCTTGGTCAGGGTTTAGGGGTTTAGATTTTATAGTTTAGGATTCCGTGAATTCTCAATAATATTTTCAAACTTTATGGTTATATATATATTCGTGAAACAGAATGGTGTTACCGCAATTTAATGAAAGTATCTTAAAAATTGATCTACAAGTCGATGATATCCTGCTTGGTCATATTTTTTGTTAAATAAAATTGGTTGGGCTATTTGGTTGGGCTCGAATTCTGGCTTTTGATTTTTGGCTTATAAAGCTACGAACATGTTTTTGGCTTTGTTTTTTAGCTTTTACTCTGACATAGTGGAATGATAGTATAAGCCGGTTGGATGATTTTAATGATTTTTTCTCGGTTTCACGAAAAATGTTCGAATTTTGAACAACAAGTGATGGGAATCTCTACTTCCCGTAATTCTGGCTCACTAACATGTGGGTCACTTGCATAGTGGGTCCAAAAAGTCGGTGTAGGTCGGAGTGGACGGGCAGGTAAATATTGAAGAAGGGCTGGGAAACGTGGATGGGGTGATGCACTTGGGAGAACGCAAATTTACCACCTATATCCCTCTGTTATTGTAGTGCTCCCTCAGATTCTTGTTTCCGGAGCAGGGATAGAAGAGGAATTTTTCATTCTAGAAAGAGGTGAAGCATGTTTGATTGGATGCGCGAGATATTTTAATGGATGGGTGCGATGTTTGGGCACCATACCAAATTTTAAGGTCGAAGCTTCTAGCATACGCTACTCCAGCGTGGGGCCTCTCAGACGCGCTGTCACCGTCTAGGCCCACACACCAGCGAGAGTTGCTTCCCGGCATTTAAACGAGTTTCTAGGCATTTGCTAAAATTTTCGAACAATTTAAGGCCGTCAAGAAGATGACCATCATCCAAAAAAAGGTGACCAAGGTCATGGAAATAGTTTATGGTGACGTGTCCGTATTTGGTAGATCGGTGCATCTTTGCAAAGCAACCAATATGTCTGCTTCCAAATTTGAAGTTTGTTTTCGAATTTCCAAGTAACAACAATGTGTTTTGTTGTGAAGCAACTACAAAGATGATGGTTCAAAATGCCACCGCCCCCTTTTTTCACACAATGTATAACGCCCTTTCAAGATTCCAGGCTAAATTTGTGCAATAAAATAATTTTTGGGGTTGGATGTTTTTTTGGGGAGAGATGTTTGAACGGATGGGAGGGATGTTTGAATGGGTGGGCGAGATATTTCGGCGCTCTACTGAAATTTTGAAGTTGAAGCTTCTAAGGTATGCTATTCCCACTTGGGATGCTGTCCCCGTCAGATAGACCCACATGCCTGTATGCTTTTCAGCATTTTTAATGAGTTTATAGACATCTGGAAAAATTAATGAACATTAATTCAAGACTTTCAAACAAGAGGAGCAAGGTCACAACCATAGTTTCTGTACCTTTTTCATCTTTTGTAATACTACGTACATTGAAGTATCTTCGCCAACCAAGCTTACAAACCTGGCCATATTTGGTAGATCGGTGCATCTTGGCATTTCAAGCAATTGTTTACACAGGAGATTCCATATTTGATGGATAATGCCCTACTTTCATGAGTTTCCAAGCTTCCTAGCCAAAGATGCTGAAATTAAATAACTTTTTGACATAAATCCATTCGTTTACAAAGTGCAATGCTACGTGCATTAGTTTCCATGGTAAAATATAAACTTGTATATTGATAAGTTTTTGATCAATTTTGATCTATGGTGACTGGCAGGTGGGCCATGTATATGGTGGTGCCCAAAGCAGGGTAGGTTAGAATTTCCAAAGTTATCCCTCCGCAGTCCGCACCCCTTCGCGATGTGTATTAATTTCCACCCTCCGCCTCCTAGGCCTCACCCCTTCCCCACAAAATAGACGCGCTTACGGCTGCTCCTCATCACCAACGTGCGCGAAGAAGCTTTCCCTACCCGTCGGTCTTTTTGAGACGCACCGGTGGGCACGTCAATCCCACGGTAGTCCTTCTATCTCTAGCTCGATCTTGTTGGCATTTTTATTGCCCTTTCAAATACTCCTACGTAGTTTAATTTGTCCTCAATCTGCATGGTCATAGTTTATTCTGCGCTGGATCTGTGTTCCTAGATACCTTCGGCGATTTTTGCTGTCAATATGTTTGCTGAAACGCATAGACATATATAGTTGTTGTACTTCATCTATATGTTTCGTGCTTTTCTTTTAATAATAACCACCCTTGTATGTCATAATTAAACAGATGGGCAGATTTTGGATAGAGATTGCTCCATTAGGCAATGCTAAACGTATCCTTGATGTTCTACGATTTATGGGATTTGTTAGAGCTTATTGTGACAACTCAAAAGTACATTGACCCTGCCGGTTGTGTGCGAATCGTAGGGTGCTGCCTCAAAGTATAGTGGAAGACCATATTTTTACATTTGGGATGCTTAGCACATATGTTAGATGGGTATTTCATGGTGAACCATATGATCCTCCATATGAACCGGGGGAAGCACATCTTTATCATCCAGATCAAGTAGGGGAAGCAGATGTTGATCAACTAGATCAACTGGCAGAGGCAGCTCCTGAGCATCTAGATCAACTTGGAGAAGGGGGGGGGAGAGAAAAAGCACAAGCTGCATGAAACAGGTTTCATTTCTGGTACTACCACTATGCCAGATGACAAGGTATATCTGTAGAACGACAAATGTTCAGGTTGTGTGTCTTTTATGTTTGTCTATAAACGTATCTGTTAATCTACTAATCGTAGAAGCAGATGACCGAAAAGGACTTTGATGGTAATGACGATGATCTGTTCATTGATGAGCCTGTACCTAAGGCTGTGGATCGGGTACACTGCATCTGGATGGATTTGATGCAGGGATGCTGATCATCAGGGGTGTACTTTTGGTGCCGTTCATGACTACTAGCCCAGTTGCAAAACTCTTGGGGTTTAGAGCTATCCCATGATTGGTTCGCTACTATCATAGTTCTGTAATATGGAGCTACCTTATTATGATTTCTAGGCCTTTGTTAGCAGAACTGTAATTGGAAACTATTCCGTATATTAATATATACGGAGTATATGTGTGTTTGTGTGTGTTTCTAGTCTGAAATCCAAGCTTATCATTTTATTGGCTCCTAAACTATTTTTGAGGCCCCAGCACTGGTGCCCTATGCTGCAACTACTGCCATCTTGTCTACTTCTCCGTGAGACGAATCAGCAGAAGGATAATAAGCTGGGACCAATTTGATTCGAAGAGGGGCGATTTTCTCTGTCCTTGGAGAGGAACCCGGGAGAACTAGTACTGGTACCAAGGGAATGAGGAGGTTGGCTCAGTCAATTATCTCACCCACTTGATGTGGGACCTGCTTTAACTCATCCCTAACGTGGGTCTCGCTTGAAACAGCTGTAGGCCACCACGTCATAGCTAGGATCAAAAATTCGGGATTCTCTCCCGGCAAAATGTTCCCGCCACTGCCACTTAAAAATACTGTAGAAAAAAGTGTATTGCCCAGCCCTACTACTATTAGTACTACTACTCCCCTGCCCATGCCTTTCTACCGACGACAAGACAAGAAACCATCACTAGCTAGCTCACATCCAGCAAGCAACTGTTGGAACTAGTGCAACCTCCGATTGGGGAGTTCTTGTTGAAATAGGTGGGTGTATTTGCTCACCTCGAAATCCGGCTTTGCTTAATTTGCTTCCGATTGGGCCATTGGTGGTACTATTAGTACTAGCAGCAGTAGTATTCGGTATGCTTTGATTGTGGAGTTCTTGCTTATTTCTCACCTCGGAATCACCTAATCAGCATATTTTTCCTCTTCTCTTATCGATTGGGTCATTTGGGTGGGGTGGGGGTGGGGGGAGGTGGTACTGATTTCGTATGGATTCCAGATCAGGGCATGGTCACCGCTGTTCTGATTGGGGCATTTGGTCGGGTTTGATTTCGGTGTTCTTCACTTCTGTAACCTTTAGTTGCTACTCGTAATGTGCAATGGATTTTACGTCAGATTCTGTATGGAGAACTATGGGTCAGTGGTGCGCACGGCCACTACATACAGGGATGGTCCCGTCAGTTCCCTTAAAAGTTGCCTAAAAAAGGTAATGTAGCAGTATATTCGTTGCGTTCTTCCATTCTTTCCAATGCTGAAAGTG
The DNA here is from genome assembly GCA_023614405.1 of Avena insularis. NCBI lineage: Eukaryota > Viridiplantae > Streptophyta > Magnoliopsida > Poales > Poaceae > Avena > Avena insularis. The sequence continues at coordinate 114,438,782 of CM042688.1, read as the reverse complement.
GTTGGCTCCAACCTGGATGTATCCTATGCTAAAAGTTGTCTCTGTCTGCATCCTGTTTTTGTGGAAGCCTCTGTGACACCATCTCTTCTTAATTTACTATAGCACGGTGGTACATACCTGCGAACGTGTGGTGCTCCAGGTGCGGAAAACAAGATGGTACCCCCACATGCCACAGGATCCGGGGAGTACCACTACTCACCAAAAAACAAGCGCAAGGCCACCGACCAGCTGGGAGGGCCTAGCTTAAAGAGAAAGGTATTTGTTCTTAATACCCTTATTACCATGGTGCAGATAGATTTAAGTATTACCCACTTGGTGTGATGCATGCTTATCAGATGTTCAGAAACATATGTGTGATTTTATTAATTTTGGCACTATGTTTATGTGAATCCAGATCTAGATCTGCCAGATAGTCTCATATAGTCAGTATATGACTACTATTTACTGTACTCCCTCCGTCCCAAGGCTTAGGCACTTACTGTATTTCTTGAAAAGTCAAGCGATGAAAAGTTTGACCAAACTTTACATAGTATTGAACTATTGAGCTCTGTTGCTATTTATGCAGATTGAAGGTGCTGCTGCGGAGGCTGAGGCTACTGTAGAGGTAAGTAGATTTCTGATGCCCGCACCAAAAGAGGACATCCGCTACACAACGAGGAAGCGACAACACAGTACCCAGGTGGGCAGTGACCTCTCTAAGAAGTGGGTATAATTTGGAAATCCACAATTTCACATGTTATGATTTTCCATGTTATTTTTATCAGCTATTACTATATGTTTACGCTCATTAGAAGTTCATAAAAATAAAATCTATTTGCTTTACAGGCAATGGTTTTTTCTTATATTATTAGATTTACTTTCTCTTTACATAATTAAATATTTCCACTTAATTTCAATTAGTACCACTGATACATTGCAAATGTCTCTATAATTTTTGATGTTCCATGCTTGGTTTTATCCACTTTCTTGTGTTTTGTTCCAACTTTGGAGTACTTTTCATATGATTTCTTGGACTAACCTATTAACAAGAGCCACAGTGCCAGCTGCCCGTTTTTTTTGCTGTTTTTGGTTCCAGGAAAGTCAGAAAATGAATATTCTCGGAATTGGACGGGACAAAAGCCAAAGTGCCTATTTTTCCGCAAGTGATCAAGTGCCAGAATACGAGACGGAGACAAAAGCACAGTTGTGTTGTTCTTGGAGCGTCTTCTTTTTTGTTTTCGTTTTGGTTTTTCGTTTGCTTTGGTTTGCTTAGTTTTGTGAATAAATTGGTTGGACCCCCTCTTTCATACATTGGTTTGCAAATAGTTTGGTTTGGTTTGGAAAAGAGTAGGAAAGTTCATGCTTATGTGGTAAAAAGAGCTTGTTTTTGACTGTGGCCTATGCTTTGTCATGCCATGCTTGATATGGTTTTGGCTTTATGCTTAGTATTCTTTGCTGTAGCATGACTTGTTATAAACAATTGAGATTGCTTAATATGCCTTGGATGAATCATGCGTTGTTTTAGCATATTAAAGCATAGTATAGTGGTATTCTCCTTTGATGCTTTATTTGGGTTGACTTGGCGCATGCTCACACCATGTTATGACTATCCAAAGTCACCATAGCCTTTATGATCCTTTAGTTTTCAACTTGTAGTATCACTTTATGCTTTGATCAATAATGTTTTGTCGCTCTGCATGATTATGGCCATTATTGCTCTCTTAGTTTGTCGCTCCCAGTCTTTTGCTAGCCTCCACAACAAAGTATGAGTTCCACTCATGCATCCAACTCCCTAAACCAAGTTATTCCAAAGAATCCACCATACCTACCTACTAGCTTATGCTATTCCAAGTATATTCATGCTTTTGTTTACCTTCCAAATTAAACTTGTTATGAGAAAACTAGTGATTAAAGCTCTCACGAACTTGATGGCACACTTTACTTTACTTGCCCTTAATAAACTTGAACCATTATGTCTTCTATGTTGTATATGCTTGCACTTATTTGTTGGGAATTAGCAGAACCATGCTTTCATGGGGAACGCTTTCAACATTGCACTTGGTACTTCTACCTAGTTGATATCATGCTCTTTTGTATATGGATGTCGTCGGTGTGAAATGAAAGGGGAGCTTGTAAGTCCATGGAGTTATGTATATGTGTTAGAGAAACGCGGGTCATTTGGTCTAATCCATGCTGACATGGTGGAAACCTGCAGCGTAACCATAATGAGCTGTCTATGAAGCATTCTTCTTATAAAAAAAGAGTCCTATATTGAGAAAAAAGAGAAAAGAAAAAAGAGATACTATGAAAAGAGGAAACAGAGAAAAAAGCACCATATTCCCATGGTAAATAAGAAGAATGCTGAGATGCTCGTTGTCTGCTTGCCTTGTCATTTTGATATGGGGATTCTTCCGTATCATCGGGCAAGGGGTACCCCGTTGGCGGTTCTTAATGATACGCATGTACTTACAATGACAAGAACTTACCGGTGACTAAACTTGAGTAGCATGAGGAGCGGCCCTCGTATACAAGGGACATGAGATTTCTGACTTATACTTCGTCAAGCATGTACACCATAGTTTGTTCACTTTAACCTTAATCACTTCAAGATGCTTATGATAGGGGCAATCAGAGCTGAAAGCTATAAGTACCATAATATTTGGAAGCTCTTTATGATACTTGAATCCCTACTTCCTTTTACAAAAGGCCTTTCTTCCACGATTATATTGAGTCTCCATCTTCTATCTCTATGCACCTACTTTGAGAGCATAGTGGCCATTCTTAGTTCTATGCATACTTTGATATTGCTTGTTTTACACTATTGTATCTAGTCACTCTTATGAACTTTGAAGATGTCCTATGCATTTATATTTGCTACTCTATTGAGGGACAAGCTGAATACTATTATGCTATGTTTTCTTTATGTGAAACAAACAAACGTCTTGCAAAGCATTGTTATTCATGAATATTTTGTTTGTGCCTTTTCATGTTGCGTCATAGTTTCTTTGCTTATTGATAGAACTTTGTATTTCATGTTATGATTGAAGTACTATGATCCCAGCTTTGAATGTTTTGCAAATACTTTGATCAAGTCTTTGATGGTGCATGTCACCTAAAAAATTATTCTTTCTTTTTATCACTTACCTACTCGAGGACGAGCAGGAGTTAAGCTTGGGGATGTTGATACATTGAAAATGTATCTATAATTTTGGATGTTGCATGCTTGGTTTTATCCACTTTCTTGTGTTTTGTTCCAACTTTGGAGTACTTTTCATATGATTTCTTGGACTAACCTATTAACAAGAGCCACAGTGCCAGCTGGCTGTTTTCTGCTGTTTTTGGTCCAGGAAAGTCAGAAAATGAATATTCTCAGAATTGGACGGGACAAAAGACAAAGTGCCTATTTTTCTGGAAGTGATCAAGTGCCAGAATACGAGACGGAGAAGGGCCAGGGAGCCACCACACCACCTGGCTGCACGGCCAGGACCGGCCCGTGCCAGGGGGTGGTGTGGCCGCTCCCGGCACCCCCTCGGCCTCTCCTTCCGCCTATTTATTGCCCTCGGGACGAAAACCCTAAGTGCCCGATCAAAAATCCATGAAAGAGTATGTAGCCGCCATCATCTCCATCCCTAGATCGGGAGGGATCTGAAGCTCTTCCCGGCACCCTGCCGGAGAGGGTAATTCACCCTGGAGGCCTTCTTCATCACCATGCAAGCCTTTTGTGATGTGAGTAGTTCATCCTGTACTGGATCCATGTAGTAGCTAGATGGCTGGTTCTCCTTTGTGCTTTCATGTCTAGATCTTGTGAGCTCCGTTCATGATCAAGATCATCTATTTGTAATTCTGCATGTTGTGTTTGCGAGGATCCGATGGATATTGAGATGCTATTTCAGATTGATTATTGATTCTATCATGTCTTTGTTATTTGTGATCTTGCATGCTTTCCGTTGTTAGTAGCTATCTTGGCCAAGTAGATGCTAGCAACTCCAAGAGTTAGTATTTATGCTCGATAGTGGGTTCATGCCTCCGTAACTGGGAAGTGACAGAAATCTCTAAGGTACTAGATGTGTTGTTGTTACTAGGGAGAAAACAACAATCCTTTGTTCATAGAACAATCGTATTGTTTACTTTACATAGTTCGTAAAGCAATAATCTGTTGCTTGCAACTTAATACTGGAGGGAGTTCGGATGATAACCTGAAGGTGGATTATTAGTCATAGATGGCGGTCTATGTATTATGTTGGATTATTAGTCATAGATGCAGTTGGATGGCGGTCTATGTATTATGTTGTAATGCCCAATCAAGTCTCAAAGGAGTCAAGATGATTAGTATATGCATGTATTGCTTTCTCGGTGTTTGTCAATTGCCCCGCTGTAATTTGTTCACCCAGCATGTTATCTATCTAAGGAGAGCCACCTCTAGTGAACTATGGATCCCGGTCCTTGTCTTTTACATACAATCTATAAACTGTTTACTGCTTTGTGTTTACTTTCTGCAAACTTTTACTTCTTTCCATTCGATACGTTTAATCCTTTGTTTTATGCAAAACACGGTGAGATTGACAACCTCATCACAAGTTGGGGACAAAGTTCTGTGGTTGTGTTGTGCAGGTCTCCACGTTGCTACTAGCACCGGTAGTGTGCCATGCCAAAGCTCAGCTAGTAACACCTTTGGGGTGTTTCCTTGCTCCTACTGGTTCGATTAAACCTTGGTTTCATAACTGAGGGAAACTTGCTGCTGTGCTCATCATACCTTCCTCTTGGGGTTCCCAACGAGCTCTACATCAACACCGCCAACAAGCAATTTTCTGGGTGCCGTGCATTGAGCCATCAACCACGCACCAGCTGGTCAGCCCTTTCTGCTACCCTCCTCTTGTCAAGCTTGTGGATTGAAATGGGGGCCCCTGTATGCCATTCCAAAGGCAGAGGGATGAAAAATGGTGCATGGCCACCCTTCGCAAAGGGTACCCATGGTATCAGGTATGGATTCCAAGTGGTCTAGACCGACTTGATGTAAGATCTTATATCTTACTTTTTTTGCTGCGCTTTACTTCTCTATCAATTTTCTCATGAAGGCTTTCCCTTATGTCGCTCGCCCCATTATAAACAAGATGTTCGGAAACGACAAGTTTCTAACTCTGTATAGCGAGGGCCCTAAAGGCATGCGGCAACTATAAGATGTGGATGTCTCCCAGATGATGGCCACCACCTATTTGGGTGGCCGAGGTTGGTCCAAGTATGTCCGTGAGAATGGTCTGAAGCAGGGGGACGAGGTAACATTCGATTTTAGCAAGCCTGGGCAGATACTTGCACGCCATCGTATGCCTGCTGACCGAAGGACCAAGAACAGAGGTAGTACTAATTAATTTGATTCTGTACTCATCACAACCTCTAATAAAACTTGCGACTAACTGTTCTGCACCATTGTCTTTACTCATCATATGACCCTGACCACTTCTGCAGTCCGCTTCCCCTTATGTACCACCCAGAAGGGTGCCAACATCAAGCTGCTGGCACCGGCACCAGCACCGGCCCCAGTTCCTGAAACGACACCTGTTGACCTCAGTAGGAGAAAGAATAGAGGTAGTAACTTAATTCGCTTGTATACTCTCATCTCTGTCTAGGAGTTACTGTTGTATAAGAAACCATTTTGCTTGTCCACATCTCATATGCCTCTCTGACCACTCCTGTAGTCCCCTTACCTACCCCTCAGAAGGTAACCAACACCAAGCTGCTTGCTCCCCCAACGGCACTGACCCTAGTTCCTGCTCCGGCACCTGTTGACCTAAGTAGAAAGAATGGAGGTAGTAACTTAATTTGCTTGTATACTCACCATATCCTCTGATCATTGTCTTGTGAGAAACTGTTGTATAAGAGACCATTTTGCTTGTACACTTCTCATCTGCCTCTACCATCCCTGCAGTCAGCTTAGCTACCCCTCAGAAGGAATCTAGCATCAAGCTGCTGGCGCCGACACCACTTCTGGGCCTTCTGGCTCCTGCACCAGCCCCTCTACAATTAGTGGCACCATCTCTTGCACCAGCACCCGCCCCAGCACAGGCACCGGCACAAGCTCCTTCATCACCCCGGGCAGCACCTTGTGAGACCATATCCTACACATGTGTCATCACAAGGTCGCACCGGATTATGTTTGTCAGTATATGGCAACAAATAAAATTTTCTAAATGTCTTCTCAAGTTTCACATGATTCAGTGCATCGCTCTTAGTAATTATGCATCTATCTCTTGCTTTGACTCAGAAATTGCCTAAGAGTGCCACAAAGTAACTCCAGGCCAGATGAAAGGGCACAATAGTCTTCATGATACAGAGCGAAGGATTGCTTATCAAGGGACGCTACGCCATTAACTCGACTGTTGGGTGCTTGACAGCTACTTCTAGGTGGATCAAGTTCCGGAAAGCAGCCAAACTTACTATTGGAAGAACGGTCAAGGTCGATGTATCTCACTGCCCTGAATGTGGCATGCTGTTCATGAACTTCCTAGCTGTCTAGCTCTTTGGCTGCATGCTATTGTAATTAATTATGTGGTTGTCTTATATCCACTGATCATATATGGGTGGTAAAACTGTGATAACCTTTTGCTGGATTGGAGCTATGACTAGTATGTACTGGTATGGTATATCTGTATCTATATGAAGGTTCCCTATATGAGCAAATATTATGACAATGATTGTGTTGTGATCGAGTGTGTTTGGAGAAAAGGGCAAACTGATCGCGTGGCATGGTTTTTAGAGCTAAAACAATAACTATCTCTCTCTGTAGTGATATTGAATTTTAGTGTTTGTATTGTTGAATCAGTCACTTTGAAATGCTTCTGAATTGGTCAAGTGCTGCTGAATATGAACTAGGAATCTGTCGATTTTTTATGTCTTATTATTCTGTACTCCTTAATCTTTCAAATGGTATTGAATTTGTCAATAGTTCTGTCGTTGCTACTGGCTGCTTGCTCTAGAGCTTTTGCCTTTGTGTCATCGGAACCGTTGGATGCATTTTGGACAGAGATGAGAGGGTAAAGATATATAGCGTGATTTCACCAAGTGAAGTCATTGGATACCAGCCCAGTTTTGGCGCATGCGGTGTGTGTTCATTAGATATTTTTACATGAATATCTGTCAAAGGAATTATCGCTTTTTTTCGTCCGTCGAAGAGGTCTGTGTTTGAATCTGGCGAGACACAGTCCAGTAAAATTTGAGATAGAAGCCCATTGACCATAGCCCAAAAACTTTTAAATTTGGCCTTTTTGGCAGGGCCCCCCACCTCTAAAAAAACTCTGCCTACCCATGGTTTTAAGAAACTAATCTATTATGTGGCTTTTTATAAACCGAGGTTCCAGTAGCACTGCTCTTTTATTTTAAGAGAGATAACATGGAAACACACAATATTTTTTAGAAGATACATAAGTTGTAGTACTAATACATGTTTAATGATTCAATTTCTATTAGTATCTTTGGTATTGTGGCAAAACACTCAGTTTCACTGGCGGAGCTCAAGCAAAATTCTTGGGCAGGCCGGACTATAAAATATCATGTATTTTTCTAGAATTGGGAACCTTGCTGGGCTGGCCCACAAAGGAAAACAAAGAAAGGAGCAACTCCTCAGCGAGCCATGGCCCAGGTCGGCCCCAAAGGAGCTCCTCCACTGGCCAGTTTATGTTTATTTGATTTGATTTGAAGGTATTTAGTTCGAATCCACTATGTGTACATATTTATATATATCTTGGGTTTACTTTTTTTAGAAAGGGTTTACTTTTTAATATCGCATTATGGAGAGGCTGACATCATGGACCCACCAGCCTGCGGCATCCCTTGAGTTTAATGGTCGGGTTTGAAAAAAAAGTTAAATACTTGTACAGAGAGGCTGCCATCAGGGACCCACCAGCCAAAACATACCAGAGAGGGTGACATGGGGGCCTCAGCATCAAGACCATACATGGCTGCCACATCGAGCAACGTTGCCAAGGTCAAAACAGCAGACGTAGCCGAAAAAAGTCCATCATACACAAGTTTGATATATAGAGAGACCGGCATGTGGGACCCAGTAGCGCGGCCTTATACAGGTTCTGCCTCGAGCGACGTTGCCAAGTTCGAAACAGGGAGGCATGAGCAAGAAAAAAGTTCAGCATGCACACCTTTGTTCTAATGAGAGGCTCACATGGGGGACTCAGCAGCTTGGAAAAACGGCTGATGCATCGAGCAACGTTATCAAGTTCGAAACACGGAGGCACGACCACGAGCAAAAATTCCATCATACACACATTTCTTCTTATGTGTGTATGACATGTGGGGGTGGGACCCTGCATCATGATTAAACGGTAGATGCAGCGAGCAATGCTATCAAGTTTGGAACACGAAGGCACGACCGAAGGAAAAAATTCTATCATACACACGTTTCTTCTAATGAGAGGATGACATGTGGGGTCCAGGAGTTTGATTAAACGGCTGATGCAGCGAGCAACGCTATCAAGTTCGGAACACGAAGGTGCGACAGAAGGTAAAAAATCCATCATACACACGTTTCTTCTAATGAGAGGATGACATGTGGGGCCCAGCAGCGTGATTAAACGGTAGATGCATCGAACAACGCTATCAAGTTCGGAACAGGGTAACGTGAGTGAAGGAAAAAAATCCATCATACACACGTTTCTTCTAATGAGAGGATGATATGTGGGGCTCAGGAGGTTGGTTAGACGGTAGATGCGTCGAGCAGCGCTATCAACTCGGAACGGGGTACCGCCAGTGGAGGAAAAAATTCCATCATACACATGTTTCTTCTAATGAGAGGATGACATGTGGGGCCCGACATCATGATTAAACGGTAGATGCATCGAACAACGCTATCAAGTTCGGAACAGGGTAGCGCGAGCCAAGGAAAAAAATCCATCATACACACGTTTCTTCTAATGCAAGGATGACATGTGGGGCTCAGGAGGTTGGTTAAACGGTAGATGCGTCGAGCAGTGCTATCAACTCGAAACAGGGTAGCGCCAGCGAAGGAAAAAATTCCATCATACACACATTTCTTGTAATGAGAGGATGACATGTGGGTCCCAGGAGGTTGATTAAACGGTAGATGGAGCAATTATCAATCAACAACAGGTAGCGCGAGCGAAGGAAAAAAAATCCATCATGCACACGATCCTTCTAATGAGAGGCTGACATGTGGGACCAAACAGCCTAACTAAACGGCAGGCGCCTCGAGCAACATTATCGAGTTCAAATTAGGGAGGCACGACCGAAAATTATGGTCCGCTAGAGACACTAACGTCTGGGACCCACACGCCTCAAAAGACTTCGGCGAGTCAACATCACGCAAGGAAACGAAAATCTTGCTTCTGCCACACGCTGGCCGAGCTTCCTCCATGTTTTTAGCAGATCCGTCGTAGTAGAGGGCCACGAAACCGGAAAAAAAAGTTTTCCATCGGCCACGGCCGAGCCGAGAATTTCATCGCGGAAGACGCGCCTTCTACGACGACCGTCGGGCCAATTCGTTGCGAAAGGAAACTTTTCTTGTAGTGAGTTACAAGGATGACGAGCTCGGCGTCTAAGCAGCGAGTCGCTCGAAGGGGTGTATGATGGAACGTCAGTGCTCAAGCTACCCTAGGGAGGCTTATATAGGGGGTACCTTGCAAGGGTTTACAGTATACAACCGAATTAGTTATGGATTCAGAGGCTTTTGACCTAATCCGACTGGGCTTCAGTTAAGCTCCTGGGCCTCCACACTACAAGAAAAGTTTCCTTATGCAACGAATTGGCCCGACGGTCGTCGTTGAAGGAGCGTCTTCCATGAAGAAATTCTCGGCTCGACCATGGCCAATGGAAAACGTTTTTTTTTCCAGTTTCGCGGCCCTCTACTACGACGGATCTACTAAAAACATGGAGGAAGCTGAAGGGTTCGCAACATAGAAAACAAAAAATTTCCTACGGTGAGAACTATACGCCAAGATCTATCTACTAGATACAAGCAACGGGTGGATATACATCCATGGAAAACTTACCCTTGAAGACAACTAAAGTTTTGTTAACGAGTAGGAACTCGTGGATGATGTAGTTGTACGCTTGCCGATCTCAAGATCGTGTGGAAGTCCTAGCGCCGCAAACCAGCAGCGCATCCGGACTCGCACACATGTTCAGGCCACCGAACAACCTCCACCTCCTTGCTCCAACGATACAGCGGAAGCAGCAACTCCTTCCATACGAAATGCCACCAGGAACATGTATCTCGCTAATCCGAGACCATGGGGGAATAATTCTAGAGGGGGAGAGAGATCCTTCACGAGGAGGTGTGAGGAAGAAGGATGAGAGGGGTGGCCTTTTATAGGAGGAGGGGAGATACCCCTCCCCATGGCCGGCACCCCATGGGGGGTGGCCCCTCACCTCCCCCATTCATGTGGTGGTAACCCCCTCCACATCAAAGTGTCCCTTAACATTCCTCTTTAAAGTCTTTACTTTAAATGCATTAAATTTCTCCAAATTTAATGCTCTCTCATTTAATAAAACTCTTTTATTAAATTTATTCAGAATTTTGTTAATTACTTTAATTAACAAACATTCACATAAAACCCCCTGCAACATTTCAATATTACATGCAGAACTAGTTTCAGCAATTTCACCCGAAACAGTTTTAGTGTCTATTGAAATAATTCTAGCGCTTTGCAATTCATTCATCTGAAACACATTTGCTCCAAATGGTGTTGGTGTCCCTTAAGTGTGTCACCCTATGGTTCGTGAATAATGCAGACATGATCGAGACCCCTCTCAGATCAATAATCAGAAGCGGGACCTGGAGATCCATACTGACTACTACACATTCTACGATGACTTCTATGATCGTGAGAAGCTTTAACGCTAGTAACTAAATCCCTTTGTATCATGATATATTACATGCCCGAGATTCGATCATCAGTATCTCCATACCTAGTTTGATCTCGTTACTGACATGTACTCTTTTCTTGTTCCCGTGATATAACATTCTAGTGATCTCATCACTTGCTTGCAAGCTAACCAATGTGATATCACCAAGAGGGCCCAGAGAATATCTATCTATCATCGGGATGGAAAAATACCACTCTTGATCCATGAGCTTCTACATAATACTTTTGTAGCACTGAACCCACCTTTATAATCACCCTTTCACGATGTGACGTTTGATGTTATCAAGATACTCTTCTAGTGTTAGTGATTAACATGATCTCATGGTCTAAGAACTAGGATTACTTTGTTAGATTTTATAGCAATATAAACACAATGACTTTGATCGTAATGCTATACTTTGGATGAATGTCCATCACATCATTCCACTAATGTTGTGACCTTGTTATTAATAACATCCAATGTCCATGATCAGGAAACCTTGATCATCTTGTTAATCAATGAGCTAGTTTATAAGAGAGGCATAACTAGGAACTTTCCTTTTGTTTATTAAGCACACATGTATTAATGTTTCCAAATTAATACAATTATAGCATGCAAAATAAACATCTATAATATACTTGGAATATGTATAATAACAACTTTATTATTGCCTCTCAGGGCATATTCCCTTTAGAAGCTCGGCCAGCGCGTGGCAGAAGCATGATTTTCGTTTCCTCGTGCAATGTTGACTCGCCGAAGTCTTTTGAGGCGTGTGGATCCCGGACGTCAGTGTCTCTAGCGGACCATAATTTTTGGTCACGCCTCCCGAATTTGAACTTGATAACATAGCTCGAGGCGTCTGCCGTTTAGTCAGGCTGCTAGGTCTCACATGTCAGCCTCTCATTAGAAGGATCGTGTGTATGATGGAATTTTTTTCCTTCGCTTGCGTTACCCTGTTCCGAAGTTGATAGCGCTGCTCGATGCATCTATCGTCTAATCAACCTCCTGAGACCCACATGTCATCCTCTCATTAGAAGAAACCTGTGTATGATGGAATTTTTTCCTTCGCTGGCGTTACCCTGTTCCGACTTGATAGCATTGCTCGACGCATCTACCGTTTAACCAACCTCCTGAGCCCCACATGTCATCCTCTCATTAAAAGAAACGTGTGTATGATGGATTTTTTCCTTCGCTCGCGCTACCCTGTTCCGAACTTGATAGCATTGTTCGATGCATCTACTGTTTAATCACGATGCTGGCCCCACATGTCATCCTCTGATTAGAAGAAACGTGTGTATGATGGATTTTTTACCCTCTATCGCGCCTTCATGTTCCGAACTTGATAGCGTTGCTCGCTGCATCAGCCGTTTATTCAGGCTGGTGGGTCCCTTATGTCAGCCTCACATTAGAAGAATCGTGGGTATGATGGAATATTTTTCTTCTCTAGCGCTACCCTGTTCCGAACTAGATAGCATTGCTCGATGAATCTGCCGTTTGCTCACGCTGCTGGGTCCCCCATTTTAGCCTCTCATTACAAGAAACGTGTGCATGATGAACTTTTTTCTCGCTCGCGCCTCCCTGTTTCGAGCTGGCAACGTTGCTCGATGCAGCATCTGTATAAGGTCGCGCTATTGGGTCCCACATATCAGCCTCTCTGTAAATGAAACATTGATTGCTCGACGCAACATCTGTATAAGGTCTCTGCTGGGTCCAACATGTCAGTGTCTCTGCAAATGCAAAGTGTGTATGATGGACTCTGCTGTTTTGACCTTGGCAATGTTGCTGGGTCCCAGATGTTAGCCTTCTCTGTGTAAGAAACGTGTGTATGCTAGAAAAATGTAAAAGAACGACATAGATTATACTATATATTATATATTTATATTGAAAAAACTAGGAATCAAACTCAAGACTTCAACAAATGGGAACCGCGTGTGCTTCCACTACACCAGAACCATCTATGCCACTACTGGAAAAGATTACATTTAGAAATGTTGAAATCACTTAAAATGAAAAGGCAGCGACCCTGGCGACTTGCCATAAAAAATGCTAAATGCTCTGTACAAATACAACATGGGTAGGAGAAGCTTGTCCTATACTTTATCAGAATGGCACAGAAATACTAAATTAAGACGATTTTGGGCGATAAAAAAATAACTTGGGTCCAATCTTGTGAACCAATGGGCTTCTTATAGTGGGCTCCTTACCGAAACTTTTTCAGTATGGTTCAAGCTTAAAAAACCAAGTAATAATATGTTGAGGGTTGGCGGCCCACAGCCAACCTAAACCTGGAAGGATAAATTAGCGAGGTTTTGGGCCACAGTTGGGTAGAATGTAGTACTATTTTCTAATAACCCCCTCACTGAAAATTTAATGTACTCAATATGTCGGGGTTGGCAGTCCACCTGACCCGACAGGCTAAATTTGCAAGATTTTGGGCCAGTGTTGGGTCGAATGTGCCATCTTTTCGCTAGGTCCTTAGTGAAAATTTAATGTAGTTCGTAACCCATCCTCCAAAAAAATGCAGTTGGTACCCTAAAAAATATATACTCTGCTCACCACGAAAGGCTAATTAAGGGCTTTTCTTTTGAAACAAGAATATGGGAAGTTTTTTGTCTGAAGTGGGGTTGAAATATTCGTTTTCATAGGCTGAGTAGTAAAAATATATTGTATTGAAGGTCGATGGTCCACCTGACCTGGATGTACCTACGCCGAATCCGAAAGAATGAAGTTGGAAATGGAGAAAAGTGACTGATATTGCGCCTTATTATACATAGCGAACATAGTGAGGAACTTGGGCAGCGCAGGATTCGAACATGGAAAGTACTGGAGGGAGTTTGACTGATTGACATAAAATCGTGTCATATCAAGTCTTACAGCGCGCAATCATCTTTTCAGCAAAGGATGTACTTCGAGATGGTTTGGGTGGCTTTGAATCGGCCTAAGTGCCCAATCGATTTGATGTACTCAAAACCTTGTCATCATGCCATATAAATTGTTGGCGATAGACACACGGTGGCCTTGACTTGCCCAGCCACAGACAGCTCGGGTAAGCAGCAGCTTAAACTGATCACTCGAAGTTGTATGCTTCCGTACAATAAAATTAGTACATGCCGCAATTAGCGCCAACATGTGGCATTGTCATCATGCAAAAAGGCTCAGAATTCATACATTTAGTTCACAGTTTCGAACACAATAATACAACCAGTTGGTACACTAGCACAAACAGTACAATGTTAGCACATCAGAGCTTGACTGGTTCATGTCACAACAGAGCTTGAGTTGTTCATTTCACATACAGAAGAATGAGCAAGGATACATACTGTATTGAACAAGTAATTTCACGGTAGCGCCAAAAGTATGCCATGTATCGGAGACAATATGGGGTCTGCGTAAACAATTTTTCTTTTTTGGAAGGATTGGAATTAACTCTTTTTTTAGAATATCGGCATAAACATTTGCGGCTATCATCCTAGGGCATATCGGCCTGCTTTGGCGTACCGAGCCAAGATCAATTACGACCCAGTTAAAGCCTGTTTCGTGGCCCTATAAGAAACAGTGACCTACTTTTACCTGTTCGCTAAGAGGAAAGAAGGAATATTCCTATCAAAACACAAAGCTGCACGAGGTGCGATGGTTCAAAATAAATACACGAGTCGCGTATATACAAGCCAGTAACAGTACTGAAAACTATAGTGTAGAACTCACGCTACGAAATAAGCACGGATACATGGATTATACCATGGAAGGCAATACTAAATACAAAAGCATGGCAGGGCTCATATAAACTGATTCAAGCTGGCCACTAAAACTAGTCTACTAATAGTTAACTGTTGAACCACGATGCAAAAAAAGATGACACAACGATACACCAGAAAGATCCACAACGCAGTCTAGGGACAGCACAACGAGCATACCAAACTTAAACTAGGCCTAAACCAAATTGCTGCCTGTTGCACAGAGTTCCAACCATCTTTGGGAAGGCTGATAACTGCCACAGGCTCACCTTCAGTTGGTTGCAGGTTGCAGCGTTTAATCTGAGGGAATTGTATTTCGCGAAATCTTCTGTATGTTGTGTATACACAGTTTTTCCTCATGAATGGAAACAACGTGCCATCAGCAGCCTTGCATCCGCGTTTCTTCATCATCTTGTCAATGATTGGATAATTGAGACTAAGAAACAGAGACTTGTCCCCTAGGCTGTTAACCTGCCTCCAAACGATGGCCCCTGGAGGTCAAGTAGAGCTAGGATCCTCTTCAAAAATGTAGACATGAGAGAGAGAGAGAGATGAACACATAGCTACCGGTAGAACCCTTAGCCTCGAGGAAGAACTACTCCCTCATCATCATGGGAATCAGCAACGGTGATGGAGATGGTCGTGGAGATTGATGGAGATGTCTCCGGGGGCACTTCCCCATCCCGGCAGGTTACCGGAACAGAGACTTTCTGTCCCCCGAATCTCCCCTTTGGTGGCTGTAACATCCCAAAACTTTAATCCAAGTGATCAAGATCAAATCTACCCAATTTAGGGTTAAAAAAACTTTTTCTATTTAAAATATTTAAGCATGCATATAAGTGTTGCGTTTAAATATAAGTTATTTGAAAGGCCACTATTGTTTGTTCTAATGGTTGTAAGATGGTTCTATTGTGAATGTCACATCATCTAGATCATCCCCAACCAAATCCCAAAGAAAAATAAATCAAAAAGAAATAAATAAGGAAATGGTCACTTTTGCCATTTTAATCACCTAGCCCACTTTGGCTATTCCTAGAACTCAAATTCAAACATAAACAAATGTGGATCTTTGCACCCCTTGCTAGTACAAGTAGTGATGTAACAAGGCCCACTTTGTGATCTCCCAAAAACATTCAAACTCTAATTTTAAATGACATTTGAAAATTGAATCTAGTTCATATGTATAGATCACACTTTTTCAAAAACCATCCAAATGAACTCCATTTCAAAATCCCAAGAAAACCTAGATACTTAAGCAGGTAACAAACCACTCCACCAAAACTCTTTGAAAAAATTCAAATCTTTTGTTCATGCGGCCATTGTGTCAAACAGGTGGCAGGCACAAATTTTCTGCCTAACTAATATTGTTTAGTGATCAATGCCTTGTCGAGTTTTTGGGCCCATTTTGGTTCCCCTGTCCCCCCCAGCTCTAACCAAACCCTCACCGGCCTACCCTTTAGCCTTGATCAGCAGTTGCGCGCCGCCTGTTTTTGGTCACCGCCGGCCGAACGGGGGCAACGCTCCCCAGACCGCATCGCGCCATTCCAGCACCCCCACTAGCTCCGCCTAACCCTACCGCACTCCCATGTACACCCCACGGCCAAAGCCAGCCCCTGGACCACCGAGGAAACACGGCGCACTAAGTCTCTGCGTGTAGCCAGAGCACGCTAGAGCGCCCTCGCCGCCAGCACGCCACAGACCGCGCCTCGACCGCAGACCGCGTGCGCCGCTCTGCCTTGACCACACCAACCCGCCAGACACGGCCATGCACCGCTGCACGACCCACAGTCGCCAGGAACACCGTCGAGCACCGCCTCTGTCCCTTAGAGCGCGGGAAGCTCCCGACCATTAGCCACCGCCCCTAGCATCACCATTAATCTCTAGATGATCGCCAGGGAACCACCCACCATCCGCCTACCTTGCCCACGCCGGTAGCCCCCTGTGCTGTCATCACCGATGAGCTCCGCCCACACCCTTCGGTCCCCTCGTCGAGCCTATATAAGGGAGCCTCCCCAGCACCATTTCTTCACACCACCTAGCTCCCCTCTCTCCACTGATCGTTTCCCCTCTCTCGCCAGAGCCGCTCGAGCAGCCCATCGCCGGAATTTCCCTAGAGGTAGCCGCTGCAAAGGAGGAGAAGTCCCCGTCGATTTTGTCCACCTCAGGCCCTGCCGTGACCTCGCCTGAGTTCACCGTCGTCGTCTCGTTCGATCGCCCCCATCGCTGCACTAGCTGGAACCCTGGTATGTCCCCACCGTACCCCCACCGACCGTGCTAGGGTTCAGTCTCGCTGGCGATGTGTCCCTCGTCGATGATGACCGTGAGCCGTTAGATCTAGCTCTAATCGTGTGGTCCTTATCGCCCCGTACCGCTTCGCGTTTAATGAGTCACTGATAGGCGGGACCCCCTGTCAGCAGCCCTCAACGCCATGGAGTGTACATGGACCGGCCCATTTAGTTTCCCGCGCTGACCCAGTAATCCAAATATATGTTTTTCTTTTTAGAAGTAAACTTAATTTTGTCCCTTAGTTCAAAAATCAATTTGGGGAGTTTTACAAATCCAAATTGAGTGATTACAATTTTCTTGGAAAGATAATTAAAAACTCTATCCAAGCCCGTTGGATTTAAATCATTTAGAGTTACAGATCTCTCCTAGCAAAAATAACAAGACAGAAGCTTTTGCACATTCAAACATTTTTATAAAATCAACCATAATAGCTTTTGAGTTGATTCCAACTCTCAAAAATCACATTTAACCATACCTATTTGAATATGTAATAATATTAAGGTTTGCATGCTGTGACTTTGGACTAGTACCAAAATAATGCTATATAGGCATTTCTAGTCACTTTAAATCATTAATTATTAAACTTAAACTTATTAAAATATGATCCAACCTTTAAATCACATTCCCATATGTTAGAATATGTGGCGATGACATGTGTCCACATGATCCCATATTTTAATTGGAGAATATTAAATCTTAGTTAATTTCAATGAGTAGAAATTACTTTTCTCAAATAAAAAGAATGAAGCTAGTTCATTAAACCTTATGATGATACTAGATCATAAAATGTGTATGCCTTAGTGTGCTAAGTATACTAGTTAAGTATTGTTTGGTGATTGTATATTCTGTATGTATTTATAGACGATAGTAACGACCAAGTCTACGAGGAGGAGGAGTTCTAGCAAGAAGAGGAGGAAGAGAATTTCAACCACTGCACTACACAAGGCAAGCCTAGCACTTCAAGTTAACTGAGCAAGCTATTGTTAGCAAGTTAGAATTAAGCTAGATAACCTAAGCAAATGCATTAGGCATGCTTTGGTTGTACCATTTTGACTTATACCTACTCCAAGTTTTATTTATAAGCTTTTCTTCCTTTACTTTACCAAAGTCCTTTATTGTTTAAAGGTATCATAAAGAGTATAAAACTTGACCTATATAGTTAGACTTAGATGTCATTCTATGGCATGAGATTGACATTAGCATCCCACATTAGTGAACCCTCTTAACTTAGTAGTTGGGACTAAACCAAAACTTGATTCACTTTAGATGGGAATACTTTGTGAAAATGACTTGTGAAAACCTTACAATGATGAGTCATTCTATTGAGATGTTTTGACATGTGTTGAGAAACACAAATGGTTTATTATGATGAAAATGTTGAGGCATGAGCCTTAGCCCTTTTATAAAAACTGATGGTTGGGTTCGGATGCGATACCATTCCAATTTTACCGTACAACCACAATACCTAAATTGGGTAAGGCTTAGCCGGAAGTTTATATGCATTAGTATTAGTTCCCTCATGGGAGAGGTTTGAGCTGAGGCTACCTCTCAATGTTGTCCACCTATGCAGTGCCCAGGATGACAGATGGTCATGGCTGGGAGGCCATACTCATAGGAGAGGTGCTTATACTAGGGTGTGTAAAGGAAAAGTTATGTTTGATTGTCTGCATACTAAGTATGATGATTCAGGGTTATCCCTGATAGATGTATCGAATCTTGTGGTGAAAGTGTACCACCTCTACAAAGTGTCAAACTATTCGAATAGCCGCGTCCGCGGTTATGGACAGTTGGAGTGGCCATACTATTCCGTTGTCAGATGTTTTCAAAACAACTTATGAAATGAATTGTGACATGACTTGACCACAACAGAGTTGTGACTATGACAACTAAGTTCCCACTTAGGTTTTTTCAAACTTCTTTTATATTTCTTTGTTTCTGAACTCAGCTTAGGTTTCAAACTTAACTTTACAAATAAACTTAGAGTTAGCATTCCTACTAGGATTATCTTACTTGTTAGTGGTAGTTTGCGAGTACTTAAAGAGTACTCATGGCTTTGTCCCTGGCTATTCCTATGGCCAGACTATGAGGAGGACTACCATGAAGGAGGACAGCAGGACGGCTATGACAACTAGGATCATCTCCCATCATCAGCATTGTCTGTGACTCTGAAGATGGACCCCACCCCTATGCTATTTATTCCGCTACTTGATTGTACTAAGACTGGATCATGAGATCCTTTATTTGTGTAAGACCTTATTATGGTTTATAATGGATGATGTACTATGATATCCAATATGTTATGTCTCACAAAAATGATAATCCTGGGATTGCGAGGTATGGCATAATAGGCATCTGGGATTAAAAATCCGGGTGTTGACAAGTTGGTATCAGAGCCATCCTGACCATAGGAGACCATAGTTAGAAGGGACGTCCGAACAAAAACTTAGTTTCAAAAACCAAAGTGAGTATTTATGAAAACTATTTCCTCTCTTACCCTTGGGGATCCTTTCTCTCAAAAAATTCATATTCCTCCAAATTCTTACATTACTACATAAAACTTTGACACACTTGATCACTTCACTAACTTTCTCATCCTAAATTCTTATAGATGGAAGCCCAATACAACAAGTTCTACCAGTTGGGCAACGAAGGCCAACTGATCTTCGAGAGGGATCTGGATTCACTATCGGAGTTCTTGGAGCGTCCTCATCCAGAATTCCTTAGAGCTCAACTTCCAGGTCCACCAGGAGGAGATTTACAATGGCTAGTAACTGCTGATCTTCGAGGCAAGATAGAAGCACCAGTACCTAGGAGGATTCAGTTCTCAGTGAGAGAGAACAACTGGCTAGATGGATTAGCCAGGCCAATGCATGAAGCTCTCGCACGTCTATGTGCCCTGAGTGTCAACCTAATCCAAGGAACCCGCTTTGTTCCCTATGCAAGGCGTGATTCCATGGGAATGCCGCTAGAGATGCCAAGTCACCTAATTCTGAAGCGTCAAGTGGAGAACCTCGACTTCCTACTGTACGACAGATAGAAGGAGTTGGACAATGCTAGAGAGGTCGCCAACCACAACCTCGCCCTTGCCGCCCAGAAGGCCCAGACTTTCTCACTGCTTGTCAAGGATCGTCAGTCTCTTCGCCGTCAACGTGCAAAGAAGGATCGCACCATTGACCGTCTTCGCAAGAAGGTGGCCGACCTCAAGAAGACCCTCAAGGAGCAAGAAGCTCAGCTTGCAGCAAAAGAAGAAGAAGAGGAAGGTGAAGATATCCAAGGGGATATTGACTCCTACCTCAGCAATGATGATGACTACCTAGAGGAGGATGCCGTGGACTTCTACACCGACGATGACGACTCCGACTTCATTGATGATGAGTAGATGCACTAGAGCACTATCGTAGAGTGAGGAGTATCGGTCCCATTGTATCGTAGCTTACAGAATGGTTCTTAAAACCATATGTTTTCCTTTGATGTTGTGGTGTGTGTGTGTTTGTATCGTGTGCTTTGCTTGAATGAAGGAAAAGGAGTTAGTTGCAAAAACCTGAGTCAAACTCAAAGTTTTAGCTTTGAAATCAAAACCATGAACCTTAGAACTTTCCCTCTTACCCCTTTATCTATCTCAATCTTCAGATGACTCGTGCAAACCAAGGAGGGAGAAGCTCATCGCAAGACCCAATGCTGTAGATTCTGCAGACTCTCATTGCAGACCATGAAGCTAGTAGGGCAGAGCACCAAGCTAATCTAGCAACACTGCAGCAGATAGCCCAGATGCCTCACAACAACCAGAACCATGGAAATCAGGATCATCATGGATCCAAACACAAAACTTCCAGAATACCAATCCCCCAATCTTTAGCACTTCAAAGAACCCACTAGATGCTGATGACTGGTTGCAGACAATGGAGAACAACTTAGACGTAGCAGGAGTGGATGCCAACGAGAAGGTTCTTTTGCCACCCACTATTTGGCAGGAGATGCAAGAGCATGGTGGAACAGCACCCGCACAACGAACCATGGTCAAGTGATGACATGGGAAGCCTTCAAAATCAAGTTCAGCCGCACCCACATGCCGCAGGGTCTAGTCACCCGAATGAGGAATGAATTCAGAGAGTTGAAGCAAGGCAGAATGACTGTAGTGGAGTACCGTGACAGATTCTTGTCCTTAGCCAGGTATGCACCTGATGAGATCAACACGGGGGCCAAGAAGAAGGAGAGATTCCTTAACGGACTGCATGATGAGATGCAGACTGTCCTCGTCAACATCCGTTTCGAGGATCTCGAAGAGCTAGTCGACTCTGCTATTCAGATGGAAGGGAAGATTAATCAAGCAAACGACAACTGCAAACTTCATATAATGCACCAAGCTGGATCCAACAGTCACCAGAAGTACCGTCCCAACCCTTCTGCAGGATATGCACCGAGGAACAATCGACCCCCAATGTCTCGCCCAAGCTACCCCAACCGTAGCGGAGGAAATGTGAAGTCCGGAGGAAACAACAATCACCCCGGCAACACCAGCAATTTCAACCGTGCACCTCCCAAGAGCAACAACAACAACAACAACAACACCGCACCCAGAACTAGAAGCAATGTTGTGCCCGTGGCAGCAAAAGACAAGTCTCAGATCACTTGTTTCGAGTGTGGAGTGAAGGGTCACTACTCCAATGAGTGTCCCAAGAAGATTGCCACCACCGCCAATGTGAATGCCCCAGCTCAAAAGCAGCGGCATGTTCAACCAGGAAGAAGATTTGCCCCAGGGAACCCTCACAACCGCAACGGCCGTCTCTTCCACATGAACGCCGAAGAAGCCCAAGAAGCGCCAGATGTAGTGCTGGGTATGTTTTCTATCAACTCAGTTTTAGCAAGAGTGTTGTTTGATTCTGGAGCATCGCACTCATTTGTCACCGAAGAATTTGCATGCACTAGTAAGATTCACCCAACCAACTTGAAGCATGTCATGATAGTTCAAATCCCTGGTTCAACTACAAAAGCTAGAAAAATTTGCAAAGCTGTGCCTATCAGAATACATGGGATAGATTTTTATGCCAATCTAATAGTACTTGGAACCAAAGGTTTGGAAGTAGTACTAGGAATGGATTGGATGTCAAAGCATAAGGGATTGATTGACTGTGCCAAGAAAGCCAACACCATGACCAGTAGCTCTGGAGTCTCAGTAGAGCATATATCTAAAACCTTGCCCCGTCAATTCAAGTGTAATAAGAGTCTAGCCCTGCCCACCATTGACCAAGTCAGAGTAGTCTGTGAATACCCTGACGTATTCCTAGATGAATTACCCGGTATGCCCCCGGATAGGGATATTGAGTTCATTATTGAACTAATCCCCGAAACCGGACCCATAGCCCAGAGACCCTATAGTATGAACCCCTCGGAGTTAGTGGAATTGAAGAAGCAGTTGGATGCTATGTTGGCAACAGGCTTGATTCAACCAAGCGCATCACCATGGAGATCGCTAGTGTTATTCGTCGACAAGAAAGATGGAGGCAACCGTTTGTGCATAGATTACAGGAAGCTGAATGACATCACCATCAAAAACAAGTACCCTTTGCCAAAGATAGAGGATCTATTTGATTAGTTGACTGGAGCAAATGTGTTCTCTAAGATCGATCTTAGGACTGGTTATCACCAACTTAAGATTCGTGCAACGGATATTCCGAAGACCACCTTTACTACTTGTTATGGATTATACGAGTATACGGTCATGTCTTTTGGATTAACCAATGCCCCTGCTTATTTCATGAATCTCATGAATAAGATCTTTATGAATTTTCTAGATAAGTTTGTCATTGTGTTTATCAATGATATCCTTATCTACTCCAAGTCAGAAGAAGAGCATGAGCAACATCTGAGAATCATCCTTGAAACCCTTAGAGAGCATCGGTTGTATGCCAAGTTTAGCAAATGTCAGTTTTGGCTGAAAGAAGTAGGATTCCTAGGACATATTGTGTCTGCCGGAGGAGTTGCTGTTGATCCCACCAAGATCAAAGATGTCGAAGAATGGGAAGCCCCAACCACTCAAACCCAAGTCCATGCATTTCTCGAATTAGCGGGATATTACCGCAAGTTCGTTGAAGGGTTTTCGAGCATCGCCAGACCCATGACCCAATTGTTGAAGAAGGAGAAGAAGTTTGACTGGACCGACAAATGTGAGGCCAGTTTCCAAGAGCTCAAGAAGAGATTGATTTCAGCCCCAATATTGATCATGCCAGATATCAAGAAGCCGTTTGATGTGTATTGTGATGCATCCAAGATTGGTCTCGGATGTGTGTTGATGCAAGAAGGCAAAGTCATTGCGTATCTGTCTCGAGAACTGAAGTAGCATGAGCAGAATTACCCCACCCATGATCTTGAGTTAGCTGCCATAGTTTTGGCATTAAAGACATGGCGTCATTATCTTATGGGTAATCGCTATGAGATTTACTCAGATCACAAAATCTTGAAGTATATTTTCACTCAAACGGAGCTAAATATGAGGCAAAGGAGATGGATAGAGTTAATCAAGGATTATGACCTTGACATTCACTATCACCCTGGCAAAGCCAATGTGGTAGCGGATGCTCTTAGCAGATTGCCGTGTAGGCTAAACACCATGATCAAGGAGAAGCAGCCAAGTTTGTATGAGGAGTTGGAGCAGTTTAGGACTGAGCTAGTTAGCAAAGGATTTCTAGCTAGCATTGAACTTCAACTCACTTTGATTAGCCAAATCAAGAAAGCCCAGAAGGGAAATGAAAGTATCGACAGAATCAAATGTCGTATTGGTACATGAAAGGTACCTGGATTCACCGAAGACAAAGAAGGAGTTTTGTGGTACAAAGGTCGTATTTGTGTGCCAGCAGATTCAGAGCTGAAGCAAGTTATCATGCAAGAAGCTCATGATACTCTTTATTCTATCCACCCTGGAGGAACAAAGATGTATCAGGATTTGAAGGAGCAATTTTGGTGGCACAAGATGAAGAGAGAAATCGGAAGCTACATCGCCAAGTGTGATATCTGTCAACGAGTCAAAGCGGAACATCAGAGACCTGCAGGACTGTTACAGCCCTTGCAGATTCCGGAATGGAAATGAGATTCTGTTGGAATGGACTTTATCACCGGTTTGCCTACTTCTAGTAGGGGAAATGACTCAATCTGGGTCATTGTTGATAGGCTGTCCAAAGTAGCTCATTTTATACCTGTCAAGACAACCTACCAGAGTTCGAAGCTAACAGAGTTGTACATTGCTAGAATTGTCAGTTTGCATGGAACCCCCAAGACCATAGTATCGGATCGAGGAACCCAGTTTACCTTGAGATTTTGGTAGAAAGTCCAAGAAGGATTAGGAACCAAGTTGAATTTTGGTAGAAAGCCAATGTTGTAGCGGATGCTCTTAGCAGATTGCCGTGTAGGCTAAACACCATGATCAAGGAGAAGCAGCCAAGTTTGTATGAGGAGTTGGAGCAGTTTAGGACTGAGCTAGTTAGCAAAGGATTTCTAGCTAGCATTGAACTTCAACTCACTTTGATTAGCCAAATCAAGAAAGCCTGGAAGGAAATGAAAGTATCGAAGAATCAAACGTCAGACAGTACAGAAAGGTACCGGATTCACCGAAGACAAAGAAGGAGTTTTGTGGTACAAAGGTCGTATCTGTGTGCCAGCAAATTCGGAGCTGAAGCAAGTTATCATGCAAGAAGCTCATGATACTCTTTATTCTATCCACCCTGGAGGAACAAAGATGTATCAGGATTTGAAGGAGCAATTTTGGTGGCACAAGATGAAGAGAGAAATCGGAAGCTACATCGCCAAGTGTGATATCTGTCAACGAGTCAAAGCGGAACATCAGAGACCTGCAGGACTGTTACAGCCCTTGCAGATTCCGGAATGGAAATGAGATTCTGTTGGAATGGACTTTATCACCGGTTTGCCTACTTCTAGTAGGGGAAATGACTCAATCTGGGTCATTGTTGATAGGCTATCCAAAGTAGCTCATTTTATACCTGTCAAGACAACCTACCAGAGTTCGAAGCTAACAGAGTTGTACATTGCTAGAATTGTCAGTTTGCATGGAACCCCCAAGACCATAGTATCGGATCGAGGAACCCAGTTTACCTTGAGATTTTGGTAGAAAGTCCAAGAAGGATTAGGAACCAAGTTGAATTTTGGTAGAAAGCCAATGTGGTAGCGGATGCTCTTAGCAGATTGCCGTGTAGGCTAAACACCATGATCAAGGAGAAGCAGCCAAGTTTGTATGAGGAGTTGGAGCAGTTTAGGACTGAGCTAGTTAGCAAAGGATTTCTAGCTAGCATTGAACTTCAACTCACTTTGATTAGCCAAATCAAGAAAGCCCAGAAGGGAAATGAAAGTATCGACAGAATCAAATGTCGTATTGGTACAGGAAAGGTACCTGGATTCACCGAAGACAAAGAAGGAGTTTTGTGGTACAAAGGTCGTATCTGTGTGCCAGCAGATTCGGAGCTGAAGCAAGTTATCATGCAAGAAGCTCATGATACTCTTTATTCTATCCACCCTGGAGGAATAAAGATGTATCAGGATTTGAAGGAGCAATTTTGGTGGCACAAGATGAAGAGAGAAATCGGAAGCTACATCGCCAAGTGTGATATCTGTCAACGAGTCAAAGCGGAACATCAGAGACCTGCAGGACTGTTACAGCCCTTGCAGATTCCGGAATGGAAATGAGATTCTGTTGGAATGGACTTTATCACCGGTTTGCCTACTTCTAGTAGGGGAAATGACTCAATCTGGGTCATTGTTGATAGGCTGTCCAAAGTAGCTCATTTTATACCTATCAAGACAACCTACCAGAGTTCAACAGATGAGTTGTACATTGCTAGAATTGTCAGTTTGCATGGAACCCCCAAGACCATAGTATCGGATCGAGGAACCCAGTTTACCTTGAGATTTTGGTAGAAAGTCCAAGAAGGATTAGGAACCAAGTTGAATTTTGGTAGAAAGCCAATGTGGTAGCGGATGCTCTTAGCAGATTGCCGTGTAGGCTAAACACCATGATCAAGGAGAAGCAGCCAAGTTTGTATGAGGAGTTGGAGCAGTTTAGGACTGAGCTAGTTAGCAAAGGATTTCTAGCTAGCATTGAACTTCAACTCACTTTGATTAGCCAAATCAAGAAAGCCCAGAAGGGAAATGAAAGTATCGACAGAATCAAACGTCGTATTGGTACAGGAAAGGTACCTGGATTCACCGAAGACAAAGAAGGAGTTTTGTGGTACAAAGGTCGTATCTGTGTGCCAGCAGATTCGGAGCTGGAGCAAGTTATCATGCAAGAAGCTCATGATACTCTTTATTCTATCCACCCTGGAGGAACAAAGATGTATCAGGATTTGAAGGAGCAATTTTGGTGGCACAAGATGAAGAGAGAAATCGGAAGCTACATCGCCAAGTGTGATATCTGTCAACGAGTCAAAGCGGAACATCAGAGACCTGCGGGACTATTACACCCCTTGCAGATTCCAGAATGGAAATGAGATTCTGTTGGAATGGACTTTATCACCGGTTTGCCTACTTCTAGTAGGGGAAATGACTCAATCTGGGTCATTGTTGATAGGCTGTCCAAAGTAGCTCATTTTATACCTATCAAGACAACCTACCAAAGTTCGAAGCTAACAGAGTTGTACATTGCTAGAATTGTCAGTTTGCATGGAACCCCCAAGACCATAGTATCGGATCGAGGAACCCAGTTTACCTTGAGATTTTGGTAGAAAGTCCAAGAAGGATTAGGAACCAAGTTGAATTTCAGCACCGCTTATCACCTGCAAACCGATGGACAGACTAAAAGAGTCAACCAAATCTTAGAGGATATGTTGAGAGCTTGTGTGTTAGAATATGGATCCAAATGGGAAGATTGTCTGCCTTTCGCAGAATTCTCATACAACAACAGTTATCAAGCTAGTTTGCAAATGGCACCATTTGAGTTCCTATACGGAAGAAAGTGTTGTACCCCTTTGAATTAGTCACAAGTAGGAGAGAGTCAGATTTTCGGACCCGACATTCTCCGAGAAGCCGAAGAGAAGGTTCACAAAGTCCGTGAGCACCTCAAGACCGCCCAATCTAGATAGAAGAGTTATGCTGACAAGAGAAGGCGAGACCTGACTTTCAATGTCGGAGATTTTGTGTATCTCAAGGTTTCGCCATTGAAGGGAACCTAACGTTTTAGTCTGAAAGGAAAGTTAGCCCCCAGATATATCGGACCCTTCAAGATTTTAAATCGTCGAGGAGAATTATCTTATCAACTGGAACTGCTAGAAGAGATGTCAGCCATCCACAATGTGTTCCATATCTCGTTACTTCGCAAATGCCTAGAAGTGTCAAAGAAGACTAAAGTTTTCAAGAACATCGATCACCGAGCTGTGGATATCAACAAGGATCTAACGTATCGTGAAGTGCCCATCCGTATCTTGGAGGAATCTACAGAACCACAAGGACCAGGAGTATCAAATTTCTCAAAATTCAATGGAGCAACCATACCGAAGAAGAAGCCACTTGGGAGCAAGAAGATTACATTAGGACTGAGTTCCCAGATCTCTTTAGTTCCTAGTTTTCTTTCTTAAATCTCGGGACGAGATTTTGTTTAAGGGGGGAAGGTTTGTAACATCCCAAAACTTTAATCCAAGTGATCAAGATCAAATCTACCCAATTTATGGTTAACAAAAACTTTTCTATTTAAAATATTTAAGCATGCATATAAGTGTTGCATTTAAATAGGAGTTGTTTGAAAGGACACTATTGTTTGTTCTAATGGTTGTAAAATGGTTCTATGATGAATGTCACATCATCTAGATCATCCCCAAGAAAATCCCAAATAAAAAGAAATCAAAAAGAATTAAATAAGGAAATGGTCACTTTTGCCATTTTAATCACCTAGCCCACTTTGGCTATTCCTAGCACTCAAATTCAAAGAGAAACAAATGTGGATCTTTGCACCCCTTGCTAGTACAAGTAGTGATGTACCAAGGCCCACTTTGTGATCTCCCAAAAACATTCAAACTCTAATTTTAAATGACATTTGCAAATTGAATCTAGTTCATATGTATAGATCACACTTTTTCAAAAACCATCCAAATGAACTCCATTTCAAAATCCCAAGCAAACCTAGATGCTTAAGCAGGTAACAAACGACTCCACCAAAAATCTTTGAAAAAACTCAAATCTTTTGTTCATGCGGCCATTGTGTCGAACAGGTGGCAGGCACAAATTTTCTGCCTAACTAATACTGTTTAGTGATCAATGCCTTGTCGAGTTTTTGGGCCCATTTTGGTTCCCCTGTCCCTCCCAGCTCTAACCAAACCCTCACCGGCCAGCCCTTTAGCCTGGAGCAGCAGTTGCGCGCCACCGGTTATTGGTCACCGCCGGCCGAACGGGGGCAATGCTCCCCAGACTGCGCAGCGCCGTTCCAGCACCCCCACTAGCTCCGCCCAACCCTACCGCACTCCCATGTCCACCCCATGGCCAAAGCCAGCCCCTGGACCACCGAGGAAACGCCGTGCACTAAGTCTCTGCATGCAGCCAGAGCACACCAGAGCGCCCTTGCCGCCAGCATGCCACATACCATGCCTCGACCGCAGACCGCGCGCGCCGCTCCGCCTTGACCACACCAACCCGTCAGACACGGCCGTGCACCGCCGTGTGACCCACAGTCGCCAGGAACACTGTCGAGCACCGCCTTTTGTCCCTCAGAGCGCGGGAAGCTCCCGACCATTAGCCACCGCCCCTAGCATCACCATTAAGCTCTAGATGATCGCCAGGGAACCACCCACCATCCGCCTACCTCGCCCACGCCGGTAGCCCCCTGTGCTGTCGTCACCGACAAGCTCCGCCCACACCCTTCGGTCCCCTCGTCGAGCCTATATAAGGGAGCCTCCCCAGCACCATTTCTTCACACCACCCAGCTCCCCTCTCTCCACTGATCGTTTCCCCTCTCTCGCCAGAGCCGCTCGAGCAGCCCATCACCAGAATTTTGCCGGAGGTAGCCGCTGCAGAGGAGGAGACGTCCCCGTCGATTTTGTCCACCTCAGCCCCTGTCGTGACCTCGCCTGAGTCCACCGTCATCGTCTCGTTCGATTGTCCCCATCGCCGCACTAGCTAGAGCCCAGGTATGTCCCCACCGTACCCCCACTGACCGTGCTAGGGTTCAGTCTCGCTGGCGACGTGTCCGTTGTCGACGATGACCGTGAGCCGTTAGATCTAGCTCTAATTGTGTGGTCCTTATCGCCCCATACCGCTTCACGTTTAATGAGTCACTAATAGGCGGGACCCCATGTCAGCAGCCCTCAGCGCCGCGGAGTGTACACGGGCCGGCCCATTTAGTTTCCCGCGCTGACCCAGTAATTCAAATATATGTTTTTCTTTTTAGAAGTAAACTTAATTCTATCCCTTAGTTCAAAAATCAATTCAAGGAGTTTTACAAATCCAAATTGAGTGATTCCAATTTTGTTGGAAATATAATTAAAAACTCTAGCCAAGACTGTTGGATTTAAATCATTTAGAGTTATAGATCTTCCCTAGCGAAAATAACAACACAGAAGCTTTTGCACATTCAAACATTTTTATAAAATCAACCATAATAGATTTTGAGTTGATTCCAACTTTAAAAAATCACATTTAACCATACCTATCTGAATATGTAATAATATTAAGGTTTGCATGCTGTGACTTTGGACTAGTAACAAAATAATGCTATATAGGCATTTCTAGTCACTTTAAATCATTAATTATTAAACTTAAACTTATTAAAATATGATCCAACCTTTAAATCAAATTCCCATATGTTAGAATATGTGGTGATGACATGTGTCCACATGATCCCATATTTTAATTGGAGAATATTAAATCTTAGTTAATTTCAATGAGTAGAAATTACTTTTCTCAAATAAAAAGAATGAAGCTAGTTCATTAAACTTTGTGATGTTTGTGATGATACTAGATCATAAAATGTGTATGCCTTAGTGTGTAAGTAGACTAGTTAAGTTTTGTTTGGTGATTGTATATTCCGTATGTATTTATAGACGATAGTATCGACCAAGTCTACGAGGAGGAGGAGTTCTACCAAGAAGAGGAGGAAGAGAATTTCAACCACTGCACTACACAAGGTAAGCCTAGCACTTCAAGTTAACTGAGCAAGCTATTGTTAGCAAGTTAGAATTAAGCTAGATAACCTAAGCAAATGCATTAGGCATGTTTTGGTTGTACCATTTTGACTTATACCTACTCCAAGTTTTATTTACAAGCTTTACTTCCTTTACTTTACCAAAGTCCTTTACTTGTTTAAAGGTAGCATAAAGAGTATAAAACTTGACCTATCTAGTTAGACTTAGATGTCATTCTATGTCATGAGATTGACATTAGCATCCCACATTAGTGAACACTCTTAACTTAGTAGTTGGAACTAAACCAAAACTTGATTCACTTTAGATGGGAATACTTGGTGAAAATGACTTGTGAAGACCTTAGAATGATGAGTCATTCTATTGAGATGTTTTGACATGTGTTGAGAAACACAAATGGTTTATGATGATGAAAATGTTGAGGCATGAGCCTTAGCCCTTTTATAAAAACTGATGGTTGGGTTCAGATACGATACCATTCCAATTTTACCGTACAACCACAATACCTGAATTGGGTAAGGCTTAGCCAGAAGTTTATATGCATTAGTATTAGTTCCCTCGCGGGAGAGGTTTGAGCTGAGGCTACCTCTCAATGTTGTCCACCTATGCAGTGCCCAGGATGACCGATGGTCATGGCTGGGAGGCCATACTCATAGGAGAGGTGCTTATACTAGGGTGTGTAAAGGAAAGGTTATTGATTATCTACATACTAAGTATGATGATTCAGGGTTATCCCTAACAGATGTATCGAATCTTGTGGTGAAAATGTACCACCTCTACAGAGTGTCAAACTATTTGAATAGCCGCATCCACGGTTATGGACAGTTGGAGTGGCCATACTGTTCTGTTGTCAGATGTTTTCAAAACAACTTATGAAATGAATTATGACATGACTTGACCACAACAGAGTTGTGACTATGACAACTAAGTTCCCACTTAGGTGTTTTCAAACTTCTTTTATCTTTCTTTGTTTCTGAACTCAGCTTAGGTTTCAAACTTAACTTTACAAATAAACTTAGAGTTAGCATTCCTACTAGGACTATCTTACTTGTTAGTGGTAGTTTGCGAGTACTTAAAGAGTACTCATGGCTTTGTCCCTGGCTATTCCTATGGCCAGACTATGAGGAGGACTACCCTGAAGGAGGACTGCAGGACGGCTACGACAACTATGATCATCTCCCATCGTCAGCATTGCCTATGACTCTAAAGATGGACCCACCGCTATGTTATTTATTCTGCTACTTGATTGTACTTAGACTGGATCATGAGATCTTTTATTTGTGTAAGACCTTATTATGGTTTGTAATGGATGATGTACTGTGATATCCAATCTGTTATGTCTCGCAAAAATGGTAATCCTGGGATTGCAAGGTATGGCATAACAGGCATCTGGGATTAAAAATCTGGGTGTTGACAGTGGCTGTGGCGCTGCGGAACTTTTCGTGGCTGGAGGCTGGATTCTTTAGGGTTTCTGTATCGGAGGCTTCTTATAGGAGAAGGGGCGATGTCGGTGTAGTTCCAGGGGGCCCACACCACCTGGTGGTGCGGCCAGGGGTCACCAGTGCCACCATATGGTGTGGCCAGGCCCTGGCCCTCCTTCGTCTCTGCTTTGGGCTCCGTGAGTCTTCCGATAAAATATTGACTTTGGCTTTTGTCTCGTCCAATTCCGAGAATATTCATTTTCTGACTTTTCTAGAACCAAAAACAGCAGAAAACATGCAACTGGCACTGTGGCATCTTGTTAATAGGTTAGTCCCAAAAAGTGTATAAAAATACTCCAAAGTATGGACAAAACGTAAGAAAGTAGATATAAAACAAGCATGGAACATAAAAAATTATAGATACGTCTGCAACGTATCAGGCCCCTCCTTTGGTGTACCCCCACATATACCTGAAAAACCTAGGTATCCAAAAGCACGGAGCGTTTCACGAAACAGAGCGATGCTAGAGCCACGATCTTTGTTTCGAGGGACAAATTGTTCCTGCTCTCCACCACCATCATCATCAACATCATCACCAACGACCATGAGTTCATCCCCCATCATCATGTGTGAGTAGTTCCCTGTGGGCATGTGAGGTGGATGGGGATTGGATGAGATCCATCATGTAATCATCCATATGTATCGAGATTTGAGGTGTTTGTCTTGTAGACATTCTTGTATGAGTGTTGGTACACTTTTGCTATGTTTAATGCTTATTGCTAGGGCCTGAGTGACATGATTTAAGTACTGAACTTTTATTGCCCAATCATATATTTGAGTTTGGTATGTATTTGCAAAGTGTATTACCTATTATTATGTTGAACCTTCGAACCCCGAGGTGACAGTTAGGGAAAACTATGGGAATATATGATAGTTTGAGGATATTGTGTGTTCATGAAGTGTTAATGCTTTGTTCTGGTCTATTTAAAAAGGTAGATCTTACTTGCTTGTAGTACCAAGTTTGCCCCAGTGAAATGTGCAGGCAGGACCAAAGATATTATGCAAACTCACATGCATGATTATGTTTGGAACACACACCTACACACAACTGAATTAGAGATAAATGCCATGTTAGTATGATACATTATATGATGGATATCATTCATGCAACACTCCGCTATCACCTCATGTCTGTGTTTTAGCCACTAAAAGTTTCACACCATTACTTTCGGTGAAAACTAGAAATCTGCTGCTTTATCTACTATTTTGTTTTACTGCTTTGAATCAACTGCCATAAATCACCACTTTCTTTGCAAGTTTATTGATACACATGTGTTACTGAGAGTGACGCCTCAATTGCTAAAGTCTTGTTGGTATTCTTGTGTTCCCGTTGAGTCGAACTATAAATTTGGGTAATACTTCCCATCAAAGATTTCAGCGATCCCCTATACTTGTGGGCATCAAGACATTTTCTAGCTCCATTGACGGGGAACCTAGCTTTATTGGTAAGACCATCTATTATCATTTACTTGCTATACTTACTTGTCTCTCATCATGGGAAAAGGTAAGGATGCTGCTAAGAAGGATATTATGCCTTCTACTACAAGAAGAGGTATGGATTTGCCCTCTAGGCCAAACTTTTCACCTAATGCTATTACTACTCCTGCTATTAAAATGAAAACTGCTATAATAGCAAGTTCACCATTGTCTAGGATGTCTACTAGTATTGAAAAATATATGTTGGATTATGGCCAAGATAAAGAGGGGACACCTGATTTGTCTAAGTCCTCGCCCAATGATGATATGGAATTTGAATATGATGAAGATGAACATGTTAATCAAAAAGATAGTGCCACTAGTTCTAAAAATACACCTAGTGTGAAGAGGATATTGCATTCACTAAATCTTTTATGAGTCTTAATCTAGATGACTTGGATAAATTTGAAGAAACTCTAAGTACTTTTTCTCTAGGAGGACTATTTCTTTGCAAGTTTATTGATATACATGTGTGATTGAGATTGACGTCTCAATTGCTAAAGTCTTATTGGTATTCTTGTGTTCCCCTTGAGTCGAGCTATAAATTTGGGTAATACTTCTCATCGAAGGTTTCAACAATCCCCTATACTTGTGGGCATCAAAATGCCACACCATGATGTTGGGTGATGGGACCGGGGACGGTGAGGTTCCGAGGCCTAGGTCTATCCTCCAGGATCATCTCATCTCTGGTCCCCATCGAGCATGGGACAAATCTCCCTTCGCATAGGAGAAATGCCATGTTGTGGCACTTGGTGAAGGGCCCGGGCGCGGCGAGGTACCGAGGACCGGGTTTGTCCTCCGGGATCATCTTGGTTATGGTTCTCCTCTGGTCACAGGACAAATCTCCCTTCACAAAGGAGAAATTCCATGCAGTGACACTTGATGAAGAGCCTAGACACGGCGAGGTACCAAGGCCCGGGTCTGTCCTCCGAGATCATTCCATCTCTTGTTCCCCCTAGTCATGGGAAAAATCTTCCTTTGGATAGGAGAAATGCCACACCGTGATGTTGGGTGAAGGTCCCAGGCATGACGAGGTGCCAAGGCCCGGGTCCATCATACGGGATCATCCCGGCTCTTGTCCCCTTTGATCACGGGACAAATATCCCTTCGCATAGGAGATATGCCACACCTTGACACTAGGTGAAGGGCCTGGGCACGGCAAGGTGCTGAAGCCCTGGTTTGGTCCTCGGGATCATCCCGGCTCATGCTTCTGCACGGGCCTCCTGGAAAGGCCCGCTATTATCTTCCTCGTAGGTCTGAAGGGGCCGACCTTCATCTTCGTGGCTCGAGATGTGCTCTCACCGGGCATGGTTCTCACGGGACCTGCCCTGGCCACCTGGGTCGCCCTTCGTGTCTTATCGATCTAGTCACTCAGGATAATCCCTCGTGTGGTGGATAGGTTTGAGGCAGATGAAGTAGTCCATGTGAGTGCACATCTCCACTAGGGACTTGACCCGACTACAGTTCTTCAGGGCATGAGCTGGCGATTTGTGGATGGGGCACCAGGGCCTTCCATCTGTGTTAGTGGCGGCCACCTTGGGCACCTTTGCTTTCTTGTGTTGTGGTTTGATCGCTAGGGCCTGCTTCATAGGCAAGTGCTTGCGATTCTTTTTCTTGGTGGAGTCTTCGTCTTCATCGATGGCTTTGCCGGGTTGAAGATGCCCCTCTTCGGCCTGGGCACAATTGTTAGCCAGATCGAAGTGCTCTGGGTGGTGTTGAGGTAGTGCGTGCTCATCTTTTCCCTCATGCAAGGGTCCTGAGCGTCAACGTGGTACGCTGCCACGATGGCTTCGGGAGTGATTTTGGTGATGGTGTGCAGTACCTGGAAAAATCATTGAGTGAACTTGTGCAGGCTTTCCCTGGCCTTTTGAGACAACTTGTGGTCATTGGTTGTCCCAAGACGTTTGAAACCTCCTTAGAAGGCCCTGACGAACTGGTCACAAAGGTCTTCCATGACTTGATGGAACCCGCTGGTAGGTTGATGAGCCATGCTCAGGCTTAATTCCTGAGAGCAAGGGGCAAATAGTTGTCCATAACCCGCTCGTCGCCCCCGACCGCTTGCACAGCTGTGTAGTAAATCTAGAGGAAGTCCTTAGGGTTTTTCTTCGTACTTGTCTAGTGATGGCTATGAAATACCACCTCTTTCAGCCATATAAAATGAGCCATTTATCTCTCATATCATGTTTCTTCCAGCTATAGCTATGCCTTATATGCATGACTTCTAGTTCTCATTTACTTTCATATGAGCTTTGCACATCTAGTAGTTTAGGTAGAATTTTATCACTTTCCTTGTTTACGACATGTGTGTAGGTGTTGCTGATGATTATGGAAAAAACAAAGGCAAAAGGAACAAAGAGAGCTTAGTATGGAGGAGATGCAGCCATTTGAGAGGTTGGAAAAGTGAATTTTTCCAACTTCTCAAAATAAATTTCCAATACCATGGGCTTGTAGCCCTCGACGAGACGAACTCAATGAGCCCAAGAACACCCAAAACAGAGTTCGTATGAAGAAATGGAGGCCAAAACACTGCGGAACACCGAAGGTTTGACAAGCAACTATACGACCGGAAGCAGTTTTCCGGCCGTATAGTTGCGCCCGTATGGTTGCGAAAAAGGTCACAAACGACGGGATTTCACCCCAGAGAAGCCCCATAACCTTCCCTAAGTCATATGACGGTATTGGGGGAACCCTAGGGCACCCCCAAGGCCTATATAAAGGAGGGAGGACCCAAGAGAGAGCCACCAAGTCATATCCTCCACCACAGTGGAGCCATGCCACCGCCATAGCCTCCTCCAATCAGATCTACACCATCACCATCACACAAGAGGAGAATAGACTAGGATCT
Organism: Avena insularis; assembly: GCA_023614405.1. Classification (NCBI taxonomy): domain Eukaryota; kingdom Viridiplantae; phylum Streptophyta; class Magnoliopsida; order Poales; family Poaceae; genus Avena; species Avena insularis. The sequence continues at coordinate 114,402,982 of CM042688.1, read as the reverse complement.
TGAAGGCCTCCACATTGATCTACATCATCATGTTCATCAACAACGTCTCCATCACCAATCCCCTTTGGTTACTTGCTATAATTCTAGATTGAATCTTGGATTTGCACTTGTCCTCAATTATATCATCATACTTCATCCATATTCTATCCATGATGTTGATTGCCTTCATGTGTGAGTAGTTTCCTTTGTTCTTGGGGAGATGGAGAAACCCTAGTATGAGATTGAATTGAGATAAAAAGTATTTTGTGATGTTGTTCATTATGTGTCTGTGTTAGATTTCCTTCATCTTGATGTTGGGTAAAGTGCTCCACTCAATATTTGCCTCACCGAGGACTAGATGGAGGGAACTACTTGTTGGTAGACGGACAGATGATAGCACTTACGGTGACTATAAAGCTGTTGTCATTCCTTACGTATCAACTTGGGAACCGAGGAGAACTCACGGAACATTGTCCATGCCCTCGGATACATCCTACGGGGTAAAGTCCCTTAATAGCGCAGTAATTCGATTGATGTCGATTGCTGTCTGCTATGGTTATGACGGATGATGTGTGCAGTGGTTGTTGCCTATTCGTCCATATATGGAGCTCCTCCCACACATATCATAAATGGTTTTATTCATTATAATAATTTTGATCACTCTTTCTAATTACTAGCGGTGGATCCACTACTCCCTGAGAACTCTTTCCATCATCTTGTAGACTTTAGTAATCATACTTGCATGCACTTGTTTACTTGCAACTTTAGTTTACTTATTGTTCTCTTATTTGAAAACCCAAAAATATCCTTTACACAAAACTCGCATTTTATCTTGTTACTTAGAATGTTATTTAGCATTACTATTTCAGTATTTATTTCAAAGAGTTATTAGACTTCAGACTCCTACTCCCTGTGGGATTGATATCTTTATTTCGAAACTAGCTACAAACGATTTGTGCACTTGCAGTCATCAAGCTATTTTCTGGCGCCGTTGCCGGGGAGCTAAGCGTTGTAGGTCTTTTAGCTTTTGTTTATTTATTTTAGTTTTGCTAGATTTTGTTTTAAGCTTTATTTTTTTCTACATTTGTATTTTTGCTTTTGTTTACAAACCAAAAACCCATAAAAATATTTGTTACTAATCATTTCTTCTGAGATAACTACCTTCCAACAGATGAAATCTATAATGGAGGAGTCAAAGGGAAGGACTTTGGGAGATATTCATAAGAGACAAGGCATATTAAAAGAATGGATTACTTGGGTGGACAAGTATTCATCCACACTATGTGCCTCTTATCAATTATGTTGTGATTATTGCAGATCTCCAGATCACCTCAATTATCAATGTAAGTATAATTATTTTGATACTGAACTAGCAGACTATAATGAGTTTAAATGCCTTGTTGGGGAGGACACATTGAAATTTGTGCTTTTTACTGGTTGCAAAGAGTTGTTATTACGTTTAAGAGATATACAGGTAGAAAGTACACCACTCGATATGATCTATAAATAATTTCACCCTATATTTTGCTATTGCCAAGATAACGTCCATGATAATGAATTTATTATTGGGCGGAAAGCTGCCATGGAAGAATCTAACCTTTTGCAGGGTGCTCCAAAAGATAATGTGGAGGGAACTCCACTCAAAGAGCCTCCACCTAAACCACCGGAACATGTTGTTAATAAAGAGGTGACGCTTGATGTTGCACCCTCTCAACTACTGGAAGGTAAGCCCTAAGGTAAGACTATCGCTGAGCTACTCGCAAATTATCTTAGTAAGAATGAAGAGGAGCAACTTGATCAACCACTTGAATCTCCTACTTCTAAAAATAACTTTACGCACACAAATAGTATTCATGCAAACGATATCTCATTATCTAGTAATGATTTCTATAAGTACCAAACTTATGATGATTGTTCTGAGGAGGATTCATGCCTAGATAGTGATTTTGGGGACTTTGGTGAGGGATTAAAAGATGAATCTTTCTATGAATATTGTGATGTTATTAACATGGGACAGCAATCCTCATTGGAAGAGGAGGATGAGTATTTTGAAGAACAAGTGAGCAATATGACGGTAAGAGAAGTGTATTCCCAAATAGTGGAATATGCTAAAAAGTTAATTTCTTCGGATACGATAGACGATCCAATAATATGTCCTCAATAATATGCTAAAAAGTTAACTTGGGCACTACTTTCGTTTTCAATGCTCTGATACCTTTAATCAATCTTTAGTGTCTTATAATAATGGTGATACCACTAGTGAAGTATTAGAGTATGTTATCTTTGAAGGTTCCCATGAGATAATAATACATGTTATATCACGTATTAATAGTGAAGATAGTGTTCGCATAAAAATAGCTTATGAAATCCTGCAATGTATTTCTTGGTATTCTCATGAACGTTTTAGTGAGAATACACTTATTATGAGGAGTAAGGCACGGAGAAAACCCATAGCGCACAAAGTTACTTGTTTGCAGGAAATCTCATTGGAGAAGGATGAAGTTCCTTCCCAAGAAGAGGATGAACATGAATAAGAACTGCTAATCCTTGAGGATGCAACTACTGGACATGTGGGAGCATGTGTATTACTGTTCTGGTAATTTGTCAAAATTATTCGAAGGGATGAGGCAATATAATGGTAAACCTAACAAGATTTATGATTATGAATGTATTCCTCTTTTTAAGGAATTTTTATCAACCAATACTCACATAAACGGTAATAATGTAAAACTCTTGGAATACATAGTTTATGAAGGGTCTCATGAGCTGCTTAGGAAAATTGGTATTATTATGAAAAGTAGCGATAATGAGGATTTAGTAGGGTATCATAATATTATGGATTATATTGTCAATTATTGTTAAGAACATTTTAGTGGGAATGCACTTGTGATAAAGAGTAAGGAGCTATGTAAAACAATAGTTCCCGAAACTAACATTTTACAGGAACCACTGGATAACAAGGAGGAACACCAAAAAGGTAATGTTGAAGACAAACATCATTCTACTAATTATAAGTTTGTTTATGATGCCTCAGTCTCTAGTAATGATTCTTATTGTGTTGAAACTGAAGATAATTTATCTATGGAGGCTTTATGCCTAGATACTCATTTGGAGAACACTAATAATGATGAACTGGAGATAAATCCTTGTAGTATTAATGAGTAGGTTTTGGGAGATCACATCTTTGATGAAACATTTGTTGGTGATGCTTCTTTTTCTGATTGGATTGATAACTCTAGAACTGAGGAACTTGTTAGCAAGGGTGATGAACTAGAGAATAGAGACACTTTTGAATTTTTCCCTGCTGCTAAAGATGAGTATTATGAAGTGTTTCCTCGTGATAGTGTAGCCCAAGAAGAGTACTATGAATTGTATCCCGATGATTCTATCAAAGGTAAAATGTTTGACTTTACATGTAAATATCTAATCCTATTGTCGAAGATATCTAGGGAGGTATGCTTACCACACATGGCGCATCAATCATCATTTGTGAGCAATAACACATTTATCTACAAGACTCCGATGCACCACGAGCGGGTGAGACTTCGACCATGCTATAATAGTAAGTGCTCCAAACCTCTTTTGAAGGTAAGAATAAATAATTCTCTGGCTCCTATCTATTGAAATCATATTGGAGAAAATCCTGGCTACTTGGTTATAAGAAAGCACTTCCCAGGAGGCAACCTGGAAGTCATTAGGTGTCTTTCTTAGTTTTGTGTCTTGATTCTTTATGCATTCATGTTACATTGGCATTTTTATTCTTTGCATGATTTTCTATTAGAGTTATCTTGTTGTAGTTTTCAAAAGGTAGAATTTATTGCTACTATGTGTTGCATAAGTTGTCTGTACTTAAATCCCGTTTTATACATGCTGTTGTTGGTCGAAAATTAAAGTTGTTATTTTACTGTCAAAACATGGTGTTTCGCTAAGTTTCAGGTTAAGAAAGAATTCTCGGAGAAATAGAATTGTTTTTATGTCCATAGAAGGTTTAACGACCAACTATACAGCGGGAATAAAAAATTCCAGCCGTATAGTTTGGCCGTATAGATATGTTTGCCATCGACAAATTTTCTTTCAGAGGTACAAAAGGTTTAACGACCAACTATATGGCGGGAATAAAAAATTCTAGTCGTATAGTTTGGCCGTATAGATATCTTTGTCATCGACGAATTTTCTTTCGTGGGTACTAAAGGTTTAACGACCAACTATATGGCGGGAATAAAAATTCCGGCCATATAGTTCCGCCGTATAGTTATCGATCCCTTTGTAAAATTTATTTTCCGGGATACAGAAGGTTTGATGACCAACTATACGGTGGTACCTTTTTGGTCCGGCCGTATAGTTGCACCCGTATAGTTTGGAAAACCCCTCAAACACCAACTGGAAGGTAACCAATGCTCAAAATCTTCTTCTTTCTTATTCTATAAACTTCGAAACACCACCTGAGAGCTTCTCCCATGATCTAGAAAAGCCGAGCATATGTAAGCAATAAATTTCTACCTCGGAAACCTGCTAGACTGTAATTCTCTATAGAAGTTCATGTTTTCTTTTTTACTTTTCTTTTATTAGTGGGGTAAACAAACTATGTTCGTATACCAAACTGATGCATTTTATTTTGTGTGTTATTTTCGCAGGGACTTGAACCTTGTGTGACGACGTGTACGGTTGTGCCGACCGTGCAAACACTCATATGATCCACTTGGTTGCTTCAATTCAACGCTTCGATAATCAGTGTCTGGTAAAACCTTCCAACCCAAACCTCTTTTAATAAGCGCATAGGGGCTGCACACTCGTGTCTCGTATCATGTTTCGCTTGCACCGCATCACAATCTAGGAGAGGCATCTTCTAGAACTAGTTTGTTAACTTAAGCGTGGTGCTTAGGTTGATGAACCGACTCAGTGGGACTTGTATTTTTATCACTTGTGAGCTAAACCCGTGTCTTCAGAAACACAAAAATATTTCGTTTTCTTTTTAATTTTTAAGCAGGTCCTCAAGGAAGGCACACCGGGCCATATCAAGAAATACATGTTGAAGCAAAGGTTATTTGTCTATGAAAAGAGAGGTTACTTTTGTACCTCAACGGTAAAGTGTGTTACCCTTGTTTTCAACTAAGCTTGGGTAGGTAACCACTTATCACACTCTCTTTTGGAAACTATATTTTCTCTATTCTTTTGGTGATATACTCAAGTTTGGTTCTTGCAAAGTTCTAAGCTTGGGGAGGTTACTTATGCATGTTTAGAGTCTTGTGCAATGTTCGTATTCGATGAAGGTTTAACGCAATCATGTATCCTGCTATTTTTGAATGCTTGTTTAAGTGAGTCTAGTTCTGTATTCATATGGGGATACACTTGCTCATGATAGGAACCATAGGAGTTGACTTAGAGCTTGTATGCATCTTGCCAAATTGTTTATCAAGCTTGTGACACTATTTGTGATCCTCTAGAAAACATTGCCACGATCTCTACACTTGGAAAGAATGAATACTTGATCAAGATCTTTTGAAATTTGTTGGTTGTCACTAAATAGCTTTGTCTTAAATAAATAGGTTATTCTCGACCCCATAATGTCAAAACAATAGACTTGATAGTTTTCTTATGGAAGGAGTTGTCAATTGGAAATGATATTTCGAAGTTTTGAGTTCTACGCTAAATAAGGTGTTGTTTAATTGTCTTAAGAGTTTATCCTTAAAGATACTCAACGCCATAGATGTGATGATCTACTTGATAGTACTCTTTGAAAGGAGTTTTTTCAAAAAACTAATATTTAGCAGTAATTGAGATGTATACCCAATCTTGACATGTTGATTAAAGTATGATATTGCTTTATGTGTGTCTACACCACTATCGCACAACATGGGATGCTAACAACTCCGTTGGCATTTAAACAGTCCAAAAAGAGGAAACTCTTGGAGTTTGGCTATGAGTTGCCCAACATATGTAGCAGAAATGCTATATTTGGGTATGCATTGGTATTCTCATGGGTCTGCATTCAAAGCAAAAGAGGGAATACTCCTCTGACCGTTATGAGAAATCATTATACCAAAAAGGGAAACCTTGGTAATGGTCACGAATATCCATTCTGAGCCTGCACAGTCTGATTAAACACACTAAGTTTTGGCATGATCTCATTACTGATGAACTAAAGTTTTACAAAGACAAAGAATAGAAAATGAGTGTTTGATAGCCATGATTCGTTTATCTGGATGACCAAATGAGACACTCTAATGCTATGCTTCTTTTGACATGTTCTCGCATTTCCTGTTGGCATAAATCTCATTACTAAGAGATAATCTTTCTGAAGCTCAATAACTGATGTTTGCACTTGAGAGCCTTAACTAGATGATATGATTGGGTAGAATCGATAAACTTTATTCCTATTTATGCTTGACATCTATTTTTGACTAAGTTTTGCCTCATAAAAAATAATGATATGAACAGTTATACAAAAGGTGCAATAAGAGGATCACAAGTTTGTCTGCAAGTCAGATTCACTGTTGACATGTAGCATATAAGTTTTGATGAAACTTTAGTGGTCTTTATAACTAAGATTGTGTTGGCTTGTATGAATACATGTTCAAGCTTGTAGAAGAAATAAGGATGCAACGCATTGATTTCCAATGATAAGCTATTTCACAACCATTAATTTATTATCGACCCTTCCTGCTCAAGGACGAGCAAGGTCTAGCTTGGGGAAGTTGATGGTTGTGAAATACCACCTCTTTTAGCCATATAAAATGAGCCATTTATCTCTCATATCATGTTTCTTCCAGCTATAGATATGCCTTATATGCATGACTTATAGTTCTCATTTACTTTCATATGAGCTTTGCACATTTTGTAGTTTAGGTAGAATTTTATCACTTTCCTTGTCTATGACATGTGTGTAGGTGTTGGTGATGATTATGGATAAACAAAGGCAAAAGGAATAAAGAGAGCATAGTATGAAGGAGTTGCAGGGACCAGGCTTAGCCATTTGAGAGGTTGGAAAAGTGAATTTTTCCAACTTGTCAAAATAAATATCCAAGACCATGGGGTTGTATCCCTCGACAGGACGAACTCGATGAGCCCAAGAACACCCAAAACAGAGTTCGTATGAAGAAATGGTGGCCAAAACACTGTGGATCACCGAAGGTTTGACGAGCAACTATACGACCGGAAGCATTTTTTCAGCCATATAGTTGCGCCCGTATAGTTGCGAAAAAGGTTGCAAACGACGGGATTTCTCCCTAGAGAAGCCCCAGAACCTTCCCTAAGTCATATGACGGTATTGGGGGAACCCTAGGGAACCCCCAAGGCCTATATAAAGAAGGGAGGACCCAAGAGAGAGCCAGCAAGCCATATCCTCCACCACGGCGGAGCCCTATCGTCGTGCCACCACCATAGCCGCCTCCAATCAGATCTACACCATCACCATCACATAAGAGGAGAAGGGACTAGGATCTTGAAGGCCTCCACATTGATCTACATCGTCATCTTCATCAACAACGTCTCCATCACCGATCCCCTTTGGTTACTTGTTGTAATTCTAGATTGAATCTTGGATTTGCACTTGTCCTCAATTGTATCATCATACTTTATCCATATTCTATCCATGATGTTGATTGCCTTCATGTGTGAGTAGTTTCCTTTGTTCTTGGGGAGATGGAGAAACCCTAGTATGAGATTGAATTGAGATAAATCTTATTATGTGATATTGTTCATTATGTGTCTGTGTTAGATTTCCTTCATCTTGATGTTAGGTGAAGCGCTCCACTCAATATTTGCCTTAGTGAGGACTAGATGGAGGGAACTACTTGTTGGTAGACGGAGGGATGATAGCACTTACGGTGACTATAAATTTGTTGTCATTCCTTATGTATCAACTTGGGAACCGAGGAGAACTCACGAAACATTGTCCATGCCATGTGATACATCCTACGGGGTAAAGTCCCTTAATAGCGTAGTAATTCGATTGATGTCGATTGCTATCTGATGTGGTTATGACGGATGATGTGTGCAGTGGTTGCTGCCTATTCGTCCATATATGGAGCTCCTCCCACACATATCATAAATTGTTTTATTCATCATAATAATTTTGATCATTGTTTCTAATTACTAGCGATGGATCCACTACTCCCTGACAACTCTTTCCATCATCTTGCAGACTTTAGTAACCAGACTTGCATGCTCTTGTTTACTTATATCTTTAGTTTACTTATTGTTCTCTTATTTGAAAACCCAAAAATATCTTTTACACAAAAATCTCATTTTATCTTGTTACTTAGAACATTATTTAGTATTACTATTTGAGTATTTAGTTCAAAAAGTCATTAGACTTCAGACTCCTGCTCCCTGTGGGATCGATATCTTTATTTTGAAACTAGCTACAAACAATCTGTGCACTTGTAGTCATCATCTGGTACATTGGGTTGGAACTTCGGGGGCCACGTGACCCTTCGCAGTTCTGGAGTGAAGGCGGTGTAACCAGCTATAAACTCTGGGGCACTTCGCCCAGCTCTGGACGGCTCAACATTGTCACGGAATTGACGCTCCCGCTGGAGTTCGATATGCGTTTGGGCATCTTCCACTTGATGCTCATTCATGACCCAACGTAGGTCCCGCGATCGCGAGGTCTAGGAGGAGCCCACAAAAGCACGATCATCACCTCTCTCCCGGGCTAAACTCTGGGGAGGATATCCCAGGCGGTGGCTCTCCGAGCGGCCACAATTCATCAACTGACGAGTGTGCTCTATAGCTCTCTTGCTAGCAGGGCGAGGGGGCCTGGCACCCACCGCAGGGCGCTAGTTATCCCCTGGGAAGGAGGGGCCCTAACCGTCAAACACGAGACAACTGGTCCTCCTTGGAGACAGGAGGGCTAACGAAGTGCGCCAACCGCACGAGCCACGCATTGGCGTGCGAGTTGTCCCTGGCTGCTTCCGGTAGAAACTCTAGCATAGCTTCCATAGCCACTAAAGTAGTGACGGGACTGGGGGCCTCGGACGTAGTTGGGACGAGTTGCTGGCTGCCAGCGATGGCCGAGACTCCTCGGGGCCGATGTGCTTCCTCGTGGGGACGCGGAATGGGTTGGTCAGGCGAGTTCTGCCTTGCAGGCTCACTGTCCTCACCTTCCGGCTTCCCCAATGTGCGTGAGCGCTCCACCGATAGAAGATCTCTACTGGGTGGTGGTTCTGGTGTCGCGTACCCTCGAGGGCGCAGTGGTTCACATGGACCATCCATTGGATGCGGGTTGGCTGGTAGCTTCTTCTTCTTGGCGTTGTCTCTCTGCCCGGCATCGGGGGCGCTCGTGTGAGTAGTAGCTCCCACCGTACCTCGGGCCGCTCCTCCTGAGCTTCGAGGCATTGTGACAGGGACTGCCGCCGCGCACTACCGGAGGTGCGCCCCCTACCTAGCACGCCAGATGTCGTGTCTCACTACTAGGGAAACCCTTATTTGTGGCGCACGTAAATTGGTTTCTGTGGCGCATGTCTCGTGCGCCACAGAATTTGCGCCACTAAATTGGTAATTCTGTGGCGCACGAGTCGTGCGCCACGTAATTTGGGCTTTCTGTGGCGCATGTGGTCCCGTGCGCCACAGAAGTGCGCTTTCTGTGGCGCATATGAACACATGCGCCATAGAATGCTGTGCGCCACAGAAACGTTACAAGATACGCCACATAATGTTTTTTCGGTATTTTTTTTTAATTTCTAACACAGCCCAAAATACAGTGCATATACAGGATTTATACATAGATAGTAAATAATAATCTGGACAAACAGTAGATGCAAACATATACATTACTATGTCATCAAATATTAGATCCCAACATACATGCATACATATAGTCATAAGTGCCACATTTTTACACAAGTATAAATTAGTTCATCATCTAAAGTTACAAATGAAGTGGTCACCGCCGCCTACACTATGATGAAATATAGTAGAGCCGCGACGATGGTGAGAAAGAGCATGAGCACGACCGCGGTCTTCATCTTGTTCTTGTTCTTCCTCGACCGGTAGTTCCTCCACTTGGCCTCCGCCTCCTCTCTAGTCGCGTATCCTTTGTAGCAGTTGCCGCTGAACTTGTGCACTTGTTTCTTACAGTCCTCCCACTTCTCGTAGATCCCTGGAACCCGACCCTCGAACACCACGTAGTACGTCATCTCTATAGACACAAGGCATATATTAGTGCATAATGCAACATATAAGACATATTGCATCGATATCATAGAAGCAAGTTCAACGATAAAATACGACAAAACACACACACATCCGTCTATACAAATTATTACAAAGCAATTATAGTTCATGACACCTGGGAACACGACACAATACACACATGTGTCCATGATCAATGAGCCTACTTGCCGGACGGCGCTGGGAACGGTTTGTAGTAGTCTTTCGTCGTCCACGTCCTTCGATCACCCTGCGCATCTAGGAGTTTTTCGATCACCCTCTTAGACGGCTTCTAGCGTACGTTTAAGCACCCCCCATGGTTTCGACATCTTCCTTGATTATCTCCGATAACTTCCTTTGGATGCGATGGAAGTGTTCTCTAAGATCAGCATCGCTGATTTCCCCTATATATCTTGCAGACCACTCTCGGACAATGTCTGGGCGCTTGATCTGCTCTGCATCCCGGACCAACCCGTGAAGGTGATGGAGGGCGTAGAAGCTATCCCTCACGCTGTCAGCCGGCTGCTTGATGCAGGGGAACTCGGTCACGTGCTTGAACCCGTTTCTTTTATCCGTCTTGACAAATTCCCCTTTCTTTACGAAGGTCCCTCCCTTTTGGAAGTATCCCTCCATAGCATCATCGAGAACAGCTTTTATTCTGGCCCAGTTTTTCTTGTACGTGGTATTCGATGAGTCAAAATACTGGGCTACTGAATACGTCGGGTAAATGGCGATGGTTACAGAGTATTAGTCCCTGCTCAACACAATTGAAACGAATGTTGGAAAGGATAAGCAATGGAATAAATCTACAAGAAAGCATTAGTTACGATGGCGACGAACGGATGTGTGTGCTTACTCGGGAAAGACGAACAGAAGAATGGTGTTATCTTTGTATCTAAGCATGAAATTCTGAAGGTACTCCACAGCCCGGGTCCGTGTCGCTGATCCTTCCACTAGCTGGTTGTCGCGCATGTAGTAGGGATCCGCTACCGTGACTTGCGGGAGTAACTCTCTCTTGATCTTCAACTGTTGATTGATCGAGAATAGGCGGACCAAGTTATAGTCCAGCCGTTTGAGGTGAAACAGTTTGAAGACGTCCTCGTACGCTATGAAGAACAGACTTGCGGGTTCCTCATGGACAAAGTCTGGGTCCTCTGGCACGTTGACGACGCACACCGGGTAAGTTGGATCTTTCTCCTTGAGAAGGGTTTGCTCAACATATAAGATATGACTATGCAAAGAGTGCATTGATCCACTTGCCAAGCGTAGCAGATCAGGAGGTAGTATCGGTTTCCCAGCTTCATGAACTCGCATCAAGCCATCTGGACGGGGTGGTATCACGCTGTCATGCCGTATCTTCTGAACTGGCTGGCTCATAGAGGCACCCGGGGCAGTTTTAGGTTTCCTCTTCCTGGCCTTCTTCTTCTTGTCAGCTTGTTCTGGGGGTGCAATCCCTACCTCGTTGACCGTCTTTTTCAACGTGGTAGGGCTGAAAATGGTAGCCGGTTTCTGTATAGCTACATCGCCGGCCTCCGGAGGCATGTCTTCTTCCTAAGATAAACCCTTGAAGACTAGCTGGCGCTGCAAGGGTACTACATTGGGACGCCTAGGTTCATCGTCGTGACCATGGAAGGCTTCTTCATCAACCTCAATAGGAGGCATATACACATCCTTGCTGCAGGCTCCAGGGTTGATGTAGGCATCAACGTCGACATCCTCATCCTAATCATTGTCATGGTAGTGGCCGTCATCATGATCAAGTGGTGCCATGTCAACGCCCTTAGTTACTGGCAGCGGTTGCGATGCCGGCGGTTGAGGTGCAACGGCGTGGGTTTTGGATGGTCGGCGCGGTAACGGTTTTCGTCCCAACAGTTCTTGGTGGCGGTTGGTGTTGGCGACGAGAACCGGTTCCTCCCGGGTGACGACGACCGGCGGTACCTTAAGCTTCTTCTGGGTGGTGGTAGCGGCGGCGACCGCCGGTTCCTTCGGGGCGCGCTTCGCCGAGGGCCGGATGGGCATGGGCTGGTGGACCGAGGTGCCACCTGCGAGAAGCTTTGGCCCCACAAGATCCCCCGCCCCCCCAAGACGAATCTGGGACTTTGGCCATGGCATGACCCAATTGGTGCATTCGTGGAGGGGAGTGTTGTCCTCGGCTCCCGGAGGGTTAAAGGGCGGGAGGATGTCGCGGTACTCCGGCACTATGTAAGTCAAACTGACCCTCATGATGTCTTTGCCCATTTTAACGTTGTGCATAACCTCCGTGCTCTTTGGGCGAATCACCTGGCCCGCCGCAACCTCCTTCAACTCGCCGCCGGGCACGACGCTATGCAGCACTACGCAAGGCGTGTCCTGAGTCAAAACATGTTTGGGATGATGAGATGATAGTCATCAAAGGCATAGTTAAAAAAAATACGCGCAGACTAACTAATTAGTTACCACTATGATGGCGTCGAGCTCGGCTAATGTGGAGACAAGGGCAGCGGGCGGCCTATCAATCTTCGGCTGCTCGGGTGCATCATCGTGCATCGCCGCCCTATCATCCTCGGCCAGCTGGTCGGGTGCGTCCAACTGGAGGAGCGGCTGCGGCCCGGTGGTGTTGGGCTGTGGGGTCACGAGTTCCGGCGAGGCGGGCCTGTTCCTGCTCGAGTTGCTGCCGGTGCAGGCGGGCACGTGTATCGGCCCATGTTGACCTCTCGCATGCCAAGCACTTATCCCCTCCCACAAATTAGGGGGGATCAACGACTTTATCGTCTCGTTGACCTGGGACGCCACTATGTCGGGCAACTGCGCTTTGACCTGTTGTAGGTCCTCCACCTGCTTCTTCAGCTGCTCAACCTCGGCGCGTGCCGCGCCCGTCACCCTCCTCGCCTTTTTGGACTTGGCGTCCAAATCGTAGTAGTCCCGTATCTTCATGTTCAGCCGGATACACGGCCAGCTGACGTCGGTGGCAGATCTAACTTCCTTTTCTTCATCGCGTTCGTCGCCCGGTTGAAAGCCGTGTCCCATGGCTCCGTAGACCCCTCGGACGACTGCGGGTTCTTAGCCAAATCCTTCAACGCTTCGTCCTTCGGGGAAAGGAAATTAAGGTGAACCCAGTTAGAAATTTGTCTTTGTTGTCTAATTAGATCAACTCGAGATATAAGCGGTAATGAAATTCCTTACCAGATTTTTCTCGAAGGCCTTCACGGTCGGATCGTTGGTAACAAATTCCCTGGTCTTCCAGTCGAGGAAGTAGCAGGACCGGACATAGTTCCTCGTCTGTACGTCCATTATTTTGTACCACGGGTTGTCTTTTCCCAGATGTATGTACTCGTTGTCCTCCTTCTCCCAAATCGGCTGTTTTCCTCGGTAGCCACCGCTTTCGAGATGGTGCTTACCTATGTTCAGCTCTTGCATTTGCCTCCCCCAGGCGGTCCATTCTCGAGCCACCTCCGTGTTGAAGGACTCCTTCAATGCATCGAAGTCTTCTCTAGGTAGATGCGGCTCTTCCTTACTTATCTTCTCCCAACTGTCACCCTTGTTAATCTTCTTCTTCACCCGGAATCTCTAGCTGCTCAAGGCGGTGCTCATCTTCGTGGTGGCATTAGCTTATGCCCTTTTTTTGGAGTCCTCGTCCGGGAACTTGTATCTTTGGTGAAGCTTATCGAGCATGGTTTGGAGTATAGCCGTATTCTTCGGGCTTCTGATGTCCTTAGTGTTGATTGAAACACTCTACCGGACAATGCACCCTATTTGCATGCTGAACCCGAAGGCCGCCTTCTTCGGCTCTAATGGTAGGCCAGATTCCGAGACAGAAGTGAACTCGTCTGTGACGTTGGCGAGCACTTGCGCCTTCCAGGGCCTCCTTGGCCTCGCCGCCTTCTTCCCGGCGGTCGGATTGGTGCCGCTACCACTTGCGCCGTGGTCGCCGCCATCGGTGGTGTCATCGTCCTCCCGGCCATCGGTGGTGCCGTAATCATCGGTGGTTTCCTCCTGGCCACCCTCATAATCATCGGCGGCTTCCTCCCGGCCACCCTCATAACCAGCACCTCCGGCGGTGGCCTCCGCCTCCTCCATCTCCTTGTTCCAGAATGACTTGTTGTGCTCTCTCGCTTGTTCTTCAATGCTCATGTGCTTAGAAGTTCTGGGCTCATCCGCGTTTCCCGACATGTTTATTTGCGCTTTATATAATGAGGCAAAAAGTTAGCACAAAAGGCAAAAAAATATAGTACAGTCCCATTTCTCCTAGAATGTTGATTAACTTATGTTTCGGTTGAGAAATGGGCACTCCTAGGTAGTAGAATAATTAGCAAAGGTCATGCCCAAAAATTCAAAATTTCGGCATGACCTTTGCTAATTTTTCTACATAGGAGTGCCCATTTCTCAACCGAAATGGAAGTTAATCAACATTCCGGGAGAAATGGGACTCAATGAAATTCCTGCAAAAACATATCCCCCCCAACATATATATATCACCCCATATGGTGCTCAGTAGCACCCCAGGTCATGAATAGATACAATTTTTCTTGCTGCAACATAACAATGGACGAATCAGCAGACAACGATTGCAGTTCTCCCAAATATACCAAGTGATGATTTGATCATTAGAAAGAGAAGCATGTGACCAAAAATGAGCGAAAAGAAAAGCATTCTCACGCTTATATTGTAAAATGAGCAAAACATCAAAGTAGTCCTATACTCCTACCTAATAGATCCCTACAGTTGATAGGATGTTCAAGTTGAACAGTTCTAATATTCTCTAGCATTTTTTAGATAAATAAGATGTATTTGTGTGTATGATCATCTGATTGTGTGCTTGTCTAAACATGGGGTTAAATGGATTAATATTGTTGTTAGGCTAGGGATTAAGCATGTGCTTGATATATATTTTTTTTACCGTTGGGTGCTGGGTGGCTGCACCGAGAACCCAGAGTTTGTGTATAGGTGTCAGGGAAGGGATGTCCATTTGTTTTTCTTTCCATCGAAATACAGTTTCAGACTTCATACTTTTGATGCAATACTCTGAATTTTTAGATATCTTCACCCACAAACATGAGTTCACCATGTTCTGTTTGGAGTAGCTGATCATGTCCTCATGTATTCATAGCGAGTTGGTTCATCATATCATTATAAAATCTAGCTATAGGTCCCATTTTATTTCTAGGTTGGTTTATAGACTTGTTCTGTGTGTGATATGCTAGTTAGTTCTTATCTTATTTATTACAAGATGGACTTGAACTAAAAGAACCCTATCAAGAGAATATTACAAGAAGCAGTTGTTTTATGTGTGTATGCTTACAGAGAAGAGCTTTGATACCAAAACCCTAAAGAACCCTAGCCAACGAGTAGGAGGAGGGGGAGGAGGAAGGGGGAGGGGCCTTACTGGCTGGTGCTCCGGCTGCAGGCGCGAGGTCGACGGCGTGGGCCTCCTCCTGGTGTGGGCCTCCTCCTCCTCTCTCCTGCACGGGGATGGCGAGGAAGACAGCGTGGGCGTGGGCGTAGATGGCGTGGTGCTCTTCCTCCGGTGGCGGCGTAGACGGCATGGTGGGCGCTTGTGTGGGCTCCGGTGCGGCGTGGGCTCCTCCGGTGGCGCGGGCTCCTCCGGTGGCGTGGGCTTCTCCGGTGGCGCGGGCTTCTCTGGTGGCACGGGCTCCTCCGGTCATGGCAGCGTGGGAGGGGGACGGCGGCGTGGGATGACACAGATCTAGTTGCAATGTTGATAGAGGGGGAGGGGAAGGGAGAGTGTGTCATTTTTTTGCTAAGTGTAAACATTCTATGGCGCATCCAACCAATAGATGCGCCACAGAATTGTAGATTTCTGTGACGCATCCCACCAAAAGATGCGCCACAGAATTCTTTGACTAGATTAAATAAAGAAAAAGTCACTGCTATATTGACAACAACAGAGAACTAACCCAGTGGTTTGCTGCTGTTAACCTGGAACCTGGGGTGGCTAGGTTCGAATCCTAGTTGCCCCACATTTTTTTAACTTTTTTAAATTATTTTAGTTAATTACATTTAATGAAAGAAAACACTAGGGATTTTCTATTTCCATATCCTTAAATATCACTCACATACATATATCACTCACATACATATATGCTTGTTCTCTCACATAGACACACATGTGATACACAAAAAAGTCTTTCTTCGTCCCGGTTCCAAGCTAGCTAGCTTTAGCGTCTCTTCGCAATCTTCTTGCCCTTCTTGTTGGCAGTTGAATACTTTATGCCAACCACCTTGAGATTTCTTTGCGTGAACGGACAACCTTTGGTGGGTAGGGAGGTCTTCCTTCTTACTTTACTAGTAGTAGGCATGTCAAAGTGCTTGTCGAATTCCTCCTCGATCTTCGGATCACCGTTCTTATCCAAGTCTTCCTTGTTGGCGTCTCCTTGCATTCCGATGATGCTCCTCTTGCCCCTCCTCACGACAACACGGCTAGGTCTTGACGGGTCGGTGATGAAGAAGCATTGGTCAACTTGGCTGGCGAGTACCCATGGCTCATTTTTCGCGGATGCGTTCTTTGACTTGGCATCGGGTATAACCATGGTGGTGAAATACCGGCCTTCTTTTTCGACGTTCTTGGCCCATCTCACACGAAACATTGGCACCGTCTCTCCACAGTAGTTGAGCTCCCAAATCTCCTTGATCCTTCCGAAGTACCGTTCCTTGATAGTAGCCTCGTTATCGGCGAAAGATAGCATAGTTACTCCTGAGTTTTGGTATTCGCTATTCTTGTCCTTTTCCTCTGTGCCAAATCTGTAACCGTTGATGTCATACGCTTGATAGGTCTTTACGTTTTGCCCGGGGCCCCGTGATAAGGCAAATATGAGTTTTTCTTCTTCCGTAGACGGTGTTATGGTCTTTGCGAGAAGCTCTTGTGTTTTCTTGAACTAGCGGCCGAAGCTCGAGTTGTGCTCTCTGGTTACGTCTCCATTCTTCCTCGTTCGGCCTAGGTCGATGTTACTCTGCTCGACTACGCGTTTGTGCCCATTCACCCAAGGTTCGATCAATGTCAAGTGTTGTAGCACGACCCGGTGAGCCCTGTCAAAGTCGTCGCGTCGATTCTCGATGCCGACATGGAGTGAGCGGGACCCATCGCGGTGACCCTCTCCAGCGAGCCTACCGAGGTGTGTCCTGGTTGGCAGACCAACATCCTCGTCCTCGCTCCTTATATAATTCTGGCAAAAGGTGATGCACTCGTATGTTAGGAAGCCCTTGGCCATGCTTGCGTCTGGACGGGACCTGCTGCGAACGTATCCTTTCATGACACCGTTCTGCCTTTCGAACGGCATCATGTTGTGCAGGAATGTCGGGTCGAGATGCTTGATGTCATCAATGACATGGAGACATAGATGCACGCAAATATCACAGAATGCGGGCGGGAAGTAAATTTCGAGCTCGCATAGTATCACCATGATCTCTTCCTGTAGTCTTTGGAGCTGCCTCACGCCGATCGACTTCCTGGTGATGACGTTAAAAAAGTTGCACAGGCCAAACAGCGTATCACGTACGTGCTCGTCCATTATCCCTCGGATCGCGATGGGTAGTATACGTCAGATCATCACGCGTACCGGTGTGAGACTTCATCCCGGTGAACCTCTTCTTCGCTGGGTCGAGATATCTGCTTATCTTCGATGAGTAACCGTGAGGAACTTTGACTCCTAGGAGGCACCTGAAAAACTGATCGAGCTCCTCCGGACTAAGCGTGTAGCATGCAGCTGGAAGCACCACAGAGTTCTTCTTAGCCCTTTTGCGGAGACGTTGAGTCCCTTCCGTTTGATCATCATCATCATCGTCGACTTCATCACCACTACTGGGGGCCTGTAGTTCTTTCCTAATGCCAAGATATTTCAGGTCGTATCTTGCTTTCGCCCCATCCTTGCCCTTTTCGAATTGCAAAGAGTGCCAAGCAGACTCTCCGTAATGTTCTTCGTAATATGCATGACATCGAGGGAATGTGGCGTGTGGAGGTACTTCTAGTACTCCAAGTCGTGGAAAACAGACCTGGCTTTCCATACACCCAGCAACGGCTCTACCGGCCTTGGTCGCTTCATTTTTCCCGGCGAAGGGCACTCCTCCCAATTTTTCAAAAGCTCGTCGATTTCTACGCCACTCCTCGGGAGCGGGGCTCTGTCAGGCTCCTCTTTACCATTGAACAGATCACCGCGTTTCCTCCACGCGTGATCCAAGCGAAGCCACCTTCGAGCACACAGGAACACGGTTTTGAAGACCCGGATCCCTTGGTAGCTGGAGATGCGGGTATTATCCATGCACACATACCATGCAGAATCCGTGGCCGACCTGGCAAGCTACATATGCGTAACCAGGATAGTCCTGCACCGTCGTGAGCAACGCGACTCTCATATCAAAATAATCTTCCTTGTAGGCGTCCCACGTACAGGGTGGATTATTCCACAACAATTCTAACTCCTCTTTCAGCAGCCCAAGATACAGATGTATGTCGACACCTGGTTGTTTCGGCCCCTGAATGAGAATACACATGTGTATGTACTTCTGCTTCGTGCACAACCACGGGGGAAGGTTGTAAGGCCATACAAACACAAGCCAGGTGCTATGCGTGCTACTCTGGTTGCCAAACAGATTGAGTCCATCAGTGCTCATACCCAGCCTGACGTTCCTTGCATCGTCCCCGAACTTCCGCGGGAAGGCGAGGTCCAATGCTTTCCACTGGGTGGCGTCTGCAGGGTGTGTCAGGATATAGCCCTTCTCCGGATCCTCTTCGGGCTTCTCCCTTTCCGCGTGCCATTGCATGAGCTTTGCTTCCTTAGGGTTCACGTAATACCGCTGCAGACGGGGAGTGATAGGAAAGTACCATACCACCTTTCGAGGAACCTTCTTTTTCCCAACCTTGTATCACCCGTGGCCGCACTTCGGACATGTCATGCTATTCTCATACTCGTCCCGATACATTGTGCAATCATTGATGTAGGCGTGGTATCTCTTGTGAGATAGGTCAAGAGGGCACACGACTTTCTTGGCCTCCTCGATACTACGTGGCAATGTGTTCCCCTCCGGAAGACGGTCATGCCAGAATTCCATGTTCTCGCTGAAGCTAGTGTCGGTCCATTTGTTATTCGACTTCAGCTCCAGAGCATCAAGCGTTACTTGCAAGCGTGTATCCTGGGGCCGCCATCCAGGAAACAACGGAGTCATCCTGTCTTTCTTCATTTGCGCCAGCTTGGCTTTCTCCCTTTTAGCAGCCCTGGCGTTGCTCGTCTGCTTATGGAGCAGTTCTTGAACATGAATGTCCTGAAAGGCCGATAGAGGGAACTCCGTGTCCGCGGATCCATCTTTTGCTTCATCATCTTCTTCGTCATGATGATCTTCTCCGTTGGCATCTCCTTCATCATTATTATGGTCTTGTCCCGGAGACTCTTCGTCTTCTCGCCGCCCGCCCTCGTCTTCACCCGCACCATTTGCTAGCGGCTCGAAGAAACCGCGTCTGAGCAGGTGCTGCTCCAGTATTCCGGAATCAGGGTCGATCTACCTATCGAGTTTGCATGATCGACAGGGGCATCTTATCTGGCGCATGTTCCGCCGAATCATGTCTGCCTTCGCGTCTTTCTTGTATCTAGCGATTCGACCGGAGTCCATCGCGAGAACCATGGTTAATTATTGCTTGTGAGAAAGTATGTTTATTAATACCGCAACATGCGTGTGCACACACACCCACAGAACGACACACACACACGCATGCATATGCATGGTCGCCGGAAAAATTTGGCATGACCTCCCCTAAAACTAGGACATATGGGTGGTGCAAAAATTTGCCGAAACGAAAATGAATCAACATTTCGGCAAACATCCATGCACCACGCGGGCACAAGCAACAACAAAAAGAATATTCGCACATATCCAAATATGCATGCGCCACGCCAAAAAGCTTCTTGCATAGCATAAGCATCGTATCACCATACAAATCCGGTTGCGCAAAACGCCCCCGCGCGACAAGCTCTTCCCCTACAACAAACATACATACACACCACCACGCCAAAACATGCATATGCATGTCTCTCCAAGCTATACTCACCTAGTAGATCCCGGACGAGAACGCGGTCGGTGAGATGTGGGAGAGGAGGAGATTATGGAGAGGTTCACCCTCACCAAATATATACCAAGAAAGCTAGGTTAAACACACAAAATAAAGCAAAATATGAGCAAAATGTCCTAGGAGAGAGAAGGGGGTCGAGCTAGCTAGAGGTATGTAGGAGAAGGGAATGGAGTGGGTAGGAGTAGGTGGGAGATGCCACAGTTATTGGGACATGTACGCAAATTTTGTGGCGCATCTGGGCCATTGCGCCACAGAAGTACACTTTTCTGTGGCGCACGTGGCTATATGCGCCACAGAAAAGCCACATTTCTATGATGGCCGATGCGCCTTTGGGCGAATGCCAGTTGGCCAGCGGCAATGATTGGAGTGGGGCCCTCTGGAATTCGGTGGCGCACGGGAACGGATGCGCCATAGAAGTGGCGCTTTCTGTGGCGCATCCGTGCCCGTGCGCCACAGAATTTGCTTCTTTCTGTGGTGCACTGGCACACGTGTGCCACAAAAATTCGTTTTTGTGGCGCATGGCCTTCCGTGCGCCACATAATAGGGGTTCACCTATAGCATGTTTCCTAGTAGTGTCTTAATTTTCAAGACCGGGGGTACGAGTCCTCCTTTGTTGTTCGGA
This sequence comes from Avena insularis, assembly GCA_023614405.1. NCBI lineage: Eukaryota > Viridiplantae > Streptophyta > Magnoliopsida > Poales > Poaceae > Avena > Avena insularis. The sequence continues at coordinate 114,382,175 of CM042688.1, read as the reverse complement.
CAGGGGCGCAACGTCCGGCGAGTTTGGTCGGCGAGCTAGGCAAACACAATCACAGAGAGACACGGTGTTTTTACCCAGGTTCGGGTCTGCAGTGAGCGGATCCCTATATCTTGCAACTAGCTACTATCTGATTATCGCAAGGTTACACTAGTTCCTTCCTCTAGAAGGTTCTCTAGTCCAAAATCCCCCCCCTTTCTCGTTCGACATGGGCTTCCTTTTATACAGAAAGGGTTCACCACAGGGGTCGGTGAACACACGATAGAGGGCTCGGTGCTACGTGGTCGGCCAACCTGTGCATGGCCTCAATGTGGTGGGCCTTCCCTGTTGCCCATATGTGTCACCCTACGTCCTAGCTAGGTAGCCTGAGACATAGGCCAAGGGAAGCTCTACCTACTCTGACATAGATTCTTTCCTCGGGCGACTCTACACCTGGGATCCTAGGCGGGCAGCATGTACCTGGGCTAGCTAGGAGGCGTGGGCGGGGCCGCGAGTCGCTTCTAGGGGCGAGCCCCCTTAAGCTGGTTCCTCCGCTGAACCGACAGGAAGAGACGACATACCATGTCCTTTTAGAATGTTCTTGGGCTCAGTTAATCTAACAGGAGCTAAAAGAAGCATCTGGTGTTAAGGTCCCTATTCTGCATCTGAACTTGTGGATGATGGACCTAAAATATGGAAAGCTGGTTGAACAGAAGGGTTTGACAATGATCTTATGTGGCTCCTATGCAGTCTGGTCGGATATAAATGCGATATGGCATGGTGAGGAAGGGAGAACAATTAGACAGTCGGTGAATTGGTCTATGGAATTGACCTTTGATCTCTCCATGTCTTCTAATATTCAACAAGTGTCCACACCAAAAGAATCATGTAAGGTGGAAGCCTACAGATGTTGAGACCGTTAAAATCAATATATAGAGCTTCATCGCGCAGGTTACGCCATGCAACAACCCTAGTCAGACGGCACGATGAAGCACACATATCTTTCTAGTATAATATAAAGTTGTACTAAATCAATGACATGTATTATGGATCAGAGGGAGTAGTATTACAAATGTCATTAATAGAGCAAACATGAAACCACTAGGGAAATAAACTTAAAAAGAAAATAGGTGCTTCGGAGTGATAAGAAAAGATAGAACACTGATTTCAGACATGATGTGGGAGGCAATGCGAGAAGTATGGCCATTGCCAGCATAAGAGATACTATAGAATTGGGTTTGTATCCTCTGAATTTGGACTAAACTCCACTATGTGGAGTTGGTTAAATCCCAACCCCTCTATTTTCCCTATTGCCTAGATCTAATCAGTCGTAACAACCTGCAATTTATCTATTCATTTGGAGGGATGTTTTCTTTTCTTTTGATGTTTCTCTCGGAAACGAACCAGCCGCCCCATTTTCCCACCAAAAACAGAGCACGTACTACCATTTCCAAAAAAAACTAGCACATCCATATTCTTCTTCATTTTCTCACAAAAACTAGCGGATCCTTGTTTTTTTTGCAAAGCTTTAGATCTGGATACTTCAATGTTGGTTTGACGAATACAACTAGAATGCAACAATGGAAATCTTGGCTGTCTCAATGCGGAATGAAACAACAACCACGAGCATGCTGCAAACTGGAGTCCTAGGCTAGGTATGGAATTCAATACAACAGGTTTCTTATGCATGAAAACTTGGATTTGATGCTAGAAAACAATATGGTAACCAGAATAAATATGGAGTTGTGGCATCAACATTATTTTTATGTGGAAAAGAAGGTCATCGATCAAAACATAAACGCGAGGATCAATACAAATCTTCGCTGAGCTAAAACAAGAACAAGCTGTAAAGAACGCATGAGAATTATTTTGAACATAAACACCAAGAAATATGAAGTGCGTGACTTTGAGGAAGAGCACAATCATGTTTCTATCATCCAGATATGATCCACTTGATCCCATTTCGATGAAAAATATGTCCAGTTGATGCCATGGACATAGAAGCAGCAGATCATGTTGGCATTGCACCAAAGGCAACACATGTCTTTTCCGGAGAGATTGTTGGTGGAACATCCAATCTTGGGTACACATGCAAGATCGCAAAAATCACTTGAGGAGTAAGTGCCAACGTATCTTACAGTATGGAGAAGCACGGCATTTGTTAAAATATTTTCAGCAACAAGTCATTAACAATCCATCCGTTCAATATGCTATCTAGCTAGATAGTGAAGAACAAATAACCAATATTTTTTTTTGATGCTAAAATGTTGATCCACTATGATTCATTTGGTGATATGATTATATTTGATACCACATATTCTACCAACAAAGAGTACATACCTTTTGGAGTTTATTGGATTAAATTATTTCTGAGAAATAGTGGTTTTTTGGAGCATCTCTCTTATATGATGAAATAGTAGATTCTTTTAAGTGGTTATTTTAAACTTTTCTAGTAGCGCATAATCAAAAGCATCCCAAAACATTTTTTACCGATTAAAATGGGCAATGGGGTGAGAAGTTGGTGAGATATTTATGGATACAATACATGGTTTGTGTTGTTGGCATATGGGTCAGAATGCAATAAACCATTTAAGCTCACATAAGGTTGATTAACCAATAGAAGGGGTCGTCCCTAGTGATCATGGTCAAAAAAAAAGGATGAAGCAACAATAATCTTGAAGCAATACAATCATTGCATGTATTTACTGAAAAAGAAGAGAACTTTGAATAAGTTTTCAAGTGGTTGCAAACTAAGGTGAAGGAATCAAGGTGGTTGGATAGTATTTACAAACTAAAGCACATGTGGGATTATTGCTACATGAAGGATGTGTTTACATTGGGAGTGCAAAGCACACAACTCAGCGAGAGCTTCAATAAGGACCTAAAGCAACATCTGAAATTTAATTTAGACATAGTGAGGTTCTTCAAACATTTTGAAAGGGTAGTTCAAGAGAAGCATGAGGAGGTAAATTCAGAACATGAAGTCGAAAAAAAGTTGCCGATGCTGAAACTGGATGACACATCAGTATTACAACAAGTAGAAAATGTTTATACACCACCTATATTTAAACTCTCCCATGAGGAGTTGGAAAAATCAACAACAACTTATACCAAGAACTCAGTGCAAAGTGATTCGATCATTGAGTTTATTGTTGCCATTTGCAATCTTTAAGGGCAGCCAACTAGTAATAATTATGGATACAAAAGTTTTGTTCAACCCCATTAATTAGATGGTTTCTTGCAGTTTTAAGAAATTAAAAAGAAAGAAACTGTCTAGGAGTGATAAGAAAGATACATCACTGATTTCACCAGTGATGTGGGAGGCAATGCGGGAAGTATGACCATTACCAGCAAAAACGATACTGCGGAATTCAACACTAGAATGACTGTTCTACATGCAGATCATGCTACCCCCTTCGTCCTAAAAAGGATGTCTCAAGTTTGTTTGAATTTGGATGTATCTATATACTAAATAGTATCTAGGTACATTCAGGTTTAGACAAACTTGAGACATCCTAGGTACATTCAGGTTTAGACAAACTTGAGACATCCTTTTTGGGACGGAAGGAGTATCAAAAATATGAAATGTTTTAGAACACTGTTTTAGCGTACCAAAACATTTGATATTTTGGAATGGAAATAATACTATAGTGGCATGTGTGACATTTTATAATGAAAATGGTGAACTTCAACCAATGACACCGATAATCATGCTGTCACATGGCAAGTTATCTTTCGATGTTGCATATATATGTAAAGTGGTCAATCTATAAAATAATTTCAATCTGGTAGTATGATTGACCAATGACGAAGATAAGCAAGGTAAGGTGTAGCTAAATAATTTCATGCACATGAACAAGAGGCGAAAAATTATTCCCTCTATCCCAAATTAATTGTTCCAACTTTGTCTAGATACACATGTATTTAGACGTATTTTAGTGTATAGATACATGAAAATCTAGACAAAGTTGGAACAACTAATTTGATATGGAAGGACTAGATTATTTCAACCATGGTTTTTAAAACAGTTGGATTTAGATGAAAGATGAAACAGTGCTAGAAGAAACTAGACACTTTTTTGATATAGTAGAAGCCGGTCAGCGTGAGAATTCCGAAAATTTGTGCCTGACAGGGATCGAACTCCGGTCACTGGGATGTGGCAAATATGACCCAACCACTAGGCTACTGCCCTGTTCTCAAAACAGTTGGATTTAGTCCACGAGCACAACTAGAGGTGCACCAATTCTATTATTGCCCATATCAGTTTCGGTCATTTTTTAGGAATGACGAGGGCATTGTACCCTATGCTTGCGATGTTAAATCGATAGTGTCCAAGCAAGGCCATGTTCTGTTATAACATTGCGTAAGCTATAAGGAAAATACACGGGAGCTTACACAGGGAGAGAGAACAAGGAGGAGCACATAAATGTAGTACAAGAAAAGGAATTCCAAAGTGACCACGAACAACTCCACTAACGAATCAAACCTACAAGAATGTGTAGCGGTGTGCCACCAAGGATCAAAGTTTGCCGGATGTGTGTTGAAATAAAGGTATATTGCTAACCACAGTCATCATCAAGCCATCTGAATGTCGCTATATGGTTGCCACTCTTGCCAAAGAACTCCACTCGCCTTTCGAGGGAAGGAAGCCTCCAAGGAGGGAGGGCCACCGAAAGAGGACAAGGAGATCTGAGACCTTGGTTGCTACCCTAGTAAGCACTCTCTACTCGCCCTCTAGGGGGAGGAAGCCCTAGAGGGAGACGCTCTGCTAGGGAACGAAAACAACCAAAGAGAGGGGGAAAGAACTTGTTAACCTTGGCTTGTGTCTAGAGAGATAGGGAGATCCACCCAACCAACACATACTGGCACGAGAAACTCCTCCTTGAAAGATGTTACCCATCCGCATCAAGCTAGTCAATCCTGACTATATGGTTGCCGCTCTTTTTGACGTCATCCACTTGCACTTCTAAGGAAGGAAGCCCCAAAAGAAGGGGAGATAGATGCAGATTAGACCAAAAGGATCTTGTCGAAGACGTATATCGCTCGCTCGTTGAGGGAGGAAGCCTGGAAGGAGGGAAGAAAGTGCTCGAGAATAAGGACAACCACGGAGAAGAATCGAGTACTCACTAACCCGTCAATAGAGGGACAAATCTGTTGAAATAAATTGCCTATCCCTTTTTCATCAGTTCAGACTTTTGGTTGAATAGGTAGTGCATGAAATTCAATATGGTATTAGAGCAGGAGGTCCTAAGATCAAATCCTAGCCAACACAAACTAAAAAAAGAATATGCGGCTCTCCAAACATGTGTCACAATAGGCCAAAGGGTAAAAGCGTAGGGTGAGTATTAAAATAAATCCTATCCCTTTCCATCAGTTCAGAGTTTTAGTTGAGTTGGCTAGTTCATGCAATTTAATGTGGTATCAGAGCAGGAGGTCCTGAGATCAAATCCTGGCCAACGCAAGAATTAAAAACAAAATATATTTTGGCTCCCCAAATACACGTCACAATAGCCCAAGGATAAAAATAAATTGTCTAGCCTTTTCCAACAGTCTTTTGGTTGAGTTGGTTGACGCATGCAATTCAATATGGTATCACAGCATGAGGTTCTAAGATTAAATCCTGGCCAACGCAAAATAAAAAAAGAATATTTTGGCTCCCCAAACATGTGTCACAATAGGTCAAAGGACAAAGACGAACGGTGAGTGTAAAAATAAATTGCCTAGCCCTTTTCATCACTTCAGACTTTTTTAGGAAGCAGCTCGGACTTCGTCCTACTGTATGCTTTATTAATCACCAAAAAACATTACACCATTCACAAGTTTCCCTAAAATAAATCTAGGGGTTCATCGATCCAGCTACAAGAATACTTACTATAAAACACGACCTAGCTAGATCATGCAATACTCCGTTAGCTTTCGTCGGACAATGCTGAAAAATAATGGTCCCAATCATAGATGCTTCGTCAATACAATCCGCCAACACGGCTGAGGATTCGCCCCACCATGGCTCTTCTCCATTGCAAACCACAATAATCTCCATCAAAACTGATTCTGCGACCACATTATTACACCAAGACGGTTAGCTAGAGCCAACCCTTCTCGTATAGAAATTGCTTCCGTTACCCTAGAGACAATGCATCTGGGATGTAAAGTGTTGATGCCGCTATAAATCAACGGCACCTGTAGAACCAGAAAATCTATCACAGTGAAAAGAACCATCAATGTTAATCTTTACTTACCTCACAGTTGGTTTAATACACTTGATATGTCCATTAGTTGGAACCGAAGTTAATTTCTGTGTGTTGGCTGCAATAGAAAGTACAAACATGCGACATTTAAAAATTAGAGGCACTGACTCTCTATGCATACGTCTTCTTCTTAACCACCACAGGTACCAAGAGGCGATCACGATAGTCTCTTTCAGGCCCAATCTAGCAACGCCTGCATGACATTACTTGGTAAGGTTAGAAACACCAGCAGTTGCACTGTCCATAATATTTGTTAATCCCAAAGCATTCCATAATTCACGGGCTGGTAGACACTTGAAAAGAAGATGAAAAATATCCTTAGCATCCAGCGAGTAAATAGGACATTGGCCATTGTTTTCGGTGTGTCTATTAACCAGATTTTAATTTTGCTTAGAATCTTCAGCTAGTGCATGCAATTCAACAGGATCTAGCAGATAGGAGAGGGATGAAGCATATAATCACAATGCGACATTCAATATAGCACTCAGAAGTGCTCAAGTAGGTAGGTTGTGTGCGTGTTGTGTTCAATTTGTTTTTAGAAATGGGATCTTTATTACTATAGTAACATTACACCCAACCTCTGCAAAACAAGATGCACATAGCCGACAATCATCCTAAAAACATAAAAATAAAGCAACTAGTTTAGACTTTTGGTTTAGATGGCTAGCGTATCAATTCAATATGGTAATCAGAGCACCTCTTCCTTGTCATCCTTCTTCTCCAACGAAAATCAAACAACCAGGACCAAAAACACCACAAATAAACCTCCCTCCCTCCCCAACAATGGTGAGGTCCTCCTCGGCCATGGCCAGGACGTCCTTGTCGGCGGCCCTAGGGGCTCCTCCGACGGAAAGCTTACACAAGCAAACTTCCTATTCTGGAAGTCGCAGGTTCTTCCTGCCGTGCGTGGCGTGCAAGCCATGGGGCTGCTTGACGGCACCGACTCCGCGCCACCGACAACTCTGGATGTCGAGGACTCAAACAACAAGAAGGAGAAGATTCCCAATCCGGACTATGCGGTCTGGATCTCGAGGGATCAACACGTGGTGATCTACCTTCTCAAGACTATCACCCCTGAAGTCCACATCGATGTCCTCGGCTTGGAGCATGCGGCCGAGATCTGGGCCGCCATCGACGCCAAGTTCACTGCCCAGGCAAAGGCCCGGATCGGGATGCTTCGCACCGCCCTCACCAACACCAAAAACCGTGACCTCTCCGCCACTGTCTACATCAACAAGATGAAAGGGTTCGCAACCGAACTCGCTTCTACGGGGCAGATTGTCACCGATGAGGAACTCAAGGAGTATCTTCTTGGAGGATTACATGGTGAGTACAATGGTCTGGTTGCTACTATGAATGCCATTCCTACGACTACTGATGTAGATGTTTGCAACCAACTCCTTGCATATGATTATCGCAACAAAATGTTGGTCGAGTCCGATGAACCTTCCTCTTTCTCCTCCTCGGTCAATATTGCTCGTCGTGGTGGCGGTGGTGGCCACTACTCCAGCAATGGCGGTGGTGGCCATGGTGGTGGCTATCGTCCTCAAGGAGGAGGCTATGGTGGAGGTGGCCATGGTGGTGGTGGTCACCGCACCTATCAAGGGCGTCCTCCACGCCGCAATGATGCTCAAGGTGGCGGTCGCCGCCCGCAAGCCAAAGGAGGTCGTGGTCGTGGTTGTGGTACCCGCATCCCATCTTCCCATCAAGACGTCACGTGCCAAATTTGTAAAAAATATGGGCACCCTGCAAGTGAATGTTGGTGGCGCTATGGATATGATGATGACTCCAACCATGAAGAAAAAGAGGCTAACATTAACTATTATGGGGTGGACACAAATTGGTACATGGACTCGGGTGCCACAAATCATGTTGCCGCAGAATTGAGCAAGCTATCAACACATGATTCATACAAGGGAAATGACCAAATCCACAGTGCAAGTGGTCATGGTATGGAAATTAAACATGTTGGTCATTCTATTATTCATACCCATAATAGCAATCTTTATCTTCGAAATATTCTACATGTGCCTAGTGCCTCTAAGAATTTACTATCCACACATAAAATTGCCCTAGACAACAATGCGTTTGTTGAATTTCATCCTTCTTTCTTTTTGATCAAGGACCAAGCCACGAAGGAAATTATCTTTAGAGGACCATGTCATGGTGGCTTATATCCTCTCATCCCGACGTCCATGGAGTCTTCCAAGCATGCCTTCGTCACCCTCAAGCCTTCATCTTCCACCTGGCATCGTCGTCTAGGGCATCCATCCTCGTTTATTGTTCAACAAATTCTTAGGAAAAATAATATCGCTTATTCCCCTAAAATAAATGCATATGTGTGTGATCCATGTCAGCAGGCAAAAAGTCACCAATTGCCTTATCATATTTCTACTAGTGTTTCCACCGTACCTTTGGAATAAATATTCTCTGATGTTTGGGGTCCTGCCCCACCTCTGTTGGAAAACATTCTTACTATGTAAGTTTTATTGATGATTTTAGTAAGTTCACATGGATCTATTTGCTTAAGAAATGGTCTGATGTCTATCAAGTATTCCTAAATTTCCAAAAATTTGTTGAGCACAAATTTTACCATAAGATCATCACCATGCAAATAGATTGGGGTGGAGAATATGAAAAGCTAAATTCATTCTTTCAAAAATTTGGCATTACTCATCACGTCTCATGCCCACATGCCCACCAACAAAATGGCACCGCTGAACAAAAACATCGCCATATAGTTGAAGTTGGTCTCTCGCTACTTGCAAATGCATCCATGCCGCTCAAATTTTGGGATGAAGCATTCCTGACAGCCACATTTCTCAGCAATATGCTCCCTAGCAAAATAAACAATTTTGAGACACCCACCGAAAAACTTCTCCATATCAAGCGAAATTATGCCTCTCTTCGTATTTTCGGTTGTGCTTGCTGGCCAAATCTCCGTCCCTATAACAAGCAAAAATTAGCTTTTCGTTCTACCCGGTGTGTTTTTCTTGGCTATAGCCCTCTTCACAAAGGTGTAAAATGTCTTAATATCTCTACTGGGCGAGTATACATCTCTCGTGATGTTGTCTTTGACGAGAATGCCTTTCCTTTTTCTTCACTTCATCCAAACACAGGCAAACATCTCAGTCAAGAACTCCTACTTCTCCCGCCAGATATATCTCCACCATTCTCTACTATTGAGGGTATGACTAATAATGACTACATGCAATATGTACCTGCCAGTAATCATACACAGGTGCCCGAGATCAGTGAAGAAGTTGCAACGTTGACGCATACAAATTGTCCCGACAATAATGGTGAAGAAATAGATATCAGCCATAATGGTGAAGAAATCATGTCAAACAGACAATTTTTTGGCCCTGCAGAAAATGACATGGGCAGCAATCCCGGAGCAGATCATGCGCAGCCTGTGGGCCCAAATCTCGGTGCTGATCAACTGGAGCCTTCAATTGCGGCTGGCACGTGGATTTCCTCCGTGGGATCGTCGCCTGCAGTTACTCCCGCCCATGCCTCGCGCTCCGTGCCCGACGCGCCCTCCTCGCGGCCCGTGACACGCCCGTCACGCCCACACCTCCCGGACCCACCTCCTCGCGCCCCACCGTCACGCATGACGCAAACGATGCGCCCGTGCGTGATGGGACAATGCCCGCGTTGTCAACGCCCCTGAGCAGCTCCTGGTCTTCCGCTGCATTGAATTCGGCGGGATCAGGGGCCTCAGCCGGATCTTCTGCAGCGCCGCATGCGCCCCCACGTCCTCGGCTGGATCTGGTGGCGGAGGATTCACCTGCCACGCCAGCCGCCGAATCTGGCAGGTCTGCTCACTCCGGATCCTCTGCGCACTCAGATTCTACACCACCTCCTGCACCAGCACTTCGGACAAGATTACAAAAAGGTATCACTAACCCAAAAATTTACAAGGATGGTACAATTCGCCATGGCTTGCTCACATCTATAGGAGAACCGAAGAATCTTTCGGAAGCATTGACTAATGACAAATGGCACAGTGCTATGCAAGATGAGTACAATGCATTTCTGCAAAACAAGACATGGCACCTTGTACCACCTAGCTCCAACAAAAATATTATTGATTGCAAGTGGGTTTATCGCATCAAGAAAAATGCCGATGGTATCATTGATAGATACAAAGCTAGACTGGTGGCTAAAGGTTTCAAACAACGTTACGGTACCGATTATGAAGACACTTTTAGTCCTGTTGTCAAAGCAGCAACTATTCGCCTTGTTCTAGCTCTTGCAATATCCCAAGAATGGAGTCTCCGCCAGTTGGATGTCAAGAACGCGTTTCTGCATGGCGTTGAAAGAGGAGGTTTATATGAAGCAGCCCCCTGGTTTTGAAGATCCCCGGAATCCTCATCATATCTGTAAGTTAGACAAGGCTCTATCTGGTCTCAAGCAAGCTTCACGTGCATGGTACTCCAAACTCAACTCAAAGTTAATGGCTCTTGGTTTTCATCCATCCATGGCTGATACCTCTCTCTTTATTTTTCACAAAGATGATATCACTATGTTTGTCTTGATTTATGTTGACGACATCATTGTGACTAGTTCCTCAGATCAAGCTATCTCTGCCTTGCTCCATAATCTCAATGATGACTTTGCTCTCAAGGATTTAGGTGATCTCTATTTTTTCTTGGGGATTGAAGTGAAGAAAACACCTATTGGGCTCCTCCTGACGCAAGAAAAGTATGCTAATGAACTCCTTACACGTGTTGGCATGAAGCATTGCACCCCCTGTCCTACACCACTCTCTAGTCTCGAGAAATTGTCCTTACTTGATGGTACTCCCCTTGGCACTGATGACAGTACTCGTTACAGAAGTATTGTGGGTGGTCTACAATATTTGACATTAACTTGGCCTGATTTGTCTTTTTCGGTCAACAAAATATGCCAATTTCTCCATGCTCCCACAACATCACACTGGACAGCTGTCAAGAGGATTTTACGCTATGTTCAAGGTACTATTGGTATTGGCCTCACATTCCAAAAATCACCTTCCACTCTACTTAGCGACTTTTCAGATGCCGACTGGGCCGGATGTCTTGATGATAGACGCTTTACTGGAGATTTTGCAATTTTTTATGGTCCTAATTTAATATCATGGAGTGCTTGTAAACAAGCTACTGTGTCCCACTCAAGCACTGAAGCTGAATATAAATCCCTTGCAAATGCCACAGCTGAACTAATATGGGTTGAAGCACTTCTCAAGGAACTCGGTATCTCCATCAAGAACAAACCGTGTCTCTGGTGCGACAATCTTGGTGCTACTTATTTATCTGCGAATCCAGTCTTCCATGCTCGGACAAAATATATTGAGATTGATTTTTATTTTGTTCGAGAACGCGTTGCGAACAAATTACTTGACATTCGCTTCATTTCTAGCAAGGACCAAATCGCCGATGGTTTTACTAAAGCTTTGCCACAGAAGGAATTCTCCGAATTTAAACGTAATCTCAACCTTTTCATTACTTTCAAGGCTTAGATTAAGGAGGGTGTTAGACAGCATTATGTATATCATAAATGGCCTTGCTACAACCCGCATGGTGTGAGACACCACGACATTGACCCAAACATGATTCTCTCCTCCCTCTTTACTCTAGGCTCTTTATTTCTCTCTTTATTCCTCTCTTTAATCTCCTTCCTATTGTAATTTCTCTGCCTTGTACGATGCCACGAGTGGGGCTTTTCCACTCAATATTAACATGGAACCGATCCCCCTAACGGGGTAAGATCGTTTTGCCCATTCAATATGGTATCAGAGCCAAGAGGTCTCAAGTTCAAGACCCTTCTCACGTAGTATTAAAAAAGGATTTTGCGGCTTGCACCGAACCCACGCTAAGTACTAAAATAGGCTAGACGTAAGGGAGAGTGTTAAGAATATAATACACGCCTAGCCCTTTCCATCAGTTCGGGCTTTTGGTTTAGATGGCTAGCGTATCAATTCAATAAAGTACACAGTCGTTTGATTAAGCAAAGCGCATAGGAAGATGGAAGTTCAATTACTTTGCCATCCATGTCGTAAAAAAATCCCTCGCCGTATCCTCCAAGCGTGTACAATACTCTGTAAATAGATATCGGAACTCCACACGTTGTAGATAGGACCATAGACATAGAGTATCCATGCTCCGGTAGATAGCCTGCAAATTAGAAGACATTTTATTATTAAATTTTTTGTTATTTCTATATAGCCATAGCGATCAAATAATGGTAAGCGCTCTCACTCTAAACAAAATTTTGCATTTATGAGCAATCTCATGTAACCAATTACCAAATAAATTGGCGACATAACAGGGAGGATATAGTCCAGAAGTTGTTTGGATGATTGACCATATCGAACGAGCGAAATTATATTAAAATAATAAATGTTTAATTCTCTCATATTGATGACAAAAACACATTGCTTACTTCCTTGCCAATTCCATTTACAAGATTACCTTTTGTGAGAATAATTCCTCTGCATAAGTACCATGCGAATACTTTTGTCTTTAAAGGAATTTTCATCTTACAGATTTTCTTATTATCATCAACTAAAATATCTGCTGGTTGGATCAATGCCCTATACACGGAATCTACTGAGAATTTACCACTCTCTAGTAAATTCCATCTGAACACATCAGAACCCTCAGACAATTATACCATGGTTAATCTAAATAAAAGATCATTCCACGATGCTAGTCTCAAACCAATGATATCACGCCTGAATGTCATATTCAGAGGGTTCAATTCCATCAAAGTGGAAATTATAACTCCTTTGTGTCGCACAATATTGTATAGAGTAGGATATTGTTCTCGGAGAGTAGCCTGATCATGCCATTTATCCTCCGAAAAATGTATCTATGATCCATCCTTGATATTAAAGGTCCCAAATTGAAAGAAATGCAATTTAGAAGCCATGAGGCTAGCCCAAAAATGCGAATCTCTAGGCTTCCATAGTACTTGATACATGGCTTTTGAGTCAACATATTTCCTCCGATGAATGGTTTGCTACACACCATCCTCTTTGAGTAGCTTAAAAAGACATTTACCCAGAAGAGCGGTATTCTTGACCTGTAGGTCATGAATACCAAGACCATCTTGGTCGTTTGGATGGCAAATCATGCTCCATTTGGCTAGTCGATATTTCTTTTTCTCACTATCTCCCTGCCGAAAGAATCTTGAACAAAAATAATCTAATATTTTTAAGACTCCCTTTGGTAAGTGTAAAAACGAGATCATATACAGTACCATATTCGTGAGTACTGAGTTCATGAGTGCAAGTCTTCCACCCAGAGATAGTAATTTGCCTTTCCAACTACTAAGCTTTTTTGTATTCTTTTCTCGACGAGTTTCCACTCAGTATTTGTAAATCTCCGATATGTGAACCAGGATACCTAAATAGTTAATTGGAAACTGATCCTGCCTGCATCCAAAGAGATCGGCATACGTGTGAGCCTCGTCCTATGCCTCACTAAAACAATACAACTCACTTTTATGAAAGTTTATCTTCAATCCAGAAAGCTGCTCGAATACTTATAATGTTAATTTCAGATTCTTGGCCTTTTTTAAATCGTGTTCCATAAATAAAATTGTATCATCAGCATATTGAACGATAGAGAGTCTCCCATCTACAAGATGAGGGACTACTCCTTCAATCTGGCCATCAGCCTTCGCTCTGTCGATCAAGATAGCTGACATATTAATCATTATATTAAATATTATTGGCTTAATGGATGACCTTGTTTCAATCCTTTCTTTTTTCTGGAAGTATTTGTCATCGTTGAATAAGAGCACATTGTGTTCATAAGGGTGAATATGTGTGTGTGTCTGTGAGTCATGACTGCATTTCTCCAAAAAACCTTGTGCTACACATATATTCGTAGAAGCTCGGGTTGGTAGGTAGAATATCCTTTTATTATTATATCCATTTTGACTTACAAGGCTCTAATCATGAAACCATCAATTATTTACTGCTACCTGCATTTTCTATGGACGGACGTTCCTACCACAATTAACAACAAATCTAATATTACCACTCCATCTATTTAGAAACATAAGACATTTTAGCTTTATAAAATAAATTAGACTCTTTTTAGTGTATAGATTCACTCCGAATCTATACGAACCTATATACTAAAAAACGTCTAGATACATTCGATTCATAAAGTTAAAACAACTTATTTCTGAACGGAGGGATTAGCATATAATACTAAAGCTACATAGGCAATGTGTTTGCATTGAACCAATGTTTAGCTCGGCGGACGTACTAGAACTCGTAAGAGAATCGTATTGTTGGCTGAGAATCGTATTGGTTGATGTCATCAAGTAGTCAAATAGGAAACCCCCTTCCTTAGTATATACAGTACTCTGTATGGATCGTGACGAAGGTTGCCGCTGGCTCAGCAAGCCGGACGCGACCATGATTTTGGGATCTACACACGTTCAGAGTATGGGACTGGATTCTTTTATTCCATCCAATCCAAATTACTTGTCACGGTTGTAGGTAAAATATTGTCTACAATCTATCTAGATTCGATGAATCTGTGACAACAAGTTGGATCAAAGGAGTAACTATATGTATAGGTTGTGACTTTATGTGTGCGTACGGACTCTAAGAGTATTGATTTTGCCGCTGTCTGGGAAAACCAAACGTGATAATAACTATATTTTCATTTATTCACTTTTTTTAGATAGAAGGCTGGAAATGAGCATCGTACGATGGCGACACATCGGTATCGTTCATCCTCTTGAGGGCATCGTTTTGGAGCCCGAGATGCCTGGAGGGGATCAGCTGGTGGAGCGGTGTTCCATCTTCTGCACCGATGGCGGCGGATCTCGGCGGCGTGGTGTAGCGGGGTCTGGTCGGCGGACGTGATGATGGCCTCACGCAGGGCGGGGGTCGCTGTCTGCAAGTTTGGCAAAGTATATGCAGATCTTAACCATGAAGATTGCTCGGCGGTTTGATGACGGTGACGGCTTCTACGGCGTGCACACGTGGTGCTCGCTAAAAGTCCGCTACACCGGATGAGCGCTCTCGTTTCGCCTAGAGAGTGTCTCAGGGTATGCGATTTTTTCCCGATTCCTAGCCGATGGATGGATTTCGTTGTTTTCGGGCACAAGGCCCTATTGACATGATTTTTACCCATTGTTGGGTCTATAGGTGTTATGTGGTGGCTTCGGGTTTTGTGATGTATGAATTTGTCCGTTCTTTGTTAAACATTTTATTAATAAAGCAATAAATGCCGTATGCATCTCTTCGCACCCTCCATTTCGAAAAATTATTTATTCACTTTAGCTTTTCAATTTGTAAGGAGAGGCAAATACATATCTTCTTTACACATAAGAATGGGAATAGTGATAGAAAATAGCTACATTTGTCTGACTATATATGAAACTTAACATAAAACTAAACCAAAATAATGAAACAAAATCCAAAATCTGATTTGGGAAACTTCAATTATATAGTGAAGGAGCAAGCATGCGATCCTTTGTATTGTGCATCAAATGAATCAACTGAAAATCTATGAGCACCACCAAAAGGCAAGAGAGCTAGTCTCCTTTGTGGCTCCCACGGGCAGCCCGGGGGAAACCCTAGTTGCCGCCTCCGGCATCTCTTCTCCGTCCATCCCTCCACCCCTCATAGCCGCCGGAGAGCGTAGCCGGGTGAAGACTGTGAGGTGTTAGCGATGACTAGGTTCTTTCGTTCCTCGTCGGTCGACGTACGCACTCGATGAGACACCGTGACACAAGTCTTCATCCCTAGCTTTAGGGATATTAGAAAAGGTTCCATTTTAAAATGGGTTCTTGCTTCTTACCCATTATTTCAAGCGTAAAAGTAAGACAAGTACATACCCTAAAACAGTTTAGAGAACTGTATTTTGTACTACAACAAAACTATTATGTAGTCTGGTGGCTAAGACACATAATTACCCTTAAGGCTCAACCTAGCCCCGGGAAAATCTAATACTTTCTCTGGAAAAGGATGTCACACATTAGTCTATATACACATATATCTAGATATATACAAATACAGATATATATCTACGAATATATCTATGGATAAATCTACGAGATAATGTCTTCTTGTTGAGGAATTGCCATCCTACGGTATGTAGAGGACACAAATTTGTTTATTACGGAAGAAGGACAAGGTGAAAGAAATTTTTTGAACGGTTCCTACTCCTTCCATTCACAATTAGCGTGAGAGAGACCAGGAGCGGCAGCCAAGAAAAACCCATCTAGGGTTCTAGTTCCCCTCCCTAGGGACGCCACCGGATCCGCTCCGCCTCCGGTGGCCTTGGGGCCTTGGAGGTGTTGCGGACCACGACCTCTCTCTGGCGGGAGGATTTTCCGTTCTTTATTTAGATTTCTTATTGTCTTCTTGGGATGGTGATGCGATGTCTACATCCTGAAGTCATAATAAGGTCCTCCCGCCATATTCTCGCTCCGGTGGTGCGTCTAGCTTCAGCGTCGGGCACGTGGAGTCGTGTGTCCAGCGGATCTCCTGAGATCCCTTTTTGTGTTCGTTGGTGTGGTTTTAGGTTAGTCTCTTTTGATCTACGGTTGCATTACTGGCGATGGTTGCTGCTCTGGTGCGCTAGTCCTTTGGGTTTTAGCATGACGACTACCCATTTGTCTACTATAAGAAGCTCGATTCCGGTGATGGGGGGGGGGGGGGGAGTATAGCGGTGCGCGTAGTGTTTGTAGTCGTCGCTAGTTGGTTAATACACCTATTTGTAGATTTTATTACTTTTACTGCTCTTGATGATTTTTAATAGATCGGTGGAATTTTCGCAAAAAACAAAATCTACTATCTGATTCGGGACAAAGGGAGTAGAATTCAAATTCTAGCCCGCCGTCGCTCCATGTTGGTCTTGTAACAATGATTTTTCTCCAAAACGGGATCGGTCTCGACACATCACTTGACTGAAAAACATAGTGCCATAGTTGAACGACGACCCCTACTTCCGGTATTCAGAATCAATCACGCATGCAAAGTTCTGCCTGAAACCAGCGCGAACAAACCTTATACCCCATACATATGCCGGGTGATTTCATTGTTTAGCGTCGTTTAATACTGGTTATATATACTACGTAGTTTGCTACCCATTTTGAGTGACCACTCGCATGCTCCCCAATCCCCATCCGGCCACGTCAAGCAAGCCGTCATACAAACATACACACACACGTACACACGCCAAGCATAATTCGTTATTACGACATCAAATGTGGAAGCGTCGCTGAGAGCATAGAGCTAGCTAGCACACATGGAGAGCGCCTACGTCTACCTTGGCGTAGCTCTGGTGTCCTTGCTCGTCGTGCTTGCATGCCGCAGGCGCTCGGCAGCGCATGGCTGCGACGGGCTTCGTCTGGCTCCGGGGCCGTGGCAGCTTCCCGTCATCGGCAGCCTGCACCACCTCGCCGGGCAGCTCCCTCACCGCGCGATGCGTGACCTAGCGCGGCGCCACGGGCCGGTGATGTTCCTCCGGCTCGGCGAGGTGCCCACGCTGGTGGTTTCTTCCAGGGAGGGAGCCAGCGAGGTGATGAAGACCCACGACACCACTTTCGCGACGCGGCCCCTGAGCGCCACCATTCGCGTGCTCACCAACGGCGGCCGGGACATGGCGTTCGCGCCCTACGGGGACTACTGGCGCCAGCTGCGGAAGATCGCCGTGATGGAGCTCTTCACCGCGCGCCGCGTCCTGTCCTTCCGCGCCATCCGCGAGGAGGAGGTCGCCGCCATGCTCCGCGAGGTCGCGGACGCCGCGGCGGCCGCGCGCCCCGTGGAGATGCACGCGCGGCTGTCCGCGCTCGTGACGGACAGCACGGTGCGCGCCGTGATGGGCAACAGGTTCAAGGAGCGCGAAGTGTTCCTCCGCGAGCTGGACAGGTCCATGAAGCTCGCGGCCGGGTTCAACCCGCCCGACCTGTGGCCGTCGTCCCGGCTCGTTGGCTGGCTCAGCGGATCCTGTCGCCTCGCCAAGGAGTGCCGCGACGTGGGAAACGGGGTCCTTGACGCCATCATCCAGGAGCACCTGGAGAGGATGGAAGGTGGCGGAGGCGAGGCCGATGACTTGCTGGACGTGCTGCTGACCATACAGAAGGAGAGCAGGCCGCACTTCAGGCTCGACATGGACGCCGTCAAATCCGTCATCTTCGTACGTAACAAACCGTTAGATAACGAATCGGAGTTCAAACGCATGGAGTATCTTATCTTACAAATTAAAACGGTCTGCTCTATTTGTTTTTCCACGCTATGAAGATCTCACACAACTTTGTCCAATATGTTTGGCATGCATGCAGGACATCTTCGGTGCCGGCAGCGAGACGTCAACAACGACGCTGGAGTGGGCCATCGCGGAGCTGATCAAGAACCCAAAGGTCATGCATAAGGCGACGGCCGAGGTTCGGCGAGTCTTCGAGGCCCGCGGCGCCGTAGCAGAGCACGCCCTCGGCGAGCTCCCCTACTTCCACCTGGTCATCCGGGAGACGCTGCGCCTGCACACGCCCGTGCCGTTGCTCCTCCCGAGGGAGTGCCAGGAGCCATGCCAGGTGCTCGGGTACAACGTGCCACGGGGCACCCAGGTTCTGGTCAACGCGTGGGCGCTGGGCCGCGACGAGCGCTACTGGCCCGACGCGCCGGAGGAGTTCCGGCCGGAGCGGTTCGAGGGCGGAGCGGCCGCGGTGGAGTTCAGGGGCACCGACTTCTCCTTCCTGCCGTTCGGCGCCGGCCGGAGGATGTGTCCTGGGATGGCGTTCGGCCTCGCCAACGTCGAGCTCGCGCTCGCGAGCCTGCTGTTTCACTTCGACTGGGAGGTTCCACCCGCGGCCGAGTTCGACATGAGTGAGACGTTTGGCCTCACCGCGCGTCCCAAGGCCAAACTCCTGCTGCGCCCTGTCCTCCGAGTACCCATAGTCGGAGTCTTGTCCACAGGCAAAGGAGATCGTTAGCGGCGTCACATGCCCGTGAGACACACGCTCAGTTCGACGGCTGAGAATGCAGTGCATGCAAGCTTGCATGTCGGTAGCTATCTTGTTGACTCTTTGAGCAAGACAAATGGCGCAGGGCATTTGTAACTGACGGTAAGAGCGCTGCCGCAAAGAAATTCGCTGCTATGCTATACATCTCACTCAGTACTAAGAAAGTTCAGTATTACTGTACTTGAGAGACAGAACGTGTGAAGTAAATACTACTCTTTGAACAGTTGATTTCTCTTCTAGTAGTTGCATGGAAGTTATGTACGCTCTGGGTTGTAATGTAGTGTATGCTGTGTATGTGATATTATATCAATAAAGCTTCATATTATGTGTGAGAAATCAAGATAAAGAATTGTGCCGGCGAGCGTGTATGTGTGACTCTCAACCAAGAGAAATGGTGCGGAAAATTTGTAGTGCGGCGGTAAGAACGCAGCCGCAAGGAAATTTCCTGCTTTTTTTTAGGAAAAAAAAAAGGAAATTTCCTGGTAGTTAGCCGTCTTCGTAAGTTCAGTATACTAGTTCCTACTCAAGGACCGGAAGGTCGTGGCCCGCCCAAGATTTGTGCAAAACTATCTATACCTAAGCATGGGTGGCCCATTCGTTGGCAGTAGCAGAATAAACAAGCCAACGAGCGAGCAGGCTGCAGCGAGAAATCCTTTGTTTTTCAAAGATAGCCCGCAGCAAGAACCCAGAGATCCTAGACGGTCAGAAGAGAGCCTAGTAGGAAAATAAGCCAAGACTCATCATGTTGCTTTTTTTTCGAAATTCCACGGACCTATTAATAATCATCTGGCAGTATAAAGAGTCCTAAAAGTAATAAAAATTACAAATAATTTATTAGATTACTTAGCAACGACTACAAACACTAGCACGAGCGGAAGGCGCGCCGCCGTCCTCGCCCCTCCATCAACAGAGCCGGGCAAAGCTTGTCGTAGTAGAGCTTGTTGTAGTAGACAAACGGGAAGTCGTCGTGCTAAGGTCCTAAAGAACCAGCACACCAGAGCAGCAACCATCGCCGAAGACGATGAACGTAGATAAAAAAAGACTGACCTCAAACACACCAACGAATACGAAAATCCCAATAAATCCGTCGGACACACAACTCCACGCGCCTCCGCCGATGCTAGATGCACCACCAGAGCAAGGATAGGGCGGAAAGACTTTATTCTGACTTCAGGACGTAGCCGCCGCCTCAACATGCTGAAAAAGACACTAAAAAGAGTCTAAACAAAACACTAAGACCTCCCGTCAGCGAGAAGGCGTGGTCCGCCATGCCTCCAAGACTCATCATGTTGCTTTGACTGCTCGTTGGTATTTCTCTCAAATAAAACTAAAGCTTTCCTTTATTTTGCGAGGCTACAACTTTCCTAATTAACAGCTACTTCCTCCGTTTTAAAATATAAGATGTTTTAGCTTTGTAAAAGGAGTGTATTTAAACCATTTCTAATGTGTAGGTTCACTCTAAACCTAGATAAACATACACACTAAAATAAGTCTAGATACATTTCCTTTATAAAGCTAAAATATCTTATATTTTAAAACGGAGGGAGTAACTGTTTTTGATTTCGGGAACAATCATTTTTAGACTGTCCATTTTGCTTGCATCTCAGCATTACGCGCTGCCGTTACAGCCTTACATGTTCTCCGAGTTGTTTCTGGTTTTGAGTTGTCGGGTGTAGCAGACTATTTCCATATCAGTCCTAGGCCTAGAGATTACCACTTTTATTCCCAGAGCGGTGAGTAGTAGTGGGCTTGTGGCTTGTTGGCCTCTTTGTGGGAGAGGATGAGGTCTAGTTTGGCAGTAAAGTTTTTCTTACATTAAAGTATTATAAAACTAAAGTATTTCAGTGCACGGGAAGGAAATACTACAGTTTTTTGATATTGTAGTATTTTTCAATTTTTGGCAAAAACAACAAGGCGTTTGGAAGATGTTGTTTTACCGTCCCTTTTGACCGATTGTCATGCATGTACGATCGATGTATTTGCATGGATTTTGCGCCCGACGACTGTATTTGCATAGATTTCTTGAACGCGTGCGGACTGTATTTATTGCATGGAGTTAAGAAGATTATCATGCCATAGATCTTGGCAAGAATTTAGCAGAACGAATCTTCTTTTCCATTTACTGAGCTTGCTTTCTCCATGGCTGAAGAAGAGGACATGTTCATAGGCGTTGTAGGCGAAGGCGACAGGTGAAGCAGATGCGTTTTTGTGAGGTGCACGAAGCAATCTTTTTCTCTGTTTAGGAAAAAAAAGGTCGGGAGTGAGGTTTCTAATACGTCAAAAAAAACTACAGTTTTGAAGATTCTTCAGTTTCCAAAACCACCATATTACTTGGAACCAAACAACTTGAAGTATTCAATACTTTATTATTTTTGAAAACTAAAGTATTCTAAGAATACTTCAAAAATACGGAGCTACCAAACAGGCCTGAGTTATTTGGTAACTAGTAATTATTTGGTTTTTTCCTCACTTTTTCTGTATTGATTCGGTCTTGCTTTGTTCCCTTTCCTTGGTTTTCTTTGAGATCTGCATCACTCAAACCATTGTTGCTAGGGCCATTAGTATTGTTATCATTCCGAGCCTTCTCTACAATCAAAATACCATGTATGGTTAAATGCGTGAGTATTTTCTAGGATAGAAACACCTTGATCTTCATCAACCTAGGATAACATGATCATTGCTGCGACAAAGCGGCGTACTTCGATTTGGTTCGTTCAGGTCCTGAGTGTCTTCTCAGGGAGATTAAGCTCAAGCTGTTTGTAGCCCCACCTGTTTAATAAAGATCTAGTTTTACCTGCAAAGAAAAAACATGATCATCCCTGTTATATTTATTTCAGTTATAATTATTTTCTATTATATATTCTAGTTTGCTTCATAAAGAAATACTAACCTCATCAAGTATTATGTTGTTAAACAGGTTCGGCTTCCACGCATTATCTTCTAGGTTCTACTCTATAAGATTTCCAATACAACTTGTAGATGCTTAATCTTGCTCGAAAGAATCAACCTGCGGATTCATTTTTGAAGTTAGTACCTTATATTACCTTGCTTGATTTTCATATCATATCATTTATCATGTTCCGCATAGTATATTTTTCTAGTGTATATTGATACTTGGAAAGACCCGCTTTGCATATTTTTGTTCTGGAACATACTGAAAATCTTTAAAGACTGTTAGTGTATGATGAAGATGACGACCTCTGACCTTCTCTCTGCATTTTTCATTGTGACCTTGATATTATATTTTGAGATAAAAAAGAGAAAGACATTTTTAGATCACCATTTTGTTCATTTCTTTTCTAGCTTCATAGATTTTTCAGTCTTTATTTTCTATACCTCAAAAAATGCACCTTCATTTGAGTGTTTTATGTCAAGTTCACCCGTAGGAGTTCCATGTATGAATAGTTGACATGCATGTGTTAAGCAGTGAGCATTGTATTCAATAATTACAGATATGTATAGTCTCATATTCCCTCCATTTTTAGTTTCATCCAGATTGTTACCTAGATGAAAAAACTACCTGCAAAATTAGTATTTCATTGTTGTCATTGATGGACCCATCTTTTCTCCTAGAAATTACAAAACATTCGAACAAAAGATAATTCATTTACAAAATCATTTATCATTGTTATGATTTTCAACAGAACAATTTGTCATTGCAAACGGAGCAAGGGTTATTTGGTGATTTTCGAATACCTGCGTTAGTTCATTTTGCGGCAATTGAACTTGTATCATGTCTTACATCATTGGGGATTTTTCTATTATGACTACTTGCACATACTTCCTACATAAAGAAAGAAAATCAATGTATGTAAATGTTTATAGGAGAAAGTGTCAAAGCAAATTTAGCACTAATTTAACAACTATTAGTCTTTAATTATTAGTCTTGTTAGTTCTATGATCAGTCTTTCCCATGTCATGGTCGGTCTTATAATATTGGTCATTGGTTTACCAAAAAGCTGAGGTGGGCTCATTGAGGTGTCTCAAGGTGTGGCCATAATTCCCTTGTAGTTAAAGGTAATTTCACAACGAGGGTTTGGTACTTGATGACCATAGATGCATTATGTGCATCATCACATATTAGGATTGTGGATATTTATTTGTTTGATGCAAAGAAGTGAAGGCGGTATGTACACATATGAAGTTGGAACATATGCGACAACGCAATGTAAATACAATGGATGCAATGTGTTTAATTTTCGTTCTAATTGCTCGCCGGTCATGCACCTTTCCAGTAGATTCCTTTCTGAGACCATGTGTCCATATTTTATGGAGTGGGTGAGTCAACAACAATTTATCATGCTAGAAATGAGCATTAGTGGTAGAGAATTTGGGTATGACTGCGGGGAATTTTTCTCATTCGTCTAGTCAAGCAGATGACTGAGGCATTTTTGTTGGCACCAAACGAGATGGGGAATCGTGTATTGGCATCACAACTGCCTCACACATTTTTTGTCTTGATTTGGTTAGCGCCAATTCGATTTGTGATGGAAATAGAATCCATTTTCTTGTACATAGCTCACATTGATGTATGATTTTCCTTTTTCATGTCTTGTTTTGTAATTTTCACTTCAGTTTGTCATGCTCTTTCAAAACATAAGATTGTCATGCTCTTCGGTACTCAGTCATAACTTTATTTTCTCGGTACCCTTTGTAGTATATTTTTGTCAGTCCTTAGTCATCAATCTTTCCATCACTAATTAGTTTATGTTCCCGTGTCATCTTTTTTATGTCCTTAGTCCTTCAGCTTTTAGATTCATTTATTATGTATCAAATATTTCTATTACACTGCCAATTTCTTCAGCTCCTCATGATTCCTCTTTAGTTTATTCATGTTTCTCAGTTCTTACTTTATATTTCGTTAGTCCCAGTTTTGTGGTCTATCTTCTTTCTTCAGTCTTTCAGTTCTATTCTTACACTATCTTTATTTCTTTGGTTCTTTTTTATGTGCATTCCTTATTTTATCCATGTCCATTTTCCTTTTAGTATTGGTTTTTTTCATTACCCTTTATCTAAATGTTTCTAATCGCTCTCTGAGTCTTTCGTCTTTCTTTGTTCTTCCAGTCTTTACTCTCTTCTCCCAGTCCTCATTTCTTAGTCTCTCAGTTTGGCAATGATTTTTTTCAGTCTTATATATTATGTTTAACTCATATTTTTAGTATTATTTGCTATGCCAGTCTTATCTCAATGATAATTATTCTTTAGTTCTTAGTCTTTGAAAGAGGAAAAACTTCTCCCTCTGTTTTCTCGGTCCTTCTTCTGACATTGTTTGGTTTATTTCTTTAGTCTCATAGTATCTTAATACCTCATTTTATTTCTTAAGTCACACGGTTATTTGGTAACTAGCAATTATTTGGCCTTTTCCTCACTTTTTATGCATTGATTTGGTCTTGCTCCATTTCCTTTCCTTGGTTTTATTAGAGCTCTGCATCACTCAAACCATTGTTGTCCTCGGTATTTCTATCATTCTGAGCCTTCTCTACAATAAAAATTCCATGTATGGTTAAATGCATGAGTAAGTTCAAGGATACTAGCGCATCTTGATCTTCATCAACCTAGGATAACATGATCATCCATGTTGTTCAACATAGTGTATTTTTCTAGTCATTACATTAGCAATGTATCCAATACCATCTGAAGTAGTAGTATATTTTGATTCTTGGTAAGACTAGCTTTGCGTAGTTTTGTTCTGAAACATACTGAAAAGCTTTAAAGATTGTCAATGTATGCTGAAGATGACGAGCTCCGGCATTCTCTCTCCATTTGTAATTGTGACCCTAATATTATATTTTCAGATAAAAAAGATAAAGTATATGACCATTTTGTTCATTTCTTTTCTAGCTTTATAGTTTTCAGTTTTTTATTTTCTATACCTCAAAAAGTGCAGCTTCATTTGAGTAGTTTTTGTCAAGTTCAACCATAGGAGTTCCATATCTAAAAAGTTGTCATGTGTGTGTTAAGTAGTGAGCATTGTATTCATGAATTACAAATATGTATAGTCCCATATCCTATCCATTTTTAGCTTCATTCAGATTGTTAAATAGATAAAAGAAGTTTCTGAAAAATTAGTCTTT
This sequence comes from Avena insularis, assembly GCA_023614405.1. Lineage (NCBI taxonomy): Eukaryota > Viridiplantae > Streptophyta > Magnoliopsida > Poales > Poaceae > Avena > Avena insularis. The sequence continues at coordinate 114,356,899 of CM042688.1, read as the reverse complement.
CATTATTGTCGTTGATGTACCCATCTTGTCTCCTTGAAATTCCAAAAACCTGGAATAAAAGATAATTCATTTAAAAAATCATTTATCATTGTTATGATTTTATACCGAATAATTTTGTCATTGCAAACGGAGCAAGGTTTTTTGGTGTAATACATATACCTACATTAGTTTATTTTGTGGCAATTTAACTTGTCTCATGTCTTTCATAATTGGGGTTTTCTATTATGCTTACTTTCACATACTTCCTACATAAACAAAGAAACTCAATGTATGTAAATGCTAATAGGAGAAAGTATCAAATAAAAAATTAGCACTAATTTAACAATTATTAGTGTTGTTAGTTATGTGATCAGTCTTGTCCATGTCATGGCCGGTCTTATAATGCTGGTCATTGGTTTACCAAAAACCTAAGGTGGGCTCATTGATATGTGTCAAGGTGTGACCAAAATTCCCTTCTAGTTAGAGGTAATTTCATAAGGATGGGTTTGGAACTTGATGACCAGAGATGCATTACATGCAACATATCATATGAGGACCGTGGGCATTTGTTTGTTTTTTCAAAGAAGAGAAGGAAGTATGGAGACATATGAAGCTGGAACATGTGCGACAACGCTTATAAGAATGTAAATACAATGGATGAAATATGGGAGCTAAATGAGAATACATATTGAATTGTGGCATGTGGCTATGGTCGAACCAACCATACAAAGAGTTGTAAGGGGAGAAGTCACCGGAGGCCTAAGATGTGGCACAAAGAGATATTTTCTCTACTGTAGAGTACCTGGAATGTTTCAGTTTAGTAGAGCTATTTACTATTATTTTTCTTCATTCATTGGCTTTCTTCCTTCAGTCTCTTTGTTTTGTCATTCTCATTATTAGAAGTTTGTGTATATCCATGTTTTATTTGTTTGCTTCCATATTGAAGGATGTTGGCCTAGAAGTCATTGTGGTGGTGCACCAAAGAACTGGGCCCGATATTTATATGTACTATCATGCGTTTGTAGGGTTTCCGTGATAGATGAAAAAATTAACTACGCGAAACACCCTGAATGCCCAAGGATCTATCTAGAAGTAATGCAGTAACGGAGGAAGTCAGTAGTAACGTACCCTTGAAGACCGAGAGAGCGTTACAATCAACGTGGATGATGTAATCGTACCCGCCCGACCTCAAAGTCATGAAGCTCCTCGCACATCACCCCTTGTCCAGGTCCTTTACGATGACCCGGTCGCTACAAGTGTAGCTCCCCCGAGTTATCACACAAATATGGTGCAATACAACGGCTCCCGAACTCCTTGATCCCTATTTGGATTGCACAAGTAGACCTTCTGGCGAAATCCCTGTAGCACAACGGCATGCCACATATGCGTTGGCTTTGCATGTACAGTCCTTACTTGGGACCGTGCCACGATGAAGGCAACTAGAGAGAGAGAGAGGGAGAGAGTATTCCAACCAAAGGGAATAACTCAATTGTTGTGTGTTTAATCCCACCCATAGGCACCTCCTTATATAGGCTAAGGGAGGTGTGCCATCCCTCTTAGGTGCCCCATCTGGGACTAAAGTTAAAGGGAAAAGCAGCAGAAAAAATTCCAGTCGGATGGGCTGATTTTACTCAGCCCAGCAAGCAAAGGCGGTGGCTGGTGGCATCTAGGCGACCTGGTGGGCGTGCTAGCTGCAGTGAAGGCGCCGCAGTGGGACACAAATACCGGCAGCCCAACGCCAGGCAGAGAGGAGGCGACCTGGGGTGGGCCGGCTGCGGGCGCGCGCGGCCTGGTAGGTGCGCCAGCTCCCCTGAGTCGAGTCGAGCTGGCTGCTCGCTTCCCAGCCGCGTGTCACCCCGTGCGGCAGCTATTATTTTCCACCCACGTGGGCCTGGGCTGGTCAAACGAGTCAATTGACTGTTTTCCTTTTTCCTTTTTTTGCAGCATTTCTTTTTAGTCAAATTCCCTCCGGGATATTGGCCTAATAAGAAAGTTGCCTTTATAAATGTTAATTTAATTATTTATTTAAAATATATTAATTCATAATTAATATATAATAAGTACATATTGTAAATTGCCTTTTATCCGAAACTCCTTTCGGCCTTTTCATTTCCTTCTTTCTCCGAACAACTTTAGATCTCTCTAGAACGATTCCGATTTCTCTCTGTTCTTTGATTCCTTCTCGCAGGAGGATCTCCAAGCATTGTATCGCCCTTAAGCATGTTTCCCTACGGTTCAGAAATGCTATAGACATGATCCATATCAATGATATACAGAGGGACCGGGATGTCCATGTGACCCCCATGCACTCCATGAATCTCCATCGTGTTGAACCTGAAACGATATATCCAATTCCCTTGTTCATGATACAAGACTTGTCTGAGATTTGATAATCGGTATAAAGATACCTTATTCAATCTCATTTCCAATAAGTATTGTTTTACTCGTTCGCGTGAAATACCATCCCCATGACCTAGCCATGTGTTGCCCAACATGGATGCAATTCATCAAGTGGGCCCAGTTGTATCTTCCCGTCACACAGGAGAAAAATTCCTAATCTTGAAGCATATTGCCTCTACATGCTCCTTCGGATACCCAACATGCACCTTTATGGTCACCCTATCATGAGATGATAGTTGATATAATCGAAGCATCCTCCGGTAACAATGATTGATATGATCTCACGGTTTAAGGATTAGGTCAATCTATTTTTGACAATTTCAACATGAACTTAGTGACATGATCGTGTTGCAACAATCATTAGTGGAAGTGTCCATCACATCTTTCTAGATGATATGACTTCATTGTCAGTGACTTTTGTTCAGCCCATGATCAGGAAACCTTGATCATCGTCTGCCCAATGAACTAGTTGAATAGAGGCTACTAGGGACCTAGGTTTGTTTGTATACCACACATGTATCAATGTTTCCACTTGATATAGTTATAGCATTATATAAAACTATTATGAACTAATGGGATATGACAATAATACCCTTTTTATTATTTGCCTCTAGGGTATATCTCCTTTAGTCTCCCCCTTGCACTAGAGTACAAATAATCTAGCTGCATTGCTACTAATCGTAGACCATGTCTCATGTGCGTTTATTGATCATGCTTGCTCATGGAGGACTTCCTGTCGTAAATCTGTTTCACTAGATTCATAAGGTCCTATTTTGCAAATCATTAATGTCAAATGTTTGACATTCATACCATTATCATATAATATGTTTTAGCATTTTGGTGACAAAGTGAGACTTCTGTTTTTCCAGTATATACAATGATGATCTATCGGTCAATAGAACTTTCAAAATGTCATGTATAACTATAAAACACACTTAGTCAAAAGTCAAACTTTCTCTAGACCAAAATTATACTGCTAACATTGAAGTATCCTAATACTTCTATATCTATGTAAATTTCAATCAAAGTGAAACACTTTCACTTTTTTGTCTAGCCACGCTTTCGCTGCATTCAAACTTAACTCTGATTCAGTGATTCAGAAATCACTCTAGAATCTTTGTTCTTCATAACTAAGAACATGGGTCACATTATGTCAAGTACAAACAACATGGGTTTTACCTTGGAAAAACTATGACCAAGGCATAGTTGATGCAGTGCATCCCTTTTCCCTATTTAACCATTGTTATAAATACCGAGTCATTACTCAATACTTCTCCTAATCATTCAAGTAAGAACCAATTCTTTCTTGAATCCATTCTGAACTCTTTTCAGAATCTCAAATTGTTCCTTCTAAACACTTTCAGAATTCTCCAAGCATTTTGACATTTTAATGTTCATTGAACATCCCGATCTAATCACATAGATCCACTATATTTAATATATGCTGAATTTCATCCATCTAATGATCTAATCATTCCTAATACCAAACACATTGTTCACTAATATATCGATTACATATTTAAGAACATCGTCATGCTCCCACTCAAATATTGCATCAATATTTGATATTCTAGGATGTCACACATCTCCCACTCAAATATGTCGTCCACATATTCTATTAGAAAACTTCTTACCTCCCACTCAACTCGCAGACTTTTCTTGATAATTCAGGCAAATCCAAAATTCTTTGATCTTACATCAAATCGACAATTTTCTTCTACAAGAGTTTAGCAATTCCAGATTGATCAAAACCTGCCTAATGTACTAGTTACAACCTTTCTCTTCATACTCTTGAAGACTTTGTAGTTTTGATTAGTCCTTTGCTAATTTCATAACTCTAGGTCATTTCTTGTACTTGGGTCCATCAATCTTTCTTTGTAGTTCGTAGGTATGTCTTATTCCAATAATAGGGAAAGTGAATCAAGAATGGAATTCTACAACTAGCAGAACAAGTTCTTGAATCCTACATTTATAAAGTATTAGCAGAAACAAGTTATGATCACATCATTATAGTTTTCCTCTATTTGTAAAGTTTGTTTCTGGAACATATTCCATTTTACATTCTTAACAATTCGGAGGTAAGGTCAAAACCTTTTTCTTGCACTTTTTCCTTTCCACTAACACTTCTATGAGAACCTTTTCTCAAAAGAAGTACCTCGCTGAGACAATACAAACTTTGTCTTCTTTGGGTATTAGTTTGGAATTTATATTCATAGTCTTACTAAGAATGTTCCACGAAAACTTACTATTTGCAATGATCTCAAACTATCGAGGTCTCTAGAAACTCGAGCATGCCATATCTCATATGGTGATGTTTCCATGAATCATTAGCCGTTCCTTAAACTTTTGAGTGTTTACTAATTCAATCTCTAACTCTAATTCCTAACATTAAACCACTCGAAGATCATTTGGACCATAAGTATCTTATATACTATGATTATGATGTTTTAGACATATCAACACTATTTGATTAGTCCAATCACCATAATTTGTGAAACTGTTTTCACAAGTCCCTTATATGCCAATTTTCTATTAACGTGAATTCAAAATCACTTGGATCGAATCGCAAAGACTTCGGAATTCTGGTTAATGTGATATCCACTTCATTCTGAAATCATTTGAATAATTCAAATAGTTTCAAACTTGTCTTTCATTAAGCAAATACACATATTTACTTAAACTCACCATGAAGTTTATAAAATAATGATTTCCACTATCTATTGAAAATATAATATATCGTATGTATAAAATTCAACACTTCTTCGCATATCACCGTTTTACCAGAATGCGGAGTTTTAGTCATTCTGCCCAACTAGGCATGGTTTTGCAAAGTCTCTAGATCAAATATCTAGGACCCCGATCTTCATTAACATGAAAAACATGTAGTAACCATAATGACTTAAACAATAGTGTTATTCAATATTTAAGCTTGGATATTTTTTGGAAATTTTTATAAACGTCTTCTTATCATACTGATAAAGACTAGAATAACATGTTCATAATCCTAATGTGAATTATAAAAGAGATCATTCATAAAAACATAACAACTAAATTGTTTCTTATTAATATGAATAACCGTCTCGCAATAAGCAACCACACTAATATGTTTCACAAACTTGATTACAAAGCTTTTATTCAAATCTACTAATCCTCATGATAAACTTCCATGGAAGGAGTGTTGTCGGCCATCAACTAGCTTGCTTCCCATCATCACTCCATCAGCGCCTCGTTCCATTCTGTAACTCTCACGCAGAGGGTCCTGTTTGCATTAAAACAAGATTAAGTATCCAATACTTAAAAACATGCATAAGTGTTTCATGGAAACATTTATTCCTTGTATATAACATATACACTTTCCATTGATGATGATCCCAGCTTTTGGGTTCAACCTTAGCGAAGATATCACGGCGGTCACGAAGAGTCGTGTTTTCTCCACCATCTGATTCATCAAGGAAATATTCTAGGGGTTCACAAAGGACATAGATGAGATGGTTTTCTATGAGGATCCTACTTAGGTGTTGGTACTATTCGAAGAAATTCGACCCATCTAACTTAAGTTTATTCCCGTCCATTAATGGACTAAACATGTCCTGAACTAAGGGAACAACCATAATCTACAAGATATTTGCAAAAGGACTTAGACCAAGTTCATAATATGGAGTTCAAAAGAACTCCGACTTAAAATATCATCCCTAAATACAATTTTGGTGATTACACGATCCCTTTTCTCCACATCATCCCCGATCGTCATGACCTTTGATGTGGGTGCTAGGGTGGACTTTATCGGTCAATCACATCATCCATGTGACTCGTGCTTGATCTTTCAATCGCTATGTTTCGAGGCCATATCTACATATGTTAGGCTCGTCAACCCAACCTTAGTGTATTCGCTATGCAACATGGCTTACTCCCACCGTATGTGAACACAGATATGTCTAACACCCGATCGTCACGGTCTGCCTCATAACGGAGAACTTTCTTGGTGGTGCACACTAAGGGAGAACACTTTTGTTGGTATTTAATTAGGGATCATCCTATTTAAATGCTACTGTTGTGTATCTAATACCAGAACTCAAACAAGATGCAAACAAAGATTAAATCATATCTAATCATGTATGTGAAGTGACATGGTTGTCTTCCTGCTCCATGATCTCCATCAGGTGATCCGTCTTGGCGCCAAGTCCATAACTCCATCAGCCTTGTCGTTCATCATCGCGATGATTACTACTACACGACTTAGCAATAGGAAAATTAAACTACTTACCTTTTCATGACTTGCAACCATATCACATCACAAAGCGTTCCCTGCAACATAAAGTTAGACGCCTCTACTCTATCTATTACAGATTTTACATGGTTATTAAGGCTTTCATGATAGAATCGTTTCTACCTACGAACTTCCAAACATGGATACAATAGTTATCACTACTACACCCCTTTCGGGGCCTTCCGTTGTAGATGCCATATCAACTACTTTGAGAGAGACAGACACCCGCTAGCCACTTATACGGTACAAGCCGTATGTCGAGCGTGGAACTAGTGTCGCGTAAGATTACGCGTAGGGTCGGTCCGGGCCGCTTCATCTCATAGTACCACGCTATGAAAAAATACATGTGGGAAGGTAACAACTAGGGTATCGATGCCCACACTTTGCATGTGTTTATCCATACTAGCATACTAACTATAGATCAGGCTATGATACCACTATAGGGTTTCCGTGACAGATAACAAAAATTTAACTACGTGGAACACCCTGAATTCCCAAGTATCTATCTAGAAGTATTGCAGTAACGGATGAAGATAGTAGTAACTTACCCTTGAAGACCGAGAGAGCCTTACGCTCATGTAGGAGCGTGAATGATGTAGTCGTACTCGTCCGACCTCAAGGTCGTGAAGCTCCTCGCATGTCACCCCTTTTCTAGGTCCTTTACGATAGCCTGGTTGCTACAAGTGCAGCTCCCCCGAGTTATCACACACATACGGTGCAATACAACGACTCCCGAACTCCTTGATCCCTGTTGGGGTTACGGAAATAAACCTCTTGGCGGAATCCCTACAACACAACAACGTGCCACAGATGCGTTGACTTTGCGTGTACAGTCTGTTGGAAATATGCCCTAGAAACAAATAGTAGTAAGGACTATTATCATATTTCATATAGTTTATGATTAAGTTTTATATCATGCTATAACTGTATTGAGTGGAAACATCAATACACGTGTGATATACAAATAACCAGGGGTTCCCAGTGAAACTCTAGTCACTGGTTCATTGGTCAACAGATGATCATGTTTCATGATCATGTGGCATTTATGCCAGTAGGAAATGAGGTCATCTCATTCTGAGAATGAGATGATAAACCAATACCCAACCTAAACATCGTGACCCGATCATGTCACGAAGTTCAAGTTATGATGATTAGAAATGGATCCTCGTAGACTATTCCTTAGACCGTGAGGCTATATCAATCACTGTCTCCCGAGAGTGCTTAGATAGCATCAAACGCCATCTGGTAATACTGTGGTTATAAAGGTGTGCTCAGGTACTCGGAGGAAACCGTATAGGAAATATATGTCAAGAGCGGGATTTGTCCGTCCATGTGACGGGAAGATACTCAAGGGCCCACTCGGAGAGGTTATATCCAACAGCTGTGCAACATGTGATTTGATCTCGGGGATATCGCTTGTCGGAACGAGTCAAGTAGCATTGTTCAGTAACAGTATTGAACACGACATGGTGATGTCATTGATCAGATCTCGGGAAATGCAAGTATCGAGTGACAAAGGGAATAAGACACGACTGTCCTGGTTCAAACAACGAAAGATCTTCGTGGAACGCATAGGGGTCACATGGCCATCTAGGTCCCTCTGTCGATCATTGGTGCGGGAGTGTCCCGACCATTTCTAGAGTGTTTCCGAACCGTGGGGTATCATGCTTAAGGGCTTGATGATGCTTAGAGAGTGTTTATAGGATCGATGGAATCACCGAAGAAGAGTAGGGAGAAAACCGGAAGGGTTTCGGTAAGTCCGGAGGATGTACGGAGTGGACGTGGAAGGTGTTCCATAGCCACGGAGGTTGAATAATATGTGAATGAATGTTAAATGTTGATTTAATCATTTATTCATAATTATTTAATAAAGATAAAAATCAAATAAATGGTCAAAGGCTTAATGGGCCAATTTCCGGAGGGAGAGGGCCCATTAGGGGAAAGGAGAGAGGGAGAAGGGCCAAGGGGTGGCCGGCTGGGCCTAGCCCCCCTCCCCCCCGCGTGGGGCCCACTAGGTGGCCGACAGCCTCCCCTCCCCCTCCTCTCCTTTAGTCCCACCCCGGGACTTTGAGGGAGGTAGTACCTCCCCTCCCCCTATATATAGTGGGGGTATTTAGCCAATTTAAAATACGCCAATAATCAATAAAGGTCTTCTCACTTTTGGGAGGACCTCTAATTGATATTTTGTCTCTCCCCCTCTCTCTCTCTCTCGTGATCGTGGTCCCAAGTCTGGACTGCGCGAGCGAGAGACATCTTCACCGTGGAGCGTCTTCGCGCTGTGGGATTGGGATCCAGGAGCTCTACTTCCACAACTGCTGCTGGATCAGGGAAGCGGGAGTCATCGTTAGGAACCGGACGTGTGTAACTCCCCGCGAGGTGTCGCACTTGAGGCACTCAAGTCATTGGAGCCAAGGAGCGCAAGGACTTCATCACGACCTTGAGGTCGGCTTCGGCTCGTCTACATCAACCACGCTCTCCTGAGCGTTGACAACGCTTTTCGGTCTTCAAGGGTAAGTTCACGAAAAGCCCCTCCCGTTACTGTATTACTAATAGATAGGTCCTGGCAGCTTCAGGGGTTCAGGGACGTATAGTAAAATTTATTGTTTTCATACGCGGAACCCCTACAGTGGTATCAGAGCTAGATCTATGCGTAGTAATGCTAGTACGGGTAGAACACACGAGATGTAGCATGTGGGCGTTGATCTTTTAGTTGTTACCCTTCCACGTGTACTTGTGTATGCCGTAGTAATGCTTGATGAAGCGGCCCCCAACCGAATTTACGCGTTCATTCGCGAGACTGGTCCACACTTGACATACGGCTTGTACCGTATAAAGTGGCTTAGGGGGGTGTCTGTCTCTCTCGCATTAGTTGGTATGCCATTTGCAATGGAGGGCCCCGAAAGGGGTGTAGTAGAGACAACTTCTTGATCAGTGTTGTGCTGAAAGTTCGTAGGAAAGAACGGTTCTTGTGCGAAAGCCCATTCAACCACATAAAACATGCAAAGATAAAGTAGAGGCGTCTAACTTTGTTTTGCAGGGGGGCGTTGCTTTGTGATATGGTTGTGGCAAAGGTAAAGTGATTACCTTTTGTTATGTAGTAGTAGATAGTCATGGAGGTGACGAACTACCACGCCAGAAAGACACCGGTACCCTGGTGTCTACAGCGTCAGAACCCTGGCGCCGGAACCCGGTGACGATGGATGGAGATTACGACGTGGACCATATCACATAGCATTTACATTCAATGTTATTGTTTGTATGTCTTATTGTGTTCTAGTATTAGATACTCGACGGTAGCCTAATAAGATGATCCCTATTAAAATTACCAACGATTGTGTTCCCCCTTAGTGTGCACCACCAAGAAAGTTCTTCGATATGAGGCGATCCAGGGTTACAGGCCCGGGTGTCAGACATATCTACGTTCGCATATAGTGGGTCTAAGCCATGTTGCACAGCGAATACACTAAGGTTGAGTTGGCGAGCCTAGCATGTGCAGACATGGCCTCAGAACGCGGATGGTCGAAAGATCAAGCACGAGTCGCATGAATGATGTGACCGACGTTTAGCGTCCACCCTTGAACCCACATTTATGGCCGTGACGATCGGGGGAGATGTGGCTGATAGGGGTCATGTTATCACTAGGAACCCTTTTGGGGATAGGTGTTTCTGAGTGGAGTTATTATTAACTCATTTAATTATAAACTTAGTCTAAATTCCTTTTGCAATTATAAATGTAGAAAATGGTTCTTCCCGAGATTACCTTTCCTATCGACGATTGGTTGAAAGGAGAAAAGCTCAAGTTAGATGGATCCAACTTTTCTGCATGGGTCATACGCCTGTTTGATCTCCTTGGGGAGAACAATGTAGCTGACTACATGACCTGAGAGATGTATTTGGAACCACCCTATTCTCATGAGACCCAGGAGCAGCGGGATCTGCGCTATCGTCGTCGTGTGATGGCCACATTTATATCAGTGACCATGCGCCTCGGAATGGAGGATGGGCTATGGCCAATGGTGGGAAGTCTCAATCCTCGAGTGGTCATGGCACATCTGAGATCGCATTTCGTGGAACAAGTGCGCATGTGGGAGTATGAGCTGATGGGGGGCTTCCTCTCCATAAAGATGGAGGAGGGCTCCTTACTAGACAAGCACTTATTGAGCATCTACGATGCGTACATGAGTCTGGCATACTACCTGGACAATTGGTACTCAAGATTATTTGCGATGGGAGTTGTGCTACGGTCGCTTCCACCAAGCTTCCAAGCACAGGTCAGGATCTGCATTATGAGAGGCGACACGGAAACGCTGGATTTCCTCGAGTTCATATCACATTTCAGAAATGTGGTAGATGAACCCAACGTCGCCGGAGTCATCAATGACAAAGGTATATATTTGATATACAGTTTTATAAATGTTATAATCTTGCAAACACATTTGCAGTGTCAAGTATATTTGATACTTGTTCCGTTTTGCTAAAAACAGGTCCTTCTGCATGAGAGGTGCTTGCTGGAGAGGAGGTGACGTTGCATGTTGATGGCGAGCATGATGATGACGGCCGACGACACTCTCCCTCGACATTTATCATTTAGTTTATGTTTTAGGATGATTATTGTAATCAACAGATTGTGAACTTCTTTAGTGTGTCTCACACTTCGTGAGACGGTCATTCATATGAGTTTGTAACAAACAGTTGTTCCACTTTTATGAATGATTTCTATTCGTGTTCATATCTTGTTTGATTATGTGTGAATTATCCTTGTTGTTTGAAACTAATTGATAATGCATGAACATTTGTAAAACATTAAAATGCCTTGTTTAAAAATACCCAACTTAATGATATGTTCATTAATGAATGAAAAACCATTGTTTTAAATTCAAAGTTATGTGATAATATGTGAAAGTCATTCAATTTCTTATCACATATAAATCATGCCTAAGTTTGGCAAATTAACTTGAACACCGTGTATTACTTGAATACAAAGTGTTTAAAGAATTGTTAAAAGTAAATACATATTCGATGTATTGTGTTTTAACGAAAATGGTAATTATGATTAAATGATTGTTTAAATGTGTAAAGTAAGTTTACCAAAGGAAACATGAATATGAAACTATTTTATTTGATCAAAGTGTTTCATCAACAAAGGGTATGAATGCAAAAAGAGAATCTAATTACTATGATTTGATCAATAGTAATGAAATTCAACTTTATGAGAATGGCATAAAAGAAATTGTGGAATGCAAAGCATTTTGAAACATCAAAATGGAAAGCATCACAATGTGATATTAGATATCAAAGTGGGTTGAATAGAAGGCACCAAATAAATCGTTGTAGTGTAGATGTAGAGACCATTAGCTTAGAAAAAATTAGCACTCAATTAGAAGGCAGTGAACCATTTGAATTCGTGAAAGTTTTGGAGTTATTCGATATAACCAAAACAATAGCGAATAAGTCCTTGTAGCGTATTCATTGGAAACTTTGAATACAAAACCCATAGCTGAAACCAAAAGGAAAGCAAGATTCGTATTGCTTGGATTTTGGTACATTCTTGAGAAATCTCACTTTTAGTGATGTTTCTCGATTATGGAGCAAATGGAAGATAGTGAAAAACACGATGCAAAACCCTACATTAGAGTGTTGTGAAGCGCAACGGACAATGTTCCTGAACGATTCTCTTCACAAAGGAAAGAATCAATGATATTGATCATTGTGTTTTCCCCACTAGTGTTTTCACTACATGAAGTAGGATTCAAAATGTAATCCATATCTTGTATGGAGACATTTGTGAATCATTTGTCATGATTCTTGGAATATGACATACCTACGGACTACTAAGGAAATAATGGTAAACTAAAATTATGAGAAATCCTAAAAGCAAAATTCCCTTGAGATTAGAAAGCAATTCGTTGCTGAATCTCACAAGTAAAAGGAGTTTCTTGAATTTTCCCAAATGACTGCAAAGCCATAGAGGAAAAAGGGGTAAATGACAAAAGCACAATTTGTCAGGTATTGGACAAATTCAAATGAATTTGATTCAAATGTGCTAAATGTCTAGTGGATTTAAAACTAGTAAAGTACTAGTATCTCATAGTAAAATCTCCAAGTTTGATATTTGATCAAAGGATTTTGAAGTTGTTCAAAATAGTGAGAGGATGTGCAATTTGCATAATTTTAAGTGGGAGCAATATAAGTCTCAAATTCAAATATTTAGGAACATATTCTGAGTGGGAGCTTATAAGAGTAATTCTTAAGTATGTTAAGAATGAAAGCGCAAATACTTATAAATAATGATCTATAAGATGTAGAAGTTGACAATAAGTGTATTATGATATTATGTAGTATTCCTTAAGGGATTCTAAAAGGGGTTTCAGAATAGAAGTTAATTAAGGAACTGATCCTTAATAACTCAAATTAGGAATAATATTAAGTTTAACATCAATGGTTGAAAGAAAAAAAAGGATGATCATCATCCACTATGTTGAGACATAGGTTGTATCTTAGTAAACCATGATGATAACTTAGCATAATATGTGATCCAAATAAGGAACGTTTAAAAGTGATTAAGTACGAACCACAGAACGTTCAGCTAAATTTGTCCGCAGTGTCTAGTAGAGAACTGCAGACATGTTTTCCAAATCCATAAAGGATGCCATATCTTAAAGCATAAAGAGTTATGTTATAAGGGAATATGTTGGAAACTCCTGTAGATACCCATTAAAGTCAAGTAGGAAGGAAGGTGAACAAAGACATCGAAAGTTGCACAGAGTGCACGGGAGTTTCGATGAATACATTTATAATAATAGATAAGGGTACCATATAAAGTGCTGTATAATGTTATGGCGGGGCTAGTTCGCTTTTAACATAGAATGATGTGTCCCAGGGCACAGTGCCCATGAGAAATCCCTCGAGGTTGATCTAACGTCACTGTAGGCTCCTGGAATCAGGCCTCGTTCTGCTGCCATAGAGACGATGCATACACACAGATGCTATCATGTGATGATAAAGTATTAATGTCAATCAAGGTGACATTAGTAAGTTGCGAAGGATTTGGGACTGTAAAGTACAGACCCAAGACTCAACCTCTTCCATGAGCAAGCATGTTCAGGGTACCGGGTATATGGAATGATTGAGAACAAATGCAGCTGGTGTATTTGTACTCTAGTGCAAGTGGGAGACTGTTGGAAATATGCCTTAGAGATAAATAGTAGTAAGGACTCTTATCATATTTCATATAGTTTATGATTAAGTTTTATATCATGCTATAACTGTATTGAGTGGAAACACCAATACACGTGTGATATACAAACAACCAGGGGTTCCCAGTGAAACTCTAGTCACTGGTTCATTGGTCAACAGATAATCATGTTTCCTGATCATGTGGCATTTATGCTAGTTGGAAATGCGGTCATCTCATTCCGAGAATGAGATGATGAACCAATACCTAACCTAAACATCGTGACCCGATCATGTCACGAAGTTCAAGTTACGATGATTAGAAATGGATCCTCGTAGACTATTCCTTAGACCGTGAGGCTATATCAATCAATATCTCCCGAGAGTGCTTAGATAGCATCAAACGCCATCTAGTAATACGGTGGTTATAAAGGTGTGTTCAGGTACTCGGAGGAAACTGTAGAGGCAATATATGTCAAGAGCGGGATTTGTCCGTCCGTGTGACAGGAAGATACTCAAGAGCCCACTCGGAGAGGTTATATGCAATAGCTGCACAGCATGTGATTTGATCTCGGGGATATCGCTTGTCGGAACGAGTCAAGTAGCATTGTTCAGTAACGATATTGAACACGACATGGTGATGTCATTGATAAGATCTCGGGCAATGCAAGTATGGAGTGACAAAGGGAACAAGACACGACTGTCCCGGTTCAAACGACAAAACATCTTCGTGGAACGCACAGGGGTCACATGGCTATCCAGGTCCCTCTGTCGATCATTGGTGCGGGAGTGTCCCGACCATGTCTGGAGTGTTCCCGAACCGTGGGGTATCACACTTAAGGTCTTGATGATGCTTAGAGAGTGTTTATAGGATCGATGGAATCACCGAAGAAGAGTAGGGAGAAAACCAGAAGGGTTTCGGTAAGTCCAGAGGATGTCCGGTGTGGAGGTGGAAGGTGTTCCATAGCCACAGAGGTTGAATAATATGTGAATGAATGTTAAATGTTGATTTAATCATTTATTCATAATTATTTAATAAAGAGAAAAATCAAATAAATGGTCAAACGCTTAATGGGCCAATTTCCGGAGGGAGAGGGCCCATTAGGGGAAAGGAGAGAGGGAGAAGGGCCAAGGGGTGGCCGGCTGGGCCTAGCCCCCCCCCCCCCCCGCGTGGGGCCCACTAGGTGGCCGACGGCCTCCCCTCCCCCTCCTCTCCTTTAGTCCCACCCCAGGACTTTGAGGGAGGTAGTACCTCCCCTCCTCCTATATATAGTGGGGGTATTTGGCCAATTTAAAATACGCCAATAATCAATAAAGGTCTTCTCACTTTTGGGAGGACCTCTAATTGATATTTTGTCTCTCCCCCTCTCTCTCTCGTGACCGTGGTCCCAAGTCTGGACTGCGCGAGCGAGAGACATCTTCACCGTGGAGCGCCGTCGCACTGCGGGATTCGGATCCAGGAGCTCTACTTCCGCAACTGCTGCTGGATCAGGGAAGCGGGAGTCATCGTCAGGAACCGGACGTGTGTAACTCCCCGCGAGGTGTCGCACTTGAGGCACTCAAGTCGTTGGAGCCAAGGAGCGCAAGGACTTCATCACGACCTTGAGGTCGGCTTCGGCTCGTCTACATAAACCACGCTCTCATGAGCGTTGACAATGCTTTTCGGTCTTCAAGGGTAAGTTTGCAAAAAGCCCCTCCTGTTACTGTATTACTAATAGATAGGTCCTGGCAGCTTCAGGGGTTCAGGGGCATAGAGTAAAATTTATTGTTTTCATACGCGGAACCCCTACACAGTCCTTACTTGGGACCATGCCACGGTGAAGGCAACTAGAGAGAGGGAGAGAGTATTCCAACCAAAGGGAATAACTCAATTGTTGTGTGTTTAATCCCACCCATAGGCACCTCCTTATATAGGCTAACGGAGGTGTGCCCTCCCTCTTAGGTGCCCCATGTGGGACTAAAGTAAAAGGGAAAAAGCAGTATGAAAAATTCTAGCCGGATGGGCTGATTTTACTTAGCCTAGCAAGCAAAGGCGGTGGCTGGCGACATCCAGGCGGACCTAGGTGGGCCGGCTAGCAGCAACCCATGGCCCAACGCGCCCAGTGTGCCACATGGGCCTCAGCGCCCCGGCGGCCTAGCACCAGGCGGAGGGGAGGCGACCCGGGGTGGGGCAGCTCCCCGCGAGCTCCCCTTGGCCGGGTCGAGC
Organism: Avena insularis; assembly: GCA_023614405.1. Lineage (NCBI taxonomy): Eukaryota > Viridiplantae > Streptophyta > Magnoliopsida > Poales > Poaceae > Avena > Avena insularis. The sequence continues at coordinate 114,340,874 of CM042688.1, read as the reverse complement.
TGGCCGCTCGCTGCCTTGCCGCGTGCCGCCCCTTGCGGCGGGTATTATCTATCACCCATGTGGGCCTATGCTGATCAAACCAGTCCATTGACTGTTTTCCTTTCTCCTGTTTTTCTGCAGCATTTCTTTTTAGTCAAATTCCCTCAAGGGTATTGGCCTAATAAGAAAGTTTCCTTTATAAATCTTAATTTAAATATTTATTTAAATATATTAATTGATAATTAACATATAATAAATGCATATTGTAAACCACCATTTATTCGAAACTCCTTTCAGCGTTTTCCTTTCCTTCTTTCTCCGAACAACTTCGGATCTCTCTGGAACGATTCCGATTTCTCTCTCTTCTTTGATTCCTTCTCGCAGGAGGATCTCCAAGTGTTGTATCGCCCTTAAGTGTGTTTCCCTATGGTTCGGGAATGCTATATACATGATCCATATCAATGATCAAAGAGGGACTAGGATGCCCATGTGACCCTTATGCACTCCACGAATCTCCATCGTGTCGAACCTAAAACGACATATCCAATTCCCTTGTTCACGATACAAGACTTGTCCGAGATTTGATGATCGGTATCACAATACCTAGTTCAATCTCGTTTCCAACAAGTACTGTTTTACTAGTTCCCGTGAAATGCCATCCCCATGACCTAGTCATGTGTTGTGCAACATGGATGTAATTCACCGAGTAGGACCAGTTGTATCTTCCCGTCACACAGGAGAACAATTCCAGATCTTGAAGCATATTGCCTCTACATGCTCCTTTGGATACCCAACACGCACCTTTATGTTCACCCTATCACGAGATAACGGTTGATACAGTCGAAGCATCCTTTGGTAAAGTGATATATGATATCATGGTCTAAGGATTAGGACAATCTGTTTCTGACAATTGCAACGTGAACTTAGTGACATGATCGTGTTGCAACAATCATTAGTGGGAAGTGTCCATCACATCATTCCAGATGATATGACTTTATTGTCAACGACTTTTGTTCAGCCCATGATCAGGAAACCTTGATCATCTTCTGCCCAATGAACTAGTTGAATAGAGGCTACTGGGGACCTGAGTTTGTTTGTATACCACACCTGTATCAATGTTTCCACTTGATACAGTTATAGCATGATATAAAACTATTATGAACTAATGAGATATGACAATAATACTCTTTTTATTATTTGCTGCTAGGGCATATCTCCTTCAGCATTTGTATGTACGATCCATATATCATTTACTATATTCATACTTTTAGTTTGCACCGTGCACTCCTGCATTGAGACTTTTTTTATTGCGGATTCATGGCTTGTGCGTCATACATCCTTCTACAGATGTTCCTCTAAAGTGCATATCTCACCTTCTTACATTGGTTCATAGTAGTTATCCATCCGTTCTTGTGAATCAACATGAAGAAGTAGTAGCAGCGAATGCGGGACATGCATACAAGTGCATTCTCTATTGAACTAAAGGAAATACAAATGCGATAAACCTTCTAGCAGATCTCGATATAGTACTTTTGAGTTTGAAGCTGATGCTTTGCTTGCCCAACAGGCGTTCACTTGCATTTAGTTGGATGATCGGCGTCTACCCAGGTGAATGAAGATCTAAAGTTTCTTTTCATTGGAATGAAACGCAAATCCTTTTGTGTTTCTCCAAAAAATGAGAATACCAAAAGTTTCAGTGTAGGAATGACTTCTCATATTTCAATATTTGTCTTAGTTGATCCTACTAGTCCTTTTATATGAATCAATACCTTTTGTGGTGTATTATTCATGTTTCACGCTGATACCTGCCTTTTTGCACCCTCAAGAACTAAATATAGAATATAATTTCTTGATGGTGAATAAGAAGGTCATGCCAGTTCTTTCCCAAGAGTTTCTGGTAATTTCCTCTATTGGTGTGTTGTGCTTATCCCAATACTGAAACTTACCTGAGCATTAGTCGTTGATCTCGAACAATCTAAGGCCTAAATGAGTACTGATAACTCAATGAGACTCAACATCAATACTGCTCAATTTGTCTATACATATTGAAAGCCACACAGATTTTCAATTTATGTCATGAAATGGATCGTATGGGAACCTAGAGGGGGGGTGAATAGGTGCTACTTCAAATTTTAATGCTTTTTCAATTTTAGGCTTGACACAAAAGGTAAATTCTCTAGATAAACTAATATGTAGAATTTCCCTATATGCAAACCTAACTACTAGCGAGTAAAGGAGAGTAAAGTGAGGAACGAGGAAACCGTGATGAAGCACGCGGAGACATAGGATTTGTTTTACTGCAGTTCCTTCCTTGTTAAGGGAAGTACATCTGCGTTGGAGGGGTGGGCGGTACTAAGACCACCACGCCACAATATGCCTCACCCTATTCTCCGATGGATTCCGCCACCAAACGCCCGATCCACCTTTCCACTATAGGTACCCTTCGAGGCGGGAACCGGCACCTTTACACAACTAGCGGGGCATAACTCCACAACCAAATTGGAGGCTCCCGTAATGACAACAAGCTACCACAAGAACAAGTTATCAATAACAAAACACAAGATCTAGATAATAACGAGAATACTAGATCGGGGATTTCTCCAAGTGAATGAGAGGAGTTGATGCGCTTGATTCGTGATGATGATGTAGGTTGTCTCGTCCTTCAATTCCCCTAAAGATCGAAGCCTTCGGGTGGTTGAAGTGGGAGATCTAGAGAAAAAACTCTTGCAACATGTCTGGTCTTTTTCAAATGAATCAAGAGTTCTCACCGAAGGGGATCAAGGGGCTTTTATACCCCCTATCCCAACTGAGCCGTTGGAGCCTTTGGGGGCCGGATTATCCGGCCCAAGTGAGGGCCGAATTATCCGGCCTAGGGAAAACTCCACCCTAGACTCGGATTATCTAGTAAATAATCCGCCCCCAGTCAGAGCGATGCGACGCGCCGAGCCAGCCCTTGCATGTCTCCTAGGGGCCGGATTATCCGGCCCAAGGCGTGGGCCGGTTTATACAGTCAGGGGAAGAAAATCCGCCCCTTTTCGGATTTTCCGGGGGAAAGTCTGCCCCTAGACTGAGCGACACGCCGAGCCAGCCCTTGCATGTCTCCTGGGGGGCAGATTATCCAGCCCAAGGCATGGGCCGGATTATTCGGTCAAGGGAAGAAAATCTGCCCCTTTTTGGATTTTCCGGGGGAAAGTCCGCCCCCAGACTGAGTGACGCGCCCTGTCTACCTATGCCAAGTGAGTCAGGCCGGATTATCTGGCCCTTGGGGGGCGGATAATCCGGCCCCCAAACACAATAACTTTTCCTTGCACACTTACCACACATGAGAAAACTCCACGGTATTGTTATCTAACACGCAAAACATAGGGAACCATGAAATATTCTGTCAATCTCCCCCTTTTTGGTGTTAGATGACAATACTAGGATTTGCAAGATAGTTCTCAAGACAACAATATTTTAATGAATGAAAAAGACTCCCCCTAAGTGTGTGCATACTAAAATTTGCATTTGATTACAAATACACACAAGAAGGTACAAGTCTATTTCATTGAAACATACGCGAAAAATTCATACCACCGGAGGGGAGATAGATGCGTCCTCAAAATATTATAAGAATATCCAATGATAGCCATAATGAGCGCCTCCCTCGATATAGATATCTAATGTAGCCAATATGATAGATGAATCCATAAGAATAATCCACAAGATAAATCCAGAGCCACACAAACATAGTCTCATACAACACAAATCACAAAAAAGTTCAACGCTAAATGGGCACAAGCGAGAAAAAGGACCAAAAAGCTAAAATGCAAATGCTTGTGCTCGACCCATGCAAATCCACGAAGACCTAATAGAACTACTTCTCCCCCTTTGGCATCGAAACGCCAAAAAGGAAGAAGAGCGACTTGTGTGCAAGAAAAGAGGGCTTAGGGGTAGGGAAAGGCTTAGGATTAAGAGAACCAAACTAAGATGGTACTACACACTCAAAATTGCGAGAATCAAATCAACCAAAGGCCAAAATTAAGTGTGATTCCCATAAGAACATGAGATGAGAAAGAACAACCAAAAAGATCCAAATAAACCCAACTCTTCTCATGGAAGAGGGCGGTGGCCGAGGCCACCTTGTTGGAGTGCATGGTATGACACCGCGGAGATATATCTTGGGTTCATGACCAATACTCATCAATAATCTCACATATCACAAAATGATATATAGAGAAATGATTTTACTTGCTTTTGGAATTATGGGGGGAGGGTTAGCCTAATCAATTAGAACGACACTCCCCCTCTATCCATGCCCACTCCTAGACCAAATATGACTGAGATGTAAGAGTGAGTGCATGGGTAATCAAGACAAGCTCCTTGAATCAACGATATTTAGCTCATTCCTCAAGTAACAAAACCTTGCTTCATCAAGTGGCTTCGTGAAAATATCAACAAGTTGGTTCTTTGTGCTCACAAAAGATTATCGCCTTGAGCAACATGGTCTCGAATAAAATGATTCCGAATCTCAATATGCTTCGTCCTTGTGTGTTGTACCGGATTGTACGCAATTTTGATTGCACTTTTATTATCGCATAAAAGAGGCACTTTGTCACAATTGACACCGTATTCCTTTAAAGTTTGTCGCATCCATAATAACTGAGTACAGGCACTAGCAGCAGCAACATATTCAGCTTCGGTGGTGGAGAGATATATACAATTCTGCTTTTTAGAAGACCAACATACTAGAGACCTTCCCAAGAACTGACAAGCTCTAGAAGTTGATTTCCGATCATCCTTATCACCAGCCCAATCCGAATCAGTATAGCCACATAGAGAGAAATTTGAGCCCTTGGGATACCATAGACAAAAATTAGGGGAATGAACCAAATATCAGAAGATCCTCTTGACCACCACTAGGTGGCTTTCTTGATACCTTGCACACACACCTACTAACAAGGGTTTAACTCGTCAATGCCCGTTGTTATGGACTTGGGTTTTGGAGAAGGAGGGAGCGCTGGAGGCATCAATCGGCTAGGAAACAAGCACACAGGGACGCAAGATTTACCCAGGTTCAGGGCTCGTAGAAGTCCCTACTCCTTCTTGTCTACTCTTGGAATTAACGAAGGAATCGAAGATTACAGGGGCGCGTAGATGCAATCTGGCGAGAATTGTGGAAACTAGGGTTGTGATTGTCCTCCTCGCCGCCCCCTCCTAGCCTTTATATAGATAGGCTAGGTCTCGGGTAGCAGGTCGAGTCGGTTATAGATTAGGGTTCGCCCTTTGAACTTTCTATCTTAAGCTTCTTCTTGTCTCGCAAGTAATCGAAGAGTCTGTGGGTCACCCAAATTCTGCATTGGGCCTTGGCAACACCGTGGGATTCTGCCGTATCTGGGCTATATATACCAAACTCGAGTACCTATAGGGTATACCCATGTCAGTAGCCCCCGAGTGTCTAGTGGAATCGCAGATTCGACTGGGGACTTTATGAAGTCTTTCGAGTGCATGACTGAGCATTTTTTCGAGTGTGCTGTTTGTGTCATAGGGATCATTGATATACGTGCCTGATTTATCCGATGTATCGGTATCAGTTAACTTCCTTAGGGAAAAACAACGCAATCTAGTCAAACTCGAGTCCCCGGACTCGAATTCAGAAAAGTGCTGGCGTAATTTGACTCAAGCCGCGGAGGTCTTATAGGAGTCCAATTCTAGTGTATAAGTGTGAGCACTCGATGCGTCCGTCAAGGCATGTTCATCGTACCTGCAGGCACGGATATGTTTCTGGTAGTATGCAGCAGATGCGTTGCCAAGCCTTATTTAGGTCTTATCTTCACGCTGTAAGCATGGCATCTAAATTTCTGTCATCGCGGAGATGATTCGGGTGACCCAGGAGACGCAGTCTCTTTGCAGGGAAAATATGAGGCGGAGTCGCCATAGCATTCGAGTGTGGATGTTATCAACACATAGTATGATGTACAAGGAGAAATAATCATTGGGTGTGCAACCAGCGCTCCCTATGGGAGTAGCCCCTGAGTGCCTATTCGAGTCGTAGACTCGAGTGGGGACTAAAAAACATTTGCGACAGCTGTCGTCTTTTGTTGCTTGTTTCAGTCGAATATGCTTTCGGCGCTCCCTATGGGAGTAACCCATAGTTCATAATCGAATCGATGATTCGAGTGAAGGGTTTATCTTGAATGTTCGTATACCTGTATAAAAGTTCTTTCGGGTGCACGGTCAGCGCCCCCGAGTGCTTGGTTGAGTCGAAGACTCGAGCAAGGACTAAAGTAGTCGAAATCCTTTGCTGCTGGAATCGATGACATCAGTGCTGATGATGTGATGACCTCAGTTTCCCGCGTGAGCGGCTTTTACGGGACATGACGAGCGATGGGTCCCACTTTCTGACTTCGATTTGACCGAGCGTGCGTAATCTTCTGTTTTAACTACGTCTCCTCAATTTCCGCGCGTAATGGGAGTTGTGGGGGACGGTTCGTGGTTCAGCTTTGCCACATGTCGATGGAGATGTGCGCCACGCGTGTAGTAGGGTTTCTGCTGGCTGTTGGATGGCGTTTGCGAGGAGGTTAAGTAGTAGCATAGCTACGGTAATTTTCCACATCTGTCTTCTTGCTCGTGCCTCCGTTGCCATTTCTGCTCTCTCTGCTTCCTTGTGCACTTCCTCTTTGCGGCACTGGACCAGCTCCGTGTCTTCCCCAGTTACTTTCTCCGTTCACATTGTCATCAAAAGATGGGAAAGAAGAAGGGAGGTGCTGTCGTTGGATCTGCGGCCACCATTGTCACTGCCAAGAAGAAGGGCGGTACCACCACCGTAGGCACCAGCGTCGCCGGTGCTGGTAAGAAGAAGGGTGCGGACACCCATGTCACCAATGGCGCCTGACAAGCGTCCATCATCAAACCTTTTGATCTGCATCTTCATCGTCAAGATGGAGTTCTTCCACCTGCGGAAGACGACTCGCGAATGCCCGGCGACGAGGTAATTCCTTGTCCCCCTCCGGGTTTTCGGGTGACGTTCCTTTTTCATCATCCGAGGTCTTGCTCTCCCCCTGCATCCTTTCTTCAGGGGTCTCCGTTGTTTCTATGGGCTCCAGCTGCATCAGCTGTCCCCAAATTCCATTCTCCACATCTCTTGCTTCATCATGCTTTGCGAGTGCTGGCTCAGAATCAAGCCACAGTTTGGCCTCTTCAAGAGGCTTTTTAAGCTGAAACGTCAGTCAGCATCCAGTTTGGTAGTCTACGACGTAGGAGGCTGCGGGATCCATGTCGAGTCCTCTGTCACCTATTTTGACATCAAGCTCACCACGTCCGTCCAAGGGTGGAGAGACAAGTGGTTCTACATCCGCGACCAGAAGGCCGACGGAGACCACTACGGACTCGCGCCCTTCGATCCCACGGTGACTTGCAAGAGGAGGCGCTCCTGGAAGAACATCGTGATGCCTGGCGAGTCCGAGGAAACGGAGGTGCTGTATAAGCACGTCTGCGACCTTGAAAGCCGCATAGGCAAAGAAGAGGGTGGTGCTGCTCTCATTCACTCGTGGTTGCGCCGCCGCGTCCAGCCTCTGCAGGCCAGAGTGCACCCTATGTGTTACTGGACCGGTGCTGACGATGTCACTCGCGTATCTGTCGAGGGCATTTCTGTGGGTGAGGTGGATAAGAGGGTGCGAGTGGTGACCAAGTACACCGCCAAGGAGGTTCTCCCAGGCGAACCAGTTGTACCTCCTTTCGACGCCTCTAACCCTCCTCCTGAGGTAGAATTGTACTACGAAGTAGTTTCTTTGTCGATTGCCACCAAGCGCTTGATATATAATGATGCATCTTTTGATTGTAGGACTGGAGCGTGGCTGCCAATTTACCTCCTCAGCCCGAAGGGGTTATTCCTCGTGAAGTAGAGGAGGAGGACGAGTCGGGGTCTACAATCCCCATGGAGGAAGAAGAGGAATCCCATGAGTCCCCTGATCGTGGAGCCCACAAGCATTCCTCCAGTGAGGACTCGGATGCGTCCTCTCCGTCGACGCCGGAGGATTCTCCTGCGGCAGTTGCAGAGGAGCCCATCCTTGCCGTTCCTGTCCACGCAGTGGCTCCTCCCGCTCGGAAGAAGCTGCGACTTCCAAAGGAGTCGTCGGAGGAATCCTTCGACCTTGATAAATTTAACCGGTGAGTATTGCCTTTGCGAATGCGTCTAGCGTTCTTTTTTGGAGTTGCTTTTCCTGAAGTTTTTGCTGGATGTGTTTTGTAGTCAAGCGGTGTCATCGTCTTCTGATGACGTCCAATTTGTGAAAGAATCCGGAGTCATTGACTCCAAGGCCAAGGAGGTGGCCAAACGGTCTCCTTCTCCTCCAGTGGCGGCCCACTCCGGGCACAATGCTTCGACTTCCCCGCATGCTGGGGAACACCAGATGGTTGCCCGGACGACTGCACGACAGTCATCTTCGGAGTCCCTGGAGAATCATGTAAGCGTCCTTTTTGCTATTTTTGGCAGTCGAATTTATACTTTGTGCTACCGTTGAACCTTTGTTTTCCTTTTGATGTAGCTTATTGTGAAGGAAGCTGCTCGGCTGGCGGAGCAAGTCCTTGTCATGGGTCGATAGCATGCTCTGCTGGACAATCGCCACCGTGTTGTCGAAGGTTAGTTTTGGCTTCGTCTTTGTCTTTGTGAAATTTATAATTTCGATTGATGATACACCCTATGCCTTGTAGTTGAGCACAATGAACTTCTTCGTCATGCTGCCTCCCTCGAGAAGGCGCTCGCTGATGGCCCAAAATATATCGAGCTCGTTGGGGAACCCTAAGAGGAAGGTATGATGAGCACAGCAGCAAGTTTTCCCTCAGTACGAAACCAAGGTTATCAATCCAGTAGGAGCAAGGAAACACCCCAAAGGTGTAGCTAGCTGAACTATGGCAAGGCGCACTACCGGTGCCAGCAGCAACATGGAGACATGCACAACACAACAACATAACTCTGTCCCCAACTTGCGATGAGGTTGTTAATCTCACCGGTTTTGCTGAAAACAAAGGATTAAACGTATCGAATGGAAGGAAGTAATAGTTTGCAGAAAGTAAACACAAAGCAGTAAACAGTTTATAGATTGAATGTAAAAGAAAGGACCGGGATCCATAGTTCACTAGAGGTGGCTCTCCTTAAGATAGATAACATGCTGGGTGAACAAATTACAGCGGGGCAATTGACAAACATCGAGAAAGCAATACATGCAACTAATCATCTTGACTCCTTTGAGATTCGATTGGGCATTACAACATTATACATAGACCGCCATCCAACTACATCTATGACTAATAATCCACCTTCAGGTTATAATCCGAACCCCCTCCAGTATTAAGTTGCAAGCAACAGATTATTGCTTTATGAATTGCGTGTAATTTAAACAATACGATTGTTCTATTAACAAAGGATTGTTGTTTTCTCCCTAGTAGCAACAACATATCTAGTACCTTAGAGATTTCTGTCACTTCCCCAAATTACCAAAGGCATGAACCCACTATCGAGCATAAATACTAACTCTTGGAGTTGCTAGCATCTACTTGGCCAAGATAGCTACTAACAACGGAAAGCATGCAAGATCACAAATAACAAAGACATGATAGAATCAATAATCAATCTGAAATAGCATCTCAATATCCATCGGATCCCCGCAAACACAACATGCAGAATTACAAATAGATGATCTTGATCATGAACGGAGCTCACAAGATCTAAACATGAAAGCACAAAGGAGGAGAACCAGCCATCTAGCTACTACATGGACCCGTAGTCCAGAGATGAACTACTCACGCATCACACCGGAGGCTTGCATGGTGATGAAGAAGGCCTCCAGGGTGAATTCCCCTCTCCGGCAGGGTGCCGGGAAGAGCTTCAGATCCCTCCCGATCTAGGGATGGAGATGACGGCAGCTACAGACTCTTTCATGGATTTTTGATCGGGTCCTTAGGGTTTTCGTCCCGAGGGCATCTTATAGGCGGAAGGAGAGGCCAAGGGGGTGCTGGGGTCGGCCAGACCACCCCCTGGCACGGGCCAGGCCTGGCCGCACGGTCCGGTAGTGTGGCCGGCCCCCAGCCCTTCTCCGTCTCGTATTCTAGCATCTGATGACTTCCCAAAAAATAGGCACTTTGGCTTTTGTCCCGTCCAATTCCGAGAATATTCATTTTCTGACTTTCCTAGAACCAAAAACAGCAGAAAACAGGCAGCTGGCACTGTGGCTCTTGTTAATAGGTTAGTCCAAGAAATCATATGAAAAGTACTCCAAAGTGTGGACAAAACACAAGAAAGTGGATAAAACCAAGCATGGAACATCAAAAATTATAGATACATTTGCAATGTATCAACATCTCCAAGCTTAACTCCTGCTCGTCCTCGAGTAGGTAAGTGATAAAAAGAAAGAATAATTTTTGAGGTGACATGCACCATCAAAGACTTGATCAAAATATTTGTAAAACATTCAAAGCTAGGATCATAGTACTTCAATCATAACATGAAAGACAAAGTTCTAGCAATAAGACAAAGAAACTATGTTGCAACATGAAAAGACACAAACAAAAGATTCATGAATAATAATGCTTTGGAAGACGTTTGTTTGTTTCACATAAAGAAAACATAGCATAATAGTATTCAGCTTGTCCCTCATAGAGTAGCAAATATAAATGCATAGGACACCTTCAAAGTTCATAAGATTGACTAGATACAAATAGTTTAAAACAAGCAATATCAAGGTATGCATCAATCAACTAGTCTTGGGACAATGCACATAGAACTAAGAATGGCCACTATGCTCTCAAAGTAGGTGCATAAAGGTAGAAGGTGGAGACTCAATATAATGGTGGAAGAAAGGCCTTCATAAAAGGAAGCAGGGATTCAAGTCTCATAAAGAGCTTCCAAAAATTATGGTACTTATAGCTTTCAGCTCTCATTGCCCCTATCATAAGCATCTTTAAGTGATTAAGGTTAAAGTGAACAAACTATGGTGTACATGCTTGACGAAGTATAAGTTAGAAATCTCATGTCCCTTGAATACGAGGGCCGCTCCTCATGCTACTCAAGTTTAGTCACCGGTAAGTTCTTGTCATCGTAAGTACATGTGTATCATAGAGAACCGCCAACGGGGTACCCCTTGCCCGATGATATGGAAGAATCCCCATATCAAAATTACAAGGCAAGCAGACAACGAGCATCTCAGCAATCTTCTTATTTACCATGGGAATATGGTGCTTTTTTTCTCTCTTTCCTCTTTTCATAATCTCTTTTTTTTCTTTTTATCTTTTTTTCTCAATATAGGACTCTTTTTTATAAGAAGAATGCTTCATAGACAACTCATTATGGTTACGCTGCAGGTTTCCACCATGTCAGCATGGATTAGACCAGCGGCCCAGGCGTTTCTCTAACACATATACATAACTCCATGGACTTACAAGCTCCCTTTCATTTCACAATCCGATATCCATATACAAAAGAGTATGATATCAACTAGGTACAAGTACCAAGTGCAATGTTGGAAGCGTTCCCCATGACAGCATGGTTCTGCTAATTCCCAACAAATAAGTGCAAGCATATACAACATAGACGACACAATGGTTCAAGTTTATTAAGGGCAAGAAAAGTAAAGTGTGCCATCAAGTTCGTGAGAGCTTTAATCACTAGTTTTCTCATAACAAGTTTAATTCGGAAGGTAAACAAAAGCATGAATATACTTGTAATAGCATAAGTTAGTAGGTAGGTATGGTGGACTCTTTGGAATAACTTGGTTTAAGGAGTTGGATGCATGAGTGGAACTCATACTTGGTTGTGGAGGCTAGCAAAAGACTGGGAGCGACAAACTAAGAGAGCAATAATGGCCATAATCATGCAGAGCGACATAACATCATTGATCAAAGCATAAAGTGATACTACAAGTTGAAAACTAAAGGATCATAAAGGCTATGGTGACTCGAGATAGTCATAACATGGTGTGAGCATGCGCCAAGTCAACCCAAATAAAGCATCAAAGGAGAATACCACTATACTATGCTTTAATATGCTAAAACAACGCATGATTCATCCAAGGCACATTAATCAATCTCAATTGTTTATAACAAGCCATGCTACAGCAAAGAATACTAAGCATAAAGCCAAAACAATATCAAGCATGGCATGACAGAGCATAGGCCACAGTCAAAAACAAGCTCTTTTTTACCACATAAGTATGAACTTTCCTACTCTTTTCCAATCCAAACCAAACTATTTGCAAACCAATGTATGAAAGAGGGGGTCCAACCAATTTATTAATCAAACAAAGAAAACCAAGCAAATGAAAAACCAAAACGAAAACGAAAAAGAAGACGCTCCAAGAACAACACAACTGTGCATGAAACAATAAAAATGAAGCGTTTGGAAGAAACCTGGGATTTTTATTGATGAAGAGGGGGATGCCTTGGGCATCCCCAAGCTTTGACGCTTGTAATTCTTGGATATTTATTGGGGTGACACGCGTGGCATCCCCAAGCTTAAGCTTTAGTCCATCCTTCATCTCATTACTCATTCCTTCCATACACCTGAAATTTTTCCTTCATACAAAACTTCACACAATCTTTATTAGCAACATTAGTGCACTCAATATAATAGGTCTTAAGGTTCAGTTCCAACACCAATAAACTTCCATTAGAACACTAGATACTGTAGGACTTCCCTCAAAAAGCTCAATTCCCCAAAAGAACTCAAAAAGGAACCAACAAGAAGCAAATGCAGAAAATGGCAGAAATCTGTCAAAACAGACCAGTAGGTAAAGACGAATTTTTCGAAGACCTTCTGTTGCTCAAATCAAAAAGTGTTGAACTAACGAAAGTTATATAACAACCTGGGGCAGAAGCACAAAAATGCACGCCTCAAAAAGACGTTCAGAGATTTTACATGAATTTTTACGGTGAAGCACAGAAATCTGTTTTGGGACAGCAACTTTCCCAATCATTACTTCTCTCTCATTAGAGGTTACTCTTGGCACAAAAAGCAAATAAAAAGGATAAGGAGCGGTTATTACTGAAGTAATAACTTCCAAAACTCATCTAAAACTTTTGGGTTATCTTCCAATAAGTACTTTTCTTTAACGCCTTTAAGTTAGGCATAAGAAGCAAGAAAGAATCAAGTGTTCTCAAATGAAGAAGCATTAAGATTAATACCAGCAATATCTTCAACAAGGCAAGGTATATCATCCAAATAAGTTCTAGAGGATCCTTTCTCAATGCTCTTAGGTTCACTATTTTCATCAAAAGGGTTTTCAGGAACAATCCAATCAAGATTCTTTTCTATGGCTTCATGTATTGCTACTAGTTTAAAGGGGACTGGTATCTTAGGTTCCTCCCAATTAGGTTTGGTTTTGTTCATCTTTTCTCGTGTACCAACAACATCTACACATGAGCCTAGCATATTGAAACGTTCAAAGACTTTTTTAGCTTCCTTGGCAACATCATAGAATTCCTTAGACAAAGTTTCTAGAATAAAATCCCTCTTTTCAGGGTCCTCAATTTATTTAAGCTTAAGAAACATTACTTGCATTAAGGGGTTGAGGTTAAGAAACCTAGCTTCTAACATGTGAATTAATGAAGCTGCAGCAATCTCATAGTTTGGAGCAAGTTTTGCAAGGGATTTATCCTCAGTATCTTCATGCTTACTAACATGATTAATGAATTCTTCAATATTACCTTTCCCAATTATAGAACCACTACCAATTGAAAGGTCTTTCAGGGTGAATTTAGGGATCAACATGGTGAGATAAGGAAGAGGTGACAACTAAAGGAGACTTAATTTTTTTGTGTTCTTAATAAAGAAAGCAAACTTAGTAAAACTATTTTTTTTGTGTTTTTGATAAAGAAACAAGCAAACAAAGCAAAAAGAAACTAAGCAAAAAAATAACAAAGTAAAGAGATTGGTTATGAGGGACTCCCCTTGTGAAGATGTCCTTGACTCCCTGGCAACGGCACCAGAAAATATGCTTGATGGCCCAAAATATATCGAGCTCGTTGGGGAACCCCAAGAGGAAGGTATGATGAGCACAACAACAAGTTTTCCCTCTATACAAAACCAAGGTTATCAATCCAGTAGGAACAAGGAAACACCCCAAAGGTGTAGCTAGTTGAATGATGGAAGGGCGCACTACCGGTGCCAGCAGCAACGTGGATACCTGCACAACACAACCACAGAACTCTGTCCCCAACTTGCGATGAGGTTGTCAATCTCACCGGTTTTGCTGAAAACAAAGGATTAAACATATCGAATGGAAGGAAGTAATAGTTTGCAGAAAGTAAACACAAAGCAGTAAACAGTTTATAGATTGAATGTAAAAGAAAGGACCGGGATCCATAGTTCACTAGAGGTGGCTCTCCTTAAGATAGATAACATGCTGGGTGAACAAATTATAGCGGGGCAATTGACAAACATCGAGAAAGCAATATATGCATATACTAATCATCTTGACTCCTTTGAGATTCGATTGGGCATTACAATGTTATACATAGACCGCCATCCAACTGCATCTATGACTAATAATCCACCTTCAGGTTATCATCCGACCCCCCCCCCAGTATTAAGTTGCAAGCAACAGATTATTGCTTTACGAATTGCGTGTAATGTAAACAATACGATTGTTCTATGAACAAAGGATTGTTGTTTTCTGCCTAGTAGCAACAACACATCTAGTACCTTAGAGATTTCTGTCACTTCCCCAGATTACCAGAGGCATGAACCCACTATCGAGCATAAATACTAACTCTTGGAGTTGCTAGCATCTACTTGGCCAAGATAGCTACTAACAACGGAAAGCATGCAAGATCACAAATAACAAAGACATGATAGAATCAATAATCAATCTGAAATAGCATCTCAATATCCATCGGATCCCCGCAAACACAACATGCAGAATTACAAATAGATGATCTTGATCATGAACGGAGCTCACAAGATCTAGACATGAAAGCACAAAGGAGGAGAACCAGCCATCTAGCTACTACATGGACCCGTATTCCATAGATGAACTACTCACGCATCACACCGGAGGATTGCATGGTGATGAAGAAGGCCTCCAAGGTGAATTCCCCTCTCCGGCAGGGTGCCGGGAAGAGCTTCAGATCCCTCCCGATCTAGGGATGGAGATGACGACGGCTACAGACTCTTTCGTGGATTTTTGATTAGGTCCTTAGGGTTTTCGTCCTGAGGGCATCTTATAGGCGGAAGGAGAGGCCGAGGGAGTGCTGGGGTCGGCCAGACTACCCCCTGGTGCGGGCTAGGCCTGGCCACGCGGCCAGGTGGTGTGGCCGGCCCCCGACCCTTCTCCATCTCGTATTCTGGCATCTGATGACTTCCGGAAAAATAGGCACTTTGGCTTTTGTCCCGTCCAATTCCGAGAATATTCATTTTCTGACTTTCCTGGAACCAAAAACAACAGAAAACAGGCAGCTAGCACTGTGGCTCTTGTTAATAGGTTAGTTCAAGAAACCATATGAAAAGTACTCCAAAGTGTGTACAAAACACAAGAAAGTGGATAAAACCAAGCATGGAACATCAAAAATTATAGATACATTTGCAATGTATCACTCACCGCGACGGCGAAGAATCACGACGAAGCAGTCGTGGCTCTAGAGGAGTCGCAAAAGCGCGAAGAGGATCTGCGTGCCTCCACTGCTGAGAGGGAGAAGTTGTTCGAGGAAAAACTTTTCTCGATTTCCAAGTCCCTCTCAGGTATTTGTTCAGTTGGATTTGCATTGTTCTTTTGCCTAATGTCATGCTGTTGTGCTAATACTTTGTGTATGCAGATGTCAGTGGCCTGAGCTTCGACGCCCAGTCCCTTCTCCACACAGATGCGTTGGCTGGTGCCGTGGCCGCAGTCGAAGACCGCAATGTTTCCCTTCAGGAGACGTTGACGAAGGACAAGGGTGTGCTCAGTCGCATCCGCGAGGATTTAACTCCCAGGGCTGAGCTAATTGACAACCTTGATGACCTGGTGGAATCCCTTGCTGGGGGTATTCCCATGGACTTCAAGAACTCCCAGCGGTCAGTCGGTGCTACCATGGCACTCTCGATGGCGCAGGCCCATGGCATGGAGTTGGATCCTTCCATGATCTCCAAGGCGATGCCCGTCGACACAGATGGCCAACTGGTAGTGTTTGCTCCTTTCGCTACTGGTTGTGGTAAGTATGGGCCGCAGCTCATCGATACAGTCGCGAGATATTCCGCGAAGTTGCAACGGGTGAAGAAGGAGGCATCAAGGGCTACCACCGGAAAGTCTGTGGCGTCAAAGGCTGCCACAGATTCGATGAGGCCTCCGAAGTCAAAGTCCAAGTCAAAGAAGCAGATTGCTCCTTAGTCGCCAATCTGTAATAGTTGTAGTTGCCTTTTGTTGAAACTATGCTTTTTGTGGGAGTGTCCCTATCGAATATTTGCTGTGCTTGAATGCATTCATGCTTTTATTGATGTATCCTTGGTCCCTTATTTTCTTCTTGCTTGATTGTGATAGGGTACGTCGAGTGGTCCTCATGACTCTCCTCCCACCGATGAAACCACGGCGCAACCGCGTTCAAAGGTGGAGGAACTGTCGTTGCTTTCGCGATTGCGCGACCGCATTAAGCAGTTGGAGCGCAAGTTACCCATCGTCCGCGGTAGCACAGATGTGTGGAACTCGAAGGCGGAGAAGGCCACCGCCCGTGAGAAGTATCTCTTGGAGGAAGTGGTGCAGTTGAATGAACAGTTCAAATGTTAGCTTTCTGCCTTCTCATCTTTTCTTTTAGTCAGTCGCGGTGATGCCTTGTCTTCATACTTTGCCATTTGCTTGGTATAGTTGTCAGCGCTCGTCATCTGCAGGATGAGAAGGACCGGGTTGCCATTCGAATGCATAACCTGACCCAGGAGAAACTGCAGGCGAGTGGGTACTTTTGGGTGGACCACGATCGTGCGATCGCGCTTGCGAGCCTGCAGATCATTCTTCTCGAGTGCTTCATTATTTGAAGAAGGCGCAGTCGTGCCTTAGGCATATTTATCAAATGATGTTTCCGCTAGACGTCGTCCCTTCAAGCCTATTGGATCTTCTCACGAGGTTTCAAGATTTAAGTATAGTCCGCGAGTGCGTGCGACAGTAGTTAGTAGCTGGTGCTAAGGCTGCATTGTCGTTGGTGCGACTGCATAGGCCGGATGTAGATGTTGCGTCTATTGCTGCTGGGCCGTTGCCTCTGCCAGAAGGCATGACCTGGAACATGGTTCCGCATTATCAAGCGGTTGACCGGCCAGTTGAAGACATTGTTGATTTCTTCGAGGAGCAAACGAACATTCTTTTTTTGCAGTAGTAACATGATTTGTATCCTGCACATAATTGTATAAGTGTTGTAAATTTCGTATGATTATGTTGGGTGTAATTAATACCCATTGATATGTGAAGAGCTTGCTAGCTTTTATATTTTGCGAGTGTAATGTACTATGTAGTTCCTTTTCGTTAGCTTGACTTGTTTTATCTCAGGACCTTGCCAACCTGGCAGGTGCATTGCAACTGAGTTGGTGTTTATCAAGGGTTCGATTTATGTTGTGTCAGCTACTCATGATACTGTGATTTGTTCATATAACGGAAGTATAAAGGGTGGCATAGCCCCTGAGTGACAAAAAGTGCAAGAAAATAAGGAAAACATAGAGTTTTGGGGCACTTAGCTTATTTATTCGCAGAATAGTATGAGGTACAATGTGTGGCTAAGTAGCCTGGCTGAATAGCCTTATTTGTAATGAAAAAAGCGACTAGGGGTAGAAGCGACGCAGCTGCGCGATGTTCTAGGGATTGGAGTATGCGACTCCTATCTCGAAATCTTTAAGGCGATAGGCACCACCTGGGATTACTTCTGTAATCACGTACAGTCCTTCCCAAGGGGACTCGAGCTTGAGATGCCCTTGCTGCTTCAGTCGCAGGACTAGGTCTCCTTCGATGAAGGATCTGGGGTGTAGCCTTCTGCTGTGGTAGTTGTGGAGGCGCTGCTGATAGATCATTGATCTCTCCGCTGCGATTTCCGGTGCCTCGTCAAGGAGGTCGATGGAGTCTTCGAGTGCAAGAATTGACTCCTGTTCGCTATAAGCAACCACCCGTGGGGCTTTGTAGCGCACTTCTGCGGGTATCACCGCTTCCACACCGTGTACCATGAAGAACGGAGTATATCCCGTGGCGCTGTTTGGAGTTGTACGCAGGCTCCAAAGGACTGATTGCAGTTCATCTGGCCAGCATCCAGCGGCTTGTTTGAGTGGTCGAAGGAGTCGCTTCTTGATTCCACCACAGACGAGGCCATTGGCCTTTTCGACTTGACCGTTGGTCTGCGGGTGAGCCACCGAGGCGTAGCTTATGTTGATTCCCAGGTTTTCACAGAATTCCTGGAACTCCTTAGAGGTGAAGTTCATCCCATTGTCCGTGATGATGCTATGTGGCACTCCAAAGCGGTAGACGATGGACTCGAAGAATTTGACAGCGTTGGCCCCTGATTGTTTTGTCACCGGCATGGCCTCGATCCACTTGGTGAATTTGTCGACTGCAACCAAGAGGTAGACGTAACCTCCTGGCGAGGATTTTGGGAGCTTGCCAACCATATCGAGTCCCCATTGTGCGAAGGGCCAGGCCAATGGTATTGGACAGATTTCTACGCCGGGTGCGTGAGGTTTGTCTGCGAATCGCTGGCAAGCGTTGCAGCGCTAGATGATGTCCTTGGGGTCGCGCATGGCCGTGGGCCAGTAGAATCTAGCTCATAGAGCTTTGGCAACAAGGGCGCGACTACCAGCGTGGTGCCCGCAAGTGCCTTCATGGATGTCGAGGAGGACGGCCCTTCCGTCCCCGTTGGAGATGCACCATTGAAGTACTCTCATGATGTTGCGCTTGTATAGTTCGCCGTTGATGAGGGCGAATGCCTTGGATTGCCGCGCGATGTGTCGCGCATCAGTCAGGTTATCTGGCAGCCTCTTGCTGAGTAGATATGTGATGTAGGGTTGTGTCCAAGATGGCTCGATCATCATGATGCCCATTGGTCCTTCGAGTCCTGTATCAAGCTCCAGGTCGTCGAGTTCCATTGGCTCGTTGGGTGGCATAGCCCCCGAGTCCGTTGACGTGCTTTCTTTCTTCTCTAGGGACTTAGGCTTGATGGAGCGCTTGCAGATGCGCTCGAGAAATACCCCAGGTGGTATGGGGGCGTAGGTGGAGCGAATATTGGCAAGTAGATCCGCCTCTTCATTGCTTTCGCGGCCCACGTGTCTCAGCTCACAGCCATCAAAGTCTCCTTCGAGTGTGTCGTAGAGGTCACGATAGGTGATCATGTTGTCGCTCAGTGTGTCGCACTCGTGCATCGTTTGGTTGACCACCAGTTTAGAGTCGCCGTAGATGATGAGCCTTTTGGCGCCGCAGGCTTTCGCCATCCGCATCCCATGGATTAGGCTTCATACTCAGCTTCATTATTGGAGGCGGTGAACTGCATTCGCAGAATGTATTTCATCTTGTCTCCTTGGGGCGATGTCAGTATGACGCCTGCGCCAACTCCATAATTTCGCTTGGACCCGTCGAAGTGCATTGTCCAGAGGTAGGACATATCTGGCTTGTCGGGGAACTGGTTCTCCGTCTAGTGCACAAGGAAGTCTGGGAGAACTTGCGACTTGACTGCATCACGGTTTTCATATGTGATGTCTCGTGGAGACAATTCGATTCCCCAGAGCGCGACTCATCCTATTGTGTCAGGGTTATTGAGTATATGCCCGAGTGGGGCGTCATTTACCACCACAATTGGGTGCTACTAAAGGTAGTGGCACGGTCGCCTGGCTGTCATGAAGATGCCATACGCCACCTTCTAATAGTACGGGTACCGCTATTTTGTTGGCGTGAGCACCTCGCTGAGGTAGTATACTAGGCGCTGGACCACGTGGACTTTATTTTCTTTGGCTCATTCCACCACGAGCACCGTGCTGACCACCTGGTTGGTGGCGGAGATGTAGAGCAGTAGTGGTTCCTTTTCGCGAGGCGTCACCAGTACTGGCGAGGTGGATAGTAGACGCTTGAGATCTTCAAATGCTTCTTGCGCTTTGTCTGTCCACTCGATCTTGTCAGTTCTGCGGAGAAGTTGGTAGAAGGGCAGTGCCTTTTCGCCCATTCGACTGATGAATCGACTAAGCATCGCAATTCTCCCAGCTAGCTGCTGGACGCCTTTTACGTTCTTCGGCTTCTCCATGGCCAGTATGGCATTTATTTTCTTCGGGTTTGCTTCGATCCCTCTCACAGAGATGAGATACCCGAGTAACTGCCCAGATGGCACGCCAAAGGCACATTTGTCCGGATTGAGCTTGATCCGATAGCAGTCGAAGTTGGCAAAGGTCTCACATAGATCGTCGATTAGCGAGGCTTCCTCTTTGGTTTTGATGACGATGTCGTCTGATACATCCAAAACGTATCTACTTTCCCGAACACTTTTGCTATTGTTTCTCAACTTGTGTGATTTGGATGCAACTAACGCGGACTGACGCTGTTTTCAGCAGAATTGCTTTGGTGTTTACTTTTTGTGCAGAAAATCAACTATCAGGAAAAATCCCGGAAAATATGCCAAAAATCCTATTTCACCAGAAGACTCCGGCGAATTTGAGACGAGGGGGCTGGGCCTAGCCACACCACCGGCCGCTGGCTAGGCTCGCAGCGCCAGGCTGGTCTGCCGCCTGCACACCCCCTCGGTCTCCCTCTTCACCTATAAGATGCCTTCTGACCTAAAAACTCAGGGGGGTCGACGTTTTTCCAGAAGGACTTCCGCTCCGCCGCCACCACCAGATTCCACGAAACAGCACCAGAAACTCCGTTCTGACACCCTGCCGGGACGAGGAATTGGAGGAGATCATCGCCATTATCATCACCATCGCTTCTAAATCGACCATCCATGTTTGCCCCATCTATGAGTGAGTAATCCCCCGCTGTAGGCTATGGGGATGGTAGGGATTGGATGAGATCATTCATGTAATGGCATCAGATTGTTAGCGCATGGTGCCTAGTATCTTCTATTAGTGCTTTATGACTTTGTTGCGACTTTTTATGCTTAATGCTTGTCACTAGGGCCCGAGTGCCATGATTTTAGATCTGAACATGTTATTGATTCATTATGATAGTATTGTTTATGGTCTTATCTGCAAGTTGTATACACACGTTGTTGTCCGGAACCAATGGCCCCGAAGTGACAGAAATCGGGATAACCGGAGGGAATGGCTTTGATGTGAGGATCACATGTGTTCATGGAGTGTTAATGCTTTGCTCCAGTGCTCTATTAAAAGGAGCACCTTAATTGCCAGTAGTTCCCTTGAGGCCCCGCTGCAAACGGGCTGGTAGGACAAAAGATGTTGTGCAAGTTCTCATTGCGAGCATGTATGACTATATATGGGACACATGCCTAGGATTATCTAGTACTTGGATGCTTTATCTTATTTATCTGCAATTGCCCTATGTTCCAATTGCTATGTGAATTGTCTTGTCCATGCAACGCCCGTCCATCCATTCCTATGCCTACCACACTCGAATCCTACTGTTTACTGCTATTGTTACTACTGTCTTTGCTTTTACTGTTGTTGCTACTTTACTATTCCTACTACAAAACTGTTGCTACTGATAAACTGCTATGAGCAAGATTGTTTCCACGTGTAGCTGAATTGACAACTCAGTTGTTAAGGCTTATAAATATTCTTTGGCTCCCCTTGTGTCAAATCAATAAATTGGGTTTCACTTCCCTCGGAAATACTGTGATACACCCCCTATACTTGTGGGTCATCAAGACTATTTTCTAGCGCCGTTGTCGGGGAGCATAGCTTTATTGCTCAAGTTCACTTGGATTCTCTATTGTTCGCTGCTATCCATCCATCATGGGTAAGTCTCGTGATGGCAAGGTTCCTATTTTACCATCCACTACAAGAAGAGGTACAGTTCTGAACACCTCTCAAGGTTTTGATTCACCATCTGTTATGAGTAAGCTCTACACCACCACATACACATGCTACACATCGCTACTGCTGAATCTGAAACTTCTGATACTTATGATGCTGCTTCTACTGTGCTTGATAAGAGTAGTTCATTAGGTCCTTTCCTAGATGCTACGATTGCTAAAACTATAGCTGGAAATACTGAAACTCCTAATGAAGACACTACTACACCTATTAGTTCACCTGAGTCTAGTGAGAGCTATGATATTGAAGACTGTTATGTTGAGATGACCGATGAATTTATTAAGGAATGTAAAAACACCCATGATAGGAGCGTTGCTAAGAGTCTCCTTGAGAGGCGTACTATTAGACCCAAATTGTCTCCTATTGGTAAGTTTGCTGCTTCTCCCATAAACATTAAAGATAAAGATTATGATTTCTCTCTTGATCTATCTTACATAGCTATTGTTGAGAAAGAACCTATTTGTGGGACTAAGAATGAAAGTGCGGTAGCACATATGAATGAACTTTCTACCATGAGTGGCTTGTTTTCTGATGATATTAAGATGCGTACTTACTTTGTTGCTAAGATTTTCCCCTTTTCACTGAAAGGAGAAGCTAAAGCTTGGTTTAGTAATTTACCTCCTGGATCTATTGATAGCCCTAATTGCTTGATTAGTACTTTCCTGCAGAAATATTTTCCTCCAAGTGTTAGACATGCTATTTTGCAGGAACTTTTTGATTTTAAATAGGGAGAAAAAGAGATATTGCCTGAATCATGGGCTAGGTTTTGTGCATTGATTCATGCACAGGCTGGAAGTCCATTACCTAAGAATAAGCTTCTTGATATATTTTATAATGGACTAACTAAAGAATCTAGGACATACCTAGATAGTTGTGCTGATTGTGTTTTCGGGAATAGGACTCCCAAAGAAGCTGAGGAATTAATGGCTAAAATAAGAAAGAACTATGAAGATTGGACTCCTCCTGAACTAGCTATACCTGAAGTAATCATACCTGAACCAGCTATACCTGAAGTAATTATACCTGCACCAACTATTCCTGTGCCTATTCCAACATCAAAGAAGAGGGGAGTTATTGAATTAAATGATGAAGTGATGAAGGAAGCTAAGAAATGTCTTAAGGAGAAGGGAATTAAAGCTGCAGATGTCAAGAATTTACCTCCTATAGAAGAATCATGTAAGCCAATTCCCTACTCATCCACTATTGAGGTACACTCTCTCCAACACTTTGATGAAGGTGATATCCCCTACTCTAAACCTCCTGATCAATGCTTAGAAGAATTTGATATCTTTATTGTTAAGCAAGATAATTTTAATAAAAGGGTGCAAAATCATCTAATGGAAAACACTAGAGCTATTGTTGAGTTGAAAGATATTGTGGAAAGAACCTCTAATGATGTTAAAATTATTGTTAAACACTTTCAAATGGTTCAAACTCAAATAGATCAACTCATTAAAGTGCAAAAAGACTTGCTAGTTAACGCTGCTAAAGAAAAACATGCTTATGAAATTAGAACTAGAAGTGGTGCTGCTACCCAGGATCCTCTATATCCTGAGGGGCATCCCAAAAAAATTGAGCAGGATTCTCAACAAGCTGAAAATAGTGGTACTACTCGTAAGAAAAGGAAAAAGAAACATAAAACTATTGTAGAACCATCTGAACCTGCTAAAATCCTAATAGTATATCTATCTCTAATGCTGAAACTGAAAGTGGTAATGAAGAAAATGATGTTCCTAATGAAGAAAAAGTTGAAGAAGAACCTGAAAAGCACACTAAGAATACTAAATACACTAAAGAATATTTCATTGCTAAGAAACACAGTAGTGAAAGAGAGCCTTGGGTCCAAAAACCTATGCCTTTCCCTAATAAGAAACACAAGTCGAAGGAAGATGAACACTATAATAAGTTTTGTGAGTGGATGAAACCTTTATTCCTGCAAATTCCTTTGACTGATGCTATTAAATTGCCTCCTTACTCAAAGTATATGAAGGATATTGTCTCGCATACAAGGAAGATCCCTAATGAAGAAATCTCTACTTTGCTTGCTAATTATTCCTTTAATGGTAAGGTTCCAAAGAAACTTGGAGACCTAGGGATTCCAACTATCCCTTGCTCTATTAAGAATAGTTATGTGAGAACTGCTTTGTGTGATTTGGGAGCAGGAGTTAGTGTTATGCCTTTTTCTCTCTACAAGAGACTTCAACTGGAAAAATTAATACCAACTGATATATCTTTGAAAATGGCTGATAAATCTACCACTATTCCTATTGGTATATGTGAGGATGTACCTGTTTAAGTGGCTCATGATTTCTTGATATTAACTGATTTTATTGTGCTTGAAATGCCTAAAGATGATAATATGTCTATTATTCTTGGGAGACCTTTTCTTAATACTGCAGGAGCTGTTATTAATTGTAATCAAGGAAAGCTGACCTTCAATATTAATGACAAGGAACATACTGTCTATTTCCCCAAGAACATTGATAGGACTTATGGTTTGAATTCAATTGAACATGCTGAGGGCATTCAAGTTGGAGATATCTATTGTCCCATACCAAGAGAAAAAATTGAAACTATTATGATTGGGACCATTGCTATCAAAGTTGAGGTAACATAATCATTAGTGGAATACAAAGTTTTGTTTCATATAAAATTGTTTTGGTAACAAGACCTGATCAACCTTGTTAACAAAAGGTTTTCATTGAGAAAAACAATGTTTTCATCGTGATTATCTCCGCTTTCTTTTATTCTATCCATTTTAGTTTTTGCTTTCGATTAGTTTTCTTTTCTGTTGTTAGTTGCTTGCTTGTTAGAGTGTCTTAGAACTTCTGTAGTTCTAGCCTTGTTTTGTCTTTGCATCATTCAAAAAAAATCTTTCTGTCAGAAAATCATTCATCTATACCTAAAAATTGCCCAAAAATAAAATGTCTCGAAAAATTCTAGAAAATTCATATTAAATTTTTACGTGAAAAAGGGGCAGAGGAGTGCCTGGAAGGTACCAGGGGGCCCCACCAAGCAGGCACACCACCTGGTGGCGTGGCCTGCCCTGGGTGGCGCCATGCCATGGTGTAGGCCACCCCTGGCCCTCCAATCACTCTCTCACTTGCTACTTTCTTCTCTCTCCCGAGAAAACTCCAGTTCATTGCTCAAAATCGCGTTCTTGCTGTGCTTGCCCTTGATTTTTCAATCTCCTTACTCAGCCCATCTTTGCTGCTGAAATTTGGAGCATTTGTTCTCCGGTATGTGACTCCTCCGCTTGTCCAAGTAGATTTGTGTTTAGTGGATTATATCTTGAGTATTTTGCTACTGTAGGTGATAGGTTATGAGAGCTTGTAAGCTTGTTTGATGCTTAGAGATTTAGTTTTGATGCATGTTAAGGCCTCTTACAAGTCCCTATGAGTAGTGCCCTTTATTATATTCACTTTGCAATCACTTGTTTAATAGGTGTTTAAATTTCAGAATAGAAGATGAATGAGCATCAACTAAACCAGCATGAACTATGGGCGCCTGAGGTTATGAAGGTTCACCGACAGGAGGAAGTTTTTCCTTCCATCTATCCATGCTCCGAATTCATGAGGGCCGCAGGAATTCTCCAAGATTTCCACACTTTGGTTTCTAATGCAGGACTGGAGCACTTTTTGGAAGCTGAACCTTGTCAATTTGTGAAGCTAACCATGTTTGTGGTGCAGGACTTTCAATTTAGTTACTCTTTGCCTAACCCCATGGTCCACTACAAAATTTACAATATTGCTGTCGGCCTTTCTCTTGATGACTTCTATGCAGCTATTAAGGTACCTCAGTGGGGATCATGTAGAAGGATTAAAGAGCGACCTGCACCACTCATGGATCTATACGCGGAAATTTTCCAAGGGAGCAGCTTCTCGAAGGAGAGTGGGAAAATCTTTAACATTCATCTCCCCTCCATTCGCTACTTTGCCTACTTTATTGCCAAGTGTGTTCTTGCTAGGAAAACTGCCAATAAGTTATCTTCATATGATCTAGCATTTATCTCTGCTGCTCTTAAACGAGATAGGTATTACAACTTGGGTGCTTTGATAGCTTTCCGTCTTGCCGCTAACCGCAAGAAAGGTGGAATTTGTGGGGGCCTCATTGCTTATCGTTTACTAGCATTGCATGGTTTAGTGCCTCATCATCTGGACCTACAGTTTCCCATAGAAAGGCTTGATCTTAATTCCATGATACATCATAAATTTGTTTCTTCGTGGGCTAGTTTGAGTGAGTTGTCTTATGAAATAACCTTTCTCAAAGCTGGTTGGAGAAAGAGCAAGTCCGAGCGTGTTGTCCTTTTGTCTGCACCAGTTTTGTTTAAACTTGATAATAGGTTAGGATGGTCCCTCACGGAGGAGGAGCTTGATACGTACTTGGGAGAGCTCTCCCAACAGGAGCATGATACTAGAAGGGAGGTCACAGATGATTCGGTCCAGCCTTCGAATGAGGGGGAGTCTTCATATCAGCAGCCTACTTATTGTTGAGGGCAAACCTCTAGAGTGGCCCGATCTTTCACGATTCCCTTTCAAATCGAGGATGGAGTACGGGGAGAGGAGGGGAGGATGAACATGACGAACGCACGCACGAAGAATGCGATGAACACACACACACAAAACCACGATACACACCAATAGCTCACGTCGGCGGTGACCGGTCCAGCGCAATCCCTAGGATCAGCGTCGGGCGGAGGACTTTCTCTCGAACCGGCACGGTGAGATGGGAGACTTGGTGAGATCTTGACGTCTAGGCAAAGGGACACCGATGCCTAGGCCTTGTACAATGCAGAGGCATGATGCAAACTCCAACGAGGTTTGGGGATATTGGTGCTCCTTAGTCAAGGAGCATGAGGCAAGAATTAGATAGATCCACAAAGGGGTTTCCACTAATTCCAATATCATGCCTAGGGTTTACAATGGAGGTGGGGGACTCTATATAGGCCAGCCACTTAAACAGGGGTACTTTAGGAATAAAAGACAAGTTCTGGACGGACTAAGGGGTACATGGGCCGCAGGCCCAAAGGCCTTTTCATGCCTGGCGACGGTCAGTTCGGAGACTCCGGTGTGGTGGACCGGAGATTCCGGTCGGTCTCCGGACCAGCCTCCGGAGGGGCCTTCAGATTGTCCTAGGGCCCAGTTCTAGGGCAGACCTGAGATTGGGCCAGAGACTCCGGTGTGTTCAGGCCAAAGACTTTGGTGGACCTGAGACTCCAGTGTGCACAGACCGGAGACTCCGGTCTGAGCAGCTCTAGCGGTTCTTGTTTCATGCTCTGCTCCTCATTCTCCATCCTTGGGTGCTTGGTGATGTGTCGAAGCTTCGTACCTTATGATGCATAGGGTAGTTGCATGAAGTAGCATACCATCCAAGGAGGTATCAAATTGACACGAGGAGAGGAGCGAGTTCACCTTAGCTTGTAGGAGTTTGGCTCGGGCACGAGTCATGGGTTCACTTGGGGGACTTATTGGTGTAGATGTAGGAGCGTCCGTAGGACGGGCCGCATCAGCTCCCCCCCTTGGGAAAGAGTCGTCCTCGACTCTTCATGGTTATCATCTTGAACATCTCCATGGTAGGGTGAAAGGTCCTTGACATTGAATGTATTTCTTGCAAGGTACTTGGTGGTTGGTATGTCGATGATGTAGGCATTGTTGTTGATTCTTTTGATGACCTTGAAGGGACCATCTCCTCTTGGCTTGGAGTCACGTTCCTTGGGGAAGTGGTCTTTGCTTAGGTGTATCCACACAAGGTCACCTTCTTCAAAGATCATCTCCTTCTTGTCCTTGTTTAACCTTGAAGCTTGGCGAAGGACTTGTTGTTCGATAGTAGCTCTTGTTTCTTCATGAAGTTTCTTCATAGCTTGTGCGCGTTTCTCGACGTCCATGTTCGTGCGCTCATGGAGAGGTAGTGGTAGGATGTCGAGCGCAGTGAGGGGCTCAAAACCATAGACGATCATGAATGGACTCATTTTGGTTGTGGAGTGCTTTGCTCGGTTGTAGGCGAACTCGGCGTGGGGAATGCTTTCCTCCCAATCCTTCAAGTTTTTCTTGATCAACACACATAGGAGAGTTCTGAGGCTTCGGTTGACAACTTCTGTTTGGCCATCAGTTTGAGGATGCGATGCAGATGAAAAGAGGAGCTTGACGCCGATGTTGGCCATGAGGGTCTTCCATAAGTAGCTCATGAATTTGACGTCGCGGCCAGAGACGATTGTCCTTGGCACACCGTGAAGACGGACGATTTCCCTGAAAAACAGATTTGCAACATGTGAAGCATCGTCGGTCTTATGGCACGGTATGAAGTGTGCCATTTTGGAAAAACGATCCACAACAACAAATATAGAATCATGTAGATCTAGGCAATCCTAACACGAAATCCATGCTAATGTCGGACCAAGGTGTATGAGGTATAGGCAATGGCATATAAAGACCATAGGGATTAGCTTGCAACTTAGCTTGAACACATGTCGTGCATCGTTGAACGTAGCGCTCCACGTCGCGCTTCATCTTGGGCCAAAAGTAGTGAGTGGAGAGCATGTCCAATGTCTTGTTACGACCAAAGTGACCCATGAGGCCTCCACCATGAGATTCTTGGAGAAGCAAAAGTTGAAGCGACGACTTCGGAATGCATAGCTTGTTTTGTTTAAATAGAAAGCCCTCATGCAAATAGAAATCATCAACTCCTTTGTCATTGGAGCACTTTGCAAAAATTGGTTCAAAGAACGGATCGGAAGCATACAAAGATTTTATTTCCTCAAGACCCAACACGTTGATTTCAAGTCTCGTAAGAAGGCTTGTATGTTTGCGAGACAATGCGTATGCAACTACATTATCTTTGCCCTTCTTATACTTGACAATGTACGGAAAAGACTCCATGAACTTAACCCACTTAGCGTGTCTCTTGCTCAAGTTAGCTTGGCCTTTGAGATATTTCAACGACTCATGGTCGGAATGTATGATAAATTCCTTGGGCCAAAGGTAGTGTTGCCAAACTTGAAGGACACGAACTAAGGCAAAATGCTCTTTGTCATAAATCGGATAGTTAAGGCGAGCACCATCAAGTTTCTCGCTATGGTAGGCTATAGGACGTCCGCTTTGCATAAGGACTCCTCCAATGCCAATACCACTAGCATCACACTCTATCTCAAAAGTTCTTGTGAAATCCGGTAACGCAAGGAGAGGTGCTTCGGTGAGCCTCTTTTTAAGTTCATCAAAAGCTTTTTGTTGTGCTTTGCCCCACACGAAGGTGACATTCTTTTTGGTCAATTCATTAAGGGGACAAGCAATGGTTGAAAAGTCTTTCACAAAGAGACGATAGAAACCAGCCAACCCAAGAAAACTTCGGAGTTCACTCACATTTGTTGGGATGGGCCAATCTCGTACATATGTCCTTTACCTTGGAAACATCAACTTCAATTCCTTTTGAAGAAACGACAAATCGAATAAAAATCAACTTTTCTTTAGCAAAAGTGCACTTGGGAAGATTAGCATAAAGCTTTTCATGTCGAAGGATTTGCAAAACTTCCTTGACATGTGTTATATGGTCCTCAAGTGATTTTCTATAAACAAGAATATCATCGAAATAGACAACAACACTTTTTCTAATGAGAGAATGCAAGATGTGATTCATAAGGCGCATGAAGGTGGATGGGGCATTTGATAAACCAAAGGGCATAACCAACCATTCATAGAGGCCAAGTTTGGTCTTGAAGGCAGATTTCCACTCATCACCTTCAGCCATGCGTATTTGATGGTAACCACTACAAGATCAATTTTCGAAAAAATAGTGGCTCCACACAACTCATCAAGCATGTCATCGAGACGTGGTATGGGATGACGATAACAATCGGTGATAGCATTGATTGGACGGCAGTCGATGCATAACCATAACGTATCATCCGTCTTTGGAACAAGAATCACGGGTATGGCACTTGGATTAGTGCTAACTTGGATCAAACCTTTAGAGACGAGTTGGTTGATTTGACATTCGATCTACTTCGTCTCCTCCGGGTCCATGCGGTAGGCGGCGCGGTTGGGGAGTGGTGCACCGGGGATGAGGTCAATGCGATGTTCGATGCCATGAAGAGGAGGTAGTCCATGTGGGAGTTCTTCGGGGAACACATCGTTGAATTCCTGCAAAATACTTATCAAAGATGGAGGAACATTGGTTAATTCATTAGTTCCTTGCGCTAGTCCCTTGCAAAGGAGGACATAGTGCATGATGGATGGGTTGTTCCGAACATATCTCATCTCACTTTGGTGGCAAGGAGAATACTCTTAGTTTTTTCACTCGAATTTGGCTTGTGGCTCTCACTCACTATGAGGTGGTTCTCTCTCTCACCGCTCTTCTCACAAGTAGGTGTTGTGCTTTGTGCCCTTGCTAAAGCCTTTGCATTGTCCGCAATTATTTGGCTAGGAGTCATCGGTTGCAAAACACATGTTTTGTTGAGCCATTTGAATGTGTAAACATTGGTGCGACCATCATGTTGAGCAGCCTTGTCAAATTGCCACGGTCGACCAAGAAGCATGTGGCAAACTGTCATAGGAACCACATCACACTCCACCGTATCTTTCTAAGGACCAATGGCGAAGGAGACCGATACGGTATGCTTGATCTTCATGGACCCTTGGTCACTTAGCCATTGCACGTGGTAGGGGTGCTTGTGTGGATGACGGGTGAGGTTGAGCTTCTCACACAACTCGGTGCTAGCAAGGTTGTGACAACTCCCTCCGTCAATGATCACCTTGATAGATTTTCCATTGATGTCGGCTCGTGTTTGGAAGATATTGGAGAGTTGGTCTTCATGCTCTTGTGCTTGAGTGGTCAAGATCCTTGTGACGACAAGTGATGGACTTGCATCATGTTCACACATGAGGAGTTCTTGATCATCTTCCACCGTTGCCTTGCCATTGCTTCCTTGACAGGGGCATCAAACTCATCTTCACTCAAGTACTCTTCATCACCATTGTCATGGATGAACAAGACTTTCTTGTTTCCACATTCGGCCAACTTGTGTCCTTTACCTCCACACTTGTAGCATTCACCGTTGAAAGGTGTATCACTCTTTGCTTGCTTGCCACTTGGGGGCAGTTTTCCTTGAGGAAGTGTGGGCTTGAAGGGAGGCTTGGAGGTACTTGAGGATCTTCCATTGAAAGTTGTTGGTGTATCGCTTGAAGCTTGCTTGTAGGTGAAGTACGTCTTGGGCTTGTTGTACTTGATATCCTCTTGCACTTGACGCTCAGCCTTTGTTGCAATGTGCACAAGCTCAACCATGGTGTTGTATGTTTGGAACTCGACGATGCGCTTGATTGGGTGATTCAAGCCAATAAGGAAACATGCCATTGTTTGCTCCATGCGCTCATCAATGTTGGCGCGAATCAAGTTGAGTTCCATTTCCTTGAAGTACTCTTCCACGGTCTTTGTCCCTTGACGAAGCGCTTGAAGGTTGTTGAAGAGGTCACGCGTGTAGTGCGCGGGGACGAACCGGGATCTCATGTGAGCCTTCATGTCATGCCAAGTTGTGATTGGCAGCTCTTGTCTTGCATCACGAGCAACTTGAACTTGTTCCCACCAAAGGTTGGCGTAATCATCAAACTCAAGCGAAGCCATGGCGACCATCTTCTCGTTGCTATAGTTGTGCATGTAGATCTTGTCGACTTTGAGTGCCCACGAGAGGTATTCTTCGGGGTCATTGGATCCGGTGAACTTGGGCATTGTGAACTTGAGCTCGCCAAAAGTTTCTTCATCATTGCAGTCATTGCGACGAGCTTGGTGACCTTGTTGATGATCTTGTAGTTGGAGAGGTGGAACTTGGTTCTCGCGTCCTTGTTGCGGAGCTTGCTCTTCATATTGTTGTTAAGGAGCTTGCTCTTGCTCTTGGCACGGTTGTTGACGTTGTTGAAGTGCTTGGGCCTCATGGTGGCAAGGGTGTGGAGCCTCTTGACACGGTTGATGATGAAGAGGAGGCTCGTTCCTAAGTTGGTGATGTTGGTTAGGCACATGGGCCTCACGACGAAGAACATGGTCATGAGCCTCTTGACGTGGTGGGCATCGCTCAACTTGTATCACTCGATGCTCCAAGTTTCGTTGAGGTGGAGGAGGTGCCTCGTGATGACCATGGTGTCGGTGCGGACGTTCATGACGTTGATGACAAGGAGGAGGATCTTGGAGAGCTTCACGTCGATGCCGAGCTTGATTCTCCAAATTGGAGTCATCACTTGTTGTGTCAAGTATGTGTCGCGGTCGATGGTGGTATACTTGCAGTTGCACTTGCGGTTGCGCTTGCGGTTCCTCTTGTGGTTGCTCTTGTTGGATCACTAGTGCCCTTGCATGATGACGGTGTGCTTCTTGTCTTGCTCGTGGCCTTGAAGAGAGGTCACCATCATAGCTTGACACTGCGGCGTGATGTAGGGAAGGTACATAGTTCGAAGAGGTTCCATCTTCAACCACGAGGGCGCTATTGCGTCTTGGAGCACTTGGAGGTAGATCTTGTTGTGGAGGTGCATGACGACGCGAAGAACTTGAAGAGCTTGAAGCACGTGAACGCGGTCTTGCCATTCCATCGATGAGGTGTCGAAGATTGTCATTTGTTTCGGCGACGGAGCATTGAAGCGACTCATTTTGGTGGCCGAAGTTGTGATGCATTGCTTGCATTTGACTTTCGAGGCCGTCAAAGTGGTTTTCGATGTTCTTGAACTCGTCTTGCGTCTCGCCAAATTGTTCATCTTGTCGCGTCTCAAGTGCTTGGCAACGTTCACGGAACTCTTGGTGGACGATGAAGTGACTTGCGTGTGTCATGTACGGTCCTTGATCTTCTTCTTGGGGAGGTGGTTGGCTCGACTCACCGTGCCTATCCATCATGCAAGACACACAAGTATTGTATATGGAAGTGTAATATGGTGGTGTTAGCCTTGTACCTCACCTTGGGGATTGCACCAAACTAGAAACCACAAGTGAGAGCTATAAGCGTGCAAAGTGGAATTGCAAAGAAAACTCACACTAAAGAAAGAACTAACTCTCAAAAGCTTGTTGGTGGTAGGTTAGGATTGTGGAAAGCCAAAGAACCAACCAAAAGAAAAGGGATAGTCAAAAGTGGGTAAAATCCAACAAAACTCAAGTCAAAGGCGAAGGTCAACAACTCAAAAGGGTGACGGGAACCTACGACTATATACACACACGTGGAGAAAGTTGGGATTGACACGAGTATGAAATGAGCAAACAAAATGTCCTAACAAAGACTAAGCGTTGTCGTGCCAATGCAAGGAGAGACCATGGCTCGTTTGCAAAGAGGAAAAATGAGCAACGGATTTGTGCACTTGCCTTGGGCGCTCTTCTTTCTCTCTTGCTTACAAGCTTTGAGACTCTCTTTGGCAATGTGAGACTATTTTTCTTTGCTTTTTCTTTGTATCTTTTTCTTTCTTTTGTTTTTTTTGCTCTCCCTTGGTGCTACCTAGTCACACTTGATATTGCTCTTGCACTCTCACTATCCAAGGACAAATGCATAATTCTCAAGCAAACACAAGATGAGCCACTCTCATAGGATAGGTACACACAAAGGAAGATATGGGTTAACAAGGTGAAGCAAGTTATACCTTCGTTGGTGATGATGAACTTGGCGTCGGTGGTGCGGGATGATGTTCGTGGGCCGTGGTGTTGATGAGCGCGGGGGTTGTTGATGCGGAAGCTTGTTGTTAGTTGACGACACGCACACGGGCACAAACAAACAAGAAGAAATTAGCCAATGCAAGATTAGAGGCAAAACTGTCAAAATCAGGCGTCAGGCCGGAGACTCCGGGGTTTTAGGCCGAAAACTCCGGTCCAGGCCAGAGACTCCGGTGTGGGTAGGCCGGAGACTCTGGTGTAGGCCAGAGACTCCGGTGTGCAACTCCGGTCCAGGCCAGAGACTCCGGTGTGGGTAAGCCGGAGACTCTGGTGTAGGCCAGAGACTCCGGTGTGCAGGCCGGAGACTCCGGTCTGGAGTCAGATCGTGAACTGCTCGTGTTCTTGAGCGGAAATCCACGCCTTGGGTCCTCAAATCCACGAAAAATTGGCCAAATTGGGCTGGGAAAACGCAGGATAAAGCTGTACCAACACCTAAGGCAAGGTTTGGTCGGATCAAAACCACAAATAACACTCCAAATCAAGAGACCGATCCAAAGGCAAATATGGGCTGTTTTTTGGGGATTTTCGAATTTTTGGTGGATAGAAGAAAAATTTGTGGGGGAAATCGTGAGAAACGAAGCTCTTGATACCAATATGTTGATGGCAAACCTCTAGGGTGGCCCGATCTTTCACGATTCCCTTTCAAATCGAGGATGGGGTGCGGGGAGAGGAGGGGAGGATGAACACGACGAACGCACGCACGAAGAACGCGATGAACACGCACACACAAAACCACGATACACACCAATAGCTCACACCGGCGGTGACCGGTCCGGCGCAATCCCTAGGATTGGCGTCGGGCGGAGGACTCTCTCTCTCGAACCGGCACGACGAGATGGGAGACTCGATGAGATCTTGACGTCTAGGCAAAGGGACACCGATGCCTAGGCCTTGTACAACACGGAAGCATGATGCAAACTCCAACGAAGTTTGGGGATATTGGTGCTCCTTAGTCAAGGAGCATGAGGCAAGAATTAGATAGATCCACAAAGGGGTTTCCACTAATTCCAATATCATGCCTAGGGTTTACAATGGAGGTGGGGGACTATATATAGGCCATCCACTTAAACAGGGGTACTTTAGGAATAAAAGAAAAGTTCTGGACGGACTAAGGGGTACATGGGCCGCAGGCCCAAAGGCCTTTTCATGCCTGGCGACGGTCAGTCCGGAGACTCCGGTGTGGTGGACCAAAGACTTCGGTCTAGACCGGAGATTCCGGTCGGTCTCCAGACCGGCCTTGGGAGGGGCCTTCAGATTGTCCCAGGGCCTGGTTCTAGGGCAGACCGGAGGTGGGCCGGAGACTCATGTGTCTTCCAGCTTGAGACTTTGGTGGACCGGAGACACCGGTGTGCGCAGACCGGAGACTCCGGGCTGAGCAGCTCCAGCGGCTCCTGCTTCATGCTCTGCTCCTGGTTCTCCATCCTTGGGTGCTTGGTGATGTGTCGAAGCTTCGTACCTGATGATGCATAGGGTAGTTGCATGAAGTAGCATACCATCCAAGGGGGAATGTTCGTTTGTTGTACCAAACTTGGTGGGTGAGCGCACCGCAGTACCCGAGTTGCCATCAATCGCGCGGAGGGGCCATAGTAGATTCGCCAATTGTCCAGAAGGGCCAAATGGGGGGTGAATACAAATCTAACGGCCAAACGGTCCTTTGAACCAGACAAAAAACGGTTGAACTCAAATACCATCGTTAGGTCAACTCTTCTTGGCCCGCCATGTCAGTATTCCCCGTTATCTTTTGCGGTCGTAGACTAGCTTACCCCTGCGTGGACCAGATCCCTGAGTGGACGAGATCTATTTCTTTGCTCTGCTCTGATCTTCTCCCCTGCTCCCGTCCCTATAACATTTGCTTAGCTCCGGCTGCTCGTCTCAGATCGGAGCTCGCACTTGCTCTAATTTGCGTCTCCGCCATGTCCGGTCAACCTCCCACGCCTCTAATCGAAGCTCGCAGCCATCACCATTGCATCGTCCGCCGTATCAGAGCTTCGCGTCCCCGGACTAATATCTCGCCTCTGGCTAGTCCTTCTCGCACGGCAGAGCACGTCCCGTCGGGCGATCCAGGCCGGCGACCGGCCTCGAGAAGTTGCATGCTGCCGCGCACCCCAGGCATGGTAGCCCTGGCACAGCAGTTCGACGACCACGCTCTCATGGCCACCGTGCTGGGCGTCCGTCCCGCCGTGTTGCCGGCAGAGTTGCTGTTGGCTTTCAGGTCTCATTTTGGGATCAGACGAAATGAGGTCAACATTGAGGTATGCGCGCCGCCATTCGATTTTTTCGTCCGGTTCGAGCACAGCTCAGACACTGAGTGTGTTCTGCATTCTTCCCGTTCTTTCGAGTGCTGCGAGGAGAAAATGAGCTTCATGCGTTGGCATCGCGCCTGTGGGTGGGACGATCGCTTGGGGCAGCTTCGTTTCTTCTCCAAACTCGGCTTTGATGGCCTCCCATTGGATGCTTGGGAGCCGGAGGCCCTCAAGCAGGTCGTCAGTAGCCTTGGTGGCGAGCTGGTGGAAATCGTGCCATCGAGCGACAGATGGGTCATCGAGGTAAAGGTGTGGCTGAAAGATCCTGACGCCGTTCCTAAGATGTACGAGGTGTAGATTCCAAGCAGGGCAGGGCGACAGCTTTGCTGGAAGCACCTGGTCATCATCCACCTGGAGGAGGTTCTAGACTCGGTACATGGCATTCAGGGCCCTGAAGAGGCTGCCAGAAAGCGCCCTCGTCACCTGCAGTGTTGGCCTGGAAGGATCGATGGCACAGGACCGCCATCGTTTCGTGACAAGGCACACATTTTCGGTGGGGGGACCGGGCTTGGATGAGTTGGTGGTTCTGATTTTCCTCGAGTGAAGATAGAGCTCTAGTGAATTGCCATGGTATGTGTGGCTAATGAATTTGTAGTATGGAGAGCGTAGCAGGAAGTTAGCATCGACTAAAAATGTGTAATAGTTTGAATCGATGTAGTACGTGTGTGTAATAGTTTGAAGTAGTATGTGTGTGTAATAGTTTGAATAGATGTAGTATGTGTGGGTAATGAATTTGATGTAGTGTGTGTGTAATAGTTTGAATCAATGTAGTTGAACACCGTGCTTTATAATTTCTATGAATAACCACGGACAACCTCATGAAAAGAGGGTGGTCTGGCAATGAGCAATGTCAATTCTGTGGATGCCAGGAAAATGTAGTCCATATACTCTTCAAGTACTCCCTTCGTTTCAAAATATAAGATGTTTTAGCTTTGTGAATGGAGCGTATCTAGACATCTTTTAGTGATGGTGCTTTCTAAACCTA
Organism: Avena insularis; assembly: GCA_023614405.1. Classification (NCBI taxonomy): domain Eukaryota; kingdom Viridiplantae; phylum Streptophyta; class Magnoliopsida; order Poales; family Poaceae; genus Avena; species Avena insularis. Next base: position 114,304,003 of record CM042688.1, on the reverse strand, counting down.
GATGAACCTACATACTAAAAGGGGACTAGATACACTTCATTCACAAAGCTAAAACATCTTATATTTTGAAACGGAGGGAGTACAAGGTAGCTACATTTGTAACATGTTGAACTGCAGGACCATTTTGCAGGCAACACAAGACAAAGGAAAAAATGGTTTACAGCACAGACAGCAGACGCAAAATCTGTAGTCTGGGATAAAAAGATGCTAGTTAACTAGATTGAACCATGACTAGTAATTGAAGAAAATAGGTACTTGATAGTATTTTCTTACAACAGTAGTACTTCCATACAAAAGGGTCTTATACCTGCACAAAAGTGGTCTAAACTTCCTACTAGTTTATAGAACAATTCGTCAGCATTTCATCTACAAAATCCATTCTTCAGTCTGAACTTAACTATTCTACACTGAAGAAACTACAGATCTCCACCAGAAAAGTTGGCTGGCCAATTTCCTTGAGAGGACATAAGTTCTTTGGTCATTTAACCCAAACTGATCTATTGCCTTCCCGCCAAACTACAAGAAATCTTCATCGTTCATGCCCGAGTGATTTGCATGCGCCAGTCCCGGTTCAGTTGGACCAGCCGCGCCGCTGCAACGATTTCTTCGAAACTGAAATTCGACATCTCCTTCTCGGGATCGTAGGTCCGTGTGAACTCGAACCTGAATTCCGGGGCTGAGCTGATGCCCGTCGCCGGCTCCGGCTGTCGAACAATCCAGCATGCTGAGTGTAGACGCTTGGTCGCTGCCACGGTATGGCCTTCGACGCTGTGTAGGATGGAGTGTCTTAGCCGCAGACGGCGTGCTCCCAGCCTACCCCACTGAGGTAAGGTAGTCCACGCCGAACATGGACGCGAGAGTTCCTAGACCCTGGCGCTGCCCTGTTCGAGGGTGTGTACCCTCGACGGCGGCATGCTCTCATGAATGATTTGATACATACCTTGTTCCCACTACCTAGAGCATGCCATAATGCCGCCGCGCGATTTCTCCACATCGCTCTCTTGGCCCTGCTTGCCACATCTGGCATCGACGACGGTGCAGTCGCCGCCGCGGCTGATTTGGCACATTCGGGGAAATCATCCGCCTGGCAGGGCAATGGGAGACCGGCCTTGAAGTAGAGATTCATGGCCTGCCTTAGAGGGGCTAAATACACCAGTTTCGGCGGCTGTCACGGCGGTGGCGGTGGCTTAGGAGGGGCCATGTTACCCTAGTTGGTGCGGCGCAGAGGAGCTGCGCAAGGTGAACTGTGGTTAGTCGGAGAAGGGGAGTGAAAGACTAACAGTAGGTTTGGACTACGGGCACGCGTGAAAATAACCATTTCCCATTTCCTTAGAGGGTAATAATTCGACACTCGTTGCATTAACAGCTCAATCTTTATTTCTCTTCTCAGCATAAGAGTGCGAACGTATTAAAAAGATCGGTCGTGACTATCCACCTCAATCGGGCAATGTACCAGGACAAGTAGGAGATGGGACCGGGTTTCATTTTAGAAATGTTGACGACTGTGCCCTTATGTTTATATGATATTATTTATATGCCACCATGTACCGTCGAGTGTAGCAACACCATCAGAAACAGGGGATAACGACGTGGCGTGTATTTTTTTTAAATGGCATCAGAAACAGGAGATGCCAGTGTGGCATGTTTTCTGACTGGTGGGCCCGCCCCCTCCACCTTCGACGACGCGTATCCCAGGTTCGAGGGGTGGTGCCGCCCACCAACACATTATTGTGGAATTTTCCATGCGGGACCTGAATTCCGGCGCTGAGCTGATGCCCAAGTCGAACAAAGAGAATTCTGAAAGAAGCTAGCAAATAATACGCATATTGCTCACCGAAATAATATAAATACAGTACAAATTTCTACTTCGAAAAATAGACCTGAAAATGCTACCAAATAACCTAGGATGAATATATGATTCATTCTCCCCTATATATTTCGTCGTCGGCGGCTAACGCGTGCTGCAACACATGTTTAGAAAACTCTCTCGTCTGCAGTGTGCTGCTAGTATCTCGTCCAGAGGGTAAGGCCTCGGTGTATGTTCTAGACTTAAGCCATACATTACCATTGTTGGTTCCTCTTCCCAGGCTTGAACCTCATGATCGTATAGTCTGATAAAATTCCTGTAGTATATGCAACCGGGTTTGACTGTGGGGTGTAACCTGGTGTTAGTGGAGATAGACCGATTGTAACCAACGAAGAGGGCACGACTTCCAATGTCACCGACGGCCTCGAGAGAGCGGTTCTCCGTGTCCACCTGGTACAACACCGGTTGCCCATTGGCGAAATCCCCGTTCGACACAAGAAGCAGGTCACCATCTGACTCCACAAGGTAAAATTTGTAAGTTCCGCGTACCTGTTCAAAGACTCGGGCCAAAATTATTTTGGCCATCGTGACAGTGCTCGCGCGCTGCTCTAACTGGATGTTGGTCGACAAGATGTCTCCATTCTCAAGTAATGCATATACTTCCCCTCGGAATGCCGTCATGCAGACCAGAAGCGTATCAGGAGGTGGCGAATGCAATCCTTCTCCAAATGATCCATTGATTTTCCCCATTGGGGTGCTCTCATTGGCCCATGCAATATGATCTAGATAAGCAGTGCAAACGAACACCATCGTCGGGGACTTCGTCACGACGACAGATTGCAGAAGATCAGATGGTATGTGTGCTTGAAACTCAGTGTTAGACTTATGAGTGATTGGGTTCAGAAGCCGAATCTGGTACGGCTCAACCCTTTGAGCAAGCACGATGACGCCACGAGAAACACCGACGAAGTAGAATCTTTTGGAACAAGAGGGCATTAGTTAGCACTAAGATGTTTATAATGTAAAATACCAATAAATATCAGATGTGAATGTGAACCTGCAATGGACGTCCATTAGATTTGTCCTAAAGCAACGACCAGTGGGGAGGTTGAGGAAGGTGAAGTCGCCAACGTCTGGAAGTGTGTGATCTATCATGATCCAGTTGTTGAGATGGAATTCGGGAACCTTTAAAGTGCGGCGCCAATTGGTGCAGACTTCCCGACAAGAAGCATAGGTGTCGACGTACTCCTCTTTCTCCAGCAAATAGTCGGCGATCTTACGAAGTGGGTCGGCCGGGAGATCGGCCCAGTTCCTCTTCATCCAGCTACTGGCCATGGCTTACGTGCGGGAATGTTTTGATCGAGGAAGAAAGAAGAACTACCACTGTGAGGATAAGAAGAAGAGGATAACAGACGAGGGAGACGAAGCGGAACTGCCACTACAAGGAGAAAATGAGACGGGGCAGAAGAAGCAGAACTGCCAATTCAAGTTTGGATCAACGGGCTTTTTTTCTTCAGAACTAGCGCGTGAACCAGCCATGCACTGCATGCAAGTTTTGATCAAACAGACTGACATGTGGGACCTGCTAAAAATTCCGTGAAGTGCTCCCCATGCATAGTGCGCTGACAGGTGGCATGTTTTCTGACAAAGGGCCGCCTCCTCCACCTCTGATGGCGCGTCCCAGGTTCGAGGGCTGGTGCCCACCAACACATTATTGTGCAATTCTCCATGCTTTGTCGCAACCAGCTCCGCCTCCCTCTCTCTCTGCCTCCTACCGCCACCACTCCGCTCTCGTCGTCCCCTTGGGACGTCGTCCTCCCGCCCTCCCCTCCCTGCCATCCCCTCACATCCCCTCCCCTCCCTGCCCTGTCTCCTTGCCGCCGCCCAGGCGCGTCTGGAAACGAAAACCGAGAGTCGGCCGTTAGGTTAGGGGCCCAACAATGCTGGTGATCCAGATCCCGCTCGGAGATGGATCATGCGAGGCTTGAGAGCACGGATATGGGTCCTGCGCGGCTGGAGAGCACGGAATCTCCTTCAAGTCTGGAGAGCACAGAGGACAACGAAATGGGGGGAGAGGAAGCGGGGTGCAGAGCTTTGGAGGTATGGAGCCCGGAGAAGGTGTCGTGCGTCCACATTGAAAGGTAAGAACTGTGATTCCTTATCTGCATACCCCAACTAGCGTTTCTAGTCCTGTGGTGATGGCAAGGATATGTGTTGGTAACCGCAGGACGTCTGTACAGCTTGTCCTTGAGCATGATGCTTTGTCAAGCGAGCATGAAGGCACTGAAATGTGTGGCGGTGCGGAGATGATGAGAAAGCATATCCAGACGTGGCTGCTGACCCTGATAGAATGGAGAGTAGGGAATATTTGGTTGATTCAAACTTTGAGCATGACTATGGGACTGATGAGGAAGAGGAATGTAAAGATGTGGAAATGGGATGTAGATACGACAACGAAGACGTGGACAGGCCAGTGATACACTTTGATAGGGACAATCCTAAATTGATGAGGGGACTGTCTTTGATAATGTGGAGGACTGCAGACATGCAGTTGCAACCTATGCAATCAGAGTTGGGTTCGAATTTATCATTGAAAAGAGCGACCAAAAGAGATTTAGGGTGCACTATAGGGAAAGTAATGTGTGTAAATGGAGATTACATGCATCTCCAATGCAGGGTGGACACCCATTTCAGGTTGCAATAACTACATTTAGTTTCAGTCTTTCTCATATTTATTCTGCTGATAACTAGCTCTGAATTATTTGGATTCTTATCGAATGCAGATCAAAGTAAACACGAAGGAACACAACTGCCCTAATACTTCTTTAAGTGGTAAAATTAGACCGGCGACTACCAAGTGGATTGCTGCTCATGCTTGATTTGGGTGAGGCAGGATCATAACATTGGACCAGCTGAACTCAGAGCAAAGATTAGCAAAAAGTTTAACATTTTGATTCCTTATCACAGAGTCTTTGATGGGAAGGAGATTGCTCTAGACTTCATTCAAGGCAAGTGGAATGACAGTTTTCATATGTTGTATAGTTTCAAAGCTCAGGTAGAGAAAACATCACCTGGTAGTGTTGTTGACATTGATTACGAGGTTGTGAAAGGGAGAAAAAAGGTCTCGAGGGGGATCAGGTATAAGTAGGCAGATAAGATATGCTTCAGGAGATGTTTTGTCTGCCTCAAGGCATGCTGGAAGGGGTTCCTAGACGGCTGTAGGCCATACTTGGCAATAGGCGCAACTTCTTTAACAGGGAAGTTCAGGGGACATGTTGCTTCTGCTTGTGCTTTGGACGCGCATAATTGGCTTCTACCTGTAGCTTATGCTGTTCTTGAGGGTGAATCAAATGAAAGTTGGACATGGTTCATGCAGAGACTACGGGAAGTAATTGGTCACCCTGAAGGCTTGGTGATACACACCGGTGCATCCGAGGGTCTTGAGAATGTTGTTGATGCTGTGTTTCCTGGGGTTGAGCATAGGGAATGCATGCGGCACCTCGCTACTAACTTCACGAAGAAGTTCAAAGGAAAGATCTTTGAAGAGGACTTGTGGTGATCAGCATAAACATACATCCCAAGCACGCATGCTACTTACTTGCAGAACATGTATGTAGTGCCAAAGGTGAAAAAATACCTTGAGGAACATCACACCAAGTTATGGGCCAGAAGCAAGTTTGGTGAGTTAAGCAAGGTGGATTTTGTATGCAATAATTTGGCAGAGAGTTTCAATGATAAGATTTCGTGCATGAAGACACTTGGAATTGTTATTTTGTTGGATGCAATAAGACAGTGCATAATGGTGAAGATAGATTTAAGGCAAAGAATTTGTGTAAGAAAATTTTTAGGCCATAAAATAGTTCCAAAGGTGGTTATGTTACTGAATGCAAGAACCAGGGCAATGAGAACAATAAAGATGAGGGTGGTCAGAAGTTCCAGAACATTGGCTAAGGTTTTTGCAGAATACAAGCATGGAAGTGAACGGAGGTACACTATAGACATTAGAAACAAGACTTGTTCATGTAGGCAGTGTCAGATTACTGGTCTGCCATGTCACCATGCAATTTACTTCATCTTAAAGATTAGAGGTAACGGAGCTGAAATAGAGAACTATGTCGACAACTATTTCTCCATGGACAAGTTTGCTGCAACTTATGCAGAAAACGTACCACCTATGGCCGATGAAAATGATTGGGAGATTGTCGATCCAGGGTTCAAACTTCAACCACCAGTTCTTAGGAGGCCACCTGGGAGGCCTAGAAAGCTAAGGATCGAAGCCTCCACCGATAAAGGTCCAAGGCTTGGTGCTAGGAAAAGGAAATGCGGACGTTGTGGCGGATTCGGCCATATCAAGAGGTTGTGCAAAAACCCAGTTAGACATGCTATTGTCCATGTTCACACCCCGGTGGCAGAAAATGAGGCTTCTCAGCCAGAACTGGCGAAAGAGCAGCGCAAAGACGGTGATGAGCACTTGGAGGAAAACGTACGTAAGCAGCCAATTTATAAAAAAGTGGAGGTGCCGGCGAGAAAAGGGTGTGAAAAGAAACAAAAGGGTAAGCGGAACGGAGAGGAAAGGGCAAATAATGGAGATGTATTAGAATATGAAGAAGTTGTAGGGGTAATTGAGGATGTTCTTGAGGATCTTTCAGCTAACTGCAGGAGAAATAATAAATCCCTGCCAATATCATCTTTGTATGATTCTCCGGATGAAAGGTAAGCTTAAAAATTATTTTATTTGCCATTTTATCATTTTTTTATCCTTATCAACTGATGCTTAATGCAGCGTGGGCTAGCCGACTAATAAGAGGAGCAGAAAGATGCGGGCACAGTAACGTCCTATGTTGAATTATATCATTGAAACTAAACTAGCCGTATCGTCTTTATTTATATCTGGCGCATGCAACCTGTCTGTGATGGGGTCATGTGGACCAGATTACATTTTTTTAAAATATTATTACATTAATTTTTTACCTGCGTTTGGACGCGGCTACTAGTTCCCATCTGTAACACCCCGTTCACTCCTGGGCCCGGGGGTGTCACTCCTGGCAGCTTAATAGGATATCTAGACTGGCCCCATAGACCAACACTAGTCTTTTCTGCACACTTTGTCCTCACTCGTGCGCACCCGGTTACCCACTTCCCGGTCGATCACCCATCCTAGAATTTCTCTAGGCCAAGCACGCTTAACCTTAGAGTTCTTTTAGAATGAGCTTCCAAAAAAGAAGTTGCAACTTGTTGATATAGGTATCCTATCAATCCTATTAAGCCATGTGCCTGGATCTCACATACAACCACCCTTTAGAAGATCGATGCCCTCATCGATCAAGCACACCCCAGAAACGTTCCCTCTGGCACGCCAGATAAAGGCTCAAAGGTGCACATGTGCCATGCCGTGTCCACTCCGGGCCACACGCCATGCTCCACATGTCCCGCCACCGACCAAGACACACCCGTAATCGCAAGGGTCACCGATACCACTTGTAACACCACTGTCCCACTGGGCCCGGGGGGTGTCACTCCTGGCAGCTTAATAGGATATCTAGACTGGCCCCACAGACCAACACTAGTCTTTTCTGCGCACTTTGCCCTCACTCGTGCGCACCCGGTTACCCACTTCCCGGTCGGTCAACCATCCTAGAATTGCTCTAGGCCAAGCACGCTTAACCTTAGAGTTCTTTTGGAATGAGCTTCCGGAAAAGAAGTTGCAACTTGTTGATATGGGTATCCTCTCAATCCTATTAAGCCATGTGCCTGGATCTCACACGATCTCCCTTGCATTCCCATCTCCTCTGGCGCACTCCAGAATTATGGTTGTGCCATCAAGTAGCAGAGTCAGTGTATTGTCCCATCAGGTGTGAACGCAATGACTTTGTTTGTTCAGAATTTGACGACTTTTGATTAGTTTGAAAGACAGAGAAACCTAAAACATGTATCTAGACATGTTTTGGGTATAGACACATTTATTAAATATCTAAAAAAACTAAATCAGTTATATCTGGACAGGAGTAGTACACTATTACAACACGCTCGATCCCTTCTCCTCAGGCGCACTCCAAATTACGGCTGTGCCATCAAGTGCTAGGAGCAGAGTCAGCGTATTTTCCCATCAGATATGCCAGGGAACGCGCGAACTTTATTTTCAGGATCGGACGAGTTTCGATCGACTAGTTTCAAAGACAAAGACAACTAAAACATGGCCAACATATACAGATTATGACGATAATCGAGCATGACTCAGGTGACCCAGATCCAAAGAGTACATTAAGATACCGTACATAGATTTAATTTATACTTAAGTGGACCTAATCGACTATGACGCTCCCATAGTCTCCATCATTGACGACGTTGTCCGCGTCGCCGCCAGCATCCTCCGCGTCGGAATCGATGTCGACGTTCCCGGCAGCGTTCCTCCTCCTCCTCATGGATTCTTCATGGCGCGCTGCATCGATAACGGTGGAGGTCGTACGCCCAGCCACTGCCCAGAAGCGTTGCCTCCCTTCGGGGTTGCGCAGATCTGGGTGGATCTCCCGCTGGTGGGTTCCGCACAGCTCAATCAACGCAGCCCGATCCTTCTTGAACAGCTTTCGCCAGTACGCGCTCGTACGCGAGTACCGCGCCATTGCCCTCTTCCGCTCCGACAGCTGGCGCGGCGCTCCTCGATCTGCCTTGCCAACGCGTTGTCGTGCAAGAGCGGCGCGACAGGAACCCCGGCGTAGCTGAGCTCGAAGCCGGTCGGAAGCCTCGCTAACGGCGGCGCGAGTATGTCATAGTGGGCAAACATCTGAGCCTTGTGCAAGCTGAGTTTGGGCCTCTCCCTCTCCATGGTGATGAAGGAACACGATCTAATTTTCGGCCCGAGGTAAAGGGGATAAGGGCAAGGACGTAGGCCCAGCAAAGTTGCTACGGCCAATCATTTTGCAGAACAGACTTCTCGCGGATCGCCCTCGCAAAGGACATCACTATCGTCCACGCACCCCGATCCAACGGCGCCTAACAATCGGGGATCGGGTCTTCTAGAAGCCCAGAGCGGTTGCTGGTTAGTTCTGCGTCCCGATTGTTTGTGGCCAATGGCGGTAGTTGAAAATAATACACATTTCAATGACACTGGTGGATCCATGTGTGGTCTCTAAAGAGAACACACATCCAATGACTCTGGTTGTTGTAAGTAAAAATAACACACATGCAATGACACTGGTGGATCCATATGTGGTATGTGAAAAGAACACGCATGCAATAACTCCAGTTGTTGTTAGTGAAAAGAACACATATGCAATGACACTGGTGGATCCATGTGTGATCTCTAAAGAGTACACACATTTCAATGACACTGGTGGATCCATAGGTGGTATGTGAAAAGAACACACATGCAAAATGACTCTGGTTGTTGTTACTAAAAAGAACACACATGCAATGACTCTGGTTGTCGTTAGTGAAAAGAACACACATGCAATGAAACTGGTGGATCCATAGGTGATATGTGAAAAGAACACACATTTCAATGACTCTAGTTGTTTTTACTAAAAAGAACAGACATGCAATGACACTGGTGGATCCATGGGTGGATTGTGAAAAGAACACACATGCAATGACACTGGTGGATCCATAGGTGGTATGTGAAAAGAACACACATTCAAAATGACTCTGTTTGTTGTTACTAAAAAGAACACACATGCAATGACACTGGTGGATCCATGTTTGGTCTCTGTAGAGAACACACATTTCAATGACACTGGTGGATCCATATGTGGTATGTGAAAAGAACACACATGCAATGACTCTGGTTGTTGTGAGTGAAAAGAACGCACATGCAATGACACTGGTGGATCCATAGGTGGTATGTGAAAAGAACACACATGCAAAATGACTCTGGTTGTTGTTACTAAAAAGAACACACATGCAATGACTCTGGTGGATCCATGTGAAAAGAACACACATGCAATGACACTGGTGGATCCATAGGTGGTATGTGAAAAGAACACAAATTTCAATGACTCTGGTTGCTGTTACTAAAAAGAACACACATGCAATGACACTGGTGGATCCATGGGTGGGTTGTGAAAAGAACACAGATGCAATGACACTGGTGGATCCATAGGTGGTATGTGAAAAGAACACACATGCAAAATGACTCTGGTTGTTGTTACTAAAAAGAACACACATGCAATGACACTGGTGGATTCATGTGTGGTCTTTGTAGAGAACACACATTACAATGACACTGGTGGATCCATATGTGGCATGTGAAAAGAACACACATGCAATGAGTCTGGTTGTTGTTAGTGAAAAGAACACACATGCAATGACACTGGTGGATCCATAGGTGTATTATGAAATGAACACACATGCAATGACACTGGTGGATCCATAGGTGGTATATGAGAAGAACACACATTTCAATGACTCTAATGGTTGTTACTAAAAAGAATACACATTCAATGACACTGGTGGATCCATGTGTGGATTGTGAAGAGAACACACATGCAATGACACTGGTGGATCCATAGGTGGTATGTGAGAAGAACAGCCATGAAATGACTCTGGTTGTTGTTAGTAAAAAGAACACACATGTAATGACTCCAGTTGTTGTCAGTGAAAAGAGCACACATGAAATGACTCCAGTTGTTGTTAGTGAAAAGAATATACATGCAATGACACCGGTGGATCCATGTATGGACTCTGTAGAGAACACATATTTCAATGACACTGGTGGATCCATATGTGGTATGTGAAAAGAACACACATGCAATGACTCTAGTTGTTGTTACTAAAAAGAACATACATGCAATGACACTGGTGGATCCATAGGTGGTATGTGAGAAGAACACACATTTCAATGACTCTGGTTGTTGTTACTAAAAAGAACACACATGCAATGACACTGGTGGATCCATGGGTGGATTGTGAAAAGAGCACACATGCAATGACACTGGTGGATCCATGTGTGGATTATGAAGAGAACACACATGCAATGACACTAGTGGATCCATACGTCGTATGTGAGAAGAACATCCATGAAATGACTCTGGTTGTTGTTAGTAAAAAGAACACACATGCAATGACACTGGTGGATCCATAGGTGGTATGTGAAAAGAGAACACATTTCAATGACTCTAGTTGTTGTTCGATCTGGCCTGGGAGAACCTAAAACATCTTCGCGTGCTGGACTGGATCTTGCTCGAACTGAAGAGTGACCGGATAATCCGAGGTCAGCCGGAAAATCCGGCCTAGGACTTGCAGGAGTTTCTTTGAAAGGTTGATCATTTCAGTTAGCTGAGAAAGGTTGGCCAGATAACCCGGTGTCCATCAGATAATCCGGCCTGGAGCTTTCAGGAGCATTTTAATCTTCAGCATTTTGTGTGGTTGGTGTAGAAGTTTCTCCAATGGTTGGAGCATGTTGAGCTTGTGTCGATGAGGGCTCCACTTGAGTAGAGCATTGTCCTTCCCGATCCGCCACAAGGGGTTCCTCAATGGGGCGGAAAAATCCCACGCCCATTCTTCTTATGGCATCTTGGGGTATTTCAACATCTGCATCACAAACATCAACTTGCCCCACACGGGAGCCATCATTTTCCTCGAACACCACACTACAAGATTCTACAACAGTTCCGGAGAGCTTATTGTAGACACTATAAGTGTGGGATTCGGCACCATAACCAACAAAAATGCCTTCTAAAGCCTTAGACTCAAATTTAGATAAACAAACTCATTTAATGAGAAAGAAACACTTACAACCAAATACCCGGAAGTATGAGATGTTTGGCTTGTTACCGGTAAGTATTTCATAAGGAGTCTTGTCCAAGATTTTATGGAGATAGAGCCGGTTGAATGAATGGCACGCGGTAGAGATTGCTTCAGCCCAGAAGTTATAAGGAGACTTAAATTCAGCTACCATAGATATAGCCATATCCATTAAGGTCCGGTTCTTCCTCTCGGCAACACCATTTTGTTGAGGGGTGTATGCAGCGGAATATTGATGTCTTATCCCCTCTTCACTTAGAAATTCATTTAAAGTGTAGTTCTTGAATTCGGAGCTGTTATCACTTCTTATTGACAATATAGGGACATTGTGTTGACGTTGAACTTTGTTGGCAAAGTCGGTGACCGTTTGTTGAGTATCGCTCTTCAACTTGAAGAAATAGACCCATGTGTATCTTAAGTAATCGTCAACAATCACGAGGCAATATTTCTTCCCGCCGAGACTTGCATGAGATGGAGGACCAAAGATATCCACGTGGAGGAGCTCTAAGATCCTCTTTGATGAAATAATGGTCTTCCTTCAACACAAGCCCTGCAAACATGATCTTTGGCAAAGGAAACATTTTCTTTTAGTCAAAGGAAACATGATCTGCGGAGACTTTGCAAAGTTCTCATATTGAAGTGGGCTAGTCGGCGATGCCATAGCCAACCCACGTTGGCCTTTCCGAAAAGACACATCGGTCCTGTAGTGGTTTTCCCCGAAAAGTCCACCACGTACAGGTCATTTCGACATATCCCACGAAAGTGACCTTTAGAGACTTGCTCCACAAGAGTATCACCAAATCAGCATCAATAAATACTGCAAAGCCCATCTTACCAAGGGCGCGAACTGAAAGTAAATTGTAACCAAGGGTCTCAACAAGCATGACATCCACGAGAGAGATATCATGAGCAACTACAACTTTGCCAAGACCCAATACCTCAGATTTTGACTTGTCACCATAGGAGACGGTTATGTGATCATGGTTTAGCCGCATCTCCGAGATGATCTCCTTGCTTCCGGTCATATGACTAGTGCACCCGCTATCGAGTACCCATTTAGACCCACCGAAAGCATACCCTACAAGAAAGTTACTTCTTGGTTTTAGGTACCCATTTTTCAATGGGTCCTCTCATGTTAGTGACAAGGGTCTTAGGAACCCAAATAGACCAAGAAATGTAACTATCATAAGGACCTACATAACTAGCATAAACATCACCCAAATAATCACAATATAACTCATAGTTAGGATTATTTGCCCCTGCAAAACCATCATAGTTAGTATTGTCCTTAGAGGTGGTTCTTGTCTTTGGTTGAGTAGTTTTGCTCTTCTTCTTCTTCTTCTTTGTCTTGGATACATAACCAAGACCTTCTTTCCCATTGTTTGTCCTTTGTTTGCTGAGCACCTCATCTAGGACTTCTTTACCTTTATGTTAAGATCCCTTTACGAGTTCTTCTTTTAGCCTTGCATTTTCCTCAACAATGTCTTCATGTCCACAAGATAGAGTGGAGGTGCTAGGCATATCATACTTGTCCAATTGAGTTTGGAGCTGATCACGAGACTCATTTAGAGTATAATGTTCACTCTCCAATGCCTTGTGAGCAATGTTAATTTTCTCAAACTTCTCTGAGAGTCTAGCATGAACAGCCCCAAATTAAACCTTTTCTTTCTTTAGTTTCTTTACCTTAGCAAGAGCATTGTCACGTTCTTTCATGAGCTGGGCAACAACCTCTTCATGGGATTCCTCAATTGACTCGAGTTTCTCCTCCAAGGATACTCGAGCTTCCTCTTCTTCTTCTAAGGCATTCTTCAAGGAGGCTATCTCCAAGGCATCTTCTCTCTCAATTCTACCCTTTTCTTCAAGAAGAGCTTCGGAATGAGCAAGTTGACTCATAAGAGCATCAAAGTGAAGTTTATGCTCACCTTGCAAGTTAGTGAAAAAAATTCCAAAGCAATAACTTCTTCTTTTATCTTAAGACTAGTATGATCATCCATATCCATATTTATGTTAGTCTTACGAAATGAAGAAATAGAAGATGATACCTTGGACCCTCTTGCCATAAGGCAAGTGACGTTGTTGTTGATGACGTTTTTGTTTGGAGAGTCAAAGAGTGATGACAGGGTAGATGTGGTGGCTATAGCAGCCACCTCATGAGAACTATCTTCATCCTCTTCGTCTTCACTTGCAGAGGAATATTATTATTGTGCCACCAAGACAATCTTGGGTTGCTTCTTGTAAGGACCATTCTTTTTGATAAAAGGCTTCTTTCGAGGTGCCTTGTACTTTTCTTTAAGGATGATCCTGCCACCATTGTGTTCTCTATTTTGATATGGACATTCATCCACAAAGTGTAACCTATCTCCACAATTGTAGCATGTTCTCAGTTTTGGACCATTCTCTCTTCTTCAACTTGACCCATTCTTGCGCTCAAGTTCCGACTTGCCTTGGATGGATCCTTCCAAAAATTCCTTGCATAGAAAGGCATGTACTCACCATGAGCACACTTGACTTCCTCGAGACAGCCCATGGAGACACCCTAGTATCCTCTTTCATCCTCATCTTGTTCAACAACATTTGCCTTTAGAGCAACATTGACTCCTTTTTGCATTCCAATAGCCTGGGCATGTGCATCTTCAGAATTCTTAGATGCAACCTTGAATGATGCCATTTCTTGCCTGACTTCATTGGAAGTCATTTGATGGTAGTTGTGTCTACCTTGCAAGCTTTTCAAGTCTGTTGGCTCAAATGGCATTAGAGCACTCACATATTTCCTTTTTATGCAAGCATCATCAATGTGAGTGGCTCCATGCTTTCTAAATGTTGTTGCAATGCCCTTGAGCCTTCTATACATATCTTCATGGTCTTCACCATCCAACATGTAGAATCCTTCAGCTTCAATGCTAAGGGCATCATACCTATTTATTCTCATGCTTTCATTTCCAATAAATAGGTCGGTGGGAGCATCCCAAGCTTCTTTGGCGGTGTTGAAGTTCTCAATATGGGGCATGTCCTTGGGACCCACTCTGAGCCGAATCATGTGGAGAGCCGTTGCATTTAGTTGACTATCCACAACTTCTCTCCTAGTCAAGTTGGTGGGGTCTCCAATATGAAGACCATCTTTGATAATCCTCCAAAGCTCAATAGACAAACTGCATACATGAGACTTCATTAAGAATTGCCATTGATTAAATGAAGATGCAGTAAGCTTGGGTGGATCACCCCTATTGTTTATATGAGGAAGAGGGATAGGTGGGTCAGGAGAATATAGATGAGGACCTCACTATAGTCCTCCTTACCACTTCCCTTCTTGGAGGCAGAACCATTATGTTTTTCACCTACTGCTTCATCTTCCTTAGATCCAGCATGAGCCTTATCCTTGGAAAGAGGAGTGGTGGCCTCAGAGGAAGATGGAGATGGGGCTGTAGATGATGTGAGGCGAGCAATCATTTGTCGCATCTCCTCCATCTTGGACTCAAAGGATTTCAACAAGGTTGTTTCCAACGTCTTGAGGTCATCCATTGTGACCTTGTCCACAACCTCATTTCCATTTTCCTTAGTACCCATACTTCTCTTAGGCGGTTAAGCCCGAATAAAGAGCCGGGGCTCTGATACCAATTGAAATGGATCGTATGGGCACCTAGAGGGGGGTGAATAGGTGCTACTTCAAATTTGAATGCTTTTTCAATTTTAGGCTTGACACAAAAGGTAAATTATCTAGATAAACTAATATGTAGAATTTCCCTATATGTAAACCTAACTACTAGAGAGTAAAGGCGAGTAAAGTGAGGAACGAGGATACCGTGATGAAGCACGCGGAGACATAGGATTTGTTTTACCGCAGTTCCTTCCTTGTTAAGGGAAGTACATCTGCGTTGGAGGGGTGGGTGGTACTAAGACCACCACGCCACAATAGGCCTCACCCTGTTCTCCGATGGATCCCACCACCAAAGGCCTGATCCACCTTTCCACTATAGGTACCCTTTGAGGCGGGAACCGACGCCTTTACACAACTAGCGGGGCACAAATCCACAACCGAACTAGAGGCTCCCTTAATGACAACAAGCTGCCACAAGAACAAGTTATCAATAAAAAAACACAAGATCTAGATATTAACAAGAATTGATGCGCTTGATTCGTGATGATGATGCAGGTTGTCTCCTCCTTCAATTCCCCCAAAGATCGAAGCCTTCGGGTGGTTGAAGTGGGAGATCTAGAGAAAAAACTCTTGCAATAGGTCCGGTCTTTTTCAAATGAATCAAGAGTTCTGACCAAAGGGGGTCAAGGGGCTTTAATACCCCCTGTCCCAACTGAGCCATTGGAGCCTTTGGGGGCCGGATTATCCGGCCCAGGTGAGGGCCGGATTATTCGGCCTGGGGAAAACTCCACCCCAGGCTCGGATTATCCGGCAAATAATCCGCCCCCAGACAGAGCGACGCGTCGAGTCAGCCCTTGCATGTCTCCTGGGGGACGGATTATCCGGCCCATGGGCCGGATTATCCGGTCAGGGGAAGAAAATCCTCCCCTTTTCGGATTTTCCAAGGGAATTTCCGCCCCCAGACTGAGCGACGCGCCGAGCCAGCCCTTACATGTCTCCTAGGAGCTGTATTATCTGGCCCAAGGCATGGGCCGGATTATCCGGTCAGGGGAAGAAAATCCACCCCTTTTTGGATTTTCCGGGGGAAGTCTGCCCCCAGACTGAGCGACACGCCCTATCTGCCTATGCCAAGTGAGTCAGGCCGGATTATCTGGCCCTAGGGGGCGGATAATCCGGCCCCTAAACACAATAACTTTTCCCTGCACACTTAGCACACATGAGAAAACTCTACGGTATTGTTATCTAACACGCAAAACACAAGGAACCATGAAATGTTCTTTCATGTCAGTTTTACTTAATTTGTCTAGTTTTGTACATCTATCTATTTCTAATTGTCTATGTGCACTATGATCTCTATGTGGATTAGATATATTTTTCGTGGGCATGCATCAAAAGTAAAGATTTCATATAGCCCATGAGAGGATGACATCATGTGGTGATGGTCATCAAGGTTGATAAGTGCAAGTTCAATATAAGCATCTCAAGAAGATCATATAATTGAAGCTTGCCATCCATTTGGTGATAATGGACAAATGAAGATGTACCTTAATGAATCTATCCCATAGTGGTGTATGGGGGAGCAAATTATGAGTCTTCACGAAGCAACAATGATCAAGTGATGCATTCCGTTTTGAATGGATCTTGAAGCATTGTAATCAAGATCAAGCGGGATGTGCAAGGCAAAGGTGTAACTTTGCTAGGTTTTCCTTTTACCAGTCTCAAGCTGGTTGTTGTGAGATTGTGTTATATAGATAGCTACACTATTGAGAGGGTATTTTGGTTGATTAACTTGATCACGTCGTCTTAGGGAGCTCAATCCATTGCATACTTTGTATCTCCCTATTTTGTTGCTTCTTGGTGTTTCTCTGTGTGAGTCTCTTGAGCTTGTTGCTAGATCTTCAACAAGCCCAAGTTTATCGAGAACAGAATTTGTATGCATCTTCTATTGCATTTTTGAGTTTGGAGGCTTTACCGGTTCTTCAATTAGGAAGGTTTCATACCTCTCCTTATTTGTATTTTACCTCTTGCTTTTTCTTAATATTTTTTTGGTACCTTCCTTTTTGCACCCACAAAGAACTGAATATAGAAGAAATTTTCTTGATGGTAAAGACGAAGGTCATGCTAGTTCTTTCCCATGAGTTTCTGGTATTTTCCTCTATTGGTTGTTATGCTTAGCCTAATACTAAAACTTACATGAGCCATAGTCGTTGATCTCGAACAATCTAAGGCTGAAATGAGTACTCATGACTCATTGAGACTCAACATCAATCCTGCTCAATTTGTCTATACATATTGAAAGCCACACATATTTTCAATTTATGTTAGTTTTTACTTAATTTGTTCAGTTTTGTACAACTGTCTATTTCTAATTGGCTATAAGAATTTGTTTGTTCCTAAAATGTAAAATAACTAGCTGTTTGTAGACATCCCCTAAAATTATTGTCGTTCATGGATATGTTTGTTAATCAAATCTCAAAAAAGCTAGCCTTATTAGTTGTTTAGGAGATCATGTATCTTGTATAGAACAATTATTTCTTCTTATTTCAAATTCTTAATTAGCTATTTGATAGCATGATTGATATTTTTACCTAAAAATTAGCTAGTCAATAAAAATTTATGTGTTATCCTTTAGTTGGCCCGCCCAGCTATTTCTTTGAAGTTCCGCCACATTAAGAGTGAGAATGTTTGAACTAAAAGCAACTCTAATAGATAACATAAAAGTTTATAACATAAATATGTTAGTTGTTTTACATATCTTGTGCTCAGCATCTCAAAATGCCTAAGTTTGCTAAAATCAGAATTCGGATGCAAAAGTTATCACCATTTTCGTAATTACTTTTTCTGTTTGCGAAAGTAGCGAGATTCCTGGTAGCGCCCGAATTTCCTAGCGCCCAACAAAACACTATATTGAATGGTGCTCTGGCGGGCTGTCGGGATTCTCGGTTGGCGCTGGAATGTTTCCGGCCTGTCGGGACTAGCACCAGAACTTTCTGACCAAGGTTCCGGCACCGCCGAACTTACCGCCGGTTTTGCATGGACTGCACGTTTTTGGTCTCAATGGTCAGATTTTCTTTTGTTATAAAAGGGTATTCTTTCCCATTGTTAGGTAAGGGTTTAAGAGCACAAAATTGACCACCATTATTGACACCTTTGAGCTTGCTTCCTCTTCTTTTCCTCCTATGATTCTTGCATCTTTTTAGGGCATTGGAAGAGGAGATCTAGATCTATAATCCCCACCAATCTATTCCTCCTCTAAGTGAGGGGAACCCATTGGATCTAGATCTTGGAGTCTTTTGTTGATTTTCACCTTTGTTATTTCTCTATAATTCCTCCTTATGACTTGTTGCTTTGGTAGGATTTGAGAGTGAACGATTTGAACACCTTTGGTGTTCTTGCTATGTATTCTTGCATAAGTGTTGAGCTCTCCATTTTGATTTGTTCGAGTGAGAAACTGTGATCTTGTTACTCTTGGAGGGTGACCTCCTAGTTGGCTTGGTGGTTCGTGTCGTAGTGTCCTTTTTGTGGAAGATTGTGAAGATACTCGAGATTCTCCTTCATGGAGCTTGTGAAGTGGTTGCGGAGCTTGCCATCTCCGGAGTGGAGATAAATCTAGCCATAAAGAAATGGCATATTCCTCCGTCGGATAGACTTGGAGAAAAAGATGAGCCTTCTTGGTGTTGGGAAATACTTCATGGAATCCCAGACCTCTCCAACGTGATATACCTTACTTCTAAGGAACAGAGAAATACATCTTCGTCTTAGCATGCCATGGTTATCTCTATAGTTGAGCTTACTTTCCTTGTGATAGCCATCAAGTTTGAAGTACTTATATCTTGCTTATCATTTGTGGTATATATATATATATATCTTATGCTATCTTGCTTGTCTTAACTTGTTGTTAGGGTGCTTAGTTGAGCCTAGTGTATTTAAATTTTGTGCTTGTAAAATAAACGTTAGTTGCATTCCGTATTTTTTCAAGCCACAACCGTATTAGTTTTAAAGTTGCCTATTCAACCCCCTCTAGACGACTTCTCTATCCTTTCACAAAAAAAGAACGATCTAGGGTTTAAGAAAGAATAAGCTGGCCAGGATGCCAAGGGGGTACAATATAGTGCACGAGCCGCCCACACCCAATGGTGGAGGCTGGATTCAAACTTGAAGGGGGTTGGATATGATAATTGTCAATTAGGGGAGGAGAGGCAAAACAACTAACTTCGTCCACAAACCATGGCTAGATTAGGCCTAAGTACAAAATTCTTCATGTGCGGCAATGGTACAGGGAGGGCCAAGGCCCCTGTTGGTCGCCCTAGCTCTGCGACTACCCACACCTGGTGTATAGGATATGCATAGTAAGTCACATTTAGGATTTAGTATTTTCTAGCTATTCGGGAGAATGGTTTTCTTGCTGTCCCGAGTTCTAGTTTTTTCTTAGTTTAAACAATTGAAATCATTTTTATATATTTCAAAATTATTATTTTTGTATGTATTCCAGAAACGCTCTAAATCGCACATTGTGATACTTTGTATTATGAGCTACACAAAAATGGAAAGTACATATCCAAGTATAATGAACAATGCTTATTTTCATAGCTCCAAGATTTCTCATATTTGTAAATTTTTTTGTGTAACCTAGAAGTTAAAGAATACATTATTGCCTACATCTAGAAAAAATTCTTATTTTTCTAAGACCTATAAGACCTTGTTCGGTTAATCCACTTCCCTAGTGGATTGGTGGTTTGGAAGGGATTTGGAGGAATTTTGACTTAGATGAAATTTATTCCCTCTCAATCCCTGCCAATCCCGCTCAGATTTCATGAAACCGAACAAGCCCTAAATATGATTTCGAAATTTTCTAAGTAACGGGAGCACTAGAGCTCAAGAGCTGAAGAGACTTATCGGCCATTCGGATTTTTAGCCCACTGTTTTTCTACTTATCCATCAATGTTTCGAGTCGTACAAAGCTTCATCCGGCCTATCCTAGACAAGTAGGGTGGGCCGTTGGGGCCAACTTATCCAACCCATCGACTGGTCCCTGCGTCACACAGACAGAAAGTAGAGAATGAGCATCCGATATACACAGAAAAAAAAGAGCACGAGTCGACCAGGTCGCACGGCGGCGCCATCGTCGCCGTGACGCCACCCCTTCCCTGCGCCACTGCTGCCGCTTCTATAGCGGCCGCCGGCGCCGTCGCTCTAGCCTGCTGGTCGAGCTCTCTATCGGTCCCTCCACACCCCCAGACAGCAGGAAGGTAGTACATGTACTTGTCTTTCCCCTATCCGATGCCCGGCAAGCATTCCATCAAGTTTTGTAGTTTGCCCCAGTTTATTTCTTTCTTGCAATTTAAACTGATGCAATGTGGTTTCAGTTCTATTTTATACTAGAGAACAAGATAAAGATATTCGGAACTCTACTGTATCCCAGTACTATTATACGTAGATTTTGTCATATTTATCTTGTTTGTTGTTGGATCATAAAGCATTGACTTCCGATTCTGTAGTAATGCCCCCTGGGCTTGCTGGAATACTGGCTCCGCCACCGCGTGTAATTTAAGATGAAAATTGTCGCGTGATGTGACCCTAGTGCAACAAGGACAGGGGCTTTACATATCTTGGTGATTGATGTGGTTGGGAAACCACTATTAACATGGTGCTTCTGATGATTTGTGAAGGCAAAAGTCTTTGGAGGCGACATGGCTAATCCATGGCCATAAGCTTCCGTATAAACTATAGCTTTAGTTAATTAACCTCTGTCCTTGATGCATCTTGAAGGTGATCCGTGATCGGAAAGTAAAAGGAACACAAAGAAAGGAAGAGTTGGTCAGCGAGAAGCATATAAGAGAAAAGAAAAAAAAAGCAATAATTCGGAAACTTTCTCGCAAATAATAATTAGGTAACCAAGCTAGTAGAAAATGGACTCTGATGTGATGTGCTAAACTAGTGTTAATTAATGGCAGACGCTATGTGAACAGTGTATATGTAGAATGCTGAAATCTAGCGGGTTTCACAAGTGTAGTGCTTGCAGACACTTTTTACGCACACACTGACGTATTCTCGATTGCACATTGCCTGTCCTGTCACACGGCTCCCACACGTATGTGTTGACGCCCAGCTCCTCTACACTTGGCGGACAGGCACATCGCCAACCACAACATGGCAACGGTTATGTACTCCCTCCAACCCATACTAGTTTGACTTATATTTATCTAGATTCGGATGTATCTAATACTAAAATATGTCTAGATATATTCGAATCTAGATAAATTCGAGTCAACTAATATGGATCGGAGGGAGTACAAGATCTTTCCGCAAACTAAATTAGTTTGTCAGAACATGTTACAGTGGACGGAGCGATTATATTCCCCTATTTTCATTGATATAGAAGAAGTTTTTAAACTCTTACAAGCCACTGCAAGGCATAAACAACAAACAACCCAAAGTGATTCATTACATTACTTAGGCCCTTTGCCCTGGCATAGCACCACGCCACCGCCTCATCTTGATTTTGTTCACAAACATGGTCGAAGTTATTGCTTGGCTACGGAATACTCGACTATTTCTTTCTTTCCAAATCTACCAAGACAATAATATTGCTAGTGAGGCCATGTTTTTCTTTATTGTCCTTGTTTGTGCACTACGTCAACCCACCAATCTTTGCTATTGTGTATATCTTGCCAACTAGAAGGCTCAACATCATAGAAACCAAGCCAATTCTTCAAAGCGGACCATACCCTAATGGTGAAGCGGCGTTTGTAGATGAGGTATGAGGCTGTTTCTTCGTGTTGGTCGCAAAGCCTACATTGCCCACAATTTTGTCTGCCTCTTTGTGCTAGTCTATCCGCTGTTCAAACTCTATTTTGAAGGATTAAACATGCGGAATTTTTGTATTTGGAAGGTGTCCACAACTTCCAAACCAATATTGGCATCGGAGAGTTCGTAAGTCCCGAGAATTGCATCTTGTTGGCCGACTTTGCGGAGTAGGATCCATCATTGGTGAACTTCTAAAGAGTCTTATCCGTCGGGGTTTCATCCATGTGCACATTGGCAAGCATTTCCCAAAGCTTATAGAATTGTGTGATGTGCTCCAGGCTTAGTCCTTGGGGTGTTGATTTGAGAAACCCAATAATCATCTTACATGGCTTTATGAACCGATCATTTTTTCTTCTTTGAGCGGTCAAAAGTAAGAGGTGCAATGCCCTTTGGCCCTACCATCAAGCCAAGCGGCCTCCTAAAAAAGTGCATCATACCATAAGAGGTGCAATGTCATGTATTGTGCTAGCTGCAGGGCCAGACTACATACTGCAACTTTTTCAAGAATCGTACTAGCTATGTCCAGAAATAATTGACTTGATTTATCTAAATTCGCACGCTCAAATACATCTAAATACATACAAATCTAGACAAGTCAAGTCAGTAGTATTTTCTCCATAGGCCTAGTATAGGCAGCAATTAGCGTAGGAGAAAAAAAAACATGCATCGTCTGGGATCCATAAAAAGAAACTGAAATCAGTAAGCAGTACACAATTTGAAGTCATTCAAACCAAGCATCTTCGTGGCACTAAAAAATGTATGGAGAAGCGACTAATGAACGCATACTGTAGGTAGCTGAGCTAGCCGCAATCGACACCGAAGAGATACAGCGACGGAGAATAAAATACTGGGGGCATGCACGGCGTGATGCATTATTTATAATCTAACTCTACACTAACCCCCCTATTAAACTAACTTGGATAAGGAAAACACAATGGGCATGATGGAGCCATGCGGGGTAGATGTTGTCTCCTTTAAGGAGTTTGAGAGGGACGGACGCTCCAGCATGACTCGGAAGATTCTCATGTTTACTTGCCACCAAATTAAAGCTAGCCACTTAATTAATTAGCAGCCATCTATGTGTTTTCGACGAGATGCGCGCACTCCACTCCCTGACACGTTAGTTTTAAGACCATTACTTCTAGACTTGTTGCACAATCTTTTCTGAGATCGTCTATATTATTTTCAGTTGCAGATTATTCTGTAAAGGTTGTGTTGTATTATTTGACCTGACAGGCTTGTGTAAGATGCCCAGGCTGGAGTTGAACTAATTTATTGGATCCTGTGACAGCATGAGTCATGATCAAATCAAATCTATTTGTGCTGATGTGGAAGAATATTGTACTTCATCTTACTACCACCGTCACCGTTGAGATAATGTTCTTGTTATTCTTCAGATCAATCCAACCCGACCTGTCAAAAAAAACTTACACCTCCACGTTCTTTGGAAAAAAGGAAATCTTGGAATTATACTGACCTACCTACAGTGAATAATTACCCTAGCTTGCGGAAAGTGTTGTTGGGGATATACTTTCCGGATATCCTCACAGTTCCTCACTGACCAGGGTGGCCTACTTCGGGTTAGAGCTTTGCTTCACGGGCGGCCCAGTTAGGGAGAAAGACGGAGTCCAATCCGGCTACGGGGAGGCCTAGAAGACTTATCGACTTAGGCCCATAGTGTTACTTGTAGTTTAAGATGTACTCTGTAACCGACTCTTAGTCGTAGCCGGATAGATCTCTCCTGTAAACCCTAGGCCGAATATCTATATAAGCCGTCATAGGGAGAGCCTTTAGGGCAACACTTTAGACCCTCAATAGTCTACAATCTCAATTCACACAGGCGAACCCTTGTAACCCATATTCCGGCTCTGCCGTATTACTGGATTGCTAGCAGGAGTAGGATCCGTCCAAAGCCGGCGGATTCGAACCTGGATAAACTTGTGTGCTCACTGTCCCGGAACACCGTACGTCTCACACCCCTCTCTTCCGCACGCCTCGAGGACCCCCTCATGGCGTACTTGTCATCAATCCGACGACAGTTGGCGCCCACCGTGGGGCAAGTGAGCTTCGGATCTATGTTTCGAGCGGAATCTGCAAGAATCGGAATCGGCAAAACTATCGCCGTCGATCGAATCCTCTACGCCAGCGACGTCCCTTTCATCGTTCTCGACGAGACCTGGATTCCGGCTAGGGAGGCTGTGACTGCCTACACAATCATGTCTTTTGGCGAGATCGATGTCTACATCGGTTTTGCTGAAACTGCCCCACCCATCCCAGCGGTGATGATAGAGGTAGAAGAATCTTCTGGGTCCCCTTTGTCCGCGGAGGCGGAAGAGTTCTGGATCTCAGAAAATCCTAATCCCACCCAGCCCGCACCAGCTGCGGAGATAGTGGAGAAATCCGAGCCTGAGGAAGACCTAGCGGTCTAAGTCAAATCTGGAGTGGATCTCCTAGGAGAGACCGGATCCCAGATCGACCCACCCACGAAAGTCGAAAACCAAGAGGAACTCATCAACGACACTGATTCTGGCTCTGAGGATGCCGGGACAAACAGACCTTTGCTAAGGTACACACTGCGACATATGATAATGCAAGATGCAAGCGCAAATGCAATTCTCGTGACCATCAAAAGTTTTGACATGGCTGACCGCGAGAGCCGCAGGTACCTCAGGAAGAACGTGTCGCACTTCGTCGGATATGTGGGATCCGGATCCGGCTCTACCGATGCTAGAGAAAACACCGACTCTGTGCTGGAGGCGATTGGAACAAACACCGACGTACCCACATCCTCGGATGAATCGATGATGTCAGCGGATTTCCGAAAGTTCTCCGCGGAATATGAAGAGGAGTATAACTCCAAAGCTGCAGAAGAAGGAGAAGCCATGGATGAAGGATCCAGGGAACACTCTCCCAAAGCGCAGGATGACATGGACGTCGGAGATAATCCCGAAGTCCAGATGTCCGAAAGTACCGATCAGAGCTTGACTTCAGGAAACGGACCCAAAGCCGTCTTTGCTACCGGCGCTGCCAAGAAGGCAAAGAAGAAGAACAAGAAGAACAAGACCCCGGCAAAATACCCTCTGGCAGAAGAGGTGGTTGCCGAGGAATACAAAGAAGACTCGGATGGAGCACTTATCCCAGAAGAGCCGAAAAAAGAAGAATCGGTGGATGGACATGTGATCACCGAAGGTGCGCATAAACTCATCGATGTTGCATTAACCACACCTATTCCTACAGCTGCAGAACTTACTGCTGAAGAGCTGGACGAAAGGGCCCAAGCCTTAGAAGCGCGTCATCAACAACTCCTGGATGAAGCCAAAAACATCGAGGAGGAGAAGAAACGCATGGCAACTAAGGATTACATATCTCGGTTGCATCAAAAGACACGGAAGCGTCACACCAATGACGACCAATTCCCACATATCTGTGCCGTCCTTTTCGGAGATGAGATGGGGAAGCCACGGAAAGATAGCAAAGGATATTGGGTATATCCAACCCCAGTACATAATACCGTGGCGACCCGAAAAATTCTATCGGCTAATCCAGGACAGGAGGAGATCCGTTTGGGTATCAAACTACTCAACAAGGGACTGGAGCAGCAAAAGGCCGTCCTGTCCGGAAGTCAAAAACTGGTCTCGGATTCCGACCAATGTCGCACAGATCTGGCATAGGCTGACGTAAGACCCCATCGCGTTCCGGAGCAACATCATCGCCCCGAGCGTCGGGAGGACAATTATTCGAGAACCAGATCGTCAGGACAACATCGCAGGACTAAGCGTGACTGGAGCAACGTCGCCCCAGCGACCGAGAAAGAGGCCATCGCTGCTCTAAATCCGAGGAATCCTCCCCGACGAGAGTCTAACGATCGAAGGGGAGAAGATAAAGAGAAACGTCGAGAGGAGGATCGTCAAAAAATGCCACCTTCTAGACATGCAAGCCGTCCGGCTGAGCCTCACCATAGTGGGAACAAGGAACGATAGAAACCATGCCGGGACAAGCCAGCAGGGGGCTCGTCGTAGCCAAGACCCTCCCCGGAACCGGAATAATGACGCTCCGGACGGTGATCGGATCACACGGACTATCCTACCTGTTTCTACCTTTCTCCACCAAGTCCTATCACAACGGCTCCCAAGGGCGACAAGGACGACGGTTTGTTCACCTTTCCACCAAGGGCATCACCAATGGCTCCACCAAAGACAAGGAGGACGACGTGGTGGAGGAGGTGGTGGCAGAAGCCGAAGTCCGGCTCCAAGGCACCGCAGCCACAGCCGACATTCGGGACGATCACTATCCCCGAACGACGCAAGACACAGGATCAATTCCAACATAGAGGCGCGGCGCTACGAAAACGATGATATCTATGTGGGTCCAAAATGCTTCGGATCATGCATCAGAGCTACAAGATTCCCGAAAGGATTTGCTATGTCAAGACATATCCAAGCCTACGACGGCATTGCTCGGCCAAACACCTGGCTACAGGATTTTTTCCAACCTTGCTGCATCGCCAAAGGCGGAAATAGCCTGGTCGCAACACGATATCTCCCACTTATGTTGCGGAAGACGGCATGATCATGGCTTATAGAACTTCCAGAGAACACCATCCACAACTGGTATGACATGCAAAGTGCGTTCTTTCGGAATTTCGAAGGCACGTATCGGAGGCCCTGTACGGTCAGAGACCTACAGCGTTGTGATACATTGCAAATGTATCTATAATTGTTGATGTTCCATGCTTGGTTTTATCCACTTTCTTGTGTTTTGTTCCAACTTTGGAGTACTTTTCATATGATTTCTTGGACTAACCTATTAACAAGAGCCACAAAGGGTACCCTGCCTGCTTTTCTGCTATTTTTGGTTCCGGAAAGTCGAAAATGAATATTCTCGAATTGGACGGGACAAAGCCAAAGTGCATATTTTTCCTAAGGGATCACAAGTGATGGAATGATCACGAGAGAGGGAGGGGACCAGGGGTCCACCCACCACCTGGCCACGCTGCCCGCCTGGCCAGGTGGTGAGACCAGCCTGCACCCTCAGCCTCCTTCCGCCTATAAGTTGCCCTCGGACGAAAACCCTAAGGCACCGATCAAAATCCACGAAGAGTCTCAGAGTCCGCCATCATCTCCATCCCTAGATCGGAGGGATCTGAAGCTCTTCTCGGCACTTGCCGAGAGGGAATTCACCAAGGCCTTCTTCATCACCATGCAAGCCTCCGTGTGATGCGTGAGTAGTTCATCCTGACTACGGATCCATGTAGTAGCTAGATGGTTGGTTTCTCCTCCTTTGTGCTTTCATGTTTAGATCTTGTGAGCTCTGCTCATGATCAAGATCATCTATTTGTAATTCATACATGTTGTGTTTATGGCGGGATCCGATGGATATTGAGATGCTATTTTAGATTGATTATTGATTCTATCATGTCTTTGTTATTCGAGATCTTGCATGCTTTCCGTTGTTAGTAGCTATCTTGGCCAAGTAGATGCTAGCAACTCCAAGAGTTAGTATTTATGCTCGATAGTGGTTTCATGCCTCTGGTAACTGGAAGTGAAGTGATGTAAATCTCTAAGGTACTAGATGTGTTGTTGCTACTAGGAGAAAACAATCCTTTGTTCATAGAACAATCATATTGTTTACTTTACGCAGTTCAGAAGCAATAATCTGTTGCTTGCAACTTAATACTGGAGGGGTTTCGGATGATAACCTGAAGGTGGATTATTAGTCATAGATGCAGTTGGATGGCGGTCTATGTATAATGTTGTATTGCTATTCGAATCTCAAAGGAGTCAAGATGATTAGTATATGCATGAATTTCTTTCTCCATGTTTGTGAATTGCCCCGCTGTAATTTTTTCACCCAGCATGTTATCTATCTTAAGGAGAGCCACCTCTAGTGAACTATGGATCCCGGTCCTTTCTTTTACATTCAATCTACAAACTGTTTACTGCTTTGTGTTTACTTTCTACAAACTATTACTTCTTTCCATTCGATATGTTTAATCCTTTGTTTTCAGCAAAACACGGTGAGATTGACAACCTCATCGCAAGTTGGGGACAAAGTTCTGTGGTTGTGTTGTGCAGGTCTCCATGTTGCTACTAGCACCGGTAGTGCGCCCTGCCAAAGCTCAGCTAGTAACACCTTTGGGGTGTTTCCTTGCTTCTACTAGTTCGATTAAACCTTGGTTTCATAACTGAGGGAAAACTTACTGCTGTGCTCATCATACCTTCCTCTTGGGGTTCCCAACGAGCTCTACGTTGAAAGTCGAGCGCCTCAAGATTTTCTGGCGCCGTTGCCGGGGAGTCAAGGACATCTTCACAAGGGGAGTCCCTCATAACCAATCTCTTTACTTTGTTATTTTTGTTTTGCTTAGTTTCTTTTTGCTTTGTTTGCTTGTTTTGTTCTTCAAAAAAAACACAAAAAAAATAGTTTTACTTGTTTGCTTTCTTATTTGAAACCCCCAAAAAAATTAAGTCTCCTTTAGTTGTCACCCCTTCCTTAGCTCACCATGTTGGTCCCTACTTTCACCTTGAAGGACCTTTCAATTGGTAGTGGTTCTATAATTGCGAAAGATAATATTGAAGAATTATTTAATCATGTTAGCAAACATGAAGATACTAAGGATAGATCCCTTGTAGAACTTGCTCCAAATTTTGAGATTGCTGCAGCTTCTTTAATTCACATGTTAGAAGCTAGGTTTATTAATCTCAACCCCTTAATGCATGTAATGTTTCTTAAGCTTAAAGAAATTGAGGATCCTGAAAAGAGGGATTTTATTCTAGAAACTTTGTTTAAGGAGTTCTATGATGTTGCTAAGGAAGCTAGAAAAGTTTTTGAACGTTTCAATATGCTAGGCTCATGTGTAGATGTTGTTGGTACATGAGAAAAGATGAACAAAACCGAACCTAATGGGGAGCAACCTAAGATACTAATACCCTTTAAACTAGTAGCAATACATGATGCCATAGAAAAGAATCTTGATTGGATTGTTCCTGCAAACCCTTTTAATGAGAATAGTGAACCCAAGAGCATTGAGAAAGGATTCTCTAGAACTTACTTGGATGATATACCTTGCCTTGTTGAAAATATTTCTGGTATTGATCTTAATGCTTCTTCATTTGAGAACACTTGATTATTTCTTTGCTTCTTGTGCCTAACTTAAAGGCGTTAAAGAAAAATACTTGTTGGGAGATAACCCAAGAGTTTTAGTTGAGTCTTGGAAGTTATTACCTCTTTAATAACCTCTCCTTATCCTTTTTATTTGCTTTTTGTGCCAAGAGTAACCTCTAATGAGAGTGAAGTAATGATTGGGAAAGTTGCTGTCCCGAAACAGATTTTTGTGCTTCATCGTAAAAATGCCTGAGAGAGCTCTGTACGTCGGATTGAGCTGTAATGTTTTGTGCTTATGCCCCAGGTTGTTATCTAACTTTCGTTAGTTCAACATGTTTTGATTTGAGCAACAGAAGGTCTTCGACAAAATTCGTCTTTACCTGCTGGTCTGTTTTGACAGATTTCTGCCATTTTCTGCATTTGCTTCTTGTTAGTTCCTTCTTGAGTTCCTTTGGGGAACTGAGCTTTTTGAGGGAAGTGCTACAGTATCTAGTGTTCTAATGGAAGTTTATTTGATGTGAGAACTGAACCTTGAGACTTATTTATCTTAAGTGCACTAATGTTGCTAATGAGATTGTGTGAAGTTTTGTATGAAGGAAAAATTTCAGGTGTATGGAAGGAATGAGTAATGAGATGAAGGATGGACTAAAGCTCAAGCTTGGGGATGCCACGCGTGTCACCCCAAGAAATATCCAAGAATTACAAGCGTCAAAGCTTGGGGATGCCCAAGACATCCCCTTCTTCATCAATAAAAATTCCAGGTTTCTTCCAAACGCTTCATTTTTATCGTTTCATGCACAGTTGTGTTTTTCTTGGAGCGTCTTCCTTTTCGTTTTTGTTTTGGTTTTTAGTTTGCTTGGTTTTCTTAGTTTTCTTAATAAGTTGGTTGGACCCCCTCTTTCATACACTGGTTTGCAATTAGTTTGGTTTGGTTTGGAAAAGAGTAGGAAAGCTCATGCTTATGTGGTAAAAAGAGCTCGTTTTTGACTGTGGCTATGCTTTGTCATGCCGTGCTTGATATTGTTTTGGCTTTATGCTTAGTATTCTTTGTTGTAGCATGATTTGTTATAAACAATTGAGATTGCTTAATGTGCCTTGGATGAATCATACGTTGTTTAGTATAGTGGTATTCTCCTTTGATGCTTTATTTGAGTTGACTTGGCACATGCTCACACCATGTTATGACTGTCACAAGTCACCATAGCCTTTATGATCCTTTAGTTTTCAACTTGTAGTATCACTTTATGCTTTGATCAATGATGTTTTGTCGCTCTACATGATTATGGCCATTATTGCTCTCTTAGTTTGTCGCTCCCAGTCTTTTGCTAGCCTATACAACCAGGTATGAGTTCGACTCATGCATCCAACTCCCTAAACCAAGTTATTCCAAAGAGTCCACCATACCTACCTACTAGCTTATGCTATTCCAAGTATATTCATGCTTTTGTTTACCTTCCACTTGTTATGAGAAAACTAGTGATTAAAGCTCTCACGAACTTGATGGCATACTTTACTTTATTGCCTCTAATAAACTTGAACCATTGGGTCCTTCTTTGTTGCGTATATGCTTGCGCTTTATAAGTTGAAATTA
The DNA here is from genome assembly GCA_023614405.1 of Avena insularis. Taxonomy (NCBI): domain Eukaryota; kingdom Viridiplantae; phylum Streptophyta; class Magnoliopsida; order Poales; family Poaceae; genus Avena; species Avena insularis. Next base: position 114,273,364 of record CM042688.1, on the reverse strand, counting down.
GCAGAACCATGTTTCATGGGGAACGCTTTCAACATTGCACTTGTACTTTGTACCTCGTTGATATCATGTTCTTTTGCTTACGGATCCTGATCCCATGTGAAATAAAAGTGGAACTTGTAAGATCATGGAGTTTGTATGTGTGTTAGAGAAACGCCGTCATTAGCCTAAGCCATGCCTAATCATGGTGGAAACTTGCAGCATCACCATAATGAGCACTCTATGAAGCATCCTCAATAAAAACCTATGCAAATAGCAAATAAAAAGATCGCTGAGATGCTCATTGTCTGCTTGCCTTGTCATTTTGATTATGGGAAAGCTCCCGAATCATGTGCAAGGGGTACCCTGTTGGCGGTTCTTAATAATACTACTATTCTTACAATGACAAGAGCTTACTCGTGACTGAAATTGAGTAGCATGAGGATTGGTCTTCGTAAGTAAGGGGCATGAGATTTTGTTTTATAACTTGTCAAGCATATCCTCTTAGTTGTGTCACTTTAACCTTAATCACCTTCAAGATGCTTATGATAGGGGCAATGAGAGCTAAAAGCTATAAGTACCATAATTTTTGGAAGCTCTTTATGAGACTTGAATCCCTACTTCCTTTTATAAAAGGCCTTTCTTCCACAATTATATTGAGTCTCCACCTTCTATCTTTATGCACTTACTTTGAGAGCATAGTGGCCATTCTTAGTTCTATGTGCATTGTCCCAAGACTAGTTGATTTATGCATAACTTGTTATTGCTTGTTTGAAACTATTGTATCTAGTCACTCTTATGAACTATGAAGGTGTCATATGCATTTATGCGTGCTACTCTATTGAGGGACAAGCTGAATACTATTATGCTATGTTTTCTTTATGTGAAACAAACAAACGTCTTGCAAAGCATTGTTGTTCATGAATCTTTTGTTTGTGCCTTTTCATGTTGCATCATAGTTTCTTTGCTTATTGCTAGAACTTTGTCTTTCATGTTATGATTGAAGTACTATGATCCCAGCTTCGAATGTTTTGCAAATACTTTGATCAAGTCTTTGAAGGTGCATGTCACCTCAAAAATTATTTCTTTTTATCACTTACCTACTCGAGGACGAGCAGGAGTTAAGCTTGGGGATGTTGATACATTGCAAATGTATCTATAATTTTTGATGTTCCATGCTTGGTTTTATCCACTTTCTTGTGTTTTGTTCCAACTTTGGAGTACTTTTCATATGATTTCTTGGACTAACCTATTAACAAGAGCCACAATTGCCTGTTTTCTCGCTGTTTTTGGTTCCAGAAAGTCAGAAATGAATATTCTCGAATTGGACAGGACAAAAGCCAAAGTGCCTATTTTCCGCTCAAGATCATCGCTGAATCTTCACTGCATGGGAGAGAGAGAGGGGCCATAGGTACCACATGTACACACCACATGGCCTGGTCTCGTGCCGTGCTGGCATGATGTGTCCCAGTCGCCGACTTTGACGCCTCCTTTCCTATAAGAGCCTCCTCGGAAACCAAACCCTATGTTTCAATCTCAATCCATGAAAAGCTCCAGAGTCAGCCGCCAATCGGGATCGGGAGTCTCTCTTCCTTTCCGCCGGAAAGACTACGTATCTTTTGTCATCCATCTCCTCGCCATCTCCATCACCATTGCTAAAAGAAAAGTGACCTGGAGGAGTAGTTCTCTCAAGGCTAAGGGTATACCCAGATATGTGTCTATCTGCTCTCTCTGTCAGATCTATTGAGGATCATGAGGTAAGAACTATATATCTACCAAGTACTAAGTGCTTTATAGATCTGCCTCCCCATGTGTGGTGAAAAGATGCTTTCCCATGGTGGCACTTGGCCATGCTAGATTACAATACTTGTTAGTTATATTTGCGCCCACCTTCCACCAATGTCTTATAAATTTAAGTGGTGCAAGGAGGACTATGATGTGCTCAAGGTGGTAGCAGGGTTTCTAGAGGAGAAAGACTTACTTTTCGTTCATATCCCTTACCCATGGATTGGGCAGAGTATGTCCAACCAGTAGAGAAGTTCGCCCAATCATTTAAAGAAGAATGATATCTATATGAGGGATTACAAGAGCTGAAATGCATCAGAGCTACAAGATTCCCGAAGATTTGCAAAGTTGTATATCTCAAGTATTGTATACCATTCCATCTTTATTTCAACTTTTACTTAATTTTTCCACGCTTGATGCTATCTTCTATCGATCAGCTCGTTATAATATATCCATACCACTTATTTCTAATACTTCATGGCTTAAATTAGTCGAAACACCACCCAATTGTGGGCTAAGACTTTTGTTTTCTCGAAAGAAGTACACTTGAGAGGATACACTCTCCTGCTGCTGAAAAGTCTCGATAAAGGGTGATCCACTATGGAAAACTTGTTTCTATTGCCTACACTTGGAGCCCAACAAACTCGTGAAGGAGTAAATGTGTGTACATCATGCAAGTGTCTCCCAATTGGTCTACTACGGCTTATCGCTGAAGTGTGACAAGTCACTGATTTGGGAGAGATGATAGAAACAGAAGCAGCAAGTATGTAGATCAATGCAGAGGGATTACTCAATGCCCTAGTTGTGCCTCAACAACAAGAAAACAACCAAAGCAACAAGCTCAAGTGCAAAATACTCGAAGAGAAACCCAATGACGGAAACAGCAAGGTGTTATCGCTACTTTGTCTAGAGGACGCCATGAGGTCATGGGCGTGGGACTTCAGGAGTCCAAGGAGAGGATACCAAAGAACCAGGCAAACCTACTCTTGGCCGACATTGCTAATAACCCATGTGTGCATCACCTAGACGCCAATGGGGGCTCGCCCCACACTAACGCCGAATGTCAAGCTTCAATGATTTACATCAAAGAGATGACACCAAGGCTACAAAGCTAAGCGGAAGAAGGGAAAGAAGAATCCCGAAAAAGAAAAAGAGACCAAGGAAGATTCCGACATGGAGGAAGCTGATGCTTCAAAACCCAAGCCGGAAGGGAAGAAAAGTTTTCCCACCAAGAAGGACACTTATGTCACTTTCCTTGGATCTCAACCAGCAAAGGTCAAGAAAGCAGTTCTACACGAGCTCAATGCAATAGTTCCGGCTGTCCCCCAATACATGGACTGGTCGGAAGTGGCAATCACATTTGACCGTGCTGATCATCCGCCTAAGTTGCACAGGCAAGGAAAATACGCCTTAATCGTCAATCCACTTATTGACGGTTATGGTTTCTCCAAGACCCTCATGGACGGTGGTAGTAGTATCAATATTCTCTATTTCGAAACACTACGCCGGATGAGGATCTCGGAAACCCAGCTGAACCATAGCTCTGTGATCTTTCACGGAGTTATCCCAGGAAGACAAGCTAATTCCCTGGGAGAGATTACTTTGGATGTTACCTTTGGAACTCCAAAGAACTATCTGACGGAAGTCCCGTTCAAGAGCGCGTACCATGCTATATTCGGACGTCCGGCTTACTGGGCTTTTATGGCTCGTCCATGTTACATTTACAATATGATGAAAATTCCAGGTCCCAACGGCGTGATCACCATCAGGGGACACCCGAAGAAAGCGTGAGAGTGCGAGGATGGAAATGCTGCCTTTGCCGAAGCCGTGCTGCACGCCCAGGAGTACCAGGAGATCAAGAAGAGCATAGATCCGTCCGAGATGCCCGCAACGAAGAAGGAGGTGACAAAGAAAAATCCGGAGTTCAAGGCATCAGAAGAGACGAAGAAGACGTCGTTGAAGGATGATGACCCCTCCAAGGTGACCCAGATAGGCGTAGGCCTAGGTAGCGCATAGGAAAGCGCGCTCGTCAAGTTCCTCCAAGCAAATCAAGATATCTTCGCATGGAAGCCATCTGACATGACCGGAGTACCTAGGGAACTTGCCGAGCACTCTCTAAATGTAAACCCAAATGCTAAACCCGTCAAACAGTCCCTACGACGATTTTGCGATGAAAAGCGTAAGACAATAGCTAAGGAACTAGCACGGCTCGAGTTACCCGGATTCATAGAAGAGGTCATCCACACTGAGTGGTCGGCCAATCCTGTAATGGTCCCTAAAAAGGACACCACTGAATTAAGGATGTGTGTTGATTATACTGCCTTGAACAAGGCTTGTCCAAAAGATCTGTTCGCTCTACCTAGAATTGATCAAGTTATCGATTCTATGGCAGGCTCGGAACTCCTCTGTTTTCTCGACGCATATTCCGGTTATCACCAAATCCGGATGAAGGAATCTCACAAAGTCAAAACTTCATTCATAACCCCCTTCGGAACCTTCTGTTTTGTTATGATGCCCTTTGGGCTGAAGAATGCAGGAGCTACGTACCAGCGCACGATGCAGCGTTGCCTCCATGACCAACTCGGACGCAATGTACATGCATACGTGGATGATATCACGGTAATGTCCAAAAAGAAGGAAACGCTGATTTCCGACTTGGAGGAAACATTTGCCAATCTACGAAAATACAACATCATGCTTAACCCGAAGAAATGCTTCTTTCAAATACCAGCCGGAAAATTGTTAGGTTTCATCGTGTCTCAGAGAGGCATAGAGGTGAACCGGGACAAAATCAAGGCTATACTCAATATTTCTAGGCCAACTCGCCTGAAGAACGTACAAAGATTAACTGGTTGCATCACTGCGGTCAGTCGATTTGTAAGCCGGCTTGGTGAAAGAGCCGCACCATTATACAAACTCCTGAAAAAGACCAAGGATTTTGTGTGGACTGATGAAGCTGAAGCTACACTACAAGACCTGAAGAAAGTACTCTCATCTGCTCCTATCCTTGCAGCGCTGGAACCTCAGGAACCGATGTTGCTTTATTTTGCTGCGACAAATAAGGTTGTTAGTATCGTCATGGTAGTGGAGAGACCGGAGGAAAATCAGGAACACCTGGTGCAGCGTCCGACTTACTTTGTCAGTGAAGTCCTAACAGAGTCAAAACAGCGGTATCCACATTATCAAAAGTTGGATTACGGTGTTTTTCTAGCATCTCGTAAGTTACGACACTATTTTCAGGAGCATCCAATTACCATGGTGAGCACAGCTCCCATGAGAGACATAATCAACAACAGTGATGCCACAGGACGCGTCGCCAAATGGGGCATAGAGCTTTCAGCTTTTGATATTGAGTATAAACCTCGGACAGCAATCAAATCCCAGATCCTTGCTGACTTTGTTGCTGATTGGACAGAGACGAAGGAGAACATGATCCTCCCTGAGTCGGAATATTGGACCCTCTTTTTCGATGGGTCTAAGGCTCGGGGGGCTCGGGGGATGGCGTGGTGCTCAAATCACCCCAAGGAGATAAACTTTTATACGTGTTGTAGATCCACTTCACAGCGACAAACAATATTGTTGAGTATAAAGCACTGCTGCACGGAATCCGGATTGCTAAAGACATTGGCATCCGATGTTTGATGTGTTACAGAGATTCGGATCTTGTTGCTCAACAAGTGTCGGATATTTGTAATGCAAATAAACACATGGCAGCATATAAAGCTATTGTGAATGATCTATCTAAATCGTTTGAAGGGTTTGAAGTTCAACACATCCCTCGAGTAGAAAATGAGGAAGCAGACGCACTATCTCGGATAGGTTCTACGCTGAAAGAGGTCCCGGATGGCGCTTTTTTAGAGCACCTCAAAGTTCCCTCAATAAAGGGAGTAGATGAGGAATATCCGACCAAATCTGACTCACCTTTGATAGCAGTTCTGGCTGTAATTCCCAGCTGGACTCAACCCTACCTCGATTATTTGGTAGATGGCAAATTACCTCGAAGACGAGGTGCTGAGCCGGCAGATCATCCGACAAGCAAAAGCCTATACTATAGTTAAAGGTGAGCTCTATAAGCGGAGTGTTTCTGGGGTTTTTCAGCGATGTGTATCTCCGGAAGAAGGAGTGGAAAGTTTAAGGGAAATCCACGAAGGGGAGTGTGGTCACCACGATGTAGCCAAATCTTTAGTGGCAAAAGCTTTTAGACACGGATTTTTCCGGCTAACAGCTCAGGCAGATGCCGAACGATTAGTCAAGACATGCAAAGGCTGCCAAAAGTACGCCAAACAAGCTCATGTTCCAGCTGATCAGTTGCGAACAATACCTATAACATGGCCTTTTGCGGTCTAGGGGCTTGATATGGTAGGACCATTTAAACGAGCTCCAAGTGGATTTACTCATCTCTTAGTGATGGTGGATAAATTCACCAAATGGATTGAGGCTAAACCTGTCACTAGTTGTGATGGAGAAACGGCCAAAAGATTTGTCGAGGATGTTATAATCCGGTATGGTTACCCGCATAGCATTATCACGGACAACGGGAGTAACTTCTCTATGTGAGAATTGGCCGAATTCTGCAACGAGCAAAATATCCGGCTTGACATTGCGTCAGTCGCACATCCACAGGCTAACGGACAAATCGAAAGAGCAAATGGTTTAATCCTACAAGGCCTAAAGCCAATACTCGAAGCACCACTACGACGTGCTGCGGGGGCTTGGGCAGAGGAATTACCCTCTGTAATATGGAGTTTACGAACGACTCCAAACAGATCAACCGGATACACACCTTTCTTCTTGGTCTATGGTGTAGAAGCAGTTCTTCCTAGTGATTTGATTCATACCTCTCCTAGAGTAGCCGTGTATATTGAATAGGATGCCGAGATTTCTTGACAAAACGATCTCGACTTAGTCGAAGAAGTTCGCGTTATTGCTGAAATGAGATCTACAGCCTATCAGCAGAAGTTACGCAAGTATCATAGCTAGAGAGTCCGAAATAGATCTTTCAATAAAGGTGATTTGGTTCTCCGGCTTGTGCAACAAAGAAAGCACAAACTTTCCCCAGTATGGGAAGGGCCCTTTTTAGTTAGTCGAGTATTGCATAATGGATCGTATTACTTAACTGACATGAGGCCAGTCAAAGAAAGACCTGCTACTAAGAAGAGAAAGAGAGCTGGAGACAGTACAAATCCGGATGACTTAGACAGACCATGGAATATTGCTCAGCTACGTCCATTTTATTCTTAGCTTATCCTTCTTTGTAAACATATATATGTACATGTTCTGTGTGAAATAAAAGTTTTGGTTGCCTCAATTTTTTCTGAGAAGTTTTTACCATCTTATTTCCGAGTGATCATGTCATAGTCGAAAATCCCAGAATGCTTGAAAGTACTTTATGCTCATGTTTGTTCTGGTTTAGATTTCCGATTCTAAAACTGATACCTTCAGGTATAACTCTAAATTTTCTAGTCTTTACTTTGGTTATTTGTCTGATTGCTAGATGCGGGCATTTTCCGAGTAGTGAATTGTTGGTACTGGAAGCCGGCTTTGTTTCCGAGTTTAAACTGGTTTAGCAATTGAGCTCCGTTGCTCGGCAAAGTTTCCGGCAGAAGGTTTAGCCGGCTCACGAAAGGGACGAGGCAGAAAGCCAGATAAACGATAAGTATGGACGAAAAAAATACAAGTACTTATGTAAACATTTCAGGCACGCAAAAAGTTTAAAGCCAAAAGTGCTGAATAGATCAAAAGCTTAGCACTAGCAAAATTATAGTACTGCATATTTACAGGCCCATCATGTTTTTCAGAATAATACAAATATTTCTCTTAATCTATGATGCAGAAGAGGAAGGAGCTGCTGGCTCGCTGGATACACCGCCTTGGTATCGTTCCGAGATGTCCACATCCGAGGTGGTGCGTTCATCGTCAGAAACTTCTGCTGATTCTTCTGGAGGAGGAGGCGGAGTGTCCACGCGGGTAAAGAAAGGGGTCTCATAGCTGGTAAAATCAGCCACGTGACACCCATATCCGGCACAGGAGTGCATGACGGCTTGAAGGTCCTGCTCCTGGTCGTCTTCATCTACTTTGCAGTACCCTCTGGTCACTTGCCATATTTCCATGTTTCCATGGTGGCTCATGACCATGGTGAGAGCGTTTTGCGCCGCAGTCCGCGCGTAGGACATGTTCCAATCCTGAACAAGTTGCGGCATCTCCTTTGCCTTGTCCCGCACGTGAAAATCCGACATGCTATGCATGTCCGGAATCTTGACAGCTTTGCCGATGTCCTCAAGGGATTGGCGGAAGTCATGAAGCAGGTCACCGACTTGGGTAAGCTGGTGGGTGCGGGGCTCGGTGGAATAAGAGTCCATCAAGTTCAGAGGACCTATATACAAAACAAGTTTAGAAAAATCCGACATTGATAGAAGTCGAAAAAAGAGGAAAAGTCAGACAGATGGAACATACCGAAAATGACGTCGTCAATTTTGGTCTTCTCTTCCCGAAGACTCTGGAGTTCAGTCCGGAGCGCTTTGGAAAGTTCCTTCTCTCTGCTAAGCTCATTATTGAGGTCCGAGATTTTTTGATCTTGAGCAGCGATCTTGCGATCACGCTCATCAGTAGCCATGGAGGAGGACTCAAGGATTTGAGCAATGCTCTTTTCATGATCCGCCTTAATCTTATCCAGCTCTTGGCGCAACTCCTTGTTCTCCACCACCAAAGTCTTGAGGTTCTCGGCTTCTTCAATCATGGCACAGGATTGTTTCACCAGTGCTGTAAGTCAAAAAGAACAACAGTTCAGCGAATTTTTTTGACTATGAAAACGCAAAGACAAAGTTTGAGTCTCGGAATGTTTACCTTTGGCCTCATCCTTGGCAACTTTAAGTTCAGCATTTTTAAGTCAGAGAGCATTGAACTCTCTCCGCTTATCACAGACATTTTTTAACAAATCCTGGTTATAGGAACATACTTTCTGTAAGTCAGAATACCCAAAGTCAAAAAGCTACTAAAGACTCGGGCTAATATTTTTGCTAATATCAGCACGAGCCTTGGGGGCTACACTAGTTCATTCTTTGGCATCCTAATGAAGCATAAACCCGGATTGTATATCCTACTTCATGCTTGGGGGCTAGAGGATATGATATGAAATAAAGGAAAAACAGGAGTTGGAATTCTGACTTACATATTGTTCGCGAGTGAGTCTATCCAAACTCGCGTTCACTTCAATGGCAACCTTCTCAGCGAGAGTCAGAGGAATCACCGGTGCTGTTGGAAGCTCACCGGTCCTTATCCTCTCATCGCGAAGGCGCACCTGGGCAAGAAGGTCGGAGAACTTGATGTCCTCTGCTTCTTGCGCTTCTTCTTCGGCAGATAAGTTTCTTTTCTCCAGGCATTTCCTGGCTAGCCGCTGGATCTCTTCAGCAGACTTCTGGGACAAGCCAAACTTGGCAAGTCCCGGATTGCTGATAAGATTTTCGGTGAAAGTTTTTGCTGAGGGATCATTACCCAAAGAGGGTTCACCCTTATCTAAATTTGACTCACCCATGGTGACGTCAGTTTGCGATTCAAGGATCACAGGCTCCGTTGAAGGAGCCAGATCTTCAAGGGGAGAAATCACCGGCGTTGCGGAAGGTTGAGGGGAAGGAGTCGGAGGAGCCACGGCAGGAGAAGCTATGGTAAGCTTCGTCTGCCGCAGGGGCTTCGAAGAAGTTCCCTTCCCCTTAACCTTGATGAGCTGTTTAGCTCTGAGAATGTAATAAAGCCGGAAACATTACATCTTAGAAGAAAATTCGAGTAAGGTACAAAGGCGGAAGTTGTGATTGAAAGATACCTCTTCACGACGGGCACCTCCTTTGTGCCAACAGCCACCGTCGGAGCTTTGCGCTTCTTGAGCGCAAGGTCTGGCAATGGAACCACCTTTGTCTCCTGAGAAAACTCCGGACGATATCCTTCGAGCGGAGCAAATTCCGACTCGGGGAGGTCAGCAAGCTGAAAAGAAGAAGACATATCAGTATTACAATGTAACTCGAAGATTGAAACACATAAAAAGGTGTACTGTTAGAAGCTTACCGGCACTACGGGGTTTTCCTCCGTATGCATATCCAGAGAACCTCTAGGATCCTCCTCTCGATCCGCTCCCTGATCAGCCACTTGATCTGGCTTATATAGCACTATGTGGTGTAGGCTTTGGGGCTGATGCTGAGGGAGTCTTTCTTGGACGACGTGATGGAGTGCATCAGTCGAGTTCCGTGGTACTGAAGGGGCTGGATCCGGCGTGAGACACAGCATTGGACCAAGTCGGATCCCTTCAGTCCCTTGTGTTTGATCAAATATTCGATCCGCCTCTTAGCGAGGATCAGATCGTCAGTGAGAGCCGGAGGAGCCTCGTCCCAAGACGGTTGGGCCGTGGCAGCTCCATCGATGAAAGCCGGCAAAGCAGTGGCTTTGCCGGGAGCCGGAATATCCCTATGATAAAAGAATGTGGCTGGCCATTGTTTGACCGAGTCACTGGCTAGGATTTTGGGATATGCGCGCTCGCGTCTAAGTGAAAAACTAATAGTACCGGTGATGTAAGGAACACCGGCAGTGATAGAGTTTCTCCGGACATGAAAATAGTACCGGAATAAGGTCAAACTCGGCCTAATGCCGAGAAAGCCCTCACACAAAGAAGCGTAAGTGCTCATCTCTAAGAGAGAGTTGGGAGGAAGATGATGGAGTTGAACTTCGTAATGGTCAATCACCTTGGAGAAGAACTCTGAGGGAGGAAACGACAAACCTCTGTCAAGGTGGGTGCCGAAGTGGACCCGCTCGCCGGTGCGCGGGTTGGGGACGGTTTCCTCGAAGCTGCTCCGCCAGTCGCCGGCGCAGAGGAGTCCTTCATTCTCCATGTTCTGGAGCTTCTCGTCGTCAAGCACGCAGGGGATCCAGACCCCGCGGAAGCTTTCCTTCTCCACCGCCACTTCCGTCGCCGCCGTCGCCGCTGCTGCAGCCAAGCCGGAAGATGAAGAAGAAGCCATTTCTCCGGTGGGCAGATGAACTAGGATGGGCGGCGTTGGGAGTTTTTTGGGGAGGAACGGAGGAGCTATGTGCGCGCAAAGAGATTGGGAGGAGAGGAAAAGGCAAAGGACAGGTGAAGAGAGAAGGAGAAAATCCTAACCCCTTATATCCACCTAACCGCGCCAAGATTCATGCAAATGCTATAGTGTAACCGCCACGCGTCGTGGATGGAACTGGGAAGGACCCACGCGATGATTACGTCTCATCGATCTCCGCGCACGCATTGAAACGGCGCCTCGGTTCCGCGAACCGCGGACCCACCAACGGTCGTGCTGACGGAATGCCTGTCAGATGACGTGACTTGACCATGACTTGTGTCAGGTGGCGTTAGAGATCAAGTTCCGGCTTAGTTTGAAATCAAGCTGGAAAATCCGAGTAACCTATTGATAGGTCCGACTTATTTTTAAGACCCGGATCGTATTTTTTGTTGTGAAGTTTCAGGAACCCTTCAAGATTCTGCAAGCCGAAGATCAAGCTAGACGATAATGAATCCGACTTTGGATCTTGGAGGCCTCCGGGGGCTGCTGTTGGGGATATACTTTCTGGATATCCTCACAGTTCCTCACTGACCAGGGTGGCCCACTTCGGGTTAGAGCCTTGCTTCACGGGCGGCCCAGTTAGGGAGAAAGACGGAGTCCAATCCGGCTACGGGGAGACTGTCGTGGTGGTGGCACGGCAGATGCCATGGGTAGGCTAAAGTTAGGGGCCAATGGATGCTAGTGGGATCTGGGGAGGGAAGATGTAGTGGATCCTACACACAGAAAGCTAACGCAAAGATCTGTATTTCTCCTTCCTTGAGTTACAAGTGCTCCTTGAGCTGTATACAAGGAGAAAGAGAGAACTTTACCAGCCTAACGGTCCCAAGAATCAGTCGATCCCTCCCTCAGGGTCCAAGCCTGCCCTTATAAAGGAGGACCTTGAGTTCCCTTAGGGCTGATGTGGCAAGCATATTCGAGGAATATGCTTGTCCCGATATAGTAGTTCGGCGCCCCCCTTTCCCTGTCGCTCCCCTAACGACGGCAAGGTTCCTGAGGGGCCCTCCTGTGTGCCTCGGGCTTTAGGACTGTCACCTCCGTGACCTCCTTCTGTCTCTCTGTTGCTCTGCCCCTTTGTCCCTAGTGCTTGGCTTCGCTCTGATTCTTCCTAGCCTGCTACTAGAGTTTGACTTTAGGCTTCTCCTTCTCCGCAAGCTTCAGATTATTCGCCCGCCTCGCGTAACTTCGGCTTGTTCTTCACCTGCATCAAGATTACTTGGGCTAACCCGGCCAACTTACGCTGTATCTCGGCCGGGTAATTCCTTGCCCTTACCACAACGGTCCTGTCCTTCCTATCTCGGCCGACCTCTACAGGATTCGGCCTACTCAGAGTGTAACTCGGAAACTAGACGGGGAACACCCTTTCATCTTTCCCCGTCTTTACCCTATCCAGGGTTACCTCCCCAACATTAGTCCACGGTTGCGTTCCCGCCGATAACCTCGGCCGGGTCGTATCAGTTTCACGACGCCCGTTATGTATTGTTTCCGAGTTATATTGTCGTGGTGATAGAGCCGTATCTTGTAGCGCACGCCTCATCCCACGTGTCATTCTCATAATTATTTCTCTAGTTTTTTGTTCCTCTACAGCGCATCGACTAGCTACGCATCGTCGCCGCTACTGCGCTGTGGACGCCTGCGTCTGCTCTTGTTGGGGATCGTGAGTTCCTGGTCAATCGTGTGACCTTCGGTGGTTCCGCTCAGCGACGTGGTCGCCGCACACACGATCCGCGCCGCCAACCGCTACACCCACGATCCCACTACCTTGCTCGCGCTTGGTTATAAAGGGGCGCGGCGCTGGGAGTTTTTTTTTCCCTTCTCGCCAAGACCCTTCTTCTTCCTCGCGTTTTTCATTAGTCAGGTTCTGCCGCCAACTGGTTCTGCGACGAGGGGACTCACGTGCCGCTCCACCTGCCTCTTATTGCTCACCTGTTCAAGCTGTGCCGGTGAGTTCTTTGGTCGTGCCGCCTAGACTTCCTCTAGATCTCTTCATTTCCTCTTTGCTTGTGATTCTGCGGTTACATCTTCGTTCGCCGCCATTTTTTATGTAGAACTGCGACGGGCCTCGAGGCTCTAAGTTTTCCTCCGCCATGAGCTGTTCCTCCGCGATCTTTCCGGCGTAAATCATGTCTAGTTCCTTTAGTGGTGCATTGGTTGAGGATGATGATGTTGGCTCGAAAGGGGCTCGTGGCAGGGCTCCTCCGTTACCGGCGGAGATCGAGTGGCTCATCCGAACCGGAGGATTCCCGCCGAGGTCTCTTGTCGCTTACTCCGGCAATGAGTTAGCTCTCCAACTCAGGGAGGGTGAGTATGTAGTTTTATGTCACATTTCTCGCGTGGCTTGGTCTCCTCTTAGCGATTTCGCAAGAGAGTTTCGACTACTTCGCCTTCAGTGCATCATCTTCTGCTAACGCCATCGCTTCTCTTCGCATTCATCTCCGCCTCGGGGATACTTGACCTATGGCCGTCTGCTCACGTCTGGGCAAAGTTCTTCCAGATTCGTTCTAATGTGGTCCGGACAAGTCTCGCACCCTTCCGAGAAACTCGGCAAGGCGAGGCGGCATCCATTACACCTCGGAGGAAGTCTATATTTCCTCGCGTCATCGGGTTAGAATCGTGCAAGAAGTGGCACAAATCTTTCTTTTACGTCAAGAACAGAGGAACAGAAGACAAGATTCGGCTCCCTGCCTTCTCCATTGGTCCACCTTCCAAGGTAAACTGGACTTACAATCCAAGGAGGAGCCACGCCTTGGCGAGTTCTTGAGACTCGGCTCAAAGAATTGATCCGGGCGGGTTCTGGCGAGGACTTGATGGCTACCTTCATCGAGCAAATTTGCCCATTCCGAAAAAGGACGCATAAACTTTGCTACATGAGTGGTCCGCTTGATACCAACCGAAGTCTCGACCGCCGAGCTGGACAATTACCTTGTCTTCAAGCGTCGAGCTATATTTAAGACGGAGATGCTCGAAGATTGGACCTGGGATTGAAACCGTTTACCGCGGCGTCCTCCTCCATGAAGGTTTTAACCCTCAATGCTTTGATTCTCTTTTGTTTTCATAGATGTTTTCCCTAACCTTCCTTCTCCTTCGCCTCATAGAGGTTCGCGGAGCAAAAGGACGAGGACGCCGAGGTTTTGTCGCTTCCGTGGACTGCGGATCGGAATAGCCCGGACGTTGGGGAGCCGGACTCCAAAGAATTCGTCCCTAAGTCGGATCCTGCTACAGCTCGTGTTCGTGGCAAAACTTCGGTCCATGAGGAGGAAGGTGATTCGGACGAGGTCCAAGCTCTTGAGGTAGTTGCCGCAATGCCTATTTCTTATGCATTTCCGGCTTCTACTTTCTCAGCTAATCCGGCCGGTCAGGTCCATGACGCCGAGCCTATTGCATCCGGCCCCGATTACCTCGGAACGCTGGGCTTCAGCTAGTGCTTGAGGCGGCCCCAAGAAACGAATGAAGAAGTCTGCTCAACCCTCCCAGCGCAAGACCATGCACAGGGTTGCAGGTAAGTTCGTTTTGCTCGTATCTCTTGTTTCCCTATTTCATTTTCCTCCCGACCCCCTTTTTCTTTCTTATTTTCACAAAGCTCCGCTTTCCGTTAAGCTGGCGGTCCTAACATGACTAGTCGCCCGATTGCAGCCGCCTCCTCCGCTGTTGAAGATATTAGGATTCCTAGTCCTGCTCGTGCTACGTCTCCTCCAGCTCCACCTATGTCACCCCCTTGTCACGATGCGCCTGATATTCGCGCCTCCGAGATTTCTATTGAACCCGTTGCCCCTCCACTGAATCCGAGCCTGTCAACCGAGCCTCTTTCTACCTCGGTGGCTCCTACTGTAACCCCAGCCGCAACCGTGGTCGATAATACCCCGGCGCCCTCAGCGCCTGTAATCCCTCCTGCTTCTAAGGGCACTGTTCCCACTGCCGAGGTATCAGCTTCTGCTGGTGCCTCCACAATAAGAAAAGCTGCTCCCACTAAAACTTCCACTTCCCAAAAGGTCCTAGGCTCTTCTCAGCCTAGTATTGCGGCGTCTTGCGCCAAAGGCTGCGCCTACTAAAGCCTCTCATACCTCACGCCAACACCCATCTTGCTCTTCATACAAGCCCTGCTGATTAAGTCGTAACACAACATGTCCGAGGTAAAGTCTTAACCCGGACGGCTAGTGGGAACAGCCTCGGCTCGCTGGTGGAATATGCTCATAACTGGAATGCTGCTGATCAGCTTGAGGGCAATCGAAACAGTCAGCCGTTTCAACTCTCCGACATCAGCAGCCGTTTGGATCAAGCTGCCAAGATCATTCTGGATAGCAACAAGATGAACGAGGTAATTGCTACTTCTCGGGGTTTAGACTGATTCTCCATATGCTATTATATATACATTAGTCCCCGAAACTTGCAAACGAGTAACTTGTTATTCGCTTGGAAGTTTTTATAGTGCTATACTTAGTTCTACTTAATTTATGGCTCGAGCCTATATCCGAGTAGATCTATCTTAAACTTTTGCTTAAATTTTCCCTAGCTGTTCTTTGAATGTCTAGCCACATAGGTCTAGGTTAAGCTTTCGCCTGACTCGAATCTACTTTTGGCTTTGAATATCCAGCCACCTAGATCTGGGTTAATTTCTCGCTTAACTCGGATCTGTTTTGGCTTTGAATATCCAGCCACCTAGATCTGGGTTAAGTTTTTGCTTAACTCGGATCTGGTTTAGCTTTGAATATCCAGCCACCTAGATCTGGGTTAAGTTTTTGCTTAACTCGGATCTGCTTTAGCTTTGAATATCCAGCCACCTAGATCCGCGTTAAGTTTTCGCTTAACTCGGATCTGCTTTTGCTTCGAATATCCAGCCACCTAGATCCGGGTTAAGTTTTCGCTTAGCTCGGATCTGCTTTAGCTTCGAATATCCAGCCACCTAGATCCGGGTTAATTTCTCGCTTAACTCGGATCTGTTTTGGCTTTGAATATCCAGCCACCTAGATCTGGGTTAAGTTTTTGCTTAACTCGGATCTGGTTTAGCTTTGAATATCCAGCCACCTAGATCTGGGTTAAGTTTTTGCTTAACTCGGATCTGCTTTAGCTTTGAATATCCATTCATTGTTTGTTCCATTGCTCAGGTTGCGCATGACCGGCGGACTGCTGAATTTCAAAGACTGTTGTTCTCGCACAAGAAGTTGGAAGAAAAATATGAAAAAGTTATTCCTGTGGTGAAAAAAGCAGGTATGCCCGATCATTTTCCTTGTCATCTCTATTATTGTCATTGTTTTGCCTGCGGGATGCCGGCTTACTTTGTGGGTTAACAGGTAACATCAATAATCTCAACATTCGTCTTGAGAAGAAAGTCAAGAGCTTGGAAGGTTAGTTTTCCATCTACCTCGTACTTTTCCTTTTCTAAGACGTGCACTAAGTTTCTTTTACTTTGTTTGGCTTTGATCAAGCCGAGATATGAACCTTTGCATCATCTCACCAAAATTGTACGCCCATGCCTGATGTAATGCTGCATTTGTTAGAACAAGGCGCCACCCATTCGGTGCAGCTAAAAGAAAAGGATGACGAGATAGCTCGCTCTGGCTACCGAGGTGGAGGCCCTTAAGCTTTCTCGTAAATCCGAGCTGGAGAAGGTCGATCGGAGTTCTCAGGAGAAGAACCGCTGGCTTTGGAATTGCAAAAGCATAAAGAGCTCTTAGAGGCTGCCGAGCTGAAAACTTCGAGGAATGAGCGAGGAAATTGCTCGCTTTGAGAAGAACAAGATTATGCAGGCGAAGGACCTTCAGTGATGATGAGTTTCATTCATCGTAAGCATCTTAACACTGACCGGATTATCTTTCTTCCTTCGCGCCCTCCGACGCCTCCCTTTTTTTGCGAGTCATTTTCCTGAGGCTAACCCGTGAGCTCTAAAGCGGTCCTTGCTGCTCGTGCGCGCCGAGGTCTCCCTGTTGACGTGAACTTTGAATATTCAATAGAAGATTTCTTGGTTTCTGTCGGCGCTGCCCTTGGTTTGGTGAAAATTATGGGCAGGGACTTGGTCTTTGGCAGCTATTCGAGCCCACTGTGCTCTCGGCGAATACCTCTGGAACTCCTAAGATCAGCGAGATCGAATTGCTGGTGACTAGATTGAATGCCACGAAAAGCAACTAAGTCTTTGGAGGGAATCTGCTGGGCGTAGTGCGGATATGGCCCTCACCGTTATCATGTCATGGTACGAAGACATTTCTCTTGATATCCTGAGGAATTTTCGCACAGGTTCCCGTTGGGTTGAGGATCCCACCTTTGTTGCTCTTCGGCAAGCTCGCGCCTTTCAACTCGTCGAGTATGCCGACGTGCACACCTGGAATGAAGGGCCGAGTTTTCTTTCAAACCCGGACGAGGAGGTTGTAGTCGAGGATGCCTCAGATGACTCAATTGGCAGGGGAGATGAAGATGACTCGGCCACTTCCGTGACTCCATTCGAGCTCGATGACAACGACGACGGCAGCGATCCTCCTCCAAGGGTACCGGGCATTCCCTTGCACAAATTGATGCTCCTCGGCAGCCTCGGGCTTGACCGAGGTTGCACCTAGGTCTCTGAGGGCGAGGTAACCTTGGCCGAAGTTCCTCCTACCTCGGAGTCCCCAGCCCCTGACCAGGTTGCCGTCTCTCCAGTGAAAAACGTTTAAGTCATTTTCTATCCCTGGTATGCCGGGCGTACGATGTCCATGGAATACACTTTTACTTCCTGTATGACCTTGAATCTCCTTTTGCCGTACATTGCTGCGACATATAAGTTTGCAGTTATTATAACTTTGCTTAAGTTGGTTGTCATCCGAATTCTTGCTTTGATATCCTGCATATTTTGGTGTTAGAATTTATCTTTGTCTTTGTTGTCTCATGTTTTAGTTGAGTAATCTGTGTGTGAGCTTCATACGGGGTTGATCTGTTCTTATCCTGAGTGCTGAAGTGTGATACCCTTTCCGTATCAAAGATTGACTACCACTTTGGAACAATTCATGGCAGTCCACGAGTGATTGCCTGTTCTGCTGAAGTTCAGTGTGCAAACTAACTTTCAGAAAAAATACAAGACCACCACCGAGGTGCTGCTCAGGGCGTCAAGTTTTGGTGCTCAACATAGCTCTGGGGTGGTATATGGTAGTCTTCTAGATGCTGCTTTGACTGCCGAGGTTTTAATACATAACCTGAAATTCAAATAACATATGGCAGTCCCCGAGTCACTTCTCTGGATGCCGAGATTCAATACATAACATGAAATTGAAATAACATATGGCAGTCCCCGAGTCACTGCTCCGGATGCCGAGGTTCAATACATAACATGAAATTGAAATAATATATGGCAGTCCCTGAGTCACTGCTCCGGATGCCGATATTCAATACATAACATTAAATTGAAATAACATATGGCAGTCCCCGAGTCACTGCTCCGGATGCCGAGGTTTAATACTTCACTGGTCCTTGACCTTGAAATACTATGCTATGAGTAAAATGGACGAAGCAGGGCTACGTTCCATGGCCGCTTCGTTTCTTCGCCAGCTTTGTCTGCCTTGTCCTTTCCGGGGGGTTGAGCATCAATTAGATAATAGGCATCGTTATGTAATGCCTTGCTCACAATGAATGGTCCCTCCCATGGAGGTGACAGCTTGTGCATGCCGGTCGTGCATTGTACCAGTCTAAGGACTAAATCTCCTTCTTTGAATACCCTTGGATTCACCTTTTTGTTGTGATATCGTCGTAGGTTCTGCTGATAAATAGCTGATCGTGATAGTGCCAGTTCTCTGGCTTCTTCTAGCAGGTCTATAGTATCTTGCCGAGCTATTTCGTTCACTTCAGAGGTTGTATACTGAGTAACTCTTGGCGAGTCATGTATTATGTCGGCTGGAAGCACGGCCTATGCCCCATATACTAGAAAGAATGGTGTGTACCCTGTTGACCTATTTGGAGTAGTTCTAAGGCTCCATAATACGGCTGGGAGTTCCTCAATCCAACATCCTGCCGACCTTTGCAGTGGTTCAACAAGTCGTGGTTTTATTCCGGACAATACTAGTCCATTAGACCTTTCCACCTGCCCATTAGATGCTGGGTGAGCCACAGAGGCAATATCTAACCTTATGTATTTTTCTATACAAAATCTGGCAAAGGCTCCTTCTGCAAAATTTGTGCCATTGTCTGTAATGATACTGTGTGGGTACCCATATCTTAAAATAATATCTTTGAGGAATCTCACTGCTGTGGGCCCATCGCATTTTCTTATTGGTTTCACTTCAATCCATTTTGTGAACTTGTCCACCATAACCAATATGTGGGTCATTCCCCCTCGGGCCGGCTTAAATGGTCCCACCATATCTAAGCCCCATACAGCAAATGGCCAAGTGATGGGTATTGTTTTTAACTCGGCCGATGGCATATGTATTTTGGTTGCGTATCTCTGGCAACCATTGCATTTTTCCACCAACTCTTTGGCTTCCTTCAACGCCGTCGGCCAATAAAACCCATGCCTGAATGCTTTGGCTACCAATGCACGAGATGAGGCATGATGTCCACACTCTCCTTGATGTATATCTAGGAGGATTTCCCGGCCTTCTGCCGAACTCACACACTTCTGCAATACGCTTGTGACACTTCTTTTATACAGCTCATTGTTTATGATCATGTAAGCTTTCGCTTTCCTTACGGTTTGTCTTGCTAATACTTCATTGCTTGGTAATACCGCTCCTTAAGGTAAGAGAATATGGGTTGCCCATGGTGGTGTGACTTTTTCTGGTATGGTCTCACTGTCTATTTCCATATTTTCTGCCGACATATTTACCTCGGCCTTCTCCATAATTGTGCTTACTTCTGCTATCCTCCTCTTGGGGGATTCCGAGTTATATTGCTGATCTACCTCCATCGGCATATTGTCTGCTGCTGAATTAGCCGGGATAAAGATAGATTCGGATTCTGGTGAAGGGATTATTGATGGTTTTCTGAGGTGTTCCAGGGCAATACCCGGTGGAATTGACTGCCGGGTTGATCCGAGCTTTGACAATGTGTTCAAGGCGTCATTTTCTGCCCGAGGTATGTGGTGAAACTCACATCCTTCAAAGTATCCACTGATCTTTTGCACATGAAATCTGTATAAGGCCATATTAGCATCTAGTGCGTCCCAATTGTCAGAGACTTGCTGTACCACTAGGTCCGAGTCCCCATAGCATAGGATTCGGCGTATGCCAATTTCTTTTGCTACTTTCAATCCATGGACCAGTGCTTCATATTCGGCTACGTTGTTGGATGCAGCAAAATGTATCTGTAGCACATATTTTAGCTGATCTCTTTTAGGCGAAGTTAATACTATTCCTGCCCCCAAACCATTTCTTAGTTTGGAACCATCAAAATGCATCGTCCAATAATTTGGATCTGGTAATGGTGGCTCATATTGCACTTCGGCCCAATCTACGAAGAAATCGGCGACTGCTTGAGATTTGATTGCATCTCTCCTATCAAATTGTGGAGCGTATGGTGACAATGCGATTGCCCATTTTGCTATTCGGCCACTTGCATCTTTGTTGCTCAATATGTCGGCTATGGGTGCTTCACAAATCACTCTGATGGGATGCTCTTCGAAATAATGTTTAAGCTTTTTCGCCGACATATACACCCCATAAGCCATTTTCTGATAATGTGGGTAATTCTGTTTTGAAGTGGACAACACCTCACTCAAATAATATACCGGCCTCTGTACCGACTTATTATTTTCGAGTCATTCTACTATGACTACAGCACTCACTACTCTATTTGTGGCCGCTATGTAGAGTAACATAGGCTCTTTTGATAATGGAGAAGCCAAGATAGGTGTTGTGACCAGCATTTTTTTCAACTCATGAACGCTTGTGTCCGTTTGTGGAGTCCAAACGAATTTGTCTGATTTCTTCATCAGCTGATATAGTGGTAGTGCCTTTTCTCCCAGCCGACACACAAACCGGCAGAGCGAGGCTAGACAACCTGTGAATTTTTGTACGTCATTTAAGCATTTCGGCAATTCCATTCTTTCTACTGCCTTTATCTTCATTGGGTTGGCCTCTATACCTCGGCTAGATACAAGAAAACCGAGCAATTTTCCTGCGACGCGTAAACGTGCACTTTTCGGGTTAAGTTTCATTCGGAATCTTCTCAAGTTCTGAAAGTTTGGCGTATATCCTCCATGAGTTTTGCTTTCCTTGGTTTTGATGACCACGTCATCTACATATACTTGTACATTTTTCCCTATTTGATCGTGTAGACATTTTTGCATGCATCTCTGATATGTTGCTCCTGCATTTCGTAGGCCGAATGGCATCGTGCGATAGCAATAAGCCCCGTATGGGGTAATAAATGCAGTCTTTATTTGATCGGCCGGATTTAACGGTATCTGGTGGAAACCAGAGTACGCGTCTACAAATGATAATAACTCACAACCAGCGGTCGAGTCAATGACTTGGTCTATTCTAGGTAATGGAAAAGGATCTTTTGGACACGCCTTGTTCAGGTTCGTGTAATCGATACACATTCGCCATACAATGGCTACATTGGGATCATCCTTCTTCTTTCTACCAGCACGGATTTGACAACCAATCCGGGTACAGCACCTCCATGATGAACCGGCTGCGAGGAGTCGAGCTATTTCATCCCTATTATTTTCTCTGTCTTGGTGAAGCGGCGGAGAGGTTGCTTCACCGGCCTTGCTCCAGGCCTTACATTCAAAGAGTGCTCTAACTCCTCGGAACACCTTGGATCCTGAGTTGACCGCAAATATGTCCCGATTCTCACGGAGGAAATTGGTGAGCTCGCTTTCCTATTTAGCGTCAGGCCTGCACCAATAGTAACAGACGCCTCAGGAATTGCTCATCTATTTGAAACTTCTTCGTTTCTTTAGTCGGCTGAAAAGAAACAACATCATGCGGGTTGG
This sequence comes from Avena insularis, assembly GCA_023614405.1. Classification (NCBI taxonomy): domain Eukaryota; kingdom Viridiplantae; phylum Streptophyta; class Magnoliopsida; order Poales; family Poaceae; genus Avena; species Avena insularis. Next base: position 114,251,629 of record CM042688.1, on the reverse strand, counting down.
CTAGTGCCGGCATGTTCAGCTGCGCCGACTGAGCGAGGGCTGCTACCTCCTGAATCCTTCTTTTTTCTCTTGCTATAACCAATGACTCGGCCAAATTTGACCCGGCTGAAGCACACTCCATTGACTTCTTGTAATCCCCAGAATTATCACTCCTTGTGGTCCGGTAGCTTCATCTTGAGATAACTTACATGACAAATGCCCATGAATTTGGCCAATGCTGGTCGTCCGAGTAAAGCATGATAACAACTCTCTAGATCCACCACCTCAAACTCTAAGTTTTACGCTCTGCGATTATCTCTTGTGCGAATAAGACATCGACTCGGACCTTACCAATGGGTTCACATGAAAGCCCTGGCACTATCCCATGAAAAGTGGTCCTTGTAGACTGCAACATATTCTGCGATATTCCAAGTTTATGCATGGTATCTTTGTACATGATGTTGATACTACTTCCATTGTCAATGAGTACTTTTGAGAATTTCACATTGATGCTTGGTCCGACAAATGTCGGATCCAACACGAGTGCATATGACCCAGGATTCGGCATTATTCTGGGATGATCCTTTATGCTCCAAGTTACTTCCTGATCAGACCAAGGCATATATCTCGGTATCGCCGGCATAACTGCATTTACTTCCATATGCCGGCGTTGCACACTCTGTTTGTCTTGCTGTTCCGTTGTGAACACGCAATAAGACTGATGATGTTCTCTGTAATCATTACGTCCCGTATTTGCCGGGTTTGTTCTTCCATCCTGGACTTGGTTCATCACTTGATGCACCTCGTCTCTCTGATCCGAGTTATCATACCTCGGGGGAGGGGGCGGTAACATTAGTTGCTATGCATTTGCTCCAGTCAATTGCGGTTGACGCTGCTGATGTACTTGATGCGTGCCTGAGCCGCTGCGGGGTTACCCATTGCATTTTTCATCCATGCACACTGGCGGGTTGTATGGTTATTTGTCCGGATGGGTTTGACGTGTGAAATTTACGGCTGATCTAACATGGATTGAATGTGTATTTCGCCTTTCCTGCCACTGTTTCTTTTGTTCGGGGTCCATTGCCCTTTTCCTTCATTCCTTGGTGTCCCTTTGAGGACCATTCTTTTTTAGTTGAGCTCCGTGATTCGGCTGATCTTGCGCTACTGCCGCTACTTGGGCCGAATTGTATCTATAATCTGGTCTTTCCTCTCTTCTTCTTCCTCTGAAATCACCGCGCCTGGATGACCCGGCGAAATCTCTTGCATAATGATCCTGTTGCTCGCGGTGATCTGCCGACATTAATTCTGGTTGCATAGGATCTCCTAATGCGTAGGAGTCCGCTATTCTGATAGTTTCTGCCAATGTGGTCGGCATATCTCTCTGCAAACGTTGCCATAAAACGCTGCCATAATGGCATCCTTGCGCGAACCACGCTATTGCTTGCGATTCTATGACTCCTTCACATGAGTTTCTCAGGTTGCACCACCGAGTTAAAAATTCTCTATCTGTTTCATTCGGCTTCTGCTTGCACATGGCTAACTGTTGTGGCCTGTTTGGCCTCCTGTATGTACTGGTAAAGTTGCTGAAAAACATTTCTTCAAAATCCAGCCAACAGTTGATATTGCCGGCTGGTAGATTATTCAGCCAAACTCTAGCTGGTCCTTCCAGCATTTGTGGTACATATCGTACAACCCACCGTAAGTTTCCACACGCTATTTTTACAGCAGTGGCATAGTCAATCAACCAGTCTTGTGGTTTGGTACTTCCATTGTATGTTTTCGTGCCCCTTGCTAGCTGAAAGTTCGGCACAGGAGGTTCGCTCATGATCCGTGGTCCAAAGCATGTTGGCCCTGGTGGACCCTGTTCTTCCAATAACTCGGACCTGTATAGCCGATCCAGCTTCACCCTTGCATCATTTGATGGCAAATCTCTGTACAGAACTCTGTCCTATATTCCATAACGATTGTTTCCGCCATGAATTGCATATTCCATTTCGGAATAACCATCATTGTATCTCTCATTAATTTGATAGTGGCGAGCTGGCCCTGTTTCTCTTTCCTGCCGAGGTTCATGCCTCGGTTGCGGGTTGAGTGGCCGTTCTCTCCTTACTTCGACCGGGGTGTTGTTCTCATGACTGCCTCTCGCGGGCTCTCTTCTGCCGAGGTCTCCGTCGCCTCGGCTTCCGCCGTCTTTCTCCACACGGCCGTGATTCCTCTCCCCACTGTTACCTCGGCTTGCATTGCCTCTGTTTTCATTTGCATTTCCGGCCATTGCCGGATCATACGGGACAATCTGCTTGTTCCTCTTTCCTGAGGTTACTGCTCTGTATCTTCGAGCATTATCTCCGGGTGAAGATGCTGCTGCAACAGCAGAGCTGGTGCTGCTCCTGCCAAATGAACCATTCGCGAGGCCCCCGGCCTCGCCGGGTTTGCTCTGAGCATTTCCTCGTTCTGCTGGTTCGTGATGCGCACCAGCTCGTTTACTCTTTCTTGTTGTTTTTGCCGGGCCTCTCCGGTCAACCCTTCTAACTCTAAAGCTGCGGCATTTGCCGCTCTTAGGTTTCTTGCCGGGGTGCTGTACCTCGGCAAACCTACATCCTCTGATTCTGCTTTATGAGCTTCATGCTCTTTATTGATGTCATCCATGAGGTTCTTCCCTCTCAATCTTAGTTCGTCTACCCGTTCGGGCGCGACGTTAAGCTTATTTTCTTTGGCATACTCTCGCAGGGTCCTGTTTAAGGACTCCTGCAAGGCCGACACCTTTTTTGCCTCTATCAGCACCTTTTGCCTGGTTTCTTCCAACTCTGCCTGAGCATTTGCCGGGTTAAGTATCGGCGCTACAGGTGTAGTCAAGCTTTCTATGGTCGCCTGAAGAATATTTTCTGGCCTTTCCAGAGGTGGCCCTCTTACCCTTGGTGCCTTTGGGGTGGTGTCTTGCACCTCGGTCGGGTTGGTTGCCGGTGGGATTACCTCGGTGGGCATTGGCGCTGTCTGCCTGTGCGCGCCCTGTACACCGGTGGCGGGTTCTCTTCCTGCTCCGGCAGCCGCTACTCCAGTTTGCGCCCCGGCCACGACCATTACCTCGACGCTACCTGCAGGATGTGCTCCAGGCGGATGGCCTGCAGCGTTAAGAGGTGGATCTCCTGCAACAACAACTTGGTGAGGGTAAACACCGGAGATGTCGACGCCGACATAAACCTGGTGCCCGCCCAGGTTGATGAAAACACCATTACGCGGGGGAGCCTTTCCCCTGAAGCTCCCTGCATTGTCGCTGACATAATCACAGAGACCAAATCTCTGGACTAAGCCAGAAACAACGCGCTCGCCAGTCTTGATGAAGTTTCCCGTCCGGATCATAACTCCAGCTAGCACCGCTGCTGGCCCCATGGTGGGCGCCAACTGTCGTGGTGGTGGCACGGCAGATGCCATGGGTAGGCTAAAGTTAGGGGCCAATGGATGCTAGTGGGATCTGGGGAGGGAAGATGTAGTGGATCCTACACACAGAAAGCTAACGCAAAGATCTGTATTTCTCCTTCCTTGAGTTACAAGTGCTCCTTGAGCTGTATACAAGGAGAAAGAGAGAACTTTACCAGCCTAACGGTACCAAGAATCAGTCGATCCCTCCCTCAGGGTCCAAGCCTGCCCTTATAAAGGAGGACCTTGAGTTCCCTTAGGGCTGATGTGGCAAGCATATTCGAGGAATATGCTTGTCCCGATATAGTAGTTCGGCGCCCCCCTTTCCCTGTCGCTCCCCTAACGACGGCAAGGTTCCTGAGGGGCCCTCCTATGTGCCTCGGGCTTCAGGACTGTCACCTCCGTGACCTCCTTCTGTCTCTCTGTTGCTCTGCCCCTTTGTCCCTAGTGCTTGGCTTCGCTCTGATTCTTCCTAGCCTGCTACTAGAGTTTGACTTTAGGCTTCTCCTTCTCATGTAAGCTTCGTATCATTCGGCCCTGCCTCGCGTAACTTCGGCTTGTTCTTCACCTGCATCAAGATTACTTGGGCTAACCCGGCCAACTTACGCTGTATCTCGGCCGGGTAATGCCTTGCCCTTACCACAAGGGTCCTGTCCTTTCCTATCTCGGCCGACCTCTACAGGATTCGGCCGACTCAGAGTGTAACTCGGAAACTAGACGGGGAACACCCTTTCATCTTTCCCCGTCTTTACCCTATCCAGGGTTACCTCCCCAACATTGGATCCGACTTTGGATCTTGGAGGCCTCCGGGGGCTGCTGTTGGGGATATACTTTCCGGATATCCTCACAGTTCCTCACTGACCAGGGTGGCCCACTTCGGGTTAGAGCTTTGCTTCACGGGCGGCCCAGTTAGGGAGAAAGACGGAGTCCAATCCGGCTACGGGGAGACCCAGAAGACTTATCGACTTAGACCCATAGTGTTACTTGTAGTTCAAGATGTACTCTGTAACCGACTCTTAGTCGTAGCCGGATAGATCTCTCCTATAAACCCTAGGCCGGATATCTATATAAGCCATCCTAGGGAGAGCCTTTAGGGCAACACTTTAGACCCTCAATAGTCTACAATCTCAACTCACACAGGCGAACCCTTGTAACCCATATTCCGGCTCTGCCGTATTACTGGATTGCTAGCAGGAGTAGGATCCGTCTAAAGCCGGCGGATTCGAACCTGGGTAACTTGTGTGCTCACCGTCCCGAAACATCGTACGTCTCACACCCCTCTCTTCCAAACGCCTCGAGGACCCCCTCATGGCGTACTTGTCATCAATCTGACGACAAGTGTCTCGGGCTCTGAGCTCAGGTGTTTCCTTCGTTTAAAAATTCAAAAATCATTGTTTGTGGGCTACAAAAAAATAAAAATCAAATAAAATTAGGATATTTGAAAATATGCATGCTTAGAAGCACACTTTGCATTTTTCTGTAGCTCAAAATACAAAGTTTTTGAAACTAATTTAAACGTTTGTGGGATACATCATTGGCTACATACGGATTTTTCAAAAAAAAAAGAACTCACGAATCTATTTTTAAAAAAATAACAAGATCCATGGATCTTTCGAAGCCAAAAATATCCACTCATAATAACTTAACATAGAGTTCCTCTGTTCCTGCACACTTGAGAAGGGAGTGGCTAGGATGAAGTCATTTTGTATAATACAAAAGAAGCCTAGACGACGTTATCTCGTGTTTATTCGATGAAATAGGGCTGTTTGGTTAGGATTAAATCTGGCTTTTGGATTTTGGTTTATAAGTAAGAAAAACACTTGATATCGAGAATTAAAGCCACAAATAAGTTCTAACTAAACAGTCCCTTAATCATCCTAATCTTAGTACTCTGTTCCATGAAACTTCTATATGTGCCTTTTGACCTCTCAACTACTCTTCACTCCTTTATATTCGGAGGCTCCTTCCTTCTGATATGTTGCCCAATTTCTGCTGACGTGAACAAGGGGTGAGACCACTGTTTCATACAGGAACAAAACTACTAGCACTGCTCTCCACCTTTAGGCTGACCCCTCAGTGCTCAATTTGTGCTGCAGTATTCAGCTCACCTCTGGCCCCGTGTACCCCATGCCCAACCAACAGCCCGAATAGGTGTGCCTCATCTCGTGGTCACAACTCTTGATACTCCGGACCGGATCGCTTGGAAGCTAACCAATTATGGCTGCTACTTGGCTGGCTTACGAGATGCAATTTGTGCGGCTCACATCTTTAGTTTGAAAACCTCGCCTAACTAGTACAATATTTTTGCTTGGTTGATTCTTCAAAATTGACTATCAACGGCATGTAGGTAGAGCGAAAATGATGGCAAAGTTGTGGACTTTGCAAGCTTTGTATGCAAGTGAAAGAATCGTCCGCCCATCTTCTCTTCAAATGTTGGTTCAGTATTCGACTGTGCTCCACCTTGAAATCTTGGATTGGCCTTCAAGATGTTGAGCCAAGAATTGGCAAGCCATGCACACCTTCGAACATTGATGGATCGAGGGGATCCATAAGGTTCGACAATAACGAAAGGCCACAGCTTCACTAGCAATGTTGGTTTTACGGGAAATTTGGAAAGAAAGAAAGAAATGTTCGTGTCTTCTAAAGCCAATCAATAATCTTAACAATCCTTGTTACGAAATATAAAATACGAGGTGGTGATGTGGTGTCTTGGTGGAAAATATCATTTTGCGGCCCGAAAGTTGGGGTGGCCAGGCAACGCGGTATCCGAGTTTCCTGAAATCAGCCGCGATGACTACAGTTGGCGTGCCAAATACTCAGAGGGTCTTTTTCGGCACGAATTCAACTTTACGTTTCAATACAAAAAATCAGGCTAACGGCCGTCAAGTTGGGGCCCCCTGTCAGCTTTCACCGTTATGTCGCTGTCGTCGTCGCTGCCATGTAGGCTTGCAGCATTGGCGTATACATCTTTTACGCGTCTTCTTCTTCCTCCGGGGCGGCAATCTGTGGTCGCGGCCATGGCGCGGAGCTAGGACTTGGACGAACCTGCTCGGCCCGTTCTCCTCCCTATCCCGAATCGGAGCTCGCCCTCACCATGACCGCACCATTGGCACGACGGGGGGACGGGAATTCATTCCCGGGTGAGATCTGTCACCATTCCGACCATGCTCGGTCCTATTGGCCCCCTCCAGAATCCGAGCTCGCCGTCGCCGTGGTCGCACACGCACCAGCCACAGCGCCTTCCTCTCCAAACTCCAAAGCCACATCCACCCAGTTCGGCACAACGCCAACAAGGTGAAAATGCATCAAGTTTTCTTCTTGTGATTGTAGAAAAACATGTATGTACCGTGGCCGTAGCATACTCTAACAATGTACATATATATTGTTTACTAGATTTTCATTTGAAATTAGTAGCTCCGTAATGACGAAACATAGAGAACCTAAATTAAATGACGATGAAGACCATGTTCTGTACTTTGCATTGCATCAACAAGTGCTCGCTGACGAAGCAAGTTACCAAGAGAGTGGAGTTCATGAGCCATTGCCAAAAAATATGTGAACAAATCAATGAGCGATTCAATGCAAATACGCGCAGAAAAACTAGATCTATGTCATCAATCATCAATAGGTGGCACATTCTAGTGATGCGTTCAAATGCGTACACGATGTATCATTTGCTTAAAGTGGTTGTTATCCTGAGCAAAAATGTCTGGTATGCACATTACATTCGTATGTTCTATGCTGCAATTCTGTTGTTATGGGCGTGAAAAGAAAAGCTGGATTTCACTGAATATTACGCAGTTAGGCCTAACTTAGTCTTACATAAATAAGCACAGCTTAGTCTTTACACACATAAGCGTAACTAATGATAAAGATAAAGACAAATGGTTCATTGGATCTGCCAGTGTGAGCACTAGGTCCCTGGAGCTGGTGGTATCGTCGGAACGAATCAGAATGCTGCATTTGGCCGTCTTTCATTCTCCTTCAAATCGTAGGACCCCACTGATGAGCCAATAGTACCCCCCCCCCCCCGACGTGGATTCGGCTCCAGGTGAGATCTGGAGTGTCAACATGATAGGTGCGTGAGTGTGCAGCAAACACACAGTCTTCTATCAACACTGGAAGTGCTGGCACCTCAACAACAACACCAGCATGTTCTTCCTGGACTCCGGCAACAACCTCTGCAGGTATTTCGTCAGCTTCACCACCAGCAGCATTAGCAAGTATTTCGTCAGCTTCACCAGCAGCAGCATCACCAAGTATTTCGTCAGCTTCACCAGGAGCAGCAGCAGCTAGTTCTTCGTCAGCTCCACCACCACCAACACCACCACCAGCAGCAGCAGCATCAGGGGCCAGGGCTGCCTGAGCAATTACAGGTTCAACAGCTCCAGGGGCTCTAACAAAGAAAGAATAGTTGATCCCAAGAAACACAGATTGTCCCTTCAGATTGTTGACTCTGCTCCAAACTTGCTCTACTGGGTCTTTGGATGGGCATGCGGACCTCGAGAAAACGTGACACCGCAGCGATGGGTATGAAGAAACTTGTGTCCCCATATGTTTTATTGTATCACCAACGCTGTTTAGAGCTCCCCTGATATGAATCCACATGAGTTCATCATCCTGTTCCGTGTTGTCTCCGAGAGGTGCCAGGAACCAGCGTCGTGTCCCAAGTTCAGCATCTTCGATGACCGGAGCTGGAATGATGCGCGGGGCTGCGTGGGTACCTGCGTGTTACTAACAGTCAGTAAGCAGAATTTTGAATGGGATTTTACATGCTATATGACACCATGACTCACCCCAAATGGACGGCTCCCAAACACGCACGTCGCTGCTAGGTTTAGTGACCGCATAAATGCATTGCGTCTGTACGAAGAGTAGCCGTAGGTGAAGGCGGTGTCGACATACTTCTCCGGCCGCAGGAAGTCATCACGCAAGACTGTCCATTCATTGTCTTCTGGGCATCTAATGAATGTGATTGCCTTGTCGAACACCGCTAAGAGGTCGTACTCCCAGTTCTTCCACGCCCCCTCCCGCGGTCTATGTGGAAGATGTACCTTCACGAGGTCAAGTTCTGCCATGTTGAACCTATAAGCGAATTTGGAAATGGGCGGCGGCCACCTGTTGTTGAATGTAGTAATGCTGACACCCTTCAAAGATGGCACTGCAAGTCTCACCGATCTGTAGCCATTTTTTAGAGTCCAAGTATTGTCATCTTGTGATAAAAGGACCAGCCACTCGCCGTTGCCACCCACCCAGTTCTGGTCATCTTCCATTTCCGTCTCTTCTTCTTCCTTGATATTCACCACTACTAATTCGGACCACTTATCTAGCACCATCAGTTTTGCATGAATATTCTGCAGAGTTTGTTGTCAGTTGGTACAATCACCTAGCATGGATTCCATTGCAAATATAATTTGACAACTGGACCTTCAGATTAAAGTACACAAAATATTGCCTAAATACGAGTGTCTCATCAGATATCGCCTAAATTGTGCCTGTGTCACTACGAAGATACTCAATATATGGAGTAGTAGCAGAGCCCCCAAAACAAACTCCTGACAATGATCATAAACAGCTCAGGGCATAACAGCCTTAAATCGTCTAATCTGTTTGTTTTTATTTTAGGAAACAGAATATCACCTAGCAGGCATTCCATTGTAAAATCGAAATTGACAACTCGTCTATCACCTAAAGTAAGACCATGTCACTACAAAAATACCAGAATATCAGGTACGAGCAGAGCTTCCGCTGTACAGAATAGTCTTAAATGGTTCGATTTGTTCAAACCGCGCGTGCACACAACACGTTCGACGAAAGGAACATAGGATTCCGATGAGAGTTCAACACATATGAATCAATGATATGACTGAATGAATAAGCTAGATACTGGAACTTACGTGGCCATCGCGGTCGTTTGGCCATTTGCTGTTATCGGGGTAAAGAGGGCCTGGCGTGCCGAACGGTTGTTCGTCCATGTTCCGCATTGTCAAGCGGTAGCCAGGGATCCAGCGAGCGAGGCAGCCGACTGAGATGATGTCCAACCCCGAGGCGATCCTGTGCACGTTCACGGCGCTAAGGTTCGGCCATCCCCAATCCTCGTGGTAGCAGTCGCCCTATCCATCCGCGTCATCGTCGCATGCCTTTCGCTTCAGCCTGCTGCTACCCCAAGATCTACCCATAGCGGCAAATGGAGTCTGGAATCCGGTAGATTAATGGAGGCGTTGTGATAAGGAGGCGGATGGATTCGAGAGGGGATGGAATCAGGGATGGGGGCAGTTGTTCGAGTGGGGAGTGAATCTGCAAGGAACCACCGCCGCCGCCAGTTCTCATCCGCGTGGAAGATAAGAAGGGGAGGCGTAATTATTGAGGGCGGGCACCGGAACCGTCTAGAGGAAGTGAAAAAATAAATCGTAAGAGAGAAATGTACGGCCCGCCTGTCAGTGAGTGAAGGCCGGCACGCGCAAACGTGCCTACATTTGACTTGATTCCACCATATGCAAGTGGCGCAGGACAAATTTTAGGAAGCGCTAGCGTCAACGTGGAAAACCACTGTTTTTCTCCACCTTCAACCTACTACGAACGGTCGTGCACCATTCCAGATATTGGTAAGGGCGGTTCCAATCTTTCACTTCTCCGTCTCATTTCCTCCTCCACGGCCTCATCGTCTTTCTCCTCCACGGCCTCATCCATTTCCTCCACCACGGCATCACCCTCTTCCTCCGTATCCTTTCCCTCTTGCCTGTAGTCATGGACGCTCCGGACGCCCAAACGACGGCAAAGAAAACTGCGCCGACATCGGTACATGGCGGGAAGAAGATCGATCTCGTCTACACCACCGACCCTCGGACGGTGAGGAACACTCTGAATAATTACACGATTTGGCTGCAGTTCGAAGAAAACAGGTTCGTAGGTCTCGACCTCGAGTACAGCCGCGATCACCGTAGGATCGCCGTGGTGCAACTCTCCATGAAGGGGCACGCCCTCGTTGACCAGCCTTTTTGCGAGAAGGGGGCTGACGGGATCTGGTAGACTTTGCTATATTTTTGTTCCTAAACCGTCTGTTTGCAAAAGTTATTGCTATATTATTTGTCTGAATTCATTTTCATGCAGGTGGGGTGAAAGCATTAGGGATCTGTTTCATGACTTTCTCGTGAACCAGCACATAACATTTACTAGTGTTGACATCACGAATGACACTAAACTGCTTGAAAGCCCGACTGTCAACATTAGAATCCCAAAGGAGTGCAGAGTGGACATCTAGGAAATTTACTGGATCCCAGGGATGAAGGGCGGCAAGACCGGGATGGCCGCTCTTGCCTCCGAACTCATCGACCCGTGGTACGCTGACATGAAGGACATATTGCCGAGATATTCATGGAGGCGTTTAGGGCACGATTATTGGGAGGATTAGCCACTTTTTGAACCTAATCTGAAGTACTGCAATTGACGGGTATGTTAGCCACGAGCTGTACCGCCAGATTGTAAAATCTTGTTCCAGGCATCGCATCATTGAACCACCACCAAGGCAGGTTATTTGCCCTAGATGCCGGAGTGTAGATGAATCTACAAACCGGGGCAAGCGACCGAAGGCATCCTAGGATCGGTTGCCTTCTCCAACAGGCTGGGATGTAAACTATTAGTGCATGATTGTTGTGTTTATGAAAACATGTTATTTCAGAAGTACACTATGTGAGCAATTACGAACTGCTGTGTATTACCTTTGTCAAACTATAATCTGGGTTTGGTTATGACTGTATCCTTCACTATAGTCTGGGTTTGGTTATGACTTATGACTGTATCACACCTTATGCATGTCAGTCCTGGATTCTGCCGCATGCAAATGGCATAGACATAATTTGTAAGAATGAATGTTGAGCATACAAAAGGGGGAATGTAATTCATACAGGTTAAGTAGCTAATAGCACAGGTAGGGTGTCAGGTGGGATCCCGCCAAAATCCCACTTCTAGTTCATTTGTCAAAATCTAGTTCAAATTTTTGCTCAAAATTTACACTAGATTTTGACAAATGAACTAGAAGTGGGATTTAGGCGGGATCCCACTTGACATCCTAAGCACAGGGGTTATATGGGCTTGGTTCTTACACACAGAATGTTTAGAAAATACATGCAAGATAAAATACAGGCGAGGTAAAACTAGGAACGAAATGCGAAACTAGTAGTGATAAACAGCACACTCACCCACCCGCCAGATCTTGTTGAGCATCTCGTAGCAGACATACGCGTCCCTGGCTGCGTACTTGATCGCATCATAATCCAGGTGCCTCCACTCCCATCGCTCCTGCAGGTGCTTCAGGAACTCGACTTTCATGCCGGTGTACTCGCGGTCGATGATGTCGGAAGCGATTCTAGCCATGTCGGCTTTCCCCGTACCGCCATCCGCGTACCTCCACAAACGTTGGAGATCGACGTGATTGACGACATGAACGAGGAGATCCCGTTCTAGCTTTAGAGTGTCGTTCTTGATGTCGACGCTGGCGAAGTAGATCTCCCTCCTGTGTAGGAACTCGCGAAGCTCCGGGCATATAGATTTGGCCCTACATACGTGATATAGGAGGCAGTGGTTGCGCATGGACAGCTGCAAAAGCGCCGTCCTCTTCCTATCTCCGGTATACTCGAGGTCAAGGCCGACGATCTTGTGCCTGTCCATCGGCTCCTGTAGCCACCGCTCGTACATTGCGATGACCTTGGCGACCTCCGCTGACGCATTTGTGTGGACGACCGTCAGCTTGGTGGTGCCATGGGCGGTGACGGTGTACTCGTCGGTGTAGTCGCTCCCGTCGCCGAACACGCCATACTCTACAGCCATGGCAGCAACTAATGCGGTGGTGATGGCCTAGGGTCGGTAGCGGTGGCTGGGACTGGGCGTGGCGGTGGAGTGATCTGTTGCGGTGGTATGGCCAGGCGGAGGCGGTGCCTGCGGCAGCGTCGATGGTTCTTGTGGTGGCGGCGGCGGCGGAAGGAATGAGTTGGGGATTTTTGCACAGTGATGTGCTGAGGAGACGGAAGGCGATGCTTAAATTCCGTTTACCAATATTCTGGTCATACCCATGTGGAAGCAATTTTGACCAGGCGAGCACCGATGGTTTCCAATCCTAGCGATTAAATTCGGCGTCCATCCCGGTAGGCGATGGGACGGGTGTGCAACGTGGCTTTGGCGTGGCAGAGACCGGTCACGTAGACCATCGTCCCGTTGCCGATCCGCAGCGGGTGCGTGATGTCTATGCACTTCTATTCTTGTAGACAATTGTTGGGCCTCCAAGTGCAGAGGTTTGTAGAACAGCAGCAAGTTTTCCCTTAAGTGGATCACCCAAGGTTTATCGAACTCAGGAAGGAAGTGGTCAAAGGTATCCCCTCTCAACCAACCCTGCAATCAAGATACAAGAAGTCTCTTGTGTCCCCAACACACCCAATACACTTGTCAGGTGTATAGGTGCACTAGTTCGGCGAAGAGATAGTGAAATACAAGTGGTATGGATAATTATAAGTGGTAATGGTGGTATAAAATAGCTTGATGGCATGGAAAAGACTAAAGGCAAACTGAAATAAAGAAGGAAGCAAGCAAACATGTAATAGATCTAATAGCAAACGGTGTTTCAGTGCTTAGAAACAAGGCCTAGGGATCATACTTTCACTAGTGAACACTCTCATATAAATATATTATCTTCATGATACTACTCTTAACTACTCTCCGGTTGGACACTCTAATTGTTGGTAGGGCTATAACAGCACACCTCAAAGTAAGCCTTTCCCATCTAGAAAACCCCACACTGTCACCTTGAGCACTAGATGGTTCCAACAAACACCACAATTTCATAAAGACATCCAACTCCAAATATAACTCATAACAACTATTTGTAATCTCTAGCCTAAGTGCCACCATGGTGAGCACGCTGTCACTTTCACACACATGGGGAGAGCAGAGATCTATTAAAGCACTTGAGTAGCAAGGTAGATCTATAGATTACAAGCTCATGATCACAATATGATCATGCATAGAGAGAGAGATGAACACATAGCTACCGGTAGAACCCTTAGCCTCGAGAGAGAACTACTCCCTCATCATCATGGGAATCAGCAACGGTGATGGAGATGGTGGTGGAGATCGATGAGGATGGCTCCGGGGGAACTTCCCCGTCCTGGCAGGGTGTCAGAACAGAGACTTTCTGTCCCCTGAATCTCCCCTTCGGTGGCGGCGGTGCTGAGGAAATTTTCGTGGATTTCTGATTGACTCCCTAGGGTTTTTGCCTCGGGGGAGATATATAGGCGAAAGAGACAAGGTTAGTGGTTGGCCAGGGGGCCCACACCATGCCCTGGCGCGGCCTAGAGTTTCCCGTGCCAAGGGGGTGTGGCACCCTGTGGCCCCTCTCCGACTCTCCTTCTGGATCCATGAGTCTTCAGGGAAAATAGTAACTTTGGCTTTTGTCCCGTCCAATTCCGAGAATATTCATTTTCTGACTTCCTGGAACCAAAAACAGCAGAAAACAGGCAACTGGCACTGTGGCATCTTGTTAATAGGTTAGTCCAAGAAATCATATGAAAAGTACTCCAAAGTTGGAACAAAACACAAGAAAGTAGATACAACCAAGCATGGAACATCAAAAATTATAGATACATTTGCAATGGATCAACATCCCCAAGCTTAACTCCTGTTCATCCTCGAGTAGGTAAGTGATAAAAAGAAAGAATAATTTTTGAGGTGACATGCACCATCAAAGACTTGATCAAAGTATTTGTAAAACATTCAAAGCTAGGATCATAGTACTTCAATCATAACATGAAAGATAAAGTTCTAGCAATAAGACAAAGAAACTATGATGCAACATGAAAAGGCACAAACAAAAGATTCATGAATAACAATGCTTTGCAAGACGTTTGTTTGTTTCACATAAATAAAACATAGCATAATAGCATTGATCTTGTCCCGCATAGAGTAGCAAATATAAATGCATAGGACACCTTCAAAGTTCATAAGAGTTACTAGATACAATAGTTTAAAACATGCAATATCAAAGTATGCATCAATCAACTAGTCTTGGGACAATGCACATAGAACTAAGAATGGCCACTATGCTCTCAAAGTAGGTGCATAAAGATAGAACATGGAGACTCAATATAATGGTGGAAGAAAGGCCTTTTGTAAAAGGAAGTAGGGATTCAAGTCTCATAAAGAGCTTCCAAAAATTATGGTACTTATAGCTTTCAGCTCTCATTGCCCCTATCGTAAGCATCTTTAAGGTGATTAAGGTTAAAGTGACACAACTAAGAGGATATGCTTGACAAGTTATAAAACGAAATCTCATGCCCCTTACTTACGAAGACCGATCCTCATGCTACTCAACTTCAGTCACAAGTAAGCTCTTGTCATTGTAAGTACATGTGTATCATTAAGAACCGCTTAACGGGTACCCCTTGCACATGATACGGAGCTTTCCCATAATCAAAATGACAAGGCAAGGACAATGAGCATCTCAGATCTTTTTATTTGCTATTTGCATAGGTTTTTATTAAGGATGCTTCATAGAGTGCTCATTATGGTGATGCTGCAAGTTTCCACCATGATTAGGCATGGCTTAGGCTAACGGCCCAGGCGTTTCTCTAACACACATACAAACTCCATGATCTTACAAGTTCCACTTTTATTTCACACCGTCGGGATCCGTAAGCAAAAGAACATGATATCAACGGGGTACAAAGTACAAGTGCAATGTTGAAAGCGTTCCCCATGAAACATGGTTCTGCTAATTTCAACTTATAAAGCGCAAGCATATACGCAACAAAGAAGGACCCAATGGTTCAAGTTTATTAGATGCAAAAAGTAAAGTGTGCCATCAAGTTCGTGAGAGCTTTAATCACTAGTTTTCTCATAACAAGTTTAATTTGGAAGGTAAACAAAAGCATGAATATACTTGGAATAGCATAAGATAGTAGGTAGGTATGTTGGACTCTTTGGAATAACTTGTTTAGGGAGTTGGATGCATGAGTGGAACTCATACTTTGTTGTGGAGGCTAGCAAAAGACTAGGAGCGACAAACTAAGAGAGCAATAATGGCCATAATCATGCAGAGCGACAAAACATCATTGATCAAAGCATAAGGTGATACTACAAGTTGAAACTAAAGGATCATAAAGGCTATGGTGACTTGAGATAGTCATAACATGGTGTGAGCATGCGCCAAGTCAACCCAAATAAAGCCTTTATGATACATGTTTTTAGCCTCGAGAGAGAACTACTCCCTCATCATCATGGGAATCAGCAACGGTGATGGAGATGGTGGTGGAGATCGATGGAGATGGCTCTGGGGGAACTTCCTCGTCCCGGCAGGGTGTTGGAACAGAGACTTTCTATCCCCCGAATTTCCCCTTCGGTGGCGGCAGCGCTGCGGAACTTTTCGTGGATTTCTGATTGACTCCCTAGGGTTTTTGCCTCGGGGGAAATATATAGGCGAAAGAGACAAGGTCGGTGGCCGTCCAGGGGGCCCACACCATGCCCTGGCGCGTCCTAGGGTTACCCGTTCCAAGGGGGGTGGCCACCCTATGGCCCCTCTCCTTCTGGCTCCGTGAGTCTTCCGGGAAAATAGTAACTTTGGCTTTTATCCCGTCCAATTCCGAGAATATTCATTTTCTGACTTCCTGGAACCAGAAAAGCAAAATGTGCAACCTTTGTGGTATCTTGTTAATATGTTAGTCCAAGAAATCATATGAAAAGTACTCCAAAGTTGGAACAAAACACAAGAAAGTAGATACAACCAACCATGGAACATCAAAAATTATAGATACATTTGCAATGTATCAGTGCGCGGTGCTGACACGACGTAACGTGACAGGACAGACGGAAGTGTACAGTTATTATTAATTCCTAACAAGTTTAAGAAGTGTAAGCATAGACATGGACCTAGCATCCCTACACCCTGGGCAGCCAACTTTATCAAAGCCGATTGTGCAAAGCTTGTCCCAAATTTTCCAAAATGAAACTCATTTGCCCATGCTTCTATAAGTTTCTCTATAGGCCACTTGTGTAAGCATGCATGATCAAGCAACTTTGCAACACACGTGTCGATGGAAAAGCATTAGATTTCAAAGCACCACATAGTTTAGGGATTTAGAATAGCTACATTGTGGAGCTCTAGCCAAATTGCATGGTAAAGCCAAATTCAGCTTTTTGTCAGATTTACCTATAGCAACATTGTGTCTCATTTGTCCTCACTTTTGCCCTCCCGATATTCCTAAGCCCTCACATGCACTCGGAGGGGGTGCCGTTTGGTCAAAGGCTTGGCTGTTACGTACGCCATGACGCCTAAAGTGGAAGTTTTTTTTTGTTATTTGGCCTTTTTAAGAGCGTATTTTCCCCTCTCTCTAACAGTTGTGTTTTTTTACCCAAAAAGGTAGGGAATCTAGAGCAGCTTCTCTCTTCATCCATTGTTCCTTTTGCGATCGTTTTTCCCCAATCTGGTAGCAAATCTAGAGCAACAAAACAAACCAGCACCATAAATAAATTCAGTAAACAGAGCAGATGTAGATAAAGAAGCTAATATAGGTTATATAGTAAGGTACTTAACGAGGTTCGACAATTAGGCTGCTCAGCAGCAATAGCTAATAGGTTCAACACAGACAAGACAAAATAAGCTGCTTTATAGCAGCAGCAGCAGCTGATGAGTGGCCCCTCGTGGCCTCTGCCAGGAGGGCATTCACCTCCTCCCTTTGGCGCCTCCTCCACTTCTTGCTGCCTAGCCCCTTGACCTTGGGCGCCTTGGGTCTGGTCGAGGACATGCGACCCTCCTCGATAGCCACCTTCTGGAGGTTGTGGAGGTGAAGACCGAGCGCCTAGCGCTTGGCCCTGAAGCCGTGGACGTTCACGGACTCGCCGCAGGTCCTCACATCCTCGGCATGCTTCACGAGGAAGTTCAAGTTCGTGGCGCGGAGCCTCCTAGTGGGGCAGAAGGGGCACCTGTACACGTCGCCGGCGAAGAAGTTGTTGTACTGACCGGACGTTAGCCTCCTTAGCACATGACGAGTCTTGGTGTCCTTGGACTCGTCGTCGCTGCGGAGGTCGCTGCTATCCTCCTATTGGAAAAAAACAGTAGAGTGAAATAAGGACATGCTTGAGATACTTTGATTATCGGGATTGATTTTTTGCATAAATTAACCGAATGAGATCTCCCTATTATTCCCCAAATCTCAAACCAAATCGAATACTGATCCCAACTACAAACAGGGGGATTCATCTAAAATCGAGATCTAACACAAGAGGATTAGCTACTGTAAAAAATACGAACAGCCGAGCCCTAATAACATACGATCTAGCATCCAACAATGGGAACGGGGGAAGAACAAGGGAAGGGGAGAAAACCCTGGTTACCTCAGACCATGGGTCGGCGATGCTGGTGTCATAGGGGTTCTCCGGCCTTATGTATACAACCTCCTCGTAGGGGTCCCAGCCGAGTAGGATCTGTCCGAGACCGGCGGGGGCCTCCTCGCCGGTGGCTACGACAGATGTGGGGATGGGGACAGGGGGCTCCTCGTCGGCGGCCTTGGAGGCGCCGATGGCCACCGCGCCGTTCTTCTCCATCGCCGGCGTGGTTGGAGTTTTGTTGGGCGTTTGCAGAAGGTGATGGGACAGTGGAGACGGTTGAGTAAGCGAGTGCGTGATGAGTGGGAGTAGGGAGGCCTCTATTAAAGGAGAAGGGAAGCAACGTTTCGTTGCACTACCGTGTAGCGCGTACGCTAATGCACCGTGCACGGCCACACGTGTCCGCTACCGCCCTGTGCACCACACAAGCGTACCGTGAGTCGCTTTTTTTCCCTCGTGTCTAACCCGGGCGATTCAGGTGTACTCAGTTTTTCCCACCAAACGTTGATCCTCTGTGATCTAGCGGAAATGATAACCCTTGTATCTGTCGGGGGAACCCCTCTATCCATGCAAAATAACGAGTATGCCACCGGAACTTTAACTCCATAAACAGATGAACTTGAATATATTTTGAAGGGTACGAAAATAAAAATCCCCATAGTTTAAGGGTCTAGATACGGTAAGAGAACTAAATATTATTAGTGGCCAGGCCAGCACAGTGACGGGGTTGGTCGGATAGAAGTTGTTGATTCCTAAGTAAGGGGACACTAGGCCGGTCTTGACATACTCCCTTAGGAATTTGCCATAAGCAGCATGCTTAGCCTTGGTCACCGACTTGTGTTTACTAGCCGGGTTTTTACCGATGCCAACCGCATGCGGAATCAAGCTAGAAATCCTCGGGTGGACTCCTTTCTTACAGAAAGGGCACTTGAGCTCCCCAAGTCGAGTGCGGAAAGGGATTATCCCGCTCTTGAGCTTCTTCATGACATGGCGGCTCTTGTTGTCCCTGGTCTCCTTATCAGACTCCATCTCACTTGAATACACCTGTAATGTATGGAATACAAACCGAAATGAGAAAAATAATAAATATGTATTCCTTCCACCATTCCAAGTTACTTTCGATGCAATAACATGTCTATACAGGTTCAACAGTTCATTCCGGCCATCTCCCCAGCTCGCTCCTAAATTAATGTGGTTTGTGTTCTTGGTAACTTATTAATAAATAAATAATGTGGATTTATTCAAAACAGACTAGATCTCTCCATGTACCGGTTCATACGTTGCATCTAATCATTAGGACTAGATTTTTTTATGACGCCAGGATAGATTAAGCTCGAGAAGAAAATATGAAACATGTAGAAATAGATGTACCTCCGGGTACACGAGCGGAGCATGTTCGTCGAACTCCACGCCCTCATTGGCGTCTCCGAAGTCGTCAGCACCGGCGAGCACATGGTCCCCCAAGGGGTTGAACTGCATGTCCTCCTCGCCTTGTGCTGCGTGATGCTCCTCCAGATCTGCCGCATGAAGCACCACCCTGGCGGCGATGCCCGGACACTCACCCCCACGCACTGGTTTCATGGAGAAGGTTCATGCAAGTACGTTCAAGATTGTGGGGTTTTGCTGGATAGGGAAGAGAGAGTAGTGGATGAGTGCGAATGGAGGACCCAATAGGCTGGGTTTTTAATGCATGGACGTTTAGGCCTCCTCGAGGGCCCCGGTTGGCAGCTCTTACGGCTGCGGCTGTCGCATGGAAGGTTTGTGTGGTGGGGGCCTATCAGAAGTGAGAGTGCAGGCGCGCTGCATAGTAAAAATGGTATAGCCGGTGGTCTGTGGATGACCAGTTAGCGTGCAGTAGAATTGTAGCCTTTGCAGACTAGATTAAACATGACATGACCACTCGACGACTTTTTCCATGGACGGCATCATGTTCCTTCTTGTAGAAGTCTCGTTGAGGGAGACGTCCATGCTGTCTCGCGTTGTCCTGTGAAGGGCATGGCGTGTGCAACGAGCCTCGTTGGATCACACAGGATCAACGGTTGGTGCAAGACGATCCATGGTGACAACCGTGACAACCAATCGTATGCGTGGCATGAGTGGGCACAAGTTTGGGCTTCTACGAAAGAGAGAGGGGGGCTTCTACAAAAAACCAAGGGCAAATGAGTAGTATAAAAATGGAAAGTGGGTGTCTTTCACAATGAAATGCATCATGGCATCCATCAAATTATACCAAGATAGATCCACTAGAGTTCATTGCATGTGTGTTCTTTCCACAAACCACATATGTATCAATAAGAGTCGTTACATGTGTGTTCCTATCATGAACCACATTTGGATCAACCAGTGTCATTGCATGTGTGTTCTTTCCACAAACCACATATGGATCAACCAATGGCATTGCATGTGTGTTCTTTTCACAAACCACACATGGATCAACCAGTGTTCACTGCATGAGTGTTCTTTCCACAAACCACTTATGGATCAACCAGTGGTCATTGCATGTGTGTTCTTTCCACAAACCACTTATGGATCCACCAGTGTTCATTGCATGTGTGTTCTTTTCCACAAACCACATATGGATCAACCAGTGGTCATTGCATGTGTGTTCTTTTCACAAACCACAAGTGGACCCACTAGAGTCATTGCATGTGTGTTCTTATACTAAAACCAGCACTAGACTCATTGCATGTGTGTTCTTTTCACAAACCACACAAGGATCCACCACTGTCATTGCATGTGTGTTCTTTTCACAAACCACACAAGGATCCACCACTGTCATTGCATGTGTGTTCTTTCCACAAACCACACATGGATCAACCAATGGTCATTGCATGTGTGTTCTTTTCCACGAACCACATATGGATCCATTAGAGTCACTGCATGTGTGTTCTTATACTAAAACTAGCACTAGAATCATTGCATATGTGTTCTATCCACAAACCACACATGGATCAACCGGTGTCATTGCACGTGTGTTCTTTCCACAAACCACATATGGATCAACCAGTGTCATTACATGTGTGTTCTTTTCCACAAACCACATATGGATCAACCAGTGGTCATTGCATGTGTGTTCTTTCCACAAACCACATATCTATCCACAAGAGTCATTGCATGTGTGTTCCTGACATGAACCACATATGGACCCACTAGAGTCATTGCATGTGTGTTCTTTCCACAAACCACTTGTGGATCAACCAATGGCATTGCATGTGTGTTCTTTTCACAAACCACACATGGATCAACCAGTGTGCACTACATGTGTGTTCTTATACTAAAACGAGCACTAGACTCATTGCATGTGTGTTCTTTTCCACAAACCACTTATGGATCAACCAGTGTCATTGCATGTGTGTTCTTTCCACAAACCACACATGGATCAACCAGTGGTCATTGCATGTGTGTTCTTTTCCACAAACCACATATGGATCCACATGTGTTCTTATACTAAAACCAGCATTAGAGTCATTGCATGGGTGTCCTTTCCACAAACCACACATGGATCAACCAGTGGTTATTGCATGTGTGTTCTTTTCCATAAACCACATATGGATCCATTAAAGTCATTGCATGTGTGTTCTTTCCACAAACCAATCATGGATCAACCAATGGCATTGCATGTGTGTTCTTTCCACAAACCACACATGGATTAACCAGTGTCATTGCATGTGTGTTCTTTCCACAAATCACATATGGACCCACTAGAGTCATTGCATGTGTGTTCTTATACTAAAACCAGCACTAGAGTCATTGCACATGTGTTCTTTCCACAAACCACATATGGATCAACCAGTGTCATTGCATGTGTGTTCTTTCCACAAACCACACATGGATCAGACATTGTCTTTGCATGTGTGTTCTTTCCACAAACCACTTATGGATCCACCAGTGTTCATTGCATGTGTGTTCTTTTCCACAAACCACATATGTATCCACAAGAGTCATTGCATGTGTGTTCCTGACATGAACCACATATGGACCCACTAGAGTCATTGCATGTGTGTTCTTTCCACAAACCACTTATGGATCAACCAATGACATTGCACGTGTGTTCTTTTCACAAACCACACATGGATCAGCCAGTGTTCACTACATGTGTGTTATTTCCACAAACCCCTTATGGATCAACCAGTGGTCATTACATGTGTGTTCTTTTCCACAAACCACTTATGGATCAACCAGTGGTCATTGCATGTTTGTTCTTATACTAAAACCAGCATTAGAGTCATTGCATGTGTGTTCTTTCCACAAACCACACATGGATCAACCAGTGGTCATTGCATGTGTGTTCTTTTCCACAAACCACATATGGATCCATATGTGTTCTTATACTAAAACCAGCATTAGAGTCATTGCATGGGTGTCCTTTCCACAAACCACACATGGATCAACCAGTGGTCATTGCATGTGTGTTCTTTTCCACAAACCACATATGGATCCATTAGAGTCATTGCATGTGTGTTATTTCCACAAACCACACATGGATCAACTAGTGGCATTGCATGTGTGTTCTTTCCACAAACCACACATGGATCAACCAGTGGCATTGCATGTGTGTTCTTTCCACAAACCACACATGGATCAACCAGTGTCATTGCATGTGCGTTATTTCCACAAATCACATATGGACCCACTAGAGTCATTGCATGTCTGTTCTTATACTAAAACCAACACTAGATTCATTGCATGTGTGTTCTTTTCACAAACAACATATGGATCCACCAGTGTTCACTGCATGTGTGTTCTTTCCACAAACCACTTATGGGTCCACTAGTGTTCATTGCATGTGTGTTCTTTTCCACGAACCACTTATGGATCAACCAGTGGTCATTGCATGTGTGTTCTTTTCACAAACTACATGTGGACTCACTAGAGTCATTGCATGTGTGTTCTTATACTAAAACTAGCACTAGTCATTGCATGTGTGTTCTTTCCACAAACCACATTTGGATCAACCAGTGTCATTGCATGTGTGTACTTTCCACAAACCACATATGGATCAACCAATGGCATTGCATGTGTGTTCTTTTCACTAACCACGCATGGATCAAGCAGTGTTCACTGCTTGTGTGTTCTTTCCACAAACCACTTATGGATCAACCAGTGGTCATTGCATGTGTGTTCTTTCCACAAACCACTGATGGATCCACCAGTGTTCATTACATGTGTGTTCTTTTCCACAAACCACATATGGATCAACCAGTGGTCATTGCATGTGTGTTCTTTTGACAAACCACATGTGGACCCACTAGAGTCATTGCATGTGTGTTCTTATACTAAAACCAGCACTAGACTCATTGCATGTGTGTTCTTTTCACAAACCACACATGGATCCACCACTGTCATTGCATGTGTGTTCTTTCCACAAACCACACATGGATCAACCAGTGGTCATTTCATGTGTGTTCTCTTCCACAAACCACATATGGATCCATTAGAGTCATTGCATGTGTGTTCTTATACTGAAACTAGCACTAGAGTCATTGCATGTGTGTTCTTTCCATAAACCACACATGGATCTAGCAGTGTCATTGCATGTGTGTTCTTTCCACAAACCACATATGGATCAACCAGTGGTCATTGCATGTGTGTTCTTTTCAGAAACCACATATGGACCCACAAGAGTCATTGCATGTCTGTTCTTTCCACAAACCACACATGGATCAACCAGTGTCATTGCATGTGTGTTCCTGACATGAACCACATATGGATCCACTAGAGTCATTGCATGTGTGTTCTATCCACAAACCACACATGGATCAACCAGTGTCATTGCACATCTGTTCTTTCCACAAACCACATATGGATCAACCAGTGTCATAGCATGTGTGTTCTTTCCACAAACCACACATGCATCAACCAGTGTCATTGCATGTGTGTACTTTCCACAAACCACACATGGATCAACCAGTGGTCATTGCATGTGTGTTCTTTCCACAAACCACACATGGATCCACCACTGTCATTGCATGTGTGTTCTTTCCACAAACCACACATGGATCAACCAATGGTAATTGCATGTGTGTTCTTTTCCACAAACCACATATGGATCCATTAGAGTCATTGCATGTGTGTTCTATCCGCAAACCACACATGGATCAACCGGTGTCATTGCACATGTCTTCTTTCCACAAACCACATATGGATCAACCAGTGTCATTGCATGTGTGTTCTTTCCACAAACCACACATGGATCAGCCATTGTCTTTGCATGTGTGTTCTTTCCACAAACCACTTATGGATCCACCAGTGTTCATTGCATGTGTGTTCTTTTCCACAAACCACATATGGATCAACCAGTGGTCATTGCATGTGTGTTCTTTCCACAAACCACATATGTATCCACAAGAGTCATTGCATGTGTGTCCTGACATGAACCACATATGGACCCACTAGAGTCATTGCATGTGTGTTCTTTCCACAAACCACTTATGGATCAACCAATGACATTGCATGTGTGTTCTTTTCACAAACCACACATGGATCAACCAGTGTTCACTACATGTGTGTTCTTTCCACAAACCCCTTATGGATCAACCAGTGGTCATTGCATGTGTGTTCTTTTTCACAAACCACTTATGGATCAACTAGTGCTCATTGCATGTGTGTTCTTTCCACAAACCACACATGGATCAACCAGTGGTCACTGCATGTGTGTTCTTTTCCACAAACCTCATATGGATCCATATGTGTTCTTATAATAAAACCAGCATTAGAGTCATTACATGGGTGTCCTTTCCACAAACCACACATGGATCAACCAGTGGTCATTGCATGTGTGTTCTTTTCCACAAACCACATATGGATCCATTAGAGTCATTGCATGTGTGTTATTTCCACAAACCACACATGGATCAACCAATGACATTGCATGTGTGTTCTTTCCACAAACCACACATGGATCAACCAGTGTCATTGCATATGTGTTCTTTCTACAAATCACATATGGACCCACTAGAGTCATTGCATGTGTGTTCTTATACTAAAATCAACACTAGAGTCATTGCATGTGTGTTCTTTTCACAAACAACATATGGATCCACCAGTGTTCACTGCATGTGTGTTCTTTCCACAAACCACTTATGGATCCACCAGTGTTCATTGCATGTGTGTTCTTTTCCACAAACCACTTATGGATCAACCAGTGGTCATTGCATGTGTGTTCTTTTCACAAACTACATGTGGACTCACTAGAGTCATTGCATGTGTGTTCTTATACTAAAACTAGCACTAGAGTCATTGCATGTGTGTTCTTTCCACAAACCACATTTGGATCAACCAGTGTCATTGCATGTGTGTTCTTTCCACAAACCACATATGGATCAACCAATGGCATTGCATGTGTGTTCTTTGCACTAACCACACATGGATCAACCAGTGTTCATTGCATGTGTGTTCTTTTCCACAAACCACATATGGATCAACTAGTGGTCATTGCATGTGTGTTCTTTTCACAAACCACATGTGGACCCACTAGAGTCATTGCATGTGTGTTCTTATACTAAAACCAACACTAGACTCATTGCATGTGTGTTCTTTTCACAAACCACACATGGATCCACCACTGTCATTGCATGTGTGTTCTTTCCACAAACCAAACATGGATCAACCAGTGGTTGTTGCATGTGTGTTCTTTTCCACAAACCACATATGGATCCATTAGAGTCATTTCATGTGTGTTCTTATACTAAAAGTAGCACTAGAGTCATTGCATGTGTGTTCTTTCCACAAACCACACATGGATCAAGCAGTGTCATTGCATGTGTGTTCTTTCCACAAACCACATATGGATCAACCAGTGGTCATTGCATGTGTGTTCTTTCCACAAACCACATATGGACCCACTAGAGTCATTGCATGTGTGTTCTTTCCACAAACCACACATGGATCAACCAGTGTCATTGCATGTGTGTTCCTGACATGAACCACATATGGATCCACTAGAGTCATTGCATGTGTGTTCTATCCACAAACCACACATGGATCAACCAGTGTCATTGCACATATGTTCTTTCCACAAACCACATATGGATCAACCAGTGTCATAGCATGTGTGTTCTTTCCACAAACTACACATGGATCAACCAGTGTCATTGCATGTGTGTTCTTTCCACAAACCACACATGGATCAACCAGTGTCATTGCATGTGTGTTCTTTCCACAAACCACACATGGATCAACCAATGGTCATTGCATCTGTGTTCTTTTCCACAAACCACATATGGATATACGAGTGTCATTGCATGTGTGTTCTTTCCACAAACCACATATATCAACCAGTCATTGCATGTGTGTTCTTTCCACAAACCACATTGATCAACCAGTGTCATTGCATGTGTGTTCTTTCCACAAACCACATATGGACCCACTAGAGTCATTGCATGTGTGTTCTTATACTAAAACCAGCACTAGAGTCATTGCATGTGTGTTCTTTTCACAAACCACATATGGATCCACCAGTGTTCATTGCATGTGTGTTCTTTACACAAACCACTTATGGATCCACCAGTGGTCATTGCATGTGTGTTCTTTTCCACAAACCACTTATGGATCAACCAGTGGTCATTGCATGTGTGTTCTTTTCACAAACCACATGTGGACCCACTAGAGTCATTGCATGTGTGTTCTTATACTAAAACTAGCACTAGAGTCATTGCATGTGTGTTCTTTCCACAAACCACACATGGATCAACCAGTGTCATTGCATGTGTGTTCTTTCCACAAACCACACATGGATCAACCAGTGGTCATTGCACGTGTGTTCTTTCCACAAACCACATATGGATCAACCAGAGTCATTGCATGTGTGTTCTTTCCACAAACCACTTATGGATCAACCAATGTCATTGCATGTGTGTTCTTTCCACAAACCACATATGGATCCACTAGTGTTCATTGCATGTGTGTTCTTTCCATAAACCACATATGGATCAACAGTGGTCATTGCATGTGTGTTCTTTTCAAAACCACATATGGACCCACTAGAGTCATTGCATGTGTGTTCTTATACTAAAACCAACACTAGACAGTGTCATTGCATGTGTGTTATTTCACAAACCACACATGGATCCACCAGAGTCATTGCATGTGTGTTCTTTCCACAAACCACATGGATCACCCAGTGGTCATTGCATGTGTGTTCTTTCCACAAACCACATATGGATCCATTAGAGTCATCATGTGTGTTCTTATACTAAAAGTAGCACTAGAGTTATTGCATGTGTGTTCTTTCCACAAACCATACATGGATCAACCAGTGTCATTGCATGTGTGTTCTTTCCACAAACCACATATGGATCAACCCGGTCATTGCATGTGTGTTCTTTCCACAAACCACACATGGATCCACCAGAGTCATTGCATGTGTGTTTCTTTCCACAAACCACACATGGATCCACCAATGTCATTGCATGTGTGTTTTTGACATGAACCACATATGGATCCACTAGAGTCATTGCATGTGTGTTCTTTCCACAAACCACACATGGATCAACAAGAGTCATTGCATGTGTATTCTTTTCACAAACCACATATGGATCAACCAGGGTCATTGCATGTGTTTTTTTTCACAAACCACTTATGGATCAACCAATGACATTGCATGTGTGTTCGTTTCCACAAACCAGATGGATCAACCAGTGTCATTGCATGTGTGTTTTTTCCACAAACCACACATGGATCAACCATGGTCATTGCATGTGTTCTTTTCACAAACCACATATGTATCCACTAGAGTCATTGCATGTGTGTTCTTATACTAAAACCAGCACTAGACTCATTGCATGTGTGTTCTTTCCACAAACCACACATGGATCAACCAGTGTCATTGCATGTGTGTTCTTTCCACAAACCACACATGGATCAACCAGTGTTCATTGCATGTGTGTTCTTTCCACAAACCTCATATGGATCCATGTCATTGCATGTGTTCTTATACTAAAACCAGCATTAGAGTCATTGCATGTGTGTTCTTTCCACAAACCACACATGGATCAACCAGTGTCATTGCATGTGTGTTCTTTCCACAAACCACATATGGATCAACAAGTGGTCATTGCATGTGTGTTCTTTTCACAAACCACATATGGATCCATTAGAGTCATTGCATGTGTGTTATTTCCACAAACCACACATGGATCAACCAATTGCGTTGCATGTGTGTTCTTTCCACAAACCACACATGGATCAACTAGTGTCATTGCATATGTGTTCTTTCTACAAATCACATATGGACCCACTAGAGTCATTGCATGTGTGTTCTTATACTAAAATCAACACTAGAGTCATTGCATGTGTGTTCTTTTCACAAACAACATATGGATCCACCAGTGTTCACTGCATGTGTGTTCTTTCCACAAACCACTTATGGATCCACCAGTGTTCATTGCATGTGTGTTCTTTTCCACAAAGCACTTATGGATCAACCAGTGGTCATTGCATGTGTGTTCTTTTCACAAACTACATGTGGACTCACTAGAGTCATTGCATGTGTGTACTTATACTAAAACTAGCACTAGAGTCATTGCATGTGTGTTCTTTCCACAAACCACATTTGGATCAACCAGTGTCATTGCATGTGTGTTCTTTCCACAAACCACATATGGATCAACCAATGGCATTGCATGTGTGTTCTTTTCCACACACCCCATATGGATCAACTAGAGTCATTGCATGTGTTCTTTCCACAAACCACATATGGATCAACCAGTGGTCATTGCATGTGTGTTCTTTTCACAAACCACACATGGATCCACCACTGTCATTGCATGTGTGTTCTTTCCACAAACCAAACATGGATCAACCAGTGGTTGTTGCATGTGTGTTCTTTTCCACAAACCACATATGGATCCATTAGAGTCATTTCATGTGTGTTCTTACAAACCACATATGGATCAACTAGAGTCATTTCATGTGTGTTCTTTCCACAAACCACACATGGATCAAGTAGTGTCATTGCATGTGTGTTCTTTCCACAAACCACATATGGATCAACCAGTGGTCATTGCATGTGTGTTCTTTTCAGAAACCACATATGGACCCACAAGAGTCATTGCATGTGTGTTCTTTCGACAAACCACACATGGATCAACAAGTGTCATTGCATGTGTGTGCCTGACATGAACCACATATGGATCCACTAGAGTCATTGCATGTGTGTTCTATCCACAAACCACACATGGATCAACCAGTGTCATTGCACATATGTTCTTTCCACAAACCACATATGGATCAACCAGTGTCATAGCATGTGTGTTCTTTCCACAAACCACACATGGATCAACCAGTGTCATTGCATGTGTGTTCTTTCCACAAACCACACATGGATCAACCAATGGTCATTGCATCTGTGTTCTTTTCCACAAACCACATATGGATCCATTAGAGTCATTGCATGTGTGTTATTTCCACAAACCACACATATATCAACCAATGACATTGCATCTGTGTTCTTTCCACAAACCACACATGGATCAACTAGTGTCATTGCATGTGTGTTCTTTCCACAAATCACATATGGACCCACTAGAGTCATTGCTTGTGTGTTCTTATACTAAAACCTGCACTAGAGTCATTGCATGTGTGTTCTTTTCACAAACAACATATGGATCCACAAGGGTTCACTGCATGTGTGTTCTTTCCACAAACCACTTATGGATCCACCAGTGTTCATTGCATGTGTGTTCTTTTCCACAAACCACTTATGGATCAACCAGTGGTCATTGCATGTGTGTTCTTTTCACAAACTACATGTGCACCCACCAGAGTCATTGTATGTGTGTTCTTATACTAAAACTAGAACTAGAGTCATTGCATGTGTGTTCTTTCCACAAACCACACATGGATCAACCAGTGGCATTGCATGTGTATTCTTTTCACAAACCACACATTGATCAACCAGTGTTCACTCCATGTGTGTTCTTTCCACAAACCACATATGAATCAACCAGTTGTCATTGCATGTGTGTTCTTTTCCACAAACCACTTATGGATCAACCAATGGTCATTGCATGTGTGTTCTTTCCACAAACCACTTATGGATCCACTAGTGTTCATTGCATGTGTGTTATTTTCCACAAACCACATATGGATCAACAAGTGGTCATTACATGTGTGTTCTTTTCAAAAACCACATGTGGACCCACTAGAGTCATTGCATGTGTGTTCTTTCCACAAACCACACATGGATCAACCAGTGTCATTGCATGTGTGTTCCATTCCACAAACCACATATGGATCCATTAGAGTCATTGCATGTGTGTTCTTTCCACAAACCACACATAGATCAAGCAGTGTCATTGCATGTGTGTTCTTTCCACAAACCACATATAGATCAACCAGTGGTCATTGCATGTGTGTTCTTTTCACAAACCACACATGGACCCACTAGAGTCATTGCATGTGTGTTTCTTTCCACAAACCACACATGGATCCACCAATGGCATTGCATGTGTGTTTCCTGACATGAACCACATATGGACCCACTAGAGTCATTGCATGGGGTATCTATCCACAAACCACACATGGATCAACCGTTGTCATTGCACGGGTGTTCTTTCCACAAACCACATATGGATCAACCAGTGTCACTACATGTGTGTTCTTTCCACAAACCACACATTGATCAACCAGTGTTCACTGCATGTGTGTTCTTTCCACAAGCCACTGATGGATCCACCAGTGTTAATTGCATGTCTGTTCTTTTGCACAAACCACATATGGATCAACCAGTGGTCATTGCATGTGTGTTCTTTTCACAAACCACATGTGGACCCACTAGAGTCATTGCATGTGTGTTCTTATACTAAAACCAGCACTAGACTCATTGCATGTGTGTTCTTTTCACAAACCACACATGGATCCACCACTGTCATTGCATGTGTGTTCTTTCCACAAACCACACATGGATCAACCAGTGGTCATTGCATGTGTGTTCTTTTCCACAAACCTCATATGGATCCATTAGAGTCATTGCATGTGCGTTCTTATACTAAAACTAGCACAGAGTCATTGCATGTGTGTTCTTTCCACAAACCACACACGGATCAAGCAGTGTCATTGCATGTGTGTTCTTTCCACAAACCACATATGGATCAACAAGTGGTCATTGCATGTGTGTTCTTTTCACAAACCACATATGGACCCACTAGAGTCATTGCATGTGTGTTGTTTCCACAAACCACACATGCATCCACCAATGGCATTGCATGTGTGTTCCTGACATGAACCACATTTGGATCAACCAGTGTCATTGCATGTGTGTTCTTTCCACAAACCATATATGGATCAACCAATGGCATTGCATGTGTGTTGTTTTCACAAACCACACATGGATCAACCAGTGTTCACTGCATATGTGTTCTTTCCACAAACCACTTATGGATCAACCAGTGGTCATTGTATGTGTGTTCTTTCCACAAACCACTTATGGATCCACTAGTGTTCATTGCATGTGTGTTCTTTTCCACAAACCACATATGGATCAACCAGTGGTCATTGCATGTGTGTTCTTTTCACAAACCACATGTGGACCCACTAGAGTCATTGCATGTGTGTTCTTTTCACAAACCACACATGGATCCACCAGTGTCATTGCATGTGTGTTCTTTCCACCAACCACACATGGATCAACCAGTGGTTATTGCGTGTGTGTTCTTTTCCACAAACCACATATGTATCCATTAGAGTCATTGCATGTGTGTTATTTCCACAAACCACACATGGATCAACCAATGGCATTGCATGTGTGTTCTTTCCACAAATCACACATGGATCAAGCAGTGTCATTGCATGTGTCTTCTTTCCACAAACCACATATGGATCAACCAGTGGTCATTTCATGTGTGTTCTTTTCACAAACCACATATGGACCCACTAGAGTCATTGCATGTGTGTTCTTTCCACAAACCACATATGGATCAACCAATGGCATTGCATGTGTGTTCTTTTCACAAACCACGCATGGATCAACCAGTGTTGACTGCATGTGTGCTCTTTCCACAAACCACTGATGGATCAACCAGTGATCATTGCATGTGTGTTCTTTCCACAAACCACTTATGGATCCACTAGTGTTCATTGCATGTGTGTTCTTTTCCACAAACCACACATGGATCAACTAGTGTCATTGCATGTGTGTTCCTGACATGAACCACATATGGACCCACTAGAGTCATTGCATGTGTGTTCTATCCACAAACCACACATGGATCAACCTTTGTCATTGCACGTGTGTTCTTTCCACAAACCACATATGGATCAACTAGTGTCATTGCATGTGTGTTCTTTCCACAAACCACACATGGATCAACCAGTGTCATTGCATGTGTGTTCTTTCCACAAACCACACATGGATTAACCAGTGGTCATTGCATGTGTGTTCTTTTCCACAAACCACATATGTATCCATTAGAGTCATTGCATGTGTGTTATTTCCACAAACCACGCATGGATAAACCAATGGCATTGCATGTGTATTCTTTCCACAAACCACACATGGATCAACCAGTGTCATTGCATGTGTGTTCTTTCCACAAATCATATATGGACCCACTAGAGTCATTGCTTGTGTGTTCTTATACTAAAACCAGCACTAGAGTCATTGCTTGTGTGTTCTTTTCACAAACAACATATGGATCCACCAGTGTTCACTGCATGTGTGTTCTTTCCACAAACCACTTATGGATCCACCAGTATTCATTGCATGTGTATTCTTTCCACAAACCACTTATGGATCAACCAGTGATCGTTTCATGTGTTTTTTTCACAAACTACATGTGTACCCACTAGATTCATTGTATGTGTGTTCATATACTAAAACTAGCACTAGAGTCATTGCATGTGTGTTCTTTCCACAAACCACACATGGATCAACCAGTGGCATTGCATGTGTGTTCTTTTCGCAAACCACACATGGATCAACCAGTGGTTATTGCATGTGTGTTCTTTTCCACAAACCACATATGGATCCATTAGAGTCATTGCATGTGTGTTATTTCCACAAACCACACATGGATCAACCAATGGCATTGCATCTGTGTTCTTTCCACAAACCACACATGGATCAAGCAGTGTCATTGCATGTGTGTTCTTTCCACAAACCACATATGGATCAACCAGTGGTCATTGCATGTGTGTTCTTTTCAGAAACCACATATGGACCCACTAGAGTGATTGCATGTGTGTTCTTTCCACAAACCACATATGGATCAACCAATGGCATTGCATGTGTGTTCTCTTCACAAACCACACATGGATCAACTAGTGTTCACTGCATGTGTGTTCTTTCCACAAACCACTTATGGATCAACCAGTGGTCATTGCATGTGTGTTCTTTCCACAAACCACATATGGATCAACAAGTGGTCATTGCATGTGTGTTCTTTTCACAAACCACATATGGACCCACTAGAGTCATTGCATGTGTGTTCTTTCCACAAACCACACATGGATCCACCAATGGCATTGCATGTGTGTTCCTGACATGAACCACATTTGGATCAACCAGTGTCATTGCATGTGTGTTCTTTCCACAAACCATATATGGATCAACCAATGGCATTGCATGTGTGTTCTTTTCACATACCACACATGGATCAACCAGTGTTCACTTCATGTGTGTTCTTTCCACAAACCACTTATAGATCAACCAGTGGTCATTGTATGTGTGTTTTTCCACAAACCACTTATGGATCCACTAGTGTTCATTGCATGTGTGTTCTTTTCCACAAACCACATATGGATCAACCAGCGGTCATTGCATGTGTGTTCTTTTCACAAACCACATGTGGACCAATAAAGAGTCATTGCATGTGTGTTCTTATACTAAAACCCGCACTAGACTCATTGCATGTGTGTTCTTTTCACAAACCACACATGGATCCACCAGTGTCATTGCATGTGTGTTCTTTCCACAAACCACGCATGGATCAACCAGTGGTTATTGCATGTGTGTTCTTTTCCACAAACCACATATGTATCCATTAGAGTCATTGCATGTGTGTTATTTCCACAAACCACACATGGATCAACCAATGGCATTGCATGTGTGTTCTTTTCACAAATCACACATGGATCAAGCAGTGTCATTGCATGTGTGTTCTTTCCACAAACCACATATGGATCAACCAGTGGTCATTGCATGTGTGTTCTTTTCACAAACCACATATGGACCCACTAGTGTCATTGCATGTGTGTTCTTTCCACAAACCACATATGGATCAACCAATGGCATTGCATGTGTGTTCTTTTCACAAACCACGCATGGATCAACCAGTGTTGACTGCATGTGTGTTCTTTTCACAAACCACTTATGGATCAACCAGTGATCATTGCATGTGTGTTCTTTCCACAAACCACTTATGGATCCACTAGTGTTCATTGCATGTGTGTTCTTTTCCACAAACCACACATGGATCAACTAGTGTCATTGCATGTGTGTTCCTGACATGAACCACATATGGACCCACTAGAGTCATTGCATGTATGTTCTATCCACAAACCACACATGGATCAACCTTTGGCATTGCGCGTGTGTTCTTTCCACAAACCACATATGGATCAACTAGTGTCATTGCATGTGTGTTCTTTCCACAAACCACACATGGATCAACCAGTGTCATTGCATGTGTGTTCTTTCCACAAACCACACATGGATCAACCAGTGGTCATTGCATGTGTGTTCTTTTCCACAAACCACATATGGATCCATTAGAGTCATTGCATGTGTGTTATTTCCACAAACCACGCATGGATCAACCAATGGCATTGCATGTGTGTTCTTTCCACAAACCACACATGGATCAACCAGTGTCATTGCATGTGTGTTCTTTCCACAAATCACATATGGACCCACTAGAGTCATTGCTTGTGTGTTCTTATACTAAAACCAGCACTAGAGTCATTGCTTGTGTGTTCTTTTCACAAACAACATATGGATCCACCAGTGTTCACAGCATGTGTGTTCTTTCCACAAACCACTTATGGATCCACCAGTATTCATTGCATGTGTATTCTTTCCACAAACCACTTATGGATCAACCAAAGGATCGTTTCATGTGTTTTTTCACAAACTACATGTGTACCCACTAGAGTCATTGTATGTGTGTTCTTATACTAAAACTAGCACTAGAGTCATTGCATGTGTGTTCTTTCCACAAACCACACATGGATCAACCAGTGGCATTGCATGTGTGTTCTTTTCAAGAAACCACAGGGATCAACCAGTGGTTATTGCATGTATGTTCTTTTCCACAAACCACATATGGATCCATTAGAGTCATTGCATGTGTGTTATTTCCACAAACCACACATGGATCAACCAATGGCATTGCATGTGTGTTCTTTCCACAAACCACATATGGATCAACAAGTGGTCATTGCATGTGTGTTCTTTTCACAAACCACATATGGACCCACTAGAGTCATTGCATGTGTGTTGTTTCCACAAACCACACATGCATCCACCAATGGCATTGCATGTGTGTTCCTGACATGAACCACATTTGGATCAACCAGTGTCATTGCATGTGTGTTCTTTCCACAAACCATATATGGATCAACCAATGGCATTGCATGTGTGTTCTTTTCACAAACCACACATGGATCAACCAGTGTTCACTGCATATGTGTTCTTTCCACAAACCACTTATGGATCAACCAGTGGTCATTGTATGTGTGTTCTTTCCACAAACCACTTATGGATCCACTAGTGTTCATTGCATGCGTGTTCTTTTCCACAAACCACATATGGATCAACCAGTGGTCATTGCATGTGTGTTCTTTTCACAAACCACATGTGGACCCACTAGAGTCATTGCATGTGTGTTCTTATACTAAAACCCGCACTAGACTCATTGCATGTGTGTTCTTTTCACAAACCACACATGGATCCACCAGTGTCATTGCATGTGTGTTCTTTCCACAAATCACACATGGATCAACCAGTGGTTATTGCAAGTGTGTTCTTTTCCACAAACCACATATGTATCCATTAGAGTCATTGCATGTGTATTATTTCCACAAACCACACATGTATCAACCAATGGCATTGCATGTGTGTTCTTTCCACAAATCACACATGGATCAAGCAGTGTCATTGCATGTGTCTTCTTTCCACAAACCACATATGGATCAACCAGTGGTCATTTCATGTGTGTTCTTTCCACAAACCACATATGGACCCACTAGAGTCATTGCATGTGTGTTCTTTCCACAAACCACATATGGATCAACCAATGGCATTGCATGTGTGTTCTTTTCACAAACCACGCATGGATCAACCAGTGTTGACTGCATGTGTGCTCTTTCCACAAACCACTGATGGATCAACCAGTGATCATTGCATGTGTGTTCTTTCCACAAACCACTTATGGATCCACTAGTGTTCATTGCATGTGTGTTCTTTTCCACAAACCACACATGGATCAACTAGTGTCATTGCATGTGTGTTCCTGACATGAACCACATATGGACCCACTAGAGTCATTGCATGTGTGTTCTATCCACAAACCACACATGGATCAACCTTTGTCATTGCACGTGTGTTCTTTCCACAAACCACATATGGATCAACTAGTGTCATTGCATGTGTGTTCTTTCCACAAACCACACATGGATCAACCAGTGTCATTGCATGTGTGTTCTTTCCACAAACCACACATGGATCAACCAGTGGTCATTGCATGTGTGTTCTTTTCCACAAACCACATATGTATCCATTAGAGTCATTGCATGTGTGTTATTTCCACAAACCACGCATGGATCAACCAATGGCATTGCATGTGTGTTCTTTCCACAAACCACACATGGATCAACCAGTGTCATTGCATGTGTGTTCTTTCCACAAATCACATATGGACCCACTAGAGTCATTGCTTGTGTGTTCTTATACTAAAACCAGCACTAGAGTCATTGCTTGTGTGTTCTTCTCACAAACAACATATGGATCCACCAGTGTTCACAGCATGTGTGTTCTTTCCACAAACCACTTATGGATCCACCAGTATTCATTGCATGTGTATTCTTTCCACAAACCACTTATGGATCAACCAGTGATCGTTTCATGTGTTTTTTTCACAAACTACATGTGTACCCACTAGATTCATTGTATGTGTGTTCATATACTAAAACTAGCACTAGAGTCATTGCATGTGTGTTCTTTCCACAAACCACACATGGATCAACCAGTGGCATTGCATGTGTGTTCTTTTCCAAAACCACACATGGATCAACCAGTGGTTATTGCATGTGTGTTCTTTTCCACAAACCACATATGGATCCATTAGAGTCATTGCATGTGTGTTATTTCCACAAACCACACATGGATCAACCAATGGCATTGCATCTGTGTTCTTTCCACAAACCACACATTGAAGCAGCAGTGTCATTGCATGTGTGTTCTTTCCACAAACCACATATGGATCAACCAGTGGTCATTGCATGTGTGTTCTTTTCAGAAACCACATATGGACCCACTAGAGTGATTGCATGTGTGTTCTTTCCACAAACCACATATGGATCAACCAATGGCATTGCATGTGTGTTCTTTTCACAAACCACACATGGATCAACTAGTGTTCACTGCATGTGTGTTCTTTCCACAAACCACTTATGGATCAACCAGTGGTCATTGCATGTGTGTTCTTTCCACAAACCACATATGGATCAACAAGTGGTCATTGCATGTGTGTTCTTTTCACAAACCACATATGGACCCACTAGAGTCATTGCATGTGTGTTGTTTCCACAAACCACACATGCATCCACCAATGGCATTGCATGTGTGTTCCTGACATGAACCACATTTGGATCAACCAGTGTCATTGCATGTGTGTTCTTTCCACAAACCATATATGGATCAACCAATGGCATTGCATGTGTGTTCTTTTCACAAACCACACATGGATCAACCAGTGTTCACTGCATATGTGTTCTTTCCACAAACCACTTATGGATCAACCAGTGGTCATTGTATGTGTGTTCTTTCCACAAACCACTTATGGATCCACTAGTGTTCATTGCATGTGTGTTCTTTTCCACAAACCACATATGGATCAACCAGTGGTCATTGCATGTGTGTTCTTTTCACAAACCACATGTGGACCCACTAGAGTCATTGCATGTGTGTTCTTATACTAAAACCCGCACTAGACTCATTGCATGTGTGTTCTTTTCACAAACCACACATGGATCCACCAGTGTCATTGCATGTGTGTTCTTTCCACAAATCACACATGGATCAACCAGTGGTTATTGCATGTGTGTTCTTTTCCACAAACCACATATGTATCCATTAGAGTCATTGCATGTGTGTTATTTCCACAAACCACACATGTATCAACCAATGGCATTGCATGTGTGTTCTTTCCACAAATCACACATGGATCAAGCAGTGTCATTGCATGTGTCTTCTTTCCACAAACCACATATGGATCAACCAGTGGTCATTTCATGTGTGTTCTTTCCACAAACCACATATGGACCCACTAGAGTCATTGCATGTGTGTTCTTTCCACAAACCACATATGGATCAACCAATGGCATTGCATGTGTGTTCTTTTCACAAACCACGCATGGATCAACCAGTGTTGACTGCATGTGTGCTCTTTCCACAAACCACTGATGGATCAACCAGTGATCATTGCATGTGTGTTCTTTCCACAAACCACTTATGGATCCACTAGTGTTCATTGCATGTGTGTTCTTTTCCACAAACCACACATGGATCAACTAGTGTCATTGCATGTGTGTTCCTGACATGAACCACATATGGACCCACTAGAGTCATTGCATGTGTGTTCTATCCACAAACCACACATGGATCAACCTTTGTCATTGCACGTGTGTTATTTCCACAAACCACATATGGATCAACTAGTGTCATTGCATGTGTGTTCTTTCCACAAACCACACATGGATCAACCAGTGTCATTGCATGTGTGTTCTTTCCACAAACCACACATGGATCAACCAGTGGTCATTGCATGTGTGTTCTTTTCCACAAACCACATATGTATCCATTAGAGTCATTGCATGTGTGTTATTTCCACAAACCACGCATGGATCAACCAATGGCATTGCATGTGTGTTCTTTCCACAAACCACGCATGGATCAACCAATGGCATTGCATGTGTGTTCTTTCCACAAACCACACATGGATCAACCAGTGTCATTGCATGTGTGTTCTTTCCACAAATCACATATGGACCCACTAGAGTCATTGCTTGTGTGTTCTTATACTAAAACCAGCACTAGAGTCATTGCTTGTGTGTTCTTCTCACAAACAACATATGGATCCACCAGTGTTCACAGCATGTGTGTTCTTTCCACAAACCACTTATGGATCCACCAGTATTCATTGCATGTGTATTCTTTCCACAAACCACTTATGGATCAACCAGTGATCGTTTCATGTGTTTTTTTCACAAACTACATGTGTACCCACTAGATTCATTGTATGTGTGTTCATATACTAAAACTAGCACTAGAGTCATTGCATGTGTGTTCTTTCCACAAACCACACATGGATCAACCAGTGGCATTGCATGTGTGTTCTTTTCGCAAACCACACATGGATCAACCAGTGGTTATTGCATGTGTGTTCTTTTCCACAAACCACATATGGATCCATTAGAGTCATTGCATGTGTGTTATTTCCACAAACCACACATGGATCAACCAATGGCATTGCATCTGTGTTCTTTCCACAAACCACACATGGATCAAGCAGTGTCATTGCATGTGTGTTCTTTCCACAAACCACATATGGATCAACCAGTGGTCATTGCATGTGTGTTCTTTTCAGAAACCACATATGGACCCACTAGAGTGATTGCATGTGTGTTCTTTCCACAAACCACATATGGATCAACCAATGGCATTGCATGTGTGTTCTTTTCACAAACCACACAT
Organism: Avena insularis; assembly: GCA_023614405.1. NCBI lineage: Eukaryota > Viridiplantae > Streptophyta > Magnoliopsida > Poales > Poaceae > Avena > Avena insularis. The sequence goes on along the minus strand of CM042688.1, from coordinate 114,211,959 downwards.
GGATCAACTAGTGTTCACTGCATGTGTGTTCTTTCCACAAACCACTTATGGATCAACCAGTGGTCATTGCATGTGTGTTCTTTCCACAAACCACATATGGATCAACAAGTGGTCATTGCATGTGTGTTCTTTTCACAAACCACATATGGACCCACTAGAGTCATTGCATGTGTGTTGTTTCCACAAACCACACATGCATCCACCAATGGCATTGCATGTGTGTTCCTGACATGAACCACATTTGGATCAACCAGTGTCATTGCATGTGTGTTCTTTCCACAAACCACACATGGATCCACCAGTGTCATTGCATGTGTGTTCTTTCCACAAATCACACATGGATCAACCAGTGGTTATTGCATGTGTGTTCTTTTCCACAAACCACATATGTATCCATTAGAGTCATTGCATGTGTGTTATTTCCACAAACCACACATGTATCAACCAATGGCATTGCATGTGTGTTCTTTCCACAAATCACACATGGATCAAGCAGTGTCATTGCATGTGTCTTCTTTCCACAAACCACATATGGATCAACCAGTGGTCATTTCATGTGTGTTCTTTCCACAAACCACATATGGACCCACTAGAGTCATTGCATGTGTGTTCTTTCCACAAACCACATATGGATCAACCAATGGCATTGCATGTGTGTTCTTTTCACAAACCACGCATGGATCAACAGTGTTGTTGCATGTGTGCTCTTTCCACAAACCACGATGGATCAACCAGTGATCATTGCATGTGTGTTCTTTCCACAAACCACTTATGGATCCACTAGTGTTCATTGCATGTGTGTTCTTTTCACAAACCACACATGGATCAACTAGTGTCATTGCATGTGTGTTCCTGACATGAACCACATATGGACCCACTAGAGTCATTGCATGTGTGTTCTATCCACAAACCACACATGGATCAACCTTTGTCATTGCACGTGTGTTATTTCCACAAACCACATATGGATCAACTAGTGTCATTGCATGTGTGTTCTTTCCACAAACCACACATGGATCAACCAGTGTCATTGCATGTGTGTTCTTTCCACAAACCACACATGGATCAACCAGTGGTCATTGCATGTGTGTTCTTTTCCACAAACCACATATGTATCCATTAGAGTCATTGCATGTGTGTTATTTCCACAAACCACGCATGGATCAACCAATGGCATTGCATGTGTGTTCTTTCCACAAACCACACATGGATCAACCAGTGTCATTGCATGTGTGTTCTTTCCACAAATCACATATGGACCCACTAGAGTCATTGCTTGTGTGTTCTTATACTAAAACCAGCACTAGAGTCATTGCTTGTGTGTTCTTTTCAAACAACATATGGATCCACCAGTGTTCACTTTGCATGTGTGTTCTTTCCACAAACCACTTATGGATCCACCAAGATTCATTGCATGTATTCTTTCCACAAACCACTTATGGATCAACCAGGATCGTTTCATGTGTTTTTTCACAAACTACATGTGTACCCACTAGATTCATTGTATGTGTGTTCATATACTAAAACTAGCACTAGAGTCATTGCATGTGTGTTCTTTCCACAAACCACACATGGATCAACCAGTGGCATTGCATGTGTGTTCTTTTCGCAAACCACACATGGATCAACCAGTGGTTATTGCATGTGTGTTCTTTTCCACAAACCACATATGGATCCATTAGAGTCATTGCATGTGTGTTATTTCCACAAACCACACATGGATCAACCAATGGCATTGCATCTGTGTTCTTTCCACAAACCACACATGGATCAAGCAGTGTCATTGCATGTGTGTTCTTTCCACAAACCACATATGGATCAACCAGTGGTCATTGCATGTGTGTTCTTTTCAGAAACCACATATGGACCCACTAGAGTGATTGCATGTGTGTTCTTTCCACAAACCACATATGGATCAACCAATGGCATTGCATGTGTGTTCTTTTCACAAACCACACATGGATCAACTAGTGTTCACTGCATGTGTGTTCTTTCCACAAACCACTTATGGATCAACCAGTGGTCATTGCATGTGTGTTCTTTCCACAAACCACATATGGATCAACAAGTGGTCATTGCATGTGTGTTCTTTTCACAAACCACATATGGACCCACTAGAGTCATTGCATGTGTGTTCTTTCCACAAACCACACATGGATCCACCAATGGCATTGCATGTGTGTTCCTGACATGAACAACATTTGGATCAACCAGTGTCATTGCATGTGTGTTCTTTCCACAAACCATATATGGATCAACCAATGGCATTGCATGTGTGTTCTTTTCACATACCACACATGGATCAACCAGTGTTCACTTCATGTGTGTTCTTTCCACAAACCACTTATAGATCAACCAGTGGTCATTGTATGTGTGTTTTTCCACAAACCACTTATGGATCCACTAGTGTTCATTGCATGTGTGTTCTTTTCCACAAACCACATATGGATCTACCAGCGGTCATTGCATGTGTGTTCTTTTCACAAACCACATGTGGACCAATAAAGAGTCATTGCATGTGTGTTCTTATACTAAAACCCGCACTAGACTCATTGCATGTGTGTTCTTTTCACAAACCACACATGGATCCACCAGTGTCATTGCATGTGTGTTCTTTCCACAAACCACGCATGGATCAACCAGTGGTTATTGCATGTGTGTTCTTTTCCACAAACCACATATGTATCCATTAGAGTCATTGCATGTGTGTTATTTCCACAAACCACACATGGATCAACCAATGGCATTGCATGTGTGTTCTTTTCACAAATCACACATGGATCAAGCAGTGTCATTGCATGTGTGTTCTTTCCACAAACCACATATGGATCAACCAGTGGTCAATGCATGTGTGTTCTTTTCACAAACCACATATGGACCCACTAGTGTCATTGCATGTGTGTTCTTTCCACAAACCACATATGGATCAACCAATGGCATTGCATGTGTGTTCTTTTCACAAACCACGCATGGATCAACCAGTGTTGACTGCATGTGTGTTCTTTCCACAAACCACTTATGGATCAACCAGTGATCATTGCATGTGTGTTCTTTCCACAAACCACTTATGGATCCACTAGTGTTCATTGCATGTGTGTTCTTTTCCACAAACCACACATGGATCAACTAGTGTCATTGCTTGTGTGTTCCTGACATAAACCACATATGGACCCACTAGAGTCATTGCATGTGTGTTCTATCCACAAACCACACATGGATCAACCTTTGGCATTGCGCGTGTGTTCTTTCCACAAACCACATATGGATCAACTAGTGTCATTGCATGTGTGTTCTTTCCACAAACCACACATGGATCAACCAGTGTCATTGCATGTGTGTTCTTTCCACAAACCACACATGGATCAACCAGTGGTCATTGCATGTGTGTTCTTTTCCACAAACCACATATGGATCCATTAGAGTCATTGCATGTGTGTTATTTCCACAAACCACGCATGGATCAACCAATGGCATTGCATGTGTGTTCTTTCCACAAACCACACATGGATCAACCAGTGTCATTGCATGTGTGTTCTTTCCACAAATCACATATGGACCCACTAGAGTCATTGCTTGTGTGTTCTTATACTAAAACCAGCACTAGAGTCATTGCTTGTGTGTTCTTTTCACAAACAACATATGGATCCACCAGTGTTCACAGCATGTGTGTTCTTTCCACAAACCACTTATGGATCCACCAGTATTCATTGCATGTGTATTCTTTCCACAAACCACTTATGGATCAACCAGTGATCGTTTCATGTGTGTTTTTTCACAAACTACATGTGTACCCACTAGAGTCATTGTATGTGTGTTCTTATACTAAAACTAGCACTAGAGTCATTGCATGTGTGTTCTTTCCACAAACCACACATGGATCAACCAGTGGCATTGCATGTGTGTTCTTTTCGCAAACCACACATGGATCAACCAGTGGTTATTGCATGTGTGTTCTTTTCCACAAACCACATATGGATCCATTAGAGTCATTGCATGTGTGTTATTTCCACAAACCACATATGGATCAACAAGTGGTCATTGCTTGTGTGTTCTTTTCACAAACCACATATGGACCCACTAGAGTCATTGCATGTGTGTTGTTTCCACAAACCACACATGCATCCACCAATGGCATTGCATGTGTGTTCCTGACATGAACCACATTTGGATCAACCAGTGTCATTGCATGTGTGTTCTTTCCACAAACCATATATGGATCAACCAATGGCATTGCATGTGTGTTCTTTTCACAAACCACACATGGATCAACCAGTGTTCACTGCATATGTGTTCTTTCCACAAACCACTTATGGATCAACCAGTGGTCATTGTATGTGTGTTCTTTCCACAAACCACTTATGGATCCACTAGTGTTCATTGCATGTGTGTTCTTTTCCACAAACCACATATGGATCAACCAGCTGTCATTGCATGTGTGTTCTTTTCACAAACCACATGTGGACCCACTAGAGTCATTGCATGTGTGTTCTTATACTAAAACCCGCACTAGACTCATTGCATGTGTGTTCTTTTCACAAACCACACATGGATCCACCAGTGTCATTGCATGTGTGTTCTTTCCACAAACCACACATGGATCAACCAGTGGTTATTGCATGTGTGTTCTTTTCCACAAACCACATATGTATCCATTAGAGTCATTGCATGTGTGTTATTTCCACAAACCACACATGTATCAACCAATGGCATTGCATGTGTGTTCTTTCCACAAATCACACATGGATCAAGCAGTGTCATTGCATGTGTCTTCTTTCCACAAACCACATATGGATCAACCAGTGGTCATTTCATGTGTGTTCTTTCCACAAACCACATATGGACCCACTAGAGTCATTGCATGTGTGTTCTTTCCACAAACCACATATGGATCAACCAATGGCATTGCATGTGTGTTCTTTCACAAACCACGCATGGATCAACAGTGTTTGCATGTGTGCTCTTTCCACAAACCACTGATGGATCAACCAGTGATCATTGCATGTGTGTTCTTTCCACAAACCACTTATGGATCCAAAAGTGTTCATTGCATGTGTGTTCTTTCCACAAACCACACATGGATCAACTAGTGTCATTGCATGTGTGTTCCTGACATGAACCACATATGGACCCACTAGAGTCATTGCATGTGTGTTCTATCCACAAACCACACATGGATCAACCTTTGTCATTGCACGTGTGTTCTTTCCACAAACCACATATGGATCAACTAGTGTCATTGCATGTGTGTTCTTTCCACAAACCACACATGGATCAACCAGTGTCATTGCATGTGTGTTCTTTCCACAAACCACACATGGATCAACCAGTGGTCATTGCATGTGTGTTCTTTTCCACAAACCACATATGTATCCATTAGAGTCATTGCATGTGTGTTATTTCCACAAACCACGCATGGATCAACCAATGGCATTGCATGTGTGTTCTTTCCACAAACCACACATGGATCAACCAGTGTCATTGCATGTGTGTTCTTTCCACAAATCACATATGGACCCACTAGAGTCATTGCTTGTGTGTTCTTATACTAAAACCAGCACTAGAGTCATTGCTTGTGTGTTCTTTTCACAAACAACATATGGATCCACCAGTGTTCACAGCATCTGTGTTCTTTCCACAAACCACTTATGGATCCACCAGTATTCATTGCATGTGTATTCTTTCCACAAACCACTTATGGATCAACGGTGATCGTTTCATGTGTGTTTTTCACAAACTACATGTGTACCCACTAGAGTCATTGTATGTGTGTTCTTATACTAAAACTAGCACTAGAGTCATTGCATGTGTGTTCTTTCCACAAACCACACATGGATCAACCAGTGGCATTGCATGTGTGTTCTTTTCGCAAACCACACATGGATCAACCAGTGGTTATTGCATGTGTTCTTTTCCACAAACCACATATGGATCCATTAGAGTCATTGCATGTGTTATTTCCACAAACCACATATGGATCAACAAGTGGTCATTGCTTGTGTTCTTTTCACAAACCACATATGGACCCACTAGAGTCATTGCATGTGTGTTTAGGCTCCACACATGCATCTGTCAGCATTGCATGTGTTCCTGACATGCACCCCATTTGGATCATCCAGTGTCATTGCATGTGTGTTCTTTCCACAAACCATATATGGATCAACCACTGGCATTGCATGTGTGTTCTTTTCACAAACCACACATGGATCAACCAGTGTCTTTGCATATGTGTTCTTTCCACAAACCACTTATGGATCAACCAGTCGTCAATGTATGTGAGTTCTTTCCACAAACCACATATGGATCCACTAGTGTTCATTGCATGTGTGTTCTTTCCACAAACCACATATGGATCAACCAGTGGTCATTGCATGTGTGTTCTTTTCACAAACCACATGTGGACCCACTAGAGTCATTGCATGTGTGTTCTTATACTAAAACCCGCACTAGACTCATTGCATGTGTGTTCTTTTCACAAACCACACATGGATCCACCAGTGTCATTGCATGTGTGTTCTTTCCACAAACCACACATGGATCAACCAGTGGTTATTGCATGTGTGTTCTTTTCCACAAACCACATATGTATCCATTAGAGTCATTGCATGTGTGTTATTTCCACAAACCACACATGTATCAACCAATGGCATTGCATGTGTGTTCTTTCCACAAATCACACATGGATCAAGCAGTGTCATTGCATGTGTCTTCTTTCCACAAACCACATATGGATCAACCAGTGGTCATTTCATGTGTGTTCTTTCCACAAACCACATATGGACCCACTAGAGTCATTGCATGTGTGTTCTTTCCACAAACCACATATGGATCAACCAATGGCATTGCATGTGTGTTCTTTTCACAAACCACGCATGGATCAACCAGTGTTGTTGCATGTGTGCTCTTTCCACAAACCACTGATGGATCAACCAGTGATCATTGCATGTGTGTTCTTTCCACAAACCACTTATGGATCCACTAGTGTTCATTGCATGTGTGTTCTTTTCCACAAACCACACATGGATCAACTAGTGTCATTGCATGTGTGTTCCTGACATGAACCACATATGGACCCACTAGAGTCATTGCATGTGTGTTCTATCCACAAACCACACATGGATCAACCTTTGTCATTGCACGTGTGTTCTTTCCACAAACCACATATGGATCAACTAGTGTCATTGCATGTGTGTTCTTTCCACAAACCACACATGGATCAACCAGTGTCATTGCATGTGTGTTCTTTCCACAAACCACACATGGATCAACCAGTGGTCATTGCATGTGTGTTCTTTTCCACAAACCACATATGTATCCATTAGAGTCATTGCATGTGTGTTATTTCCACAAACCACGCATGGATCAACCAATGGCATTGCATGTGTGTTCATTTCACAAACCACATGGATCACCCTGTGTCATTGCATGTGTGTTCTTTCCACAAATCACATATGGACCCACTAGAGTCATTGCTTGTGTGTTCTTATACTAAAACCAGCACTAGAGTCATTGCTTGTGTGTTCTTTTCACAAACAACATATGGATCCACCAGTGGCATTGCATGTGTGTTCTTTCCACAAACCACTTATGGATCCACCAGTATTCATTGCATGTGTATTCTTTCCACAAACCACATATGGATCAATGCAGATGTGTGTCATTTTTTTTTTCACCACATGGTGTGTGTACACTAGATTCATTGTATGTGTGTTCACATACCAAAACTAGCATTAGAGTCATTGCATGTGTGTTATTTCCACAAACCACATGGATCAACCAATGGCATTGCATGTGTTCTTTCCACAAACCACACATGGATCAAGCGGCGGTGTCATTGCATGTGTGTTCTTTCCACAAACCACATATGGATCAACCAGTGGTCATTGCATGTGTGTTCTTTTCAGAAACCACATATGGACCCACTAGAGTGATTGCATGTGTGTTCTTTCCACAAACCACATATGGATCAACCAATGGCATTGCATGTGTGTTCTTTTCACAAGCCACACATGGATCAACTAGTGTTCACTGCATGTGTGTTCTTTCCACAAACCACTTATGGATCAACCAGTGGTCATTGCATGTGTGTTCTTTCCACAAACCACATATGGATCAACAAGTGGTCATTGCATGTGTGTTCTTTTCACAAACCACATATGGACCCACTAGAGTCATTGCATGTGTGTTCTTTCCACAAACCACACATGGATCCACCAATGGCATTGCATGTGTGTTCCTGACATGAACAACATTTGGATCAACCAGTGTCATTGCATGTGTGTTCTTTCCACAAACCATATATGGATCAACCAATGGCATTGCATGTGTGTTCTTTTCACATACCACACATGGATCAACCAGTGTTCACTTCATGTGTGTTCTTTCCACAAACCACTTATAGATCAACCAGTGGTCATTGTATGTGTGTTTTTCCACAAACCACTTATGGATCCACTAGTGTTCATTGCATGTGTGTTCTTTTCCACAAACCACATATGGATCTACCAGCGGTCATTGCATGTGTGTTCTTTTCACAAACCACATGTGGACCAATAAAGAGTCATTACATGTGTGTTCTTATACTAAAACCCGCACTAGACTCATTGCATGTGTGTTCTTTTCACAAACCACACATGGATCCAGAGTGTCATTGCATGTGTGTTCTTTCCACAAACCACGCATGGATCAACCAGTGGTTATTGCATGTGTGTTCTTTTCCACAAACCACATATGTATCCATTAGAGTCATTGCATGTGTGTTATTTCCACAAACCACACATGGATCAACCAATGGCATTGCATGTGTGTTCTTTTCACAAATCACACATGGATCAAGCAGTGTCATTGCATGTGTGTTCTTTCCACAAACCACATATGGATCAACCAGTGGTCATTGCATGTGTGTTCTTTTCACAAACCACATATGGACCCACTAGTGTCATTGCATGTGTGTTCTTTCCACAAACCACATATGGATCAACCAATGGCATTGCATGTGTGTTCTTTTCACAAACCACATGGATCAGCAGTGTTATTGCATGTGTGTTCTTTTCACAAACCACTTATGGATCAACCAGTGATCATTGCATGTGTGTTCTTTCCACAAACCACTTATGGATCCACTAGTGTTCATTGCATGTGTGTTCTTTTCCACAAACCACACATGGATCAACTAGTGTCATTGCATGTGTGTTCCTGACATGAACCACATATGGACCCACTAGAGTCATTGCATGTGTGTTCTATCCACAAACCACACATGGATCAACCATTGGCATTCTTGTGTGTTCTTTCCACAAACCACATATGGATCAACTAGTGTCATTGCATGTGTGTTCTTTCCACAAACCACACATGGATCAACCAGTGTCATTGCATGTGTGTTCTTTCCACAAACCACAAATGGATCAACAAGTGGTCATTGCATGTGTGTTCTTTTCCACAAACCACATATGGATCCAGTAGAGTTATTGCATGTGTGTTATTTCCACAAACCACGCATGGATCAACCAATGGCATTGCATGTGTGTTCTTTCCACAAACCACACATGGATCAACCAGTGTCATTGCATGTGTGTTCTTTCCACAAATCACATATGGACCCACTAGAGTCATTGCTTGTGTGTTCTTATACTAAAACCAGCACTAGAGTCATTGCTTGTGTGTTCTTTTCACAAACAACATATGGATCCACCAGTGTTCACAGCATGTGTGTTCTTTCCACAAACCACTTATGGATCCACCAGTATTCATTGCATGTGTATTCTTTCCACAAACCACTTATGGATCAACCAGTGATCGTTTCATGTGTTTTTTTTCACAAACTACATGTGTACCCACTAGAGTCATTGTATGTGTGTTCTTATACTAAAACTATCACTAGAGTCATTGCATGTGTGTTCTTTCCACAAACCACACATGGATCAACCAGTGGCATTGCATGTGTGTTATTTTAGCAAACCACACATGGATCAACCAGTGGTTATTGCATGTGTGTTCTTTTCCACAAACCACATATGGATCCATTAGAGTCATTGCATGTGTGTTATTTCCACAAACCACATATGGATCAACAAGTGGTCATTGCTTGTGTGTTCTTTTCACAAACCACATATGGACCCACTAGAGTCATTGCATGTGTGTTGTTTCCACAAACCACACATGCATCCACCAATGGCATTGCATGTGTGTTCCTGACATGAACCACATTTGGATCAACCAGTGTCATTGCATGTGTGTTCTTTCCACAAACCATATATGGATCAACCAATGGCATTGCATGTGTGTTCTTTTCACAAACCACACATGGATCAACCAGTGTTCACTGCATATGTGTTCTTTCCACAAACCACTTATGGATCAACCAGTGGTCATTGTATGTGTGTTCTTTCCACAAACCACTTATGGATCCACTAGTGTTCATTGCATGTGTGTTCTTTTCCACAAACCACATATGGATCAACCAGTGGTCATTGCATGTGTGTTCTTTTCACAAACCACATGTGGACCCACTAGAGTCATTGCATGTGTGTTCTTATACTAAAACCCGCACTAGACTCATTGCATGTGTGTTCTTTTCACAAACCACACATGGATCCACCAGTGTCATTGCATGTGTGTTCTTTCCACAAACCACGCATGGATCAACCAGTGGTTATTGCATGTGTGTTCTTTTCCACAAACCACATATGTATCCATTAGAGTCATTGCATGTGTGTTATTTCCACAAACCACACATGGATCAACCAATGGCATTGCATGTGTGTTCTTTCCACAAATCACACATGGATCAAGCAGTGTCATTGCATGTGTCTTCTTTCCACAAACCACATAGGATCAACCAGTGGTCATTTCATGTGTGTTCTTTTCACAAACCACATATGGACCCACTAGAGTCATTGCATGTGTGTTCTTTCCACAAACCACATATGGATCAACCAATGGCATTGCATGTGTGTTCTTTTCACAAACCACGCATGGATCAACCAGTGTTGACTGCATGTGTGCTCTTTCCACAAACCACTGATGGATCAACCAGTGATCATTGCATGTGTGTTCTTTCCACAAACCACTTCTGGATCCCCTAGTGTTCATTGCCTGTGTGGTCGTTTCCACAAACCACACATGGATCAACTAGTGTCATTGCATGTGTGTTCCTGACATGAACCACATATGGACCCACTAGAGTCATTGCATGTGTGTTCTATCCACAAACCACACATGGATCAACCTTTGTCATTGCACGTGTGTTCTTTCCACAAACCACATATGGATCAACTAGTGTCATTGCATGTGTGTTCTTTCCACAAACCACACATGGATCAACCAGTGTCATTCCATGTGTGTTCTTTCCACAAACCACACATGGATCAACCAGTGGTCATTGCATGTGTGTTCTTTTCCACAAACCACATATGTATCCATTAGAGTCATTGCATGTGTGTTATTTCCAAACCACGCATGGATCAACCAATGGCATTGCATGTGTTCTTTCCACAAACCACACATGGATCAACCAGTGTCATTGCATGTGTGTTCTTTCCACAAATCACATATGGACCCACTAGAGTCATTGCTTGTGTGTTCTTATACTAAAACCAGCACTAGAGTCATTGCTTGTGTGTTCTTTTCACAAACAACATATGGATCCACCAGTGTTCACAGCATGTGTGTTGTTTCCACAAACCACTTATGGATCCACCAGTATTCATTGCATGTGTATTCTTTCCACAAACCACTTATGGATCAACTAGTGATCGTTTCATGTGTGTTTTTTCACAAACTACATGCGTACCCACTAGAGTCATTGTATGTGTGTTCTTATACTAAAACTAGCACTATAGTCATTGCATGTGTGTTCTTTCCACAAACCACACATGGATCAACCAGTGGCATTGCATGTGTGTTCATTTCGCAAACCACACATGGATCAACCAGTGGTTATTGCATGTGTGTTCTTTTCCACAAACCACATATGGATCCATTAGAGTCATTGCATGTGTGTTATTTCCACAAACCACACATGGATCAACCAATGGCATTGCATGTGTGTTCTTTCCATAAACCACACATGGATCAAGCAGTGTCATTGCATGTGTGTTCTTTCCACAAACCACATATGGATCAACCAGTGGTCATTGAATGTGTGTTCTTTTCACAAACCACACATGGACCCACTAGAGTCATTGCATGTGTGTTCTTTCCACAAACCACATATGGATCAACCAATGGCATTGCATGTGTGTTCTTTTCACAAACCACGCATGGATCAACCAGTGTTCACTGCGTGTGTGTTCTTTCCACAAACCACTTATGGATCAACCAGTGATCATTGCATGTGTGTTCTTTCCACAAACCACTTATGGATCCACCAGTGTTCATTGCATGTGTGTTCTTTTCCACAAACCACACATGGATCAACCAGTGTCATTGCATGTGTGTTCCTGACATGAACCACATATGGACCCACTAGAGTCATTGCATGTGTATTCTATCCACAAACCACACATGGATCAACCTTTGTCATTGCACGTGTGTTATTTCCACAAACCACATATGGATCAACGAGTGTCATTGCATGTGTGTTCTTTCCACAAACCACACATGGATCAACTAGTGTCATTGCATGTGTGTTCTTTCCACAAACCACACATGGATCAGGCAGTGTCATTGCGTGTGTTCTTTCCACAAACCACATATGGATCAACCAGTGTCATTGCATGTGTGTTCTTTCCACAAACCACACATGGATCAACCATTGTCTTTGCATGTTTGTTCTTTCCACAAACCACTTATGGATCCACCAGTGTTCATTGCATGTGTGTTCTTTTCAACAAACCACAGATGGATCAACCAGTGGTCATTGCATGTGTGTTCTTTCCACAACCACACATGGATCAACCAGTGGTCATTGCATGTGTGTTCTTTTCCACAAACCACATATGGATCCATATGTGTTCTTATACTAAAACCAGCATTAGAGTCATTGCATGGGTGTTCTTTCCACAAACCACACATGGATCAACCAGTGGTCATTGCATGTGTGTTCTTTTCCACAAACCACATATGGATCCATTAGAGTCATTGCATGTGTGTTATTTCCACAAACCACGCATGTATGAACCAATGGCATTGCATGTGTGTTCTTTCCACAAACCACACATGGATCAACTAGTGTCATTGCATGTGTGTTCTTTCCACAAATCACATATGGACCCACTAGAGTCATTGCTTGTGTGTTCTTATACTAAAACCAGCACTAGAGTCATTGCTTGTGTGTTCTTTTCACAAACAACATCTCGATCCACTAGTGTTCACTGCATGTCTGTTCTTTCCACAAACCACTTATGGATCCACCAGTATTCATTGCATGTGTATTCTTTCCACAAACCACTTATGGATCAACCAGTGATCATTTCATGTGTGTTTTTTCACAAACTACATGTGTACCCACTAGATTCATTGTATGTGTGTTCTTATACTAAAACTAGCACTAGAGCCATTGCATGTGTGTTCTTTCCACAAACCACACATGGATCAACCGGTGTCATTGCACGTGTGTTCTTTCCACAAACCACATATGGATCAACCAGTGTCATTGCATGTGTGTTCTTTCCACAGACCACACATGGATCAACCATTGTCTTTGCATGTTTGTTCTTTCCACAAACCACTTATGGATCAACCAGTGGTCATTGCATGTGTGTTCTTTCCACAAACCACACATGGATCAACCAGTGGTCATTGCATGTTTGTTCTTTTCCACAAACCACATATGGATCCATATGTGTTTTTATACTAAAACCAGCATTAGAGTCATTGCATGGGTGTTCTTTCCACAAACCACACATGGATCAACCAGTGGTCATTGCATGTGTGTTCTTTTCCACAAACCACATATGGATCAACCAGTGGTCATTGCATGTGTGTTCTTTTCACAAACCACATGTGGACCCACTAGAGTCATTGCATGTGTGTTCTTATACTAAAACCCGCACTAGACTCATTGCATGTGTGTTCTTTTCACAAACCACACATGGATCCACCAGTGTCATTGCATGTGTGTTCTTTCCACAAACCACGCATGGATCAACCAGTGGTTATTGCATGTGTGTTCTTTTCCACAAACCACATATGTATCCATTAGAGTCATTGCATGTGTGTTATTTCCACAAACCACACATGGATCAACCAATGGCATTGCATGTGTGTTCTTTCCACAAATCACACATGGATCAAGCAGTGTCATTGCATGTGTCTTCTTTCCACAAACCACATATGGATCAACCAGTGGTCATTTCATGTGTGTTCTTTTCACAAACCACATATGGACCCACTAGAGTCATTGCATGTGTGTTCTTTCCACAAACCACATATGGATCAACCAATGGCATTGCATGTGTGTTCTTTTCACAAACCACGCATGGATCAACCAGTGTTGACTGCATGTGTGCTCTTTCCACAAACCACTGATGGATCAACCAGTGATCATTGCATGTGTGTTCTTTCCACAAACCACTTATGGATCCACTAGTGTTCATTGCATGTGTGTTCTTTTCCACAAACCACACATGGATCAACTAGTGTCATTGCATGTGTGTTCCTGACATGAACCACATATGGACCCACTAGAGTCATTGCATGTGTGTTCTATCCACAAACCACACATGGATCAACCTTTGTCATTGCACGTGTGTTCTTTCCACCAACCACATATGGATCAACTAGTGTCATTGCATGTGTGTTCTTTCCACAAACCACACATGGATCAACCAGTGTCATTCCATGTGTGTTCTTTCCACAAACCACACATGGATCAACCAGTGGTCATTGCATGTGTGTTCTTTTCCACAAACTACATATGTATCCATTAGAGTCATTGCATGTGTGTTATTTCCACAAACCACGCATGGATCAACCAATGGCATTGCATGTGTGTTCTTTCCACAAACCACACATGGATCAACCAGTGTCATTGCATGTGTGTTCTTTCCACAAATCACATATGGACCCACTAGAGTCATTGCTTGTGTGTTCTTATACTAAAACCAGCACTAGAGTCATTGCTTGTGTGTTCTTTTCACAAACAACATATGGATCCACCAGTGTTCACAGCATGTGTGTTGTTTCCACAAACCACTTATGGATCCACCAGTATTCATTGCATGTGTATTCTTTCCACAAACCACTTATGGATCAACCAGTGGTCATTGCATGTGTGTTCTTTTCACAAACCACATGTGGACCCACTAGAGTCATTGCATGTGTGTTCTTATACTAAAACCCGCACTAGACTCATTGCATGTGTGTTCTTTTCACAAACCACACATGGATCCACCAGTGTCATTGCATGTGTGTTCTTTCCACAAACCACGCATGGATCAACCAGTGGTTATTGCATGTGTGTTCTTTTCCACAAACCACATATGTATCCATTAGAGTCATTGCATGTGTGTTATTTCCACAAACCACACATGGATCAACCAATGGCATTGCATGTGTGTTCTTTCCACAAATCACACATGGATCAAGCAGTGTCATTGCATGTGTCTTCTTTCCACAAACCACATATGGATCAACCAGTGGTCATTTCATGTGTGTTCTTTTCACAAACCACATATGGACCCACTAGAGTCATTGCATGTGTGTTCTTTCCACAAACCACATATGGATCAACCAATGGCATTGCATGTGTGTTCTTTTCACAAACCACGCATGGATCAACCAGTGTTGTTGCATGTGTGCTCTTTCCACAAACCAGCGATGGATCAACAGTGATCATTGCATGTGTGTTCTTTCCACAAACCACTTATGGATCCACTAGTGTTCATTGCATGTGTGTTCTTTTCCACAAACCACACATGGATCAACTAGTGTCATTGCATGTGTGTTCCTGACATGAACCACATATGGACCCACTAGAGTCATTGCATGTGTGTTCTATCCACAAACCACACATGGATCAACCTTTGTCATTGCACGTGTGTTCTTTCCACAAACCACATATGGATCAACTAGTGTCATTGCATGTGTGTTCTTTCCACAAACCACACATGGATCAACCAGTGTCATTCCATGTGTGTTCTTTCCACAAACCACACATGGATCAACCAGTGGTCATTGCATGTGTGTTCTTTTCCACAAACCACATATGTATCCATTAGAGTCCTTGCATGTGTGTTATTTCCACAAACCACGCATGGATCAACCAATGGCATTGCATGTGTGTTCTTTCCACAAACCACACATGGATCAACCAGTGTCATTGCATGTGTGTTCTTTCCACAAATCACATATGGACCCACTAGAGTCATTGCTTGTGTGTTCTTATACTAAAACCAGCACTAGAGTCATTGCTTGTGTGTTCTTTTCACAAACAACATATGGATCCACCAGTGTTCACAGCATGTGTGTTGTTTCCACAAACCACTTATGGATCCACCAGTATTCATTGCATGTGTATTCTTTCCACAAACCACTTATGGATCAACTAGTGATCGTTTCATGTGTGTTTTTTCACAAACTACATGCGTACCCACTAGAGTCATTGTATGTGTGTTCTTATACAAAAACTAGCACTATAGTCATTGCATGTGTGTTCTTTCCACAAACCACACATGGATCAACCAGTGGCATTGCATGTGTGTTCATTTCGCAAACCACACATGGATCAACCAGTGGTTATTGCATGTGTGTTCTTTTCCACAAACCACATATGGATCCATTAGAGTCATTGCATGTGTGTTATTTCCACAAACCACACATGGATCAACCAATGGCATTGCATGTGTGTTCTTTCCATAAACCACACATGGATCAAGCAGTGTCATTGCATGTGTGTTCTTTCCACAAACCACATATGGATCAACCAGTGGTCATTGAATGTGTGTTCTTTTCACAAACCACACATGGACCCACTAGAGTCATTGCATGTGTGTTCTTTCCACAAACCACATATGGATCAACCAATGGCATTGCATGTGTGTTCTTTTCACAAACCACGCATGGATCAACCAGTGTTCACTGCGTGTGTGTTCTTTCCACAAACCACTTATGGATCAACCAGTGATCATTGCATGTGTGTTCTTTCCACAAACCACTTATGGATCCACCAGTGTTCATTGCATGTGTGTTCTTTTCCACAAACCACACATGGATCAACCAGTGTCATTGCATGTGTGTTCCTGACATGAACCACATATGGACCCACTAGAGTCATTGCATGTGTATTCTATCCACAAACCACACATGGATCAACCTTTGTCATTGCACGTGTGTTCTTTCCACAAACCACATATGGATCAACGAGTGTCATTGCATGTGTGTTCTTTCCACAAACCACACATGGATCAACTAGTGTCATTGCATGTGTGTTCTTTCCACAAACCACACATGGATCAACCGGTGTCATTGCACGTGTGTTCTTTCCACAAACCACATATGGATCAACCAGTGTCATTGCATGTGTGTTCTTTCCACAAACCACACATGGATCAACCATTGTCTTTGCATGTTTGTTCTTTCCACAAACCACTTATGGATCCACTAGTGTTCATTGCATGTGTGTTCTTTTCAACAAACCACAGATGGATCAACCAGTGGTCATTGCATGTGTGTTCTTTCCACAACCACACATGGATCAACCAGTGGTCATTGCATGTGTGTTCTTTTCCACAAACCACATATGGATCCATATGTGTTCTTATACTAAAACCAGCATTAGAGTCATTGCATGGGTGTTCTTTCCACAAACCACACATGGATCAACCAGTGGTCATTGCATGTGTGTTCTTTTCCACAAACCACATATGGATCCATTAGAGTCATTGCATGTGTGTTATTTCCACAAACCACGCATGTATGAACCAATGGCATTGCATGTGTGTTCTTTCCACAAACCACACATGGATCAACTAGTGTCATTGCATGTGTGTTCTTTCCACAAATCACATATGGACCCACTAGAGTCATTGCTTGTGTGTTCTTATACTAAAACCAGCACTAGAGTCATTGCTTGTGTGTTCTTTTCACAAACAACATCTCGATCCACTAGTGTTCACTGCATGTCTGTTCTTTCCACAAACCACTTATGGATCCACCAGTATTCATTGCATGTGTATTCTTTCCACAAACCACTTATGGATCAACCAGTGATCATTTCATGTGTGTTTTTTCACAAACTACATGTGTACCCACTAGATTCATTGTATGTGTGTTCTTATACTAAAACTAGCACTAGAGCCATTGCATGTGTGTTCTTTCCACAAACCACACATGGATCAACCGGTGTCATTGCACGTGTGTTCTTTCCACAAACCACATATGGATCAACCAGTGTCATTGCATGTGTGTTCTTTCCACAGACCACACATGGATCAACCATTGTCTTTGCATGTTTGTTCTTTCCACAAACCACTTATGGATCAACCAGTGGTCATTGCATGTGTGTTCTTTCCACAAACCACACATGGATCAACCAGTGGTCATTGCATGTTTGTTCTTTTCCACAAACCACATATGGATCCATATGTGTTTTTATACTAAAACCAGCATTAGAGTCATTGCATGGGTGTTCTTTCCACAAACCACACATGGATCAACCAGTGGTCATTGCATGTGTGTTCTTTTCCACAAACCACATATGGATCCATTAGAGTCATTGCATGTGTTATTTCCACAAACCACGCATGGATCAACCAATGGCATTGCTTGTGTGTTCTTTCCACAAACCACACATGGATCAACTAGTGTCATTGCATGTGTGTTCTTTCCACAAATCACATATGGACCCACTAGAGTCATTGCTTGTGTGTTCTTATACTAAAACCAGCACTAGAGTCATTGCTTGTGTGTTCTTTTCACAAACAACATATGGATCCACCAGTGTTCACTGCATGTGTGTTCTTTCCACAAACCACTTATGGATCCACCAGTATTCATTGCATCTGTGTTCTTTCCACAAACCACTTAGGATCAACCAGTGATCATTTCATGTGTGTTTTTTCACAAACTACATGTGTACCCACTAGATTCATTGTATGTGTGTTCTTATACTAAAACTAGCACTAGAGTCATTGCATGTGTGTTCTTTCCACAAACCACACATGGATCAACCAGTGGCATTGCATGTGTGTTCTTTTCACAAACCACACATGGATCAACCAGTGTTCACTGCATGTGTGTTCTTCCACAAACCACATATGGATCAACCAGTGGTCATTGCATGTGTGTTCTTTTCCACAAACCACTCATGGATCAACCAGTGGTCATGGCATGTGTGTTCTTTCCACAAACTACTTATGGATCCACCAATGTTCATTTCATGTGTGTTCTTTTCCATAAACCACATATGGATCAACCAGTGGTCATTGCATGTGTGTTGTTTTCACAAACCACATGTGGACCCACTAGAGTCATTGCATGTGGGTTCTTATACTAAAACTAGCACTAGACTCATTGCATGTCTGTTCTTTTCACAAACCACACATGGATCCACCATTGTCATTGCATGTGTGTTCTTTCCACAAACCACACATGGATCAACCAGTGGTCATTGCATGTGTGTTCTTTTCCACAAACCACATATGGATCCATTAGAGTCATTGCATGTGTGCTCTTATACTAAAACTAGCACTAGAGTCATTGAATGTGTGTTCTTGAAGGGAATATGCCCGAGAGGCAATAAGAAAGTTGTTATTATCTTATTCCATGTTTATGATAAATGTTTATTTTGCATGCTATAATTGTATTGATCGGAAACATCAATACATGTGTGTTCAATAAACAAAAAGAGTTCCTAGTTATGCCTCTCTTATAGACTAGCTCGTTGATTAACAAGATGATCAAGGTTTCCTGATCATGGACATTGGATGTTGTTAATAACGAGGTCACAACATTGGTGGAACGATGTGATGAACATTCATCCACAGTATAGCATTACGATCAAGTCATTATGTTTATATTGCTATAACATCATACGAAGTAATCTTTATCCTTAGACCATGAGATCATGTTAATTGCTAACACCGGAAGAGTATCTTGATAACATCAAACATCACACCATAACAGGGTGACTATAAAGATGGGTTCAGTGCTACGAAGGTGTTATGTTGAGGCTCATGGATCAAGAGTGGGATTTGTCCACCCCGATGACGGACAGATATACTCTGGGCCCTCTCGGTGATATCACATTAAGACAGCTTGCAAGCAAGTGATATCATCACTAGAATGTTATATCACGGGAACGAGAAAAGAGTGCATGTCGGTAACGAGATCAAACTAGGTATGGAGATACCAATGATCGAATCTCGGACATGTAATATATCGCGAGACAAAGGGATTTAGTTACTAGCGTTAAAGGTTCTCACGATCACAGAAGTCATCGTTGAATGTGTAGGAGTCAGTATGGATCTGCGGTCCGCTTACGATTATTGATGCGAGAGGGTCTCGATCATGTCGCATTATTCGCGAACCGTAGGGTGACACATAAGGGATACCGACCATTTGGAGCAAATATGTTTCAGATAAAGGTTTAAGAAAGTGCTAGAATTATTTCAATAGACACGAAAGCTGTTTGTGAAATTGCTGAAATTGGTTCTGCATGTAATATTGAAATGTTGCAGGGGGTTTTATGTGAATGTTTGTTAATTAAAGTAATTAACAAAATTCTGAATAAAAATAATAAAAGAGTTTTATTAAATGAGAGAGCATTAAATTTGGAGAAATTTAATGCATTTAAAGTGGAGACTTTAAAAGAGAATGTGAAGAGGCATTTTAATGTGGAGGGGTTACCACCACATGAATGGGGGAGGTGAGGAGTCACCCCCCCATGCGACGGCCATGAAGGAGGGGCACCCCCCTCCTCCTATAAAAGGCCACCCTCTTCCTCCTTCTTCCTCACACCTCCTCGTGAAGGATCTCTCTCCCCCTCTAGTATCATTCCCCCATGATCTCGGATTAGCGAGATACATGTTCTCGGTGGCTTTATCTGGAAAGGAGTTGTTGCTTCCGCTACTTTGCTGGAGCGAGGGACAGAGGTTGTCGGGGTACCGGATGTGTGTGCGATCACGGATGCACCGCTGCTTTGTGGTGCTGGACTTGGTGGTGCTGGAGCTGGATCTGAAGGACGTGCTGGAGCCGGACCTGCTCGGACTTCCTCACGATCTTGAGATCGGCAAGTGTACGACTACATCAACCACGAGTTCCTACTCGTTAACAAAACTCGTTGTCTTCGAGGGTAAGTTCTCGATGGATGTATGTCCACCCGTTGCTTTGTACCTAGTAGATAGATCTTGGCGTGTAGTTCTCATCATAGGAAAATTTTTGTTTTCTATGTTGCGGACCCAACAGTGGTATCAGAGCCTGATCTATGCGTAGGTGCTTTGCACGGGTAGTACACATATGTTTATATGTGGGCGATGATGATCATGTTATTGCATCTTCTATGTATTTTGGATATTGGTGGCATAGTGGGATGAAGCGGCCCGGACCAACCTTACATGTCATCGTACATGAGACCAGTTCCACGACTAACATGCAACTTGTTTTGCATAAGTGGCTGGTGGGTGTCTGTCTCTCCTACTATAGTCAATATCTGATTTACCACGAGTTGCTAATAACTTGGTTGTCCTCGTTGTGGTTCATGTTCGTAGCCACGTAAAACTTGCAATTGATAAATTAGAGGCGTCTAGTTTAGATCGTTGCTGGGCTAGTGTCTTGATATGGTATTGTTGTAAGTAGATGTATGATAGATACTCTTACAACACACTCAACGTGTAAGTTCCATAGACCTTGGCCTTACACACAAAGGAATGATAGAGATCATACCACGATGCAAATGATAGAGATCAAATGCATGGACCATATCATATCACTTTACACATTAGATGTTAGCATCTTATACTGCTAGTTTGGCGCTTTCTGTAGCATTGTAAGATGATCCCTCATTTAGATATCAAGATAAAAATGTGTTCTTCCTTAAGTATGCACCATTTTATGGATCGTGTTTCGAGACATCACGTGATGATCGGGTGTACTTGACTCTACGCTTTCATACAAACGGGTGTAAGACAGTTTTACACATGCGAGTACTAAGGTTCTTGCTTGGCGAGACTAGCATGTACAGACATGGCCTCGGAACACGGACCGAAAGGTTAAGCATGAGTCATATAGTTGATATGATGCCCATATAGATGCTCGCCTTTGAAGCTACATCAACTCACGTGATGATTGGACTTGGTGTAGTGGATTTGGTTCATGTAATCACCAAAAAGACACGAGGGATGTCGTTTTTGAGTGGGAGTTCATTTCTAATTTGGATTAGTCGAACGAAATATGTCATAAATTAAATCAAAGTGAATTTGCATAGTTTGTTGTAGTCATTGGCATTCGTTTTCTACCTTATGCTTAGTTTTTATTTGAGATAATAGAACTATAGAATTTTGGATATTTACTTTACGAACTGGTATCGTATTGTTTTGAATGTCAATTTAAAGTTTATAAGTCCTATTGCAAACTTTCAGCAAACTCTATTTACTCCATGAAGATTAATAAGTAGTATTAAATCAAGAGTAAGAGTTCCAATGTTAGTATCTAAAGTATCATGTTTGCCTCCATGATTATTGATATTCAAAAGTTGTTTTAACATCAAAATTATATTGGAGCTGAAAATTGTCTCAGAAACCATCATGTGTGAAAGATATTGTGATATCTGAAACAATGTTTTTTGGTTGCATTATGATAGAGTATAATGTAGCAAAATACATGTTCTCATATTGTATGAGAATTTGTGAAGGTTGGAGACGCTAGGCGTCCTAATCTACCAAAAAGGTTTTGGGAACTGATATTATACTCGCGATTCTTCCTTATAGGCTATAGTAGCTTTATCATGAAAGTTGTCATGATAAGGATGAATATAAGATGTAAGTAAAATGTTTACTACACTAATAGATTACTAAAGAATGGATTTTTGAAAGAACACCAAACATTTGATGATGGTGATCCACTTCAAAGTGCAAGTCCAAAGGTATTAGTATTTGACTATATACGCTTTGTACTATGTGTCATGTGAATGACACCACAATTGATGTTGATAGATTCTTTTAAAAGGAAAAGGAATTGCTGAAAGAGAATCTATAAAATATTTGGCAGAAAAGAAAAGGTTGGAGATGTCCAACTTAAGTATATAGAAGATATACATGTTATGGATGTATTCCTTGCTTGTTAAACAATGTGGTTCTTAGGTATTGGATACCGGTATTGGATATCGAATTGGTTGGTATGAAGTGTCATACAGGACAACGCAATTCATGAACTGCAATGTCCTAAGTAACTGGCAAAGAGAATAAGTGATGATGTTCATCGAAAACAAATAAAGTGTTATTGTGTTTTTTGTTGTCATCAAACCTAGCCTTCAAGATTTGTTTAAATAATTGTTATTTTGTTCCGGTATTATGAGAACAATGGTTGTTCAAATAATTACCGTATTCCATAAAGGATGGATGAACTTTTACAAGTCTAGTGGGAGAAATCACATCCATAAACATTATTGCTAAAATGTCGCAAGACAAATGACTAAAAGATCACTTATGAAGTGACATCGCTATTTAAATTATATTGGAAAGAAAACATGAAGAAACTCCATGTTGATGGATTTTAGGAGTCTTTGATTTTGATTAATTGACACATGTGAGACTTTCCTCGAGATAATTGAAACTCCGTCCATAGGCCAGAGAGGAACGGATGACTAGCTTATTGGAAATTGTGCATGCTGATGTGCATAGTCCATTATGTGTAGCCATATGCGATGGATCTTTTTGCTTCATATGCTTTCTTCGAAAATTTGAGTGAATATATCTGTATATTTACTTAATAAGGAAGAAGTATGAAACATTTGAAAGTTGTTCAGAGACTTTCAAGATGAAGTAAAAAATCATTGTAACAAGAAAATAAAAGAGTTTATGATTTGATCGTAAAGGAAGATATTTGAGTTACATGTTTAGCAAAAACACCTAAGACCTGAGGAATTGTTCCATGATTTGTGTTTCCCGATAAACCATAGGAGTATGGCATATTCGAGAGATGAAATCAAACCATGTTTCACATGGTAAGATCAAGGGTGTCATTTATAAAACTGCCATTATGTTTTAAGGATTGAAGCTTTAGAGACTACCGCCTTTACACTGAAAAGAGCACCATGGTGATCCGTTGAAATGACACCATATAAGTTATGGTTTGGGATAAAACCCGAATTGTCTTTTCTTAAATTTTGGTATGCTATGCATAAGTAAAATGTTTACGACCAAAGTCGGATAAGCACGTCTTTGTAGGTTATCCCAAAGAATTTGTTGGGAATTTCTCCATAACACCAAGGACAAAAGAGTTCGTTACTTGGAATGTCAAGTTTCTTGAGAAGGAATTTTTCGCGAAAAGTTAAGTGGGAGGACAATAGAACTTTGATAAGGTTGTTGAACCTTAGCTATATGTGCTAAGTAGCGCTTGAGAAAGTGTCCGGTGGCCACAATGCCTGATGCTCATGGCTCACGTGATTACAAAGGGTGTGATCTCGGAGATTAGAGTTCCTATTGAACCATGTGGGTCGGTAAGAATCAAATAGTGTGATTTGATAAGCAAGTCATTATTGTTTTGATGATGAACCGACTACATGCAAAGAAGCGATGATGGGCCCTGACTCCATAAAATCACTAGAAGTCATAGAATCCGTGATAGTATCCATACATGAGAAATCAAGTTTCTAAACTTGGAAGACCCTCCGGAAAGGCGTGAAGCCTATCAGTCGAGTTTGGATCTATAAAGAAATAAGACATGGATGTTTAACATCTATGAAATAGTCGACATGTCGGAAAGAAGTTTACGACAATGTTCAAGGAGTTGACTATGACAAGATTTGATCTTTTCATAGCGATATTTAGTCTTGACGGATTAATGTAGCAACCACTACATATAATTTGGTATATGGTAGTTGAATAAACAAAACAAGGTTCTTATAATAGAACGTTACCTATGACGTGTACATGACATGGTCCGAAGGGTTTTGTTAATTTAAAGGGTGCTAAAAGGGCATGCAAACTTCAATAGTTGAAGTACGCATAGCGGAGTTGGAATCTTCACCATGATGAAACTGTTAAAAGAGTTTAAATTCATTGGAGATGATGAAGATGCTTGCATTTGCAAGAAATTAAGTGGGAGCAGAGACATATTTCTAATACATTATGTAGAGGACATATTGTTGATTGGAAATGATGTATCTTGTATTGACACAAGTTAAGAATTTCATTAAAATAAGATTTCGATGAAAGACTTGGGCAAAACCGGAATATTAGGCATCAATATCTATATGGATAGATTGAGGCGCTAATATGGTTGTGCGGTTTATACATATATGAGATATTGAAAGGGTTCAATGTGGAAACAACAAGAAAGGTTCTTGCTGCATGGAAAGGATTGTATCAAGATTCAAGTGTTCCAACACTTGGTGAGTAAAATCACATGAAGATTTTGATCGATTATACCATGATATGTATTATCCAAAATGTCCTATGCTCTAAATGTTATGAGCACATACCAGAATGATCCATAAGATGATCATTGGACAATAGTAAAGATATTCTTATGAGCTTTGGAAGAACTAAGAATATATCATGTATAAGTGACAAATAGTTAAGGTAGTTCATTGTAAAGTGTTACATTGATACTATTTTTGTCACAAGATACAAATTAAATTTATCTCAATTTAGACTATGGGTGGCACAATGTAATGGAAAGGATGTTCCATGATGGATTTGGATGAGTTCCAAAGTTGAGACATTGTGACGGATACTACAACAAAAGGCTAAGTATATAACTGCTATAGTAGCAGCAAAGGAGGGCATTTGTGTTAAGTAGTTTGTTATCAAACTAGGTGTGGTTCAAAGTGGGCTAATACTATGAAGATATATTGTGTGACAATAATATCAACATATTTTAATCCGAACGAACTAAAGGTCTCACCAAAGGACCAAATTTATACAATGCCATCTCATTTGAGAATGAGTGATACGTAGAGACACAAAGACATGCAAATACACAAGGACCTGAAACTGTCAGATCCGGAGATTATGTTAACCACTAGCAATAGCGTATATGCAACACCAGAAAGCCATAGGTGTTCAATACGCAAAGTTTTTCAAACTAGATTATTGACTCTAGTGCAAGTGGGAGACTGAAGGGAATATGCCCGAGAGGCAATAATAAAGTGGTTATTATCTTATTCCATGTTTATGATAAATGTTTATTTGGCATGCTATAATTGTATTGATCGTAAACATCAATACATGTGTGTTTAATAAACAAAAAGGGTTCCTAGTTATACCTCTCTTATAGACTAGCTCGTTAATTAACAAGATGATCAAGGTTTCCTGATCATGGACATTGGATATTGTTAATAACGAGGTCACAACATTGGTGGAATGATGTGATGAACATTCATCCGAAGTATAGCATTACGATCAAGTCATTATGTTTATATTGCTATAACATCATGTTAATTGCTAACACCAGAAGAGTATCTTGATAACATCAAACGTCACACCATAACAGGGTGACTATAAAGATGGGTTCAGTGCTATGAAGGTGTTATGTTGAGGCTCATGGATCAAGAGTGGGATTTGTCCATCCCGATGATGGATAGATATACTCTTCTCCCTCTCGGTGATATCACATTAAGATAGCTTGCAAGCAAGTGATGTGATCACTAGAATGTTATATCACGGGAACGAGAAAAGTGTGCATGTCGGTAACGAGATCAAACTAGGTATGGAGATACCAATGATCGAATCTCGGACATGTAATATATCGCGAGACAAAGGGATTTAGTTACTAGCGTTAAAGGTTCTCACGATCACAGAAGTCATCGTTCAATGTGTAGGAGTCAGTATGGATCTCCAGGTCCCACTTCTGATTATTGATCTGAGAGGGGTCTCGATCATGTCTGCATTATTCGCGAACCGTAGGGTGACACACTTAAGGGATACCGACACCATTTGGAGCAAATATGTTTCAGATAAAGGTTTAAGAAAGTGCTAGAATTATTTCAATAGACACCAAAACTGGTTCGGGTGAAATTGCTGAAATTGGTTCTGCATGTAATATTGAAATGTTGTAGGGGGTTTTATGTGAATGTTTGTTAATTAAAGTAATTAACAAAATTCTGAATAAAAATAATAAAAGAGTTTTATTAAATGAGAGAACATCAAATTTGGAGAAATTTAATGCATTTAAAGTGGAGACTTTAAAAGAGAATGTGAAGGGGCAAATTTATGTGGAGGGAGTTCCACCACATGAATGAGAAGGTGAGGGGTCACCTTGGGCTGCCATGGGAGGTACCTCCTCCTCCTATAAAAGGCCCCCCTCTCACACCTTCATACACACACCTCCTTGTGAAGGATCTCTCTCCCCCTCTAATATTATTCCCCCATGATCTCGGATTAGCGAGATACATGTTCCCGGTGGCTTTATCTGGAAAGGAGTTGTTGCTTCCGTTGATTTGCTGGAGCGAGGGACGGAGGTTGTCGGGGTACCGGACGTGTGTGCGATCATGGATGCACCGCTGCTTTGCGGTGATGGACTTGGTGGTGCTGGAGCTGGATCTGAAGGACGTGCTGGAGCCGGACCTGCTCGGACTTCCTCACGATCTTGAGATCGGCAAGTGTACGACTACATCAACCACGAGTTCCTACTCGTTAACAAAACTCATTGTCTTCGAGGGTAAGTTCTCGATGGATGTATGTCCACCCGTTGCTTTGTACCTAGTAGATAGATCTTGGCGTGTAGTTCTCATCGTAGGAATTTTTTTGTTTTCTATGCTGCGGACCCAGCAGTTCTTTCCACAAACCACACATGGATTAAGCAGTATCATTGCATGTGTGTTCTTTCCACAAACCACATATGGATCAACCAGTGGTCATTGCATGTGTGTTCTTTTCACAAACCACATATGGACCCACTAGAGTCATTGCATGTGTGTTCTTTCCACAAACCACACATGGATCCACCAATGGCATTGCATGTATGTTCCTGACATGAACCACATATGGACCCACTAGAGTCATTACATGTGTGTTCTATCGATAAACCACACATGGATCAACCGGTGTCATTGCACGTGTGTTCTTTCCACAAACCACATATGGATCAACCAGTGTCACTTCATGTGTGTTCTTTCCACAAACCACACATGGATCAACCAGTGTTCACTGCATGTGTGTTCTTTCTACAAACCACTTATGGATCCACCAGTGTTCATTGCATGTGTGTTCTTTTCCACAAACCACATATGGATCAACCAGTGTTCATTGCATGTGTGTTCTTTTCACACACCACATGTGGACCCACTAGAGTCATTGCATGTGTGTTCCTTACATGAACCACATATGGACCCACTAGGGTCATTGCATGTGTGTTCTTTCCACAAACCACACATGGATCAACCAATGTCATTGCATGTGTGTTCTATCTACAAACCACATATGGATCAACCAATGGCATTGCATGTGTGTTTCTTTTCACAAACCACATATGGATCAACCAGTGTTCACTGCATGTGTGTTCTTTCCACAAACCACTTATGGATCCACCAGTGTTCATTGCATGTGTGTTCCTTTCCACAAACCACATATGGATCCATTAGATTCATTGCATGTGTGTTATTTCCACAAACCACACATGGATTAACCAATGACATTGCATGTGTGTTCTTTCCACAAACCACATATGGATCAACCAGTGGCATTGCATGTGTGTTCTTTTCACAAATCATATATGGACCCACTAGAGTCATTGCTTGTGTGTTCTTATACTAAAACCAGCACTAGAGTCATTGCATGTGTGTTCTTTTCACAAACAACATATGGATCCACCAGTGTTCACTTCATGTGTGTTCTTATACTAAAACCAGCACTAGAGTCATTGCATGCGTGTTCTTTTCACAAACAACATATGGATCCACCAGTGTTCACTGTCCCCCAATGGATCCACCGTTAGACCAAGTCTTCTAGATGGCACGCCATAACACGGTTGTTCTGCTTGACGATTGTTACATATCGTTCGATTGGGGCGCTTGCACGATTGGGATGGTCTTCGTGAAGGCGGTCCTCGAGTAGGCTGTTCTGTGGCATGATTGGCCACACTTGCTCTGGACAAACGGGCATGTTGCGAGTGTCATGACTCACGAGTTCAGTGGGCCATATCCCAGTGTCACGTCCCCGTTACTTCTCTTCCTCCCCGTACTTCTCTTTCTTCCCCTCAAAGCCACTTTCCCCACTTCACTTCCATCCCGCCGTAGCCGCAAGCCGACGACATCCGCCAATTCTCGGGTCACTACCTGCATGCTAAGAAATCATTTTATAAGCTTTTGAACTTATCCTACATATTCCTGCTATTCGCCAATCTAACTGCTGATCTTTTTTCCGATTTCTCGATGAACTTCAGATGTGGCAGATGCTGCAGCCCAAGAATCTGGAGATCCTCGCGTGCAACTTCGCAGTGACCTTCCCGCTCGTGTGCTCCCACCCAGGATGCTTTCGCCGTTACTCCTACCACGAGCTCCCGCTCCACGAGCTCGCATGCCCGCACGGCACGTGCTCCTGCACGGAGCCGGGCTGCAACTACACCGGCCCGTCGGCAGAGCTCGTCATCCACCTTATAGAGGGGCACTTGATCGAAGTGATTAGGGTCTCGTACGGGCAAGCCCAACTTCTCCAAGAGCAGATGTCGTTCACCGACTCTGCACGCCGCCGGCTAATTTTCTAGGGGGGACGGCTCTGTTTTTGTCCTGACCATCACCGCCGGTGTTCCGCGAACCAGAGTCGGGCCTATCGTCATGTGTGACGTATGTGTCAGGTCGGTCTCATGCGCCTGGCCCGTATACACGGTGCGCATGTGGGCGAACGCCCAGCCGCCGTTGTCGGATAGCATTCTTGTGCTAGCCGAGGCGCCGAGCTGCCCGACGGCGCGGGAGGTGGAGTATGTGGACCTAAGATTGATCCTATGCGTGCCATCTCTGTACCTTGTCGGTGCTAGACCGAACAGGCAGATGCATTTCTACATTTGTATCGAGAAGACAGACAGGGAAATGTAGTACTTGTGATGTCGTTACTGTTAGACTTAAGCGATGCTTCTTAGGTGCTTAGAGCATACGTGTTGTGCGAATGTACCCCAATTGTAGTTTTCAGTAAACCTTAATAATTCGACGAGTTATTATATTGGTCCAATCAGCTTGCTGTTGTCACGTTGCAAAGTCCGCTTGCTCTGGACAGACCGGCAATACCGTGTGCTCCCGCTCCCGCATGTTAGTGTCACGTGTTCCGAGGGCCCACCTGCCAGTGTCACGCCCCCTCCTCTTATTTCCCCTCGAAGCCACTGTCCCAACTTCTCTTCCAACCTGCCACTTCCATCCGATGGTTGTAATCTGATTTTCGTTGGATTGTTTACAAGTAATCTATGTTGATAATGCAACATGCAAATGGCAAAGACACAATTTCTAAAGTGGAAGCACTCACACGCTACTATTGCACATATTTCTCAATATAGCTCGACAAACCCATTACAATAATTGTACTCGCATTAAACACAACCAAAATTGCAATCATCCTAAACAACATCTAAAACCACATCACACCGCTGTTGTCGGAGTCCACCTCGATTGGTGACACCTTCGTGCCCTTCCCAGCGACATCCACTCCCGCCCGTGGCTTGCCCTTTGCCAAGGAGGCAACAATGGCGTTCTGCACAGCTTCGTCCCCGTCGTCCTCCACATCGGAATCGACAATGACGAAGGTGACGGGATTGGCATGGACCGAGCGCCGTCGCGCCTAGCGCCTCCTGCTCGAGCTTAACACCGCATCAGTCCTTCTACAGGTAGGAGGGGCCGAGCTCGCATACATAGCATCATCGCTCCTCTCAAGAAACCATGGCCATTTGATACTGCAATGGTAGGATCTTGGGGTGGATCCGCCACGGCGAGCCCTACCGGAAGCGGTGGAGCGGATGGATCTGCCGGCGCGAGCCATCACAAGTTCCTAGGAGGGAGTAAGATTGTGGGCCAGGCATGTCTGGTTCCTGAGCAAGGCCTCCCAGTGATATGTATGCGGGAAAGGTGCCAAAATATTTCGTCCAATGCACGCGAGAGGGCTTTTGAACCACGAAGGCACGAGGTTTGGTTGACAAGTCCACACGCTAGGTCCCCCACCTGTCAGCCGGATGTGGAAGGTAGGATTCTGCCCGAGTTGTAAAGTAGGGATAAATCATGCTTCACCACTACCCTGACATCCAAAGGCTCCTCTTTCCTCTGCCCTCGCTCCCCTCGCTCATGGCTCGCAGCTTGTGCATTTCGTCTCGGGCGGAATCAGGGTTGGCTCAACACCGTCAGTGTGGCACCCCACTAAAACCACTACTAGAAAATCGTTGTGTTTTTGATCATTGCATCATCATGACCACATGCTCATGTCATCATGCCACATTGCATTTGAGCATCGTCATCATCATGCATGGTTTGTTTAAAAACTATTTTTGAAAACCTATTTTGTTTTTCTAAATAAGCCCCGTCTTTATTCAAATACAAAACCCGGGCTTGGCTGGAATATTTCGTTTCGTCTACAAACGGCTTCTAAAATCCTTGTTGTTCTAAATAAAATAATTAAATTATTTTTAGGAGGCAGCCCGGCCAGCCACCTCCAAACCCTAAATCTAATCTACCCAACCTAACCCCCATCTGTCTAAACCCAACCCTAATCCTACCAGCTAACCTACCCCTAACCCAACTCGCACCCACACACGCACGACACACACCACACATCTGCTCCCTCTCAGCCTTTGCGCCACGCCTCTTGGGCCCCACACCTCGACCACTCCCACCTGCCCCAAACTCCCTGCCCCAACCCACAACTCCCTCCTCCCACCTCTTTTCCTGCCCAGCCTTCCTAGGCCCGCAGCCACCTGGGCACAACTCCCTCCCAGCCGCCACCTCACCTGAGCCACTCCTGGCTCGCCACCTCACCCCACCGGTCCCACCCCGCGGGAGATCGCGTCCACCACGCCCTGACCACCCCGCCACCTGGGCACGCGCCCCCACCTCCTCTCTCGCCCGCACGTGACCCCAGCCTCAACACGGCCCGTCGCCCGCGCATGCACTCACGTGGAACGGTCCTGACCCGGTCCACCTCCCCGCGCCTCGTGATCTCCGCCCTGGCCCCACCCCGCATGCCGCACATCGCTCTCACGCATCCTCGCACGCTCCCATCCCCCCGCGCCTCTTCTCCCTCGCGGAAAACCGCATCCAACGCCACCGCCAGGAAGCCGACCCGTCGATCCTCGTCAACCTTGCCCCGCCCGTCGGCCTTCCTTGACCCCGGCCTCCTCTCAGAGCTCCTCGCCCCGCCGCCTGTGCCCGCCTCACCGGATCCCGGTCGGCCCGTGCCGCCGCTGCCAGCGGGCCCGTCTTCGGTCGCCCTGCTCCGCGCTCACCAGTGTCCTCTCGAGCCTGTCGTCCTTCCTCGTGGACGCCCCCGGCGAGCCCCGTTCGTGCCTCTGTCGAGCGCCTCCCTCCCAGGCGATTCGCCATCTGCGCCGCCAGCGAGCTCCTCTGCCTCGGCCCTGCGCGTCTCCCGGTGCCGCCTCTCCTCGGTCGGCCGCTTCCTCGCGTGGCCCGCATCTCGAGGCCCAGGCGCCCTCCCGCACGACCAACGCCTCCCTCGTCTGCAAACAGAGCACCGCCTCCCTGTTGTCTGACCATGACCGCACCTCTTCAGACCTCTCCCGCGACCACCTCTGCAGCGCAGTCGCCGCCGCGCGCCTCCGCCCACAAGAGGGCGCCTCCACGCCGCGCGCCTCCATGTCCGCGATGCGGGAGGCGCGCCCTCCACGATACGGTCCGCCTCATTGATGGCCTTGATGACCCTATCTCGCCATGCTCTACTCCGGACCCCATCTCCAGTAAGCCGCACGTCCGCGCTAACAGCCTCAGCTCCTCATCTCGGGTGTATGCATGTATGTAGCATTGTGTCCTTGTGTTTGAAGATGTTCGTACGATGTGGCGATGATGACTGTGAAGATGGATTGGTGGTGACGTTGCTATGCTACTGCTCAGATACAAGACCAGAAGATGGATAGTACCCTCCCCAAGATCGTCTGATGTCAAGATCCCCATGTCGAGTATAAGTACGTCCGAAGACCGATGCCGAACCAAGTTCTCCACGGAAACCCAAGACCTCTGAAGCCGGGACCTCGGGATCTTCTACACGAACCCGAAGACCCCGATCTTGGACCCGAAGCCTCGATCCTGGAGTACAAAGCTCGAGGCTGAACCCGAAGACCCCGAACCCGAAGAGCGAACCCCAGCGTGCCAAGTTCTTCTTCTCGAACCCGAAGCCCCAACCCTCAGACCCCAAGATCTTCGGCCTAAAGTGTGTCCCCTTTCCGAGCCCCTATTTTTATAAATGATATATACTTGTTGCATTTAATTTGTTCATGTTGCACACATGCTTGGTGGTTTGAGGGCATTATGCCGAGTCATCTAATAATTAAATATGGAGTCTATATGCGGGATATCTTTGTCTTATTCTGGACTCCATTTAAATTGGTTTAGCGAACCAATGCCATGTTTTGTCTTGTTAATACAACATTTAAATTTTGGGGTTTTAAATAACTTGAACTGTCTAATTAAATGTCGGGACCCCGGTTCCGCTTAATACTGCCTAATTGCATCGCACTTTTGCCATGCCATGCATCATACCATGAACATGCCGATTCTTCTGCCGTAGCATTAAATATTGCATCCAGTATTTCTTCTAGAGTTTGCTTCTTCGCGGACTAGGCCGATGAGTGGATGCAAGTATCGACAAGTTCTCCGGATGAATCTCCGGCAGTGTTTCCCAGGCGAGCATCTCTCCCCCTTCTACCTATTTTGCATTTATAGTCTTTATTTCCTCCTATTGATCTATTGCTATCCGTGTTGCCATGCTTTAGTTTCCGTACACCAGTTATATCCCGTGCAGCCTCTATATTTCCTTAGACACCTCATATTACCTGTGCTTGGTAGATAGCTGGCCTTGGGAGTCGTAGTTGCTTGCTCAGGTAAGATCTCGTGTTGTCAAGTACCATAGTTGTTGGAATGCTGGCAGATGTTTATGGTGGAGTTGATCATGTCTTTAATTACAACTATTAAATTGCTGAGAATAGATATAACTAATGCAGAGGCATCGGTGGGCAATAGATGTTATTTGGTTCTTCCACGCTCACTTGTGTCCCGTAGGACCCCGAGTACTTGATACATGTTCCTTGACTATTCGCACTATCCACATCCGGGAGAGTCTATGAATCCCCCTTAGCCAAAGCTTGATTCATTTTTTATTTCTTGGGGCCACAAACTAGTTTGGGGTTTTATTTACTATCCTGTACTTATGCCATGCTTTACTGCTTTATTTATGATTGTGCGTGGAGCACCTGTACTATTTTGGAACATGGAATGTTTTCGCGGTATCGATAAGCCCAGGCACACTTTCAGGTTCCCAGTCGTTTACAACCATTGACACAAACCATGGGTCCGTCTCGGAGCCGGCCAACTTCGTTGCGGGTAGCTTAGTGGGGTGGCCCCCTGAAATATTTTATGAATCCTGTGATTGCTTTGTCGTGAAAGCCTCGTTGGGTTTTGAGTTGGTTTTCCAAGGTTGATCGTGTGTGTGTTGCTATTTGTGCACCCCTGCAGGGTAAATCTTTCTGAAAGCCGTGTCCACGGTTATGGATGACTTGGAGCAGAGTATCTCGATCATAGACAAGCATAACTAAAGTAGTGCTATAAATTTGACTTAATATGTCACTAGTAATCAGCTTCACTACAATGGAATGGATAATAAAAGTGCCAACAACTGGTGGAACTGGTGTGTATCGTGTCATGTTATACCTGTCTAGTAAGTATCGCAACTCCAATGGAATGAAATAGAAGTGCCAACAACTTCTGGGTTTGGGATGTCACATGCTAATTGTATCTGACTAGTAAGTACTGCAACTACCACTGAATGGTTAACTAAAACTGCCCACTACTTATGCTATCAGGATGACTCATGCTATCTATATCTGACTAGTAAGTGCTTCAATTATAATGGAATGAATAAAACTGCCAATGGTGTGAGTTCCTCGGTTTGACTTCCTCGTTTGGTCTCGAGGGGGAATACCAGGATGGGTATGATTGGTGCTAGTATAAGTTTGGTTCCGAATAGGTCTTTCTTATCTCTCTCTAATAGCCGACAGTTGAATCGAGTCTCTATATATTGTTTAGTGCATGCTTCGCTGCCGCTTCAGCCCACCATACCTATGTAGGCGAGAGCCGCCGAATTCTAGCCTCGCCGTGTATTGGCCTCAGTACTGACGCTCCTCTTTTTCCTTTGCCCTTTGTCGGCACCCCTTTTGTTTTAGCAGTTTTAAGTTCGACGTCGTTAGCAGGGTTACTCTTCCGGCTTGGCCTAGGCAGGGTTATGGACGCCATTGGTTATTCTTCAGGGCTCTTAGCCCCATTTGCATCTTGTCCGTACTCGGACGCTGTAACGTTTTCAAGGTGATTTGGATCTTTGTATTGTATATCTGTATTCTTGACTCTTAGAGTCATGTTATATATATATCTGTTCTGTGGGTCCCATCAAGGACTGTTGTGTAATGGCATTACTTTGTTTTCCACCCGCATGAAAGTGCCTGGTGGGCGTCCTTGAATCGTTTCTATGCGGGTTTGGTGGGAAGGGCTAAAACTTACATAGGGCCGATTCGAGGGTGTTACAGTCAGGCGGGTGCCCCCATCAGGTACCGGAGGGCGCCCTACGATTACTACCCCGATATGCTGTGTTTATGTGGCGAGAAGATGCCGAGATGGATTTTGTGGACCGACGAAAATATTGCAGGAAAATTCAGAAACTGCAGCATCAGAGCGGTAAGTTCCTACTGTAGGTACAATGGTAACCCGGATCCGGAAAGCGTAATGTAATTCTTTTTTTTGTTTCCTTCGATCTACTACGCAGGAAGGGAGGGGGACTGGCTGTGACAAGTTTGTGATTCGTGTGATGGAGCTAGAGATCCGGGAGCTTCGACAGGTGCAGGGAGGCAGGGGCAGGGAGGTGGTGAGATAGACGGGCTCAAGATTAGGCCAGATAGTGGAAACAATTTCCTCATTATCTGGGCATTATCTGTTGCATTTGCAGTTTATGTTACCATGTCGTTGTCCAGCAGCTGAAATGAGTTGCTAGTTCGTGGAGTGTAGCAGCCAGCTTAAGAAATTGTTTTTCAGCCCAGAAACTTATCATAAGTGTAATGCCAACAACAGGGATTTATTAAGCGCCTATAAATAAATCATGTCTGTGCCACTAACACCCATCGATTTTGGAGAGGATTTAACCGCTCAGCTATCGCGATTATTCAGATAGTAGTGGCACAGTCACAATTTTGGATTCAACTAGTGGCCTCGGCCGTATCCAATCCTAAAGTCGCGATACATTTTACTCCGAGTACGGGAGGCAGATTGTTTCGCCCGACAAGTTCCACGCACACAGCTCTAGAGTTTAACCGAACTACATATATAGGTTCAAGTTCAATACATCATTAGGCTGCTACACTGCTAGCCCTCTTTCTCTGCTTGGGTGCCAACTTTCTTCCTCTTTCCTTCATGTCCACTGGCTTCTTCATTTCCTTCCTTCTTCCTCTTCCTGGGTGCCAATTTTCTTACCTTCACGTACCCTGCATCTCCGGGCCAAGGGAAGTCAGGCCAATCAGCACCAGAATCTTGTCCGACATCATCACTCCACTCATTTTGGTTTTCTTCCCGCAGCAAAATCACTGAGTCGGCTGTCTTGTTTCTTACCTTGTGCTTCCTATAAAAAAACAGTACATGGATTACTACCTTATATCTACAGACTATAAACAATTTTTTGTGTGAATGTACCATCTCATACCTAGGTTTGGGAGCATTAAGGGGACATCCAGCTGCTTTATGGCCTATAAGATGGTAGGTCTTGCATCTGTTTTTGCCCTTCTTTGTAGCATAGAAAGCCGAACCCTTCTTCTCGAGAAAATTCTTAAACCTATTCACCTGGGGTCTTCCTCTGCCCCTTTTTGTAACTGGCTGGCAAACCTCGAAAGACAGTTGGACTTGAGGCCACTGAGATGGGTATGTACATGGCTCGACGGATCCAGCGTACGCAGCTCTGAACTTTTCCATATAGTAGTAGTCTGACAAATACTGATCCAAATGTGGTAGAGTTCTTTCCTTCACCAAGAAGGCCAAGGCATGGTCACAAGTTTTCCCGGTATGCTGCCACTCTAAACAGGTGCATTCTCGCAGCTGGATGTTCACAACATCCCTTTTGCCACTCTTGGACATATCGACCACCTCACATCTTCTGCTGGTTGACGGGAGAACCTTAAGATGAGCAAGTCCTCGGCTTCTCTTGTGCAGTTGCTGTACAACTGGCGGTAGCATATGTCCTCTAAGTCTCCTACTGATCTCTCTCCTTATATTTAATAGCTTCATGATCATACCACGTATGTTGTCCATCAAGATATGAACAGGACGCACTTTTATGTCCTTCACCCAGTTATTCAGGCATTCTACAAGGTTGTTGTTTATGTAATCAACTTTGGTGTCAGGGTTGAATTGACTCCTCTTCCATAGCTGCGAATGATGGATGGCTAAGTACTCTTGAAGTTCATGGGCTTCGTCAAAAATCTTGCTCATGAAATATTCGCTGCTACTAGGTTTGTAAACTCTAGCAGAAGGAAACATGTAACGAAATACGCTGCCTGCATAGTGTGAGTACAAGTTGAGCATCATATGGGCATGGCATTCTCTACCTTCAGCTCGTGGGAACATCTCCTTCACTGCATTCGTCAGCCCTTTGCATGCATTCGTGGATATAGCCAATGGATCCATGTGGCCTATTGATCTCCTGAGCTGCCTCATAAACCAGACCCAGTTTTCCTCCGTTTCTGTTTCAAACAACCCGAATGCCACTGGGAACATCCAGTTGTGACCATCAAGTGATGCGGCAGATGGCAGGCAGCCTTTCCATTTGCCAGTTAGGACAGTGCTTTCTACACTCAGATACGGCCTACAGCCATCCTTGAATCCCTGGATGCAAGGTTTAAGCGCCATGAAAAATCTTTTGAAATATATTTTACCACCTTCTCATTCGGTGTTAATCTCCACAACACTACCCGGACACCTAGCTTGTACCTCCGCCTTGAAGTTGTACAGCATCCTGAAGCTATTGGTCCAATCCCCGTGCAAGACCCCCAGAGCTTTCTCTTTACCTTTCCAAACCGTGTAATACGGAAGGACAATGTTGTATTTAGAACCAAGGCTAGTCTGAATATTCTTCACGGTCTCCTTAGGGTTATCCTTTAGTATGGACATAGATTGCATAGCCACCCACTCCGTATCAGCCATTGAGGATTTCAGTTTGCTGCCTATCGGACACATGTGTGGAGGGCCCATTTTGTTCACCTGCAACACAGATTCATTTAAAAGATAAGTGGAGTCGACTAGTTGCCAGAAAGATATCGCACATCAATTGTAGTTATAGAGTGAAAAGAGAGAGAGAGAGAGTTCTAATGGTTTGCTGCATTCATTGCCCTAGTACCCTAATTGCATTCAACGTAGGTAAGGCTCTTGCTGTGATCCTCCATGGACAATGTACCTCGACCCATCCATTCATCCACGTTAACTTGCAAACGGCCTCATACCTCTTGGCAGTGTTCTTCAGTCGATAAACGTCGAACTCCCCCTTGATACAAAAATGCCGTAATGACATCCTGAACTCATGCATGCTCCTGAACTCGGTGTCGACCGAAATTATAGGATACTCGTGGTCATGTTTCATTACTTCAACACCCAAATCATCGACTGGAATACCAGCCTCATCGTTAAGTTCCTCGTCTATTTCATCATCACCAGATTCTTGATCCTCTACAGTGCCTTCTTCTTCATCTGATTCAGAATCTTCGCCATCATCTCTAATGCCTAGTACTGCACACATCATATTGACTCCCATGGGTGGGGCTGCACCATCGTCTCCACCCGGATGGACAGGAACATTGCCCCAATCCACCTCACCGGCAACTTTGTTTTCTCTAAGACACTCGGTTGGTTCTGCTGCAACCACATGGGGTGGTCTTACGTTTGCACGCATCCCAGGTACTTCAGTGGACAAACAGCAGTCAGAATCAATTTCATCTTGAGTGTACAAAATCCTCTTACTCTTCCTATGCACATCCTCCTTCCTGATGTAATATTTCCTGATGGTATCAGTAGGGCTTGACATCCGCATTCCATTCCCCATCGAACTAGGCTTTTTGCTTCCGCTCTTGGGTGTGATCTCCTTACTGCCTCCCCTCACGGGTGTTGGCTCCAGGGTGTTGGCATTATTGCCTGACTTCTGCGGCGTGTTCTTCTTCGAATTAGCCCTTTTGCTGCTACTATTGGGCGTGTTCTCCTTCGTGCTGGCATTATTGCCTGACCCCAGCAGCGTGTTCTGCTCCAAATTATCCCTTTTGCTGCTACTATTGGACATCTTCTCCTTCGTGCTGGCATTATTGCCTGACCTCAACGGCGTGTTTCGCTCCAAATTAGCTCTTTTGCTGCTACTATTGGGCATGTTCTCCTTCGTGCTGGCATAATTCCCTGAAAGCGGCGTGTTCCGCTGCAAATTAGTATTTTTTTTCTGCTCCCACTGGGTGTGGTAGCCTCCGTGCTGGCCATCTTTGCCTCTTTGCTACCACTCCTGGGAGTGTTCACCACCGTGCTAGCCCTCTTAGCGTTTTTGCTACTACCGTTTGATGTGGCATTTTGACTGGATCTCAAGGTGTACTCTGTGGCGTGGTGCCTTTTGTCGTGCGACTCTTGGGCATCCACTTCTCTGGTGTGGTCTCCTTGGTGACGTTCTTCTTCGGGGTGCCCTTTCTGGGGATGCTCTTCCTGCTCCTCTTTATGACGCTCCTCTGTAAGACTCTCCTCTGTTCGAAGCTACCCTCAATCGCACCAGCTCCAGTGATGCCATGGATCAGGTCATGCATGCCTTCTAAAAGTCCATCATCTCTATTGTCGAGTTCCAATTCCCCTCCAACCGTGAGCACTACCAAGTGGAAGTAAACTTCACCTCTATAATGTTTCCTTGTAAAAGGTACGACTAAATCCCTGGTATCTTTCACTTCGATAGCCTTTTTGCTCTTGTAACCATAATATAACAAATGTGCTTCCTGGGAGGACCCCGGCAACACCTTCACACGTAACGATGCCATTAGGTCAGATAACTCTACCACTTCAGAGTCGTATCTGCCAAGGATTACATCAAACTCGTCATAGAATTTTTCTGTGCCATCATCTAATTTTGCAGTATAATTCACAACACTGATATGAACGATTACTTTGCCATCATCAAGTTCTTCAGGATAGAAACCTCCGAGAGGTTCGAGAGATGGAGCGGCACCATTAGACCCAGTCCTAATGCCATCGCCGCCATCACCAGTGTCATCGTTAGCTGGATCAACCTCGGTGAAAGTACCAGGACCAGGAGCAAGGCGAGGGCCCTTAGCAGCGGGAGCTACATTACATGGTGGACAGGTAGGGCCCCTTCTAACGGCAGCCACAATAGGATCAACTGTTGCCATGCCACATCGACGATCAGGAGCAGCTCCCACAACAGCAGTGTTTCGAGTGCTAGCAGAGTCCAGACCATGAGCTGGCTTCAGACCAGCAGCTCGCTGAACCCAAGCACGGGTTCGAGGAGGA
Source organism: Avena insularis (assembly GCA_023614405.1). Taxonomy (NCBI): domain Eukaryota; kingdom Viridiplantae; phylum Streptophyta; class Magnoliopsida; order Poales; family Poaceae; genus Avena; species Avena insularis. The sequence goes on along the minus strand of CM042688.1, from coordinate 114,171,146 downwards.
GACAAGGCATCAGTCTTTGCAACAACAATGGGGCAGCCTCCGGAAGCCTTAGTTTGCTCAACAGCGGCAGGGATTGGGTCAATAGCGTCTAGATCAACAACAACACGAGGACGACCAGTACCAGCAGATTCCAGAGGATGGATTCGCACAACTTGAGGACGGCTTCGAGGAGGAGCAGCACACAAGGCGGAGGTCTTGGCAACAACAGCGGGGCAGCCTCCGAAAGCCTTAGTTTGCTCAACAACGGCATGGATTGGGTGAGCAGCAGCCGCATCAACACGGGCACGGGGACGGGGACGACCAGTACCAGCAGATTCTAGAGCAGAGTTTTCCACAACGGCAATACGGGGACTCCTACGAGGAGGTTGCCTGACAGAAGCATGTCGCGGACAAGGAACCACATTTTGGTCAACAACAACAGGGGTTCGAGTTAGACCTCCCTGTCCAATAATAGCTAGGCGACTCCCAGTAGCAGGAGCTTCCTCATCCAGTATGTTACACACCAGCATAACCACACGAAGCCTAACATGATGTTTCATCAACCCAATTAGCTTACTGTCACACGCTATAGGAACCTTGAAGCCTCGTTCATCAATGATGCTGAACCGTGCAGTCTGCTCTGGCCTCATTTCAGCAAGTTCACGCACAGCAGCAACCAAACCAGGGATAGTGCATAACTGCACAGGCGCTACTTTCCATCTTCAGATTCTGAGCTTATTTCCACGTGCTCTTCCCATGTGCTAATTTAATGAGGTAGCCGCAGATGGCCACCAGAACCGTGTATTTGGGTTCAGCGGAGATCCTAGTTGACAGAAAATTGGAGACAAAAGATAAGAATTGTTTGTCAGCGTCGTGCTAGCAAACAATTCTATGTTCGATATATCTCTGTAATGCCAATAGCCAGCTAGCAGTTATAGGTAGTGCGAATAGCAAAGAGAAGAGTAGCTCACCCAAAATTAGCCAGAAGTACTTCTTCCTTGGCAAATGGATCTTCCATCCTTCGCGCTGCTCAGCTCGTCGGCGGTAGAGGCGGGCTAGATCGGCGCAACGGCTGGCACAACATTCGGCATTAGAGCTCGGTAGCAGTGAGTAGGCGCAGCAACTTGGCGCCAGAAGTCAAATGCCCGAAGAGATCATTCTGGTTGGAGAGGGGATTTCGACGCCGCTGGTGCTAGGGTTCATGCGAAAGGAGGGAGGGAGTGGATTTGTAAATTTGGTCAACGCACCATGCTCCTTTAGTCTCTCGTTTCGCCTACGTGGTTGCCACGTTGGCGCTCGCGTCACTGAAATATTACTGACATGAGGGTCTCGACCGTCTACTTCACGGGGCAGTTTCACGGCATGTTTGGATTTGGTAGGGGTGAGACGAGTTTGCATCGAAATGGCCCCTCTCGGTAGTTGGCGGCCCAACATTTCGAAACGCGGCAATTTCAGGCAACTTAGGTACCGCGGTGCACTCGCCCTCGAACTTTGGTACCGCAGCCTGGCGTCTTGGCGGGGCTGAGGCCTTAAGTAATGTAATGGCACGAGAGTAAGTCTCATGTTCTGATCTTTTGTCTTGCTTAAAAAACTCACAATACTAATCAGTCCTCTCGCGTCGGGTCACAATACCCAACTAGAATTAGAGACAAAACCATGTAAGGGAAACACCAAAACACCAAAATAGAGCCAGAACCAACGAATATTGGAGGGGAAACTCTGCTAGAGCCACCGCCGGAGGGATCTCTACCTTATCCAACGTCTCCACCATCATCACCCTGATGAAGAGAGAGTAGTCCATCTCTATACTATGGGTTTGTGGCAGTAGCTTGATCTCTCTCTCTCTCTCTCTCTCTCTTGTTCTTCATAGATCTAGTATGATATGAGCTGCCCAACATGATTATGATCATATTTGTAATTTCTATGTGATGGATCTTTATTCTATGATTTGATATATAAAATTGGAACCTATTATGTGTACGATGTATTGATAGATGCATATCATGTACCCCGTTATTAAGTACTTGTTCTGATCCAACTTGTATGCAAGAGCATGTGTGGAGAGAGGTATGTATTAGATGGAGTAGCATGGTGGCAGTGATTGAATAGTGACAATAAATTCAAGATGTACTATGGTATTTCCCTTTCTTTTGATGCCTCACTTGGATAAAGTGAATTCATGTGCTATAATTATCTTGTGACAGCTAGATGATCTTGTTTGGTCAAGGTACCATATTTGTCATTCAAACAACATGTCAAAATACCTAAGGCTATACTCTGTTGATTCTTAATTCAAGATTGTTTGGAGTTTTCCCTTTCTTGAGTAGTATAAGAGATGTGTTGCATCATCTCTATGTTAGGACGTGATACCCATATGAATGCTTATCAAATGCATGTAGAAGTTCCACCAATATTATGTCTTTGATAAATTGATTGTGTCCATTGCAACCCGAAAAGAGAGTAGACAAGTGAACCCATGAACCTGGTCCATTTTAAACCATAGAAACACCTTTCCAACACCAGTATCACACTTTACATTTTCTGTAATTTATTATTTTAAAAATACAAAAATACTTTTTTAACTTGTACACACACAAAACCCCAAAACAACTATCCTTTATTGCTATTGTCTTTCTTGCCTAGTTTTTATTCGATTTACTTTACTTTATTTATTATTATCATTATTTCATATTACTAATATGAAACTTTGTTCTTGACAGCACACGATGAAGTTAGGGACACAAGACAAAACTTTGCTTTGTAGGTTGCTTGAAGAAGAGAGGAAGAGTAAATCTCTAAGCCAATTACCCGAGAGTTCGATATAAACCCTCGAGTCATCCTTGTGGGGAAAGGACGCTTGCTACAACACTCTGCACTTGGAATCCCAACCAAATTGGCACACATAGTTGTTTCCATCATTCACATGCTTGCTTATGGAGTTGTCAGTTTCTTCACCGACGAGCCGTATGTTCTTGGCTCCTTCTTCGGCCTTACGAGGCGAAGGTGCCCAACGGGTGGCAATGGCACACGACGCTCATGGATGGCGATGCCCTCTCCGCCCCGCGTGTGGGTGCGCGACTTGTCCTTCACCAAGGCGAGCGGAGAGGATAAGCGAGGAGTCATCAACACCGACTTAGATGAGCGTGACACAGAGGACGATGACGACGCACATGCCATCGTCCGCGACGTCCAAGAGCTCCGGCAGCCCGCGGTCGGCTACCGCGATGGGTAGAATAGACACGACTGGTTCCCGGCCGGGATGTGCTCGAGGATGGAGGTGAGCGTGCGCCCGGTGCGTGCGCCCGGTGCGCCCCACCAGAGCCTACGGTCCGATGAGTTTATGTTGGCGGTGGTGTTCCGTCTCCCTCGTACGTCGCGAGCTCCCTCTCGTGATGGTAACGGGTACGTGTTCTATGTGATGTTGTTGTCAGGGTCTCAACGAGCGTGAGTGAGCTCGCCGTAGTAGATCTGTTGGGTCTCATTGATCCGCTCCATATCGGTGGTGGTACTGGCACACCACCAGCGCTTAGCCTCCAGTCACCGGGACAACAAAAATCTAGTTGCGCTAGGCAGTTGGCCTCATACAGATCGCGGGCCTCCCAGTCGTGGAGCGAGCGGCGGCCAAATCCGTTGACCACCGAAGGGTCACCGGGGAAGCATGGCCATGGTGCGGATCTGTGTGTGTTTGGAAGTGAGAGGAGTGTGAAAGGTGAACGATAAACGGTGGCGTGACGCGAGGGAGATATATAGCGGTGGGAGGAAGGACGGGAGTGGTGTAGAAGGCGGGAAGAAAGAAGTGAAGGGGTGTGGTGGTGCGCAATAACGACGCCGCGTGCTACACAAGGGGACGCGTCTTTCACTCACCTGCAAAGCTGACCGACGGCAGTGAGGTGCGGGAGACGAGGAAGCGACGACGTCGAGGTTTTTTGGCTGTCAGAGCAAGGCCACCGCTGCGAAACGTTTTCCACGTGCTTTTTCTGCAGCCTGCTCTCCTGCTCATTCCTGTGGGTTGAGTTCGGCTTTGGTGCGCTGGAACTAAAATTGCCCCGCACAGATGGAAAACGGCTGGTATAGGCCGACTGTGGTTGGGTGGATTTTTTAGCCCAGGTGGGCGTTGGAGATGCTATGAGGGGGCGGAGGTGAAGTATTCTTTGCAAAATCTGACCTTTCTGCAGAAGTAATTCCGCGCCTGACCTCTTCCCTATTTCGGAATCTGAACCCTAAGGTCGGCGCTATTTTAAACGGCGTCGAAGTTGTGCAGGTCGGCTCTAACACGTAGCAGCTGGGAGGCAGACCAAAAGGGTCGGCGCCATGTGATATGGCACCTGTCGGGGTCGACCTGCACAACTTGGGCGCCGCTGTAAATGGCACCGATCCGATGGGTCAGATTCCAAAATAGTTTTGCCAGGAGGTTAGGCATGGAATTAGTTTCGAAAAAGGTCAGATTTGTAAAAAAAAATTACGGAGGTGAACAACCACGCTCGGGTCTCATGGGTCATGGCGCAGGACGTGCCGGCACCCGGCAATATCCAGCGGTGGTCCAGGTCGCACGTGAAGCGAATATCCGCAAAGCCAAAGGAGTCAACCAACCGAACGGAAGCGGGGGCAGTCACGGGGAGCGATCTGCGAAGCTGGAAAGCCTCGCGGGAGAGGGAGGATCGGTTGCGCGCGATCGATCGGACCAGCGAACCTTCTGCTGGAGCAGAATCGCGGGGGGAGATCGCGTGGCGGGCCTTTACGACACCTACTGACTAAATCGCGCGCAGAGATCTCGCCGTGTAGATCCTCCGGGCCTCTGCGTTGTACGTACCCATTTGTTTATCGCTTTGCCTCGTCGGGGTCGATTCATGATCGGGATTTGTTCAAGTCCGCCATCCTCCGCGTCGGAGCGAATTGTTTAGCCAAACCTCCCCGTCCCCACATCCCAGGCAGGCAGATGTGTTGCGTCGCGGTTCGCTCCAGCCCCCACCATCGACACGGCTCACAGTGAAAGTCGGAGCGGCAACAGTAGACGCCACTGTTCTTCGAGTCTGAGTGAGCTGCTCGCTAGCTAATTAACCAATTCTTTTGTATTTCCTATACCAGTACCCACTGTCCCAGAAACGGGACTGATCATCTCCTCCAAACAAAGGGGGAAAAAGAACCAGGATAGATACCTCTGGTGAGAACCTGAGCATGCGCAGGACCCAAGTGTCAACCTGTCGAATACTGGTGCTGTCGTACGACTGAGCTCTGAGAAAGCGTGCATTTTATTTGATCTCGCACTGATTGGAAGCTTAAATTGTTCTTGTAGAATCCTTCTCAAGGCACGTACTCCGTATGTGGGTGGCCTCGTGACACACATTCTCTAGGTACGCACCTCCCACTTAATTAATCCAGCCGGCCCCTTGAAGCTCAAGTCGCTCTAGGCTTCTAGCTAGGTGTGAAATACTGCTAAAAAAACCTAGCCATGAAAAAAAAAGGATTAATTATTCAAAGTGTAAGTCTGTCCTAAGAAGATGTTAGGCACTTAATTACACCGGAGCTTGCGTGAGCAGAGTGGCCCGATCACTATGGGACAAGGTCATCTCGCGATGGACAACCTTCATGCCATCCTTGTCATGCATTATATTTCTCGTTTTTTTACTCTCCTATTAGCTTTGACTCGACATTTCAACCAAACAACCAATTCATAATTCAAACCATCAACCCCAAACCCTGTTTAAATAATTCTATAAATATCCTTGGATGGTTAAAATAAATGTTTTGTAACCTAGCCTCGCCTTGGCGACTCTCATAGCGCCACTGCCACCCAATAGCTCCATCCTTGCCATTCAACCCTCTCACCGCCATCAGAGAAGGTTGCCCAATGATGACGGGCGACAACACAGGAGCAAAATATCAATTGCTTTAAACTTTTTTCTTACAAACATGATGTGTTTCATACATTGATATGGGAGAAGGGGCGAGATATTTCTTTCAATAAGGAGCTGAAAGTGAGTTGTCCAAACTTTGTTAAAATGGGTTAACAACCCACAACTTTAGCCCACCCAACCATCTCTTGGTGTCCCTATGGAATATGAGTTTTTTTCTAAAATAGAGGGTGCAACCCCCAGCCTCTGTATCGAAGAGATGCATATGGCCCTTTATTGCCTTATTAATAAAACGTTCAACAAAGAACAATCAAAGATCATATATCACAAAACCCGAAGCCACCACACAACACCTACAAATCTGACAATGGGTGAAAATCATGTCAACAGGGCCTTATGCCTAGAAAACAATGAAATCCATCCATCAGCTAGGACAATGGGCGAAACGAGGGCGCTCATCCGGTTTAACAGAATCTTAGCGAGCACCTCATGTACACGCCACGTAAGCTGTCACCGCTATCGAACCGGCGAGAAATCTTCATGGTTAAGATGTACATAAACTTTGTCGATCTTGCCGATGACGCCACCACGACGCCAGACAGCGACCCCTGCCTGCGCTAGGCCATCATCACGCCTGCCGCCGAGATCCCGCTGCACCACAGCACCGAGATCCATCGACATCAACATGGTAAATGGAACATCGCTACACCAGTTGACCCCCTCTAGTCATCTAGGACTCCAAAACAATGCTCTCAAGAGGGTGAACAACACCGACATTCCTCCACCGTTCGATATGGAAAAATCCCAGATCTAGGGTTTCCCGCAGAGCCTTAGGCATGAGGCGGGATTCGCAGAAACAACGCCTTCAACAAGGAAATGACATCCGAGGATGCCGCCATCGTAGGCTCTGACTGACATCAGAGCCCGGTTCTCGCTGGCTAACCGCATCGCCTCACACGCTTTGTAGCCAAGGGCCATCGCAGGAGAGGGGGCCATTTACATGCCTTCCTGCCACCAATCTGCCAGGAGAAGGACCTCCATGCTGTGTGCCACGCCGCTGCTGCTCCAACACGCTGCTGACACCAGAGACCGACGACCGCACACCACCGGAGAGCCACCACCTACGTGCCTAGTGGAAGCACCACGCCCAAGCCGGGAGAAGATGGCCTGTGCTGATTCTGTCGTGGTGGTGTCATGGCAGATGCCATGGATAGGCTAAAGGTGGGGACTAATATGCGCTAGGGGAATCCAGGGAGGGATAGTAGAGTGATTCTCTACACAGAAGCTTTGTATTGATGTTCAATCTCCAAGATTACAAGTGCTCCTCGACCTGTATTGACAAGAGGAGGAAGAAGAAACTCTCTTACTCTTGCCTACCAACTAGCCCAAGAACCCTAGATCCACTAGTGCTCAACCAACTAGAATTCTCCCAACTCTGTATCAGAAAAAACCCAACCCCCCTACCAGAACCCTAACCCCCCTTATATAGAGGTGGTTCGGTCCTGGCCTAGGGCATACGTGGAGGCATATTCCTAAGAATATGCCCCCGCCCAAAGTAGTAACCCGACAGGGGTGCTTTTCCCCCGCGTCACACTTGCTTTAGCGACGTAGCCACTGCGGCGCCCGCGTCAGCCGACGTGAGCGTCGTCACCCTTGTCGGCCACGATCCGGTGGTCCTGCCCTTGCTTTATTCGCTCATCCAGTACGCACCGGACCTTCTTTTTTGACCAGAGAGATTCCGTCCTTCTCCTAGAAGCCAAGCGAAGATCCGGATCACAGTTGATCCAGCCACACCTGTTCCTGCATATAAGTTAGACAAGCATTTCCGACTTACTCCTTAAGTCGGACGAGACAATGTTAGGCGACCCCCCTGGTCCGGGTTACTCCGTAATCCGGCCTGCCTTGAGGTGACTCAGCCAGCATCCGCTTTGACCTTGCCGAACCTCGGCTAACTCGGCCCTTATACCCCGGAGTGACCCTACCCGGGGGTATCTCCCCAACATTAGTCCCCGAAGCTGGTGCGGCCTTAGCGGCTTTGGTCGCTAGGGCCACATCAGGTTCATTCGTATTCGAGCCTCGGACGTTTAGTTCCGGGTTAACTTCTTGTCTCGGATTATATGGATTTATGTTCCCTTCGCATGTTCCAAGTTTTCACTTGCCGGCCGGGTTACCATTGTAGCTCGGATCCTATGGTTTTACTTTCCCTCTGCACATTTCAAGTTTTCACTTGTCGGCCGGGTTACCATGGAGGCTCGAATCCGGGCCTTGCTTCCTTCTCTCATACGCCAACCCACGTAAAGGTTAATCATTACGTTGTCTCATTTTAAGGGCCTGCACAGTAATCGCTGCAGAACTGCCGCTGATTATTGCGTGGGTTACGTCACGCCTGTCTCCTCGTTTACCGCAACTGCACATCGTGTCATGGGATCATATTTACTCTGTGGCCTCCGCTGTGGCTTCTCTCTGATTGGCTAATGCCGGTGATACACGGCCACAACATGTGGCTCTCCGGCGCAGTGCGATCCCACTTATCGATTACTGGGGGTAGTTAAATAGGGGAGGGGCGCGCCCCTTAGCACTTTTCCATCTCCGCGCCCCTTCACCCGTTCCTCTTCTTCTTCCTCGCGACCGCGCCGCCACCAGTGCCCGTTGCAGCAGCGCCGCCGCCGCACCTTCTCCGTGCCTCCGCACCGCAGCCACCGCTGCACAACTGCTTAGCCACGGGTCCTCGTCAATCTAGATCGTAGAGTGCCGCCGCTGCTAGCTCCAGCGAGGACAGCAGATTCGAGATGACGGAGGAGGAGCTCATCATCGTCGAGCAGGAGATGGAGGAGGACACCGGCGTGGCGGACCGCGACGCGTGGGCCGGTTCGTGGGTCTGCCAGGACGACATCGACTGGCTCTACCGGACCCGGCGTATTCCCGCCGGCGTCGCCGCTCGTCTCCCCTCCTCGGAATTAGCCCCCTCACCCGATCCGGGTGAGTTCGTTGTTTTCCTATCCCATTTCCAACAGGGATTTGGTCTTCCGGTGAGTGATTTCTTCCGAGACTGGGTCCGGACCTATCACCTGCAACCACATCATCTCCCGGCGAACGCCATCACCTCTCTGTCCGCTTTCATCTCTTCGATCGAGGGCTACACCAGACTATGGCCCACGAAGGAGCTATGGATTCTGTTCTTCGGCCTCCGTCGCAACGTCGTCTCCAACATCCACGTCGAGTCGGAGGACAAGCAACTCACTCAGTTTGGAGCTGCCTCGATCTTGCCCCGGAGATTTTCAATCTTTCCCCGGGTCACTGGGCTTGACTCCTTCAAAGGATGGGCCCGGACCTTCTTCTACGTCCGGAACGAAGGCACCGAAGACTTGATCCGGTTGCTGCCCTACGCTCCGGGTCCCCCGGACACGGATTTCTGGGAGGAGGTCGCCAAAAAACCTACAGCTCTGGCCAACCAAGTCCACAAAAGGTTCGTGGAGCTGAAGAAGCTCGGATTGCGCAACGAAGATGCCATGATCACATTCGTGCGCAACCGAATCTCTCCCCTCCAGCGGCGCACTCACAAGTTGTGCCATATGAGCTTCAGCCGCGACCCCAACCGAACCTCCTCGTTCGAGTTGAGCAATACGGAGATCTTCCGTCGGGTCAAGGCTCTTTTCACCACCCATAAGGATTTTTCCGCCGAATGGACGTGGGGAATCGAGCATTACTGCCGTGAAAGGCTCCCTCCATGATAAGCTTCACATGGTAAACTTATTTCGGATCAATTACGTGTCGGTTCTTATCATATTTTTGACTCTGCTCCTTGTGCTTTTTTCTCAGCTGTTTCTCTAGCAAACCCTCGAGGATGGTACTGATCCGACCCTTAAGTGGGCCCCGGACCGAGAAATCCCGGATGAGGAGGAGCCGGACCAGGAGATGTTCCTCCCCACAACCAACGCCACCAAACGACCTAGCGGTAAATTCTCTTCTCTTAGAGATTGGCTCGACAATGAGGATGACTCGGATATCGACATGATTGAACCCGTTGAGGCTGTCCCTCTTTCTTTTGCCTTCCCGGCATCAGCTAACCCCGGTGGGCACATCCACGAGGATCCTCCACTTGCCACGGGCGAGCCTGTTCTGGTGGCGTCGAAGAAGAAGCGCGGATCCGCGTCAAGTTCTTCTTCCGAACCTTCTCAGCCTACCAAAAGGCAAAAGAAGGCCAGAGACAAGACTGCCTCCAAACGGGCAGGCAAAGCCCCAGCACAGAGGGCCCGGAAACCTAAGGAGGCCGAGACCTCGGATGCGTAAGTCATTTTTCACTGCGCAACACACTTCTCCCTGCATCGGGGTAATTTCACTCCTGACATTATTTTCTTTTGCAGGGCTCCTATGGAGGTCCCTCAGAGCGGATCGAGCATCTCTTCTCCCCTTCGGTCCGGTCCTTCCCCTCCTCGTGACGACGAGTCACGCCCGCTGAGCCCTATTCCGGAGGGCTCTGCGGCGCCCGGTTCCATTACCTCCTTCCGAGGAACGCGACCTCGGATCGGGAGGGGTCAGATCGGCCGAGGCAACGGCGTCCGTCACTTCGGCATTGCCGCAACCAGCAACCACCAAGTCTACCACAACTCCAGCACCAGCAGCAGCTCCAGCACCAGCCACCGAACCAGCCTCTGTCCCGGCTCCGAAGAAGCCAACCGCAGCTCCCAGTCCTGCCACCAAAGCTCTAGTGCCAAGTTCGTCTGCCTCGTTCGAGTCATCCCAAGCTCGGCGAGGAACCACTCCAGCGGCTTCCAAGGGCAAATCCACTGTGGTCACATCCTCCCAGCAAGCCAAAGGCAAGTCTACCTCCGTCGAGGCCGGGCAGCGAACCTTGTCGTCAATGCTTCCAAAGAAGTCACCAGCAGCGACGGATCTTCCTGCTGAGCCAGCCGATTCGCAGCAGATGGTTCTTCACACCATCCTAGCTCTTGCCCTGATTGAGAGGAAGGAAGCTCACGCAAAGGGCTTGGTGGCACCCCACATGCCCACTGGCGAACGGTACCCTCCGAGCCTTATCGAGTTCGTTATGAACTGGAATAAGGCGGAGTTCGTCTACAACGACGATCTCCCGGAAAAGTTCGGCCCCGCTGAATTTTCCGCTCAGATGAATACCGCCGCCAAGGCCATTAACCTCGCTGGGCGAATGATGGAGGTACGTCGTTTCTTCTTTACATGCTGTAGATAATAACCATTAGTCCCCGAGCCTCCGGCGGAGTAACTTGTTACTCGGCCGGATGCTCATTAGAAGATCAACGTTGTTGCATGTAAACTTCAAATATGCACACACCTAGAGCCGGGTTAAGTTCCACTTGGACCGGATCTTGCACACTTCGAATATGCACACACCTAGAGCCGGGTTAAGTTCCGCTTGGCCCGGATCTTGTATACTTCAAATATGCACACACCTAGAGCCGGGTTAAGTTCCGCTTGGCCCGGATCTTGTATACTTCGAATATGCACACACCTAGAGCCGGGTTAAGTTCCGCTTGGCCCGGATCTTGTATACTTCGAATATGCACACACCTAGAGCCGGGTTAAGTTCCGCTTGGCCCGGATCTTGTATACTTCGAATATGCAACGAACTATCTTTACACTCCTGTACCTTTGTCAGGTAACTACCAATCGCCAGAGCGCCGAATTTGAGCGCCTGCTTGATACCCACAAGATCTTGCGCGCAAAACATGTTGCACTTGGCACGGAGCATGAAAAGAGGGGTAATTTCCTCTCTCGACACCTCTCTGTTTCATTTGTTTCTACCGGACTAACCTCCTTATTTGGTTTTTGCGCTGGGGTGGAGGTTGAAAACAAAATTATGCGGAAGAACTTGGAGGAAATCCGAGGTATGTCCTCTTTCGGCCAACGTTGTTGTGTTTTCGATTCCTTCTTCTCCTTGGCTCGGCAAACATTCACTCCTCGGCTTTGCCGGGTCAACACACTATTTCAGCATCGCTTGAGGATAGTGTGCCCGTGCCTGATATGATGCTGCATTTTCTCGAACAAGCAGGACAACATCAAGCCGAGCTGAAGAAGAAGAACGATGAGCTTGCCCTCCTCCGGACCAAGGACGACGAAATAGCCAAACTCAAGGCCGAGATGGAGAAGATGAAGGCCCAACACAAAACCGAACTCCAAAAAGTTGGCCAGAACTTCACCGAAGAGCGTGAGCGCTTTACCCTTCAGATCTCCAAGGACCAGGACCTACTTAAGGAATCCGAGGTCCAGCTTGGGTCGGTGCTCGCTGAGCTTGAACAACTTTGCCAGAGACGCGACAGTTGTATCAAGGAGTTAACCCGGATCCATCGTCATATCTCACGTAAGTTTCTTCCCCTTGTCCGACATAGTTTTCCGGGTTAGCTCATATGCCTTTGCTTCAGCATCTTCCCTTTCCTTATTTTCAGATAACTTTCCGGAGGGTACTCCCATCGCTAGTGCTACCGTTGCCAAATTCCGCCGAGAGAGGGGTACTCCCGTCTCTCCTGATGGTGAGAGCATCCCCTTAGACATGGAGGACCTGTTGGCCAGCGTGTCAGCTCGGGTGGAAACCATCAAGAACTATGGGAAAGATCTCCTCGACGTTGCAGTCCGGATCTTCAACACTTTCTGGCCAAGCGAGAGCGCTCCGAAAAGGATCACACTCCTTGCTGAAAAGCTATTGGAAATCGAGACACAGCTTGATCTCTGGAGAGAATCCGCCGGGCGTGCCGCAACAGATACCCTCCTCCATCATATCCTTACATGGTACGAGAAGATCGACCTGAGCCTCCTCACACGCCGGCGCACTAGATCCAAATGGACCAATGATCCGGAGTGGGTAGCTCGGTGCCAGGCTTGCGCCTATAGCCTTGTCGAATATTCTCCCATCCATGACTGGGTTGAGGGGCCGAGCTTTCTAGAGTCCGGCGAGGAGGAGCATATGGAGAACGTGGAGGATGGGTCGGGCGAGGATGGAGAAGATACTGCTTCAGATATTGAAGACAGTGATGACGACGCCAAACTTCCTCCTCCTGCCGCTCCTTAGTGGAAAAAACTTGAAAATTTATCAGATCCCCGGTATGCCGGGTGCCATTGTATGCTAAATACATGATATTTTGCTACTATGCTTGTATGCCGGATTAACTTGGGCATAGTCCCCGAGTTTCATTTTCTTGTTCGTCCAATTCTCCGGCTCGATCCGTGTCTACCTTGATTCGGTTTTACGACTTACGAATCCGAGCCTCAAGAATCGTTTTAACAATACTAAGAAACTTTGAGGCTTGGCTCAAAATAATTTAACATAATAACTTGAAAGTAAATACGGGGTTAGTCCGAAAAAGCAAACGTTAGCTGGAATAAGATCGTTTCCTTAGTGGTTTTTCATGTGCTACACAATTCCAAACTCGTCCCCATGCTTGCCATGAAGCCAATTCTTGTTGGACAGCAGCAAGTCGAAGGGTTGGGTTTCTGGTGCTCACACATTACTAATCCGGGTTAAGCGAAACGAGTCATTCCATCTAGCGCATAAAAAGTAACAACAACTGTTTATTAAGGCAGTCCGCGAGTTACTGCTCGAGGCTCCGCTATTTCATTGATAAGCTCATTGCCGACATACATACCGACATATGAGATGACTCGGATACATACACTTCTTAGCTAAGTGTAGAAGGGACGAAGTAGTGCTACATTCCATGGGCGCTTCGATTCCTCTCCGGACCTGTCCGCCTTGTTCTTTTCCCCGCTTTGCATCTATAAGATAGTAGGAATCATTGTGCAATGCTTTGCTCACAATAAATGGTCCTTCCCATGGGGGATAATTTATGCATGCCGTGAACGCTGTACCAACCAAGCACCAGATTGCCTTCCGGAAGACTGGGGCACACTTTCCGGCTATGATAGCGCCAGATTTTGCTGATATATGGCGGATCCGGGCGATTCTTCTCTCGCTTCTTCCAACAAATCAACATCATTTTGCCGGGCTTCTTGCACTTCGGCTTCTGTGTATTGGGTGACCCTAGGCGAATCATGCTCTATGTCGGCTGGTAATACAGCTTCTGCCCCATATACCAGAAAGAACGGCGTGTAGCTTGTTGATCGATTCGGAGTTGTTCTTAAACTCCACAATACCGCTGGTAGTTCTTCTATCCAGCACCCCGCTGATCTTTGTAGTGGCTCAATGAGCCGGGGTTTTATCCCGGATAGCACTAATCTGTTGGATCTTTCCACTTGTCCGTTTGATGCGGGGTGGGCTACCGAGGCTACGTCGAGTCGGATTTTCTTGTCTCGGCAAAAGCGCGCAAATGCTCCTTCCGCGAAATTCGTTCCATTGTCAGTTATAATGCTGTGTGGATAACCGTACCTCAAGATGATGTCTTTGAGAAACGTCATGGCCGTAGCTCCATCACATTTTCTTATAGGCTTCACTTCGATCCATTTTGTAAACTTGTCCACCATGACCAGAATGTGTGTCATGTTTCCTCTTGCTGGTTTGAACAGGCCAACCATATCCAAGCACCACACAACAAATGGCCATGTAATTGGTATGGTTTTGAGTTCTGACATAGGCATATGTGTCTTGGTGGCGTATCTTTGACAACCATTGCATTTTCTCACCAGATCTTCTGCTTGCTCCAAGGCACTTGGCCAGTAGAATCCATGCCGGAACGCCTTTGCCACTAAGGCCCGGGATGATGCATGATGCCCGCATTCTCCTTGGTGTATATCTCGGAGGATGTTAAGTCCTTCTTCCGGGTCAACACACCGCTGGAGGACATTGGTTACACTCTGTTTGTACAGCTCGGAATTGATGATTGTGTAAGCTTTGGCTCTCCTCTGAGTTTGCCTGGATAGCACTTCTCAGTGGGTAAGGTTCCATCTTTCAAGAACTGGTATATAGGCAGTGCCCAAGCTGGTATCGCTCGCGCAGGGAACATCTCCTCATCAATTTCCATCCGATCCACCGGCATAACTTCAGCCGGATCACGCTGAACAGTCCCCGGGTCTAGCGAGGTAGTCCCCAGTTTTGCCAAGGTAGTCCCCGGGTTCAGCGTGCTACCTCCCATGTCAATGTCCATGGGCTCAGCTCTGGATTCCACGTTTTCCGGGACATATATTGAGTCAGTTCCTGGGGACGGCCTGATAGATGGTTTTCTGAGGTGCTCCAGTGCTACACCCGGTGGAATTGCCTGTCGGGTCGATCCGAGCTTTGACAGCATGTCGGCAGCTTCATTTTCCACGCGAGGTACATGGTGAAATCCGCATCCCTCAAAGTAACCCGAGATCTTCTGCACATGAAATCTGTATAGTGCCATGTTTGGATCCAGGGCGTCCCACACTCTGGACACTTGCTGTATTACTAGATTCGAGTCGCCAAAGCATATTATCTGACGTATGCCAATCTCCTTTGCCACTTTGAGACCATGCACAAGAGCCTCGTACTCAGCGACATTGTTTGATGCCGCGAAATGGATCTCTGTCGTGCTTGAGCTGATCCTTCTTTGGCGAGGTAAGCACAACCCCGACACCTAACCCGGTTTTGGTTTTCAATCCGTTAAAGTGCATCCTCCAGTAGTTCGGATCTGGCGGCGGTGGTTCGTATTGTACCTCAGCCCAATCCACAAAAAAGTCCGCCACAGCCTGAGACTTGATCGCTTCTCTCCTATCATACTGGGGTGCGTAAGGTGCTAGCTCAATCGCCCATTTCGCAATTCTGCCATTCGCATCTTTGTTACCCATTATCTCGGATATGGGGGCTTCGCATATCACTTTGATGGG
This sequence comes from Avena insularis, assembly GCA_023614405.1. Classification (NCBI taxonomy): domain Eukaryota; kingdom Viridiplantae; phylum Streptophyta; class Magnoliopsida; order Poales; family Poaceae; genus Avena; species Avena insularis. The sequence goes on along the minus strand of CM042688.1, from coordinate 114,155,547 downwards.
ATGCTCCTCAAAGTAGTGCTTTAACTTCTTTGCCGCCATATAAACACCGTATGCCACCTTTTGAAAATGTGGGTAGTTCTGTTTTGAGGTAGACAATACCTTGCTCAAGTAATACACTGGCCTCTGCATCGACTTACCCTCTTCATCACGCTCCACTACAATCACTGCACTTACAACTCGGTTGGTTGCGGCTATGTAGAGCAACATTGGCTCCTTTGACAGTGGAGAAGCTAACACTGGTGTAGTGGCCAACATCTTTTTTAAGTGGGCAAAAGCTTCATCGGCCTGTGGCGTCCAAACAAATTTATCTGACTTTTTCATGAGTTGGTAGAGAGGCAGTGCCTTTTCCCCTAACCGACATACAAACCGACTCAACGACGTCAGGCATCCAGTGAACTTCTGGACATCGTTGAGACACTTCGGCAGCTCCATTCGTTCGATGGCTCGGATCTTAGTTGGATTAACCTCGATACCTCGGCTGGAGACCAGAAATCCGAGTAACTTCCCAGCCGGGACACCGAAGGTACATTTCTCCGGGTTAAGCTTCATCCGGAATCTCCTCAAGTTCGCGAATGTTTGCCTTATGTCGTCAAGGAGCGTTGCGCTTTCCTTGGTCTTAATAACCACATCATCCATGTAGACTTGTACATTTTGACCTATTTGATCGTGCAAACATTTTTGCATACATCTTTGGTATGTTGCTCCTGCATTTCGTAAACCGAACGGCATAGTGCGATAGCAATAAGACCCGTACGGGGTAATAAAGGCAGTTTTTATTTGATCATCCGGGTTCAGAGGTATCTGGTGGAAACCAGAATAGGCGTCAATGAATGACAAAAGTTCACATCCCGCGGTAGAGTCGATGACCTGATCTATCCTCGGCAGTGGAAATGGATCTTTTAGACACGCCTTGTTCAGGTTCGTGTAATCGATACACATACGCCAAACCACTGCCACGTTCGGATCATCTTTCTTCTTTTCTACCAACACCGGATTAGAGAGCCAATCTGGATACAGCACTTCCATGATAAATCCAGCTGCAAGCAACCGAGCTATCTCGTCACCAATGACCTTTCTCCTATCCTCGGCGAAGCGTCGGAGAGGTTGCTTCATCGGCCTTGCTCCGGGTCTCACGTTCAAAGAGTGCTCGGCCAACTCCCTCGGAACACCTTGCAAGTCCTGTGTGGACCAAGCAAAAATATCCCGATTCTCACGGAGGAAGTTGACGAGCTCGCTTTCCTATTTGTCAGTTAACCCAACACCAATTGCTACGGTACGCTCCGGAAACATGTTATCCACTGGAATCTTCTCGGTGTCCTTCGTGGCTTGAAACGAAACGCTTCCATGCGGGTTACTTAACGCCGGCATATACTGCTGCGCGGACTGAGCTAATGCCGCCACCTCTTGGATTTTTCTTTTCTCCTGCGCAATCACGAGTGACTCGGCTAGGTTAGACTCGACAGAGGCGCACTCAATAGAATGTCGGAAATCCCCAGCGATAGTAATTGCTCCATTTGGCCCGGGCAACTTCATCTTCAGATAACTAACGTGGCAACTTGCCATGAATTTGCTCAGTGCTGGTCTCCTGAGTAATGCATGATAAGCGCTCTCCAAGTTCACCACCTCAAACTCCAGATTCTCAGTTCAGCAGTTATCCCTCGTACTGAATAGCACGTCGACCCGAACTTTGCCTATGGGCTCACAGGAGATGCCTGGTACGATACCATGGAAAGTTGTTCTTGTAGCCTGGAGCATGTTCTCCGAGATGCCCAACTTGCGCATCGTATCCGCATACATGATGTTAATGCTACTGCCATTGTCGATCAGTACCTTGGAGAACCTCACATTAATGTTTGGTCCAATGAACGTCGGATCTAACACTAGTGCATACGAGCCCGGACTTGGCATAAGCTTGGGATGATCTTTGACGCTCCAGGTAATTTCCTGGACCGACCAAGGCATGTACCTCGTCACTGCAGGCATAACCGCGTTAACCTCCATATGTCGGCGCTGCAAGCTCTTCCTATCTGTTTTCTCTGTTGTGAACACACAATAGCTCTGGTGATGTTCCCTATACTCATTCCTTCCCTCGTTTCCGGAGTACCTCTGATCCGGTTGTTGCTGGTTTTCCACCTGATGCACTGCATCCCTTCTCTCACTATTGTCATACCTCGGCGGAGGGGGAGGCAACATTAGCTGTTGCGTGTTTGCTCTGGAGAGCAATTGCTGTCGGGGTAACTCCTGCCGAGGTTGATCATTCCGGGGTGCCTGAGCATTCCCCGAACCACCTTGTTCTATCTTACGCATCCACTCGCATTGCCTCGTTGTGTGACCCGCCGGGCTGTTCGGATTTGGCGTGTGAAATTTACACGGCTGGTCCAACATTGACTCATAGGTATACCTCGGACGATCTTTATTTTCTTGCCATTGCTTCTTCTGCTCCGGAGTCCACGTTTTCTTGCCATCGTTTCGAGGAGTCCATTGCCCTCCCGTTTTCTGGCGTTGGTTGCTCCCTGCTCTGGGTTGATCTTGATTCACAGCTGCAACTTGTTGCGAACTATACCGATGATCCGGTCTATCGTCTCTCCTTTTCCCCTGTAATCGTTCCTCCGGGATGACCCGGCTCCGTCTCTCGGATAGTACTCCTCATTTGACTCGTTCGACGCGATCCTAGGTTGAGTCGGATCACCCAAAGCATAAGAATCCGCAATCCGGATCATCTCTGCCAACGTGACTGGCATTTTCCTTTGCAATTTCATCTACAACTCGTTTCCATATCTGCACCCTTGTGCGAACCATGCTATAGCATGTGACTCTATGACTCCCTCACACGAGTTTCTCACGGTACACCACCGGGTCAAGAATTCACGATCCATTTCGTTAGATCTCTGCTTGCACATCGCCAGGGTCTGTGGTCTATTCGGTCTGATATGGACTTGAGAAGTTGCTGATAAACATTTCTTCAAAATCTATCCAGCAATTGATGCTTCCGGATGGCAAATTATTCAGCCATACCCTAGCCGGACCTTCCAACATTTGGGGTATGTATCGTACAACCCATCTCAAGTTGCCAGTTGCAATTTTCACAGCTATTGCGTAGTTTATCAGCCAATCCTCCGGCTTTGTACTGCCGTCATACGTCTTCGTGCCCCTGGGTAATTGGAAATTGGGTACTGGCGGTTCCTTCATGATCCGGGGTCCAAAGCACGCTGGACCCGGAGGACCTTGACATTCGATCTGTTCCGATCTATACAGGCAATCCAGCTTTAACCTGGCGTCATCCGGCATCAAATCCCTGCTTCCCAATCTCGACCCTATCACATGATAGTCCGGTCTTGCGTATCCCTCATTCATCATCTCCGAGTCTCCGTCATTGTATCGGTCTTGCTCTCGTTGTGCTCCTCTCTGTTGCATACCACGGCCGACACTTTGCTCTTGCCTTGGTATATTCCGCTGCTGCGGTTGACCTGCTCCTACCGAGTTTCGCTGTCCGGCATTGCTGTTGGCAGCATTCCCTTGACCGGCATTGCCTTGGTCGTGATTACCTTGGCCCGCTTCACCTCGGCTCACACTTCGTCGATCGTCGTTTTACCGCATCTCTTTTTCTTTTCCCGCACACGTTGGGTCGTACGGAACGATCTGCTTGTTCCGTCTGGCCGAGGTTACTACCTCTTCTCTCCTTGGGCCACCATGAGGCGACGATGCGGCTCCAGCGGATTTCCCCGGGTTACCCATCGCCGAATGGACGATCTTAGAAGCTCCAACTCTCTCCGGGTTACCTCTCAGCAGCTCCTCGTTCTGCCTGTTTGCGATCCGAACTAGCTCGTTAACCCGGTCTTGCTGTCTTTGACGGGCTTCACCCGTCAGACCCTCTAGCTCGGACGCCGCGGTATCTGCTGCTCTGAGGTTCTTCGCCGGGGTACTATACTTCGGCAACCCCACGGACAGATAGTTTTCCGACCCTTCTGGTCCATCATCACCTTCTCTGTTCATCTCACTCATGAGATTTTTCCCTTTTACCCTTACTGCATCAACCTTGTTTGCCTTCGCGTACTCACGCATCATCATGTTCAACGACTGCTGAGTTGCTGCTATTTTCTTTGCGCCCTCCAGTATCTTTTGCCGGGTCTCCTCTAGCTCGGCCTGTGCCTGAGCCGGATCTACCACTGCTGCCACCGGGTTTGCCAAGCTATCCATAGCTTCCCTCAGCACGTTCTCAGGCCTCTCTAGCGGAGGACCCCTAGCTTTCCTCGGTGCCTTAGGCGTTACCTCCGGGTCTGGCGCTGGATCCTTGCTCATGCCCGCGCCTGGCGCAGTCATCATCACCTCTGCATGGTCCGGGGAGCGAGCGATACGCGCCCCGCGAGCCACAGTGAGGGGTGGTTCTCCTGCATCGACGACGCGAATGCAAGACACGTCCACAGCAACATAGACCTTGTGCGCACCGAGCTTGACGAAGATGCCGTTGCGCGGAAGGGGGCACGTGCCGAAGCAGCCAGCGTTGTCGCTGACGTAGTCCAGCGCTCCAAAGCGCTGAACGAGCCCGGAGACGATGCGTTCGCCGGTGCCGATGAGGTTTCCCGTCCGGATCTTCCCCCTGCTAGCGCCGCTAGCCCCACGGTGGGCGCCAACTGTCGTGGTGGTGTCACGGCAGATGCCATGGATAGGCTAAAGGTGGGGACTAATATGCGCTAGGGGAATCCAGGGAGGGATAGTAGAGTGATTCTCTACACAGAAGCTTTGTATTGATGTTCAATCTCCAAGATTACAAGTGCTCCTCGAGCTGTATTGACAAGAGGAGGAAGAAGAAACTCTCTTACTCTTGCCTACCAACTAGCCCAAGAACCCTAGATCCACTAGTGCTCAACCAACTAGAATTCTCCCAACTCTGTATCAGAAAAAACCCAACCTCCCTACCAGAACCCTAACCCCCCTTATATAGAGGTGGTTCGGTCCTGGCCTAGGGCATACATGGAGGCATATTCCTAAGAATATGCCCCCGCCCAAAGTAGTAACCCGACAGGGGTGCTTTTCCCCCGCGTCACACTTGCTTTAGCGACGTAGCCTCTGTGGCGCCCGCGTCAGCCGACGTGAGTGTCGTCACCCTTGTCGGCCACGATCCGGTGGTCCTGCCCTTGCTTTATTCGCTCATCCGATGCGCCGGACCTTCTTTTTGACGGAGATTCCTTCCTTCTCCTAGAAGCCAAGCGAAGATCCGGATCACAGTTGATCCGGCCACACATGTTCCTGCATATAAGTTAGACAAGCATTTCCGACTTACTCCTTAAGTCGGACGAGACAATGTTAGGTGACCCCCCTGGTCCGGGTTACTCCGTAATCCGGCCTGCCTTGAGGTGACTCGGCCAGCATCCGCTTTGACCTTGCCGAACCTCGGCTAACTCGGCCCTTATACCCCGGAGTGACCCTACCCGGGGTATCCCCAACAGATTCCCTCGCGTGAGGGGACGAGGAGGCCTCCCTGCCGCCGCCGGCGGTTAGGCTTTGCCCCGCTACGCCCTGGGGAAGTGGGGGAGGAGAGTATAGAGGTGCGGAGGGTCGGTGGCTGGCGGCTAAGGTTTCCCCCTCCCATCGCCTTACAGGGGTGAGAGGAGGAGGAGAAAATAAACAATATGAGTAAAATAAAATTGTTTTACGACCCCCTAGTGGCCATCAAAAGAGAAAGTTCTTTGCTGATTTTACTTTATTTGTATCCCAAGTGAATGTGTGTAGAAATAGGGTATAATTACCTTGATGAGATTATGTCTGATAAAAGGGGGCAAGATGCTTCAAGATAACTTGACATGCACTACAATCGTCACATCACACCCTAGAATTCTTATAGAGCAAACACAAGCAAGGAGAATATAGGAAGACCCATACAAAACATGACATCAACGGGCTCATTCTCCGTCATGTATTGTATTGCAGTGATTGTTGTGGAGAAGAGATAATCCCTAGAGGCTAGAGCCCCGGTCATAGTGGGAAGTAACTTAGAATAGTACCACACATATGTTACAAGGATCTTGGGCAGAACATATCTCGATTGGAGCCATGTGTCGGCGCGCACTTGGATTGCCTTTGGCATGCGGTTGTGGGACCAGGAGAGAGGTGGCCGACCTCCCATGTGGAGTGGTCAAGGGGGTTGGTGTCCAAATGATCCAGCTAGCTACAAATTCAGGGAGGCACGATTTCTGGTGAAAATCGATCCGACTTAATTTGGTCATGGAAGATGATGGCAACATCTTATGTGTCATTCCCTTGTCGATAAATCATCATTACAACTCTCATCTCCTCCCTCGAGGTGCTCGGGAGAAATCCTAGATTTGGGTCTCCTGAGATGATGGTGACGCTCGGCGCCATTCTACCTCCTTGAAAATTGTTTTTTAGCAAGTGTTGGATGGAGGGGTTGGGAGGTAGAGCGGTGTGGCATCTATAGCGTCGATGTCATTGGGACTCGGTGGAGGACGTGTGATGATATACACCCGCAGGACGGTGGTGATATCTAGCGCCATGATAGCATCGACGACAGGCTTGGCTAGGTTTATGTGTTGATCTCTTCCTTGAAGAGGGGTCAACAGAAGACAGCGGTGGTGGCCTCTCAAGCATGCGCATGTGGTGCACTAATGGTCTGTTGGACCGGATTTTTGCTCCCACCTTGCCATAGGGCAGCTTGTTGATGCCTACGGATCTAGCTGTTGGGGCATCTTTCTGAGTTCAAGACACAAGGCTCCGATGATATGAAAACCCAGTGTGTCTAGATTCTAGGTGTGGTGAAATGTCACCAGGAAGGTGGCTTCAGGTTGACCGATGTAACCTTATGCCAAAATTTATTGAATGATCCAATAAAAAGATGTTGTATCCATCATTTCTATGCACAACCCGAGGGCATTTCAACCTCCTTTTAGAAAAAATAGTCTATGTTTATATCTTCATAGTGGGTAGTGTCATATATATGATAACATAAAGACCATCATTTATTATTATGTAGTGTCATCATAATGGAAACACTCTCTAATGATAACATATTTTGTTACCACTTATATTTGATTTCTCATCAATAGTTACTTGTCAAATTATAATTTTGCGTGTTACCATCTATGTTACTCGTCTATAGAAGGTCTAATATTATCTCCATGGGCACTCCCATGGCCTCACATCGACCCAATGGGGGTCCAGACACGAAAAAGGCCCCCAATGGTGTCCCTTCAGTCTAGTCAACTCAAAAAACAACCGGTAACCCCTTGTTCTCCTTCAACCTTCGAGGATGGTTCAGGATGCATGACACGCCCAGACACACTAGAGGTGCAATACACTGATACGTGGGCACCACATGCCATCAACCCATCCATTTTTTTCGCCTCCTCCTCTCTCTCGATTTTCCAATCTCCTCTCTCCACCAAATCGTGACACTGCCGCTACCCCATTTCGCCAACAACCTATCATTGGTAGTCCCCAACAAGCACGCATGCCATCTTGCCACCACTCCTGCCATTTGAGACCCTCCACAGGTCCTCCTCGTATCACGCACGATGCATCTAGTCGTCGATAGCAATCAGTCACTCTTTGTCACTAACATGATTGAACTGAACATAGGCAGAACCAAAGGGGGGAGCCTGAATATCTCGAAACCAACTCGTGCAACATTGTGAAGGAAGTCAAGAAGTACATCTCTGACATTCTGAAAGGGAATATGATCAGGGGAGAGGATGAATAGTGGCAATGACATACTGTTCATGAGAGCGAAGTCGACGCGGGAAAACGACCCTCTTGACGCACATCCTTCCTTCCACTTGCATCTTTTAATAAATCTTACATATCCATTGTCTCGCTACCGTCAGGCGCAGTACCCCTTTTTGCAATTAAATAAAAAATAAATTCATTATTTCCCGCTGAATTTCCTGGCTATAAGGTGGCTGCCTCGTTTTTAGAACGTTATTTTTTCTTGCGATATGGCTCTTGAAACACCCCTTTCTAGAAGGGATAATTTGGTTACACCAGCTGGGAGTTATTAAGGATATTTAAATAATATGAAACCCATGTGGGAGGAAAGGCTCAGGGTTGATCAGAATGTTTTCCATTGAGGCGCAGTTGCCACCAGCGACGAGCTGGGTGGGAAGGTTAGGGTTCGTATAGGTGGGGGAGTTGAGGAAGCAAGGTCCTCTGTCTTTTCTTTTTGGTGAAAAAGAGAAAAATCTTTATGACAGGAAAACGTCTTGGGCTGGGACGGGGTTGAGGGCTCATGGGCCTTGAACCAATTTAGAAAGAGTTGTCGGGCCACTCACGTTTAGAGAAAGACGGAAAATTCAAAAAGGGAAGGAGACTAGACAAATTATTTGTTCGCATGATTGTCGTGCGGCAAAGACGATTTGACCTGCTTAATTCCCCCATTAATCAGAATCTCCGCTTAAGAAGGACCATTATTTGCCTCATAATTGCCCCCATTATTCTGTCTGCCCATGCAAAGAAAAGGATCCGATGATTTCTTAGGAAAGCTTAAGCGCTTGAAAACCGACTTAACAGCTACCAAATTTTTAGCCACAAAAGTCTTCCATGGGCTAATAGCTTTTCTTTTGTATGTAACAAGCTTCCGATCCTTGACCGGTTCTCTATAATATTTTTGTTCCTTATGCCTCCAATTCGGGCCCCCTTCAACCCACAAGTTAATGATAATGACAAAATAGGCATTTGAAAATTTTGAAATATTGTAAATCTCAAAGTCAATCGCCCTTGAGGCAACTGAAAATCATAAGATTCTGTCTTGCAAGTGTTTGACATGAAATAGAAAGGCAGAACCACCAAAGCAAGATTGTGGAGCAATCCCCACAGTATGAATATCCAATTTAAAACTTGCTCTCACAAAAGAACAAACAAGGAAAAGGCTTTTTTGGAATCCTCCTCTAAATTTTAAAGGATGACCAAACTTTTCTTGAATATCCAATTCGAACTGTCTGCCTCTAGAGAAATCCAGAGAGATGCCCTTTTTAACATATGCCTTGGACTCAATGTTCTTCTTGATCTTGTCCATAGAATTAGATTCACCCAAGGATATTTGAGCACCCACGACCACATTTTTAACAGTCATATCAACTGAAATTCCAGGAGAAATTCTTTCATCTTGCAACAAATAACATGCATCAATAACCACCTCATTGCGATTAAGAAGAACCAACCTTTTAGCACGTGAATAAAGGATGAAAAAGCTAAGTTCAAAAAAAAGGATGAAAAAGCTGGTAATTGTCCCACTTTGGTCATCAGCTAGAAGAGATCACATTGCATGCCATCTTAAACCAGGATCTTCATCAGATCCAGAAGAGGAAGGAGATCTACCAAGAAATCCAGAAGACGAGTTCAAAATATCATTGACTCTAATTAGGTGAGAGGGGAACCTCACAATGGATCCAGTAGCGATATTCTCCCCATTTTGAAGTCTTTTACCCTCAAGACGAGATCCTTTGGCATTGAGATGAACCAACCAATCATCAACTGAAAGAACCAATGAGCCTTTGAGAAACTTACCACCAGAAGATTCCTAGAGTACGTGATCTTCCAACTGCCAACCGAGGAGTCCATGGTTGAGGAAAGGTGTGCACGGATGCCGGAGTGGTGTCGGTGGATGAGGAAGGAGTGCATTGACGCTAGAGTGGCGGTGGTGATGACTGGAGGCCTAGGCCTCAAATCTCCTCAGAGACGCTCCATGCCTCAGAAATCGTGCTCGCTCCATCCCTTAGCTTGCATGATCTTCCTCTATTCTTGTGTAGTTTGTGGCGGCTGCGTCTATCTGTCATCTCTATTTCCTTCATGAAAAGTGCTTGTATTAATACAGTGGAGGCGATGACGTGTGGTACCATCAAACGGTATGGGCTAGGTGTGCCCGTATTGGTGGTCATTAAGCCTATTGGAGGCCTCGAATTAAAATGTATTCAATTGGGGATTTGCTTGATTTGGTGTAATCAAAAAATCGATAACAAGGTTAAAGAGGTACACTTTGATCATACATGAGGCTTCCTTAGGGCGAGGGTTACAGTGGAGGTAGCTAATCCTCTGAGGAGAGTTGTTTTGATCGATTCGGCCAGGAGACAGACCGTGGACATGTACAAGGTGCAATATGAGCAGATACCATATTTTTGCTTCTCCTGTGGTCGACTAGGACACTCGGATCTCTTATGTCCAATGCCGGGTGCCCGTCATTTTGATGGGAAATTGCCGTATGGGAAATGTCTGAGAGCTCCAGATGAAAGGAGGAGATCCTCCTACACTGAGGGATCATCCGGAGAACAGCCTGCTGCTCACCCTAATAATAAAGCAGATACCTGAGGCTCAAGTACTGCTTCTGAAACTGGTTGCGAAGCCACATCTCCGCTGAAGAAGAACCATAATTTGAATAAGCGCAAGGCGGATGGCCAGATGCAGATGTATAGAAGGGTGGAAGTGCCTCGCTTGATGATTGAAGCAACAACTCATGTTGCAAATACTAATACAGTGGTTCCTGTCGAGACTACATCGAAGGAAAGTGAGAAAGGAGTGGAGGTGGAAGAACGTGATCCGAAGAAAAAGAAACCAACACCAACAAGTTCTGAAAATTCGGCAGCGGCTGCTGGACAACCCTGCCTAGAGCAATGAGTTGCATGAGTTGGAATGGTCGTGGGCTTGGGAACCAAGCGACCATTCGTGAGCTTCGCAATGTCGTGAAGCAGGAAGGTCCCAGTCTACTCTTTGTGATGGAAACAAAATTATCAAAGGAGAGAGTAGAAAGTTTGCAGAGAAACCTTGGCTTTGCTGGATGCTTTGGCATGTCCAGTGTGGGGCTTAGTGGAGGTATTGCATTATTCTGGACATCAGATGTTTCTGTCGATCTCAAGAATTTCAGTTCCTGCCATATAGATGTTATGGTGAGGAAAAATGATAGCAGTGGTACTGAATGGAGGTTAACATGATTGTATGGGGCTCCTGGAGCGGAGGATAGGCATCATAGTTGGAGATTCCTTAGAACCTTGTTTGCTATTGAGCATTCGGCGTGGCTTTTCCTTAGAGATTTTAATGAAACTCTTTTTGCTACAGAGCACTTCTCCCGTGCGGCCAGGCCAGAATGGCAAATGAAAGCTTTTCGTGAGGCTATTGAAGATTGCTCACTCAATGACTTAGGCTGGTCAGGTGTGGATTACACATGGGACAATGGTCAATTGGGTGAGTTCAATGTAAAAGCACGACTGGATCGTGCTTTTGGAAATAATAATTTCCTGAATAAGTTTGAGGATACTTCAGTTCGGCATATTGTGACAACGGAATCTGATCACTGCTTCATCCTTGTAAAACTCCGTGAGAGTATGGCTGATGGTCGAGTGAGAGGGGGAAGGCATTTTCGTTACGAAAATGTTTGGCAAACATATGTGGATTATGTTCAACTTGTCTTGGACAAATGGCAGAAAGGTGTTGGCTCGCATGGCTTGGATGGAGTGCTTCAGGCCTTACACACATTGCAAACGAGTCTGGGTACATGGGGTGCCAAAGAATTTGGAGATTTGGCGCGTAAAGGGCGGAAACTACGACAGAAATTAGATCGACTCCGAGCAAAATCAGTCGGTAGAGGTCCATCTGATGAAGAAAGAGCAATAATTAAGCAACTGCGTGAAACTCTTCACCGAGAGGAAATCTGGATGCGTCAGCGATCCAGGGTACTTTGGCTGCGAGAGTGGGGCCGCAATACGGCTTATTTTCACTCGCAGGCTGCACAAAGAAAGCGTCTGAATAAGATTTCAGAGCTAGTGCGGGCAGATGGTACCAAGTGTGTATCTTGGGACGAGAATTGTGATGAGATCCAGGGGTTCTATCAAAATCCGTGTATGACGCAGGGGTTTAGGCCCATGGATGAGCTGCTGGATATTGTTCCAACGCGTGTAACGCAAGCGATGAATGATGAATTTGATAAACCTTACACGGCGGAGGAAGTGAGGTGTGCTCTGTTTCAAATGGTGCCTTCTAAAGTGCCGGGTGTGGATGGCTTTACAGCCGGTTTTTTCCAACGTCACTGGGCTCTGTTGGAGGGTGATATCGTGCCTGCGGTGTTAGAGTTTCTGAATGGTGACGAACTAGCTGCTGGCCTAAATTATACTTCTATTACTCTAATCCCAAAGGTATGACACCCACAGCGTATCTCTCAATATAGACCTATTTCCCTTTGCTCCGTGTTGTACAAAATGGCTTCCAAGTGTATTGCTAACAGAGCTAGGGTTTTCTTGGGAGATATTATTGGAGAAGAACAGAGTGCGTTTATTCCTGGCCGTTTAATTACAGGTAATATCTTAATTTCATATAAAAGTGTGCATGCTATGAGGAAACGGAAAAAGGGGAAGAATTTGGTTTGTGCCATCAAGCTCGATATGATGAAGGCTTATGATCGAGTTGAGTAGCATTATTTGGAAGCTATCATGATTAAATTGGGATTTAGTGCAAACTTTGTTCGTTTAATCATGAAGTGTGTGACTACAGTCAGATTCATAGTACGAGCAAATGGATAACTGTTACCATACTTTACTCCTTCGATGGGGCTTCGACAAGGTGATCTAATATCCCCGCTTTTGTTTCTGATATGTGGGTTTTACAACCTTGCTAAATTTATTTGGAGGGGTTTTGGTTGATAGAGGTATTAGGGTGAGCCCTAGATCACCATGGATAAACCATTTGCTATTTGCGGATGATAGTTTGATATTTATGAAGGCGAATGGGCAAAGTGCAGGGAGACTGAACGAGATTCTAAGAATCTACGGAAATCGCTCGGGTCAATTTGTCAACAAGGAGAAGAGCTCGATCTATTTCAGCCCCAACATGTCTCTAGAGATTCGTCAATCCCTCAAACTGACATTGGGTATTGCAGTGGAAGCTTTTAGTGAATGATATTTGGGTCTCCCTACTGCAGGTGGCTGCATTAATAGTGGAACCTTCGACCATCTTGGTGAAAGGATCCGCGCTAAATTGCATGGAGGATCTGAGAGGATGGTTTCATGTGTAGGTCATGAAGTTTTTTTGTAATCAGTGATTCAATCCATCCCAACATATAGTATGTCTTGATTTCAGTTAACAAGGAAGGTATACAGACAACTGATTTCCTATATGGCAAGATACTGGTGGAGAAGCTCGATCGATCGTAGGTCCATGCACTGGATCGCTTGGGATATACTCGCAACTCTAAAATGCAAAGGTGGCATGGGCTTTCGCGATCTGGAAATTTTCAATCTGGCGCTTCTAGGTAAGCACGGTTGGCATTTTATCACACACCCTGACTCTTTGTGTGGGCGTGTGTTGAAGACAAAATACTTCCCAAACACGAGTTTTTTGGAGGCCACAGTACCAAGTAGTTCTCCAGCCACTTGGAGAGCAATAATGGCTGGGAGGGAGGCGTTGGAGATTGGGTTGATGAAGAGGGTTGGTGATGGTACTTCAATTGACATCTGGACAGAAAAGTGGATTCCAGGCACTATCTCGATGAGGCCATCAGCCCAGATTGGTGAGGATGAACTAAACACTGTATCTGATCTTATTGATATAGGAAATTGGACATGGAAAACAGCATTGGTCAGGAGGAACTTCACAGCGCCGGAGGCTGATGCAATTCTTAATATCCCTTTACGGAGTGGCGGTGGTGATGACTTCTGGGCTTGGGGTCTGGAAAATACTGGTATCTACTCTGTTAAATCGGCTTACCGGTCTCTAGTGACGAAAAACGAGCTTAGTACTCTAGCGGAAGGGACGACTACCGAGTCTTCAAATTCTAATACACAGATGTGGAACCGGTTATGGAAACTGAATGTGGTGCCGAAGGTCCGAGTATTTTGGTGGCGTGTCCTACGTGGTATTCTACCAGTGGAAAAGACATTGCAACACCGACATATTAAGTTGTCGGCCCAGTGTAAAGTTTGCCAATCAGCAAATGAAGATATGATGCATGCACTTCTAAAGAGTACACATGCAAAATGATTCTGCATGGAAACTCGAGTATGGCTTGATATTAAACTACGAGAGCTTCATCCAGCAACTTGGTCGAGAGACATCCTCTGTGATTCTTTATTTTCTGAGGAGCAGAGGTCGAAGATCATTACAATAATGTGGGCTATATGGACTTCTCGAAATAATATAGTTCATGATAAAGGCACAACTGATCCGAGACAGTCTATGAAGATGACGATAGATGCGCTTGTTGTGCTCGAGGTGCCTAGACAACATGCTGGGATCTTGCCAGGTCATGGATGGAGGCCGCCTGATGTGGATTGGGTGAAGATAAACACTGATGCCAACATCTCTCTGGATGCAAGGAAGGGAGGAGCGGGGGGGGGGGGGGGATTGTTCGATCTCCGACCGGCTTCATTGGGGCTTGGAGTAAACCATACCCGGGCATCACTGACCCTATGATCGCAGAGGCCATGGCTCTTCGGGAGGGAGTCATCTTTGCAAAGCTCCGAGGTTTTCAGCGAGTGGTTTTTGAAGTTGATTGTTTGGAGGTGGTTAATCTTTGGGACTCGTGCGCTGGTTCACACTCTATAGTAGCGCCAATTTTTCTCGACATCGAAGGGCTAGTTTCATCTTTTAGTTCTTTTGTTATTCGGCATGTAAAAAGAGCTGCCAATATGCCGGCCCATATGTGTGCAAAGTTTGCTTGTACACAGGAGGATACTAGCTGTTGGTTTGATCTTGTACCTAGTTTCCTCACTACCAGCCTCCAAGCTGATAGTGCAGGAGCTTTTGTTCATGATTCTGAATAAAGCCCTATAGATTCCCCGCAAAAAAAACTCATAAACGCCCTTGGATCATTCCAAACATGTCCAGTACCTAAAAGTCACATTATAAAACAAGGTTTTGCTGTTTTGCGATTGATGCATGTGAAATGCATACATGAATTTTGTAGTTTATTGATACTTGTTCCCACATATTTACAACTATGATGTTATATTCCTATTTTACATTGATTTATGGGGATTTACCAATGATACCCTTTATTTGGTTTATAACTCTATAAGACAGGAAGACCCTGTTTTGCGTATTTTTAAGTTTCAGGGACCTAAACAAAGTCAAATGGACTGGGATTTTTCGAGAAGTAGTTTTTCGCAAGGAGAAGCACCTGGAGCACAAAAACCATGAGAGGAGAGGCATGAGGTCCAAACGAGGCCCAACGGCATGGCCCACCTTGCTGGCCGCGCCACCACACCTCGTTCCCTCTCGAGCCTCCACAGCCGTCCATCTTGAGCCCTAGATCGAAGTCGTTACCTAAAAAGCCTATAAAAAGACCCCCCGTGATGATCTCGGAGAAGGTGGCGTAGAAACACAGAAACAAAAAATAGAGACAGAACCAATGAAGATTGGAGGGGGAAACACCGATAGAATCGCCTCTAGTGGTCTCTCTACCTTCTCCAACATCTCTAGCTTCATCACCATGATGAAGAGGGAGTAGTCCAACTCTGGACTATGGGTTTGTGTGAGTATCTTGATCTATTTCTATCTTGATCTCTCATTGTTCTAGTACCATATGAGCTGCCCAACATGATTATGGTCATCTATGTAATTCCTATATGGTGGACCTTTATTCTATGAGTTTATATTTGAGATCAAATCTATATTATGTGTGAGATGTATTGGTAGATGCATATTGTGTACCCCGTTTTTTATTACTTGTTTTGATCCAACCTGCATGATAGGGCATATGTGGGGGAACGGGTACATTAGATGGAGTAAAATGGTGGTGGTGATTGGATAATGACAAGAAATTCAAGATCTACTATGGATTTTACCTTTTGTTTTGTTACCTTACTAGGGATAAAGTGAATGCATGTGTTATTATCATCTAGTGATAGCCCAAATGATCTTGCTTGTTCAAGGTAGCATATTTGTCATTCAAACATCATGTAGAAGTACCTAAGGCTATACTCTGTTCATTCATAATTCTAGATTGCTTGGAATCCCTTTCTAGAGGAGTATAAGCGAGATGTGTTGCATCATCTTTATGATAGGATGTGATTCCCCTATGAATGCTTTGTTGGGCCACGCAGAGATAAACAAAACTTTATCCCTAACGGGGTACACCCAATATCCAGCTCAGGTTATAGGCCACGAGATTACCGCTAGATGCGCAGATACGAAAGTTGATGTAGCGCATCGAAGCAGTGCCGAACGATCCCCGGACAGCCCTCCGAATCCCACGGACAGCTACACCGGATCCCACGAACTCCTTCGCTAGATCCCCATGATCTTCCCTGTCTCCAGCGCCGCACGTGCAACGCCTCTACCGATATCCACACATACAGGAAGGAGCTTCGGACAGAGGACTGCTAGATCCTGTCTAACCTGAAATGGAAGTGGAGAAAGTGACGACTAGGTCAGGGACTATCCCTTGTCACTCCACTTATATACACTCCTAGTTGGGCTCAATGCTTGAGGCCCATCTAGTCTATACTCCAATCTCCATATGGATCTTATCCACATGGGCTCCTCACCCTTAAGTGTGTGACCCTGTAGGTTCACGTACAACTGGACATGACATGAGCTACTCCTCCAAGTATCCCGTCATGGCTTTGAGTCCAACTCACTCCCATGAACACTCGGTCTCAAGTCGATAGATGGTAGCGGCCTCTAGCAAGACGTGCCAACTCCCAAATGCCATAAAGTCAGAAGACGAACCTTTAATGTGACTTTCGTCCAAGTCCCTTTGCCTCACGATATACCTGTTAAGCTATAGGCGAGTAGTTGCCATCCCTTTAATAGCTTAACTCTCTTCTTGTACCATGATATGTGATTCACTGGACTAACTCTTAGTCCGACTCCTCAGTTAACACTTAACTGAGTAGCGCATGGCCATGCTTCCAAATCATATCACACGAGAGGGTCCCAGAGAATATCTCTCCATTACGGAGGGGCAAATCCCATCTTGGTAATCCACGTCACGCAGCTTGCTTCACAACCAACCCGAACTCTACCTTTATAACTGCCCATTTACGGAACAGCGTTTGATAGAACCTAAGTTGGCGATCCACAACTCGGATCATGCAATCACCTCAGGTCGAAGGATTCCATTGCTTGAGACTGCAAATGATAACATGCTCGTTGCATCTCAACTGTGGGTCAGTCCGACTTGCTAAACTCTTTAGCCGAATCAGTGTAAGTCGAAATAGCATCACCATGCCCATGACAAGTGGAACTGTGTCATCAGCCGAGTTGCACATTGGTCTAAGTTGTGTGTCCAACACAACCTCAACGACCAAGGACAATCTAATATGAACAATCATGAATAAATAGTTCCACAACTGAATCACGCATTCAGTGATATATATCTGATGTTCATATAAGGTAAACTTTACTTTATGAATACTTTGGGAAATATCATCAACCATGATTACCTCTAGGGCATATTCCCAACATGCTTATCATACACATAATGAATTTCTTAGCAATATGGTATTGCTTTTTTTTTATGCCACTACACTTTATGAGAGAATAGACAAGTGAACCCATGAAACCCTGGTCCAACTTTTATCATAAGAAAACAACTTTATTTACTTCCATTAATTGCCTTTATACTTGTTGCACCTATTAAATCTTAAAACAACATAAACACTTTTACTATTAGCAAACATAAACAAAAACCCAAAAAGACCTTTACCTTATTGTTTTTACTTTCGTGCCTAGTTATAGATTGCTTTTACTTTGTTTATTTATAGTTTTTATTTCAGTTTTACTAATATGAAAACTTGTGCTTGACAACCACACGATGGAGTTGGGAACACAAGGCAAATACTTTATTTTGTAGGTTGCTTCAAGAAGAAAACAAGAGAGTCTCTAAGCCAATTCCCCAAGAGTTTGATATAAACCCTCGAGTCACCCTTGTGGGGAGAAGATGCTTGCTACAACACTCTGCGCTTGGAGTCCCAATGAGTAGGTACACACAAAGTTGTTTCCATCACTCCTCATTACCGCTACGGTTTGGTCACCTTTTTCTTCCTAATGAGAATATGTCGCACGAACTTTTTATAGGTGGCACTTGAATAGCATCAGTTAGAGGAAGTTGTAAATGAAGGTTACTTAGAGATTCAGGAAATGAATCATAAATATCATTATTAGGTTCCTAATGCACTCGAATAGGATAAGGAATTTTATTTCCTGTTAGTTTTTCTTTTACCTTTGGCATCGGCTCTGGATCGTTTGTCTTATTCTTCTTGTTGGACTTTTATTTTTTCACTTGTTTTTATTTTATTATAATTACCTCTTCTTCTTGTTCATGGCTTAGCTCAATTTCTTCTCTTGGATCAACTATTTCAGCATAAGAGTCATATGGTTTCTTGGTCCTCCATGTTGTCTTTTTATTTTTCCTTCATTTGTTTTATTTGAGCTTCAAAGTCAATATTATCTTGAGGATCGACAAGGTCTTCTTCTTGGGTCATCTCTTGAGTGTCCTTTTCTTTTCGATCTTGCTCTTCTTGATACCAAGGTAGCCCTAAAGGTTCATGTGTTTATGTACCTTGTCTAGTAACAATGTTAGTAGAAATAGCTTTATCAAAATTATCTTGACTCAAAATAAGAGCTTGAGGCTCCACTATTTAATCACAGTGAATTTTAACCATTCTAACATGTTTATCTAGGGGCCTAGTTGCATATCCTAGATCATCAAAAGCTTATTTAATTCATTAATATCTTTCTTATGAAGCATAAGGTGTTTATTCAAATTATTATGGAATTGAATCTGTTGAAGTTTGCATTGTTGGATAGCTCTGCTTAACTAATACTGAGCTATAAGGGCTTGGAGTACATCAACTTCATTTCCCTTAACAAGTTCAGTTGCTATACCTTTTTCCTCCATTGACTTTTTAACTTCAGGCATGAGTTCTGGTGTTATAAAGAGCATACCTTTCCTGGGTTTGACCTCTTCATCCGAATTGTATTGTTCATCATTAAAATCCCTTTTGCAAAAAGGTTCATACATTCCTCCACTATTAATTCACTCAAATGTCCTCATGTAGTTGAGTCAATCATTTATTTGGATTCATCAGTGAGTCCATTATAAAAGTATTGCACGATAGAATGTTCATAAAAGCCATGATTGGGAATCCTCATAAGTACTATGGAGAATCTTTGCCAAGCTTGTGCAAAATTTTCTCCAATCTTCTGGAAGAAATTGGTTATATCACGCTTGATATGCAACATATTTTTGAATGAACTAAATTTCCCATAAATTCTTTAATAGAATTGATGGCCCAAAATATATCGAGCTCGTTGGGGAACCCCAAGAGGAAGGTATGATGAGCACAACAACAAGTTTTCCCTCAGTTAAGAAACCAAGGTTATCGAACCAGTAGGAGCAAGGAAACACCTCCAAGGTGTTGTTTCCAACTTGGAATCCTACACAACACAACCACAGAACTTTGCCCCCAACTTATAGTGAGGTTCTCAATCTCACCGGTTTTGCTGAAAACAAAGGATTAAACGTATTGTGTGGAAGATAGTAATTGCATGCAGAAAGTAAACAGAAAACAGTAAACAGCTTGTAGATTGATAATAAAAGAAAGGACCGGGGTCCATAGTTCACTAGTGGTGATTCTCCTTAAGATTGATGACATGTTGGGTGAACAAATTACAGCGGGGCAATTGACAAACATCGAGAAAGCATACATGCATATACTAATCATCTTGACTCCTATGAGATTTGATTGGGCATTACAACATTATACATAGACCGTAATCCAACTGCATCTATGACTAATAATCCACCTTCAGGTTATCATCTGAACCCTCTCCAGTATTAACTTGCAAGCAACAGATAATTGCATTAAGAATTGCGTGTAAAGTGATGACCCACAAGTATAGGGGGTGTATCGCAGTATTTTCGAGAAAAGTGAAACCCAATTTATTGATTCGACACAAGGGGAGCCAAAAATATTTATAAGCCTTAACAACTGAGTTGTAAATTCAGCTGCACCTGGAAACAATCTTGCTCACAGCAGTTTATCAGTAGCAACAGTTTTGTAGTAGGAATAGCAAAGTAGCAACAGTAGTAAAGCAAAGACAGTAGTAACAAAAGCAGTAACAGTGGGATTCGAGTGCGAACGGCATAGGGATGGATGGACGGGCGTTGCATGGACATGACAATCCACATAGCAATCAGAACAAAGGGCAATTGCAGATAAATAAGATAAAGCATCCAAGTACTAGACAATCCTAGGCATGTGTTCCATATATAGTCATACGTGCTCGCAATGCGAACTTGCACAACATCTTTTGTCCTGCCAGCCCGTTTGCAGCGGGGCCTCTAGGGAACTACTGGAAATTAAGGTGCTCCTTTTAATAGAGCACCGGAGCAAAGCATTAACACTCCGTGAACACATGTGATCCTCACATCAAAGTCATTCCCTTCTGGTTATCCGATTTACATCGCCGGGGCCATAGGTTCCGGACAACAACGTGTGTATACAACTTGCAGATAAGACCAAAAACAATACTATCATAATGAATCAATAACATGTTGAGATCTGAGATCATGGCACTCGGGCCCTAGTGATAAGCATTAAGCACAACAAGTCGCAACAAAGTCATAAAGCACTAATAGAAGATACTAGGCACCATGCCCTAACAATCTGATGCCATTACATGAACGATCTCATCCAATCCCTACCATCCCCATAGCCTACAACGGGGGATTACTCACTCATAGATGGGGGAAACATGGATGGTCGATGGAGAAGCGATGGTGATGATGATGGCGATGATCTCCTCCAATTCCCCGTCCCGACAGGGTGCCAGAACGGAGTTTCT
Source organism: Avena insularis (assembly GCA_023614405.1). Taxonomy (NCBI): domain Eukaryota; kingdom Viridiplantae; phylum Streptophyta; class Magnoliopsida; order Poales; family Poaceae; genus Avena; species Avena insularis. Next base: position 114,134,763 of record CM042688.1, on the reverse strand, counting down.
GGTGCTGTTTCGTGGAATCTGGTGGTGGCGGTGGAGCGGAACTCATACGGAAAAAGCCGAACCCCGAGTTTTAGGCCGGCTCCTTATAGGCGAAGAGAGAGGCCGAGGGTTCTGGGGCCCACCACCTGGCGCGGCGGCTGGCACGCGCCACCGGTGGTGTGGCCACCCGGCTCTTCTCCGTCTCGTGATTCAGCTCTGAGTCTTCGGGTGAAATAGGATTTTTGGCATATTTTCCGGGATTTTTCCCGATAGTTGATTTTCTGCACACAAAGTAGACACCAAGGCAATTCTGCTGAAAACAGCGTCAGTTCGCATTAGTTGCATCCAAATCACACAAGTATAGAGGAGAAACAATAGCAAAAGTGTTCGGGAAAGTAGATACGTTTTGGACGTATCATAAAGTAAACAATATGATTGTTCTATGAACAAAGGATTGTTGTTTTCTCCCTAGTAGCAACAACACATCTAGTACCTTAGAGATTTCTGTCACTTCCCCAGATTCCTAGAGGCATGAACCCACTATCGAGCATAAATACTCCCTCTTGGAGTTGCTAGCATCTACTCGGCCAAGATAGCTACTAACAACGAAGAGCATGCAAGATCACAAATTATAAAGACATGATAGAATCAATAATCAATATGAAATAGCATTTCAATATCCATCGGATCACCGCAAACACAACATTGTATGATTACAAATAGATGATCTTGATCATGAACGGAGCTCACAAGATCTAAACATGGTAGCACAAAGGAGAAGAACCAACCATCTAGCTACTACATGGACCCGTAGTCCAGGGATGAACTACTCACACATCACACTGGAGGCTTGCATGGTGATGAAGAAGGCCTCCAGGGTGAATTCTCCCCTCTGGCAGCGTGCCGGTGATACGTTGCTAACGTATCTATAATTTTTGATGTTCCATGCTTGTTTAGTATCTATTTTCTTATGTTTTGTTCATACTTTGAGATACTTTTATGCATTTTCTGGGACTAACCTATTAACAAGATGCCACAGTGCTAGTTGTCTGTTTTTGGTTCCAGGAAAGGCAGAAAATCAATATTCTCGGAATTGGACCGGACAAAAGGCAAAGTTGATATTTTACCGAAAGACACATGGAGTCCGAAGGAGATACGAAGGGGGCCACAGGGCGGACACACCATGCCCTAGCACGGGCACACCACCCCTTGGCGCGGGCAGCCCTAGGCCGCTCCAGGGCATGGTGTGGGCCCCCTGGACAGTCACCGACCTTGCCCCTTCGCCTATAAGAAGCCCCTGGGACGAAAACCCTAAATCGAACAGCCTCCAGCCACGAAAATTTCCGTAGCGCCGCCGCCACCGAAGGGGAGATTCGGGGGACAAATGTCTCTATTCCAGCACCCTGCTGGGACGAGGAAGTTCCCCCGGAGCCATCTCCATCGATCTCCACCACCATCTCCATCGCCATTTCTTATTCCCATGATGATGAGGGAGTAGTTCTTCCTCGAGGCTAAGGGTTCTACCGGTAGCTATGTGTTCATCTCTCTCTCTATGCATGATCATATTGTGATCATGAGCTTTGTAATCAAGTAGATATACCTTGCTACTCAAGTGCTTTAATAGATCTCTGCTCTCCCCATGTGTGTGAAAGTGACAGCATGCACACCATGGTGGCACTTAGGCTAGAGATACCAAATACTTGTTATGAGTTATATTTGGAGTTGGATGTCTCTATGAAATTGTGGTGTTTGTTGGAACCATCTAGCGCTCAAGGTGACAGTGTGGGGTTATCTAGATGGGGAAAGCAAACTTTGAGGAGTGCTGTTATAGCCCTACCATGGATTAGAGTGTCCAACCGGAGAGTAGTTCAGAGTAGTATCATGAAAAGAAGATATTTATATGAGAGTGTTCACTAGCGAAAATATGATCCCTAGGCCTTGTTTCTAAGCATTGAAACACCGTTTGCAACTAGATCTGTTACATGTTTGCTTGCTGCCATCTTTATTTCAGTTTGCCTTTAGTCTCTTCCATGCCATCAAAGTATTTTCTGGCACCATTGTCTTATATCCATACCACTTGTATTTTACTATCTCTTCGCTGAACTAGTGCACCTATACACCTGACAAGTGTATTGGGTGTGTTGGGGACACAAGAGACTTCTTGTATCTTGATTGCAGGGTTGCTTGAGAGGGATACCTTTGACCACTTCCTCCCTGAGTTCGATAAAACTTGGGTGATCCACTTAAGGGAAACTTGCTGCTGTTCTACAAACCTCTGCACTTGGAGGCTCAACAACTATCTACAAGAATATATGTGTGTAGACATCACCGGGAAGAGCTTCAGATCCCTCCCGATCTCGGGATGGAGATGACGGCGGCTACAGACTCTTTCGTGGAATTTTGATCGGGTACTTCGGGTTTTCGTCCCGGAGGCAATATATAGGCGAAGGGGCAAGGTCGGTGGAGTACCAGGGGGCCACACCACCCCCTGGCGCGGCCTGTCCTGGCCCACGCCACCAGGTGGTGTGGCCAGTGATTGGCCCCTCTCCGTCTCGTCTTCTAGCTCCGTGAGTCTTCCGGTAAAATAATGACTTTGGCTTTTGTCCGGTCCAATTCCGAGAATATTTCTTTTCCAGCTTTCTGAAACCAAAAATAGCAGAAAACAGGCAACTGGCACTGTGGCATCTTGTTAATAGGTTAGTTCCAGAAAATGTGTAATAATACTCCAAAGTGTGGACAAAACATAAGAAAGTAGATATAAAACAAGCATGGAACATCAAAAATTATAGATACGTTAGCAATGTATCAACATCCCCAAGCTTAACTCCTGCTCGTCCTCGAGTAGGTAAGTGATAAGAAGAAAGAATAATTTTTGAGGTGACATGCACCATCATAAACTTGATCAAAGTATTTGTAAAACACTGATAGATGGGATCATAGTACTTTAACATAGCATGAAAGATATAGTTCTAACAATAAGACATAGCAACTATGTTGTAACATGAAAAGGCATAAACAAAAGATTCATGAATAACAATTCTTTGCAATACGTTTGTTTGTTTCACATAAAAAACATAATGAGAATGGTATTCAGCTTGTCCCTCATAGAGTAGAAAAACATAAATGCATATGACACCTTCAAAGTTCATAAGGGTGACTAGATACAAATAGTTTAAGAACAAGCAATATCAAAGTTATGCATCAATCAACAAGTCTTGGGACAATGCACATTAAACTAAGAATGGCCACTATGCTCTCTCAATAGGTGCATAAAGATAGAAGATGGAGACTCAATATAAAAGTAAAAGAAAGGCCTTCATAGAAGGAAGCAGGGATTCAAGTCTCATAAAGAGCTTCCAAAAATTATGGTACTTATTAGCTTCCAGGTCTCATTGCCCCTATCATAAGCATCTTGAAGTGATTAAGGTTAAAGTGAACAAACCATGGAGTATATTCTTGACAAAGTATAAGATGGAAATCTCATGTCCCTTGAATACGAGGGCCGCTCCTCATGCTACTCAAGTTTAGTTACCGGTAAGTTCTTGTCATAGTAAGTACATGTGTATCATAGAGAACCGCCAATGGGGTACCCCTTGCCCGATGATACGGAAGAATCCCCATATCAAAATGACAAGGCAAGTAGACAACGAGTATCTCAGCAATCTTCTTATTTACCATGGGAAAATGGTGCTTTTTTCTCTCTTTCCTCTTTTCTCATCTCTTTTTTCTTTTTCTCTTTTTCTCAATCTCTATCTCTTTTTTATAAGAAAAATGCTTCATAGATTGCTCATTATGGTTACACTTCAGGTTTCCACCATGATTAGGCATGGATTAGACCAGCGGCCCAGGCGTTTCTCTAACGCACATACATAACTCCATGGACTTACAATCTCCCCTTTCATTTCACACCGACGACATCGATAAACAAAAGAGCATGATATCAACTGGGTACAATGTACAAGTGAAATGTTGAAAGCGTTCACCATGACAGCATGGTTCTGCTAATTCCCAACATATAAGTGCAAGCATATACAACATAGATGACACAATGGTTCAAGTTTATTAGGGGCAAGAAAGTAAAGTGTGCCATCAAGTTCGTGAGAGCTTTAATCACTAGTTTTCTCATAACAAGTTTAATTCAGAAGGTAGATAAAACATGAACATACTTGGAATAGCAAATGCTAATAGGTAGGTATGGTGGACTCTTTGGAATAACTTGTTTTTATTTGGAGTTTGATGCATGAGTGGAACTCATACTTGGTTATGGAGGCTAGCAAAAGACTAGGAGCGACCAACTAAGAGAGCAATAATGGCCATAATCATGCAAAGCGACAAAACATCGTTAATTAAAGCATAAAGTGATATTACAAGATGAAAACTAAAGGATCATTGAGGCTATGGTGACTTGGATAGTCATAACATGGTGTGAGCATGCGCCAAGTCAACCCAAATAAAGCATCAAAGAAGAATACCACAATACTATGCTTTAATATGCTAAAACAACGCATGATTCTTTCAAGGCACATTAAGCTTTCTCAATTGTTTATAACATGTCATGCTACAGCAAAAATCACTAAGCATAAAGCCAAAACAATATCAAGCATGACATGACAAAGCATATGCCACAGTCAAAAACAAACTCATTTTGACCACTTAAGCATGAACTTTTCCTACTCTTTTCCAATCTAAACCAACCTACTTGAAAACTAATGTATGAAAGAGGGGATCCAACCAATTGATTCAAGCAAACTAAGCAAACGAAAACCAGAAACAAAAAACAAAGACGCTCCAAGAACAACACAACTGTGCATGGAACAATAAAAATGAAGTGTTTGGAAGAACCTGAGATTTTATTGATGAAGAAGGGGATGCCTTAGGCATCCCCAAGGTTTGACGCTTGTACTTTTTGGATATTTCTTGGGCTGACACGGGGTGGCATCCCCAAGCTTGAGCTTTAGTCCATTCTTCATCTCTTTACATCATTCTCTCCTTACACCTGAAATTTTTCCTTCATACAAAACTTCACACAATCTTTATTACCAACATTAGTGTACTCAAGATAATAAGTCTTTGGGTTCAGTTTCAACACCAATAAAACTTCCATTAAAACACAAGATACTGTAGCACTTCCCTCAGAAAGCTCAATTCCCCAAAAAGAACCCAAAAAGGAATCAACAAGAAGCAAATGCAAATAATGGCAGAAATCTGCAAAACAGACCAGCAGGTAAAAACCAATTTTTTCGAAGACCTTATGTTTCTCAAATTGAAAAGTGTTGAACTAATGAAAGTTGGATAACAACCTGGGGTAGAAGCACTAAAAATTACAGCTCAAACCGACGTACAGAGATTTTACACGATTGTTTACAGCGAAGCACAAAAATCTGTTTCGGGACAGCAACTTTCCCAAGCATTACTTCTCTCTCATTAGAGGTTACTCTTGGCACAAAAAGCAAATAAAAATGATAAGGAGCGGTTATTACAGAGGTAATAACTTCCAATACTCAACAAAAACTTTTGTGTTATCTCCCAATAAGTACTTTTCTTTAACGCCTTTAAGTTAGGCATGATAGTTTGAGAAGATGCTCACATAGGAAATATGAATTAAAGTAAAAGAGAGCATCAAGAATAAAATTCAAAACACATTTAGTCTAACCCTCTTCCTATGCATAGGAATCTTGTATGAAAATAAATTCACAAAGAACAAAGTGACAGGCATAGGAAGATAAAATAAGAATAACTTCAAAACTTTCAGCACATAGAGAGGTGTTGCAGTACCATGAAAACTTCTACAACCATATTTTCCTATCTCATAATAATTTTCAGTAGCCTCATGAATAAACTCAACAATATAACTATCACATAAAGCATACTTTTCCTGATCTACAAACACTAGAGCTTTATTATAAACATTTTCAAAAGAATCCTCAGGAACATAACATTCATCCTCCTTTAGTAAGCATGGGGGACAATCAAATATTGTAAGGGGTAAAGAGTTACTCTCATTAGAAGGTAGGAATGGGTAGATCCATTCTTCATCCTCTTGATCATCACTCTCCTCCTCTTTTTCATCCAATGAGCTTCTAGTTTCAGCAATTTCTTCTTCCATAGGCTCCTGCAAGGCATTAGTCTCTTCCACTGGTGGAGAGAATCTATTAAGATATTCAAGAATATAGCCATTTTGTTCCTTGTAATTATCAAAGAAAAATTGAAGTATATCATAAACCTCATATTTATAAGGTGCATCATCAGTATTTTCGAGCAAATAAGCTAGTTCGAATGCACCCTTCCAAGCAATAAATTCTTCAATTTGTTCCACATCATAAAAGTCATAATTTCTCTTAACATAAGAAGATATGGTAACATCATCATTATACTCACATTGAAAAGGGAGGTGTTTATACCTCTTGCAGCAACAAGATTTATCAAAGCAATAAGTAACATTATAAGTAGAACACACATTTCTAGCAATGGTATACAATTTATCAATTTGTTCCCGTAAGTGTTTCCCTTTTTGTGACAAGCGGTGTTCCTTATAATAATATTTTTGTTCTTCCATGAACCCACCTTGCCAAAGAAACCAACCATTGATAGAAAGCATGATAAAGCAAGACAATAACAGACCACCGAAAATAACAACTATAGTAGGAACTAATTTTTTTGTATTTTTGATAAAAGAAACAAGCAAACAAAGCAGAAAATAAACTAAAAAAACAAAAACAACAAAGTAAAGAGATTTGTTATGAGGGACTCCCCTTGTGAAGATGTCCTTGACTCCTCGGCAAATGCGCCAGAAAAATAGTTTGATGGCGCGTGGTTGGCGTGGGAGCTTCTTCTTCTTCAGTCCCCGGCAACAGTGCCATAAAAATATCTTGACGGCCCAAAATATATCGAGCTTGTTGGGGAACCCGAAGAGGAAGGTATGTTGTGCACAGCAGCAAGTTTTCCCTCAGTTATGAAACCAAGGTTATCGAACCAGTAGGAGCAAGGAAACATCTCCAAGGTGTTGTTTCCAACTTGAAATCCTGCACAACACAACCACGGAACTTTGCCCCCAACTTACAGTGAGGTTTTCAATCTCACCGGTTTTGCTGAAAACAAAGGATTAAACGTATTGTGTGGAGATAGTAATTTCTTGCAGAAAGTAAACAGAAAACAGTAAACAACTTGTAGATTGATAATAAAATAAAGGATCGGGGTCCATAGTTCACTAGTCGTGATTCTCCTTAAGATAGATGACATGTTGGGTGAACAAATTACAGCGGGGCAATTGACAAACATCGAGAAAGCATATATGCATATACTAATAATCTTAAGTTGCAAGCAACAGATAATTGCATTAAACATTGCATGTAAAGTAAACAATACGATTGTTCTATGAACAAAGGATTGTTGTTTTCTCCCTAGTAGCAACAGCACATCTAGTACCTTGAGATTTCTGTCACTTCCCTAGATTCCTAGAGGCATGAACCCACTATCGAGCATAAAAACTCCCACTTGGAGTTGCTAGCATCTACTCGGCCAAGATAGCTACTAACAATGGAGAGCATGCAAGATCACAAATAACAAAGACATGATAGAATCAATAATCAATCTGAAATAGCATCTCAATATCCATCGGATCCCCACAAACACAACATGACAAATAGATGATCTTGATCATGAATGGAGATCACAATATCTAAACATAGTAGCACAAAGGAGAAGAACCAACCATCTAGCTATTACATGGACCCATAGTCCAGGGATGAACTACTCACGCATCACACCGGAGGCTTGCATGGTGATGAAGAAGGCCTCCAGGGTGAATTCTCCCCTTCGGCAGGGTGCCAGGAAGAGCTTGAGATCCCTCCCGGTCTAGGGATGGAGATGATGGCGTCTACAGACTCTTTCGTGGAATTTTGATCGAGTACTTAGGGTTTTCATCCCGGAGGCAATATATAGGCGAAGGGGCAAGGTCGGTGGAGTACCAGGGGGCCCACACCACCCCCTGGTGCAGCAAGGCCTGGCCCGTGCCACCAGGTGGTGTGGCCAGCCCTGGGCCCCTCTCCGTCTCATCTTCTGGCTCCGTGAGTCTTCCGGTAAAATATTGACTTTAGCTTTTGTCCGGTCCAATTCCGAAAATATTTCTTTTCTAGCTTTTCTGAAACCAAAAATAGCAGAAAACAGGCAACTGGCACTATGACATCTTTTTAATAGGTTCATTCCAGAAAATGTGTAAAAATACTCCAAAGTGTGGACAAAACATAAGAAAGTAGATATAAAACAAGCATGGACATAAAAAATTATTGATACATTAGCAACGTATCAACAATCCATCCAACTAATTATAAAATCATTAGGTCAGGATTCCAACCAACTAAATGCTTTATCTTTTAAGGACCAATGGAATAATTTTAGAAGGACTAACTCTTTGGGTAGTCCTGTTGGTCCAAGAGTGTCACAAGTATCATATACCTTTGTCAAATGTTGACTTAGATCTTCATCTTCGTTCCCTGAAAAGGCAATATCCTGCATCATATGAACTTGTAGATCATGGCTTCAACAAAGATCATCTACAGTTTCAGAACATACAATAGTCGAGAAACAAACACTTAGCGCTTAGCTCCCTGGCAACGATGCTAGAAAATAGCTTGATAACCTGGAAGAGCACAGGTTCATCAAAGCATGATTTCGTGGAAGTATTATTTCTAGTTTCTATATCGATCCCAACAAGGAGTTTAGGAAAGTGGTTATCTCCGGCATTTCTATCACACTCAAGGTGTCACTAGTCTTGAGTGAATTGACTGCAAGAATTGAGATGCAAATGGGTGAGTGTGAATGAATGAGATTTGAGTATTGAACAGTATTTATAGTAAAGAACATAAAATTAAACAGTACAAAGTTTGTTTGGAGTTTCTTGCAGATAAAAGACTAGGCATGGATATACGGTTCATGGTAATAATGAATGTGCCAAATGGAATAAATGATATAAGTGATTATAATACTTCCTCTTAGTATTCAAGTAGGAGAGTAACCCGTGTAATAATTAAGACTCCTCTTGGTAGATTCTCCTAATTCCAATGATCCTTTTGTCTGCTACCAAAGCCATGGTCAATACATCAATTAAGGTCGTGAGACTAGATCAAGGCTTTAAACTTAATGGTTCCTCATTTATAATTGAGTTATACTAGCTCATCTTTGAGATCGACCGTGTCATTAGGGGTCACCGATTCACTAGCAAACAAGTTCATATCTATGAGATTTCGGGATCATGTTGTCTAGGACCTTAAATTAGACAACAAGCATTAGTCACACATAGATAATAATTCTCACACAGAATAATCATAACGATAATCACAAATGGATATGGAAAATATAATAGGCACATCACATCTCACCAATTTCCTACATCTCCCACACCTATGGGGATTTACTCGCACATGAAAGGAGAATATCACAATGATATAATCATGATATAAATATAATTCATCTCGATATTACCATAGCAAGCCACAATAAGGTTGAAGATCAAATCAAATACAAGCCAAAGTTTGAATAGAGGTTAAAACCCTAACCTTACAAGAGTGATTCTCTCTCTCTTTCGATACAAGGGGGATTATGGAGGAATGGATGATTTAGAGGTTGGAGATCTTGGGGAGAATGGATGGAAGTCTTTCTCCTTCATATCTGGTATTCCTCTATTTTGGTGTGTTTTGTGATGGCTACGTGTGTATTTCATCTCTCTTGTCTTCATGAAAAGTGCTTGTATTAATATAGCGGAGGCGGTGTGTGGTATGGTTGGAGGGTACGGTATGGGTGCGTCCATACTGGTGGTCATTAAGCCTCCTAGAGGCCTCGAATTTGCTTAATTTGGTATAATCATCTCATAAATTCCCTTGGATCATTCCAAAAGTGCCCAATAACTCAAAGTCACATTATAAAACAAGGTTTGACTATTTTGCGATATTAGCATTAGTTAAAAGGTGAAAACCAAGTGAAAACAAGTGGAAGATCCTTGGTAAAGAGTGTAATTATTTGGAGCTATCAATTTGGAAATTTGTGATGATGGTGTTCATCGGCCACTACAAGAGGATCTAGTAGAGCACATGTGGGAGATCAAAGGAAACCAATAGTTGGCTTATCATGTTGGAGGGTGGTATGGGCTATCTATTTACTAGAACTTCCCAATATTAATTTTAGTTTGAGTTGTTGTATGAGGTATATTATATTTATATTTGAATGGCCATTGAACTAATTTATGTGTTCAAAATTAATATGTGGTATCATTTAGATAAAAGTATGGACATATTAATGTGAAAATAGCCCAATATATTAATAAGGTCGGCTAGTTGGGAGGGTGTCCCCGGGTGAGCCCCATCGGTCCTAACATGTGTCTAGATGTCCCCAAAGCAAACACCATTTAGTTAGCACAAAAACATTTTCAAGGTGGGATGATCTAAGCCCCTAGAGAGAGTGCTCCAATCGAGCAATGACATGACCATGGTGATCCTGTACACCACTGCATGTTGTAGTGTACTAGTCATTGGCATAACATTCATGAAATTCCTATTCCAAAAATATTACACCCCTTAGAGTGGTACAGCGGAACCTTTGCGGGTCCAACTAATTATTTATTACTTGATAACAACACAAGAGAAATACAAGTTACGAGTTCATCCTCATTCCATTGAGGATTCACAACTACAAATAAATCTAAAAGCACTAGCTTGAAAAACAATGGTACTTCTAAGCTAAGTACCATTGGAGCATTGCAACTTTATTGGGTATACATCTAGGTTGCTCAGCCCAACTATCCTAAGCATGCAAAACTACCCTCCTAATTCTACGTCCTCCTCCTTAGTTCAAAATTCTATTCCATAGTAAATGCCTTTAATGCCTCCTGAAAGATTAGGTTTTTCGTAGTAAACCTCTTCTTATGTTGTATCTTGTGGAGTAGATGAGTCTTAAATCTTTAATGTACCTAAGAAAGAGTTTTAAGAAGGATAGTATGAGTACGAGCATACTCAAGAAGTTCTATTGTGGTTGTATGATATACTATCTACAACTGTGGATAAGAATCCTGGGCTTATGAGTTGTTTTCGTAAACAGTTTCTTAGAAAAGGTAAAATTTAGTTTTAGAAAAACTATGCCCGTCAGTCTTCATGAGTTGTACAACGTTTCACAAAATCCCTTTCCTTCTGTGTTCGCAATTCTTTCTCGGGATAGGGATTAACATGTCACGTTTCTTACACTCTCGAGAGAGACACTAGTTTTCCCACAAATGATCTTAAGCCTGAGTACATATGAGGGTATGCCTTCCCATTTAAACTTCATTGGTTCTAGACCCAGTTAAATATCAAAGAAAATCAGTATCATTCGCCATGACCCCGTAGTCCAACCATTGTAACGAGTTTCGATCACGGGATCTATGATTAGTTACCATCCCTTATAATATTCTAAGTCGTTATCCTGCAGCATAGGATAGGGTCGTCACGACTCCCATCCGTTGATCTCTCTTTGGATCTCAGACCGACATAGGATACGAGGACATACGAAAGTAAAAAGGTGCAACTGACTTCTTCGTCACATTCTAGAACTTGTGGTTAAAATGTTTAATACGAGACAAGAATCACTAACAACATTTGTTGTAAACCCTAAGTGACATGGGTATGATTACTTGGGTACTTATGATCTGCTACCCTGGTTGTATAAAGGCCCATGACCCATGAAGATTCAAGCTGATGGTCCAAGAAGCATCTGATAAAAGCCTTAGTCATATTAGGAAAGGAAAGATGAACCGGCATTATGTTGGTAGTGTAATCAAACACATGTAACATATCCGTATACGGCTTTGAGACCCGGCCTATTATATATAGGGCGGGAGAAGCCTATGAGGAGGTACTGAAAAAACCCCAAGCGATATGTAATAGTGCTATTCATCCAGTATTCAGGTGAATTTGACTCCCTTGCTTGCCTGATATCCTTAGAAATCCCCAGCGTTCCACAAAACCCTAAGTCTATCATCATGGGCATTGCCGAGGTTACACCTCGTCAATTAGCACCGTCTGTGGGAAAAACAGCATTTTGAGACTACAATCGAATACAAATATATTGACTGTAGCCTCGGGGGCCTACTCCTATCGGGAGCACTGGACGCGCACCCGACAAAACACAAGGCGACATTGTCAGAATAGTTAAAACATAAGTTTTTCGAGCCTATGTCCCGATGAAAACATCCGAACATAGCCTCGGGGGCTACTCCTATCAGGAGCGCTGCCGCGCACCTGACAAAGCAAGTTCACTTGTTTCCAAAACAATATCTGAAGATAAAATTATCCTCGTGTGTTGAGATCAACAAGTATTTGTATCCGCAAATAACTACTCCTATCAGGAGCATCTACAGGAACCGGTAAACTTCAGCAATTCCAACAGCCAAACAAGACAGTCGATCAAATATATACGAAATCTCGAATTATGCCCGAAGCAACAAAAAATCCGAATGTCGTGTCCACGACATGAAGGTAAGACCTCGGGATTGGTCCTGTGTGTCCAGGTAATCGCACAAAAATGCGCACTTCCAGTAAAATATCCGTATCAACAATACGTTGAAAAATCCCAACAGAAGCGTTGGGTACTCGATAAAATAGAACTGGGATTCAGTATTCGATAAGACCTCAACGACTCGAACTGAGTTACACCAATTATAATTCTGAGTTCAGGCCTGGGGACCTGAATTTGATGTAGGTCTATGCTAAGCCCAAAATATATCGAGCTCGTTGGGGAACCCCAAGAGGAAGGTATGATGAGCACAGCAACAAGTTTTCCCTCAGTTATGAAACCAAGGTTTAATCGAACCAGTAGGAGCAAGGAAACACCTCAAAGGTGTTGCTAGCTGAACTTTGGCAGGGCGCACTACCGGTGCCAGCAGCAACGTGGATACCTGCACAACACAACCACAGAACTTTGCCCCCAACTTGCGATGAGGTTGTCAATCTCACCGGTTTTGCTGAAAAAAGGATTAAACGTATCGAGTGGAAGAAAGTAATAGTTTGCAGAAAGTAAACAGAAAACAGTAAACAGTTGATTGTAGATTGATAGTAAAAGAAAGGACCGGGGTCCATAGTTCACTAGTGGTGGCTCTCCTTAAGATAGATGGCACGTTGGGTGAACAAATTACAGTGGGGCAATTGGCAAACATCGAGAAAGCAATCATGCATATACTACTCATCCTGACTCCTTTGAGACTTGATTGGGCATTACAACATTATACATAGACCGTAATCCAACTGCATCTATGACTAATAATCCACCTTCAGGTTATCATCCGAACCCCCTCCAGTATTAAGTTGCAAGCAACGGATAATTTCATTACGCATTGCGTGTAAAGTAAACAACACGATTGTTCTACGAACAAAGGATTGTTGTTTTCTCCCTAGTAGCAACAACACATCTAGTACCTTAGAGATTTCTGTCACTTCCCTAGATTACTTGAGGCATGAACCCACTATCGAGCATAAATACTAACTCTTGGAGTTGCTAGCATCTACTTGGACAAGATAGCTACTAACAATGGAAAGTATGCAAGATCACAAATAACAAAGACATGATAGAATCAATAATCAATCTAAAATAGCATCTCAATATCCATCGGATACCCGCAAACACAACATGTAGAATTACAAATAGATGATCTTGATCATGAACGGAGCTCACAAGATCTAAACATGATAGCACAAAGGAGGAGAACCAGCCATCTAGCTACTACATGGACCCGTAGTCCAGAGATGAACTACTCACGCATCACACCGGAGGCTTGCATGGTGATGAAGAAGGCCTCTAGGGTGAATTCTCCCCTTCGGCAGGGTGCCGGGAAGAGCTTCAGATCCCTCCCGATCTAGGGATGGATATGATGGCGGCTATAGACTCTTTCGTGTAATTTGGATCGGGTACTTAGGGTTTCTATATCAAAGGCATCTTATAGGCGAAATGGGAGGCCGAGGGGGTGCCTAGGGCGGCTAGACCACCCCCTGGCGCGGGCCAGGCTGGGACGTGCGGCCAGGTGGTGTGGCGGCCCCCTGGCCCCTCTCCGCCTCGTACTCTGGCTCCGGGTGTCCCTCGGTGAAAATTGACTTTGGCTTTTGTCCCGTCCAATTCCGAGAATATTCATTTTCTGACTTTCCTGGAACCAAAAACAGCAGAAAATAGGCAGCTGGCACTGTGGCTCTTATTAATAGGTTAGTCCAAGAAAGTGTATAGAAAGTACTCCAAAGTTGGAACAAAACACAAGAAAGTAGATAAAACCAAGCATGGACCATCAAAAATTATGGATATGTTAGAAACGTATCAACATCCCTAAGCTTAACTCATGCTCGTCCTCGAGTAGGTAAGTGATAAAAAGAAAGAATAATTTTTGAGGTGACATGCACCATCATAAACTTGATCAAAGTATTTGTAAAACATTGATAACTGGGATAGTACTTCAACATAGCATGAAAGACAGATTTCTAACAATAAGACATAGCAACTATGTTGCAACATGAAAAGGCACAAACAAAAGATTCATGAATAACAATGCTTTGCAATACGTTTGTTTGTTTCACATAAAGAAAACATAGCATAGTGGCATTCAGCTTGTCCCTCATAGAGTAGCAAACATAAATGCATAGGACACCTTCAAAGTTCATAAGAGTGACTAGATACAAATAGTTTAAAACAAGCAATATCAAAGCTATGCATCAATCAACAAGTCTTGGGACAATGCACATTAAACTAAGAATGGCCACTATGCTCTCTCAATAGGTGCAGAAATATAGAAGATGGAGACTCAATATAAAAGTAAAAGAAAGGCCTTCATAGAAGGAAGTAGGGATTCAAGTCTCATAAAGAGCTTCCAAAAATTATGGTACTTTTTAGTTTTCAGCTCTCATTGCCCCTATCATAAGCATCTTGAAGTGATTAAGGTTAAAGTGAACAAACTATGGTGCATATGCTTGACGAAGTATAAGTTGGAAATCTCATGTCCCTTGAATATGAGGGTCGCTCCTCATGCTACTCAAGTTTAGTTACCGGTAAGTTCTTGTCATAGTAAGTACATGTGTATCATAGAGAACCGCCAACAGGTACCCTTGCACGATGATGGAAGAATCCCCATATCAAAATGACAAGGCAAGCAGACAACAAGCATCTCAGCAATCTTCTTATTTACCATGGGAATATGGTGCTTTTTTCCTCTTTCCTCTTTTCTCATATCTATTTTTTTTCTTTTTCTCTTTTTTCTCAATATCTGACTCTTTTTTTATAAAAAGAATGCTTCATAGACAGCTCATTATGGTTACGCTGCAGGTTTCCACCATGACAGCATGGATTAGACTAGCGACACAGGTGTTTCTCTAACACACATACATAACGCCATGGACTTACAAGCTCCCCTTTAATTTCACACCGCGACATCCATAGACAAAAGAGCATGATATCAACTAGGTACAAAGTACAAGAGAAATGTTGAAAGTGTTCCCCATGACATCATGGTTCTGCTAATCCCCAACATATAAGTGCAAGAATATACAACATAGACGACACAATGGTTCAAGTTTATTAAGGGCAAGAAAAGTAAAGTGTGCCATCAAGTTCGTGAGAGCTTTAATCACTAGTTTTCTCATAACAAGTTTAATTCGGAAGGTAGATAAAAACATGAATATACTTGGAATAGCATATGCTAATAGGTAGGTATGGTGGACTGTTTGGAATAACTTGGTTTTAGGAATTGGATGCATGAGTGGAACTCATACTTGGTTATGGAGGCTAGCAAAAGACTGGGAGCGACCAACTAAGAGAGCAACAATGGCCAAAACCAGGCAGAGCGACAAAACATCATTAATCAAAGCATAAAGTGATACTACAAGTTGAAAACTAAAGGATCATAAAGTCTATGGTGACTTGGGATAGACATAACATGGTGTGAGCATGTGCCAAGTCAACCCAAATAAAGCATCAAAGGAGAATACCACAATACTATGCTTTAATATGCTAAAACAACATATGATTCTTCAAAGGCACATTAAGCAATCTCAATTGTTTATAACAAGTCATGCTATATCAAAGAATACTAAGCATAAAGCCAAAACAATATCAAGCATGGCATGACAAAGCATAAGCCACAATCAAAAACAAGCTCTTTTTACCACTTAAGCATGAACTTTCCTACTCTTTTCCAACCCAAACCAAACTATTTGAAAACCAATGCATGAAATAGGGGGTCCAACCAATTTATTCAGCAAACTAAGAAAACAAAGAAAACGAAAACAAAAAAGAAGACGCTCCAAGAACAACACAACTGTGCATGAAACAATAAAAATGAAGTGTCTGGAAGAAACCTAGGATTTTTATTGATGAAGAAAGGGGATGTCTTGGGCATCCCCAAGCTTTGACGCTTGTACTTCTTGGATATTTCTTGGGGTGACACGCATGGCATCCCCAAGCTTGAGCTTTAGTCCATCCTTCATCTCATTACTCATTCCTTCCATACACCTGAAATTTTTTCTTCATACAAAACTTCACACAATCTTTATTAGCAACATTAGTGCACTCAAGATAATAAGTATTTAGGTTCAGTTCCAACACCAATAAAACTTCCATTAAAACATAATCTACTGTAGCACTTCCCTCAAAAATCTCAATTCCCCAAAAGAACTAAAAAAGGAACCAACAAGAAGCAAATGCAAATAATGGCATAAATCTGTCAAAACAGACCAACAGGTAAAGACGATTTTTTTTGAAGACCTTCTATTAATAAAATCGAAAAGTGTTGAACTAACGAAAGTTATATAACAACCTGGGGCAGAAGCACAAAAATTCACGCCTCAAAAGGACGTACAGAGATTTTACACGAATTTTTATGGTGAAGCACAGAAATCTGTTTCGGGACAGCAACTTCCCGAATCATTACTTCTCTCTCATTAGAGGTTACTCTTGGCACAAAAATCAAATAAAAAGGATAAGGAGAGGTTATTACTAACTTCCAAGACTCATCTAAAACTTTTGGGTTATCTCCAATAAGTACTTTTTTTAACGCCTTTAAGTTAGGCATAAGAAGCAAGAAAAAGAATCAATTGTTCACAAATGAAGAAGCATTAAGAGAAAATTTTGTTTTCATAGAAGAGGCAAAAGAAATCTTCTCTCTCTTCTTAGGGAAGTGTTCTATACCTTTCTTGAGTGGGAGTTGATATTTAATGGTGCCTTCTTTCATATCAATAATGGCACAACAGTTCTAAGAAAAGGTCTTCCCAAAGTAATAGGACAAAAAACATTGCATTCAACATCCAAAACATATAAATCAACAAGGACATAGGCATTGTTAACCATAATAAGAACATCATTAATACTCCCCATGAGTTTCTTTTTAGCATTATCATCAAGTGGGACATTCAAATAACAATCTTCCAATGGTGGCAAATCAAGCATATCATAAATCCTTCTAGGCATAATATAAACACTACTATCAAGATCACATAAAGCCTTGAAATCAAAATCATTCACTTTCATATTAATGATGGGTTCCCAACCATCTTCTTGTTTTATAGGAATAGAGGCTTTATGTTTCATCTTTTCTTCTTTAATTTTTATGAGAGCATCAGTAATGTGTTTTGTAAAGGCCATATTCATAGCACTAGCATTAGGACTTTTAGCAAGCTTTTGTAGGAACTTAATAACTTCAGAGATATTGCAACCATCAAGATCAAAATCATAATTATCATCTAAAGTAGTAGAGCTATTACTAGCCTCAACACTAGTGGTAGTGATAGTAGAAACACTAATGTTTCTAGCAATTTCATCTTCTCTTTCCCACTTAGCATGCAATTCAGCTAATAGTCTAATATTTTCATCAATTTTAACTTGTATGGCATTAGTAGCTGCAAAGTGATTCTCATTAGTTTCGGGTTTAGCAGCCATTTTATTAATCAAAGAATATTGTGCTTCAGACAAAGATGATATATTTCTTTCAGCATTAGAAAGTTTTAATTGTAAACTAGGAATTTCCCTATTTAAACTCTCAAGTTGATGACTAATATTCTTCAAAATGGTAGATTGTTCCTCCATAGTTTTAGTAAATAATTTATTTTGTTCATATTGCATTTGCATGAAGTTTTTATTGGCTCTTTCAACTTCTAAAATTCTTCCTTCACTAGGTATTCCAGGTTTGCCATTATAACCATAAGTATTATTAGGAGGGTAAGGCCTATAATTGTTATTACCATAAGCATTGTTGCCAAAATTATTATTTCTTATAAAGTTCACATCAACTTGCTCTTCTTGAGCAACCAAAGAGGCTAAGGGAACATAATTTGGATCAATATGAGCTTTCCCATTAACAAGCATAGACATAATAACATCAATTTTATCACTCAAGGAAGAGGTTTCATCAACAGAATTTACCTTCTTACCTTGTGGAGCTCTCTTAGTGTGCCATTTAGAATAGTTAACCATCATATTATCCAGAAGCTTTGTTGCAGCACCCAAAGTAATGGTCATAAAGGTACCTCTAGCAGTAGAATCCAATAGATTTCTTGAAGAATAGTTCAATCCTGCATAAAAAGTTTGGATAATCATCCAAGCAGTCAGTCCATGAGTGGGACAATTCTTTACCAAAGATTTCATTCTTTCCCAAGCTTGATCAACATGTTCATTATCAGATTGTTTAAACTTCATTATTTCACTTCTCATAGATATAATCTTAGCAGGAGGATGGTATTTTCCAATGAAAGCATCTTTGCATTTAGTCCAAGAATCAATACTATTCCTAGTTAAGGAATTTAACCATTCTTTAGATTTTCCTCTCAAAGAGAAAGGAAACTATTTAAGCTTAATAATATCTCCATCTATATCCCTATGCTTCTACATCTCACAAAGTTCAACAAAGTTATTTAGATGAGCAGCAACATCTTCATTACCAATACCAGAAAATTGTTCCCTCATAACAAGATTGAGTAAATCAGGTTTTATTTCAAAGAAAGTAGCTTCAGGAACAGGTGGAGCAATAGGTGTGCTCATAAAATCATTTTTGTTGGTGCTAGTAAAGTCACACAACTTAGTGTTTTCAAGAGTAGTCATTTTTTTGTGTTTTTAATAAAGAAATCAAACTAGTAAAACTAATGTTTGTGTGTTTTTGATAAAGAAGCAAGCAAATAATGAAAAAGTAAACTAAGGAAAACAAAAATAACAAACTAAAGAGATTGGTTATGAGGGACTCCCCTTGTGAAGATGTCCTTGACTCCCCGCAACAGCGCCAGAAAATCGGTTGCTAAGCCCAAAATATATCGAGCCCGGTCGGGAACCCCAAGAGGAAGGTATGATGAGCACAGTGATGTCTATGCACTTCTATTCTTGTAGACAGTTGTTGGGCCTCCAAGTGCAGAGGTTTGTAGAACATCAGCAAGTTTTCCCTTAAGTGGATTCCCCAAGGTTTATCGAACTCAGGGAGGAAGTGGTCAAAGGTATCCCTCTTAAGCAACCCCGCAATCAAGATACAAGAAGTCTCTTGTGTCCCCAACACACCCAATACACTTGTCGGTGTATAGGTGCACTAGTTCGGCGAAGAGATAGTGAAATACAAGTGGTATGGATAATTATAAGTGGTAATGGTGATAGAAAATAGCTTGATGGCGTGGAAAAGACTAAAGTAAAACTGAAATAAAGATGGAAGCAAGGAAACATGTAACAGATCTAGTTGCAAACGGTGTTTCAATTCTAAGAAACAAGGCCTAGGGATCATACTTTCACTAGTGAACACTCTCATATAAATATATTCTTCATGATACTACACTTAACTACTCTCCGATTGAACACTCTAATCAATGGTAGGGCTATAACATCACACCTCAAAGTAAGTCTTTCCCATCTAGATAACCCCACACTGTCACCTTGAGTACTAGATAGGTCCAACAAACACCACAATTTCATAAAGACATCCAACTCCAAATATAACTCATAACAAGTATTTCAAATCTCTAGCCTAAGTGCCACCATGGTGTGCACGCTGTCACTTTCACACACATGGGGAGAGCAGAGATCTATTAAAGCACTTGAGTAGCAAGGTAGATCTATAGATTACAAGCTCATGATCACAATATGATCATGCATACAGAGAGAGATGAACACATAGCTATCGGTAGAACCCTTACCCTCGAGAGAAAACTACTCCCTCCTCATCATGGGAATCAGCAACGGTGATGGAGATGGCGGTGGAGATCAATGGAGATGGCTCCGGGGGCACTTCCCCGTCCCGGCAGGGTGCGAGAACAGAGACTTTCTGTCCCCCGAATCTCCCCTTCGGTGGCAGCGGCGCTGCGAAACTTTTCGTGGATTTCTGATTGACGATCTAGGGTTTATGCATCGGGAGGCTTCTTATAGGCGAACAAGCAAGGTCGGTGGAGTGCCAGGGGGCCCACACCACCTGGTGGCGCGGCCAGGGCTAGCCCGTGCCACCATATGGTGTGGCCAGGCCCTGGCCCTCCTCCGTCTCTGCTTCTGGCTCCGTGAGTCTTCCGATAAAATAGGAACTTTGGCTTTTGTCCCCTCCAATTCTGAGAATATTCATTTTCTGACTTTCCTGGAACCAAAAAACAGCAGAAAACAGGCAACTAGCACCGTGGCATCTTGTTGATAGGTTAGTCCAAGAAATCATATGAAAAGTACTCCAAAGTGTGGATAAAACACAAGAAAGTAGATAAAACCAAGCATGGAACATCAAAAATTATAGATACATTTGCAATGTATCAACATCCCCAAGCTTAACTCGTGCTCGTCCTCGAGTATGTAAGTGATAAAAAGAAAGAATAATTTTTTAGGTGACATGCACCATCATAAACTTGATCAAAATATTTGTAAAACATTCAAAGCTTGGATGATAGTACTTCAATCATAGCATGAAAGACAAAGTTATAGCAATAAGACAAAGAAACTATGAGGCAACATGAAAAGGCACAAACAAAAGATTCATGAATAACAATGCTTTGCAAGACATTTGTTTGTTTCACATAAAGAAAACATAGCATAGTAGTATTCAGCTTGTCCCTCATAGAGTAGCAAATATAAATGCATAGGACACCTTCAAAGTTTATAAGAGTGACTAGATACAAATAGTTTAAAACAAGCAATATCAAGGTATGCATCAATCAACAAGTCTTGGGACAATGCACATAGAACTAAGAATGGCCACTATGCTCTCAAAGTAGGTGCATAAAGACAGAAGGTGGAGACTCAATATAATGGCGGAAGAAAGGCCTTTTTTATAAAAGGAAGTAGGGATTCAAGTCTCATAAAGAGCTTCCAAAAATTATGGTACTCATAGCATTCAGGTCTCATTGCCCCTATCATAAGCATCTTTAAGGTGATTAAGGTTAAAGTGACACAACTAAGAGGATATGCTTGACAAGTTATAAACCGAAATCTCATGCCCCTTACTTATGAAGACCGATCCTCATGCTACTCAACTTCAGTCACGAGTAAGCTCTTGTCATTGTAAGTATATGTGTATCATTAATAACCGCCAACGGGGTACCCCTTGCACATGATACAGGAGCTTTCCCATAATCAAAATGATAAGGCAAGCAGACAATGAGCATCTCATCGATCTTTTTATTTGCTATTTGCATAGGTTTTTCTTGAGGATGCTTCATAGAGTGCTCATTATGGTGATGCTGCAAGTTTCCACCATGATTAGGCATGTCTTAGGCTAGCGGCCCAGGCGTTTCGCTAACACACATACAAACTCCATGATCTTACAAGTTCCACTTTTATTTCACACCGCCGGGATCCGTAAGCAAAAGAACATGATATCAACGGGGTACAAAGTACAAGTGCAATGTTGAAAGCGTTCCCCATGAAACATGGTTCTGCTAATTTCAACTTATAAAGCGCAAGCATATACGCAACAAAGAAGGACCCAGTGGTTCAAGCTTATTAGATGCAAAAAGTGAAGTGTGCCATCAAGTTCGTGAGAGCTTTAATCACTAGTTTTCTCATAACAAGTTTAATTTGGAAGGTAAACTAAAGCATGAATATACTTGCAATAGCATAAGCTAGTAGGTAGGTATGGTGGACTCTTTGGAATAACTTGGTTTAAGGAGTTGGATGCATGAGTGGAACTCATACTTGATTATGGAGGCTAGCAAAAGACTGGGAGCGACAAACTAAGAGAGCAATAGTGGCCATAACCATGCAGAGCGACAAAACATCATTGATCAAAGCATAAAGTGATACTACAAGTTGAAAACTAAAGGATCATAAAGGCTTATGGTGACTTGAGATAGTCATAACATGGTGTGAGCATGCGCCAAGTCAACCTAAATAAAACATCAAAGGAGAATACCACTATACTATGCTTTAATATGCTAAAACAATGCATGATTCATCCAAGGCACATTAAGCAATCTCAATTGTTTATAACAAGTCATGCTACAGCAAATAATACTAAGCATAAAGCCAAAACAATATCAAGCATGGCATGACAAAGCATAGGCCACAGTCAAAAACGAGCTCTTTTTACCACATAAGCATGAACTTTCCTACTCTTTTCCAAACCAACCCAAACTATTTGCAAACCAATGTCTGAAAGAGGGGGTCCAACCAATTTATTCAGAAAACTAAGCAAACCAAACAAACGAAAACCAAAACGAAAACAAGACGCTCCAAGAACAACACAACTGTGCATGAAACAATAAAAATGAAGCGTTTGGAAGGAACCTGTGATTTTTATTGATGAAGAAGGGGATGCTTTGGGCATTCCCAAGATTTGACGCTTGTACTTCTTGGATATTTTTTGGGGTGACACACGTGGTATCCCCAAGCTTGAGCTTTAGTCCATCCTTCATCTCATTACTCATTCCTTCCATACACCTGAAATTTTTCCTTCATACAAAACTTCTCACAATCTTTATTAGCAACATTAGTGCACTCAAGATAATAGGTCTTAAGGTTCAGTTCCAACACCAATAAACTTCCATTAGAACACTAGCTACTGTAGCACTTCCCTCAAAAAGCTCAATTCCCCAAAAGAACTCAAAAAGGAACCAACAAGAAGCAAATGCATAAAATGGCAGAAATCTGTCAAAACAGACTAGCAGGTAAAGACGAATTTTTTAGAAGACCTTCTGTTAATCAAATCGAAAAGTGTTGAACTAACGAAAGTTATATAACAACCTGGGGCAAAAGCACAAAAATTCACGCCTCAAAAAGACGTTCAGAAATTTTACACGAATTTTTACGGTGAAGCACAGAAATCTGTTTCGGGACAGCAACTTTCCCAATCATTACTTCTCTCTCATTAGAGGTTACTCTTGGCACAAAAATCAAATAAAAAGGATAAGGAGCGGTTATTACAGAGGTAATAACTTCCAAGACTCAACTAAAACTTTTGGATTATCTCCCAATAAGTATTTTTCTTTAATGCCTTTAAGTTAGATAACCCCAAAGTAAGTCTTTCCCATCTAGATAACCCCACACCGTCACCTTGAGTACTAGATAGGTCCAACAAACACCACAATTTCATAAATACATCCAACTCCAAATATAACTCATAACAAGTATTTGAAATCTCTAGCCTAAGTACCACCATGGTGTGCACGCTGTCACTTTCACACACATGGGGAGAGCAGAGATCTATTAAAGCACTTGAGTAGCAAGGTAGATCTATAGATTACAAGCTCATGATCACAATATGATCATGCATAGAGAGAGAGAGATGAACACATAGCTACCGGTAGAACCCTTAGCCTCGAGAGAGAACTACTCCCTCCTCATCATGGGAATCGGCAATGGTGATGGAGATGGCGGTGGAGATCGATGGAGATGGCTCTGGGGGCACTTCCCCGTCCCGGCAGGGTGCCGAAACAGAGACTTTCTGTCCCCCGAATCTCCTCTCGGTGGCGGCGGCACTGTGGAACTTTTCGTGGATTTCTGATTGATGATCTAGGGTTTATGCATCGGGAGGCTTCTTATAGGCGAAGAGGCAAGGTCGATGGAGTGCCATGGGGCCCACACCACCTGGTGGCACGGCCAGGGCTAGCCCGCGCCACCATATGGTGTGGCCAGGCCCTGGCCCTCCTCCGTCTCTGCTTCTGGCTCCGTGAGTCTTCCGGTAAAATAGGAACTTTGGCTTTTGTCCCGTCCAATTCTGAGAATATTCATTTTCTGACTTTCCTGGAACCAAAAACAGCAGTAAATAGGAAACTGGCACTGTGGCATATTGTTAATAGGTTAGTCCAAGAAATCATATGAAAAGTACTCCAAAGTGTGGACAAAACACAAGAAAGTAGATAAAACCAAGCATGGAACATCAAAAATTATAGATACATTTGCAATGTATCACACAGCAGCAAGATTTCCCTCAGTTATGAAACCAAGGTTTAATCGAACCAGTAGGAGCAAGGAAAGACCTGAAAGGTGTTGCTAGCTGAACTTTGGCAGGGCGCACTACCAGTGCTAGCAGCAACGTGGAGACCTGCACAACACAACCATAGAACTTTGCCCCCAACTTGCGATGAGGTTGTCAATCTCGCCAGTTTTGCTGAAAACAAAGTATTAAACGTATCGAGTAGAAAAAAGTAATAGTTTGAAGAAAGTAAATAGAAAACAGTAAACAGTTGATTGTAGATTGATAGTAAAAGAAAGGACCGGGGTCCATAGTTCACTAGTGGTGGCTCTCCTTAAGATAGATGACATGTTGGGTGAACAAATTATAGCGGGGCAATTGACAAACATCGAGAAAGCAATCATTGATATACTACTCATCTTGACTCCTTCGAGACTTTATTGGGCATTACAACATTATACATAGACCGTAATCCAATTGCATCTATGACTAATAATCCACCTTCAGGTTATCATCCGAACCCCCTCTAGTATTAAGTTGCAAGCAATGAATAATTGCATTACGCATTGAGTGTAAAGTAAAAAATACGATTGTTCTATGAACAAAGGATTGTTGTTTTCTCCCTAGTAGCAACAGCACATCTAGTACCTTAGATATTTCTGTCACTTCTCCAGATTACTAGAGGCATGAACCCACTATCGAGCATAAATACTAACTCTTGGAGTTGCTAGCATCTATTTGGCCAAGATAGCTACTAACAACGGAAAGCATGCAAGATTACAAATAACAAAGACATGATAGAATCAATAATCAATATGAAATAGCATCTCAATATCCATCGGATCCCCATAAACACAACATGTAGAATTACAAATAGATGATCTTGATCATGAACGGAGCTCACAAGATCTAAACATGATAACACAAAGGAGGAGAACCAGTCATCTAGCTACTACATGGACCCGTAGTCCAGAGATGAACTACTCACGCATCACACCGGAGGCTTGTATGATGATGATGAAGGCCTCCAGGGTGAATTCTCCCCTCTGGCAGGGTGCCTGTAAGAGCTTCAGATCCCTCCCGATCTAGGGATGGAGATGACGACGGCTATAGACTCTTTCGTGGAATTTTGATCGGGTACTTAGGGTTTCTATATCGGGGGCATCTTATAAGCGAAATGGGAGGCTGAGGGGGTGCCTAGGACGGCCAGACCACCCCTGGCGCGGGCCAGGCTGGGCCGCGCGGCCAGGTGGTGTGACGGCCCCCTGGCCCCTCTACCTCTCGTACTCTGGCTTCGGGTGTCCCTCGGTGAAAAACTGACTTTGGCTTTTGTCCCATCCAATTCCGAAAATATTCATTTTCTGACTTTTTTGGTACCAAAAACAGCAGAAAACAGGCAGCTGGCACTGTGGCTCTTGTTAATAGGTTAGTCCAAGAAAGTGTATAGAAAGTACTCTAAAGTTGGAACAAAACACAAGAAAGTAGATAAAACCAAGCATGAAACATCAAAAATTATGGATACGTTAGCAACGTATCAGTCTACAGTGTATTTTCCAGGAGCAATTAACTGATTCCCGATCCATCGGATGCATGAGGCCTGTTGTACCAAATCCCTATAAAATCATAAAATCTCGGAACATAGAAAACTGAAAATATCTTTGAGACTCAACCAGAATCTATGATTTAGATAAAGTCTCGATGGTTACTAACATGGGTATGATTACTCAGGTACATACTATTTGCTACCCTGATTGTACAAAGGCTCACGGCCCATGAAGATTCAAGATGATGGTCCAGGAAGCATCCAATAAAAGCCTTAGTCATATTAGGAAAGAAAATATGAACCAACATTGTGTTGGTACTGTAATCAAATATATGTAACATATTCGTATATGGCTTTGAGACCTAGCCTATTATATATAGGGCGATAGAAGCCTATGAGGAGGTACTGAAAACCCCCCAAACGATCTATAATAGTGCTATTCATCAAGTATTCAGGCGACTTCTACTCTCTTGCTTGCCTGATATCCGACGAAATCCCCAACGTTCTCTTTTCTGCAAAACACTAAGTCCATCATCCTGGACATTGCTGAGGTTACACATCTTCACTAAGTATATTTTTCCCAAGTATAATAGAATCTTCAGCACATGGCTTTCCAACCACGTATTCCATCCATGATTCCATTTCCCACCATTATATATTATCCGACTACATCGATCCAATAATCCATATTTTATATTTATTATGAAAATAATATATTTGCTTTTGATAGTAAGTAGTAGGCGATACTTTTTTTGGAAAATATTTTTGTTATATAGTAGTCAAAGGACATGTAAGATTAAGCTTGCAAATGTTATGAAAGTTTGGTGTTACAAGATATATGCAAGCGTGAACTTGCCTCCCAACTAGGGTTTGTTGTTGCAGTTCGAATGTTCTACGTTACCCTGAACCTTGGGTTCTGAAAAGAAGCATAATTCTCTGATAAGGACAATGTTTAAAGATCTAAATGCATGCTTTTGTGCAAATATAGAATGCTCTACTTTTTAATGTATTATTCCCTCCCCTTAATTTATTATATTTATGTTTATTAAAGGTATTTTCAAATTTAGTGAATTTCACTTTAGAATTTTCATATTTATTTCATTATAGATTTTTCATATAATTTCACTTTAGAATTTCCATATATATCAAGAAATTAAGATATAAATCCACTAATATTTAAATGTTGGTATTCCTAATATTATTATTTGAATTTTAAAACCTTTTTGGAATATTAATATTAGTATCACAATGCATTACAATTCATTACTCAAATTATTTTTAATAATTCCAGGGAATTGGATTTTAAGTCCTCATAATTTTCTCCATTTTGAATTATTAATTTCTCTAAAAAATACATTTTTGTATTTATTTAAATATTATTAGCAATTTGCCTGGTTTGAATTTTTATCACAATAAAATTATTTCTAAAATCCACAAAACATACTTTCAGATTCTACTCTTAATTTCCTATATAGTGGTATTTTATTTCATTTTTCTGAAATGTTTTTGTTGTGTTTTTGTTAATTAGCATTCTGTAGTAATATGAAATTACCAAAATGCGCTTGGGCCCACCCATCAATCTAGTCACTTGAGTGGATGGACCAAACCGGTCCACCTGGACCCAACCCACTACCCTCCACGCCTCTCTCTTCATCACCCGCTCCCGCAACTCTCTCTGGTGATTGCGTCGTTGCTCGTGTCGTCCGACCGCCCTGGCTTCCTTCGGCTAAGTTTACTGACGCGCCACCACTCAAAAGCTTCTCTTAACTCCACTCTCTCTCTCTACTAACCATATTCACCTTCCTACCCCTATATTACTCAGGCGCAACCCTAATACAAACCTAGGGTTAGGTCATGGTGGCTCCATCGCTTCTCGACACAACTCTGACGTTTCCCACTATCGAGTTGGCGCTGATGTGCTTCTTCTACGACTCCCCGTGTGCTAGCATGGCCTATGCAGATCGGGATTCCCATCGATTGGTACTCCATGTGAGACCATGGACGCTCCCATTCTTCCTCCTCTTCTTAGTCAATGTGAGATCGACTCACACTTTTTAAAGTAAGATTCTACTTTCTCTCCCACTTTTCTACAACAATTTCTACTGCTACTTCATTCTTAACATTTTCTCCCCAATTTATAGGGTTTGATCCTCAACTACTGGCTATAATGGCTATTCTAGGGTTCATAGCAGTTTTAGAATGTTCTAGCATGCTCTAAACCATCGATTCTATCTCTAGCCCGTGTTCTTCCTTGATTTTTAGGTTTAGGTCACTGGTGAATGAACTTGTAGTCGACACTACTATCAGTTAATGTTCTATCTTGGTTCATACTATTCTTAGTCAACCTATGATGTTAGGCTTGGTAATTATGCTTAGGTCTAGGTTTTAGTGTAGTTACTTGGCAAAATTCCTATTGTGGTTATCTTAAGTTGCTTGATTAGGTTCAGCTAATTGTGTATGTTTATCACTAAGGTTGTTAAGTATATAATTATTTGTCCTTATTTGTGATACTCACAGTGTCATCCGTGAGTGATTATTCCTATACAATTTGAATTGATGTGTATGATCTTAACTGTATTATGTTCATGTATTAATCTCTGTGTTCATGCTTTTGCTCTATCTGTAATGTCTGCGACTTAGAACTTAGTTGAGTTTCTATCTAGTGGATGTTGCAGTTGGAGCAAAAGTTTTTTACTTAGTTTAATGTATTAGCTTAGATTCCTTTACACGAATCATAGTTCATGTTTAGTGGTATTTCATAGTAGACTGTTCTTAAGTGTTTTGGAATGGGATTACCGATATATTGTCTAAGTATCCATATTTTTTCCTCTAGATGCAATCTCTACTGAGTGGAGCTTCTCCCTGGTGGAGATTATGGTTAGAGGAAAAATATTCCTTTAAGTTAATCTGTTGTTGATGAAATGATAACTTAATGGTTTAACTAGGTTGTGAACTGAGTGAAAATGCTGGTCATTATCGTTGATGCTTCTTAATTGAGTGTACACAAATGATGATCAAGGATTTGTGCTTGTGCTTGCCTCCTAGAATATAGATCATAATGTGACATGATCTTCTGGTGCAATGCACTAGGATTACTACTACAAGTCTACCCTTCCCTTGATCAAGATGATCCCTAGCTACTAATTTATCTATAACTATTCTTCTACCCATTCTTAGAGAGTCTAAGCTAAAACCTTTGTAGATTTCTAAGTGTTCTGGGCGAAGTTCTATAGCTACTCCTTCTCCTTCTTGTTCATGTTCTTGAGGTGTTCCTCAAGTTCTTGGTTCTTATTATAACTTCCACTCTCTCTTGGATCTCTCTCTAAGTTTTGTGTGCGTGTGTGTTTTTGGTCTGAGCTAGACCAATGAGTTGTGACCTTTGTGGTCTCAGATGCCCAGCTATTTATTGTGTCCTCGAAACACTATGTTGCTGACAGCACTGTCATGCGTTTAGGTGAATCACTTGCTTGGTTATGTGTGTAATCATCTCTTAGCCTGTCATATGTGTAGGTGGCACTTCTACTTTCGGTAGTCAATCCCATAATGTTTTTGGCTTTAGTGAATTTGCCAATTTCGGCATATGAGATCTGTGTTCTCATGTGTAGATGCAATGTATCTACACATGCCTATTTGGGCATGTCGGTTGAGTTTTGTTCTGTCCTAGCCTTGGACAAACACAAGTGTCATTTGTGTTAAGATTTGTTTTATCATTTAGATTCCTTAGTTGTTGGTACGGTTTTCTTTTTGGATTGGAGTGATGAACTGCTTAGTGTTCATCCTTCAATAATTTATTTATTTTATGAGGAATCCATGGTTTGGGAACTTTTATTTACACTAACTCTCTTTTAGCTTTTGATCTTATATGTAGGCTTCTAGTTGGCTATTGGGTCTGGTTTCAGGTGTGAGTTCATGTGCACTACTACTGGTACTAGTTGTCATGTGATAAAGTTTTCTAGGTTTAACTCTTATGCAAATTTCTACTCTATTGGTTCTCTTATCAACTTTCACTTGAATACAATCAAGGTCACAATTGAAATTTAAATTTCAAATCCTAGTGTTGACCTAAGTCAAACACTAGACTCTAATCTCAATCACTTATCATTCAAAACAAAAAAGTTTCATTCCCCCTCAATTTATAAGATGCATGAGATGAAATGCATTAATTCAACATCAACCCTTTTCCCCCTTCCTATTCTTCGGGATGTTAGAATGACCACCCTATAAAATTGAACCTCCATGTAGAGTGGGACTCTCGTAAGAATGGAATCTCCAGACTTGAGTTTATTTCCTTTTACATGTTGTGTCGTTAATATCAACTCTCCATACCACCATGTGGACTTTTTTGAATTTTCAAAAAATCATCAAATATTTACAAAATACAAATGTACAAATTTTCAATAGCAAATATTTTGTATTTCGGCACAGTAAAAATGACAATTTTTTTTAAAATGGAGGCACATTTAAAAATGTACTATTCACGTCCAGATCTACACTTTTATCTTTTTTGCAACCAAAATACAAAGTTTTTTCACATAAAATTTTCCATGCATGTATTATATAAATCATTATCTACACCCGGTATTTTTAAGTTTTTTTTAATCTTAAAATTTGAATTTTTCCAAAAAAAAAAGAGCACCAAAACGACGTTCTCAAATACCCCAAATGATACAATTGAGAGTCGAAGAGCCAACACCTACTCTTGGTATGTTCATTTCATTGCTACACATATAGTGGCTCAAAAAAGAGTATCTACACGTAAGTTACTTTCCTAAGTAAAACGAAGGAGACATGCATTCGATGGCAAAGATCCTTGGAGATCACCACCTATCTAATTAAAATGCATTGCCCCCTTTCTTATTTAGTTTCGAGATTTTAATTTCAGGCGATAGGTTTGTGGCACATGGTGTTAACCGTAATCAAAAGATGGCCACGCCACTAGAATACTAGATGCATTATTAAACTCGCGGCAAGAAAAGCTTGGGAGAGCAAGTCTCCCTTATAATACAGAGTTAGGATATATTGGTCTGCAAGGAGATCTCTCCCTTTCATTTTAAAAGAGGGCTGTGCGCATCATCTATCAACTCTCTCTCTCTCTCTCTCTCTCTCTCTCTCTCTCTCTCTCTCTCTCTCCCTCTCTCTCTCTCCATCCAAACTAGCTAGCTTGTTCCTCTTGTTCTTCCAAGTCTTCCTTTTTCTAGGTCGTCGTTCCAGGGTATGAGTGGGAGCAACTTTGGAGACAGCATGGGCTGGGGTAGATCGTCCGGCTCCCGGAGGGGCAAGAGAGGCGGCGGAGGGAGCGGTGGCAGCGGCACCGACAAGCCAAAGCAGCCGCAAAGGGGGCTGGGTGTGGCGCAGCTGGAGAAGATTAGGTTACAGAGCGAAATGGCCGAGTACTTCCATCCTCCCGGAGGTCAGCCGCCCAGCTTGATCCACAGAACGGCCAGCCTCAATTTGGTGAGTGGAGACAGATCTTGCAAAGTTGATGCTACATATATATCTGCATATTTTGTGTGTGTGGTTTTGCCTGCGATTTCTCTGTGATTGGGCGTTTCTGATCTATTATACCCCTGCTGGAACTGATCTATCGAGTAGGAGGATACGCGGGCTTCCACGTCCTCGCTGTCATCATCCCCGTCGTCCTCCTTCCATGCTGCTGCCGTCTCGTCGGCATTCCCGGTCCATCCGAATTTTGGGGTACGGTGAAAATATTTTCCCCGTTGTGTTGTTTTGAGAAGAGATTAAATGGTCTATGGAAACTCAAAATAGCTCAAGAAAATCTAGTGAAATTTTCGTTGATGCTCTAGTCTTCTTTCATGCATACTAGTTAGGTGCCACCATGTGAAACCAGTAGAAGTTAGTACTGATTTTCAGTGCAACAAAGTGAGATTTTAAGCTTTTTTTAATGATAAACAGTGAAGAAATTATTCGTCTTTCAATTGTTTCACAGGAAAATGAACAGCCATTCTTGAATTAGTTTGTGTTTTCTCTCGTATATATGTTTCTAGGTGCCTGCTCTACCTTTTCTCATTCTTTGTCACTCGTTATGAAGTTATACTTAATTTTGTCCTTGATCATCGACATCATCATTAGCACTTTATCCAAGCAGTTCTTCTGACAATGATCCTCCGTACAATTTTCATAATATCAAAAGTCTACATGATCAAACTTTCTCTGACATCAATCTTTATATGATCTGCTTTCCTATTTGGCTGTAGTACAGTGTGTATCTTGTTTGTTCTTCCATATGCACGTGAACAATCGAGATCTCTTACATATCATCTCCAACTTTATCGTGTATATATAGATGGCATATGGAGAGAGAGGAGACGCACGATACGGTGAATTCCAGGCCCCCATCGTTAGGTACTGCTACTGCATTCATCTTCAGTAATGCTCCAAATTTACCTCAAGTAACTTGTCATGAAGCAGCTCCAACTAACATCGCAACCTTTTCATACACATGCTAACAGATCGCCAAGCAGCAGCACTATCTACGGGCCACCACATTACTCGCATCTTGGAGTCACACTGCCACTGTTTGCACCAGAGGTATGTCTGTAGACTGATCAAAAGCATTACTCACTACGAAGTTCAATGATATTAATTCATGTAGTTCCTAACCTTTCTTCATAGGAATCTACCCGTCTGAGGGGGCACCATGACCGAAGCCGATCGGCGGATTCGACGAGTATGAACTCTGAAGATCCACAAGACGTGGACCTCGAGCTAAAGCTATGATCCTAAAATGTTCTTCTCCTTCTCCCGTGTTCCCCTCTCCTTTGATCTTATGCCACAATTCCTTTCTTTAGGCTTGATGGTTTTTTCCCTTGTGGTGCAATAAGTTTCTGAATTGGTGCCACTAGTTAGAACAAAGGATTTGCCAGCTTGTGTAATGCGTAAAAGAAAAAGAGAGAGGAATAGCAATTCACATTTTTTTTTACATCAAGACATGTTGTGTTGGTATGGCCGTATGGGGGGTCTCTGCAGGTGATATCTTGCAGTCGCTTTGATTGTACTATACAACAATAGATGTGTTGACTGTTGCCTGCAACAACTGCATGGAAGCATACACACTCAGTTCCGTACATGATTGCTATTAATCTATGCTCTACAGTTTTCATCATTGCTGAGCTCACAGAGAATGTTCATATGTGCATGGGCACTTGCATGCCAGAACATTTTTTATCCATGTGGCACAAGATGGATATAGAATACCACACTTTATCACTGCACTATCTCATGCACAGCTGTATTTGTGTACTACTTCTAAATTCTAAATGCAGCTTGTGTAAGCCGTTCCATTATTAGTTGTTTGCTGTAATGTATAATCATCAGAAGAAGATCTACGATCTTTCTTTGAGTGTGTGTGTGGGCATGTGCATGTGTCGATCTGGCTATCGATATAGTGGACTATAATATGTCATCTATCTATTGATAAATCCTAATTAGTTATTGCTGCTCCGTTTTATTTTTAGTTGTATTTTTGTGCATGGTAACCAAGGCATTTGAGGATAATTTGGGACAGAAATGTTCCTGGTCACAAACATTGATTATAGAGTATAGTTACCAGCGACAAGTTAGCAATACTAGCTTCCAATTCAAAAGGGGGTAGAATCAGTTTCTAGTGGGATAAAAAGAAAATGCACCTAACAATCTGAAATTTACCTCAAGAAATAAATACATCTAATAATAAAAAGGAATGGAGGAAGTATATAGTATTTTTCATTCTTCTAATTATTTACTGTGAATATAGTCTACAGTCATGCATCTATGATAATCATGAGAATTGACCCCTCAGTAAAGTGTACATTTCATCTACATTTTGGCAAGACCAAACTGATAAATGGGCTTATGGAAGCAAAGTGAAGACTTTGTCATATGTTTGGCACATAAAATAGTTAAAAAAAGTCACAGATATATGCAATGTATGTTTGTCATGAGTATATATTGTTCTTAGAACCTGCACTTTCTGCCCTCAACTTATCGTGTAGTGTAATTTTTGTCTGTCAACTTAGTTTTGACAAAGATATACTGTTGTCAGGGACGGAAGTCCCCAGTATTGTCAGTTTAATTAGGGTAACAATTTCACAACAAATAGTTGAGGAACAAAAACTAGAATACGTGGTAAAGTGCAGGACAAAACAAATTCGTGTACCTCTTACAAAAACCATGTGTTAAGCTGTGTGCATAGTATGAATCTTAATCTGCTTGAATTATGCTTAACAATCAAGATAAGCTACTCTACATTGTAATAATTTGAAGTTAATTTGGTCACGAATGTACGATATTAATTAGAACTACGCATGATATGCTTATATTGTTTTCATACCGACGACTAGTTGCTGCTATGCATATTTTCTGAATTTTGATTTTAGGTGCTTTATTACATAATAACACCTCTGTCAAAAAGTTATGCAACAAATAAGTAGACCATAATATTGCTAAAATAACTGACAATGAGGATTCGACTCCAAGAAAAAAGTATCAGAGCTTGGAATTTCTATGGTTTTATCTAATATATAGCATCGCTTCAACAATCAGTAATGGAACCTACAACACAGTAAACAATTTTCTCTCTTCTGCTTGTGCCAGCGGCCAGCCCTTTTCTCTCACGAGCAGCCATCCTCTCCCTGTTTTTTGCTGTGTTTGTTTTTTTACATAAATGGAACTAGGTGGCTGGTTTTATAAATTAATGAAGTCCTTGAAAGGTTCACAGGGTAGCCACAAACATATTGCTAGAAGTGGAAACAACTGTACAGCTAAACAAGAAGCTGTAGTGTTGTGTCTGTTTATAAGTGTCATTTAAAAGGCTAGGAGTCAAACCAACTTCATGGCTTGCTTTTCACCTCAGACATATTTAGTCGACATGGTGTAGTGTATTGAACCGATTCTATAGGCCATTCAAGTTGCTTCTTTGTCAGATTATAGATGGTCTAATTTGATTCCACAAAACAACAAGCCTAGCATTTGGACTACCCTTCTATTCAAAAAATAAATAGACACTCACTTATGCAATGCTGATTTGCAGTTATCAGTTTGCAATCTAGCAATATCCTAGCTAGTTGTTCCCCTCACTTCTCTTTTGAACAATGTTGGAGAAATATATGTATATAACCCTCGATCAGGAACACATATATATAGTACTCCCTCTGATCCAAATTAGTTGACTTAAATTTGTCTAGATTCTATTATATCTAGACATGATTTAGTATTAGATGCATCCATATCTTAAAAGATTTGAGTCAACTAATTTGGATCGGAGGGAGTACATAATTATGTTGTACTTTTTGTGTACAAAGAGTTATCGCGTGAGGAACATGCTTTACAATGATCAGAATGCAGTGGTACTTTCCTTTTTCCCAAATGATACGATCTGATCCTCTCTCTAAAAAAACAGATCCGTTCTGATCACTAATTGTTGGTTTCCTGTGGATTAATTTGTGGCATACGTACACTATATATATATATATATATATATATATATATATATATATATATATATATATACATGCACCCTTGATGCTGGCTTGCTTGTCTCTGCCTTTTGCACTGAATCGGATCCAACTAAGAATACTTCTACTTGCATTACATAATTAAGTATACAGCCATAATCAAACAGATCATCCTCTCAATCTCCATCCAGTTAAGCGCGTAGGAATCTTCACGGAAAGATCCTACTCCTACTTGGCATGATGAGGCCTGCGATCGGCTTTCATGGTCGGAACGACGCAAGTTGCACAAATCCCAAATGGTACTTTTTGATCAAATAATTTCAGTTCATCATCGCATGCATGTGTGTCGCGCCCTTGCATTGTAGTATAATCAGGAAAGTAAACCCGGCCTCTTACAAACTTGCAACTAGCATAACTAGCATTAGTATATACATGTAGTTACATCTCGTCATGTGAGAAGCTCTCCTGTGCATATTCCTTGCAGTTGCAAGTTTGCAAATATGAGATGCCAGTTGATGTGCATATTCCTTGCAGTTGCAGTGCCAACCTTTTCGACTTTAATTTCATAACTCATACTGTAACACACTTAATCATGAGAAATTTACAGTCCATGAAATTTATAGACTTTTAGTCAGCCAACTAAGACAATGAGCTCGAATGACAAAAACTGAAAAGGACTGAATGAAGTCGGACCGAGAGTTCTCTCCACCGCGTTGTTTATATGGATATAAAGAAACTTAGCCATTCTGGAGAAACATACATACACCGAATAGTAGGCCATATGCCATAGCTTACCTCCGCCTGGGTGGCTATTGCGTCCGTGCCTCAGTGCGCCATCGCGGATCCCTAGATCCTCTCCCGCTCGCCGTTATGCATCTCTGAAACCTTCACGCACGGTGAAACTGCCGGTGGCGTCTGCCGGCGACAACGCATGACCGCGATGGGAAACGGAAGGCCGGAACAACATCTGGGGGCCTACTTGGCGCCGGCTGGCGCGGGACGGCGAACCACCGATCTGCTGGATCGGCCATATTGAGATGATGCCTTGGCAAGTTGGCAGGGATTATTTTTTGTTTTTGTTTTTTTTGAGGGTTGGCAGGGATTAGTTGAGAGTGACCTGTACTTTGGGCCGGATACATAGGAAATAGTGACAGAGAGTCGTGAATCTCGGCGGTGATCTTGGGGCTATGGGCTAGTGGGCCGTAATGGATCTTATTACGGTCCTCCGCTTCCACTGATGTTTTCAGTCCAAAAATAGATTATTGGCCCGAGTACCTTCTATCAACATACAAATTCAAATTCTGCTAAAAAAATCACATCGCAACTGCAGTGTCAGTGTAAAACCAGGTACTTCATCCGTCTAGAAAAAGACGTCGAAGATTTGTCAAAATTCGTACATGTCCATACACTAAAACATCTCAAGGTTCACCAACATCATTTTCCAGATGGAGAGAATACTACGCAAAAACAAGTACACATGGCCTATTCAAGTGATTCTATCGACATTTAAAAGGAAAAGGTTCCCGAAGCTTGTTTTGCGAAAAGTAGAAATAGCTCCCAGCGCGAATCCACGTTGAGATTGGGGGAAATGACAGCTCTAGGGACTTCGTTTAAAAAAATCAGAAATAATTAAAAGTAATTTCCTATGTAGCCTGCAAAATAACGAATTGTTTCATAAACATTTGCATACATGTAGAAAACATTTGTATCATTGTATGTATCTGTGAAAAGGAATTTACAATTACCAAAACTTTTGAATACCTTTTTTTAGTTGCAAACTCGCTGGAGGCCAAGATCCTGGCCCCGCTTGTAACAAGGTGGCATTTCAACATTGTCACACCCACGACCACCCGCTCAAAAAATACACACTCAGATTCTATGGTATATATATACCGCGCTGCTACCATCATTAGGGGTGGGCGTTCGGTCATGACCGAAAATTCGGTCTTTGTATTTCGGTCTATTTTAGTATCGGTCTTTAAAAAATGAAGACCAAAATTTACTTATTATTTTTACTAACCGACAAATTCGGGTACCCGATAATTCGGGTTTGGGTTCGGTCATGACCGAATTGTGTGGTAGATATTATCAAATATAAAAGTTGGATAATGTTTTGTAAAAAATGGTACAATTTCAGTTGTAATTTGAAAATATAATGCACTTTGTCAATTCATATCAATTGGCAGGAATTTATAGTCAACTATACCATATTTGGCTCAGTCGAGGAAGATAAATCTATAGTGATGGGCAACTTAGGCTTTGAGACTAGGTCACTCTCACGTAACTTTCGGTTAGTTAGGTCCATTCGGGTAGAGGAAACTAATGACCGAATTAACCAAACTAAATTCGATCTTCAAATTTTGCTACCCAATTTTCTGATCGGTCTTTTTTGTCTTGGTCTATTTGGTTTCGGCTTCGGTCTTTTCGGGTTTGGTTTTCGGTTATCGTTTTTTCTGCCCACCCCTAACCACCATATATCTTAACACCTTTTTCAACAATAACATACAAGAATCCCTAGTGTTTGTTATGTAATTACTAAAATGTGCCTAGCCAATAGTCCATGTGCAAAGTTTACAAGAGTTGAGAGATTATAGCAAGTCCAGGAGAGCCCCGATAGCCCCCCCACGATAGCCGATGTAGGGGAGAGAGAAGGAGAAAATGGCCTCCAGCAGCGCCCCTATAAGCTCCCCTACAGGTCGGGGTCCCCGACCCAACCCCTCCCTCTCCCCTCAGGAAGAGGGCGATGGCCGCCTCCCCTATATTGATCTTGGCCCACTTGTAGGGCGTTGACCGCTCGGAGGACGACGGCCGCACACGTATAACGCCGCCGACGAGGTGCCCTTCTGCCCGCCCGGCGAGCTCCACCATAGCTGGCTCCACTTGCGCCCCTCCCCGACCGCCGCCGACGTGGTGGTGATGGCCTCCCGACGAGGACACATCTCGCAGAGGTGCTAACGGTCACAAGAATGGACAGTCGGTGGCTGGAATCAACGGCCGGCGGCCGGAATCGACGGTGGAGCACGTGCTCGAGAGGTTCGTCAGGAGAGAGATGAGCTCTGGTGGGCTGATTCTAGGTGGGATTTTCCTTCTGGTGGGCCTGTTAGTTACAGCACATTACTTAAATAGATATAGGGGAGAAAATATTGGGGAGCTGCTAGAAATACAAAAATTATAGGGGAGGAATATATTTAGAAGAGTCCCCTACATGGTGTTATAGGGGAGAAAATGTAGGGTACCTCCTATAGGGATTCGCGTATGAAAACAATAAAATTTTACCCTACGCCCTTGAACATCTGATGCTGCCAGGACCTATCTATTAGTAATGCAGTAACGGGGAGGGGCTTTTCGCGAACTTACCCTTGAAGACCGAAAAGCGTTGTCAACGCTCAGGAGAGCATGGTTGATGTAGACGAGCCGAAATCGACCTCAAGGTCGTGTTGAAGTCCTGGCGCTCCTGCGGCTCCAATGACTCCTAGTGCCTCAAGTGTGACACGTCGCTGGGAGTTACATGCATCCGGTGCCTGGCGATGTCTCCCGCTTTCCCGATCCAGCGGCAGTTGTAGAGCTCCTGGATCCGAATCCCGCAGCGCGACGGCGCTCCGCGGTGAAGATGTCTCTCATTCGCCTAGTCCGAACTGTTGGAGATATGCCCAAGAGGCAATAATAAAGTGGTTATTATTATATCTTTATGTTTATGATAAATGTTTACATCCCATGCTATAATTGTATTAACCGGAAACATTAATACTTGTGTGTTTTGTAAACATAAAAGAGTCCCTAGTAAGCCTCTTGTTAAACTAGCTTGTTGATTAATGGATGATCATGGTTTCCTGATCATGGGCATTGGATGTCGTTAATAACAATATCATATCATTAGGAGAATGATGTAATGGACACACACCCATAGTAAGCGTAGCATAAGATCAAGTCATTAAGTTCGTATTGCTGTAAGCTTTCAAATGCATAGTAACCTAATCCTTCGACCATGAGGTTATGTTAATCACCATCACCGGATGGGTACTTTGATGACATCAAACACCGCTTAGAATCGGGTGGTTATAAAGGTGTCATTGGGTATTCTGAAAGTATGTGTTGAAGCGCATGGACCAAGATTGGGATTTGTCCATCCATATGACGGATAGATATGCTCTGGGCCCTCTCGGTGGAATGTCATCTAGTTAGCTGCAAGCATGTGACTAGGTCACAAGGGATGACATATCACGGAACGAGTAAAGAGTACTTATCAGTAATGAGGTAGAACTAGGTATGGAGATACCGACGATCAAACCTCGGATAAGTAGAGTATCGCGTGACAAAGGGAATTGGTTTCGTATGTTAATGGTTCTATCGATCACGAAGTCATCGTTGAGTATGTGGGAGCCGTTATGGATATCCAGATCCCACTGATGGTTATTGATAGGAGATGTGTCTCCATCATGTCTGCATATTCACGAACCGTAGGGTGACACACTTAAGGTTCGAAGTTGTTTTAAGTAGATATGGAATGTGCGTTGGAAACCGAATGTTGTTCGGAGTCTCGGATTGGATCCGGGACATCACGAGGAGATCCGAAATTGTCCGGAGAATAAGATTCATATATTGGGGATCATTTTCTAAGTTAGGAAAAGTTCCAGAGTATTTGTATGGGGATTCTAGAAGGTTTTGGAATGTTCCGGAAGGTTCTAGTAGATTTCTTGGAGTTTGCTTGAATACCAAGAAAGGATCAAGGAGTCTTTGTGGGGCAAGACACGGATTCGTGGGGGAGGAGGATTCCTCCCCTCCTCCCAATCCGCCGGCCAAGGAGGGAGGGGAGTCCTACTAGGACTCCCCCTCCCATGGCGCCTCCCTCCTTTAAATAGAGGGGAGGGGCGCCACCCCCTAGACCTCTCCTATAACAAACCCTAGCCGCCACCTCTCTCCTCCTCCTTCGCTCTGCTCCGGCTTTGGCGAAGCCCTGCAGAATTCTCTACTCCACCACCACCACCACACCGTCGTGCTGCTGGGATTCCGTGGAGAAGATCTACTACCTCTGCTGCTCGCTGGAACGGGGAGAGGAAGGTCTGCTTCGACTCCGCACGCGTGTGATCATGGAAGCGCTGCCGAAACGCGGCGCCGGAAGGATCGTCCACACGATCTTGAGATCGGCAAGTGATCGACTACATCAACCCCGAGATCTAATCTCGTAACGCTTTCGGATCTATGAGGGTTAGTATAGATCTATCTCGTTGCACATGTCTAATAGATTAGATCTTGGCTTTTATCTAGATTAGATCTGGGTTTTGTTCGTTCTTGCGGTAGAAATTTTTTGTTTTCCATGCTACGAACCCATCTGTGGTATCAGAGCCGTGTCTATGCGTAGATCTGTTGCACGAGTAGAACACAATGGTTTTGTGGGCGTTGGTGCTCGTGCCGTCTTTTGCTTTGTGTACTTTGCATCTTGCGGTATGGTGGGATGAAGCGGCCCGGGCTAACCTTACATGTCATTGCACATGAGACTTGCTCCACAGTTGACGTGCAACTCGTATTGCACAAGTGGCTTTGCGGGTGTCTGTCTCTCCCATCATAGTATAGATCCAATCTACACTTTGCACTTGATAGCACTTGTATCAACGTTGTGGTTCAGTTTAAGAGGTAAGATCCGTTCTTATTCGAAAGCCCCAAACCACGTAAAACATGCAAAGAAAATTAGAGGCGTCTAACTTGTTTTTGCAGGGGTTTTGTGATGTGATATGGCCATCATGTGATTGTGATTATATTTGATGTATGCAATGATCCTTGTTGTAATATGGCAACCGGCAGGAGCCTAATGGTTGTCTTTAATTCTGTTAAGACCTGCATGTCTATTCATCTTGTAATAGCTTTATTCCAAGTAGTTGTAATAGTTGCTAGTGATGATGGAAAACCATGAAGCGGCGCCACTGACCTTGACACAATGCTGGTGATGATGGAGATCATGTCCGTGCTTTGGAGATGAAGATCAAAGGCATAAGAAGAAAGGGCCATATCATATCACACTAATTATGAATTGCCTGTGATGTTAATCCTTTATGCATCTTGTATTGCTTAGATCGCGACGGTAGCATTATAAGATGATCCCTCTCACTAAATATCAAGTAATAAAGTGTTCGTCCTTAGTAGGCACCGTTGCTAAGACTCGTCGTTTCGAAGCATCTCGTGATGATCGGATGTGATAGATTCTACGTGTGCATACAACGGGTGCAAGCCAGATTTGCACATGCGGATACTAAGGTTAACCTTGATGAGCCTAGCATGTACAGACATGGTCTCGGAACACGGAATACCGAAAGGTAAAGCATGAGTCATATGGATGATATGATGAACATGTTGATTGTTCGCCTTTAAAGCTACATCATCTCACGTGATGATCGGAATTGGTGTAGTGGATTTTGTTCGTGTAATCACTAAAACAACTCGAGGGATGTTGTTTTGAGTGGGAGTTCTTTTGTAATTTGGATTAGTCAAACTCAATTTATCATAAACACAATCAAAGTGAATTTGCATAGTTTGTTGTAGTCATTGGCATTCGTTCACCACTTTACGCTTAGTTATAGTTGAGATAGTAGAACTATAGAAATTCTGGATATTTGCTTTACGAACTAGTATCGTATTGTTTTGAGTGTCAATCTAAAGTTTAAAAGTCCTGTTGCAAACTTTCAGCAAACTCCGTTTACTCTGTAAAGTTTAATAAATAGTATTAAATCAAGAGTAACAATTCCAGTGTTAGTATCTAATGTATCATGTTTGCCTCCATGATTCTTGATACTCAAAATATTGTTTTTAATATCAAGTTTATCTAAGAGCTGAAAGCAATGTTTCAGAAACCATCATATGTGAAAGGTATTGCGATATCTAAAACAATGTGTTGGTTACAACATGATAGAGTATACGTCCTCATATTTGATGAGAATTTGTGAAGATTGGAGATGCCAGTCGTCCTAATCCTCCAAAAGGTTTTGGAATAGAAACATTATACTCGCAATTCACCTTTATAAGCTATAGCAGCTTGATCATGAAAGTTGTCATGATAAGGATGAATAGAAGATGTAAGTATAATGTTTACTACACTAAAAGATTACTAAAGAATGGAATTTTGAAAGAATGCCAAACATTTGATGAAGGTGACCCACTTCAAAGTGCAAGTTCAAAGGTATTAGTATTTGACTATACACACTTTGTACTATGTGTCATGTGAATGACACCACTATTGATGTTGATAGATTCTTTTAAAAGAAAATGAATTGTTGAAAGAGAATCTATAAAATATTTGGCAGAAAAGAAAAGATTGGAGATATCCAACTTAGGTATATAGAAGATACATGTTATGGCTGTATTCCTTGGTTGTTAAACAATGTGGTTCTGCGGTATTGGATACCGAATTGGTTGGTATGAAGTGTCATACAGGACAACACAATTCATGAACTGCAATGGCCTAAGTAACTAGCAAGAGAATATGTGATGATGTTCATCGAAAACAAACAAAGGGTTGTTGTGTTTCTCGTTAACATCAAAGCT
The DNA here is from genome assembly GCA_023614405.1 of Avena insularis. Classification (NCBI taxonomy): domain Eukaryota; kingdom Viridiplantae; phylum Streptophyta; class Magnoliopsida; order Poales; family Poaceae; genus Avena; species Avena insularis. The sequence continues at coordinate 114,091,910 of CM042688.1, read as the reverse complement.
TACCTTCAAGATTTGTTTCAATAATTGTTATTTTGATCAGGTATTATGACGACAAAAGGTTGTTCAAATAATTGTCGTATTCCATAATAGATGGATGATATACAAGTCTGGTTGGAGAAATAACGACCATAAAACTAATGCTAAAATGTTGCAAGACAAATGATTGATAGATCACTTGCGAAGTGACATCACCGTTTAAATTATATTGAAAGGGATACATGAAGAAACTCCATGTTGATGGATTTTTGGAGTCTTTGATTTTGATCAAATGACGCTTGTGATACTTTCCTGGAGATGATTAAAACTCCGTTCGTAGGCCAAAAGAGGAATGGACGACTAACTGATTGGAATTTCTACATATTGATGTATATAGTCCATTATGTGTAGTCGTGGGTGATGGATTTCAACTTCATATGCTTCCTCCAAAGATTTGAGTGAGCATATGAATATACTTACTCAATAAGGAAGAAGTATGAAATATTTGAAAATTTTCAAAGACTTTCAAGATGAAGTGGAAAATTATTGTAACAAGAAAATTAAAAAGTTTATGATTGGATCATAAAGATGTTTGAGTTACAAAGTTTAGCAAAACACCTAAGATTTGAGGAATCGTTCCATGGATTTGCATTTCCCAAAACACCATAGGAGTATGGAGTGTTCAAGATATGTAATGAAACCTTGTTTGACATGGTAAGATCAAAGGTGTCATTTATAAAACTGCCATTATATTTTAAAGATTAAAGCTTTAGTGACTACCGCTTTTACACTGAAAAGAGCTCCATCGTGATCTGCTGAAATGACACCATATAAGTCATGGTTTGGGATAAAACCCAGGTTGTCCTTTCTTAAATTTTTGGTATGCTAGGCATAAGTAAAGTGTTTACAACCAAAGTCGGATGAGCATGTATTTGTAGGTTATTTCAAATAACCATTGGGTATTCCTCCATAACACCGAAGACAAAAGTGTTTGTCACTTAGAATGTCGAGTTTCTTGAGAAGTAATTTTTGGTAAAAAGTTAAGTGGGAGGACAATAGAACTTTGACAAGGTTGTTGAACCTTGGATAATATGTGCTGAGTTGCGCAGCGTCGGTAAGTGTCCCGGAGGCAGCAAAAATGCTCATGGCTCACGTGCCTCAAAGGTTGTGGTCACGGAGATCTAAGTTACTATTGAACCAAGTAGGTCGGGTAAGTATTCAAATGCCAGGATTTGAGAGTTAAATCATTGTTGTTTGACAATGATGAACCGACTGCATGCAAAGAAGCAATAATGGGCCCTGACTTTGTTAAGTGGCTTGAAGCCATAAAATCCGTGATAATTCCATACACGAGAAATCAAGCTTTGAATTTGAAAGACCCTCTGGAAAGGTGCAAGACCTTACAGTCGTATATGGATCTATAAAGAAATAGACATGGATGTTTCACATCTATGAAATAGTCGACATGTCGGAAAGAGTTTACGACAATGTTCAAGGAATTGACTATGATAAGATTTGATCTTTCATAGCGATATTTAGTCTGGACGGATTAATGTAGCAACCACTACATATATTTTGGCATATGGTAGTTGAACAAACAAAACAAGTTCTTCTAATAGAATAGTTACCTAGGACGTGTACATGACACGATCCAAAGGGTTTTGTTAATTCAAAGGATGCTAAAAGAGTATGCAAAACTTCAATGGTTGAAGTGAGCATCGCGGAGTTGGAATCTTCACCGTGATGAAACCATTAAAAGGTTTAATTTCATCAGAGACGATGAAGATGTTTGCATTTTGCAAGAAATTAAGTGGGAGCGCTAAGACATATTTCTAATACATTATGTGAAAGACATATTGTTGATTAGAAATGATGTATCTTTATTGACACAGGTTAAGAATTTCATTTCGATGAAAGACTTAGGCATAACCCAAGAATTAGGCATCAATGTCTATATGGATAGATTGAGGCGCTAATATGGTTTTGCCAAATGTACATAGATAAGATGTTGAATGAGTTTAATATGGAAACAACAAGAAAGGTTCTTGACGCATGGAAAGGACTGAATCAAGATTCAAGTGTGTTGACACGAGATTCAAGTGTTTTGACACTTGGTGAAATCACAAGAATATTTTGATCAATCATTCTTTGAGATGTACACATCCAGATATGTCCTATGCTCTAAATGTTATGAGCATATACCAGAATGACTCATAAGATGATCATTGGAAAATAGTAGGGATATTCCTATGATCTTTGGAAGAACTAAGAATATATTATTTATATAGTGGTGAAAAATAGTTCATTGTAAATTGTTGCATTGATACTAGTTTTGTCACAAATTAATTTTATCTCAATTTAAACTAAGGGTGGCACAATGTAATGGAAAGGAAGTTCCATAACGGATTTGGTTGAGTACCAAAGTTAAAACATTGTGACAGATACTACAACAAAAGGCTAAGTATATGACTACTGTTGTAGCAGCAAATGAGGGCATTTGCGTCAAGTAGTTTGTTATCAAACTAGGTGCGGTTCATAGCGGGATAATACTATGAAGATACATTGTATGACAATTGTATCAACATGATTTAATCCCAAGGAACTAAAGGTCTCACCAAAGGACCAAATTTATACAATGCCATCTCATTGGAGAATGAGTAATGCGTAGAGACACAAGGACATGCAAATACACACGGACCTAGAAGTGTCAGATCCGAAGATTATGTTTACCACTAGCAATAGTGTCTCTACAACACCAGAAAGCCATAGGTGTTGAATGCACAAGTTTTTAACTAGATTATTGACTCTAGTGCAAGTGGGAGACTGTTGGAGATATGCCCAAGAGGCAATAATAAAGTGGTTATTATTATATCTTTATGTTTATGATAAATGTTTACATCCCATGCTATAATTGTATTAACCAGAAACATTAATACTTGTGTGTTTTGTAAACATAAAAGAGTCCCTAGTAAGCCTCTTGTTAAACTAGCTTGTTGATTAATGGATGATCATGGTTTCCTGATCATGGGCATTGGATGTCGTTAATAACAAGATCATATCATTAGGAGAATGATGTGATGGACACACACCCATAGTAAGCGTAGCATAAGATCAAGTCATTAAGTTCGTATTGCTGTAAGCTTTCAAATGCATAGTAACCTAATCCTTCGACCATGAGGTTATGTTAATCACCATCACCGGATGGGTACTTTGATGACATCAAACACCGCTTAAATGGGTGGTTATAAAGGTGTCATTGGGTATTCTGAAAGTATGTGTTGAAGCGCATGGACCAAGATTGGGATTTGTCCATCCATATGACGGATAGATATGCTCTGGGCCCTCTCTGTGGAATGTCATCTAGTTAGCTTGCAAGCATGTAACTAGGTCACAAGGGATGACATATCATGGAACGAGTAAAGAGTACTTATCAGTAACGACGTAGAACTAGGTATGGAGATACCGACGATCAAACCTCGGATAAGTAGAGTATCGCGTGACAAAGGGAATTGGTTTCGTATGTTAATGGTTCTATCGATCACGAAGTCATCGTTGAGTATGTGGGAGCCGTTATGGATCTCCAGATCCCGCTGATGGTTATTGATAGGAGATGTGTCTCCATCATGTCTGCATATTCACGAACCGTAGGGTGACACACTTAAGGTTCGAAGTTGTTTTAAGTAGATATGGAATGTGCGTTGGAAACCGAATGTTGTTCGGAGTCTCGGATTGGATCCGGGACATCATGAGGAGATCCGGAATTGTCCGGAGAATAAGATTCATATATTGGGGATCATTTTCTAAGTTAGGAAATGTTCCGGAGTATTTGTATGGGGATTCTAGAAGGTTTCGGAATGTTACGGAAGGTTCTAGTAGATTTCTTGGAGTTTGCTTGAATACCAAGAAAGGATCAAGGAGTCTTTGTGGGGCAAGACACGGATTCGTGGGGGAGGAGGATTCCTCCCTCCCCCCTCCCAATCCGCCGGCCAAGGAGGGAGGGGAGTCCTACTAGGACTCCCCCTCCCATGGCGCCTCCCTCCTTTAAATAGAGGGGAGGGGGCACCACCCCCTAGACCTCTCCTATAACAAACCCTAGCCGCCGCCTCTCTCCTCCTCCTTCGCTCTGCTCCGGCTTTGGCGAAGCCCTGCAGAATTCTCTACTCCACCACCACCACCGCACCGTCGTGCTGCTGGGATTCCGTGGAGAAGATCTACTACCTCATGCTCCTGGAGCAGGAGAGGAAGGTCTGCCGACTCCGCGTGTGACCGATTGCGGAAGCACTGCCGAAGCAGCGCGGAAGGATCGTCCACACGATCTTGAGATCGGCAAGTGATCGACTACATCAACCCCGAGATCTAATCTCGTAACGCTTTCGGATCTACGAGGGTTAGTACAGATCTATCTCGTTGCACATGTCTAATAGATTAGATCTTGGCTTTTATCTAGATTAGATCTGGGTTTTGTTTGTTCTTGCGGTAGAATTTTTTTTTCCATGCTACGAACCCATCACGAACTTGGGACCACGGTCACGTCAGAGAGAGAGAGAGAGAGATCAATTGGAGGTATCCCCAAAAGTGAGGAAACATTTATTGAATATTGTATGTATTTTCTGGTCAAAATACCCCCACTATATATAGGGGGAAGGGGAGGTACTCCCTCCCTCAAAGTCCCGGGGGTAGGACTAAACAAGGGAGGAGGTGGGGGGATGTGACACACCTAGGATTAGGGCTAGACAAATCCCAGATCTCTGTCTGATATAAGCCTAACCTAAATCTCGGAAGCATACAAAGAAAAAATCGGTAACATTACAGTGATCCTACAACACAAAAGTTATTACAGCAAGCTCATAACTGAGCAAAGAACCAAATTATTACAAACAGAGGTCACTGACCACAAACATCAAACAACGGAAGACAAATTGTGCTATTAAGTGTAGCAAACTTAACAAATGGCCTAAGAGGCCTGAAGCATAACGATGATGTCCCAATCCATAGATTCCAGGCTGCCTACCGGGAACCCCAAGCTATCCGTCGGTGTCGATGTCGTACCAAACTTGTCTTCTGAGGAACACTTACTCTACTACAAAAGTATCAACAAAGCAAGGGTGAGTAAGGGTGTACTCCACAAGACTTATGGTTGGTGGGGTTATTTTGCATAAAGCCATCTTTGTTTATAAAACAAGGGGAAAAGAAGAAGCTCGTCTAATCAGAATATTTTAAAAGGGGATAAGAGAGTGATATCTCCAAAGAATTGATCATCATCTTGATATCCACCAAAGTAATCCTCAACTCACAAATAGGATCACCGCCTCCAGCAACCCCGGCCATGCTTACCTACATATATGAATGCACCACCTTCACCGCCTTCGAGAACAACCAGATATGCACATATCGAATGGAACGCCCGAACTAGGTGACTCATGGAATCTACTAGGCAAGTTAATCAGCGGAGGGGTTCCCAAGCCCCGTTTGGTTGTACGCTCGTCTTGGTTCAAGAGCCAAGAACTCGGGTCCTAGTAGTGGCGAGCATTGGACTACAAAAAACCACATCCCACTGTGGCCTCTACAAGCCTTAGCATGATTTGTTGGGTCCGCAGCATAGAAAACAAAAAATTTCCTACGGTGTGAACTACACGCCAAGATCTACCTACTAGGTACAAAGCAACAGGTGGAAACGAGAACTTACGCTCGTAGACAACGAGCTTTGTTAATGAGTAGGAACTCGTGGTTGATATAGTCGTACACTTGCTGATCTCAAGATCGTGATGAAGTCCAGCAGGTCCAGCTCCAGCACGTCCATCAGATCCAGCTCCAGCACCACCAAATCCAGCACCACAAAGCAGTGGTGCATCCGTGATCGCACACACGTCCGGTACCCCGACAACATCCGTCCCTCGCTCCAGCAAAGCAGCGGAAGCAGCAACTCCTTTCCAGATAAAGCCACCGGGAACATGTATCTCGCTAATCTGAGACCATGGGGGAATAATACTAGAGGGGGAGAGAGATCCTTCACAAGGAGGTGTGTGTATGAAGGTGTGAGAGAGGGACCTTTTATAGGAGGAGGGGGTGCCCCTCCTTCATGGCCGGCGCATGGAGGAGGTGGCTCTTCACCTCCTCCATTCATGTGGTGGTAACTCCCTCCACATAAATTTGCCCCTTCACATTCTCTTTTAAAGTCTCCACTTTAAATGCATTAAATTTCTCCAAATTTAATGCTCTCTCATTTAATAAAACTCTTTTATTATTTTTATTCAGAATTTTGTTAATTACTTTAATTAACAAACATTCACATAAAACCCCCTACAACATTTCAATATTACATGCAGAACCAATTTCAACAATTTCACCTGAAACAGTTTCGGTGTCTATTGAAATAATTCCAGCGCTTTCTTAAATCTTTATCTGAAACATATTTGCTCCAAATGGTGTCGGTCTCTCTTAAGTGTGTCACCCTACGGTTCGCGAATAATGCAGACATGATCGAGACTCCTCTCCGATCAATAATCAGCAGCGGGACCTGGAGATCCATACTGACTCCTACACATTCAACGATGACTTTTGTGATCGTGAGAACCTTTAACGCTAGTAACTAAATCCCTTTGTCTCGTGATATATTACATGTCCGAGATTCGATCATCGGTATCCAAATACCTAGTTTGATCTCGTTACCGACATGCACTCTTTTCTTGTTCCCGTGATATAACATTCTAGTGATCACATCACTTGCTTGCAAGCTATTTCAATGTGATATCACCGAGAGAGCCCAGAGTATATCTATCCGTCATCGGGATGGACAAATCCCACTCTTGATACATGAGCCTCAACATAACACCTTTGTAGCACTGAACCCACCTTTATAGTCACCCTGTTACGGTGTGACGTTTGATGTTATCAAGATACTCTTCCGGTGTTAGCAATTAACATGATCTCATGGTCTAAGGACTAAGATTAATTTGTATGATATTATAGCAATATAAACATAATGACTCTGATCGTAATGCTATACTTCGGATGAATGTTCATCACATCATTCCACCAATGTTGTGACCTCGTTATTAACAACATCCAATGTCCATGATCAGGAAACCTTGATCATCTTGTTAATCAACGAGCTAGTCTATAAGATAGGCATGTCTAGGAACCTTTTATTTGTTTATTAAACACACATGTATTGATGTTTCCAATCAATACAATTATAGCATGCAAAATAAACATTTATCATAAACATGGAATAAGATAATAACCACTTTATTATTGCCTCTCGGGCATATTGCCTTCAGTCTCCCACTTGCGCTAGAGTCAATAATCTAGTTTGAAAAACTTTGCGTATTGAACACCTATGGCTTTCTGGTGTTGGATATACGCAATTGCTAGTGGTTAACATAATCTCCGGATCTGACAGTTTCAGGTCCGTGTGTATTTGCATGTCTTTGCGTCTCTACGCATCACTCATTCTCAAATGAGATGGCATTGTATAAATTTGGTCCTTTGGTGAGACCTTCGGTTCGTTCGGGTTTAAAATATGTTGATATTATTGTCACACAATATATCTTCATAGTATTAGCCCACTTTGAACCACACCTAGTTTGATAACAAACTACTTAACACAAATGCCCTCCTTTGCTGCTACTATAGCAGTTATATACTTAGCCTTTTGTTGTAGTATCCATCACAATATCTCAACTTTGGAACTCATCCAAATCCATCATGGAACATCATTTCCATTATATTGTGCCACCCATAGTCTAAATTGAGATAAATTTAATTTGTATCTTGTGACAAAATTAGTATCAATGTAACACTTTACAATGAACTACCTTTAACTATTTGTCACTTATACATGATATATTCTTAGTTCTTCCAAAGCTCATAAGAATATCTTTACTATTGTCCAATGATCATCTTATGAATCATTCTGGTATATGCTCATAACATTTAGAGCATAGGACATTCTGGATATATACATATCATGGTATAATCGATCAAAATCTTCATGTGATTTTACTCACCAAGTGTTGAAACACTTGAATGTTGATACAATCCTTTCCATGCAGCAAGAACCTTTCTTGTTGTTTCCATATTGAACCCTTTCAATATCTCATATATGTATGTCTGGCACAACCATATTAGTGCCTTAATCTATCCATATAGATATTGATGCCTAATATTCCGGGTTTTCCCAAGTCTTTCATCGAAATCTTATTTTAATGAAATTCTTAACTTGTGTCAATACAAGATACATCATTTCCAATCAACAATATGTCCTCTACATAATGTATTAGAAATATGTCTCAATGCCCCCACTTAATTTCTTGCAAATGCAAGCATCTTCATCATCTCCGATGAATTTAAACTCTTTTAACAGTTTCATCATGGTGAAGATTCCAACTCCGCTATGCTTACTTCAACTATTGAAGTTTACATGCCCTTTTAGCACCCTTTGAATTAACAAAACCCTTCGGACCATGTCATGTACATGTCCTAGGTTACCGTTCTATTAGAAGAACCTTGTTTTGTTTATTCAACTACCATATACCAAATTATATGTAGTGGTTGCTACATTAATCTGTCAAGACTATATATCGCTATGAAAGATCATATCTTGTCATAGTAAACTCCTTGAACATTGCCGTAAACTTCTTTCCGACATGTCGACTATTTCATAGATGTCAAACATCCATGTCTATTTCTTTATAGATCCAAACACGACCGATAGGCTTCATGCCTTTCCAGAGGGTCTTCCAAGTTCAGAAACTTGATTTCTCGTGTATGGATACTATCACGGATTCTATGACTTCTAGTCATTTTATGGAGTCAGGGCCCATCATCGCTTCTTTGCATGTAGTCGGTTCATCATTGTCAAAACAATAACGACTTGCTTATCAAATCTTACTATTTGATTCTTACCGACCCACACGGTTCTATAGGAACTCTAATCTCCGAGATCACACCTTTTGTAATCACGAGAGCCATGAGCATTGTGGCGCCACGGGACACTTTCATGCGCGCTACTTAGCACATATAGCTAAGGTTCAACAACCTTATCAAAGTTCTATTGTCCTCCCACTTAACTTTTCACGAAAAGTTCCTTCTCAAGAAACTTGACGTTCCAAGCGACAAACTCTTTTGTCCTCGGTGTTATGGAGAAATTCCCAACAAATTCTTTGGGATAACCTACAAAGACGTGCTTATCCAACTTTGGTTGTAAACATTTTACTTATGCATAGCATACCAAGATTTAAGAAAAGACAATTCGGGTTTTATCCCAAACCATAACTCATATGGTGTCATTTCAACGGATCGCGATGGTGCTCTTTTCAGTGTAAAAGCGGTAGTCTCTAAAGCTTCAATCCTTAAAACATAATGGCAGTTTTATAAATGACACCCTTGATCTTACCATGTCAAACATGGTTTGATTTTATCTCTCGAATATGCCATACTCCTATGGTTTATCGGGAAACACAAATCATGGAACAATTCCTCAAGTCTTAGGTGTTTTTGCTAAACATGTAACTCAAATATCTTCCTTTATGATCGAATCATAAACTCTTTATTTTCTTGTTACAATGATTTTCCACTTCATCTTGAAAGTCTTTGAACAATTTTCAAATGTTTCATACTTCTTCCTTGTTAAGTAAATATACAGATATATTCACTCAAATTTTCAGAGAAAGCATATGAAGCAAAAAGATCCATCGCATATGGCTACACATAATGGACTATGCACATCAGCATGCACAATTTCCAATAAGCTAGTCATCCGTTCCTCTCTGGCCTATGGACGGAGTTTCAATTATCTCGAGGAAAGTCTAACATGCGTCAATTGATCAAAATCAAAGACTCCAAAAATCCATCAACATGGAGTTTCTTCATGTTTTCTTTCAAATATAATTTAAACAGCGATGTCACTTCATAAGTGATCTTTCAATCATTTGTCTTGCGACATTTTAGCAATAGTGTTTATGGATGTGATTTCTCCAACTAGACTTGTAAAAGTTCATCCATCCTTTATGGAATACGGTAATTATTTGAACAACCATTGTTCTCATGATACCGGAACAAAATAACAATTATTTAAACAAATCTCGAAGGCTAGGTTTGATGACAACGAAAAACACAATAACACTTTATTTGTTTTCGATGAACATCATCACTCATTCTTTTGCTAGTTACTTAGGCCATTGTAGTTCATGAATTGCGTTGTCTTGTATGACACTTCATACCAACCAATTCGGTATCCAATACCGGTATCCAATACCTAAGAACCACATTGTTTAACAAGCAAGGAATATAGCCATAACATGTATATCTTCTATATACCTAAGTTGGACATCTCCAACCTTTTATTTTCTGCCAAATATTTTATAGATTCTCTTTCAGCAATTCCTTTTCTTTTAAAAGAATCTATCAACATCAATAGTGGTGTTATTCACATGACACATAGTACAAAGCGTATATAGTCAAATACTAATACCTTTGGACTTGCACTTTGAAGTGGATCACCATCATCAAATGTTTGGCATTCTTTCAAAAATCCATTCTTTAGTAATCTATTAGTGTAGTAAACATTTTACTTACACCTTCTATTCATCCTTATCATGACAACTTTCATGATCAAGCTATTACAGCTTATAAGGAAGAATCACGAGTATAATATCAGTTCCCAAAACCTTTTTGGTAGATTCGGATGCCTAGCATCTCCATCCTTCACAAATTCTCATACAATATGAGAACATGTATTTTTCTAAATTATACTCTATCATAATGCAACCAAAAACATTATTTCAGATATCACAATATCTTTCACACATGATGGTTTCTGAAACAATTTTCAGCTCCAATATAATCTTGATATTAAAACAACTTTTTGAATATCAATAATCATGGAGGCAAACATGATACTTTAGATACTAACATTGGAATTCTTACTCTTGATTTAATACTACTTATTAAACTTCATGGAGTAAATAGAGTTTGCTGAAAGTTTTGCAATAGGACTTATAAACTTTAAATTGACATTCAAAACAATACGATACCAGTTCGTAAAGTAAATATCCAGAATTCTATAGTTCTAATATCTCAAATAAAAACTAAGCATAAGGTAGTGAACAGATGCGAATGACTACAACAAATTATGCAAATTCACTTTGATTTAGTTTATGACAAATTGATTTTGACTAATCCAAATTAGAAATGAACTCCCACTCAAAAACGACATACCTCGTGCCTTTTTGTGATTACATGAACCAAATCCACTACACCAAGTCCGATCATCACGTGAGTCGGTGTAGCTTCAAACGCGAGCATCAATATGGTCATCACATCAACTATGTGACTCATGCATAACCTTTCGGTCCGTGTTCCGAGGCCATGTTTGTACATGCTAGGCTCGCCAAGTAAGAACCTTAGTATTCGCGTGTGTAAAACTGTCTTACACCCGTTAGATGAAAACGTAGAGTTGAGAACACCCGATCATCACGTGATGTCTCGAAACACGATCCATAGAACGGTGCATACTTAAGGAAGAACACATTTTTTATCTTGATATCTAAAAGAGGGATCATCTTACAATGCTACAGAAAGCGCCAAACTAGCAGTATAAGATGCTAACATCTAATGTGTAAAGTGAGATGATATGGTCCATGCATTTGATCTCTATCACTTGCATCGTGGTATGATCTCTATCATTTCTTTGTGTGTAAGGCCAAGGTCTATGGAACTTACACGTTGAGTGTGTTGTAAGAGTATCTATCATACATCTACTTACAACAATACCATATCAATACACTAGCCCAGCAACGATCTAAACTAGACGCCTCTAATTTATCAATTGCAAGTTTTACGTGGCTTAGGGCTTTCGGAGATAGAACCGTTCTTACCTACGAACATGAACCACAACGAGGATAACTAAGTTATTAGCAACTCGTTGTAAATCAGATATTTACTATAGTAGGAGATACAGACACCCGCCAGCCGCTTATGCAAAACAAGTTGCATGTCAGTCGTGGAACCGGTCTCATGTACGATGACATGTAAGGTTGGTCCGGGCCGCTTCATCCCACTATGCCACCAATATCCAAAATACATAGAAGATGCAATAACATGATCATCATCGCCCACATATAAACATATGTGTACTACCCGTGCAAAGCACCTACGCATAGATCAGGCTCTGATACCACTGTTGGGTCCACAGCATAGAAAACAAAAAATTTCCTACGGTGTGAACTACACGCCAAGATCTATCTACTAGGTACAAAGCAACGGGTGGAAACGAGAACTTACCCTCGTAGACAACAAGCTTTGTTAACGAGTAGGAACTCGTGGTTGATGTAGTCGTACACTTGCCGATCTCAAGATCGTGATGAAGTCCAGCAGGTCCGGCTCCAGCACGTCCATCAGATCCAGCTCCAGCACCACCAAGTCCAGCACCGCAAAGCAGCGGTGCATCCGTGATCGCACACACGTCCGGTACCCCGACAACCTCCGTCCCTCGCTCCAGCAAAGCAGCGGAAGCAGCAACTCCTTTCCAGATAAAGCCACCGGGAACATGTATCTCGCTAATCCGAGACCATGGGGGAATAATACTAGAGGGGGAGAGAGATCCTTCACAAGGAGGTGTGTGTATGAAGGTGTGAGAGGGGGGCCTTTTATAGGAGGAGGGGCGGTGCCCCTCCTTCATGTCCAGCGCATGGAGGAGGTGGCTCTTCACCTCCTCCATTCATGTGGTGGTAACTCCCTCCACATAAATTTGCCCCTTCACATTCTCTTTTAAAGTCTCCACTTTAAATGCATTAAATTTCTCCAAATTTAATGCTCTCTCATTTAATAAAACTCTTTTATTATTTTTATTCAGAATTTTGTTAATTACTTTAATTAACAAACATTCACATAAAACCCCCTGCAACATTTCAATATTACATGCAGAACCAATTTCAGCAATTTCACCCGAAACAGTTTCGGTGTCTATTGAAATAATTCCAACGCTTTCTTAAATCTTTATCTGAAACATATTTGCTCCAAATGGTGTCGGTATCCCTTAAGTGTGTCACCCTACGGTTCGCGAATAATGCAGACATGATCGAGACTCCTCTCCGATCAATAATCAGCAGCGGGACCTGGAGATCCATACTGACTCCTACACATTCAACGATGACTTCTGTGATCGTGAGAACCTTTAACGCTAGTAACTAAATCCCTTTGTCTCGCGATATATTACATGTCCAAGATTCGATCATCGGTATCCAAATACCTAGTTTGATCTCGTTACCGACATACACTCTTTTCTCGTTCCCGTGATATAACATTCTAGTGATCACATCACTTGCTTGCAAGCTATTTCAATGTGATATCACCAAGAGGGCCCAGAGTATATCTATCTGTCATCGGGATGGACAAATACCACTCTTGATCCATGAGCCTCAACATAACACCTTTGTAGCACTGAACCCACCTTTATAGTCACCCTGTTACGGTGTGACGTTTGATGTTATCAAGATACTCTTCCGGTGTTAGCAATTAACATGATATCATGGTCTAAGGACTAAGATTACTTCGTATGATGTTATAGCAATATAAACATAATGACTCTGATCGTAATGCTATACTTCGGATGAATGTTCATCACATCATTCCACCAATGTTGTGACCTCGTTATTAACAACATCCAATGTCCATGATCAGGACACCTTGATCATCTTGTTAATCAACAAGCTAGTCTATAAGAGAGGCATGACTAGGAACCTTTTATTTGTTTATTAAACACACATGTATTGATGTTTCCAATCAATACAATTATAGCATGTAAAATAAACATTTATCATAAACATGGAATAAGATAATAACCACTTTATTATTGCCTCTCGGGCATATTCCCTTCATGATTAACCTTTACCACGGATCTCATCAATATACCTCGTTCTCCTGTCATACTAGATTCTCTGCATCTGATACATCATCTGGATGAACCAGAACTGATAGCTAAGCATGGCTAAGAAAGACACAGATATAAGCTCTTGCAATTCACAAGCCAAACCTAGTTATGCTAGGAGCAGTAGATCAGGTAATATAAGCTCAAGGGAGTAATGCAATAGATAGGATACTCTATCTATCAATAAAAACCAAAGTAGAATCGTATGTATCATGGAAAGAATGAAATACTTTCGAAATCATAGGATTCTTTTATGTGTGGGACTATGCTTGCCTTGTTTGTTGATACCCAGATATAGATCTTCAGGAGCCTTGTACTTGACTTGATTATAGTTGGTCAAGTATTGTTCGTCGATCTTCGATGGTGTTGATCTCGGTCTTCGATCTTGATCTCGACATCATATTCTACAGGGAAGAAGCAAACACTGGAAAGAAAGGGTAATCAACACATGGTATCGATGCAATGCTAAAGCAAGTATGATGACATGACAAGTTAATTAGTATTGTAATGAACCCCTAAGGCATGATTAAACATTTTAGACAGGGTCCGAGGGATATAAACCCTAATTCGAAGAAATCTCGGATGCATATGAGAGGGATTGATTTGTTCTTCTAATTAAACTTGTAATTTAAGTTGTTGAACAATGCATGAGATTGATGCTATGAGATAGATCTCATTTTTTTGAACATTTTGATATATTATACATATTTTTTCTGACTTATAAATAATTACTTATTGAATTTATTAGAGTTATTCAATTTCTGAAATTATTAAACCATTTATGAAATTATTACAAAACAGGGAGAACCTTTTACACCAGGGCAGAGGCTACCCATTGCAGCTGACAGAGGGGCCCTAGGCCACCTCAGCTGCCACACGGGAAGGTGGGGCCACTGGCCGGTTTGACTGGGCTAGACCCGCGCCTGCTGATGCACGGGTGACGTCAACATGACATCACGCCGGCGGGGCTCTCACATCGGCGACAGGGGCGACGCTAGGTAGCGAGCTGGGAGGCGATCTTGCGCAGACTCGAACGAGGGCACTGCAGGGAGCAGAAAGGTGGCGGCTCCGCTCCATTTGGGTCACCAGAGCGACACCTGCGACTGCGGCCGACGGCGCCGAGCGGCGGCGCGCGGAGCGAGGGCGAAGCAAAGCGAGAGAGGGTCAGGGAAGAGGTCCTAGGGGACCACCAGCTCACCGTGAGTCTAACGGAGGTGACAGCGAGGCTGAAGGTGGACCGGAGCAGCGGCGAGGTCGACGGCGGGGCTCGTCGGTAGGGGTGGGCATAAAAACCCGAAACCCCGAATACACCGAAACCAAATTAACCGGTACAAAATTCGGTGCCTGAATGTGATAAACCGAAATTATTAATTTAAATTCGGTTGTGCTGTTCATTTGATCGTTCCTATTCACATCCCATCATGCAAAAGCCCAAAAGAATTCCACGTACAAGTCCCGGCAGCCTAATGCACTGATGCACGTAGTATGTAAATTGTATTGCATGTCTCTTAATTTCATCCCTAATTAATCTCCAGAAGTTCAGACGTATTTCAATTTCTCGATATTTCCATCTACCAGTGCAGCCGCGCACCCGCATCGTGGAACCATCCTTGTCGAGCTGCCGCAGTTGCAATTTAATTGGTTGTTTATTGATGTTCATCAGTGTGTCACGTTTTTGTTGGTGTAAACTGTCAAGTAGTGAAGTGCATCTGAACTTTGTTGCAAGAACTTCCATCGTGTTGACACAAATACATTTTCTGCAGAATTGTCAACATGCATTTTGTTCTCTGTATACGTATATATGGAAGCTAAACATTATGCGCTCATGTATTTTTTTCTACACATGCACTCAAGCCGCTTCAGGCCTTCGGCTAGCCACGTATTTGACTACATGCACATGGTCCTTATCAACCGTCCAGCCATGGCGACTTGGTCGAGTCCAGTGTTTATTGAATATCGTTCAAACATATCGGTTTAAAACCAAACACCGAACTGAATTTTGGGATAACCGATTTTGCGGTTAATTAGAAATCGATTTAATTTCGGTACCTATTTCTTAAAACCCGAATTATAGAAAAACCGAAAGAACCGAACCGAATTCTCGGTTAAAACCGAACGCCCACCCCTACTCGTCAGGATCGGAGAAGAAGGGCTCGATGCGGGCAACTGGGAGCTCCCGGGCTCGATTCCTTCGGCACGGAGGCTCAGCACCACACGGCGAAGCTCATGGCGTGGTCAACGGAGGCCGGGAAGGTCGGGGACGGCGACACGGCACGGCGACTGCGGCGGCTAGGGCTCGGCTCCTGGGAGAGGAGGCAAGAGAGAGGCTCTGGGGAGAGCGAGAGGGCGAGGAGAAGTGGAACACGGTGCGGGGTGGTCTTATCCTCTCCAGGATGGCTGCAGCAGCACGGATCGCACCGCATCGAGGACGGACGGTGCCGGCATCGCCACCGAGCTGCTTGGCCGGAGGAGGAAGGCGACAGAAGGGGTCGAAGGGGTACTGGGCCGCGGTGGGCTGGTTGTTGGGCTGCTAGCTGTGGCGCGCGAGCGGGAGAGAGGGAAGAGGAGAGATAGGCCGGCTGGGTTGTGGCTGTTGGCTCCATTTTTTAAGCAGAACTCTTTTTCCTTTTATACTTTAATTTCAAAACTGTTTGAGTCATTTAAAAATACCAGAGTTTTCAAAATTCAAACTATTTTGAATGTGTTTGAGAGGAAGAAGGAAACTAGGTGACATGGGTATACCCTACAGGTACTCGAGTTTGGCATATACGGTCCAGATACGGCAGCAGCCCACGGCGTTGCCAAGGCCCAATACAGAATTCGGGTGACCCACAGAGACTCCGGTTGCTTGCAACGCAAGAAGAAGCTTAAGATAGAAAGTTCAAAGGGACGAACTCTAATCTGTAACCGACTCGACCTGCTACCAAAGACCTAGCCTATCTATATAAAGGCTAGGAGGGGGCAGCGAGGAGGACAATCACAACCCTAGTTTCCACAACCATCGCCAGATTGCATCTGTGCACCCCTGTAACTTTCGACTTCCTCGATAATTCCAAGAGCAGACAAGCAGGAGTAGGGACCTCTACGAGGCCTGAACTTGGGTAAACCTTGCGTCCCTATGTACTTGTTTGCTAGCCAATTGATGCCTCCAACGCTCCCTCCTTCTCCAAAACCCAAGTCCATAACAATGTGCATTGACGAGTTAAACCCTCGTCAATTGGCGCCGTCTGTGGGAACTAGGAGTGCTGATGTCGCGGCTTCTTCGGCCCCATCAACCATGATCTACAACTCCACAATAGCGGAGATCCGCCAGCTCTTTGGCGCTTTCGACTTCACCGTCCACACGCCGGACACTCGCCCGGCTTTCGAGTCCGTGGGCGATGGGATCAGCCTGGCGATCGCGAGCTTCCGCTTCTAGGTCGGTCAACTGGGCACGTTTCGCATGCCCAACCATCCGACGACACCCGCAATTGCTCCAGCATCGTGGTTCCTGCCACCAATTGGCACCCTCAGCAAGCTCAACGCCCCGGCAACAGCTGGGAGCACAGACAGCGACAACAGTCGCGGATCTGATCTGGGTGGCCTGGCCACAGAAGATGGAGCCTACGGCTCCAGATCTGAAAGTTGTGGGAGCAACAACTTCCCCAATCACTTCTTGTGCACCGTCATCAACGCAGGCGACACCGGCATCAATCGCGAAAACACCGAAACCAACACTGGACCGGCCAACGGCGGTATACCAGTCGCAAATGGTGGCCCCACCAACGGCGGCCCTACCAACAGTGCGCCCACCAACAACGGGATAGGAGGATCACCGCACCTCACGACGGATGATAACATCGGTGAACACGTGCAGATCCACCTCAACGACAACGAGTGGGCCCGCTGTCGAGAAGCTCTACGGGGCAACCCTCTACCCCCTAAATCATCGCAGGACATGCTGACGGGCTACCATTGGCTGCTGAAGGAAGAATTCAAACGCCAGCAGCAGGTGATCATGCAACTCGACGCGCGCAGAAAGGCGACGGATGAGTCGAGCCTTCGACGAGCTCAGCTCTCCTCCCATAGAGGATCCTCCTCCAAGGGCAACGCGTACCTGGCCAACAAAAGACGATCTCGACTAGACCACCTCACCGACCAGGAGCGTGTAGAGGCCGCGAAAGTCCTAGACTTCAGCTCTATGACGGTGGATACACGGGGCAACGTGCTCCCCAAGACGCCGCAAGCTGCGGTGACAGCGGCCACCATGTACCTCCTCAACAACCAGCCACCAGCTGGAGATCCGCGAGCTGCCATGCACCAATCTACGATCGCGGGCCTAGGGCTAATCGAGGCCGCCCTCGACAAAGAGCCAACACCAGAGCCGAAGAAAATCAAGGCTCTGGCCAAATACTACTACTCGTACTCCTCCAGCGACGACAACCACGATCTTTCACAGCGACGTCGCTCACGGTCGCATGACCACGACTATGACGAGTGTGATGACATCACGCAGCGCAAGGTCGACAAGATGCAGGCAAGGCGCGCTCGCTCGACTGACTTGGAAGAAGATGAGACGGAGCTCTGTGACGCCAGATGCTTCAGTAGGGCCATCAGGTAGAAGCGAATGCCTAAGGGGTTTAAACTCCCATCGGAGAACCCAAAATTTGACGGCCTGCAGGACCCGAAAATATGGCTGGAAGATCACATCTCCTCCGTCAGGCTACACGGCGGAAGCTCAAGCACGACAATGCAATGCCTGCAGCTATAGCTGCAAGGTGTCGCCCGCACATGGCTCAACAATCTCCCGCGCGGATCAAATCACAATTGGGAAGAGCTGGTCTACAGCTTCGTGTGCAACTTCAATGGCACTTATAAAAGTCCCGCGTCAATCGAAGAACTAAGAGGCTGCCACCAAAGGTCTGGCGAGTCGTTGCGCTCGTACATCTAGAGGTGGTCCATCATCAAGAACTCAGCAGAAAACATCTCGGAGGACCGCGCAATCGACGCGTTCAATGGCGGTGTTCGCCGTATAGAGCTCAGGGAGGAGCTGGGCCGCTCAAAGCCCAAAACAATCGACCACCTGATGGAGATCGTGAATCGGTGGGCGGACGGAGAAGATTCGGTAAAAAACTGCACCTACTCTGACGATGACGACGACCTTGGGTGCAGACGCGACTGCCGAGGGAAACGTCGAATGCGCGTCTATGTGGACCGCGACGAAGTCAACATGGTCGTGGCTGGCTACGCTGACAAATGTGATGATAACCGCAACAGCGGATATCGCAGTGGGGGATACCGCGACGCTAGGAAAACCACGCAAGTGTGGCAACGCCGCATTTGCAAAGAGGCACCCGCAACATCCATCCAGGACAAACTATTCGGACCATGCAACGTTCACTTCTACATCGACAAGCACAACGGCAAGAAAAAATCTAGCCACCTTCTAAAGGATTGCCGCGAGTTCCTCAAACTCCACGAGGTCCTAGCCTAGATGAATCGCGACGCGATCAACCAGGGCTATGGAGCTGCCCCAGGCACTGTGGCACATGGAGCTCCACCACCACCTCCTGGGCCACCACCACCTGCGACTGCGCCAGTCCAACATCATGGAGGTGAGCTGTACCCGCGAGCTGTGGGCAACATGGGGATGATCCAAAAAGGGTGCCCTCCAATCGAATGCAGAAGGCAATCACTCGCCAAGTCAGTTTGGCGATAAACTCTCCACCTTCCACCACTGAGTACCTCAGTGGAAGCGAGTCCTGCATCACCTTCGACAAGCGCGACCACCCGCGCCAAGTTCCTCGTCCAGGCCACTGTCCCCTCATACTCGAGGTGCAGATCGGGGGCTTCGATATGAGTCGCGTCTTCATGGACGGCGGGAGCAGCATCAACCTCATGTTCGCAAGTACCTTGCGCGCGATGAGGATCCCTCTGACATGCCTGGAAGTTTCAGACACGATGTTCCACGGCATCGTCCCAGGGAAGGGCGTATACTCTCTGGGCAAAATCAACCTCGACGTCATCTTCGGCACGCTGCAAAATTTTCGGCGAGAGCGCATCGACTGGCCCTCACAATACCACTGCACCCTCGGAAGTATCGCGTTCGCGAGGTTCATGGCAGTACCACACTACGCCTATCTGTAGATAAAGATGCCAGGCCCAAACGACATCATCACAATCAACGGAAGCTTCAAGAGGTCCGACAGCTGTGACAGAGAATTCAACAGAATCTCCCAGTCCTTTGGCATGCAAGAGGAACTCGCAAAACTAAAGGAGTTGACAGACAACAGTCTGCCTCCCCTGAGCAGGCCAAGTTCACCCGACTTGTCCTTCGACTCGTCGGTGCACACAAAGAAAGTCTAGGTCCATCCAACGGACCCGACCAAGACGGACCTCATCGCCAATAACTTGAGTTCCGCATAGGAACTCGCGCTCGTCGAATTCCTACGTGAGCACTGGGAAATCTGTGCCTGGTGTCCAACGGACCTGCCAGGGGTTCCCAGGGAATTCGCCGAGCCCTCACTCAACGTGAATCCAGACGCAAGGCCAGTCAAGCAAACAATATAGCGACTGTCTGAACCAAGAGAAAAAGCAGTCGGTATGGAGATCAACAGACTCCTCGACGCAAATTCCATACGCGAGATCAAGGAAAGCACATGGCTTGCTAACACAGTGCTTGTGCCTAAAAAAGACACGGATATCCTGTGGATGTGCGTGGACATCACCTCCTTGAATAAGCACTGCCCAAAGGATCACTTCCTGTTGCCACGGATCGATCAAATAATCGACTCCACTGCGGGATGTGAGCGCCTCTGCTTCCTCGACGCCTACTCAGGCTATAATCAGATTCGAATGAAGGAGGAAGACTAGGAAAAAATGGCGTTTACAACGCCCTTTGGTGTGTTCTGCTACAACACGATGCCTTTCGGGCAAAAAAATGTAGGAGCCACCTATCAGCGGTGCATGCAGGCTTACCTCAAGAACCTACTTGGTCGCAACATCCAAGTCTATGTTGACGAGATAGTCATCAAAACCAAAGAGGAAGCAACGTTAATCGACGATCTCTGCGAGACCTTTGCTAACCTCGATCGCTACCGGATCAAGCTCAATCTGGACAAATGCGCCTTCGGTGTACCATCTGGGCAACTACTCGGGTATCTCATCTCTGCGAGAGGGATCAAAGCAAACCCGAAGAAAATAAAGGCCATACTGGCCATGGAGAAGCCGAAGAACATAAAAGGCATCCAGCAGCTAGCTGGGAGAATCGCATTGCTCAATCGATTCATTAGTCGAATGGGCGAAAAGGCACTACCCTTCTACCAACTGTTGGGTTTGCAGCATAGAAAACAAAAAATTTCCTACGATGAGAACTATACGCCAAGATCAATCTACTAGATACAGAGCAACGGGTGGATATACATCCATGGAGAACTTACCCTCGAAGACAACAGAGTTTTGTTAACGAGTTGGAACTCGTGGATGATGTAGTCGTACACTTGCCG
Source organism: Avena insularis (assembly GCA_023614405.1). Taxonomy (NCBI): domain Eukaryota; kingdom Viridiplantae; phylum Streptophyta; class Magnoliopsida; order Poales; family Poaceae; genus Avena; species Avena insularis. The sequence goes on along the minus strand of CM042688.1, from coordinate 114,070,520 downwards.
ATCTCAAGATCGTGTGGAAGTCCGAGCGCCGCAAATCAGCCGCGCATCCTTCCTCGCGCACACGTTCAAGCAACCGGACAACCTCCACCTCCTCGCTCCAGTGAATCAGCGGAAGCAGCAACTCCTTCCAGACGCAAGGCCACCGGGAACATGTATCTCGCTAATCCGAGACCATGGGGGAATATCTAGAGGGGGAGAGAGATCCTTCACGAGGAGGTGTGTTTTGTGAGGGAGGAGAGGGGGGCTTTTTATAGGAGAGGGGGGCTCCTCCCCTCCCATGGCCGGCGGCCAAGGGGGGTGCCCCCACCTATTCCTCATTCACGTGGTGGAAGCTCCACTCACATCAATTCAAGCTCCACGCAAAATTCCACTCACATGCATTAAATTTCCACCAAATTTAATGCAACTCTCAATTAATAAAACTCTTTTATTTATTTTATTCAGAATTTTGTTAATTATTTTAATTAACAAACATTCACATAAAACGCCTTACAACATTTCAATATCACATGCAGAACCACTTTCTACAATTTCACCCGAAACAATTCCGGTTTCTATCGAAACAATTCCTGCGCTTTGCAATCCTTTCGTCTGAAACATATGTGCTCCAAAATGGTGTCCGACAACCCTTAAGTGTGTCATCCTACGGTTCACGAATAATGCAGACATGATTGAGACTCCTCTCAGATCAATAATCAGAAGCGGGACCTAGAGATCCATACTGACTCCTGCACATTCAACGATGACTTCTGTGATCATGAGAACCTTTAACGCTAGTAACTTAATACCTTTGTCTCATGATATAATACATGTCCGAGATTCGATCATTGGTATCCAAATACCTAGTTTGATCTCATTACCGACATGCACTCTTTTCTCGTTCCCATGATATAACATTCTAGTGATCATATCACTTGCTTGTAAGCTATCTTAATGTGATATCACCGAGAGGGCCCAGAGTATATCTATCCGTCATCGGGATTGACAAATTCCACTCTTGATCCATGAGCCTCAACATAACACCTTCGTAGCACTGAACCCACCTTTATAGTCACCCTGTTACGGTGTGACGTTTGATGTTATCAAGATACTCTTCCGGTGTTAGTAATTAACATGATCTCATGGTCTAAGGACTAAGACTACTTCATATGATGTTATAGCAATGTAAACATAATTACTTTGATCGTAATGCTATACTTCGGATGAATGTTCATCACATCATTTCACAAATGTTGTGACCTTGTTATTAACAACATCCAATGTCCATGATCAGGAAACCTTGATCATCTTGTTAATCAACGAGCTAGTCTGGAAGAGAGGCATAACTAGGAACCCTTTTTGTTTATTAAACACACATGTATTGACGTTTCCTATCAATACAATTATAGCATGCAAAATAAACATCTATCATATACAAGGAATACATAATAACAACTTTATTATTGCCTCTTAGGGCATATTTCCTTCACCAACTCCTCCGCAAAGCTGACAAGTTCAAGTGGACAGACGAGGCGCAAGAAGCATTCGAAGACCTTAAGTGTCTACTATCCACCTCGCCAGTACTGGTGACGCCTCACGAAAAGGAACCACTACTGCTCTACATCTCCGCCACCAACCAGGTGGCCAGCACAGTGCTCGTAGTGGAACGAGCCGAAGAAAATAAGGTCCACAGGGTCCAGCGCCCAGTATACTACCTCAGCGAGGTGCTCACTCCAACATAGCAGCGGTACCCGCACTACCAGAAGCTAGTGTATGGCGTCTTCATGACAGCCAAGCGACTGCGCCACTACTTCTAGGAGCACCCAATCGTGGTGGTAAATGACGCCCTGCTCGGGCATATACTCAATAATCCTAACGCCACAGGATGAGTCGTTCTCTAGGGAATCGAACTGTCTCCACGAGACATCACATATGAGAAGCGCGACGCGATAAAGTCGCAAGTTCTCCCAGACTTTCTCGTGCACTGGATGGAGAACCAGCTCCCCGACAAGCCAGATATGTCCTATCTTTGGACAATGCACTTCGATAGGTCCAAGCAAAAGGACAGAGCAGGCGTAGGTGTCATACTAACATCGCCCCAAGGAGACAAGATGAAATATGTTCTGCGAATGCAGTTCACTGCCTCCAATAATGAAGCCGAGTACGAGGCCTTAATCCACGGGATGCGGATGGCGAAAGCCTGTGGCGCCAAGAGGCTCATCATCTACGGCGACTCCAAGCTGGTGGTCAACCAAATGATGCATGAGTGCGACGCACTAAGTGACAACATGATCGCCTATCGTGACCTCTATGACACACTCAAGGGAGACTTCGACGGTTGTGAGCTGCGACACGTAGGCCTTGAAAGCAACGAAGAGGCGGATCTACTCGACAACATCGACTCCATTTGCACCCCCATACCACCTGGAGTATTCCTCGAGTGCATCTGCGAGTGCTCCATCAAACCCAAGGCTCCAGAGAAGAAACCAAGCACGTCAACGGACTCGGGGGCTATGCCACCCAACAAGCCAATGGCACTAGATGACATAGAGCTTGGCACAGGACTCGAAGGCCCAATGGAGGTCATGATGATCGAGCCATCCTGGACACATCCATACATCACATATCTACTCAGCAAGAGGCTACCTGATGACCCGACTGATGCGTGACACATCGCACGACGATCCAAGATATTCGCCCTCATCAATGGCGAACTGTACAAGTGCAGCATCACAGGGGTACTTCAGCGGTGCGTCTCCAACGGGGACGGAAGGGTTGTCCTCCTCGACATCCATGAAGGCACTTGCGGACACCATGCTGGCAGTCGCGCCCTTGTCGCCAAAGCTCTGCGAGCTGGATTCTATTGGCCCACGGCCATGCGTGATGCCAAGGACATCGTCTAGCGCTGCAACGCTTGCCAGCGATTCGCAGACAAACCACACGCACCTGGCGTGGAACTCAGGCCAATACCATTGGCTTGGCCCTTCGCACAATGGGGACTCGATATGGTTGGCAAGCTCCCAAAGTCCTCGCAAGGAGGTTATGTCTACCTCTTAGTCGTGGTCAACAAATTCACCAAGTGGATCGAGGCTATGCCGTTGACGAATCAGTCAGGAGCCAGCACCGTCAAGTTCTTTGAGTCCATCGTCTACCGTTTTAGGGTGCCACATAGCATCATCATGGACAATGGGATGAACTTCACCTCCAAAGAGTTCCAGGAATTCTGCGAAAACCTGGGAATCAACATTAGCTACGCCTCGGTGGCTCACCCTTAGACCAAGATCAAGTCGAAAAGGCCAACGACCTCGTTTGTGGCGGAATCAAGAAGCGACTCCTTTGGCCACTCGAACAAGCCTCCGGGTGCTGGCCAGACGAACTGCAATCCATACTTTGGAGCTTACGCACAACTCCAAACAGCGCCACGGGCTACACCCTGTTCTTCATGGTGCACGGTGCTAAGGCGGTGCTACCCACAGAAGTATGCTACAAAGCTCCACGAGTGGTTGCTTACATCGAGCAGGAGTGAACTCTCGCACTCGAAGACTCCGTTGACCTCCTCGATGAGGCACGCGAGATCGCAGCGGAGAGATCAATGATCTATCAACAGAACCTCCGCAACTACCACAGCAGAAGGCTACGCCCCAGATCCTTCGTTGAAGGAGATCTGGTCCTGCGACTGAAGCAGCAAGGGAACCTCAAACTCGAGTCCCCTTGGGAAGGACCTTATGTGATTACTAAAGTAATCCCAGGTGGTGCCTATCGCCTCAAAGACCTAGCAAGCGGAGTCGCATACTCCAACCCCTGGAACGTCGCACAGCTGCGTCGTTTCTACCCGTAGTCATTTTTACATTACAAATAAGGTTATTCAGCCAGGCTACTTAGCCACATATTGTACCTCGTACTATTCTGCGAATAAATAAAGCTAAGTGCCCCAAAACTCTATGACTTTTTCTATTTTTTTGCAATTTCATCACTCGGGGGCTGCGCCACCCTTTACACCTTCGTTCTACGAACAAATTGCAGTATCCCGAGTAGCTGACACACTACCAATCGAACCCTTGATAAACACCAACCCAGTTGCAACGCACCTGACAGGTTGGCAAGGTGCTGAGATAAATACACGTCAGGCTAACGAAAAGGAACTGCAGAGTACAACGCACTCGCAAATAATACAAGCTAGCAAGCTCTTCACATATCAATGGGTATTAAATATACCCAACACAATCATACAAACTTTACAACACTCATACATCTATATGCAGGATACAAACTACGCTACTACTACAAAAGATGAACATTCGTCTGCTCTTCAAAGAAGTCGGCAATGTCCTCTGTTTGCCGATCAACTACCTGGTAGTTCGGCACCATGTTCCAGGTCATCCCTTCTGGCGGCAGCGGCGGTCCAGCAGCAACAGATGCTATGTCCACATCTGGTCGATGCAGTCGCACCAGCGACAGGGCAGCCTTCACACTTGTGACCAGTTGCTGTCGCACACACTCGCGGACCGCGCTTATATCTTGAAATTTCGCCAGAAGAGCCAACAGGCTTGAAGGGACGGTGTCCAGCGGAAACATCGTCTAATAAATGTGCCTAAGACACGACTACGCCTTCTTCAAGCATTGAAGCACTCGAGAGGAACGATCCTGCAGGGTCGCCAACGTGACTGCACGATGATGCGCTCGACGATCGACGTAGAGCTCGTTGGGAACCCCAAGAGGAAGGTATGATGAGCACAGCAGCAAGTTTTCCCTCAGTTATGAAACCAAGGTTTAATCGAACCAGTAGGAGCAAGGAAACACCCCAAAGGTGTTACTAGCTGAGCTTTGGTATGCACTACGGTGCTAGTAGCAACGTGGAGACCTGCACAACACAACCACAAAACTTTGTCCCCAACTTGCGATGAGGTTGTCAATCTCACCGTGTTTTGCGGAAAACAAAGGATTAAACGTATCGAATGGAAAGAAGTAAAAGTTTATAGAAAGTAAACACAAAGAAGTAAATAGTTGTAGATTGTATATAAAGAAGAAGGACCGGGATCCATAGTTCACTAGAGGTGGCTCTCCTTAGATAGATAACATGTTGGGTGAACAAATTATAGCAGGGCAATTGACAAACACCGAGAAAGCAATACATGCATATACTAATCATCTTGACTCCTTTGAGACTTGATTGGGCAATACAACATAATACATAGACCGCCATCCAACTGCATCTATGACTAATAATCCACCTTCAGGTTATCATCCGAACCCCCTCCAGTATTAAGTTGCAAGCAACAGATTATTGCTTTACGAACTGCGTGTAAGGTAAACAATACAATTGTTCTATGAACAAAGGATCGTTGTTTTCTCCCTAGTAGCAACAGCACATCTAGTACCTTAGAGATTTCTGTCACTTCCCCAGATTACTAGAGGCATGAACCCACTATCGAGCATAAATACTAACTCCTGGAGTTGCTAGCATCTACTTGGCCAAGATAGCTACTAACAACGGAAAGCATGCAAGATCACAAATAACAAAGACATGATAGAACCAATAATCAATCTGAAATAGCATCTCAATATCCATCGGAGCCCCGCAAACACAACATGTATGAATTACAAATATATGATCTTGATCATGAACGGAGCTCACAAGATCTAAACATGAAAGCACAAAGGAGGAGAAACCAGCCATCTAGCTACTACATGGATCCGTAGTCCAAGGATGAACTACTCACGCATCACACTAGAGGCTTGCATGGTGATGAAGAAGGCCTCCAGGGTGAATTCCCCTCTCCAGCAGGGTGCCGGGAAGAGCTTTAGATCCCTCCCGATCTAGGGATGGAGATGACGGCGGCTACAGACTCTTTCATGGATTTTTGATCCGGTACTTAGGGTTTTCGTCCCGGGGGCAACTTATAGGCGGAAGGAGAGGCCGAGGGTCTTGGGGTTGGCAGACCACCTGGCGCTGGGCAGCCAGGTGGTGTGGCCGGCCCCCTGCCCTTCTCCGTCTTGTATTCTGGCACTTGATCCCTTCCGGAAAAATAGGCACTTTGGCTTTTGTCCCGTCCAATTCCGAGAATATTCATTTTCTGACTTTCCTGGAACCAAAAACAGCAGAAAACAGGCAGCTGGCACTATGGCTCTTGTTAATAGGTTAGTCCAAGAAATCATAATAAAAGAACTCCAAAGTTGGAACAAAACACAAGAAAGTGGATAAAACCAAGCATGGAACATCAAAAATTATAGATACATTTGCAATGTTGGTCCACCCAAAAATACCCACTAGCCTGCAGCTACTCCTGGGTCAAGTTATTCATCTGAATGGCCACCCGGTCCTTCTCATCCTAAGGATGATGAGTGCTAACAACTATGCCAAGCAAGAAGCAAAGTGTAAGGACAAGGCATCGCCGCGACTGACTAAAAGACAAGATGAGAAGAAAGAAGGCTAACATTTAAACTGCTTGTTCAACTGTGCCACTTCATCCAAGAGATACATCTCGCGGGCGGTGGCCTTCTTAGCTTTCGACTTCCACACATCCGCGTTACCGCGAACGATGGGCAACTCACGCTCCAACTGCTTAATGCGGTCGCGCAGTCGTGAAAGCAACGACAATTCCTCCACCTTTGAACATGGTTGCGCCGTGGTTTCATCAGTGGGAGGAGAATCATGAGGACCACTCGAATGACCACACGAAGGACCCTAGTTACAATCAAGGAAGAGGCAAATGAGACCAATCATACATTGATAAAAAGGAGGATTGCATTCAAATACGATAAAAGTGTCAAGGGGGCACCCCCCCCCACAAAATGCGGACCAACAAAAGAAGCTACAACTATTACAAAGGGTAACAATGGAGCAATCTACTTCTTCGACTTAGACTTTGACTTCGGGGGTTTCATCGCATCTGTGGTAGTCTCTAACGCCACGGACTTGCCGGTGGTAGCCCAGATGCCACGGTCTTTGCCGCCTTCGCTCGTTGCCGCTCCTCAGAGTATTTTGCGACGGTCTCGATAAGCTGAGGCCCATATTTACCGCAGCTACTAGCAAAGGGAGCAAACACTACCTGCTGGCCATTGGTGCCGACAGGCATCATCTCAGAGATCGTGGCGGGATCCAACTCCACGCCATGGGCTTGCGCCATCGCGAGTGCCATGGTGGCGCCGACAGATTGCTGGGAGTTCTTGAAGTCCATAGGAATACCTCCAGCGAAGGATTCCACCAGGTCGTCAAGATTGTCGATTAGGCCGGCCTTGGGAGTCAGGTACTCCCGGAGGCGACTCAGCACACCTTTGGCCTTCCCCAACGTCTCTTGGAGGGAGACACCACGATCCTCGACTGCGGCCATGATGCCAGCAAGCGCATCCTCATGACGCAACGCCTGGGCATCGAAGCTTAGACCGGCAGCATCTGAAGAATACACGGTGTTAGCACAAGAGCAAGATAACCAAGATAAGGAAAAACACAAGGGAAAGCAGCACAAGTACCTGAGAGCGCCTTCATAGTCGAGAAAAGTTGTTCTGTGAACAACTTCTCCCTCTCAGCAGCGGAAGCGTGTAGGTCTTCCTCACGCTTCCGCGACTCCTCCAGGGCTGCGATTGCTTCGTCGCGGTTCTTCACCGCCACAGCAAGCCCCTTCTCGAGGGACGTACATCGACAAAGAAGTTCATTATGCTCACCTACAAAGGACAGAGCACGACAATTACATGAATCTACAAATTTCAACACAAAAGAGAGTGAAAAGAGAAGATTACTAAAAACCTTCGACTGTGTGGTGGTGATTGTCCAGCAAGGCGTGCTGGCGACCCAAATCAAGGACCTGCTCCGCAAGGCGAGTAGCATCCTTCATGATGGGCTACATCAAAAGGAAAACAAAGCTATGACATCAACAAAAGGCACAAACTCCACAAATCGACTGCCAACGGCAAAAAAGATACTCACATGTTCCTCTATGGACTCTGAAGATGCCTATCGGGCAGTCGTCCGTGCAACCATTTGGTGCTCCCTAGCATGCGGGGAACTCGAAGAATTGGCGCCGGAGTGGGCCGCCACTAGAGGAGAAGCAGACCGTGCGGCCACCCCCTTAGTCTTGGAGTCTGCGACTCCAGAGTCTTTCACAAATTGGACGTCGTCAGAAGACGACGACGCCGTTTGACTGCAAAACACGCTTGGCACCACTTCAGAAAAGCAACTTCAAAGAAAACAAGATGAACTCGCGGATATTAAAACTCACCGGTTGAATTTGTCGAGGTCAAAGGAGTCATCTGACGACTCCTTCGACAGCCGCAGCTTCTTCCGAGCGGGAGGAGCCATGGCACGCACAGGCATGGCGGGAATCGGCTCCCCTGAAGCAGCAAAGGGACCCTCCATCGTCGTTAGCGAGGAAGCGTCAGAATCCTTGCTGCGAGAGCACTTGCGAGTGTCGTGGCCACTGGACTTGGGGGCTTCCTCCTCTTCTTCAATCGGGACTGTCGAATCCGACTCGTCCTCTTCCACTGCTTCACGCGGGATAACCCCTTCAGGTTGAGGAGGGAAGTTGGAGGCCACTTTCCAGTCCAACAATCAGAAGAAACATCAGTACATATCAAGCACTTGGCAACCAATCGAAAAATACAGACTACTTCACAGGAAAGCTCTACCTCAGGTGAGAGTTGTTGGCATCAAAAGGGGGCACGACTGATTCGCCCGGGACATCCTCCTTGGCAGTGTACTTGGTCACCAGTCGCAACCTCCTATCTACCTCACCCACAGAAATGCCCTCCGCAGGTATGCGAGTGACATCGCCAGCATCGACCCAGCAGTACATCGGATGGACCCTAGCCTGCAGAGGCTAGGTACGGCGGTGCAACCACGTGCGAATGAGCGTGGAGCCACCCTCTTCTTTGCCTATGTGGCCTTCAATGTCGCAGACACGCTGATACAGCATTTTTGCCTCCTCGGACTCGCCAGGCATCACGACAGTCTTCCAGGAGCGCCTCCTCTTGCAAGCCGCCATGGGATCAAAGGGCGCGAGTCCGTAGTGCTCTCCGCCGGCCTTCTAGTCGTGGACGTAGAATGACTTATCTCTCCACCCTTGGACAGACGCGGTGAGCTTGATATCAAAGTAGGTGGAAAAGGAGTCGACGTGGATCCCACAGCCTCCTACGTCGTAGACTATCGAACCAGACGCCGACTGACGCTTAAACTTAAAAAGCTTCTTGAAGAGACCAAAGTGTGGCTCGATTCTGAGCCAGCACTCGCACAAGGTGATGAAACAAGCAATGTGGAGAATTGAATTTGGGGATAGCTAGTGCAGCTGGTGCCCGTAGAAACAGAGAAGACCCCTGACAAAGGGATGCAGGGGAAGAGAGAGACCACGGATGATGAACGCAAGGAACATCACCAGGAAACCAGCAGGACGAACGAGAATTACCTCCTCACCAGGTACGTGGGAGTCGCCTTCTGTGGGAGGAAGTGATCCATCTTGGCGAAGATTGAACAACTCCGCGGGCTTGATGGTGGATGGGCGCCAGGACCCATTGGTGACACGAGTCCTCGCGCCCTTCTTCTTCCTAGCACCGGCAGCGCTGGTGCCCACGGTGGCGGCGCCTCCCTTCTTCTTGGTGGCGGCAATGGCGGCCATAGATCCAGTAGCAGAACCTCCTTTCTTCTTGCCCATCTTGCAATGGCGATGCGAGCACAGGAAGTAACTAGGGAAAACACGGAGCTGGTCCAGTGCCACAAAGAGGAAGTGCGCAAAGAAGCAGAAAGAGCAACAATGGCGAAGGAGGCACAAGCAAGAAAAGAGATGAGGAAAAATTACCGTAGCTGCGCTGCTACTTAACCTCCTCGCGGATGTCATCCAACGGCCAGTAGAAACCCTATTGGACGTGTGGCACGCATTGCCATCAATGTGTGGCGAAGGTGAATCATGAACCGTCCCCCACTACTCCCATTATGCATGGAAATCGAGGAGACACAGTTAAAACAGAATATTACGCACGCCCAGTCAAATCAAAGTCAGAAAGTAGGACCCACTGCTCGTCACGTCCCGTCAAATCCGCTCACGTAGGCAATTAAGGTCATCACATCGTCAACACTGATGTCATAGTTTCCAGCAGAAGAACATTTTGACTACTTTAGTTCTTGCTCGAGTCTTCGACTCAACCAAGCACTCGGGGGCTACTCCTAACAGGTGCGCTGGCCACGCACACGAAAGAATTTTTATGCAGGTGTATAAGCTTCATGAAAACCCATCACTCGAATCAACGATTCGATTATGAACTACGGGTTACTCCCATAGGGAGCACTAGAAGCACATTCGACTAAAACAAGCAACAAAAGACGACAGCAGTCGCAAATGTTTTTAGTACCCACTCGAGTCTACGACTCGAATAGGCACTCGGGGGCTACTACCATAGGGAGCACTGGTCGTGCACCCTATGATTATTTGTACATCCTACTGTGTGTGGATAACATCTGTCGTCGGATTGATGACAAGTACACCATGAGGGGGTCCTCGAGGCGTGCAGAAGAGAGGGGGGTGAGACGTACTGTATTCCAGGACGGTGAGCACACAAGTTTACCCAGGTTCGAATCCGCCGGCTTTGGACGGATCCTACTCCTGCTAGCAATCTAGTAATACGGCAGAGCCGAAATATGGGTTACAAGGGTTTCGCCTGTGCGAGTTGAGGGTATAAAGTATTGAGGTGCCCTAAAGGCTCTCCCTAGGACGGCTTATATAGATATCCGGCCTAGGGTTTACAGGAGAGATCAATCCGGCTACGACTAAGAGTCGGTTACAGAATACATCTTGAACTACAAGTAACATTATGGGCCTAAGTCGGTAAGTCTTCTGGGCCTTCCCGTAGCTGGATTGGACTCCATCTTTCTCCCTGACTGGGCCACCCATGAAGCAAAGCTCTAACCCGAAGTGGGCCACCCTGGTTAGTGAGGAACTGTGAGGATACCCGGAAAGTATATCCCCAACAGCAGCTCCCGGAGGCCTCCAAGATCCAAAGTCGGATTTATCATCGTCTAGCTTGATCTTTGGCTTGCAGAATCTTGAAGGGTTCCTGAAACTTCACAACAAAAGATACGATCCGGGTCTTAAAAATAAGTCGGACCTATCAGTAGGTTACTCGGATTTTCCAGCTCGATTTTGAACTAAGCCGAAACTTGGTCTCTAATGCCACCTAACACAAGCATGGTCAAGTCACATCATCTAACAAGCGTTCCGTCAGCACGACCGTTGGTGGGTCCATGGTCCGTGGAACCGAGGCACCGTTTCAATGCGTGCATGGAGATCGAGGCGACGCAATCATCGCGCGGGTCCTTCCCAGTTCTTTCCACGACGCGTGGCGGTTGCACTGTAGCGTTTGCACGAATCTTGGCGCAGGTAGGTGGATATAAGGGGTTTAGATTTCTCCTTCTCCTTTCCACCAGTCCTTTGCCGTTTCCTTCTTTCCCAATCCTCCTGCATGCACAGAGCCTCCTCGTCCTTCCCCCACAGAAACTCCCAGCGCCGCCCCTTTAAGGTCACTTTCTCACCGGAGAAAAATGGCTTCATCATCTTCTTCCTCTGGCTTGGCGGCAGCGACGGCGGCGAAGGCGGAAGCTGTAGCGGAGAAGGAGAGCTTCCGGGGAATCTGGATCCCCTGCGCCCTCAATGAGGAGGGCCTCAAGAACGTGGAGAAGGAGGGGCTTCTCATCACCGGTGACTGGCGGAGCGGCTCCGGCGAAACCGTCCCCAACCCACACGAGGGCGAGCGAGTCCACTTCGGCACTCATCTGGACCGAGGTCTGTCTTTTCCTTCCTCAGAGTTCTTCTCCGAGGTGAAAGATCACTATGGAGTTCAACTCCATAATCTTCCTCCCAATTCTCTTCTAGAAATGAGCGCATATGCTGTGCTTTGCGAGGGCTTTCTTGGCATTAGGCCGAGTTTGCTTCTCTTCCGGTTTTACTTCCATGTCCGGAGGAATTCCATTACTACCGGTGTTCCTTATATCACCGGCACCATTAGTTTTTCTCTTAGACGAGACCGGGCATATCCCAAAATTTCTGCCAGTGACTCAGTCAAACAATGGCCAGCCACTTTTTTATACCATAGGGATATTCCGGCTCCCAGCAATGCTACTGCTTTGCCGGCTTTTGTTGACGGAGCCACCATGGCCCAACCTTCCTGGGACGAGGCTGCTCCGGCTCTCACAGATGATCTGATCCTCGCTAAGAGGTGGATCGAATATTTGATCAAGCACAATGGTCTGAAGGGATCCGACTTGGTCCAGTGCTGGGTCTCATGCCGGATCCAGCCACTTAAGTACCAAGGGGATAGACTGATGCATTCCGTCACGTCTTCTCTAACCGACTCCCTCCGCATCAGCCCCAAAGCCTACACCACTCAAGGCTACATAAGCCAAATCAAGTGGTTGATCAAGGAGCGGATCGAAAGGCGGATTCCGGAGGTTTCTCTAGACATGCACACGGCGGAAAACCCCGTGGTGCCGGTAAGCTTTTATCATCACATCTTTTATGTGTTTCTATCTTTGAGTTATATTGCAATACCGATATGTTTTCTTATTTTCAGCTCGCTGACATCCCCGAGTCGGAACTTGCTCCGCTCGAAGGATATCCTCCGGAGTTTTCTCAGGAGGTAGAGGTAGTTCCACTGCCGGATCTTGCGCTCAAGAAGCTCAAAGCTCAGACGGTAGCGGTTGGCACAAAGAAGGTGCCTATCATGAAGAGGAATCTTTTCGGTCACAACTTTTCCATCTTTGTACTTTACTCAAATTTCTTTCCGAGATGTAACATTTCCGACTTTGTTACCTTCTCAGAGCAAAATCAATCATCAAGGGCAAGGGGAAAGGGATTTCTTCGAAGCCCTTATGCCAGACGAAGCTTACCATAGCTTCCCCTGCCGTGGCTCCTCCGACTCCGGCCCCTCAACCTTCTGCAACTCCAATTATCTCGTCGGATGCTGCAGAAGATCCGGCTCTTCAAACAGAGCCTGCGATCCTTGGGTCGCAAACTGACGTCACCGTGGGTGCGTCAGCTCAAGATAAGGGTGAACCCTCTTCGGGTAATGATCCCATGGCTGAAGTCTTCGCTGAAAACCTCCTTAGCAATCTGGGTCTTGCCAAGTTTGGCCTGACCCAGAAATCTGCAGAGGAGATCCAGCGGCTAGCCAGGCAAGTCCTGGATAAAAGCCATTTATCCCCCGAGGAGGAAGCGCAAGAAGCAGAGGATGTCAAGTTCTCTGACCTTCTCACTCAAGTCCGCCTTCGCGACGAGAGGATTACGACTGGCGAGCTTCCAATAGCCCAAGTGATCCCTCTTACTCTTGCCGAGAAGGTGGCCGCTGAAGTGAATGCGGGTTTAGATAAACTCACCCGCGAACAATATGTAAGTCAGAATTCCAACTCTTGTTTTTTCCATTATGTTATATCATATCCTCTAGCCCCCAAGCATGAAGTAGGATACAGAATCCAAGTTTATGCTCCATTAGGATTCCACAGAACGAACTAGTGTAGCCCCCAAGGCTCGTGCTGATATTTAGCAAAAATATTAGCCCGAGTCTTAAGTAGCTTTCTGACTTTGGGTATTCTGACATACAGAAAGTATGTTCCTATAACCAGGAATTACTGACCAATGTCTGTGATAAGCGGAGAGAGATCAAAGCTCTCTGGCTTAAAAATGCTGAGCTCAAAGTAGCCAAGGATGAAGCCGAAGGTAAACATTCCGAGATTCAAGCCTTGTCTTTGGGTTTTTCAATGTCGAATTTTTCTGAACTGTTGTTCTTTTTTGGCTTACAGCGTTGGTGAAACAATCCATCGCTATGATTGAAGAGGCCGAGAACCTCAAGACCCTGGTGGTGGAGAACAAAGGACTTCGCCAAGAGCTGGATAAGCTCAAGGAAGATCATGAAAAGAGCATAGCTCAAGTCCTTGAATCCTCCTCCATGGCCACTGATGAGCGTGATCGCAAGATTGTTGCTTAGGATAAAATAATCTCGGACCTCAAGAATGAGCTTGGCAGAGAGAAGGACCTGCCCCAGGCGCTCCGGGCTGAACTCCAGAGTCTCCGGGAGGAGAAGACCAAGATTGACGACGTCATTTATGGTACATTCCACCTCTCTAACTTATCTTTTTCTTCGACTTCTAGCAATGTCGGTTTTTTCTTAACTTTGTTTTCTGTATAGGTCCTCTTAAGTTGACGGACTCTTCTTCGTCCGAGCCCCGCACCCACCGGCTTACCCAAGTCGGTGATCTTCTTCATGACTACCGCCAGTCCCTTGAGGACATTGGCGAGTCTCTCAGGATTCCGGACATGCCAAGCATGTCGGGATTTTGAGGTGCGGGACAGGGCCAAGGAGATGTCGCAGCTTGTTTGGGACTGGAACATGTCCTACACGCGGACTGCTACGCAGAATGCTCTCTCCATGGTCATGAGCTACCATGGAAACATGGAGATATGGCAAGTGACCAGAGGGTACTGCAAGGTGGATGAAGACGGCCAGGAGCAAGACCTTCAAGCTATAATACACTCCTGCGCCGGATACGGGTGCCACGTAGCTGATCTGACCAGCTACGAGATCCCCTTCTATACCCGCGTGGCTACTCCGCCTCCTCCTGCAGAAGAAGCCGAAGAAGTTTCCGATGATGAACGCACCAACTCGGATGCGGACATCTCGGAAAGATATCAAGGCGGAGTGACCAGCGAGCTGGCAGATCCTTCATCTTCTCCTGCATCATAGACCAGAAATTTATGTATTATTCCGGAAAAAACCTGATGCGATTGTAAATATTAAGTACTATTTATCTTTTGCAAGTGCTAAGCTTTTGATCTATTCAGCACTTTTGACTTTTGAAATTTTTGCGTGCCTGAAATGTTTACACAAGCACTTATATTTTTCGTCTCGACTTATCGTTTATATGGCTTTCCGCCTCGTCCCTTTCGTGAGCCGGCTAAACCTTCAGCCGGAAACTTTGCCAAGCAACGGAGCTCAATTGCTAAACCAGTTTAAACTCGGAAACAAAGCCAGATTCCAGTACGAACAATTCACTACTCGGAAAATGCCCGCATCCGGCAATCAGATAAATAACCAAAGTAAAAACTAGAAATTTTTAGAGTTATACCCGAAGGTAGCAGTTTTTAGAATCGGAAATCTAGACCAGAACGAACATGAGCATAAAGTACTTTCAAGCATTCTGGGATTTTCGACTATGACATGATCATTCGGAAATAAGATGGTTTAAGAACTTCTCAGAAAAAACCTGAGGCAACCAAAACTTTTATTTCTCACAGAACATGTACATATGTATGATTACAAAGAAAGATAAACTAAGAATAAAAGGGACGTAGCTAAGCAATATTCCATGGTCCGTCTAACTCATCTGGATTTGTACTGCCTCCAGCTCTCTTTCTCTTCTTAGTAGCAGGTCTTTCTTTGACTGGCCTCATGTCAGTTAAGTAGTACGATCCATTGTGCAATACTCGACTAACTAAAAAGGGCCCTTCCCATACTGGGGAAAGTTTGTGCTTTCTTTGTTGCACAAGCCGGAGAACCAAATCACCTTTATTGAAAGATCTATTTCGGACTCTCTGGCTATGATACTTGCGTAACTTCTGCTGATAGGCTATAGATCTCATTTCAGCAACGACGCGAACTTCTTCGACTAAGTCGAGATCATTTTGTCGAGAAATCTCGGCATCCTCTTTGATATACGCGGCCACTCTAGGAGAAGTATGAATTAAATCACTAGGAAGAACTGCTTCTGCACCATAGACCAAGAAGAAATGTGTGTATACTGTTGACCTGTTCGGAGTTATTCGTAAACTCCAAATTATAGAAGGTAATTCCTCTACCCAAGCCCCCGCATCACGTCGTAGTGGTGCTTCGAGTCTTGGTTTCTGGCCTTGTAGAATTAAACCATTTGCTCTTTCGACTTGTCCGTTAGCCTGTGGATGTGCGAATGACGCAATGTCAAGCCGGATATTTTGCTCATCGCAGAATTCAGCCAGTTCTCCCATAGAAAAGTTACTCCCGTTGTCCGTGATAATGCTATGCGGATAACCATACCGGATTATAACATCCTCGACAAATCTTTTGGCTATTGCTCCATCACAACTAGTGACAGGTTTAGCCTCGATCCACTTGGTGAATTTATCCACCATCACTAAGAGGTGGGTAAATCCACTTGGAGCTCGTTTAAAGGGTCCTACCATATCAAGCCCCCAGACTGCAAAAGGCCATGTTATAGGTATTGTTCGCAGCTGATCAGCCGGAACATGAGCTTCCTTGGCGTACTTTTGGCAACCTTTGCATGTCTTGACTAACCATTCGACATCTGCCTGAGCTGTAAGCCAGAAAAATCCATGTCGAAAAGCTTTTTCCACTAAAGATTTGGCTACAGCGTGGTGACCACACTCGCCTTTGTGGATTTCCCTTAAGATTTCCACTCCTTCTCCCGGAGATACACAGCGCTAAAAAACCCTAGAAACACTCTGTTTATGGAGCTCACCCTTAACAATAGTATAGGCTTTTGCTCGTCGGATAATCTGCTAGCTCAGCACCTCGTCCTCGGGTAATTTGCCATCTACCAAATAATCGAGGTAGGGTTGAGTCTAGTTGGGAATTACAGCCAGAACTGCTATTAAAGGTGAGTCGGATTTGGTCGGATATTCCTCATCTACTCCCTTTATTGAGGGAACTTTGAGGTGCTCTAAAAATGCGCCATCCAGGACCTCTTTTCGCGTAGAGCCTATTCGAGATAGTGCATCTGCTTCCTCATTTTCTGCTCGAGGGATGTGTTGAACTTCAAACCCTTCGAACGATTTAGATAGATCATCAACGACAGCTTTATATGTTGCCATGTGCTTATTTGCATTACAAATATCCGAGACTTGCTGAGCAACAAGATCCGAATCTCCGTAACACATCAAACGTCAGATGCCAATATCCTTGGTAATCCGGATTCCATGCAGCAGTGCTTCATACTCGGCAATATTGTTTGTCGTTGTGAAGTGGATATGCAACACGTATAATAGTTTATCTCCTTGGGGTGATTTGAGCACCACGCCAGCCCTCGAGCCCCCTCGAGCCTTAGACCCATCGAAAAAGAGGGTCCAGTATTCCGACTCAGGGAGGACCATGTTCTCCTTCGTCTCTGTCCAATCAGCGACAAAGTCAGCAATGATCTGGGATTTGATTGCTGTCCGAGGTTTATACCCACGGTGGGCGCCAACTGTCATCGGATTGATGACAAGTACGCCATGAGGGGGTCCTCGAGGCATGCAGAAGAGAAGGGGGTGAGACGTACGATATTCCGGGACGGTGAGCACACAAGTTTACCCAGGTTCGAATCCGCCGGCTTTGGACGGATCCTACTCCTGCTAGCAATCCAGTAATACGGCAGAGCCGGAATATGGGTTACAAGGGTTTCGCCTGTGCGAGTTGAGGGTCTAAAGTATTGAGGTGCCCTAAAGGCTCTCCCTAGGATGGTTATATAGATATCCGGCCTAGGGTTTACAGGAGAGATCTATCCGGCTATGACTAAGAGTCGGTTACCGAATACATCTTGAACTACAAGTAACATTATGGGCCTAAGTCGGTAAGTCTTCTAGGCCTTCCTGTAGCCGGATTGGACTCCGTCTTTCTCCCTGACTGGGCCGCCCGTGAAGCAAAGCTCTAACCCAAAGTGGCCCACCCTGGTCAATGAGGAACTGTGAGGATACCCGGAAAGTATATCCCCAACAACATCCACACTCGAATGCTATGGAGACTCCGCCTCATATTTTTCCCTACAAAGAGATTACGTCTCCTGGGCCACCCGAATCATCTCCGCGATGACAAAATTGGGATGCCGCGCTTACAGCGTGAATATAAGACATGAATAAGGCCTAGCAACGCATCTTCTATGCACTACTAGAAATATATCCGTGCCTGCAGGTACAATGAACATGCCTTGACAGACGCGTCGAGTGCTCACATTTATACACTGGAATTCGACTCCTGTAAGACCTCCATGGCCTGAGTCGAATTACGCCAACACTTTTCCAAATTAGAGTCCGGGGACTCAAGTTTGTGTAGATTACGTTGTTTTTCCCTAAGGCAGTTAACTAATACCAATACATCGGATAAATCAGGCAAGTATATCAACAATCCCTATGACACGAATAGAACACTCGAAAAAATATGCTCAGTCATGCACTCAAAAGACTTCATAAAGTCTCTAGTCGAATCTGTGATTCCACTGGACACTCGGGGGCTACTGACATGGGTATACCCTACATGTACTCGAGTTTGGCATATACGGTCCAGATACGGTAGAAGCCCACAACGTTGCCAAGGCCCAATACAGAATTCGGGTGACCCACGAAGACTCTGATTGCTTGCAACGCAAGAAGAAGCTTAAGATAGAAAGTTCAAAGGGACGAACCCTAATCTGTAACCGACTCGACCTGCTACCCGAGACCTAGCCTATCTATATGAAGGCTAGGAGGGAGCGGCGAGGAGGACAATCACAACCCTAGTTTCCACAACCATCACCAGATTGCATCTGCGCACCCCTGTAACTTTTGACTCCCTCGATAATTCCAAGAGCAGACAAGCAGGAGTAGGGACCTCTACGAGGCCTGAACCTGGGTAAACCTTGCGTCCTTGTGTGCTTTTTTGCTAGTCGATTGATGCCTCCATAGCTCCCTCCTTCTCCAAAACCCAAGTCCATAACAATGGGCATTGACGAGTTAAACCCTCGGCACTAGGGTTTAAGGTTTCCATTATTTTATTTACATGAATTCTTAATGAAATAATGCTCATGAATGCACAATCAAACCTTAATTATGATTAACTAAAACTAGGGTGTTATAGATCTATCCCCCTTAACAGAATCTTGTCCCGAGATTCCTAGGTAGGAAGATAGAAGGAACAAGGTTACACTAAACTTCTACGATCTTCTCGAAGAGGTTGTCCATGCCACCATTATTCAATGAATGAAGCTCTTCATTTTCTTCGAGGTAGCTGCACACACTAAAGAAAAGAGGGAAAAACACAAAACCACAACTGAGTATCTCATGGTCAACTCGTGGATAGATGTTTTGCAGACATCTCTAGAGCCAACGAGCATGAAACACGTCAAGGTAATGGAGGAAACAAAAGGAGATAGTTTCAAGTTGTTAGATAGCTAGTCTTCATAAGGATTGAGACCATGGAATTTCAGAAGAGTTTAGGCTTCTAAAAAGGGAAGGGCTTACAATGGAAAGAACACGACCAAAGACTTCGAAATATGAACCTCTACTAAACGACTTAAGTAGAGATTTCACTGTACAGAGATACAAAGAACCAAGCTGTTGAACTACTTTTGATATAGAAGGGTCACTCTTCGTCCAACAGAAGGCCAAGAAAGAAAGGTGTTTTATGGCTAGGACTCATGAGAGTCCTAGGGAACATATAACAAGAGTAACTTTTGATTACCCGAATCATAGTCACTTATACATTGCAAATGTATCTATAATTTTTGATGTTCCATGCTTAGTTTTATCCACTTTCTTGTGTTTTGTCCACACTTTGGAGTACTTTTCAAATGATTTCTTGGACTAACCTATTAACAAGAGCCACAGTGCCAACTGCCTGTTTTCTGCTGTTTTTGGTTCTAGGAAAGTCAGAAAATGAATATTCTCGGAATTGGACGGGACAAAAGCCAAAGTGCCTATTTTTCCGGAAGTCATCAGATGCCAGAATACGAGACGGAGAAGGGCTGGGGGGCGGCCACACCACCTGGCCGCACGGCCAGGCCTGGCCCGCGCCAGGGGGTGGTCTGGCCGACCCCAGCACCCCCTCGGCTTCCCCTTCCGCCTATAAGATGCCCTCAGGACGAAAACCCTAAGGGCCCGATCAAAAATCCATGAAAGAGTCTGTAGCCACCATCATCTCCATCCCTAGATCGGGAGGGATCTGAAGCTCTTCCCGGCACCCTGCCGGAGAGGGGATTTCACCTTGGAGGCCTTTTTCATCACCATGCAAGCCTCCAGTGTGATGCGTGAGTAGTTCATCCTTGGACTACGGATCCATGTAGTAGCTAGATGGCTGGTTCTCCTCCTTTGTGCTTTCATGTCTAGATCTTGTGAGCTCCGTTCATGATCAAGATCATCTATTTGTAATTCTGCATGCTGTGTTTGCGGGGATCCGATGGATATTGAGATGCTATTTCAGATTGATTATTGATTCTATCATGTCTTTGTTATTTGTTATCTTGCATGCTTTTCCGTTGTTAGTAGCTTTCTTGGCCAAGTAGATGCTAGCAACTCCAAGAGTTAGTATTTATGCTCGATAGTGGGTTCATGCCTCTGGTAATCTGGGGAAGTGACAGAAATCTCTAAGGTACTAGATGTGCTGTTGCTACTAGGGAGAAAACAACAATCCTTTGTTCATAGAACAATCATATTGTTTACTTTACACGCAGTTCGTAAAGCAATAATTTGTTGCTTGCAACTTAATACTGGAGGGGGTTCAGATGATAACCTGAAGGTGGATTATTAGTCATAGATGCAGTTGGATGGCGGTCTATGTATAATGTTGTAATGCCCAATCGAATCTCAAAGGAGTCAAGATGATTAGTATATGCATGTATTGCTTTCTCGATGTTTATCAATTGCCCCACTGTAATTTGTTCACCCAGCATGTTATCTATCTTAAGGAGAGCCACCTCTAGTGAACTATGGATCTCGGTCCTTTTTCTTTACATACAATCTATAAACTGTTTCTGCTTTGTGTTTACTTTTTGCAAACTATTAATTCCTTCCATTCGATATGTTTAATCCTTTGTTTTCAGCAAAACACGGTGAGATTGAAAACCTCATCGCAAGTTGGGGACAAAGTTCTGTGGTTGTGTTGTGCAGGTCTCCATGTTGCTACTAGCACCGGTAGTGCGCCCTGCCAAGGCTCAGCTAGCAACACCTTTGGGGAGTTTCCTTGCTCCTACTGGTTCGATTAAACCTTGGTTTCATAACTGAGGGAAACTTGCTGCTGTGCTCATCGTACCTTCCTCTTGGGGTTCCCAACGAGCTCTACATCAACACCGCACCAGCACTTTTCTTGCACCGTACATTGAGCCATCAAGCATTTTTCTGGCACCGTTGCCGGGGAGTCAAGGACATATTCACAAGGGGAGTCCCTCATAACCAATCACTTTACTTTGTTATTTTTGTTTTGCTTAGTTTACTTTTGCTTTGTTTGCTTGTTTCTTTATCAAAAACAGAAAAAAATTTGTTTTACTAGTTTGCTTTCTTTATTCAAAAACAAAAAAAATAGTTCCTACTATAGTTGTTATTTTCGTTGGTCTGTTATTGTCTTGCTTTATCATGCTTTCTATCAATGGTTGGTTCTTTGAAACTGAATATTATAGGCAAGGTGGGTTCATGGAAGAACAAAAATATTATTATAAGGAACACCGCTTGTCACAAAAAGGGAAACACTTACGGGAACAAATTGATAAATTGTATACCATTGCTATAAATGTGTG
This sequence comes from Avena insularis, assembly GCA_023614405.1. NCBI lineage: Eukaryota > Viridiplantae > Streptophyta > Magnoliopsida > Poales > Poaceae > Avena > Avena insularis. The sequence continues at coordinate 114,049,060 of CM042688.1, read as the reverse complement.
CTCTACTTATAATGTTACTTATTGCTTTGATAAATCTTGTTGTTGTAGGAGGTATAAACACCTCCCTTTTTAGTGTGAGTATGATGATAATGTTACCATATCTTCTTATGTTAAAGGGAATTATGACTTTTATGATGTGGAACAAATTGAAGAATTTATTGCTTGGAAGGGTGCATTTGAACTTGCTAGTTTGCTTGAAAATACTGATGATTCACCTTATAAATATGAGGTTTATGATATACTTAAATTTTGTTTTGATAATTACAAGGTAGAAAATGTCTATATTCTTGAATATCTTAATAGATGCTCTCCACCAATGGAAGAGACTAATGCCTTGCAGGAGCCTATGGAAGAAGAAATTGCTGAAACTGGAAGCTCATTGGATGAAAAAAGAGGAGGAGAGTGATGATCAAGAGGAGGAAGAATGGATCTACGCATACCTACCTTCTAACGAGAGTAACTCTTTACCCCTTACATTATTTGATTGTCCCCCATGCTTACCCAAGGAGGACGAATGTCATGTTCCTGAGGATTCTTTTGAAAATGTTTATAATAAAGCTCTAGTGTTTGTAGATCATGAAAAGCATGCTTTATGTGATAGTTATATTATTGAGTTTATTCATGAGGGTACTGAAAATTATTATGAGAGAGGAATATATGGTTGTAAAAGTTTTCATGGTAATGAAACACCTCTCTATGTGCTGAAAGTTTTGAAGTTGCTCTTGTTTTATCTACCCATTCTTGTTACTATGTGCTTCTTTGATTTATTTTCTTACAAGATTCCCATGCATAGAAAGTGGGTTAGATTTAAATGTGTTTTGAATTTGCTTCTTGATTCTCTCTTTTACTTCAATTCATATCTCTTATGTGAGCATCTTCTCAAACTATCATGCCTAACTTAAAGGCGTTAAAGAAAAGTACTTACTGGGAGATAACCCAAAAGTTTTAGATGAGTCTTGGAAGTTATTACTTCAGTAATAACCGCTCCTTATCCTTTTTATTTACTTTTTTTGTCAAGAGTAACCTCTAATGAGAGAGAAGTAATGATTGGGAAAGTTGCTGCCCCGAAACAGATTTCTGTGCTTCACCGTAAAAATTCGTGTAAAATATCTGAACGTATTTTTGAGGCGTGAATTTTTGTGCTTCTATCCCAGGTTGTTATATAACTTTCGTTAGTTCAACACTTTTTGATTTGAGCAACAGAAGGTCTTTGAAAAAATTCGTCTTTACCTGCTGGTCTGTTTTGACAGATTTCTGCCATTTTCTGCATTTGCTTCTTGTTGGATCCTTTTTGAGGTCTTTTGGGGAATTGAGCTTTTTGAGGGAAGTGCTAAAGTAGCTAGTGTTCTAATGTAAGTTTATTTGGTGTTAGAACTGAACCTTAAGACTTACTTATCTTGAGTGCACTAACGTTGCTAATAAAGATTGTGTGAAGTTTTGTATGAAGTAAAAAAATTCAGGTGTATGGAAGGAATGAGTAATGAGATGAAGGATGGACTAAAGCTCAAGCTTGAGGATGCCACGCGTGTCACCCCAAGAAATATCCAAGAAGTACAAGCGTCAAAGCTTGGGGATGCCCAAGGCATCCCCTTCTTCATCAATAAAAATTCCAGTTTCTTCCAAACGCTTCATTTTTATTGTTTTCATGCACAATTGTGTTGTTCTTGGAGCGTCTTCTTTTTCGTTTTGGTTTTTCGTTTGCTTTTGTTTGCTTAGTTTGCTGAATAAATTGGTTGGACCCCCTCTTTCATACATTGGTTTGCAAATAGTTTGGTTTGGTTTGGAAAAGAGTAGGAAAGTTCATGCTTATGTGGTAAAAAGAGCTTGTTTTTGACTGTGGCCTATGCTTTGTCATGCCATGCTTGATTTTTTTTGGCTTTATGCTTAGTATTCTTTGTTGTAGCATGACTTGTTATAAACAATTGAGATTTCTTAATGTGCCTTGGATGAATCATGCGTTGTTTTAGCATATTAAAGCATAGTATAGTGGTATTCTCCTTTGATGCTTTATTTGGGTTGACTTGGCGCATGCTCACACCATGTTATGACTATCTCAAGTCACCATAGCCTTTATCATCCTTTAGTTTTCAACTTGTAGTATCACTTTATGCTTTGATCAATGATGTTTTGTCGCTCTGCATGATTATGGCCATTATTGCTCTCTTAGTTTGTCGCCCCGCCTTTTTTGCTAGCCTCCACAACAAAGTATGAGTTCCACTCATGCATCCAACTCCCTAAACCAAGTTATTCCAAAGAGTCCACCATACCTACCTACTAGCTTATGCTATTCCAAGTATATTCATGTTTTTGTCTACCTTCCAAATTAAACTTGTTATGAGAAAACTAGTGATTAAAGCTCTCACGAACTTGATGGCACACTTTACTTTTTTGTATCTAATAAACTAGAACCATTGGGTCCTTCTTTGTTGCGTATATGCTTGCGCTTTATAAGTTGAACTTAGAAAAACCATGTTTCATGGGGAACGCTTTCAACATTGCACTTGTACTTTGTACCCTGTTGATATCATGTTCTTTTTCTTACGGATCCCGGCGATGTGAAATAAAAGTGGAACTTGTAAGATCATGGAGTTTGTATGTGTGTTAGAGAAACGCCTAGGCCGCTAGCCTAAGACATGCCTAATCATGGTGGAAACTTGCAGCATCACCATAATGAGCACTCTATGAAGCATCCTCAATAAAAACCTATGCAAATAGCAAATAAAAAGATCGCTGAGATGCTCATTGTCTGCTTTCCTTATCATTTTGATTATGGGAAAGCTCCCGTATCATGTGCAAGGGGTACCCCATTGGCGGTTCTTTATGATACACATATACTCCCTCTGTTCGGAAATATAAGACATTCTAGCTTTGTGAAACGAATGTATCTAGACACGTTTTAGTGTATAGGTTCACTCTGAACCTCTACGAACCTATACACTAAAAGACGTCTAGATACATCTAATTCACAAAGCTAGAATGTCTTATATTTCCGAACGGAGGGAGTACTTACAATGACAAGAGCTTACTCGTGACTAAAGTTGAGTAGCATGAGGTTCGGTCTTCGTAAGTAAGGGGCATGAGATTTTGGTTTATAACTTGTCAAGCATATCCTCTTAGTTGTGTCACTTTAACCTTAATCACCTTCAAGATGCTTATGATAGGGGCAATGAGAGCTGAAAGCTATAAGTACCATCATTTTTGGAAGCTCTTTATGAGACTTGAATCCCTACTTCCTTTGATAAAGGCCTTTCTTCCACCATTATATTGAGTCTCCACCTTCTACCTTTATGCACCTACTTTGAGAGCATAGTGGCCATTCTTAGTTCTATGTGCATTGTCCCAAGACTAGTTGATTGATGCATAACTTGATATTGCTTGTTTTAAACTATTTGTATCTAGTCACTCTTATGAACTTTGAAGGTGTCCTATGCATTTATATTTGCTACTCTAATGAGGGACAAGCTGAATACTATTATGCTATGTTTTCTTTATGTGAAACAAACAAATGTCTTGCAAAGCATTGTTATTCATGAATCTTTTGTTTGTGCCTTTTCATGTTGCATCATAGTTTCTTTGGCTTATTGCTAGAACTTTGTCTTTCATGTTACGATTGAAGTACTATGATCCCAGCTTTGAATGTTTTACAAATACTTTGATCAAGTCTTTGATGGTACATGTCACCTCAAAAATTATTCTTTCTTTTTACCACTTACCTACTCGAGGACGAGCAGGAGTTAAGCTTGGGGATGTTGATACATTGCAAATGTATCTATAATTTTTGATGTTCCATGCTTAGTTTTATCCACCTTCTTGTGTTTTGTCCACACTTTGTAGTACTTTTCATATGATTTCTTGGACTAGCCTATTAACAAGAGCCACAGTGCCAGCTGCATGTTTTCTACTGTTTTTGGTTCCAGGAAAGTCAGAAAATGAATATTCTCGGAATTGGACGGGACAAAAGCCAAAGTGACTATTTTTATGGAAGTCATCCGATGCCAGAATACGACACGGAGAAGGGCTAGGGGCCGGCCACACCACCTGGCCGCGCAGCCAGGCCTAGCCCGCGGGTGGTCTGGCCGACCCTAGCACCCCCTTGGCCTCCCCTTCCGCCTATAAGATGCCCTCGGGACGAAAACACTAAGGGCCCGATCAAAAATCCACGAAAGAGTCTGTAGCCGCCGTCATCCCATCCCTAGATCAAGAAGGATCTGAAGCTCTTCCCGGCACCCTGCCGAAGAGGGGATTTCACCCTAGAGGCCTTCTTCATAACCATGCAAGCCTCCGGTGTGATGCGTGAGTAGTTCATCCTTGGACTATGGATCCATGTAGTAGCTAGATGGCTGGTTCTCCTCCTTTGTGCTTTCATGTCTAGATCTTGTGAGCTCCGTTCATGATCAAGATCATCTATTTTTAATTCTGCATGTTGTGTTTGCGGGGATCCGATGGATATTGTGATGCTATTTCAGATTTATTATTGATTCTATCATATCTTTGTTATTTGTGATCTTGCATGCTTTCCGTTGTTAATAGCTATCTTGGCCAAGTAAATGCTAGCAACTCCAAGAGTTAGTATTTATGCTCGATAGTGGGTTCATGCCTCTAGTAATTTGGGGAAGTGATAGAAATCTCTAAGGTACTAGATGTGTTGTTGCTACTAGGGAGAAGACAATAATCCTTTGTTCATAGCATATTGTTTACTTTACACACAGTTCGTAAAGAAATAATCTGTTGCTTGCAACTTAATACTGGAGGGGGTTCGGATGATAACCTGAAGGTGGATTATTAGTCATAGATGTAGTTGGATGGCGGTCTATGTATAATGTTGTAATTGTTGGGTCCGCAGCATAGAAAACAAAATTTTTCCTACGGTGTGAACTACGCGCCAAGATCTATCTACTAGGTACAAAGCAACGGGTGGACATACATCCAACGAGAACTTACCCTCGTAGACAACGAGCTTTGTTAACAAGTAGGAACTCGTGGTTGATGTAGTCGTACACTTGCCGATCTCAAGATCGTGAGGAAGTCCGAGCGCCGCAACTCAGCAGCGCATCCGCACTCGCACACACGTTCAAGCCACCGGACAACCTCCACCTCCTCGCCCAAAGGATCCAAATGAAGCAACAACTCCTTCCTGCATTTAAATGCCATCGGGAACATGTATCTCGCTAATCCGAGACCATGGGGGAATAATTCTAGAGGGGGAGAGAGATCCTTCACAAGGAGGTGTGAGGATGAAGGAGGGAATGGGTGGTCTTTTATAGGAGGAGGGGGATGCCCCCTCTCTCCATGGCCGGCGCATGGGGGGTGACCACTCACCTCCCCCATTCATGTGGTGGTAACCCCTCCACATTAAAATGCCTCTTCACATTCCCTTTTAAAGTCTCCACTTTAAATGCATTAAATTTCTCCAAATTTAATGCTCTCTCATTTAATAAAACTATTTTTATTAAATTTATTCAGAATTTTGTTAATTACTTTAATTAACAAACATTCACATATAGCCTTGTTATATTTCAATATCACATGCGTAACCACCTTCCGCAATTTCACCGAAACAATTTCCGGTTTCTATTGAAACAATTCCTGCTTTGCAATTCTTTCGTCTGAAACATATGTGCTCCAAAATGGTGTCCGGTAACTCTTAAGTGTGCCACCCTACGGTTCGTGAATAATGCAGACATGATCGAGACCCTTCTCCGATCAATGATCAGCAGCGGGACTTGGAGATCCGTGATCGACTCCTACACATTCAATGATGACTCGTGATCGTGAGAACCTTTAACGCTTGTAACTAAATTCCTTTGTCTCTCGATATATTACATGTCCGAGATTCGATCATCGGTATCTCCATACCTAGTTTGATCTCGCATCGACATGCACTCTTTTCTCGTTCCCGTGATATAACATTCTAGTGATCACATCACTTGCTTGCAAGCTATCCTAATGTGATATCACCGAGAGGGCCCAGAGTATATCTATCCGTCACCTGGATTGACAAATTCCACTCTTGATCCATGAGCCTCAACATAACACCTTCGTAGTACTGAACCCATCTTTATAGTCACCCTATTACGGTGTGACGTTTGATGTTATCAAGATACTCTTCCGGTGTCAGCAATTAACATGATCTCATGGTCTAAGGATAAAGATTGCTTCGTATGATGTTATAGCAATATAAACATAATGACTTGATCGTAATGCTATATTTCGGATGAATGTTCATCACATCATTCCACCAATGGTGTGACCTTGTTATTAACAACATCCAATGTCCATGATCAAGAAACCTTGATCATCCTGTTAATCAACAAGCTAGTCTATAAGAGAGGCATGACTAGGAACCCTTTTTGTTTATTAAACACACATGTATTGATGTTTCCGAATCAATACATTTCTAGCATGTAAAATAAACATCTATCATGTATAAGGAATATATAATAACAACTTTATTATTGCCTCTCGGGGCATATTTCCTTCAGTCTCCCACTTGCACTAGAGACAATAATCTAGTTCACATAGTGATAAATCTAACACCCATGGAGTTCTGGTGTTGATCATGTTTTGCCCTAGGGAGAACTTTAGTCAGCGGATCTGCTACATTTAGGTCTGTGTGTACTTTACAAATCTTTATATCTCCATCCTTGACATGCTCATGGATGGAGTGAAACCGCGCTTAATATGCTTAGAGACCTTGGTTCCTTATTGGCTATGGCTCCATTGTTGTCACAATAGATCACCATCGGTTCCAACGCATCGGGAACCACACCCAGTCCATAATGAACTCTTTCATCCAAATCGCTTCACGCGCCGCTCAAGCAAAGAATATTCCGCCTCCGTTGTCGATCCAGCCACCACAGGTTGTTTGGAACTCCTCCAACTAACTGCTGCTCCGTTCAAGAGAAATGCATATCCGGATTGAGACTTAGAGTCATCCGGATCGGTGTCAAAGCTAGCATCGACATAACACTTAGCGACTAGCTCTTCTTCACCTCCGTATATAAGAAACATATCCTTAGTTCTTCTTAAGTACTTGAGGATGTTCTTTACCGCTATCCAGTGTTCCGAACCTGGATCAGATTGGTACCTACTAGTCAAACTAATAGCATGTGCCACATCCGGTCTTGTACATAGCATGGCATACATAATAGAGCCTATGGCGAGGCATAGGGATCTTATCCATCATCTCTCTTTCTTCCGGCCAGAGTCGACTTTGAGTCTTACTCAATGTCTTGCCTTGCAACATAGGTAAGAACCCCTTCTTACTTTCGTCCATATTAAACTTCTTTAATATCTTATCAAGGTATGTACTCTGCGATAGCCCAATTAGGCGCCTTGATCTATCTCTATAGATTTTAATTCCTAATATATATGATGCTTCACCAAGGTCTTTCATCGAAAATTTGCTGTTTAGATAACTTTTAACACTGTTTAAAAGATCTATATCATTTCCAATCAATAATATGTCATCCACATATAATATCAGAAATGCCACATTGCTCCCACTCACTTTATTGTAAATACAAGCCTCTCCATAAGTTTGGACAAATCCAAACTCTTTGATCACCTCATCAAAGCGGAGATTCCAACTTCGTGATGCTTGCTTCAGTCCATAGATGGATCGCTGAAGTTTGCACACCTTATTAGCATCCTTAGGATCGACAAAACCCTTAGGTTGTATCATATACAACTCTTCTTCAATCTTACCATTGAGGAACGCATTTTTGACATCCATCTGCCATATTTCATAATCGAAATATGCAGCAATTGCTAACATAATCCTAACTGACTTAAGCATCGCTACGGGAGAGAATGTCTCATCGTAGTCAACTCCTTTAATTTTTTGAAACCCCTTTGCGACAAGTCGAGCCTTATAGATGGTCACATTACCATCAGCATCCATTTTCCTTTTGAAAATCCATTTATTCTCCACGGCCTTTCGGTCATGAGGTAAGTCCACCAAGTTCCAAACTTGGTTCTCGTACATGGATTCCATCTCGGATTTCATGGCTTCTAGACATTTGTTGGAATCCGGGCTCATCATCGCTTCTTCATACGTAGCAGGGTCATCCATTTCATCAACCATGAAATTCACAACAGGATTGTCGTACAGTTCAGGAGCTGCACGTGTCCTGCTTGACTTGCGAGGTTCGGTAGTGTCCTCTTTTGGAGTTTCATGATCATTATCATAAGATATCTCTTCATCAGGTGAAGTCAACTCCGAAACAACTTCCGGTGCTGCGCCACTCGCCATTCCATGAAGAGATGGTTCAATAACCTCTTCGAGTTCTACCTTCCGACTACTCACACCTTTCGTGAGAAACTCCTTCTCAAGAAAGGATCCATTCTTGGCAACAAAAAACCTTGCCCTCGGATCTGTGATAGAAGGTATACCCAATTGTTTCCTTAGGGTATCCTATGAAGACGCATTTTTCCGCTTTGGGTTCGAGTTTATCTGGTTGAAGTTTCTTCACATAAACATCGCATCCCCAAACCTTAAGAAATGACAGCTTAGGTTTGTTTCCAAACCATAATTCATACGGTGTCATTTCAACGGATTTAGATGGTGCCCGATTTAAAGTGAATGCAGCTATTTTCAGTGCATAACCCCAAAATGATAGAGGTAAGTTAGTCAGAGACATCATAGATCGAACCATATCCAATAAGGTACAATTACGACGCTCCGACACACCATTACGTTGTGGTGTTCCGGCAGGCGTGAGTTGTGAAACTATTCCACACTCTTTCATGTGGGTGCTAAACTCGTAACTTAGATACTCTCCTCCACGGTCAGACCGTAGAAATTTGATCTTTCTATTACGATGATTTTCCACTTCATTCTGAAATTCCTTGAACTTTTCAAAAGTTTTAGACTTGTGTTTCATCAAATAGATATACCCATATCTACTCAAATCATCCGTGAAAGTGACAAAATAACGATATCCACCTCGCGCCGACACACTCATTGGTCCACACACATCAGTATGTATGATTTCCAATAGATCTATCGCCCGTTCCATTGAACCGGAAAACGGCGTTCTATTCATCTTGCCCATAAGGCATGGCTCACATGTATCAAATGATTCAAAATCAAGTGATTCCAAAAGTCCATCAGAATGGAGTTTCTTCATGCGTTTAACGCCAATATGACCTAGACGGCAAAGCTACATATATGTAGACATATCATCATCAAGTTTAATCTTTTTAGCATTAACATTATGAATGTGCGTAATATTACTATCGAGATCCAATAGAAATAAACCATTCAACATAGGTGCATGACCATAAAAGATATCATTCTTATAAATCGAACAACCATTGTTTTCAGATTTAAAGGAATGACCACTTTGCATCAAACACGATCCAGATACAATGTTCATGCTCAGTGCAGGCACCAAATAACAATTATTTAGGTTTATAACTAATCCCGATGGCAAATGGAGAGGTAGCGTCCCGACGGCGATCACGTCAACTCTTGATCCATTGTCGACCCGCATCCTGACCTCATCCCTTGCTAGTTGTCGCTTGTTCCGTAGCCCCTGAACCGAGTTACATATATTAGCAACCGATCCGTATCAAATACCCAAAGCATCGCGAGTACTAGTCAAGTACACATCAATAACATGTATATCACATATACCTTTGTTTGCCTTGTCGACTTCTTGTCCGCCAAATACTTGGGGCGCAATGCTTCTAATGGCTGGCCCCTTGCAATAGTATCACTGGTGTCGACTTAGGGCCAGCCGGGTTTTTTCAGCGTGGCAACAGACTTGCCACCCTTCTTTCCCTTTGTGCTTGCCTTTCTTATCCTTCTTGAAACCGGTGGTCCTATTGATCATCAACACTTGATGTTCTTTCCTAATCTCCACTTCAGCGTCTTAAGCATTGATGAAGCTCGGGAAGAGACTTCTTCATGCCCTGCATATTATAGTTCATCACGAAGCTCTTGTAGCTAGGTGGCAGATATTGGAGAACACGATGTATGCCTAAGTCAATGGGAATCGTTATTCCCAAGGACACAAGCTTATCGGCGTACCCAGACATTTTGAGTACATGCTCACTAATGGAGCTGTTTTCCTCCATCATGCAGCTAAAGAAATTTTCTGTACCATTATAACTCTCTACGGCAGCATGGGTATCGAAAATCATTTTCAATTCTCCCATGGTATCAAAGGCATTACCATTTTTGAAACGCTTTCGAAGTTCTGGCTCTAGCCCATACAGTATGCCGCAATGAACTAAGTTGTGGTCCTCCTGACGAGTCACATAGACATTCTTTTCCTCGTCAGGGGCATCAGGAGCTGGTGGGGGGCCTAGCGGCACATCTAGCACATATTGCTTTTGTGCAGCAGTGAGGAGAATCCTCAAATTCATAGCCCAGTTGGTGAAGTTGCTACCATTCGCAGCAAGTTTCTCTTTCTCCATGAACACATTGAAATTAAAAGCAGGTGGTGCCATCTACAACAGAATTTGTAAAGTTTATTTAGACTAAGTTTATGATAGATTGAGTTCAACTAATCCAAATTACTAATGAACTCCCACTCAAAAACGACATCCCTCGTGTCCTTTTGGTGATTACATGAACCAAATCCACTATATCAAGTCCGATCATCACGTGAGTTGATATAGCTTCAAAGGCGAGCATCTATATGGGCATCATATCAACCATATGACTCATGATTAACCTTTTGGTCCGTGTTCCGAGGCCATGTCTGTACATGCTAGGCTCGCCAAGTAAGAACCTTAGTATTCGCGTGTGTAAAACTGTCTTACACCTGTTCCTATGAAAGCGCAAATTCGAGTACACCCGATCATCACATGATGTCTCGAAACACGATCCATAGAACGGTGCATACTCAAGGAAGAACACATTTTTATCTTGATATCTAAATGAGGGATCATCTTATAATGCTACCAAACGCGCCAAACTAGCAGTATAAGATGCTAACATCTAATGTATAAAGTGAGATGATATGGTCCATGCATTTGATCTCTATCACTTGCATCATGGTATGATCTCTATCATTCCTTTGTGTGTAAGGCCAAGGTCTATGGAACTTACACGTTGACTATGTTGTAAGAGTATCTACCATACATCTACTTACAACAATACCATATCAATACACTAGCCCAGCAACGATCTAAACTAGACGCCTCTAATTTATCAATTGCAAGTTTTACGTGGCTTAGGGATTTCGGAGATAGAACCGTTCTCACCTACGAACATGAACCACAACGAGGATAACTAAGTTATTAGCAACTCGTTGTAAATCAGATATTGACTATAGTAGGAGAGACAGACACCCGCCATCCACTTATGCAAAACAAGTTGCATGTCAGTCGTGGAACCGGTCTCATGTACGATGACATATAAGGTTGGTCCGGGCCGCTTCATCCCACTATGCCACCAATATCCAAAATACATAGAAGATGTAATGACCTGATCATCATCGCCCACATGTCAACCATATGTGTACTACCCGTGCTAAGCACCTACGCATAGATCAGGCTCTGATACCACTGTTGGGTCCGCAGCATAGAAAACAAAAAAAAATCCTACGGTGTGAACTACACGCCAAGATCTATCTACTAGGTACAAAGCAACGGGTGGACATACATCCAACGAGAACTTACCCTCGTAGACAACGAGCTTTGTTAACGAGTAGGAACTCGTGGTTGATGTAGTCGTACACTTGCCGATCTCAAGATCGTGAGGAAGTCCGAGCGCCAACTCAAAGAAGATCCGCACTCGCACACACGTTCAAGCCACCAGACAACCTCCACCTCCTCGCTCCAGCGATCCAGTGGAAGCAGCAACTCCTTCTAGATGAAATGCCACCGGGAACATGTATCTCGCTAATCCGAGACCATGGGGGAATAATTCTAGAGGGGGAGAGAGATCCTTCACAAGGAGGTGTGAGGATGAAGGAGGGAATGGGTGGCCTTTTATAGGAGGAGGGGGGTGCCCCTCTCTCCATGGCGGCGCATGGGGGTGACCTCACCTCCCCCATTCATGTGGTGGTAACCCCCTCCACATTAAAATGCCTGTTCACATTCCCTTTTAAAGTCTCCACTTTAAATGCATTAAATTTCTCCAAATTTAATGCTCTCTCATTTAATAAAACTCTTTTTATTAAATTTATTCAGAATTTTGTTAATTACTTTAATTAACAAACATTCACATATAGCCCCTTGCTATATTTCAATATCACATGCAGAACCACCTTCTGCAATTTCACCTGAAACAATTTCCGGTTTCTATTGAAACAATTCCTGCGCTTTGCAATTCTTTCGTCTGAAACATATGTGCTCCAAAATGGTGTCCGGTAACTCTTAAGTGTGCCACCCTATGGTTCGCGAATAATGCAGACATGATCGAGACCCTTCTCCGATCAATAATCAGCCGGGACACCGGAGATCCGTGATCGACTCCTACACATTCAACAATGACTCCTGTGATCGTGAGAACCTTTAACGCTTGTAACTAAATCCCTTTGTCTCTCGATATATTACATGTCCGAGATTCGATCATCGGTATCTCCATACCTAGTTTGATCTCGTTACCGACATGCACTCTTTCTCGCTCGTGATATAACATTCTAGTGATCACATCACTTGCTTGCAAGCTATTTCAATGTGATATCACGGAGAGGGCCCAGATTATATCTATCCGTCATCGGGATGGACAAATCCCACTCTTGATACATGAGCCTCAACATAACACCTTTGTAGCACTGAACCCACCTTTATAGTCACCCTGTTACGGTGTGATGTTTGATGTTATCAAGATACTCTTCCGGTGTTAGCAATTAATATGATCTCATGGTCTAAGGACTAAGATTACTTCGTATGATATTATAGCAATATAAACATAATGACTCTGATCGTAATGCTATACTTCGGATGAATGTTCATCACATCATTCCACCAATGATGTGACCTTGTTATTAACAACATCCAATGTCCATGATCAGGAAACCTTGATCATCTTGTTAATCAACAAGCTAGTCTATAAGAGAGGCATGATAAGAACCCTTTTTGTTTATTAAACACACATGTATTGATGTTTCCGAATCAATAAATTTCTAGCATGTAAAATAAACATCTATCATGTATAAGGAATATATAATAACAACTTTATTATTGCCTCTCAGGGCATATTTCCTTCAGTAATGCCCAATCGAATCTCAAAGGAGTCAAGATGATTAGTATATGCATGTATTGCTTTCTCGATGTTTGTCAATTTCCTCGCTGTAATTTGTTCACCCAGCATGTTATCTATCTTAAGGAGAGCCACCTCTAGTGAACTATGGATCCCGGTCCTTTTTCTTTACATACAATCTATAAACTGTTTCTGCTTTGTGTTTACTTTCTGCAAACTATTACTTCCTTCCATTCGATACGTTTAATCCTTTGTTTTCAGCAAAACACGGTGAGATTGACAACCTCATCGCAAGTTGGGGACAAAGTTCTGTGGTTGTGTTATGCAGGTCTCCACGTTGCTACTAGCACTGGTAGTGCGCCCTGCCAAGGCTCAGCTAGCAACACCTTTGGGGTGTTTCCTTGCTCCTACTGGTTTGATTAAACCTTGGTTTCATAACTGAGGGAAACTTGCTGCTGTGCTCATCATACCTTCCTCTTGGGGTTCCCAACAAGCTCTACATCAACACCGCCCCAGCACTTTTCTGGCGCCGTACATTGAGCCATCAGTCACTCTTCGAACATGTTGGAGGGATCGAAGAAAACTCTGTATTCATCCTAGTCTATCAAAATCTTTGCCAGAGATCATGATATCACTTCACACCACTAAGATGAATATATAAGAAGATTCCTGATGACACGAGGAAAAAGAAAATTCATTCTCAGACTTCCGTTACTTGGCACAACAAAATGCTTGCCAACATAAAAGGGTCTAGAGGATCTACCAAGAGACATTTAGCAACACTACTTTAAATGTTCTCCTTCATGTTCGAGAAAGCATACATCAAGTAAAAGGTCGGACTTCGGATACAAAGGAAACCATAATCACAACTCCTATAATTCATTCAGAGAAGATGCCTCATGAGGAGTGGTTGTTCTTGCTGATTCAAGAGAATATGACATTAGGTCTTCCGACTAATTGTGTCAACCATTACAACAATCTTGCTGGATTTCAAAGAAACCTATGTTAAAACCTTGAGGAACACCAACCATCATATCTACTTGAGATTTAGATTTGATTAGGTGGGATGATACTTCAGACTCAGCATGTCTGAATAGAAAGTTTGCAACATTTACCACATAGGTAAAGTTACTAGATTCTCAAGTCATGGATTACAGTGTCAAGCTCCAAGAGAATGAGTTAGATTGTAAAACCCATATATTAGCAAGTTATCAAATACAATTGCTCCTACATGACTTTTTTGCAACAAAACACAACTATACCCTTGTTGGAAAATGTTTAGGAGGATATCGAAGTTTTGTTGGATTTCTTATCTTCCGTGAACAAATCAATCACTGGCTTGGTGTGCTTAGAGAGACTCCTCGAAATATGGAGGTATGAACCTACCATATCAAGAATACTTGGCACATGCTTGACTAACTTGAAATGATTCCCGAGGAAACAAAGATAACTCTTCTTGAATCCACTGTGACAACTTTCAACTTTCGCACGTGAACCAGAGAAGGTTACTTCTAACATCCAGAACACATACTACAAAATGACATGAAGATGGTTCTCAAAAGTTTCCAACATTAATGCTCATTGTTCCATATGAATCTAGTCTAGTAAGGAGAAGATAAGGATGTCATCGATGGGCTCAATAACAAACTTATCAACATGCTCCAAGAAGAAGGACTCATATATTGTATGAACAAGACATAGATATTGGTCTGACCTAAGAACATGAAGATGTACCTGGATGAAACATCACGAGTAAATACATCATCAGGATAGTCCCTGGGACTGAGTTTGATTTGACGATAACCCAAATCAAATCAAAGGTGGGGACGATAACATTTCCATGAAGGAAAAACTATTTTTGTTCATCATGAACAAAACTAGATATCCCTTTAGGAGGAACAAGTCTGATAGAACTTTTGTCTTACAACTCTCCAAGTTGTTGTTTAAGCTCAACCAACTAGTTCAGGGTTATCCAGTACTGATCCTTAGAGAAAGGAGCAGTTCAGAGAACTTGTTTGCTCAAGAACTTGATAGCACGGTCATGTTGCAACATGGCGATACTTCTAGTAAGACGTCTAGAATATCACGAACCACCGATATGTTATTTAGTTCGAGAGGAAACTTTCTTGGTAAGGCAAGAAGACATAGTCTTAGAGCTTCAGCACGAGCCTAACTCTTTGACCGAGGAGAGTGTACCAGAATAACAAACAGGGTACCACAATCATCCTTGGCTTATTGATAGAGTTAACCATCACGCTAGGAATGACACAATGTCCTTGGAGTTTAAATCAATAATATTTGCTAAGAATCTCAGATGGCCACATTATTACGCACATGCAGCACCCTTGAGTGCAAACATCTTAGAGGAAGGGTGGATAAATGTGTGTAAGAGCACCACTTTATTAAGAGGGTCATAAAATTCAACACATCCTCTTAGTATAGAAGGGTGTGATACTCTAAGGTAGAAAATATACAAGCTAATCATGCCTCTTGATCTGCAGATTACAACACTTTGACCTGGTCCTAGATATGATGAGGTACTAGAGTTTGTTTCTCCTGACATCCCGAAATGGTTTGTCTTGATGGACCACAAGAGTATCTTGCATTGTAAGACACCAATACACATTACCACTTGGCTACCAACTGATAGACAAAGGTCGAAACATCAAGGGGAAAAACATGCTCAGGGTAAAATCCTGAGATGTGGATGCATATTTTATCAATCTTCCGAAAACCAATGCAAAGAAGGGGAAGGTGTGGTAGAGTCACGAGTATAGATGCGAGACTCATGAGGAGTACTCTTATCGTGATCTATTTGCTTCCATTAAAGCTTCCATGGCTAGTGGTAGGGGAAGTCCTTAATTGTCGAAATTCAATCGCAACAATGACCACAAGCTTGAAGGCTAGGATTGTAGTACTAGCCATACTAAGGCAATGTGTAAACATTATGACAGGGGTCAATGGAATGGACCTTGGGTTAAGGATCAGCTTCATGTACAAGATTCGCAACACTAGAATTTAGTACAATCCAGGATCTTCAGTTCAAGTCCAAGGGTTAAAACCCAAAGGAAGGAGTAAATAGTATCTTAGTATCATAGAGGGTACTACAAGGCAGTAATCACGAGGTAGCTTCCAGAAGAAGACATAGCTTTTGAAGTACCCAAACAAAAAAAATTAGGCACACGAGGCGAAAGGAATCCTCGAAGCCTAGAACAGAACATTGCGGAGCCTACAATATGATATTGTGTGCCCATAAGATAGAGAGATCTTGATGAAAAGGAATCTATCAACTGAAGCAGAGCAAAGGTAATAAGGAATTCACAACACATACAACTATAGAGAACTAAGCACTAGGTCAACTGGTTGAGAAACGACATACCAAAAAGGCACCTAAGCTTTGAAAGACGAGATGAGATAGCAAAACTTTTTAAAGTCAACACAAGATAAGATGACCCAGAGTTAGAGCAAAACTGGATAAGGAGAAAAAGAAGCATACCAGAGTTTTCGCAAATACTTTTCATCTTTGAAATAATTTTCACAAGTACTAGACTCAACATCGACCAATAGAAAGGTTTTCCTACAGTCGGTATTGTTCTAATACCAAAGCCTATGACACCTTCGGGATTAGGGCTAGACAAATCCTAGACCTTTGTCTGATAAAAGCCTAACCTAAATCTCGGAAGCATACAGAGAAAGAATCGGTAACATTACAGTGACCCTATGACACAAACGTTATTACAGCAAGCTCATAACTGAGCAAAGAACCAAGTTATTATAAACAGAGGTCACTGACCACAAACATCAAACAATGGAAGTAAAATTATGCTATTAATTGTAGCAAACTTAACAAATGGCCTAAGAGGCCTGAAGCTTAACGATGACATCCCAATCCATAGATTCCAGGCTATCGGCCGGGAACCCCAAGCTACATGTCGGTGTCGATGTCATACCAAACTTGTCTTCTGAGGAACACTTACTTTGCTACAAAAGTATCAACAAAGCAAGAGTGAGTACAGGGTGTACTCTGCAAGACTTATGGCTGGTGGAGTTATTTTGCATAAAGCCATCTTTGTTTATAAAACAAGGAGAACAGAAGAAGCTCGTCTAGTCAGAATATTTTAAAAGGGGATAAGAGAGCGACATCTCCGAAGAATTGATCATCATCTTGATATCAACCAAAGTAATCCTCAACTCACAAATAGGATCACCCCCTGTACCCATGAGGAAGCATCCTTAACAAACCTTAGTTTCCAAGTTTTATGATTAGGTTAATGTTCTCTATGATCATCACGTCCGTTCCCAAGTCGTCCATAACCGTGGACATAGCTTTTCAAAAAGATTATTACCCTACAAGGGTGTACAACTTTACCCACACACACCAAACGACTCTTAATGCCGAATATTATTAGCCCTCTTCCTTGGAAGGCTGGCAGAGGGTTCCGCCGTAACGGGTCAAATCCCGAAGCTGGTCCTTAGAGATGTGGGCGAGGTTGGTTTACCCAGAGGAACCGCCTCCAGCAACCCCGACCACACTTACCTACCTGTATGAATGCACCTCCTTCGCCGCCTTTGAGAGCAACTAGATATGCACATGTCGACTGGAACGCCCGAACTAGGTGACTCATGGAATCTACTAGGCAAGTTAATCAGCAGAGGGGTTCCCAAGCCCCATGTGGCTATACGCTCGTCTTGGTTCAAGAGCCAAGAACTCGGGTCCTAGTAGTGGCGAGCATGGGACTACAACTATGGCCTCCCATACAAGCCTTAGCATGATTAAACTTTACCACAGATCTCATCAATATACCTCGTTCTCCTATCATACTAGATTCTCTGCATCTGATACATCATCTGGATGAACCAGAACTGACAGCTAAGCATGGCTAAGCAAGACACAGATATAAGATCTAGCAATGCACACAAGCCAAACCTAGTTATGCTAGGAGTAGTGGATCAGGTAATATAAGCTCAAGGGAGTAATGCAACAGATAGGATACTCTATCTATCGATAAAAGACCACAGTAGAATCGTATGTGTCATGGCAAGAATGAAATACTTTCGAAATCATAGGATTCTTTTATGTGTGGGGCTATGCTTGCCTTGTTTGTTGATACCCAGATATAGATCTTTGAGAGCCTTGTACTTGACTTGATTACAGTTGGTCACGTATTGTTCGTCGATCTTCGATGGTGTTGATCTCAATCTTCGATCTCAATCTCGACATCGTATTCTACCGGGAAGAAGCGAACACTAGAAAGAAAGGGAAACAATCAACACATGGCATCGATGCAATGCTCAAGCAAGTATGATGACATTACAAGTTAATTAGTATTGTAATGAACCCCAAAGGCATGATTAAACATTTTAGACAGGGTCCAAGAGATACAAACCCTAATTCGGAGAAATCCCGGATGCATATGAGAGGAGTTGATTTGTTCTTCTAATTAAACTTGTAATCTAAGTTGTTTAACAATGCATGATGTTGATGCTATGAGATAGATCTCATTTTTCTAAACATTTTGATATATTATACATATTTTTATAACTTATAAATAATTACTTATTGAATTTATAAGAGTTATTCAATTTCTAAAATTATTAAACCATTTATGAAATTACAAAACAGGGAGAACCTTTTACACCGGGGTAGAGGCTACCCATTGTAGCTGAAAGAGGGGCCCTAGGCCACCTCAGCTGCCACACGGGAAGGTGGGGCCACTGGCCGGTTTGACCGGGTCAGACCCGCACCTACTAACGCATGGATGACGTCAACATGACGTCACACCGGCAGGGCTCTCAGATCAGCGACGGGGGCAGCGCTAGGTGGCGAGATGGGACACCTGCGACTGCGACTAACGGCGGCGAGCGGCAGAACACGGCGCGAGGGCGAAGCAAAGCGAGAGGGTGTCGGGGAAGAGGTCCTAGGGGACCACCAGCTCACCGTTAGTCTAAAGGAGGTGATGGAGAGGCCAGAGGTGGACCGGAGCAGCGGCGAGGTCGACGGTGGAGTTCATCGGGATCGGAGAAGAAGGGCTCGATGCGGGCAACTCGGAGCTCCCGGGCTCGATTCCTTTGGCACAGAGGCTTGACACCACGTGGTGGAGCTCATGGCATGGTCACTGGAGTCCAGGAAGGTCAGGGATGGCGACACGGCGCGGCACTACGACTGCTAGGGCTCGGCTCCTAGGAGAGGAGGCAAGAGAGAGGCGCCGGGGAGAGTGAGAGGGCGAGGAGAAGTGGAACACGGTGTGGGGTGGTCTTATCCTCTCTAGGATGGTGGCAGCAGCGCGGATCATAGCGCATCAACGACGGATGGCGCCAGCGTTGGCACCGAGCTGCTTGGCCGGAGGAGGAAGACGATAGAAGGGGTCGAAGGGGTACTAGGCCACAGTGGGCTGGCTGTTGGGCTGCTAGCTATGGTGCGCAAGCGGCAGAGAGGGAAGAGGAGAGATGATCCAGCTGGGCTGCGGCTGCTGGCTCCATTTTTTAGCAGAACTCTTTTTCCTTTTATACTTTAATTTCAAAACTGTTTGAGTCATTTAAAAATACCAGAGGCTTTACAAAATTATAGAAAATATTGCAGGGGCCCTTTTATTCAAATTGGGATCCACACTTTTTTAATTTTCAAAATTCAAACTATTTTGAATGTGTTTGAGAGGAAGAAGGAAACTAGGGTTTAAGGTTTCCATTATTTTCTTTACATGCATTCTTAATGAAATGATGCTCATGAATGCACAATCAAACCTTAATTATGATTAACTAAAATTGGGGTGTTACATGGGAGGCACCGCTGGCCAGCCCCCACCATGGACCCCACGTGGGGCAGGCCCACTAGGGCCGCCGGCCACTCCCCTTGGCCCCTCCTAGGGGTGCAGCCCCTCTTGGGCCCTATCCCCTCTGGGATTTGGCCCATTAAGCCTTTTGACCATTTAATTGATTTTCTCTTTTATTAAATAATTATGAATAAATGATTAAATCAATATTTAACATTCATTCGAATATTATTCAATCTCCGTGGCTATGGAACACCTTCCACCTCCACTCCGGACATCCTCTGGACTTACCGAAACCCTTCCGGTTTTCTCTCTTCTCTTCTTCGGTGATTCTACCGATCATGTAAACACTCTCTAAGCATCACCAAGCCCTTAAGCGTGATACCCCATAGTTCGGAAACACTCTAGACATGGTTGGGACACTCCCGGACCAATGATCAATAGAGGGACATGGATGGCCATGTGACCCCTGTGCATTCCACGAAGATCTTTTTTCATTTGAACCGTGACTGTCGCATCTTAGTCCTTTTGTCTCTCGATACTTGCATTGCCCGAGATCTGATCAATGACATCACCATGTCGTGTTCAATCTCGTTACTGACATATGCTACTTGACTCGTTTTGACAAGTGAGATCCATGTGATCAAATCACACGTTGCGTAGCTATTAGATATAACTTCTCCGAGTGGGCCCTCGAGTATCTTTCTGTCACGCGGATGGACAAATCCCTCTCTTGACATATATTGCCTCTACTGCTCCTCCGAATACCTGAACACACCTTTATGATCACTGTATTACCAAGTGACGTTTGATGCTATCTAAGCACTCTCGGGAGATAGTGATTGATATAGCCTCACGGTCTAAGGAATAGTCTACTAGGTCTATTCTAATCATCATAACTTGAACTTCTGACATGATCGGGTCATGATGTTTAGGTTGGGTATTGGTTCATCATCTCATTCACAGAATGAGATGACTCCATTTCCAACTGGCATAAATGCCACATGATCAGGAAACCTTGATCATCTGTTGACCAATGAACAAGTGACTAGAGTTTCACAGGAAACCCTGGTTGTTTATATATCACACATGTATTGATGTTTCCTTTCAATATAGTTATAGCATGATATAAAACTTAATCATAAACTTTATGAAATATGATAATAATCCTTATTATTATTTGTCTCTAGGGCATATTTCCAACATTCTCCCACTTGCACTAGAGTACAAATAAACTAGCTAGCTGCATTTGTTCTTAATCATTGGTACCATATATCCTGGTACCCTGAACATGCTTGCTCATGGAAGAGGTCGAGTCTTGGGCATGTACTTTATAGTTCCAATCCTTTGCAACTTACTAATGTCACCTTGATTGACATTAATACTTTATCATCACATGATAACATCTTTGTGTATGCATCATTGTTATGGCAGCAGAACGAGGTCAGTTTCAAGGATCCTACAGTGCCTTTAGATCAACCTCGAGGGCTTTCTCATGGGCACTGTGCCCTGGGACACATCATTCTACGTTAAAAGTGAACTATCCCCACCATAACATTATACATCACTTTAGATGGTACCCTTATCTATTATTATAAATGTAATCATCGAAATACTAGTGCACCCTGTGTAACTTTTGATGTTTTGTTCACCTCGCTTCCTACTTGACTTTAGTCGGTATTATCGATACAGAAGTTTCCAACATATTCCCTTATAGCATAACCCTTTATGCTTTAAGATATGCCATCATTTATGGATTTGGAAAACATGTCTACAGTTCTCTATTTAGACACTGCACACAAACTTAGCTCAATGTTCTGTGATTCGAACTTAATCACTTTTCAAACATTCCTTCTTGGATCATATATTATGTTAAGTTGTCCTCATGGTTTTCCAAGATAGAACCTATGTCTCAACATAGTGGATGATGATCATCCTTTTCTTTCTTTCCAATCACTGATGTTAAACTTAATACTATTCCTAATTTGAATTATCAAGGACCAGTTCCTTATTAACTACTATTCTAAAACTCTTTTGAGAATCCCTTTTAGGAATACTACATAATATCACTATATTCTTATTATCAACTTCTACTCCCTATAAATCATTATTTATCGGTATTTACGCTTTCATTCTTAATGTGTCATATACACACTTAAGAATCACTCCTTTAAGCTCCCACTCAAAATATGTTCCCAACACATCTGAGTGTGAGTCATTACTCCTACTCAAAATACGTTCCTACACATTTAAATTTGAGACTTATATTGCTCCCACTCAAAAATATGTCATTCACATATTGTTTTAGGAAGACTTTCATAGGTCCCACTCAATTTCATGCAAATTGCATGTCCACTCACTATTTTGAATGACTTCAAAATCCTTTGATCAATTGTCAAACTTGAGAGTTTTACTATGAGACACTAGTACCTTACTAGTTTTAAATCCACTAGGCTTTTAGCAAACTTGAATCAAATTCATTTGAATTTGTCTAATACATTATTCATGACAAATTGTGCCTTTGTCATTAACCCTTTTTCCTTCATGACTTTGAAGTCGTTTGGAAAATTCAAGTAACCCCTTTACTTGTTAAGATTCAGCGACAAGTTGCTTTCTAATCGCAAGTGAATTTTATATTTAGGATTTCTCATAACTTTAGTTTACCATTACTTTCCTCAGTAGTTCGTAGGTATGTCATATTCTAGTAATCATGGCAAATAATTCACAAATGTCTCTATACGGGATATGGGGTACATTTTGAATCCTAATTTGTGTAGTGAAAACACCAGTAGGGAAAACACAGTGATCATTATCATTGATTATTTCCTTTGTGAAGAGAATCGTTCAGAAATGCTTTCCGTTGCGCTTCTCAACACTCTGATATAGGGTTTTGAATCCTCATTGTTTTTCACTATCTTCCAAAAGCTTCATAATATATCACTGAATGTAAACTTTCTCGAGAATGCACCAAAATCGAAGCAGTACTAGTTTTGCTTTCCATTTGGTTCTAACCATGGCTATCATATTCATAGTTTCCAATGAATACTCTACAAGGACTTATTCGCTATTGTTTTGGTTATATCGAATTACCCCAAAACTTCCACGACAATCCATACAATATATGGCACCGATATCACGAATTCAGATGGTTCACTAAGTATTCCAATTGAGTGATAACTATTTCTAACTAATGGTCTTTACATCTATACTACAATGATTTATTTGGCGTCATCTATTTACCCCCTTTGATATCTAATATCACATTGTGATACTTTGCATTTTGATGTTTCAAATGCATTGCATTCCATAATTTTCTTTATGCCAATCTTATAAAGTCGAATTTCACTACTATTGATCAAATCGTAGTAATTATATTCTCTTTTATCTTCAATACCCTTGGTTGATGAAACACTTTGATCATATCAAATAGTTTCATACTTATGTTTCCTTTGGTAAACTTTTTACACTTTTCAAACAATCATATAATGATAATTACCATTTTGTTGAAATACAATACATCGAATATGTATTCTATTTCAACAATTCATCAAACACTTAAAATTCATGTAATACATGGTGTTTAAGTTATTTTGCCGAACTTAGGCATGATTCATATGTGACAATAAATCAAATGAATTTCACATATTATCACATAACTTTGAATTTAAACAATGCTTTCATTTAGTAATGAACATATCATTAAGTTGGGTAATTTTTCAAGGCATTTTCAGTATTTTACAAATGTTCATGTATTATTAATTAGTTTCATAAACCAGGATAATTCACACAGAATCGAACAAGATATGAACACGAATAGGAATCATTCATAAAGGTGGAACAAATGTTTGTTACAAACTCATATGAATAACCGTCTC
The DNA here is from genome assembly GCA_023614405.1 of Avena insularis. Taxonomy (NCBI): domain Eukaryota; kingdom Viridiplantae; phylum Streptophyta; class Magnoliopsida; order Poales; family Poaceae; genus Avena; species Avena insularis. The sequence continues at coordinate 114,025,253 of CM042688.1, read as the reverse complement.
ACGAAGTGTGAGACACACTAATGAATTTCACCATCTATCAATTACAATAACTATCCAAAACCATAAACTAGTGATAAATGTTGAGGGAGAGTGTCGTTGGCCATCATCATCATGCTCGCCATCAACACGCAACGTCACCTCCTCTCCAGCAAGCACCTCTCATGCAGAAGGACCTCTTTTCAGCAAAACAGAACAAGACCAGATATACTTATCACTTCAACATGTGTTTGCAAGATTATAACATTTATAAAACTATATATCAAATATATACCTTTGTCATTGACGACCTCTCCGACAACGGGTTCAACCATCACATCCCTGAAATGTGATATGAACTCGTGGAAATCCTGGGTTTCCGCGTCGCCTCTCATAATGCATATCCTAGCATGTGCTTGGTAGCTTGGTGGTAGCGACCGCAGTAACACGCCTATTTCAAAAGAGCTTGCAAACCAGTTGTCCAGGAAGTATGTAAGACTCATGTATGCATCATATATGCGTAACAAGTGATCATAAAGTGAAGAGTTCTCCTCCATCTTTATGGAGAGGAAGTCTCCCATCAGCTCATACTCCCATGTGCGCACTTGTTCCACAAAATGTGATCTTAGTTGTGCCATAACCATTCAGGGATTAAGACTTCCCACAATCGTCCATAGCCCATCATCCATCCTGAGGCGCATCATTACTGATATGTATGTGGCCATCACACGACGATAGCAGCGGTGATCCCACTGCTCATGGGTCTCATGAAAATAGGGCGGCTCCAAATACATCTCGCAGATCATGTAGTCGGCCACGTCATTCTCGCTAAGGAGATCATGGAGACGCATGACCCACATAGAAAAGTTGGATCCATCTAACTTGAGCTTTTCTTCTTTTAACCAATCATCAATAGGGAAGGTAATCTCGGGGAGAACCATTTTCTACATTTATAATTACAAAAGGAATTTAGACTAAGTTTACAATTAAATGAGTTAATAATAACTCCACTAAAAACACATATCCCCTGAAGGGTTCTAGTGATTACATGACCCATTTTCCCCACATCTCCCCCGATCATCATGTCCACCAATGTGGGTGCTAGGGTGGATGCCTAAACGTCGGTCACATCATTCATGCGACTCGTGCTCGATCTTTCGACCATCCGTGTTTCGAGGCCATGTCTACACATGCTAGGCTCGCTAACTCAACCTTAGTGTATTCACTGTGCAACATGGCTTACACCCACTATATGTGAACGTAGATATGTCTGACACCCGATCATCATGGCGCTGCCTCATACCGAAGAGCTTTCTTGCTGGTGCACACTAAGGAGAACACAATTATTGGAATTTTTAATAGAGATCATCTTATTAGGATACCGTCGAGTATCTAATACTAGCACACAATAAGATATACAAACAATAACATTGAATGTAAATGCGATGTGATATGGTCCTTCACGCCGTGATCTCCATCCGGCGTCACCGGATTCCGGCGCCAGGGTTCCGGCGGTGTAGGCACCAGGGTACCGGTGCCTTTCCGGCGTGGTAGTCCATCATCTCCATGACTATCTACTACTACTTCGTAACATAAGGTAAGCACTTTATCTTTGCCACAACCATATCACAAAGCAACGCCCCCTGCAAAACAAAGTTAGACGCCTCTACTCTATCTTTGCATGTTTTACGTGGTTGAATGGGCTTTCGCACAAAAACCATTCTTACCTATAAACTTTCACCACAACGCTGATCAAGTAGTTGTCTATACTATACCCCTTTTGGGGCCCTCCGTTGCAAATGGTATACCAACTAATGCAAGAGAGATAGACACCCCCTAAGCCACTTTATACGGTACAAGCCATATGTCAAGCGTGGACCATTCTCGCGAATGAACGCGTAAAGTCGGTTGGGGGACGCTTCATCAAGCATTACTGCGGTATACACAAGTACATGTGGGAGGGTAACAACTAAAATATCAATGCCCACATGCTACATCTCGTGTGTTCTACCCGTACTAGCAACACTACGCATAGATCTAGCTTTGATACCACTGTAGGGGTTCGCGTATGAAAACAATAAAATTTTAGCCTACGCCCCTGAACCCCTGATGCTGTCAGGACCTATCTATTAGTAATGTAGTAATGGGAGGGGATTTTTCCGAACTTACCCTTGAAGACCGAAAAGCGTTGTCAACGCTCAGGAGAGCGTGGTTGATGTAGACGAGCCGAAGCTGACCTCAAGGTTGTGTTAAACTCCTGGCGCTCCCGTGGCTCCAACGACTCCTAGTGCCTTAAGTGTGCCACCTCATGGGGAGTTACATGCATCTGGTGCCTGGCGATGACTCCCGCTTCCCAGATCCAGCATCAGTTGCAGAAGTAGAGCTCCTAGATCCGAATCCCGCAGCACGACGGCACTCCGCGCTGAAGATGTCTCTCGTTCGTGCAGTCCGAACTTGGGACCACGATCACAGGAGAGAGATATCAATTGGAGGTCTCCCCAAAAGTGAGGAAACCTTTATTGAATATTGTGTGTATTTTCTGGTCAAAATACCCCCACTATATATAGGGGGAAGGGGAGGTACTCCCTCCCTCAAAGTCCCGGGGTGGGACTAAACAAGGGAGGAGGTGTGGGGAGGCGCCGCCGGCCAGCCCCCACCATGGACCCCACGTGGGGCAGGCCCACTAGGGTCGCCGGCCACTCCCCGTGGCCCCTCCTAGGTGTGCATCCCCTCTTGGGCCCTTTCCCCTCCGGGATTTGGCCCATTAAGCGAGTTGACCATTAGTTAATTTTCTCTTTTATTAAATAATTATGAATAAATGATTAAATCAATATTTAACATTCATTCATATATTATTCAATCTCTGTGGCTATGGAACACCTTCCACCTCTACTCCGGACATCCTTCGGACTTATCAAAACCCTTCCAGTTTTCTCTCTTCTCTTCTTCGGTGATTCTACCGATCCTGTAAACACTCTCTAAGTATCACCAAACCCTTAAGCATGATACTCCATGGTTCGGGAACACTCCAGACATGGTCGGGACACTCCCGGACCAATGATCAACAGAGGGTCCTGGATGGCCATGTGACCCCTGTGCATTCCACGAAGATCTTTTGTTGTTTGAACCATGATTGTCGTGTATTATTCCTTTTGTCTCTTGATACTTGCATTGCCCGAGATCTGATCAATGACATCACCATGTCGTGTTCAATCTCGTTACCGACATATGCTACTTGACTCGTTTTGACAAGTGATATTCCTTTGATCAAATCACACGTTGCACAGCTATTGGATATAACTTCTCCGAGTGGGTCCTCGAGAATCTCTCTGTCACGCGGATGGACAAATCTCGCTTTTGACATATATTGCCTCTATTGTTCCTCTGAATACCTGAACACACCTTTATGAGCATTGTATTACCAAGTGACGTTTGATGCTATCTAAGCACTCTCGAGAGATAGTGATTGATATAGCCTCACGGTCTAAGGAATATTCTACTAGGTCTATTCTAATCATCGTAACTTGAACTTCGTGACATGATTGGGTCACGATGTTTAGGTTGGGTATTGGTTCATCATCTCATTTATAGAATGAGATGACTCTGTTTCCAACTGGCATAAATGCCATATGATCACGAAACCTTGATCATCTGTTGACCAATGAACCAGTGCTAGAGTTTCACCGAGAACCCCTGGTTGTTTATATATCACATGTGTATTGACGTTTCCTTTTAATACAGTTATAGCATGATATAAAACTTAATCATAAACTTTATGAATATGATAATAATCCTTATTAGTATTTGTCTCTAGGGCATATTATCAACACCTCCTAGACTTGCCCTTAGAAGAAATAGAGAGACAAGATAACACACCATAAGAAGTGAGATCAAATTGGCTCATCTGGTGGTCCATGCCAGCATCAGCCAGCTCACATGAGAAATAATGAGCACATTTTATGGGGGAGCGTGCATATAATATGTCTTCTTCCCGGATTGACGTAAGCTTTTGCACTAATTGTTTCCACTATTGTTGATCTTTAAATGATTGAGATCTCCCATCCCCCCACAACAAATTGTGCAAATATGTGAGGGAAAAGAAAGAGTTCCACTAAGGCACATTTATTTTCCATTGGAGTTCATAGTAGTGCTTGTTACTCTTGGGTTTGTTTGGAATCCTTAAGATTCTAGGTTTACTATGAAACATCTAGGCGCCTGGACCTTCTCCGGTAAGTTTGAAGGTTGGAGTCCACCTCAATGTCTAATTCTTAGTGGATGGAGGAGAGGGTCAATTTGGAGCTCGTCCTCCCCAGAGGACTTTATTATTGAAAATTTCAAATTTAATGATTCAAAAAATCCAAAAAAAAAATACTAGGATGTTGATAATGATTTATAATATGAGTGTGCCGAAAATCTCTTGAAAATACTTTGTATTCTCGCCTCAGCAAAAAACAGAAATTTGTAGTTCTGAGCGTGAACACTGCAATTTTGAATGGGTCTCCATTTTTTCCAAAATTTGTCATATTTGTCATTTTTTCTGCGCTCGAAATATATGGTATTTCGGACTGAAAATTTGCATACTTGTACTTTTTACAATAAAAAAACAGAGATATTTGTTTCAAAAAAATTGATGTTTCTTGATAAAATCAAAAAAGTTCTCCATGGAGGACATCCACCAAAGTGATTTTTATGTGGATGGAGCCGATACCTTGTTGTCTAGGCTCAACGACAAGCAGCCTAGGACTTTGTGACCTTGTGGAGATTAGTATCCCTCCAAATTAGTTGAACTTGGGATATATCGGTCACGTGTTCACTGTTTGTTTATATTTATCCATGTTATTAGTTTGCTTGGTGATTATCTCTAGCTTATTTACCTTGTGAATCTTATTGACAAACTTTTCTCCTTGACATATATAAATGTATCACCTAGTTGCAGTTTAGTGAACCTTATGGTTCCACAATTTTTCTAAATATTACCGACAAATATAAAATATTACCATCACCTATTGACCTACTCTAATTGACTATCTTGATTCTTTACTAGTCAGTGACGTTTTAACGGTGTAGGTGACGACGACGAATTTAACCAAAAAATCTAGCTCCATTCACGACTAGTGTGGTCGTAATCAACTAAGGGAAACTAGCTAGTTGTGTCCTGGTCCCGTAGATCGTGGGCTCCTAATCCACAAGATTTTCCGGATGGCGATTCGACCCATATTAGCAAGACATTGGTAGCACAAGGTTTGATCTATGATTAATCTTGTATGTATTTCCGTACCCTGGTTAACACTTGTATTGTAACAACGACAACAAACATTCAAAACATGCCTTGCAAAGGTTGAGTGTGTGATGACGCTATGTACAACTTTCCTATATTGACTTTCCTCTTAAAAACAATATCATTTTTAAAATTCCATATTGACTAAATTAAAGCTAAAACAACAATGCAAATTCTTCCTTTAGTGTTTTTGTTGGTTCCATTTAACCAATTTCCAAACATTTTTGTTATATTGATTGGTGAAGGTATGTTATATGTAGAGTACACAATTCTCCAGATTAATCAAAAAGACAAAAGAGAAATAAATGCTCTATTGTTTACTCAACTTCACAAAAACAACATTTTTTACTCCTATGCCAGTTCTTTTTGGCTAGATTATTTCTAATTATCATGAACTTTTTACTCAAGAACCACTACTAGAAAACAGCTTATAGATAGACAAGATATTCAGTGGCGCATATGAAAAAATATGCGCCAGAGATATATATCAGTGGCGCACTAGAAAAAATGCGCCAAAGAAGTTTGGCACTTCAGTGGCGCACGAAACCAATATGCGCCACAGAAGTCCATATTTCTGTGGCGCATATTTTCGCAATGCCGCCATCGAGAAACAACTGTGGCATATAGATATATACGCCACAGAAGGTTGATGGGACCAAGCAGCAAAAAAAGGGGGAGAAACTTCTGTGGCGCATATGTCCATATGCGCCACAGAAAGTGATGTTTATGTGGCGCATATAGGTGTATGCGCCACAGAACAAGCGCTGTAGGGGTGGAAAACAGATCCCACCTCCTCCCCCCCCGGATCGCCTTTTCAGTTTTGTAAAACATAAATAAAAATGATAGAAACTTCAAAAAAAAAATCTTTAAGTTGTAGTTAGATTTTAGGGAGTAGATCTAGACAAAAATGAAAAACATAAATTTCGATGTATTTTGCAAAAATATGTCATGGCACGGTAAAACGCTCTAACTTTTGCATACGATGTCGAAAAAAAATCTTTAACCTATCAAAATGATCGTCTTGAAATTCCCTACTCGAATTCAACCACCTATGGTCGTTCTGAATTTTACAGAATCCCCAAATTCGAAAAGAGTAAAAAGTTATTTAGGGTAGAAGATTTTTTACTAAAAAAAATAAAAAAGGGGGAGAAACTTCTGTGGCGCATTTCCCCCATATGCGCCACAGAAGTCTTGGGCGGGATTCGAAATTTGAATCCTGCCGACGCCTTTCTCCCTCCGTTTTTCCTTTTTCTCCCCCTCCCCACTTCTTCTCCCCTCCCCACTTCTCCTCCTCCTCCTCCTCCACCACCACCACCAACTCCGGCGACCACCACCTCCTCCTCCTCCTCCACCACCAACTCCGGCGACCTCCGGTGATCTCCTCCTCCTCTACCACCAACTCCGGTGACCTCCTCCTCCACCACCAACTACGGCGACCTCCTCCTCCTCCTCCACCACCACCAACTCCAGCGACCTCCTCCTCCTCCACCACCACCAATCCGACAACCTCCTCCTCCTCCACCACAAACTCGGGCAACCTCCTCCTAGCCCTACTCTAGCCACCACCACCACGACCAACTCCGGCCAGATCTAGATCTGGCCCGGGTTTTTTGGAAATTTGAAAAAAACTTCTGTGGCGCATATTGGTCATATGCGCCACAGAAGTTTGAGCACTGGCCCGCCTTTTTTTTGAATTTTGGAAAAAATTCCGTGGCGCATATTGGCCATATGCGCCACTGAAGTTTGAGACTTCTGTGGCGCATTTTGAAATGTGCCACAGAAGATAGTTATCAGTGGCGAGGTATCAGTGGTGACTAGGAAATGCGCCACGGATAGTGAAAAAAGGTGAGCCACTGATGAGCTGTTTCCTAGTAGTGAACCAAACAACTTTGTGATATTTAGTGGGATTTTTAATTTCCATAAATATTTGCGTAAAAATGCTGTGTGTCCATTAATAAGAGCAACATACATAGTTTTAACCGAGAATTGGCCAGAAGAGTTAATTCTAAACAAATTCATCAAGTTGGGTGTTTAAAGATACCCCCATTAATAGTTGGCACAAGTGTAACCCCAGTAACCTCCTAAACCAATGTTTAAGGGGTTATTGACAAGATATTTGCAACGGTATCATGTTTTCGTTGGAAAATATTATATAATATAGGCTATTGCTGAGCTAGCAGTGTTGAGTCTAACCAAGTATCTTCCCAAAATCTAGCCATAGTACCATCACCTATTTTAAAAATTCCCCTTCTAAAGAACTCCTCCTTTACTCTCATTAGTCCCTTCCAATACGGTGAATCCATCGGTTCTTGGGATAGAGTTTTTTGAGACAATTTTTTGTTATGTAACAACTTCTTCCACACGCCGTTCTCATTCATCAATTTGAACTGCCGTTTACTAGAAAACATTTGTTTTTAATTTCCAGAACTTCCACTATTGACTTCCTTGGTATTTTGGTTTACAAATTATATTTTATTTAGTTAACTGATACTTACATTTTCCGTCCTCACTTTTCCAAAAAAAAAGTGACCTATAAAACTCAAGACGCTTTTGTACCCCTATAGATACTTCCAAAAAGACAACATAAATAAACTAGTCAACACTAAATTAATCAGCACAAGACGGTCCATATAATAACATCTTGCCTGCCCAACAACCAAGCTTACCTTCGAAGTGGCTTTCAACTGGATCCCATTCAGAGTTAGATAGTTTTCTATAGTAGATAGGTACCCCCGGGTATCTAAAGGGAAGAAATAGCGACTCACAAGTTCCTCCTTCTCCTTAGCCTTTCCAAAATAGAAGATCTCACTTTTATGAAAATTAATCTTAAGACCTGATAATTGTTCGAAAATGCATAAAATTAGTTTCATGTTGACAACCTTGTTAAGATCATGTTTCATAAATAAAATCATATCATCAACATATTGCAAAATCAAAAGCCCTCCCTTAACCAGATGAGGTACGAGCCCTTCAACTTGGCCATCTTCTTTTGCTCTAGCAATTAAAAATTCTAGCATGTCTGCAATAATGTTGAAGATCAAATATGACAATGGGTCGCCATGACTTAGGTCTTTTCTAGTTTGGAAATAAAGTCCAGTGTTATCATTGACTTTTATTTCCATACCGATAAACTATTGAATGAACTTACACCACTCTGGTGCAAAACCTTTCATTCGCAACGTCCATTGTAGAAATGGCTATTTAACTTTATCATCTGCGTTCTCAAAAGCGATTTTAAAAATAACACCATTCATTTTATTCCTATGAAGTTCATAGATGGTTTCATGCAAAACAGCAACCCCCTCTAAGATGTGTCTTCCAGGCATGAAGGTTGTTTGCGTAGGACGTATTATTGTTTCAGAAATATTGGTGATACGATTGGTGGCTACCTTTGTAATGATCTTGAAACTCATAATTAGGAGGCAAATAGGCCTATATTATTGAATTTGGACCGCATTTTATTTCTTGGATAGTAGGGTAATAATAACAAAATTTAACTTAAATAACTACAAATCCCTATTTCGCAATTTTCAAACATTTCCATCAAAACACCCTTAACCACGTCCGAAAATCTCTGATAAAACTCAACTGGGAAACCATCTAGTTTAGGAGCTTTATTCAACTCCATCTAGGTAGCATTATGGACCTCCTCCCGAGTAAAGCCACAATAATGATATTATTTTCATCAGAGGAGAATTGCGGTATGTCATGGGTTATGTCTTCTCTCATAGTGAAGTTGGAGGGTGTCAGTACCCCAAATATCTTATTATAGTATTCAGTAATATATACCTTTAAATTATCTTGGCCCACTATGGTTCCCTCATTTTGTTCTAATTGAAATATTTTTTCTTCCTATGTTTCTCATTTGCAATCAAATGAAAATATTTCGTATTGTTTCCTCCTTCTTGAATATGTTTGACTTTTGCTCTTTGAGCCCATTTTCTTTCTTCATCCCATCTTAGTTTAGTAATACTTTCATTAACCATCCTTAAGGCATCCCTTCCGGCTGGGCTAAGAGGCTATTTTTCGGCCTTCTAATTCAAACTATAAATAATATCTATCAATCATTATTTTCCTTTCTCATACTTTCCACTCAAATTCTTGGCCCAATCTTTTAGAAATTGTCGAATATGTCTTATTTTATTTTGCCATATCTCAATTGGTGTCTCACCATGAGTTGTCGACTCCATTCGTCTTTAACCATCTCATAAAAAAATTCTTGACGCAACCAAGATAATTCAAACGAGAATTGCTATTTATTACCCAGATGAGCATGTTGGCTAGAATCAATTAGTAATGGTGTGTGATACCCCACAATGTCTAATTGGAGCATTTTCCCGTGGTCTTATGGTACTCGCTCCATATGAGAAATTGATTTAGTTTAAGGCGTTTGCACGTTCTTCAAGTTATCTTTGACCACTAAGTTTCACTATACTATACAATGTATGTAACACAAGATATGAATACATTTTTTCGAGACAATTCTAAACATATGATTTACATGCTCCCAATCCGAATAGTTGAAAGGACTAATATTCACAATCAACACCTATCTAAAACAACATATCTTTGTGATATGGAGAGGGAGTAGAATAAACTAATTATATTGTCCCCGAATCTTAATCCTGTTCCAGACTCCCAGATTAAGCCAGGACACCAAGTACAGCAGGGATCACCTGCCTAAAAGAGTCACCCTCTGTTCTCTCCTGGTTTTGGCGCGAACCACGGCGCCACCGTTCATAAATTTCTATATTTGAACGAGCGTACCTCGTGCGTCTCTAGTCTCCCAGGCCAAACAAGGCACATGCCCTGTAGAATTATAAGCTCGCGATAGAATGGTGGCGAAGGAAAGAGGGGGGTGCACCACTCCATTCTCCAGAAAGATTATAGGAATAATAAGGAAGAATGAGGGGCATCTTCTCTCTTACAATGGCGCCTCTCCTGGGCGTGGCCGGCGCGCTCCTCGCCCTCGCCGCCGTGTGCGCGGCGCAGGGCCAGCTGCAGCCGGGGCTCTTGAGGGTGCCGGACCGGTCGCCGCCAACCAAGGCGTTCCTGGACAAGCTGGTGCTCCCCGTGGACAATGCGGCGGGATTCGCCGGCTCTTGGAACATCCTGAGCGAGAACGCGGGCGTGTCCGCGATGCACCTGGTGATCATGCGGCACGGCAAGGCCGTGATGTTCGACACGACCACGACCGGGCCGTCGCTCTCGACGCTGCCGGCGGGCAACTGCCGCCCGGATCCCCGGAGCGTCCCGCCTGGCGCCCCGGACTGCTCGGCGCACGCCGTGGAGTTCGACTACAATACTGGCGCAGTCCGGCCTCTCAAGGTTTGGTTTTGCTTGCCTGATCGTCGATTGTTCAGTGCGCCAATTAATTTGGCTGTTGACGACGACACCCGTTAATTGGCCCCGCGCGCGCGCTGCAGATCCTAACTGACACGTGGTGCTCGTCGGGGGCGTTCGACCCGGAGGGCATGCTGGTGCAAACCGGCGGCTACTTCGAAGGGGTGAAGGTTGTGAGACACCTGAGCCCTACAGTCACTTCCGACTGGAAGGAGTTCCCTAATACCTTGGCCGATGGAAGATGGTATGTACATATATAGTCTAGACAGCAACACAAGTTGATACTACGATGATTTTGATTAGTGGAGCTTAAAAATGACGTGATCGATCAAGAATGGAGTAGTTTACAATTAATTTGCTTCTTGTGCATGAATGAGCTCGCAGGTACGGAACGCAGCTGGTGCTCCCGGACGGCCGCTTCATCGTGGTCGGCGGACGGCGCGCCTTCAGCTACGAGTTCGTCCCGGCTGCCGGCCAGGCGAACACCCAAGCTACTCCTATCCCCCTGCTCCGTGACACGACCGATGACGTGGAGAACAACCTGTACCCCTTCGTCCACCTCCTCCCCGATGGGACCGTCTTCCTCTTCGCCAACGACCGCTCCATCGTCTTCAACCCCGCCAACGGGCAGGTACTCCGGGAGCTCCCCAAGCTCCACGGCGGAGCCCGGAACTACCCTGCCTCCGGCATGTCCGCTCTGCTTCCCCTCGACCTCCGCCGCGGCGAGAGGCTCAGCGCGGAGGTCATAGTCTGCGGCGGGGCCCCCAAGGAGGCCTTCAAGGTCGGCGAGCAAAACAGGTTCCCGCCCGCGCTCCGGGATTGCGGGCGCATCAACCCGTCCAAGCCCGGCGCGCGCTGGTCCCTCGACGATATGCCCGTGGGCCGCGTCATGGGCGACATGCTCATACTGCCCACCGGCGACCTGCTAATGATCAACGGCGCGGGCCAAGGCTGCTCGGGGTGGGCCTTCGGCAGGCAGCCAGTGCTGTCCCCGATCCTCTACTCCGTGCGGAAGCCGCGGGGCCAGCGGTTCCGCGCACTGGTCCCGTCCGCCATCCCGCGCATGTACCACGCCACCAGCGCAGTGCTGCCCGACGCCACAGTGCTCGTCGCTGGCAGCAACACCAACTCGGCCTACAACTTTGCCGGCGTCGACTTCCCCACGGAGGTGCGCGTCGAGCGGTTCACCCCACCCTACCTCGCACCGGAACTCCTCGCCACCAGGCCAGACATCGACATCGCGTCGGTCCCTGGGAACGGGATGAAGTATGGGGGCAAGTTTGCATTCAGGTTCTTGGCGCCCGGCCAGCCCGTCGCCGAACCAGATCTCAAGGTGACTATGTACGCGCCGCCGTTCACCACGCACGGCTTCTCCATGAACCAGCGCCTGCTCGTGCTGCAGGTCGTCCTTTTCAAGCCAGAAGGGCAACGGTACAAGATCACCGTTCAAGCGCCCACCAATCCGGCGCTCGCGCCGCCAGGCTACTACCTGGTGTTCGTCTTGGTGAAGGGGGTGCCCAGCAAAGCGGCATGGGTGAAGATACACCCGTAATATATAACGTGCCTCTCACACAGAGTAACAGCATGCCTGCCAAGCACAAGATTCAAAAGGGGCGTAGGCAGTGCCACACCACATACATATTTGCCCATATATATACCCACCAATTTGGTCCGTGCTCCAAAGTGAATTTCGTCTCTCCATGGTACGATACCTCCAAACATACTTTGTGCAAAATTTATACTCACTTATAGTAGGGATATGATCGAAAATATTGAATCGATCAAAGCAACAAAATTGTAGTGTGCTTAGTCTTGTAAGACGAAGGAACGGAGATTAAAAGTGCGCAATGCCATTGTTATTTTCCTACTGTATAAAACTCTGTAATTTTATTTATTACATTGTTGTACTGGCTTGTGGAGAGCAATATGAACAATTCTATACTTATACAAAATACAAAGTTTCATTTATTGATCTATGGCGGCACCTAGCGCTTGATCGACCAGGAATTTATGTTAATTCTCGCTCCATCACATCATCCACGATAGAACGATAATCTCTCCAAGTTTTCCTTTTCTAGTATTTTTTCCCTGCATAATTAGAAGCCTAGTGAGCTAATAAATTAAACAACGGCAAGGTTAGTTACAGGTTACCATGATTAAAGGGATGTTGCATACAAAGTTTAAACTTACACACATACTAGATCATGTAGGCGCGCGTTGCTGTGCCTTTCCAATAGGAGAATAGATGGTCAGGAATGGCTGCTACTTTCTTCTCGGCATTGTTCATTCATTTTATACCTTGTGGTTGCTTCTGTCATCGTGTAAATGAAAATTTAGCAGGCTGGTGCATTTCTTTCTCCTTAATGAGATATGATGTAGCCGTTAAAGACTCAAAGTGTCGAATGTCATGTCACAGAAGGGTTATGGTATATATTTCATTACATCACAAAAGGAATGGCACTTTTCAAAATTTTGTAAAAAGAAGACACCAGGATTAAGCCTTACACTCATATATATTCAGAATTTATATACTCCCTCCAATCCAACATAATTGGATTGAATTTATGTACATCCAAATATAGACAAATCCAAGTCAATTAATTTGGATTAGAGGGAGTAATGAATTTGGGAATCTGACGAAACGTGTGTTCCGATTTCACTGTCAAAAGACAAGCAATGAGTTTTGTGGTTGAGTTCCAAGTGCCGTAGCAACATTTCTTTTGGATATGTAGGTGGAACATGTCCGTCATACTGTACTCTAATGATGTCTGTGTGACTTACGAATAATGGGTTGGAGGTGACAAAAGTCTTGTTCACAACACATACAACACGACTGAAAGCTTCATGGTCCTCAACATCAGTCCAAACTGCAAAACACAAAAAGTGATTCCGCCAACTTTAGCATGAGGAATTAACGTTTATGGGCATACTCCAACTTCGTGATGTGTAATGTTAAGAACGTGAAATAATCTTGCTGGATCAGACACCTCGTGATCAGTTTCAACCATCCACCAATTTTAATCTACACGAGAAATCCTTAAATCTAAAAACGCTCATGCATACAAGAACTGATCTCTAAGTAAACCACATGTTTAGCTAACAAAGAAACAAACACTATAGTGCATAATCTGCATCATTTGTCATCTCCTGCCAGTGCTTGGAACTAAAATAAACCCAGCATATTGTCCATGTTTGGAACATAGAGAATCCATTAGCAGCTGATCTATAAAGTGATGAAGAGAACACAAATTATCCAATAGTAACTGTTTATTCTTTTATAGAGTAATAGCAAATACATCAAGCATGAAACAATAGTAGATCAACTGAAGCTAATATCGCATAAGATTACTGCCTACAGACATATGTGGTAGGTATAGTAACTAATCTGTGAAGTGATATGACGATTTAAAAACTCAACAACTTTCTCTTACTTAACCTGGACAAAGAAGCCTCACACCAAATTACTAATACACGACGTGCACCACTCAGTCGCTAGCGATGGTGGACGTGCGTACTATGTCACCGCCTCCACACCTCCTTAAGTCCATGCCACTCCATAAGCAGTGTCCATTCTGATGTCTCTATACACATGTTGTTTCTGCAGATTGCCGTTCTATCTTCACATTTGGTGCCAATTTTCTCCTCATAGAATTTCATGTGACATAGGTGTTTCTAATTTCTTCCGATTCCTTCTACTTGATGATGTTTTTTATCTCTCAGTTTTCTACAGGTGCTATCAATTCAAGTGTTGGATACTGGTTCTGGTCAAATTGTTTGGGGAAATCTTGGAGGCTAGTTCTGCTATATCTTCTTATTGGTGCTACCCATTCAAACTCGCTATCACAATCAAGTGCTTATTATTTTTTAGAAATCTATCCAAGTTTATATAGCTGAGAGATATCAAAAGTGAAGAATGAAAAATGTTAGCCCTGTGACTATTAGCAGCAAATGCCAAAGTAGAATAGGTTAGAGCCTGCTCAGCCAGTACTTGGAAGGGTTTGCATTTAACAAGTCTAAATGGCAAATGATAATTTCCGTGCTATATGGAAATGCCTAACAATATTTGTTAATCATGGTAGTCGTGGTTGTAAACCAAGCAAGAGGTCAGGTGCTAATAAAAGGTTCTATTATGTTTATATCATGACTATGTTGTCCAAGGGACACAACCTCTATACAACGTGAATCTATAATTGATGTTCTTAGCCAAAAATTAACTGAAGAGAAATCAAGTTTTACCTGTCTTGTAGTAACAAATACCAAGATCCAACTGGGAAATGGAACCAAGAGAAAGCCCCATGCCTTGCACATTACAATTAATATATTCAAGTCCAAACATTTTGGAGTGACTAATCTAGATCTCCATCACTCCATGGGTTCCCTTCGACCCCATTTATCCGACCCTTCAGCTGAAGCGTTCTAGACAAAGAATCTTCAAAATATAGAACAAAAAAGTCAGTATTGAGACGATGACGCTCCACCGCCATGGTCTTTGCCTGCAGGTTCCGCCCATGCTCCTATGAGACATAAAAAAGAAGCAGTTAATTGATCACACGACTCGATTATTCCTTCTCAGCCGGCACAAATTGAAAGCGAACGTGCTTGTAGAGGAGGAGGAGACCTTTGCCGTGCTTGCAGAGGACGAACTTGAGGAAGCGGCCGCAGATGATGGGTCGGGGAGCAGGAACTTTAGTACTCCTTCGTCGATGCATGTGTGTTGCCTGCGCAACCCCATCGTCGTGACGCTCCTTCGTTGGCACTCCCTCTGCCCGGGCAGCCGTCACGATCAAGGGGCGGCTCGCCGGGGTGTGGTGTGAGTCAAACGAGAGGAGGAGGCGAACAATTCACCGGTAGAGAGAGCATGCACACTGTGTGGCTTTGTACAGGCCCAAATCGACTACATGTCTTCGATTTGTTTCCCAGAGGAGCGTCCCCTAGGGACATCCAGCCCACGTGGGATCGGACGGCCAGGAATGGCTAGATCCTGAAAACGAACGGCTCTGGACGCTAATGGCCTGAGAGAGCTCCAGCTTGTCTCAGATTTGTTTCCCAGAGGAGCGTCCCCTAGGGACATCCAGCCCACGTGGGATTGGACGGCCAGGAATGGCTAGATCCTAAAAACGAACGAAGGAGGCGAACAATTCACTGGTAGAGAGAGCATGCACACTGTGTGGGCTTTGTACATGCCCAAATCAACTACACGTCTTCGATTTGTTTCCGAGAGAGGAGCGTCCCCTAGGGACATCCAGCCCACGTGGGATCGGACGGCCAGGAATGGCTAGATCCAAAAAACGAACGGCTCTGGACGCTAATGGCCTAAGAGAGCTCCATCTTGTCTCAGATTTGTTTTCCAGAGGAGCGTCCTCTAGGGACATCCAGCCCACGTGGGATCGGACGACTAGGAATGGTTAGATCCTGAAAACTAATGGCTCTAGACGCTAATGGCCTGAGAGAGCTCCATCTTGTCTAAGTTTTAATGTCCCTAATATGCAATTACGCATCCATGGGCACTTACGCGCGATCCACAGATATGTGCAATTACAGATCTGTGTGCAATGCACATACAAAAAAGCAAGGGTTTCCATCACACACATATGTCACATATATGCAATTACACTGTACGAGGCATATATTTCCAATTACACATGCATATGTATTTGCACACAACAACAAAAACAAGCCCAAAAAGGATAAAAGGACCAAATACATTACACGTAAAATTATATAATTGCACTTTTTTCAAAAAGGGGAGTAAGACCCCGGCATGCATGTTGATACACACAACTTTTTATTAGAGTTCAACATCCACAGTTATTACATAATCAAGAATCCCTTAAAGTTGAAACATGAATCAACCAGCAAAAAATAAATAACATATGACTAAAGAATTTATGCACTAGCCAATTATCCCAAAAGACCGATCTAATACAAAGGGGCTAGATAGTATATTTATATTCAACGCTCCCCCTCACGTCTAGGCTATTTTAGTCCTTAGTACCGGATAGGAGTAGGCCGCGAAATCTTTTTTTTTAATACCGCGTGAGCAGGGTCTTGAACTCAAGACCTCTTAGCTCTGATATCATAAAGAATTTATGCACTTGCTAATTTTTCTGAAAGATCGATATAATGAAAAGGGGCTAGACAGTATATTTACATTCAACAATGATTACTAAACATCATGTAGCCGACGTGTTGCCATCCAGCATGGCTGAAGAGCGACCATTAGGAGACAGTTGCTTCCAGCAGCCATAGAATCCCGTTGGTCCTGCGGTAAAATAAGCTCTCATAGTTGAACCCAATGTGCCACATGGATATGCAATTACATGCACATGTGCAAAAACTACGCAAAAAACAACAGCAAACCAATTCCTGCGGGATTTGCCCCAAGTAATTTGCATCGTCTTCAACCTGCATACAAAGTCACAATAAAAAGGTCTAATACATAGCCCAGCAGAATAGAAACGAAAACAAGAACTACCAACACTCAAAGCGTATAACGTAAAAGCAAATAGACATTGTAGACGGGCTGGCCAGCATAAAAATCTAAAAACAAACGACTACAAGCACAACGCAACACGAGTCTATACAAGAAAATCTATCGTAGACGATTGATCGAGTATCTCGATTAGCCGAGAGTTAGCAATTACGCACATTGTTCTATTACTCTATTTTTTCTTACCCTAATGGAGACGTAGCACATGAACCTAAACCATACTTTGCGTAATAAACGCCACACATTTAAAGAAGGAAGGCGTAAAGCTGGTGAAAACTCCAAATGGGTCTCTGAAACGTAGGAGCCATTTCCAGAAAAAGATGTTTATCTTGAAAAATAAAATCTCACATGCAAATGACATTTAATTTTTATATTTCAAATTTCATGAAAATTATAACTGGCTCGTGAGGCTATCGGCCATTTGAATACGCCGACGGCTAAGCCGTCAGCCTAGTTTTTTTTTCCAATTTTCATTTAATTTTTTCCCCACCATTTTTTGAATTGTTTGAGTCGTTAATCTCAGAGGGGCATTTTTAACTCTAAGTACGCTTAATCTCAGGTCAAATTGCACCCATGGTCAAACTTCTCAATTGGTCACCCAACATCACACTACTTTAACCCAGCACGTTTAACTTCTACGTTCTTTCCGAATGAGCTTTCGAGAAAGAAATTAGCACCTTTTGATAGTACTACTGTATCAATCATATTAGCCCTTGGACTATGATGTCACACGTCTTTATTTTAAATTAGAAACAATTATTTAAGTAAACAACAATGAATAAGCAATAATAATCTTAAATTCAAATAAAAATAAAATGATTTTACTTTTTTGACTTTTTCTATTTAATATGGAATAATTTATACCTTTAAATCCGTAAATCAGAATTTAACAAATAATATGTCTAAATTGATCAGAAAAATAAGAGAAATCCAAATGTGACATCCATATCATCTTTTGAATCATGCATCATAACTTTTTAACACTGCACCAACCAAACCTATGTCGCGATTTTAGCCATAACATTGGTCGTTTGGCCTGAAAGTTATAAAACCTTGAACATGATAGCTCATTTCTGAGAAGAAATTTTTAGATATTTACAATACTCTAAATTTAATATTTTTCTTGCAACTATATCAAGTAATATGACACCACGTGAAAGTTTTATATTGATACCCGGCCAAACCCCACGTTCCTCCCTACGATTCTGATTGTAGTTGTAGATTTACTATCACTATGGCGGCAACCCGCAGCTGAAGACAGAGAGATCGCAAGATCCCGATCGGTGAAGACGGGAGAATTAGAAGATCCCGATAGGTCGCAGTTCCCTTCAGCCTGTCACTTGACGCGGCCGCCGTGTACAGTTTACTTCACAGTCAGGTACGCATGTCAAGCCGACCCCATTTTCTTCTGATGCATAGTCACAGAGCGGTCGTCTGGTGCTGGTTAGTTGCCTCATGTATGGACTACCAATAGGTAGAGGCAGGGACGACACTTCTTGGAGACCAACCTGGGTGGTGGCCCGGTCTTTTTAAAATGAAATTCATTTTTATCAGGCTATTTGACCCACAAGATCTAGTAAATAATGACGCATCGAAGAGATTTGACCTGATTGGCCTATACTGCTTTCTTGGGTTGACAATCTGGCCCATACTTATGTTCTAGTCAGCTCCGCCACAGGGTAGAGGTAGCTAGCTTTCCTAAAATACAGGTAGAGGTAGCTAGCTTGGCTACGAACTCACAACACACCCGCATGCAGAATTTATGTGGATGGCCAAAAGATGGATTATGCATACTATACACGAGTGCTTCTTGTTTCACTGATCATGTACATGTCTGTGGATAAAGAAATCATAACAATCATTAGCCGGAACGGGAGATGCCGTGTTTGACGCGAGAGTGACATGAGGGCAACATGAGAGCGAGTCTCCACCTCCTCCTCCTTCACGGGTGTTCCGGTGTTCCTGGCAGCCATCGATGAGTTCCTCGCGGGAGGAGAGGCGGCGGGTGGCGGACGAGCGGATGGTGGTGGAGCACGAGCACGCATCTTGACATCAAGTAGTTCTCCTTCGGGAGGAACGTCAGGAGGATCTGAGGCAGAAAATACTCATCCTCCAGGCGAGATTGGCCTCGCCGGAGGAGAGGATTGCGATGGAGGAGCGGAATTGGCGGCCAGAGCAGTCAGAGCTAGATCAGGACCTACAGATCCATATTCTGGGGGCACGGCTTGCACCGAGGGGAGCGACGGATATGCGAAAAAGGCGGAGCTAGGTCCCAGGCAACACGGGCCATGGCTTGGGTCGTGGAAAAACTAGCAGCCTATATATTAGAGTCTAGCCTGGGGCGCAGCCCAGCCTTGCCCAGTTAGGCCTTGCACATAGATTTCCCCAGGATCCCAGCAATGAAGAAATGGAAGGCACGTAACCCCTATCAAACGAGGAGATTAGAGAATAATGAACGAGCAACCACCCCGCCACCCACTGACCTACGCCCACTCATCCAGGAGGTTCGTCGCCGCCCGTTCCGCGGCCTCCGGCCTCCGGCCTCCGCTCACCTCCCTCCTCCCGTCAGCTCGCGCCCCCCGCCTCCCGGCAGCAACCCCGCGTATCCACGTCCTTGCCTGACTGCCTGAGGCTAAGTATTCCCATTTCCCCCTTTTTTGCTCTTCCCTCTTCAAAATCATGATTTCCTCTTACATTTACATTGTTTAGATTTCACCTTTAGCTTCTATGCCCTCTGCCCCGAGCCATTTCAATAAATTTTGCTTTGATTAATATTTTATAGGAAGACAAGATGAACAAACGAAATAGAATTGATAATTTTTTTCCAAGTACAAACCACCGGATCCACGTAATAGGCCCTTCAACTTGAGCAAGTGATAATATTCCCTGTGTTACAACTGAACTTAGGCTTGGTGATATTGAATCAGATCCTGGTTTGAGAATACTAATTGAAAATTTGGATCAAGATATTAGAGATTGTTAGAAGGGAGTACATTAGTAGGTGTTCATGTCAACCGACTGATCATACATATGAACCGAAATGGGTAGGAAATGGCTACATAAACTTTTATAATTATTGGTACAATGATCATCGTGGCTGATTGGAGTATAGCGTTGCTAAAAATGCTGCCTTTTTTTATTGTTTTCTGTTTAAGCAACCGAGAGCTGAACACTTATCAAACAACATTTTTCCCCTCTCATTAGGGTTTCTCCTTCTCTCGCAGGCGATGGTCGGCATTGAGTCCTTTCCTCCGATCTTCCTCCTATGCTTAGCCGCGATCGAGTCTGGGCACCCTGCTTTGACTCGTTGGTTTGGTTTGGAGTAGGGTTCCTAGGGTTTTTGTCGAAGAGACTGTTCTGTTGCCATCACTACTAGAAAACTAGCCATAGAAAGAAAGGCTTTCTGTGGCGTATATAAAAACGCATGTTTCATAGAATTAATTTTTTGACGCATAAAAATGTATGCGCCACACAAATATGGCAATTCTGTGGCGCATGCAACCCATATGTGCCACATAAATATGTGTTTTTGTGGCGTATATTTTGCGTGCGCCACAAAAATTTAATGAGACCCACAACCAAGTATGGGTGTATGGGATTCTGTGGCGCATCAGAAATTGATGATTTTACATAGAAAGTCGAAAACAGAAACCCCTCGACGTGGATCGCCTTTTAAGTTTTGTAAAAAACAAACGAAAAGGATAAAAAACTTTTTAAAAAAATTCCTTTGAGACATAGTTATATTTTTTGGTATAGTTGTTGGGGAAATTGAAAAACATTAATTTCGATGTATTTTCCAAAAAAGGTCATGTCTCGATAAAACGGCTCCTGATTTTGCATACGATCTCCGTAGAAATTTTTTAACCTATCAAAACGATCATCTTGAAATTTCTAGTTCGAATTCAACCTCCTATGGTTGTTCTGGATTTTACAGAACCCCCAAATTCGAAAAGAATAAAAATTTATTTCAAAAATAAAAAATACCTGTAAAAATATAAAAAGGGGAGACATTTATGTGCTATTTTTTTTAAAATAATACTTTTTAAAAAAGTTTCCACAAATAGTACACGTTTCTGGGGATTTGCAGAAGTAGCACGGTGCCAATAGTTAAACTACCGAGTGGATGTTGTCAGGGTTTCAAACCCCGAGCAGGTTGTCGGAAGGTGGCAGAGATGTGGCCGGTGTTTGAAAAACTGACTAGCCTAGTCGAATTTTGAACTACCGACTACCCCTAGGTTACCTCGAAGCTTGCATGGATCATGCGACGTGTTAACCTAATTGAGTTTCGGTTCCCGCAGTTTATCTACCGCCAGCCGAATCCCGCCAAATATTTCTTCCGCCACTGTTTCATGCCGTATTTCTCCTGCCACTATTTTGCGTCGTTTATCTCCCGCCAGTATTTTTTCCGCCATTTTTTCCGCCTATTTTTCCCAGTGCCTCTATAAATTCAGGCATGGAGATGTTATCTTTTCACCCAGTTCATTTGTTCCTTCTTGTTCTCTTGCATTTCCTTCTCTTCTCTGTCATGATTGTGCCATGTTCGGACCCAGAGTATAGGCCCAGGAAGATGAAAGATGCCAGGTTGCCACAAGGGATGATACACGAGCGTTGGTGTGGCCATCTCGCCAAGGTCAAGGAGTCGATAAATTTCTCCACTTGGATGGGCAAGAAATTTCTCATGTGTCCCAACTACGACACAAGCCCGCCCCGGCAAGCAAGTTCATCGTACGAGAGGCCTCCGGTATGTTCCCAGAGCATGGTGAATATGAATGATTCACGTTATTATGTGTTCTTTTATTCATTCCATTGATTTACTTGCAGTCTCCTCCTCCACTTTGCAAGTGGTACCATCTCATTTACATGGAGCAGCTAGCCTGGGCCGTTCAAGAGATTCGTGATAGGAACCGTACTGCGTGGGCTGCCTTTCATGAAGAGGAATGTGCCGAAAAGAGGGTCGAGAATGAGAAGAAGGAGCAGGAAAAAAGCTGAAAAAAATAAGAGAGGAGAGCGCTCGGAACCGGGAGATAAAAATAAAGAGGAAGGCGGAAGAGGAATAACGCATGTATGCGGAGGAACAGGTGCGCAAGGAGGCCCAGGATGCGGAAGGGAAGAGATTAAGAGAAAGGGCTGCTGAGGCGCAGGCGACAGGGGAACATGGTGACAAGACCGGGAAGGACCCGCACTAGACTCAAGGAAGGTCGACGCATGTCTGAGTAGTGTGGTATCTTCATTTCAGTTGTAGTGTCGTGATGTATCTTTGTAACATCCCAAAACTTTAATCCAAGTTATCAAGATCCAAATCAACCAATTTAGGGTTAACAAAACCTTTTTCTCATTTAAATAATTAAGCATGCATATGTGTGTGGCATTAATATGGAATTATTTTGAATTGCCATGATGATGTGTTCTAATGGTTGTAAAATGATTTTAAGATGAATTCCACATCATCTAGATCATTCCCAAGCAAAATCCAAAGAAAAAGAAATCAAATAGAATTAATAAATGGAAATGGTCACTTTTGCCATTTTAATCAACTAGGCCACTTTGGGTGTTCCTAGCACTCAACTTCAAACATAAACAATTATGAATCTTTGCACCCCTTGCTAGTGCAAGTAAAGAGGTACCAATGCCCACATTGAAATTTTACAAAAAAAATTAAACCCTAATTTAAAATGGTATTTGAAAATGGAATCTATTTCATATGCATAGATCCCACTTTTTCAAAAAACCAATCAAATGAATTCAACTTGACAAATCCCAGCAACCAGAGATGCTCAAGCATAAGACCAACAACTCCACCAAAAATCATTTCAAAATTCAAATCTTTGTTTCATGCGGCCATTGTGTCAAACAGGTAGCATGCACAAAATTTCTGCCTAACTAACACTATTTGTTGATCAATGCATTGTCGAGTATTTGGGCCCAATATGGCCCCCTTGTCTCCCCTAACTCTAACCAGCCCCTAACTAAGCTACCAACTGACCTAGAGCAGCCGTGTCGCGCCACCCCGACGCCATGATCGCCGGCCGACCATGCCCACGTCATAGGAGCACGCCCCGCCCTCTTCCGCTGCACCAGGGAGGTAGGCGTGGTAGCACCGCCGCCCACGGTCCCTTTCCCAAGCGCTGCCAGCCCTTGGACCAGCTCACATCGCTCACGCCCACCGCCTCTGTGCCAGACATAGAGTGCGCCAGAGCGCCATCCCTGGCAGGCCCGCACAAGCCGCGCCTTTCTCCCAGCTCGCGTGCGCCGCTTCGCCTTGACCCCAGCACCTCGCCAGACACGCCCTTCTCCCGCGGCGCGACCAGTAGCCGCCGCCAGCCGCGTCGAGCACCGCCTCGCAGCAGCGAGCGCCGTCGGCCAACGCCACCGCTTGAAGCGCCGCCTTTAAGCCGTAGCTGACCGCCAGGGAACCGCCCATCGTCCGCCTACCCAGCCCATGCCTATAGCACCCTATATCATTGTCACCGACGAGCTCGCCGTCGCCCACTCGGTCCCCTCGTCGAGCCTATATAAGGAGCCCTTACCTAGCCCCATTTGCCACACTCCCCTCTCACCACTGATCATTCCCCACCTCTCGCCAGAGCCGCTCGAGCAGCCAGAGTAGCCGCAGCAGAGGAGGAGAAGCCCCCGTCGATTCCGTCCACCCCAGGAGCTGCCGTGACCTCGCCTGAGTCCATCGTCGCCTCCTCGTTCGATCACCCCCATCACCGCACTCGCTGGAGCCCTGGTATGCCCCCACTACACCCCCACCGAGCCGCTAGGGTTCCATCTCGCCGGCGACCTGTCCGTCGTCGACGACGAGCCCCAACCGTAGATCCTAGTTCTAATCGTGCGGTCCACCTTGCCCCGTATCACTTCGCGTTATAAGAGACACTAACAGGCGGGACCCCCTATCAGCTATCCTCTTAGCCGTGGAGTGAAACTGGGCCGGCCCATTAGTGTTCCCGCGCTAGCCATGTAATTCAAATTTAGGTTTTTCTATTTAAACTAAATCTAGATTCTGTCCACTAGTTTGAAAATCAATTCAGAAAGATCTACTGAACCAAATTGAGTGATTCCAATTTTGTTGGAAAGATAATTTAAATATCCATCCAAGCCAGTTGGATTGAAATCAATTAGAGTTATAGATAACCTATAGCAAAAATAACAAAACAGATACTTTTTCACATTCAAACATTTTTCAAAAATCAACCATAATAGCTTTTGAGTTAATTCCACCTCTCAAAAATCACACTTGACCATACCTATATAAATATGTAATAATATTAAGATTTGCATGCAGTGACTTTGGACTAGTACCAAAATAATGCTATATAGGCATTTCTAGTCACTTTAAATCATTAATTATTAAACTTAAACTTATTAAAACGTGATCCAACATTTAAAACACATTTCCATACATTGGAATATGTGGTGATGACATGTGTCCACATGATCCCATATTTTAATTGGAGAATATTAAATCTTAGTTATTTTTCAATGAGTAGAAATTACTTTTCTTAAATAAAATAAAGGAAACTAGTTCTTTAAATCTTGTGATGATACTAGATAATCAAGTGTGTGCCTTAGTATGCTAAATAGACTAGTTAAGTATTGTTTGGTGATTGCGTATTCCGTATGTATTTATAGACGATAGTACTGACCAAGTCTACGAGGAGGAGGAATTCTACCCCGAAGAAGAAGAGGAGAATTTCAACCACTACACCAACCAATGCAAGCTATTACTGGCAAGCTATTGTTAGCAAGCTAGAATTAAGCAAGATAACCTAAGCAAGATGCATTAGGCATGCTTTGGTTATACCTTTTGACTTATACCTACTCCAAGTTTTATTCACAAGCTTTACTTTCTTTTACTTTACCAAAGTTCCTTACTTGTTTATAGATAGCATAAAGAGTATAAAACTTGGCCTATCTAGTTAGACTTAGATGTCATTCTATGGCATGAGATTGAAATTAGCATCCCACCTAGTGAACACTCTTAACTTAGTAGTTTAGAGCTAAACCAAAAACTTGATCACTTTAGATGGGAATACTTGGTGAAAATGACTTATGAAAACCTTGGAATGATGAGTCATTCTATTGAGATGTTTTGACATGTGTTGAGAAACACAAATGGTTGATGATGAAAATGTTGAGGCATGAGCCTTAGCTTCTTTTATAAAAACTGATGGTTGGGTTCGGATGCGATACCATTCCAATTTTACCGTACAACCACAATACCTGAATTGGATAAGGCTTAGCCTGAAGTTTATATGCATTAGTATTAGTTCCCTCACGGGAGAGGTCTGAGTTGAGGCTACCTCTCAATGTTGTCCACCTATGTAGTGCCCAGGATGGCAGATGGCCATGGCTGGGAGGCCAAGCTCATAGGACAGGTGCTTATACTAGAGTGTGTAAAGGAAAGATTATGTATGATTATCTGCATACTAAGTATGATGATTTAGGGTTATCCCTGATAGATGTATCGAATTTTGTGGTGAAAGTGTACCACCTCTGCAGAGTGTCAAACTATTTGAATAGTCACGTCCGCGGTTATGGACAGTTGGAGTGGCCATACTGTTCCATTGTCAGATGTTTTCAAAATGACTTATGAAATGAATTGTGACATGACTTGACCACAACAGAGTTGTGACTATGACAATTAAGATCCCACTTAGGTGATTTAAAACTTTATTTTATCTTTCTTTGTTTCTGAACTTAGCTTAGGGTTCAAACTTAACTTTACAAATAAACTTAGAACTTAGCATTCCTACTAGAACTACCTTACTTGTTAGGGATAGTTTGCGAGTACTTAAAGAGTACTCAGGGCTTTGTCCCTGGCTATTCCCGTGGCCAGACTATGAGGAGGACTACCCTGAAGGAGGACAGCAGGACGGCTACGACAACTAGGATCATCTCCCATCGTCAGCATTGCCTGTGACACAGAAGATGGAGTCCACCGCTACGCTTATTTATTCTGCTACTTGTTTGTACTAACACTGGATCATGAGATCCTTTATTTGTGTAAGACCTTATTATGGTTTGTAATGGATGATGTACTGTGATATCCAATCTATTATGTCTCACAAAGATGGTAATCCTGGGATTGCGATGTATGGAATAACATGCATCTGGGATTAAAAATCCGGGTGTTGACAAGTTGGTATCAGAGCCATCCTCACCAAAGGAGACCCTAGTTAGAATTGACGTCCGAACAAAAACTTAGTTTCAAAAACAAAGAAGTGAGTATTTATGAAAATATATTTCCTCTCTCACCCTTGGGATTCTTTCTCTAAAAAAAATACATGTTCCGAAAAAATTCTTACATTACTACATAAAGTTTTGACACACTTGATCACTTCACTAACTTTCTCATCCTAAATTCTTATAGATGGAAGTTCAGTACTGCAAGTTCTACCAGTTGGGC
The DNA here is from genome assembly GCA_023614405.1 of Avena insularis. NCBI lineage: Eukaryota > Viridiplantae > Streptophyta > Magnoliopsida > Poales > Poaceae > Avena > Avena insularis. The sequence goes on along the minus strand of CM042688.1, from coordinate 113,998,757 downwards.
AATGAAGGCCAACTGATCTTTGATGACCCACAAGTATAGGGGGTGTATCGTAGTATTTTCGATAAGTAAGAGTGTCTAACCCAACGAGGAGCAGAAGGTGCTGGCTAGTGGTATGGATCAGGAATTCTCTGCAAATACTTAGCAAACGGATTTTTAGGGGTTTTTGATAAAGCAAGTAAACAAAGTACGAGTAAATAAAAGACAGTAGGAATAAATGGAGCAAGTGGCCCAATCCTTTATGCAGCAAAGGACAAGCCGGTTGTATTACTTAAGATGACCAAACATTCTCGAGGACACATGGGAAGACTGTCAAGTGTTTTCGCTTCATATAGTTGATTAATCTTCTTTAGCTTGCTAAGTGTTGTGTGGGTGAACCTGTGCTAATGTACTGACCTTCCCAGGACTACATACTTGTGATTATACCCCTTGCAAACATCCATAAGTACAAGAAAGTAATTAAGGTAGAAACCTAACCACAGCTTTAAACTCTAAGACCCTTACGTCCCTTATGCAATGGTTTCCTAACGGGGGTTCAGGTTTCTGTCACTCCCCCCTACGATTAGTAGCCAAATACACAATGCATTCCCCTAGGCCCATATAGGTGAAGTGTCATGTAGTAGACGTTCACATGACACCACTAGAATAAGTACACCACAACTTAAATATCAAACTATTGAATCTTTCTCAACACAACTCCACTACTAACAACATGACTTCTCCCATGTCCTCAAGAACAAAACAAACTACTCACAAGACATCATATGGCTCATGATCAGAGATGGAATAATGATGTATAACAATATGAACATAAACAATAATTCAATGGTTCACTCAATAGCATCAACTACAAAGAGTAATCAACACCGGGAAAGTTTCCCCTATGAACTATGCAAGATTCAACTCAATTGTTACAGCAATATGGATATGGTGGTGAGGGTGCTGATGGTGATGATGGTGGTGATGATGATGATGATGATCCCGATGAAGTCCCGCTTGATGGTGGTGTTGATGGCGACGATCTCCCCTCTCTGGGAAGGAATTCCCTCGGCAGAAATCTGTCTGCCGGAGAGATCTTTCTCTCTCAGTGTTTTCCGCCCCGCAGAGGCGGCGGAATCTTTCTATGGTCGCTCCCCGAGTTTTAGGATTTCGGGAGAATAATATATGCCAGAGGGGAGTGCTTGGAGTGGGCCAGGGCGGCCACACCACCTGCTGGCGCGGCCTAGGGCCGCCCGCGCTAGGGGGTAGTGTGGGCCCCCTGTGGCCCATCTTCAGCCCCCCTTTTGGCTTCCTTCGTCTTCTGGAAAAATAGGATTTTCCGTATATTTTCCCGGATTTTCTGATCTTCGTGAATTTTGCCTCCAAACAGCACCTTTTCCATCAGAATCCTGACTACACCGGTCCATGCTCCAAAAGTCATCAACCATGCAAAAACAGATGAAATAACATAAGTGTCACCTCTCAATACGAAATATATCAATGAATAACAGTGAATTATGACATAGAATAGTGATGCAAAATGGACGTATCAACTCCCCCCAAGCTTAGACTTCGCTTGTCCCCAAGCAAAACTGAGCTCAATAAACATGGCCTCAGGATAAGAAGCATCACGTTCATCAATGCATAGATCATAATAGAAGACAACTCACTATTATATAACTTACTTGAAATAAGTAAAGGAAACACAATAAAGATACATAAAGTGAATTATAATTGGTAAAGGCAAACTTAGCTCTTGGTCGAAGAATAGTTGATAATTTGCTAGAGTTCACAAATAACTGGTTTTCAAAGATAGCTTTCAAAGTAGTAAACCTCAAGATAAGAGCAATGCACAAAACAAGGAACATAAGAAACATGATTGAATAAATCATCATATGGATGAATGAAACACATTAACTCAAAATACTTGCTGAGATAGAAGGGAATAGGTTTACTGACTCAACTAAAAAGTAAAAGAAAGGCCCTTCAAAGAGGGAAGCAGGGATTGCAAGTCTCATAAAGAGCTCCCAAAAATTATGATACTTACTAGCTTTCAGCTCTCATTGCCCCTATCATAGGCATCTTTAGGTGATTAAGGTTAAAGTGATCAAATATGAGGATATGCATTGACAAGTTGTAAATTGAGAATCTCATGTCCCTTGAATACAAGGGCCGCTCCTCATGCTACTCAAGTTTAGTCACCGGTAAGTTCTTGTCATTGTAAGCATATGTGTATCGTAGAGAACCGCCAACGGGGTACCCCTTGCCCGATGATACGGAAGAATCCCCATATCAAAATGACAAGGCAAGCAGACAACAAGCATCTCAGCAATCTTCTTATTTACCATGGGAATATGGTGCTTTTTTCTCTCTTTCCTCTTTTCATAATCTCTTTTTTCTTTTTCTCTTTTTTTCTCAATATAGGACTCTTTTTTATAAGAAGAATGCTTCATAGATGCTCGTTATGGTTATGCTGCAGGTTTCCAGCATGTCAGCATGGATTAGACCAGTGGCTCAAGCGTTTCTCTAACACACATGCATAACTCCATGGACTTACAAGCTCCCCTTTCATTTCACACCGACGACATCCATAGACAAAAGAACATGATATCAACTAGGTACAATGTTGAAAGCGTTCCCCATGACAGCATGGTTCTGCTAATTCACAACTTACAAAGTGCAAGCATATACGCAACATAGGTGAGCACAATGGTTCAAGTTTATTAAATGCAAGAAAGTAAAGTGTGCCATCAAGTTCGTGAGAGCTTTAATCACTAATTTTCACATAACAAGTTTAATTTGGGAGGTAGATAAAACAAGAATTTACTTGGAATAGAAATAATTCTAATAGGTAGGTATGGTGGACACAAATGGTAGAGGTTTTGGTTTTAAGGAGTGGATGCACGAGAAGAATTCCCTCTCAGTACAGGTTTTTTTCTAGCAAAGCTGGGTAGCAAGTACAAGAGTTGAAGGAAACAAACAAACATACAAGTGATAAAGACAAACATGCAATCTTCCTTGGAAGCACAAAAGATCTTAACTAGAGAATACTAATCTTATGAGAAAATCAAGGAAGAAAGATGATGAAATTATATTTCTTTAGAGTACTTTTATCTTTTCTTTCAACTCTCAAAAATAGTGTTGCTACTGACCGGGCCAGGTTTGCCAAAACCAACTAAATTAACTCAATGATCCCAAAGTGATACCAATACTAACAACAAGATCAATCATATAACCATGAATTGAAAACTAATATAAGCTATGCAAAAGAGTGAATGATAGAACTTCTCATTAATAATCCATAATGGCAACTCACACCAAGGGATACATATCTAACGATAGAGGGGACACTTCCATAATGCAAACCATACTACATAATAACTCCTCTATTCAAGATATGACTCTACTAAAAAGGTAAAAAGATAGAAGATAGTGATGTGATACCGCGGCACTCCCCCAAGCTTGGAACAAACCAAGGGGATGCCAAACCTGATGACGAATTACTCATTTGGTGGTGGTGGTATCCTCTCATCTTCGTCTGTCTTCCAGGGTAAAGGCTTCCCATCAACAAAGGACATCATGGTTTCCAACATCCTGAAACTTGCAGCAGCACTTATGCGTTTAAACCTAGCCTCATACTCACAGTTTTGATTTTGAACGTCATAGAACTGTGCTTGCAGTTTGTTGGTTGTTTGGCGGAGTGAGAGGACTTCGTCTTTGAGTTCAGCGGTCTCCTTTTGGTGCTTGATGATGAGTTCGGAACAAATCTTATGGATGATATCCACTTCGCGCTCCGCCATCTTCTTGTACCTAAAGACTTCTTGCTCTAGTGCTTCCATCCTGTCCTCCAGACTTCCTTCACCTTTAGGGCCTTGAACCTCTTTAATCCGGACCTCCCCATCTTTGAGCAACAACTCCTTGGGATGAATCTTCAACTCTCTCATGTATGGGTTGATGATATCTTCTAAAGAATCTCCCTCGGTTGATCTAGTGGAAGACATTGTGGCTCCAAATCTGGGATTCTACCTGGCAGAAACAGATCGAAACAAAAACACGAAGAAAACACGATATACGAACCTCGGAAGATCCTGGGGGTTATATATTACGAAGTTTCATAACAAGAGGAAGGTACTGGGTGAAAATGGGTCAGAGGCGGAGTCTGGGGCGGCCTCACCACCTGGTGGCGCGACTAGGGGTGGGCCCGCGCCACAGGGTGGTGTGGGCCACCCTGGCTCCGTTTCCGTCCCTTTTTCGCTTCATAACTTCCCTTATTGACTAAAAACTGCAAAAATATAGTTGGATTGTATTTTCGTGGAACTTTTCTTACCAGAACTGTTACCTATTTGAAAACAGACTCTGCAGGTCTCTGAATTTGGTTCTTGATGAATCTCTCCGGAGTTATAACTTGAAAGGCATCAACATCTTCATTATAAGAATCTCCAGCAATATAGTGCTTGAGTCGCTGCCCATTCACTACTTGTGTAGTATTATCTTTTAAAGAAGAAATTTTTATTGCTCCTGAACGGTATACTTCTTCAATAATGAAAGGTCCTTCCCATTTTGACAGTAGCTTTCCTGCAAAAAATCTGAGACGAGACCTATACAATAGAACTTTCTCACCAACATGAAATTCTCTCTTAAGTATTCGCTTGTCATGCCATCTTTTAACTTTTTCCTTAAAGAGCCTAGCATTTTCATAGGCTTCACTCCTCCATTCATCTAAAGAACTTAAGTCAAATAATCTTTTCTCACCAGCGAGCTTACAATCTCTATTTAGTTCTTTAACTGTCCAGTAAGCTTTGTGTTCTAATTCTAAGGTTGGTGACAAGCTTTCCCATAAACCATTTTATAAGGAGACAACCCCATAGGATTTTTGTAAGCAGTTCTATAAGCCCATAAAGCATCATTCAACTTTTTAGCCCAGTTTTTTCTAGATCTATTAACAGTCTTTTGCAAGATGGATTTAATTTCTCTATTTGATAACTCTACTTTCTCGCTAGTTTGGGGGTGATAAGCTGAAGCAATTCTATGATTAACATCATATTTAGCAAGGGTCTTTCTAAAACCACCATGAATGAAATGAGAACCCCCATCAGTCATGAGATACCTAGGCACTCCAAACCAAGGAAAGATAACATCCTTAAGCATTTTTAGAGAAGTCTCCCCGTCAGCACTCATTGTAGGAATGACTTCTACCCACTTAGTAACATAATCAACGGTAACAAGAATATGAGTGTAACCTTTCGAAGGAGGGAAAGGACCCATAAAGTCGAATCCCCAGCAATCAAACGGTTCAATAACTAGAGAGTAGTTCGTAGGCATTTCATTGCGTCTAGAAATATTACCAACATGCTGACATTCATCACAAGATAAAACAAATGTTCTTGCATCTTTAAAAAGGGTAGGCCAGTAGAAACCTGATTGTAGCACCTTTTGTGCAGTTCTATCTCCAGCATGATGTCCTCCATAAGCACTACTATGACATTTATGCAATATCTCCTTTTGTTCATATTCTGGAACACATCGTCGCATAATACCATCCACTCCTTCTTTGTATAAGTGTGGGTCATCCCAAAAATAATGCCTCAAATCATAGAAGAACTTCCTACTTTGTTGAGCTATAAAAGTTGGAGGCAAATACTTGAAGACAATAAAGTTAGCATAATCAACATACCAAGGGCTTTCTCGCGAGCTTACCCCTACTGCGGCTAACTGCTCATTTTAGAAACTATCATTAACAGGCAAAGGGTCAAAAGAGATGTTTTCCAATCGAGATAAATTATCAGCTACAGGGTTTTCAGCACCCTTCCTATCTACTATATGTAGATCAAACTCTTGTAAAAGCAGCACCCATCTAATAAGCCTAGGCTTAGGATCCTTCTTTGTCATAAGGTATTTAATAGCAGCATGATCAGTATGAATGGTGACTTTTGAGTCTACAATATAGGGCCTAAACTTATCACAAGCAAAAACGACAGCTAGAAAGTCCTTTTCAGTAGTAGCATAATTCCTTTGAGCAGCGTCTAGAGTCTTACTAGCATAATGGATAACGTTTAACTTCTTATCAATTCGTTGCCCAAGGACAGCACCTACAGCAAAATCACTAGCATCACACATTATTTCAAAGGGTAAACTCCAATCAGGTGGTTGAACAATAGGGGCTGTAGTTAAAACCTTCTTAAGAGTTTCAAAAGCTTCCTTACAATCATTATCAAAAACGAAGGGTACATCTTTTTGAAGAAGATTAGTGAGGGGTTTTGATATCCTAGAAAAGTCTTTAATAAACCTTCTATAGAAACCAGCATGACCAAGGATACTACGAATACCTTTGATGTCTCTTGGGCATGGCATCTTCTCAATTGCCTCAACCTTAGCTCTATCAACTTCTATGCCTCTTTCAGAAACTTTATGCCCAAGGACAATCCCTTCATTAACCATGAAGTGGCATTTCTCCCAATTAAGAACAAGATTAGTTTCTTCACATCTCTGCAAAACTTTATCAAGGTTGTGCAGACAATTATCAAAAGAAGTTCCATAGACAGAAAAGTCATCCATGAACACTTCTACAATTTCCTCACAAAAACCATGAAAGATAGCAGACATGCACCTTTGAAAAGTAGCAGGAGCATTACATAAACCAAAAGGCATACGTCTATAAGCATAAGTTCCATAAGGGCAAGTAAAAGTAGTTTTTTCTTTATCTTGTTGTTTAACAGCAATTTGAGAGAAACCAGAGTAACCATCAAGAAAACAAAAATGGGTCTTTTTAGACAACCTTTCCAACATTTGATCAATAAAAGGAAGCGGGTAGTGATCTTTCTTAGTAACTTTATTAACTTTCCTAAAATCGATGCACATCCTATAGCCTACTACTATTCTTTGAGGAATAAGCTCATCATTATCATTAGGAACAACGGCAATACCTCCCTTTTTAGGAACACAATGAACAGGACTAACCCATTCACTATCAGCAATAGGGTAAATAATACCAGCATCAAGGAGTTTCAATACCTCATTCCTTACCACTTCCTTCATTTTAGGATTTAAACATCGTTGGTGCTCCACTACTAGCTTTGCATCTGGTTCTATGTTGATAGAATGCTGACATATAGTAGGTGAAATCCCTTTTAAATCATCTAGAGTATAGCCCATAGCTCCTCGGTGTTTCTTCAAAACCTCCAACAACCTTTCTTCTTCCTTTCCTGAGTTTAGAGCTAATAATAATAGGATATATCCTTTTATCATCAATATAAGCATATTTAAGATCATCAGGGAGAGGTTTTAGATCGAAGATCGGATCCTTTTTAGGTGGCAACATGGTACCCAAGTCTTCTACAGGCAAGTCATGCTTTAGCATCTTGGGTTGACGACGGAGGATCTCGTCAATCTCATTCATTTCTTCCATGAAGATCCCACTTTCGTGATCTTCCATAAATTGCTACAAAGCATTGTTAGGTGCAAGAGAGATAGAAGCAAGTTGTTCAACTCTAAAATCCTCATTATGGGTTTCCTCTTCGCAAGGTTCTTTAGTAAATTTCGAAAAATTAAACTCATAAGATTCCCCATCAAACTTAGTCAAGATTTTCTCCCTCCTGCAATCAAGAATAGCTCCACAAAGAACTTCCACCTCTCGTACAATACCAATTGGAGAGGTGGTATCTCTATTAGCAAGGTGAATAACCACATCAATCTCTTCCAATTCGCAGGGACTGATTTCATGCATAATTTCTCTGTAAAGCTCATAAGGAATAACACTAGAACTTGCACCAATATCACATAAACCATAATAGCAATGATCACCAATTCTAACAGAAAGCACAGGAACACTAGCTTTTTTAGTTCTATTAGGATGTGAAACAATATTAGAAGCATCCTCACAAAAGACTATGTGTCCATCTTCTATGCTTTTAGTGACAAGGTCTTTCACAATTGCTACCACAGGTTCAACGTTTATTTGTTCATCAGGTTTTACAGTTCTCTTTTCACTTTTAGTGATTACATTAGTTATCATAGGATGATCCTTTACCTTATCTGGGAAAGGAATCTTCTCGATATAAGGCTCAGGTAAGATATGATCAATAATGCAACACTCGATGCTCCCAACAGGGACACAGTCAACAATATCTTTATAAGGTGCATGGTACCTATTCCATCCCCTTTTTGGAATTTCAATATAAGAAGAAAAAACTCTAAAGCAATTTGTAATAACTTGCAAATCAAGACCACAAGCATTACTAATATGTTGAAAGTCATCAGTTCCCATAAAAGATTCAATGCATTCATAATCATAATTTATACCTGACTTTCTACCTTTGTCATTCTCCCAAGCTTCAGCATTGTCTTGAATATGGTCCAGAAGATCCCATTTAGCTTCTTCTTCCATACAAGTGAATGATCCAGCACAAGAAGCATCCAATAAATCCTTGTCATGTAGAGGGAGCCTTGCATATAAGTTATTGATAATAATATTGTTGGGGAGCTCATGAATGGGACATTTGAGCATTAGTAATTTCAGTCTCCCCCAAGCTTGAGATGTACTCTCTCCATCAAGAGGCCAAAAGTTGTATATTTGATTCCGATCTTTATGAATCTCACTAGGAGGATAAAACTTTGAATAAAAGAGAGGCACTATTTCCTCCCATTCCAGAGCTTGACCATTCTTCAGCAGCTTATACCATTCCTCAGCTCTTCGTTTCAGTGATAATGAGAATAACTTCTTCTTAACTTGATCTGTAGTAATACATGCACACTTGAACAACCCGCATAATTCGTGTATAAAAAGTAAATGATCACCGGGATGGACAGTTCCATCCCCAACATAATAGTTATCCATAACACGATCAATAATTCTTGTAGGTATTTTAAAAACATCATTCTCAGTAGGTGGTGGCTTATCTACTACCTTAGCAGTGGTAGTAGCATTACCAAATAAGAAATCCAGCGAATTATCCATAACAAAAATAAAGCAACTAACAGAAGTAAACAATACTCATAGTAGAAGTTTCCTTTACCAGTTCCACTCTCCAATAGCGCTTCACTCCCTGGCAACGGCGCCAGAAAATAGTCTTGATGACCCACAAGTATAGGGGGTGTATCACAGTATTTTCGATAAGTAAGAGTGTCGAACCCAACGAGGAGCAGAAGGTGCTGGCTAGTGGTATGGATCAGGAATTCTCTGCAAATACTTAGCAAATGGATTTTTAGGGGGTTTTGATAAAGCAAGTAAACAAAGTACGAGTAAATAAAAGATGGTAGGAATAAATGCAGCAAGTGGCCCAATCCTTTATGCAGCAAAGGACAAGCCGGTTGTATTACTTAAGATGACCAAGCGTTCTCGAGGACACATGGGAAGACTGTCAAGTGCTTTCGCTTCATATAGTTGATTAATCTTCTTTAGCTTGCTAAGTGTTGTGTGGGTGAACCTGTGCTAATGTACCAACCTTCCTAGGACTAATACATACTTGTGATTATACCCCTTGCAAACATCCATAAGTACAAGAAAGTAATTAAGGTAGAAACCTAACCACAACTTTAAACTCTAAGACCCTTACGTCCCTTGTGCAATGGTTTCCTAACGGGGCTTCAGGTTTCTGTCACTCCGGCAACCCCTACGATTAGTAGCCAAATACACAATGCATTCCCCTAGGCCCATATAGGTGAAGTGTCATGTAGTCGACGTTCACATGGCACCACTAGAAGAAGTACACCACAACTTAAATATCAAACTATTGAATCTTTCTCAACACAACTCCACACTAACAACATGACTTCTCCCATGTCCTCAAGAACAAAACAAACTACTCACAAGACATCATATGGGTCATGATCAGAGATGGAATAATGATGTATAACAATCTGAACATAAACAATAATTCAATGGTTCACTCAATAGCATCAACTACAAAGAGTAATCAACACCGGGAAAGTTTCCCCTATGAACTATGCAAGATTCAACTCAATTGTTATAGCAATATGGATATGGTGGTGAGGGTGTTGATGGTGATGATGGTGGTGATGATGATGATGATGATCCCGATGAAGTCCCGCTTGATGGTGGTGTTGATGGCGATGATCTCCCCTCTCCGGGAAGGAATTCCCCCGGTAGAAATCTGTCTACCGGAGAGATCTTTCTCTCTCGGTGTTTTTCTCCCCGCAGAGGCGGCCAAATCTTTCTGTGGTCGCTCCCCGAGTCTTAGGGTTTCGGGAGGATAATATATGCCAGAGGGGAGTGCCTAGAGTGGGCCAGGGCGGCCACACCACCTGCTGGCGCGGCCTAGGGCTGCCCACGCCAGGGGGCGGTGTGGGCCCCCTGTGGCCCATCTTCAGCCCCCCTTCTAGCTTCCTCCGTCTTCTGGAAAAATAGGATTTTCCGTATATTTTCCCGGATTTTCTGATCTTCGTGAATTTTGCCTCCAAACAGCACCTTTTCCATCAGAATCCTGACTGTAGCGGTCCATGCTCCAAAAGTCATCAACCATGCAAAAACAGATGAAATAATATAAGTATCACCTCTCAATACGAAATATATCAATGAATAACAGCGAATTATGACATAGAATAGTGATGCAAAATGGACGTATCAATCTTCGAGAGGGATCTTGATGCACTGTCTGAGTACTTGGAGCGCCCACATCCGGAATTCTTTGGAGCTCAACTCAATGGTCCACCAGGAGGAGATTTACAGTGGCTAGTAGTTGCTGATCTTCGAGGCAAGTTAGAAGCACCAATGTCCGAGGAGATTCAATTCACCGTGAGAGGGAATAACTAGCTAGATAGATTAGCCAGGGCAATGCATGAAGCTCTCCCTCGTCTTTGTGCATATAATGTCAACTTGATCCAAGGAACCCGCTTTGCTCACTATGCAATGCGTGATTCTATGGGAATGCCTATGGAGATGCCAAGTCGCCCGGAGTTGAAGCGTCAAGTGGATAACCTCGACTTCCTGCTGTACAACAGACAGAAGGAATTGGACAATGCTCGAGAGTTCGCCAACCACAACCTTGCCATTGCCGCCCAGAAGGCCCAGACTTTCTCACTGCTAGTCAAGGATTGTCAGTCACTTCGCCGTCAACGCGCAAAGAAGGATCGCACCATCGACCGTCTTTGCAATAAGGTGGCCGACCTCGAGAAGACCATCAAGGAGCAGGAAGCTCAGCTTGCAGCAAAAGAAGAAGAAGAAGAGGAGGAAGGTGAAGACATCCAAGAGGATATTCACTCGTACCTCAGCAATGATGATGACTACCTAGAGGATGATGCCATGGACTTCTACACCGACGATGATGACTCTGACTTCATCGATGATGAGTAGATGCACTAGAGCACTATCGTAGGAGTGAGAAGTATCGGTCCCATTGTATATTAGCTTGCAGAATGGTTCTTAAAACCATCTGTTTTCCTTTCATGTTGTGGTGTGTGTGTGTGTTTGTACCGTGTGCTTTGCTTGAATGAATGAAAAGAAGTTAGTTGCAAAACCTGAGTCAAACTCAAAGTTTTAGCTTTGAAACCAAAACCATGAACCTTAGAACTTTCCCTCTTACCCCATTATCTATCTCAATCTTCAGATAACTCGTGGAAACCAAGGAGGGAGCAGCTCATCTCAGGACCCAATGCTGCAGATTCTGCAGACGCTCATTGCAGACTGTGAAGCTAGTAGGGCAGAGCACCAAGAAAATCTAGCCACCCTGCAGCAGATCGCCCAGATGGCTCAGAACAATCAGAACCATGGAAATCAGGATCATCATGGATCTAAACTCAAATTTCCAGAATACCAATCCCCCAATCTTTAGCAAGTCTGAAGACCCGTTGGATGCTGATGATTGGTTTCAGACCATGGAGAACAACTTAGAAGTCGCCGGAGTGGATGCCAACGGGAAAGTTCTGTTCGCCACTCACTATTTGGCAGGAGATGCAAGAGCATGGTGGAACAGCACCCACACGATGAACCACGGTCAAGTGATGACGTGGGAAGCCTTCAAAGTCAAGTTCAGCCACACCCATGTGCCACAGGGTCTAGTCACCAGAATGAGAGATGAATTCAGAGAGCTAAAGCAAGGCAGAATGACTGTAGTGGAGTACCATGACAGATTCTTGTCTCTTGACAGGTATGCACCTGATGAGATCAACATGGAGGCCAAGAAGAAGGAGATATTCCTGAACAGACTGCATGATGAGATGCAGACAGTACTTGTCAACATCCGTTTCGAGGATCTCGAAGAGCTAGTCGACTCTGCCATTCAGATGGAAGGGAAGATTAATCAAGCAAACGACAACCGCAAACGTCGGACGATGCACCAAGCTAGGTCCCATAGTGCCCAGAAGTATCGCCCCAATCCGCCTACCAGATATGCCCCGCGGAACAATAGACCCCCAATGTCTCGCCCAAGCTACCCCAACCGTAGTGGAGGAAATGTGAAGTCCGGAGGAAACAACAACAACCACCCCGGCAACTCTAGCAATTTCAACGGTGCATCGCCCAAGTCCAACAACAACAATAATACTACACCTAGAACTGGAAGCAATGTTGTGCTTGTTGCAGCAAAAGGCAAGTCTCAGATTACTTGTTTCGAGTGTGGAGTGAAGGGTCACTACTCCAATGAGTGTCCCAAGAAGATTGCCGCCACTGCCAATGTGAATGCCCCATCTCAACAACAGCGTCATGTTCAACCCGGAAGAAGATTTGCCCCAGGGAACCCTCACAACCGCAACGGCCGTCTCTTCCACATGAGCATGAAGAAGCTCAAGCGCGGATGTAGTCTTTGGGTATGTTTTCAGTCAACTCAGTCTTAGCAAGAGTGTTGTTTGATTCTGGAGCATCGCACTCATTTGTCACCGAAGAATTTGCATGCACTAGTAAGATTCACCCAACCAACTTGAAGCATGTCATGATAGTTCAAATACCTGGTTCAACTACAAAAGCTAGAAAAATCTGCAAAACTATGCCTATCAGAATACATGGGATAGATTTTTATGCCAATCTAATAGTACTTGGAACAAAAGGTTTGGAAGTAGTACTAGGAATGGATTGGATGTCGAAGAATAAAGGATTGATAGACTGTGCCAAGAAAGCCATCAAATGACTAGTAGCTCTAGAGTATCAGTAGAGCATATATCTGAAACCTTGTCCCATCAATTCAAGTGCAACAAGAGTCTAGCCCTACCCACCATAGACCAAGTCAGAGTAGTCTGTGAATACCCCGACGTATTCCTAGATGAATTGCTCAGTATGCCCCTGGATCGGGATATTGTGTTCATTATTGAACTAATTCCTGGAGCCGGTCCCATAGCTCAGAGACCCTATAGTACGAACCCATCAGAGTTAGTGGAGTTGAAGAAGCAGTTGGATGCTATGTTGGAGAAAGGCTTGATTCAACCAAGCGCATCGCCATGGAGATCACCCGTGTTATTCATCGACAAGAAGGATGGAGGCAACCGTTTGTGCACAAATTACAGGAAGCTGAATGACGTCACGATCAAAAACAAGTACCCTTTTCCCAAGATAGAGGATCTGTTTGATCAGTTGACTGGTGCTAGAGTGTTCTATAAGATTGATCTTAGGACTGGTTATCACCAACTTAAGATTCGTGCAACGGATATTCCAAAGACCGCCTTTACCACCAGATATGGATTATATGATTATACGGTCATGTCTTTTGGATTAACCAATGCTCCCACTTATTTCATGAATCTCATGAATAAGATCTTCATGAATTTTCTGGATAAGTTTATCGTTGTGTTTATTGACGATATACTTATCTACTCCAAGTCAGAAGAAGACCATGAGCAACATTTGAGAATCATTCCTGAAACCCTTAGAGAGCATCAGTCGTATGCCAAGTTCAGCAAATGTGAGTTTTGGCTGAAAGAAGTAGGATTCCTCGAACATATTGTGTCTGCCGGAGGAGTCGCTGTTGATCCCGCCAAGATCAAAGATGTCAAAGAATGGGAAGCCCCAACCACTCAAACCCAAGTCCCTGCATTTCTCAGATTACCAGGATATTACCGCAAGTTCGTAGAAGGATTTTCGAGCATAGCAAGACCCCTGACCCAATTGTTGAAGAAGGACAAGAAGTTTGAATGGACTGACAAATGTGAAGCAAGTTTCCAAGAGCTCAAAAAGAGATTGATTTCAGCCCTAATATTGATTATGCCAGATATCAAGAAGCCGTTTGATGTGTATTGTGATGCATCCAAGATTGGTCTCGGATGTGTATTGATGCAAGAAGGCAAAGTCATCGCATATATGTCTCGACAACTGAAGCAGCATGAGCAGAACTACCTTATGGGTAATCGCTATGAGATTTATTCATATCATAAGAGCTTGAAGTATATTTTCACTCAGAAGGAGCTGAATATGAGGCAAAGGATATGGATAGAGTTAATCAATGATTATGACCTTGACATTCACTATCACCCCAACAAAGCCAATGTGGTAGCGGATGCTCTTAGCCGATTGCCGTGTAGGTTAAACACTATGATCAAGGAGAAGCAACCAAGTTTGCATGAAGAATTGGAGCAATTTAGAACTGAGCTAGTTAGCAAAGGATTTTTAGCTAACATTGAACTTAAGCCTACTTTGATTAGCCAAATCAAGGAAGCCTAGAAGGGAAATGCAAGTATTGACAGAATCAAGCGTCGTATTGGTATAGGAAAGGTACCTAAATTCATCGAAGACGAAGAAGGAGTTCTGTGGTACAAAGGACGTATCTGTGTGCCAGCAGATTCGAAGCTGAAGCAAGTTATCATGCAAGAAGCTCATGATACTCTTTATTCTATCCACCCCGGAGGAACAAAGATGTATCAGGATTTGAAGGAGCAATTTTGGTGGCACAAGATGAAGAGAGAAATCGTAAGCTACATCGCCAAGTGTGATATCTATCAAAGAGTCAAAGCAGAACATCAGAGACCCGCAGGACTGTTGCAACCATTGCAGATTCCGGAATGGAAATGGGATTCCGTCGGAATGGACTTTATCACCGGTTTGCATACTTCTAGTAGGGGAAATGACTCAATCTGGGTCATTGTTGATAGACTGTCCAAGGTAGCCCATTTTATACCTGTCAAGACAACCTACCAGAGTTCAAAGCTAGCAGAGTTTTACATTGCTAGAATCGTCAGTTTGCATGGAACCCCAAAGACCATAGTGTCGGACCGAGGAACCCAATTTACCTCGAGATTTTGACAGAAAGTTCAAGAAGGATTAGGAGCCAAGTTGAATTTCAGCATAGCTTTTCACCCGCAAACCGACGGACAGACTGGGAGAGTCAACCAAATCCTAGAGGATATGTTGAGAGCTTGTGTGTTAGAGTACGGATCAAAATGAGAAGATTATTTGCCTTTCGCAGAATTCTCATACAACAACAGTTATCAAGCCAGTTTGCAAATGGCCCCATTTGAGTTCTTATATGGAAGGAAGTGCCGTACCCCTTTGAATTGGTCGCAAGTAGGAGAGAGTCAGATTTTTTGGACCCGACATCCTACGAGAAGCCGAAGAGAAGGTTCACAAAGTCCATGAGCACCTCAAGACCGCCCAATATAAACAAAAGAGTTATGCTGACAAGAGACGGAGAGACCTGACTTTCAATGTCGGAGATTTTGTGTATCTCAAGGTTTCGCCATTGAAGGAAACGCAACGTTTTAGACCGAAAGGAAAGTTAGCCCCCAGAGATATCAGACCCTTCAAGATTCTGAATCGCCGAGGAGAAGTATCGTATCAACTGGAACTGCCTGAAGAGATGTCTGCCATCCACAATGTGTTCCATATCTCGTTACTTCGCAAATGCTTAGAAGTGCCAGAGAAGACCGAAGTTTTCAAGAACATCGATCACCAAGTCGTTGATATCAACAAGGACCTGACGTATCATGAAGTGCCCATCCGTATCTTGGAGGAATCCTATAGAACCACCAGGACTCGGAGTATCAAGTTTCTCAAGATTCAATGGAGCAACCATACCGAAGAAGAAGCCACTTGGGAGCGAGAAGATTACATTAGGACTGAGTTCCCAGATCTCTTTAGTTCCTAGTTTTCTTTCTTAAATCTCAGGACGAGATTTTGTTTAAGGGGGAAGGTTTGTAACATCCCAAAACTTTAATCCAAGTTATCAAGATCCAAATCACCCAATTTGGGGTTAACAAAAACTTTTTCTCATTTAAATAATTAAGCGTGCATATGTGTGTGGCATTAATATGGAATTGTTTTGAATTGACATGATTGTGTGTTCTAATGGTTGTAAAATGATTCTAAGATGAATTCCACATCATCTAGATCACTCCCAAGCAAAATCCAAAGAAAAAGAAATCAAATAGAATTAATAAATGGAAATGGTCACTTTTGCCATTTTAATCAACTAGGCCACTTTGGGTGTTCCTAGCACTCAACTTCAAACAGAAACAATTATGAATCTTTGCACCCCTTGCTAGTGCAAGTAAAGAGGTACCAAGGCCCACTTTGAAATCTTACAAAAACATTAAAACCCTAATTTAAAATGGCATTTGAAAATGGAATCTATTTCATATGCATAGATCCCACTTTTTCAAAAAACCAATCAAATGAATCCAACTTGACAAATCCCAGCAACCAGAGATGCTCAAGCATAAGACCAACAACTCCACCAAAAATCATTTCAAAATTCAAATCTTTGTTTCATGCGGCCATTGTGTCGAATAGGTGGTATGCACAAAATTTCTGCCTAACTAACACTATTTGTTGATCAATGCATTGTCAAGTATTTGGGCCCAATTTGGTCCCCTTGTCTCCCCTAACTCTAACCAGCCCCTAACTAAGCTATCAACTGACCTAGAGCAGCAGTGCCACGCCACCCCGACGCCATGATCGCTAGCCGACCATGCCCACGTCACAAGAGCACGCCCCACCCTCTTCCGCTGCACCAGAAAGGTAGGCCTGGTAGCACCACCGCCCACGGTCCCTTACCCAAGCGTTGCCAGCCCCTGGACCACCTCACATCTCTCGCGCCCACCGCCTCTGCGCCAGACACAGAGCGCACCAGAGTGCCATCCCCGGTAGGCCCGCACAAGCCACGCCTTGCTCCCAGCTCGCGTGCGCTACTTCGCCTTGACCCCAGCACCACGCCAGACACGCCCTTCTCCCGCCGCGTGACCAGTAGCCGCCGCCCGCCGCGTCGAGCATCGCCTCTGCCGCATAGAGCGCCAGCCCGTCTCGACCAAACGCCACTGACCCTAGCGTCGCCTTTAAGCCATAGCTGACCGCCAGGGAACCGCCCTCCGTCTGCCTACCCAACCCATGCCTATAGCACCATGTATCGTCGTTACCGACGAGCTCGCCGTCACCCTCTTGGTCACCTCGTCGAGCCTATATAAGGAGCCCTTACCTAGCCCCGTTTGCCACACTCCAACACTCCCCTCTCACCACTGATCATTCCCCACCTCTCGCCAGAGCCGCTCGAGCAGCCAGTCACTGGAATTGCGCCAGAGTTAGCCGTAGCAGAGGAGGAGAAGCCCCTGTCGATTCCGTCCACCCCAGGAGCTGCCGTGACCTCGCCTGAGTCCGTCGTCGCCTCCTCATTCGATCACCCCCATCGCCGCACTCGCTGGAGCCATGGTATGCCCCCACTTCACCCCCACCGAGCCGCTAGGGTTCCATCTCACTAGCGACCTGTTCGTCGTCGACGACGAGCCCCAGCCGTAGATCCTAGTTCTATTCGTGCGGTCCACGTTGCCCCGTACTGCTTCGCGTTATAAGAGCCACTGACAAGCGGGACCCCCTATCAGTTGTCCTCTGAGCCGCGGAGTGAAACTGGGCCGGCCCATTAGTGTTCCCGCGCTAGCCCTGTAATTCAAATTTAGGTTTTTCTATTTAAACTAAATCTAGATTCTGTCCACTAGTTTGAAAATCAATTAAGAAAGATCTACCATACCAAATTGAGTAATTCCAATTTTTTTGGAAAGTTAATTTAAATCTCTATCCAAGACCGTTGGATTTAAATCAATTAGAGTTATATATCACCTATAGCAAAAATAACAAAACAGAGACTTTTTCACATTCAAACATTTTTCAAAAATCAACCATAATAGATTTTGAGTTGATTCCACCTCTCAAAAATCACACTTGACCATAACTATCTAAATATGTAATAATATTAAGGTTTGCATGCAGTGACTTTGGACTAGTACCAAAATAATGCTATATAGGCATTTCTAGTCACTTTAAATCATTAATTATTAAACTTAAACTTATTAAAATGTGATCCAACATTTAAACCACATTCCCATACATTGGAATATGTGGTGATGACATGTGTCCACATGATCCCATATTTTAATTGGATAATATTAAATCTTAGTTATTTTTCAATGAGTAGAAATTACTTTTCTTAAATAAAATAAAGGAAACTAGTTCTTTAAATCTTGTGATGAATGTGATGATACTAGATCATCAAGTGTGTGCCTTAGTGTGCTAAATAGACTAGTTAAGTATTGTTTGGTGATTGTGTATTCCGTATGTATTTATAGATGATAGTACCGACCAAGTTTACGAGGAGGAGGAATTCTACCCCGAAGAAGAAGAGGAGAATTTCAACCACTGCACCAACCAAGGCAAGCTATTGTTAGCAAGCTAGAATTAAGCAAGATAACCTAAGCAAGATGCATTAGGCATGCTTTGGTTATACCTTTTGACTTTACCTACTCCAAGTTTTATTTACAAGCTTTACTTTCTTTTCCTTTACAAAAGTTCCTTACTTGTTTATAGATAGCATAAAGAGTATAAAACTTGGCCTATCTAGTTAGACTTAGATGTCATTCTATGGCATGAGATTGAAATTAGCATCCCACCTTAGTGAACACTCTTAACTTAGTAGTTTAGAGCTAAACCAAAAACTTGATCACTTTAGATGGGAATACTTGGTGAAAATGACTTATGAAAACCTTGGAATGATGAGTCATTCTATTGAGATGTTTTGACATGTGTTGAGAAACATAAATGGTTTATGATGATGATGAAAATGTTGAGGCATGAGCCTTAGCTCCTTTTATAAAAACTGATGGTTGGGTTCGGATGCGATACCATTCCAATTTTACCGTACAACCACAATACCTGAATTGGTTAAGGCTTAGCCAGAAGTTTATATGCATTTGTATTAGTTCCCTCACGGGAGAGGTCTGAGTTGAGGCTACCTCTCAATGTTGTCCACCTATGCAGTGCCTAGGATGGCAGATGGCCATGGCTGGGAGGCCAAGCTCATAGGAGAGGTGCTTATACTAGAGTGTGTAA
Organism: Avena insularis; assembly: GCA_023614405.1. NCBI lineage: Eukaryota > Viridiplantae > Streptophyta > Magnoliopsida > Poales > Poaceae > Avena > Avena insularis. The sequence goes on along the minus strand of CM042688.1, from coordinate 113,979,535 downwards.
AGGAAAGATCCCACAACAGAGTTGTGACTATGACAATTAAGATCCCACTTAGGTGATTTAAAACTTTATTTTATCTTTCTTTGTTTTTGAACTAAGCTTAGGTTTCAAACTTAACTTTACAAATAAACTTGGAACTTAGCATTCCTACTAGAACTACCTTACTTGTTAGTGATAATATGCGAGTACTTAAAGAGTACTCATGGCTTTGTCCCTGGCTATTCCCGTGGCCAGACTATGAGGAGGACTACCCTGAAGGAGGACAGCAGGACGGCTACGACAACTAGGATCATCTCCCATTGTCAGCATTGCATGGGACACTGAAGATGGAGTCCACCGCTACACTTATTTATTCCGCTACTTGTTTGTACTAAGACTGGATCATGAGATCCTTTATTTGTGTAAGACCTTATTATGGTTTGTAATGGATGATGTACTGTGATATCCAATTTGTTATGTCTCGCCAAGATGGTAATCCTGGGATTGCAATGTATGGCATAACAGGCATCTGGGATTAAAAATCCAGGTGTTGACAATCTTCATTTCAGTTGTAGTGTCACGATGTATCTTCATTTCAGTTGCAGTGTCATGATGTATCTTCATTTCAGTTGCAGTGTTGTGATGTATCTTAATTTAGTTTGTACTTGTCAGTTAATTTCAGAGACAATGTATCTTAGTTCTTCCCGCCAGTGTTCTGATGTATCTTAATTTCAACATTAGTTTGTACTTGTCAGTTAATTTCGGAGACAATGTATCTTAGTTATTCCCGCCAAAATGTTTCCCGCCAATGAGTTCCCTCCATTTCTTGGTCAATTACCCTATAAAACCCTCTCCTCACGAAGTTGTGTAAGCATAGCATTCACGTTTTTATCCAGTATGTTTCCCGGTTTTCCCTATGACCATAGTTTTGAGACAAACATGTCCTTTCGACCTTTTTCATTTGGCCAGGAACTTTAGGACAGACAATAATCCAGCCCAATTGGAGGAACTCATTGCTAGTGATTATCTCCTAACTAAGCCGGGTGAGGCATTACGTAGAAAAGGGTGGACGAAGAGGACTCCAGAGGAGATACGGCAAGAGCTTCTTAGGATCAATGCTAGGTGGGGCAAGCTTAGATTCCTCAATGAAGATGCAAGGCAGAGGGAAGACAACTACCCTTGGCAGTGGATACAAGAGAGTGAAGATGAAGACGATCTCTTCATGCCACCTGTCGGTGGTACCAGGGATAGAGCAGAGTGTGACAAGGCACAGGCCCTGAAGAAGGCATAGGCCAAGAAGAGCAATGACAAGCAGAGGAAGGATGAGACCTTTTCATATTGTCTAGAAGAGAGTGAAGATGAAGATTGTCTCTTCATGCCGTTTCCCATTGGTATCAGGGAGAGAGCTGAGTGGGACAAGAGGCAGGCCATGAAGAAGGCGCAAGCCAAGAAGAGTAAGGGTGAGTCATCGTCAAAGGGAAAAGGCGAGTCATCGTCGAAGGGCAAGGGTAAGGCATAGTCGTAGGGATAGAGAGCGCTCTTATTTATGTATCACAAGTTATGTTCAATTGTGTTGTAAGCTATGTTGAAGTGTTTGTTGAATAAAAAATGTGAAATAATAGAAAGGTGTCTCATACATAGATAGATACAAGTCTCATACATAGATAGATATATATGTCTCATACATAGATAGATATCACTGCCACTGGTCATGGGGTTGCCCTGGCACCGGTCAAGTCCATCCGTACCTTCTAGGTGGCCCCACATTACGGAGAGGTAGAGTTGACCCATCACCCTGGGTATGTGTATCCTGTGTGGGGGAAAGGTGGTGGAGTCTGCTGCGTCTGATACTGACCAAACCAGTCAACCTGATCCTGCCGAGTCTGTTGATCCTCCTCCTCATTAATCGCCCACGAACCCATAGAGGACATGCTTGGGTCTCCATATCCTCCTGCCATGTAAAAATATTAAGTACTCAACGATTATAAACTACATGCAACAAAAATAGATAGGAAAATGCGTACCCTCGGGAAAAGATTGTGGACGATAGCCCATGAAGGGGACGTGCAGCTGCTTCTACTGCCACTGGTCGAAAGTAAACTACGGTTGTTGCTGCTACCACTGGTCAAAAGTAAACTGGGGCTGATATTGTTGTTGCTGCCACGCTGAGCCTCCTGCCTACTCTGGAGGTGGTGCTCTCAGTGTCTCCTGTTGTGTGATCCATGGACGAGGCCCGTGGCGGAGTGGTGCTCTTGGTGTCTCCTGCTACTGTCGCGCCGATCCTCCAGCCTGGTCTGGACGCGGGGTGCGCTGCTACATGGAGTGACACGGTGGGCACTCCTCCATGGAGTGATGCGGTGGGAGCTGTGCTGCTCGGTATTGAACCTTGGCCTTGACTTCTCTAGCCATGATAGTAGCCACCACCACCATCTTGGCCTTGACTGCTCTGGCCATGATAGTATCCACCACCACCTTCGTCTTGGGCTTGACTACTAGGGCCATGATAGTAGCCACCACCACCACCTTCATCTTGGGCTTGAATGCTCTGGCCATGATCATAACCACCACCAGTATGTTGGGTCTGACTACTCTGGCCATGATCATACCCAGGCTCTTTCGCCATAGGAAGCACTAAGACAATGGGGTTAAATCCCCTTTTCTCACAAGCTTTCACCCATTTAACCCATTTAGCTTGCACTTCTATCGGTCTCAAATAAAAATCATGTTTAATCCTTGACTTAGTCCATAATACATGCACACCGATAGTATGGATCAGAGGGAGCCCTAAACGAGCAGATAACCAATCCTTCAACTCAGTAACGGACAATGTTTCAGGATCCTGGAGCACTTCATCAATAAAATGAAACTTGACCAAATCTACTCCATGCTCGTTTGTTCTGACGACACCATTACCATAGTAAAAAATAAACACTACATTATCTTACATAACTTCTGACCTAAAATAATACTGAAATTTGTCAAATGCCAGTACAATAGCACATTACAGTCTACAAATACACTTCTAATCCTCTAGCCGAATAATCTTACAGCTAATAAACCACATCCAAGCCTACCTATAAACATACACAAATGACTGCAGTTAGCAAGAAATTAGGGCTTACCCTTGAAGCATATAAATTCCTGCCGTGTAGTAGCCTCCACTCACCGGATCGGCACCTTCACCATGCAGCTGCCTCAAGCTCAAGCCCCAGCCTCCACCATAGCCATTGCTCCCCAAGAACACCACCAAGTCCCTCCACAAAAATGCCTCAAATCACTTCACCAGGCTATCCCATGAGTAGATTAGGACTCTACTAGCTTCCTTTTGTATCTCAGCAACAAATTTAGGTGGAAATTGGAGCTAAAATGGGCTCAAAATTGGTGCAGCTGGCTAGAAACGAGAGGAAAGCGAAACGAGGGAGAGGAAGAAGAAGCCGTAGGGCTGTCCACGGTCACGCGAGGATAAGAAGGGCGATGTCCTCAGGAGTTCAAAACCCGACCAGGTTGTCGGGAGTTCAAGTACCAACGCCCCCCGCTCCTCCCCTGTCAGCCGATAGCCTAGCCATGCGGGACCCGCAATCGAATCGGGTCAGGATTTGAAACACCGAATGCACCGCTCGGGAGTTGAAACACTGACGTGTTCGCTTTGGGAGATCAAACACCGACACCACGCTATAATTGAGATTTCCTAGATTCATGTATTATTCATGGAACTTATTAAAAAACGTATTATTTAAAAAAATTACCCATTTCTGTGGCACATTTGGAAATATGCGTCACAGAAATGTTGGTCGGGATTTGAATTTTGAATCTCGTCGGCGCCCCCTTCTCCCTCTATTTTCTCCTTGTCTCCTCTCCTTTACTCCTCTCCTCCACTTCTTCTCTCCTTCTCCTCCCCTTCATCCCCTTCTTCCCCTTCTCCTCCTTCCTCCTTCTCCACTCTCCGGTGACCTTGATACATTGCAAATGTATCCATAATTTTTGATGTTCCATGCTTGGTTTTTATCTACTTTCTTGTGTTTTGTCCACACTTTGGAGTACTTTTCATATGATTTCTTGGACTAACCTATTAACAAGAGCCACAGTGCCAGCTGCCTGTTTTCTGTTGTTTTTGGTTCTAGGAAAGTCAGAAAATGAATATTCTCGGAATTGGACGGGACAAAAGCCAAAGTCAGTTTTTCACCGAGGGACACCTGGAGCCAGAATACGAGACAGAGAGGGGCTAGGCCCGGCCACACCACCTGGCCGCGCGACCAGGCCAGCGCCAAGGTGGTCTAGCCTTGTGCACCCCTCGGCCTCTCCTTCCGCCTATATATTGCCTCTGATTGGGAAACCCTAAGTACCCAATCAAAATTCCACGAAAGAGTCTATAGCTGTCGTCATCTCCATCCCTAGATCGGGAGGGATCTGAAGCTCTTCCCGGCACCCTGCCGGAGAGGGGAATTCACCCTGGAGGCCTTCTTCATCACCATGCAAGTCTCCAGTGTGATGTGTGAGTAGTTCATCTCTAGACTACGGGTCCAGGTAGTAGCTAGATGGCTAGTTCTCCTCCTTTGTGCTATCATGTCTAGATCTTGTGAGCTCTGTTCATGATCAAGATCATCTATTTGTAATTCTGCATGTTGTGTTTGCGGGGATCCGATGGATATTGAGATGCTATTTCAGATTGATTATTGATTCTATCATGTCTTTGTTATTTGTGATCTTGCATGCTTTCCGTTGTTAGTAGCTATCTTGGCCAAGTAGATGCTAGCAACTCCAAGAGTTAGTATTTATGCTTGATAGTGGGTGCATGCCTCTGGTAATCTAGGGAAGTGACAGAAATCTCTAAGGTACTAGATGTGCTGATGCTACTAGGGAGAAAACAACAATCCTTTGTTCATAGAACAATCATATTGTTTACTTTACACGCAATTCGTAATGCAATTATCCGTTGCTTGCAACCTCATACTGGAGGGGGTTCGGATGATAACCTGAAGGTGGATTATTAGTCATAGATGCAGTTGGATGGCGGTCTATGTATAATTTTGTAATGCCCAATCGAATCTCAAAGGAGTCAAGATGAGCAGTATATGCATATTGCTTGCTCGATGTTTGTCAATTGCCCCGTTGTAATTTGTTCACCAACATGTTATCTATGTTAAGGAGAGCCACCTCTAGTGAACTATGGACCCGGGTCCTTTCTTTTACTTTCAATCTACAATCAACTGTTTACTGCTTTGTGTTTACTTTCTGCAAACTATTACTTTCTTCCACTCGATACGTTTAATCCTTTGTTTTCAGCAAAACCGGTGAGATTGACAACCTCATCGCAAGTTGGGGACAGAGTTCTATGGTTGTGTTGTGCAGGTCTCCATGTTGTTGCTGGCACCGGTAGTGCGCCCTGCCAAAGTTCAGCTAGCTACACCTTTCGGGTGTTTCCTTGCTCCTACTGGATTGATAACCTTGGTTTCATAACTGAGGGAAAAATTACTACTATGCTCATCATACCTTCCTCTTGGGGTTCCCCAACGAGCTCGTTAATACACGAGTCAGCAAGTACTTTTTCTGGCGCCGTTGCCGGGGAGTCAAGGACATCTTCACAAGGGGAGTCCATCATAACCAATCTCTTTACTTTGTTATTTTTGTTTTGCTTAGTTTATTTTTGTTTTGTTTGCTTGTTCTTTATCAAAAACACACAAAAATAGTTTTACAAGTTTGCTTTCTTTATTAAAAACACAAAAAAATTAGTTCTTATTTTAAGTTGCCATTATGTCTAGCATTGCTCCAATCACTATGTCACCTGAGGAAATGATTTTCACTTTTAAACAAGGTATTGAAGAGAGTTTCAAAGAGGCTTGGTCTAGAATCTCTGATTTACATGAAAAAACTGAACCTAAAATGACTCAAAGCTTGTTCCTTAGCAGTTTTTACCTTGGAATTGCTCTTTGCTATAGATATGCTTTAGATGCTGTTGTGGGAGGAGATTTCCTCCAATGCAATGAGGATGATGATGTTAATGCCATAAAGAAGTTGGTCTTTACTTACAACTTTCTTAGCAAAACTAATTCTTCTTTGATAAACATATTTGCTAGATTGAATACTCTTGAGACCAGCACTGCTAGTTTGAAAGATTGCTGTAATACGCTTAGAGAGCATCACAACTATGTTCCAATAAACTCTGAACCCTCTGAATGGCTTCCCACAGTAAAGATTGCTATAAACAATGAAACTTTTCATGCTCGCTGTGATATCATGTGTGGATTTTGTCTTATGCCCAAAGTTATTTATGAATCTTTGGGGGCTTTCTGAAGGAGGAGAAGAAAATTTTCTTGCTAATAATGCCACAATATTACCCATTGGAATAGCTAAAGGAGTGTTTACAAAGATCCTAGGGAAAATGGTTTCTACTGATTATCTTGTTATTGAATGTGTAGGAAAAGGACAAATCACACTTGGAAGATCCCTATTGAAGCTCCTTGGAGCAATAATAGATGTGGAAAAGGGCACCATGCGCTTTGTTTCTCCACCAAGCATTCACAGGTTCCCCAAGGTTAATAATAAAAGTAAGAAAGGTAGGGGCAAGAAATTTGGTTTTAATGCTTCTTCATTTGAGAACACTTGATTCTTTTTCTTGCTTCTTATGCCTAACTTAAAGGCGTTAAAGAAAAGTACTTATTGGGAGATAACCCAAAAGTTTTAGATGAGTCTTGGAAGTTATTACCTCTGTAATAACCACTCCTTGTCCTTTTTATTTTCTTTTTGTGCCAAGAGTAACCTCTAATGAGAGAGAAGTAATGATTGGGAAAGTTGCTGTCCCGAAACAGATTTCTGTGCTTCACCGTAAATATTCGTGTAAAATCTCTGTACGTCCTTTTGAGGCGTGAATTTTTTTGCTTCTGCCCCAGGTTGTTATCTTACTTTAATTAGTTCAACACTTTTCGATTTGAGCAACAGAAGGTCTTCGAAAAAATTCGTCTTTACCTACTGGTCTGTTTTGACAGATTTCTGCCATTTTCTGCATTTGCTTCTTGTTGGTTCCTTTTTGAGTTCTTTTGGGGAATTGAGATTTTTGAGGGAAGTGCTACAGTAGCTAGTGTTTTAATGTAAGTTTTATTGGTGTTGAAACTGAACCCAAAGACTTATTATCTTAAGTGCACTAATGTTGCTAATAAAGATTGTGTGAAATTTTGTATGAAGGGAAATTTCAGGTGTATGGAAGGAATGAGTAATGAGATGAAGGATGGACTAAATCTCAAGCTTGGGGATGCCACGCGTGTCACCCCAAGAAATATCTAAGAAGTACAAGCGTGAAAGCTTGGGGATTCCCAAGGCATCCCCCTCTTCATCAATAAAAATCCTAGGTTTCTTCCAAACGCTTCATTTTTATTGTTTCATCCATAGTTGTGTTGTTCTTGGAGCGTCTTCTTTTTCATTTTCGTTTTGGTTTTTCATTTGTTTGGTTTGCTTAGTTTGCTGAATAAATTGTTTGGACCCCCACTTTCATACATTGGTTTTCAAATACTTTGGTTTGGATTGGAAAAGAGTAGGAAAGTTCATGCTTAAGTGGTAAAGAGAGCTTGTTTTTTACTATGGCCTATGCTTTGTCATGCCATGCTTGATATTGTTTTGGCTTTATGCTTAGTATTCTCTGCTGAAGCATGACTTTTTATAAACAATTGACATTGCTTAATGTGCCTTGGAAGGATCATGCGTTGTTTTAGCATATTAAAGCATAGTATTGTGGTATTCTCCTTTGATGCTTTGTTTGGGTTGACTTGGCGCATGCTCACACCATGTTATGACTATCCCAAGTCACCATAGCCTTTATGATCCTTTAGTTTTCAACTTGTAGTATCACTTTATGCTTTGGTCAATGATATTTTGTCGCTCTGCATGATTATGGCCATTATTGCTCTCTTAGTTTGTGGCTCCCAGTCTTTGCTAGCCTCCACAACCAAGTATGAGTTCCACTCATGCACCAAACTCCTTAAACCAAGTTGTTCCAAAGAGTCCACCATACCTACCTATTAGCATATGCTATTCCAAGTATATTCATGTTTTTATCTACCTTCCGAATTAAACTTGTTATGAGAAAACTAGTGATTAAAGCTCTCACGAACTTGATGGCACACTTTACTTTTCTTGCCCTTAATAAACTTGAACCATTGTGTCGTCTATGTTGTATATGCTTGCACTTATTTGTTGGGGATTAGCAGAGCCATGCTGTCATGGGGAACGCTTTCAACATTGCACTTGTACTTTGTACCTAGTTGATATCATGCTCTTTTGTCTATGGATGTCGTCAGTGTGAAATGAAAGGGGAGCTTGTAAGTCCATGGATTTATGTATATGTGTTATAGAAACAACTGGGTCGCTGGTCTAATCCATGCTGACATGGTGGAAACCTGCAGCGTAACCATAATGAGCTGTCTATGAAGCATTCTTCTTATAAAAAAAGAGTCAGATATTGAGAAAAAAGAGAAAAAGAAAAAAAAGATTATGAAAAGAGGAAAGAGAGAAAAAGGCACCATATTCCCATGGTAAATAAGAAGATTCCTGAGATGCTCGTTGTCTGCTTGCCTTGCCATTTTGATATGGGGATTCTTCCGTATCATCGGGCAAGGGGTACCCCGTTGGCGGTTCTCTATGATACACATGTACTTACGATGACAAAACTTACCGGTGACTAAACTTGAGTAGAATGAGGAGCGACCCTCGTATTCAAGGGACATGAGATTTCCAACTTATACTTCGTCAAGCATATCCACCATAGTTTGTTCACTTTAACCTTAATCACTTCAAGATGCTTATGATAGGGGCAATGAGAGCTAAAAGCTATTAAGTACCATAATTTTTGGAAGCTCTTTATGAAACTTGAATCTCTGCTTCCTTCTATGAAGGCCTTTCTTTTACTTTTATATTAAGTCTCCACCTTCTATCTTTATGCACCTACTTTGAGAGCATAGTGGCCATTCTTAGTTCTATATGCATTGTCCCAAGACTTGTTGATTGATGCATAGCTTTGATATGCTTGTTTTAAACTATTTGTATCTAGTCACTCTTATGAATTTTGAAGGTATCCTATGCATTTATGTTTGCTACTCTATGAGGGACTAATACATTGAAAATGTATCTATAATTTTTGATGTTCCATGTTTGGTTTTATCTACTTTCTTGTGTTTTGTTCCAACTTTGGAGTACTTTTCATATGATTTCTTGGACTAACCTATTAACAAGAGCCACAGTGCCAGCTGCATGTTTTCTGCTATTTTTGGTTCCAGGAAAGTGAGAAAATGAATATTCTCGGAATTGGACGGGACAAAAGCCAAAGTGCCTATTTTTCCGGAAGGGATCAAGTGCCAGAATACGAGACGGAGAAGGGCCAGGGAGCCACCACACCACCTGGCCGCGTGGCTAGGCCTAGCCCGCGCCAGGGGGTGGTGTGGCTGCTCCCGGCACCCCCTCGGCCTCTCCTTCCGCCTATATATTGCCCTCGGGATGAAAACCCTAAGTGTCCGATCAAAAATCCATGAAAGAGTCTGTAGCCACCGTCATCTCCATCCCTAGATCGGGAGGGATCTGAAGCTCTTCCCAGCACCCTGCCGGAGAGGGGAATTCACCCTGGAGGACTTCTTCATCACCATGCAAGCCTCCGGTGTGATGCGTGAGTAGTTCATCCTTAGACTACGGATCCATGTAGTAGCTAGATGGCTGGTTCTCCTCCTTTGTGCTTCCATGTTTAGATCTTGTGAGCTCTGTTCATGATCAAGATCATCTATTTGTAATTCATACATGTTGTGTTTGCGGGGATCTGATGGATATTGAGATGCTATTTCAGATTGATTATTGATTCTATCATGTCTTTGTTATTTGTGATCTTGCATGCTTTCCGTTGTTAGTATCTATCTTGGCCAAGTAGATGCTAGCAACTCCAAGAGTTAGTATTTATGCTCGATAGTGGGTTCATGCCTCTGGTAATCTGGGGAAGTGACAGAAATCTCTAAGGTACTAGATGTGCTGTTGCTACTAGGGAGAAAACAACAATCCTTTGTTCATAGAACAATCGTATTGTTTACTTTACACGTAGTTCATAAAGCAATAATCTGTTGCTTGCAACTTATCTTTGGAGGGGTTCGGATGATAACCTAAAGGTGGATTATTAGTCATAGATGCAGTTGGATGGCGGTCTATGTATTATGTTGTAATGCCCAATCAAGTCTCAAAGGAGTCAAGATGACTAGTATATGCATGTATTGCTTTCTCGGTGTTTGTCAATTGCCTCGCTGTAATTTGTTTACCCAACATGTTATCTATCTAAGGAGAGCCACCTCTAGTGAACTATGGATCCCGGTCCTTTATCTTTACATACAATCTACAACTGTTTACTGCTTTGTGTTTACTTTATGCAAACTTTTACTTGTTTCCATTCGATACGTTTAATCCTTTGTTTTCCGCAAAACACGGTGAGATTGACAATCTCATCGCAAGTTGGGGACAAAGTTTTGTGGTTGTGTTGTGCAGGTCTCCAAGTTGCTACTAGCACCGGTAGTGCGCCCTGCCAAAGCTCAGCTAGTAACACCTTTGGGGTGTTTCCTTTCTCCTACTGGTTCGATTAAACCTTGGTTTCATAACTGAGGGAAAACTTGCTGCTGTGCTCATCATACCTTCCTCTTGGGGTTCCCAAGGAGCTCTACGTCGAACGACGAGCACATCAAGATCTTTTCTGGCGCCGTTGCCGAGGAGTCAAGGACATCTTCACAAGGGGAGTCCCTCATAACCAATCTCTTTACTTTGTTGTTTTTGTTTTACTTAGTTACTTTTTGCTTTGTTTTCTTGTTTTGTTCTTCAAAAAACACAAAAAAATTAGTTTTACTAGTTTGCTTTCTTATTTGAAAACCCAAAAAAAAATGACTACTCTTGAAAACACTAAGTTGTGTGACTTCACTAGCACCAACAACAATGATTTTATGAGCACACCTATTGCTCCACCTGTGGCTGAAAATACTTTCTTTGAGATAAAACCTGCTTTGCTCAATCTTGTTATGAGAGAACAATTTTCTGGTATTTGTAATGAAGATGCTGCTTCCCATCTAAATAACTTTGTTGAACTTTGTGAGATGCAAAAGCATAGGGATATAGATGGTGATATTATTAAGCTGAAATTGTTTCCTTTCTCTTTGAGAGGAAAAGCTAAAGAGTGGTGGAATTCCTTAACTAAGAATAGTATTGATTCTTGGACTAAGTGCAAAGATGCCTTTATTGGAAAATACTATCCTCCTGCTAAGATTATATCCATGAGAAGTGAAATAATGAAGTTTAAACAACTTGATAATGAACATGTTGCTCAAGCTTGGGAAAGAATGAAATCTTTGGTAAAGAATTGTCCCACTCATGGGTCCATCGCTTGGATGATCATCCAAACTTTTTATGCAGGATTGAACTATTCTTCAAGGAACCTATTGGATTCTGCTGCTGGAGGTACCTTTATGACCATCACTTTGGGTGCTACAACAAAACTTCTGGACAATATAATGGTTAATTATTCTGAATGGCATACTAAGAGAGCTCCACAAGGTAGGAAGGTAAATTCTGTTGAGGAAACTTCCTCCTTGAGTGATAAGATTGATATTATAATGTCTATGCTTATTAATGGGAAAGCCCATATTGATCCAAATAATGTTCCTTTAGCCTCTTTGGTTGCTTAAGAAGAGCAAGTTGATGTGAACTTCATAAGAAATAACAACTTTGGCAACAATGCTTATGGTAATAATGCTTATAGGAACAATTTTGGTAACAACAATCATAAGCCATATCCTCCCAACAATGGTAATGCTTATGGAAATTCTTACAACAGTAATAAGAGTGCTCCCTCTGAACTTGAAGTTATGCTTAAAGAGTTTATTAGTAAACAAACTGCTTTCAATAAAACTATTGAGGAAAAACTCTCTAATGCGGAAAGAAATATAGCATCTTTGGCTGAAGCTCAATCTTCTTTGAATAAAATGGCTACTAAACCTGAAACTAATGATAATCCCTTTGCAGCTACTAATGCTATACAAGTAATAATTGATGAAAATGTTAGACTATTAGCTGAATTACATGCTAAGTGGGAAAGAGAAGATGAAATTGCTAGAAACATTAGTGTTTCTACTATCACCACCTCTAGTGTTGAGGCTAGTAATAGTTCTACTACTTTGGATGATAAAGTTGATTTTTATCTTGATGGTTGCAATATCTCTAAAGTTATTAAGTTCCTACAAAAGCTTGCTAAAAGTCCTAATGCTAGTGCTATGAACATGGCCTTTACAAAACACATTACGGATGCTCTCATAAAGATGAAGGAAGAAAAGATGAAACATAAAGCTTCTATTCCTATAAAACAAGAGGATGGTTGGTAACCCATCATTAATATGAAAGTGAATGACTTTGATTTCAAAGCTTTGTGTGATCTTGATAGTAGTGTTTCTATTATGCCTAGAAGGATTTATGATATGCTTGATTTGCCTCCTCTTGAAGATTGTTATTTGAATGTCCCACTTGATGATAATGCTAAAAAGAAACTCACGGGGAGTCTTAATGATGTTCTTATTATGGTTAACGATTCCTATGTCCCTGTTGATTTCTATGTTTTGGATGTTGAATACAATGCTTCTTGTCCTATTACTTTGGGAAGACCTTTTCTTAGAACTGTTGGTGCCATCATTGATATGAAAGAAGGCACCATTAAATATCAACTCCCACTCAAGAAAGGTATAGAACACTTCCCTAAAAAAGAGAAAAGATTTATTTTGCTTCTCCTATGAAAACAAAATTTGGTCTTAATGCTTCTTCATTTGAGAACACTTGATTCTTTCTTTGCTTCTTATGCCTAACTTAAAGGCGTTAAAGAAAAGTACTCATTGGGAGATAACCCAAAAGTTTTAGATAAGTCTTGGAAGTTATTACCTAAGTAATAACCTCTCCTTATCCTTTTTATTTGCTTTTTGTGCCAAGAGTAACCTCTAATGAGAGAGAAGTAATGATTGGGAAAGTTGCTGTCCCTAAACAGATTTTTGTGCTTCACCGTAAACATTCGTGAGAGAGCCCTGTATGTCGGTTTGAGCTGTAATTTTTTTTGCTTCTTCCCCAGGTTGTTATCTAACTTTCGTTAGTTCTACACTTTTTGATTTGAGCAACAGAAGGTCTTCTAAAAAATTCGTCTTTACCTGCTGGTCTGTTTTGATAGATCTGCATTTGCTTCTTGTGGGTTCCTTTTTGAGTTCTTTTGGGGAATTGAGCTTTTTGAGGGAAGTGCTACAGTATCTAGTGTTCTAATGGAAGTTTATTTGGTGTTATAACTGAACCTTAAGACTTATTTATCTTGAGTGCACTAATGTTGCTAATAAAGATTGTGTGAAGTTTTGTATGAAGGAAAATTTTCAGGTGTATGGAAGAAATGAGTAATGAGATGAAGGATGGACTAAAGCTCAAGCTTGGGGATGCCACGCGTGTCACCCCAAGAAATATCCAAGAAGTACAAGCGTCAAAGATTGGGGATGCCCAAGGCATCCCCTTCTTCATCAATAAAAATCGCAGGTTTCTTCCAAACGCTTCATTTTTATTGTTTCATGCACAGTTGTGTTTTTCTTGAAGCGTCTTCTTTTTCGTTTTCGTTTTGGTTTTTAGTTTGATTGGTTTGCTTAATTTTCTGAATAAATTGGTTGGACCCCCTCTTTCATACATTGGTTTGGTTTGGTTTGGAAAAGAGTAGGAAAGTTCATGCTTATGTAGTAAAAAGAGCTCGTTTTTGACTGTGGTATGTGCTTTGTCATGCCATGCTTGATATTGTTTTGGCTTTATGCTTAGTATTCTTTGCTGTAGCATGACTTGTTACAAATAATTGAGATTTCTTAATGTGCCTTGGATGAATCATGCGTTGTTTTAGCATATTAAAGCATAGTATTGTGGTATTCTCCTTTGATGCTTTATTTGGGTTGACTTGGCGCATGCTCACACCATGTTATGACTGTCACAAGTCACCATAGCCTTTATGATCCTTTAGTTTTCAACTTGTAGTATCACTTTATGCTTTGATCAATGATGTTTTGTCGCTCTGCATGATTATGGCCATTATTGCTCTCTTAGTTTGTCGCTCCCAGTCTTTTGCTAGCCTCCACAACCAAGTATGAGTTCCACTCATGCATCCAACTCCCTAAACCAAGTTATTCCAAAGGGTCCACCATACCTACCTACTAGCTTATGCTATTCCAAGTATATTCATGCTTTTGTTTACCTTCCAAATTAAACTTGTTATGAGAAAACTAGTGATTAAAGCTCTCATGAACTTGATGGCACACTTTACTTTACTTGCCCTTAATAAACTTGAACCATTGTGTCTTCTATGTTGTATATGCTTGCACTTATTTGTTGGGAATTAGCAGAACCATGCTTTCATGGGGAACGCTTTCAACATTGCACTTGGTACTTGTACCTAGTTGATATCATGATCTTTTGTATATGGATGTCGTCGGTGTGAAATGAAAGGGAGATTGTAAGTCCATGGAGTTATGTATATGTGTTAGAGAAAGCACAGGCAGCTGGTCTAATCCATGCTGACATGGTGGAAACCTGCAGCATAACCATAATGAGCTGTCTATGAAGCATTCTTCTTATAAAAAAAGAGTCCTATATTGAGAAAAAAGAGAAAAGAAAAAAGAGATACTATGAAAAGAGGAAAGAGAGAAAAAAGCACCATATTCCCATGGTAAATAAGAAGAATGCTGAGATGCTCGTTATGCCTTGCCTTGTCATTTTGATATGGGGATTCTTCCGTATCATCGGGCAAGGGGTACCCCATTGGTGGTTCTCAATGATACACATGTACTTTCAATGACAAGAACTTACCGGTGACTAAACTTGAGTAGCATGAGGAGCGGCCCTCGTATATAAGGGACATGAGATTTCTGACTTATACTTCGTCAAGCATGTACACCATAGTTTGATCACTTTAACCTTAATCACTTCAAGATGCTTATGATAGGGGCAATGAGAGCTGAAAGCTATAAGTACCATAATTTTTGGAAGCTCTTTATGAGACTTGAATCCCTACTTCCTTTTACAAAGGCCTTTCTTCCACCATTATATTGAGTCTCTACCTTCTATTTTTATGCACCTACTTTGAGAGCATAGTGGCCATTCTTAGTTCTATGTGCATTGTCCCAAGACTAGTTGATTGATGCATAACTTGATATTGCTTGTTTTAAACTATTGTATCTAGTCACTCTTATGAACTTTGAAGGTGTCCTATGCATTTATATTTGCTACTCTATTAAGGGACAAGCTGAATACTATTATGCTATGTTTTCTTTATGTGAAACAAACAAACGTCTTGCAAAGCATGTTATTCATGATTCTTTTGTTTGTGCCTTTTCATGTTGCATCATAGTTTCTTTGCTTATTGCTAGAACTTTGTCTTTCATGTTATGATTGAAGTACTATGATCCCAGCTTTAAATGTTTTGCAAATACTTTGATCAAGTCTTTGATGGTGCATGTCACCTCAAAAATTATTCTTCTTTTTATCACTTACCTACTCGAGGACGAGCAGGATTTAAGCTTGGGGATGTTGATACATTGCAAATGTATCTATAATTTTTGATGTTCCATGTTTGGTTTTATCTACTTTCTTGTGTTTTGTTCCAACTTTGGAGTACTTTTCATATGATTTCTTGGACTAACCTATTAACAAGAGCCATAGTGCCAGCTGCCTGTTTTCTGCTGTTTTTGGTTCCAGGAAAGTCAGAAAATGAATATTCTCGGAATTGGACGGGACAAAAGCCAAAGTGCCTATTTTTCCGGAAGGGATCAAGTGCCAGAATACGAGACGGAGAAGGGCCAGGGATCCACCACACCACCTGGCCGCGCGACCAGGCCTAGCCCTTGCCAGGGGGTGGTGTGGCCGCTCCCGGCACCCCCTCGGCCTCTCCTACCGCCTATATATTGCCCTCGGGATGAAAACCCTAAGTGCCCGATCAAAAATCCACGAAAGAGTCTGTAGCCGCCGTCATCTACATCCCTAGATCGGGAGGGATCTGAAGCTCTTCCTGGCACCCTGCCGGAGAGGGGAATTCACCCTGGAGGCCTTCTTCATCACCATGCAAGCCTCCGGTGTGATGCGTGAGTAGTTCATCCTTGGACTACGAATCCATGTAGTAGCTAGATGGTCGGTTCTCCTCCTTTGTGCTTCCATGTTTAGATCTTGTGAGCTCCGTTCATGATCAAGATCATCTATTTGTAATTCATACATGTTGTGTTTGCGGGGATCCGATGGATATTGAGATGCTATTTCAGATTGATTATTGATTCTATCATGTCTTTGTTATTTGTGATCTTGCATGCTTTCTGTTGTTAGTAGCTATCTTGGCCAAGTAGATGCTAGCAACTCCAAGAGTTAGTATTTATGCTCGATAGTGGGTTCATGCCTCGTAACTGGGAAGTGATGAAATCTCTAAGGTACTAGATGTGCTGTTGCTACTAGGGAGAAAACAACAATCCTTTGTTCATAGAACAATCGTATTGTTTACTTTACACGCAGTTTGTAAAGCAATAATCTGTTGCTTGCAACTTATCTGGAGGGTTGGATGATAACCTGAAGCTGGATTATTAGTCATAGATGCAGTTGGATGGCGGTCTATGTATTATGTTGTAATGCCCAATCAAGTCTCAAAGGAGTCAACATGATTAGTATATGCATGTATTGCTTTCTCGGTGTTTGTCAATTGCCCCGCTGTAATTTGTTTACCCAGCATGTTATCTATCTAAGGAGAGCCACCTCTAGTGAACTATGGATCCCGGTCCTTTCTCTTTACATACAATCTACAACTGTTTACTGCTTTGTGTTTACTTTTTGCAAACTTTTACTTCTTTCCATTCGATACGTTTAATCCTTTATTTTCCGCAAAACACGATAAGATTGACAACCTCATCGCAAGTTGGGGACAAAGTTCTGTGGTTGTGTTGTGCAGGTCTCCACGTTGCTACTAGCACCGGTAGTGCGCCCTGCCAAAGCTCAGCTAGTAACACCTTTGGGGTGTTTCCTTGCTCCTACTGGTTCGATTAAACCTTGGTTTCATAACTGAGGGAAAACTTGCTGTTGTGCTCATCATACCTTCCTCTTGGGGTTCCCAACGATCTCTGCGTCGAACGACGAGCACATCAGGGACAAGCTGAATACTACTATGCTATGTTTTCTTTATGTGAAACAAACAAATGTCTTGCAAAGCATTGTTATTCATTAATCTTTTGTTTGTGCCTTTTCATGTTGCAACATAGTTTCTTTGTCTTATTGCTATAACTTTGTCTTTCATGTTATGATTGAAGTACTATGATCCCAGCTTTGAATGTTTTACAAATACTTTGATCAAGTTTATGATGGCGCATGTCACCTCAAAAATTATTCTTTCTTTTTATCACTTACCTACTCGAGGACGAGCAGGAGTTAAGCTTGAGGCTGTTGATACGTTGCAAACGTATCCATAATTTTTGATGTTCCATGCTTGGTTTTTATCTACTTTCTTGTGTTGTGTCCACACTTTGGAGTACTTTTCATATGATTTCTTGGACTAACCTATTAACAAGAGCCACAATGCTAGCTGCCTGTTTTCTACTGTTTTTGGTTTCAGGAAAGTCAGAAAATGAATATTCTTGGAATTGGACGGGACAAAAGCCAAAGTCAGTTTTTCACCAAGGGACACCTGGAGCCAGAATACGAGACGGAGAGGGGATGGGGCCCGGCCACACCACCTGGCCGTGAGGCTAGGCCTGGCCCACGCCAGGGGGTGGTGTGGCCGCCCCAGGCACTCCCTCGGCCTCTCCTTCCGCCTATATATTGCCTCTGATACGGAAACCCTAAGTACCCGATCAAAATTCCACGAAAGAGTCTGTAGTCGGCGTCATCTCCATCCCTATATCAGGAAGGATCTGAAGCTCTTCCCGGCACCCTACCGGAGAGGAGAATTCACCCCGGAGGCCTTCTTCATCACCATGCAAGCCTTCGGTGTGATGCGTGAGTAGTTCATCCTTGGACTACGGATCCATGTAGTAGCTAGATGGCTGGTTCTCCTCCTTTGTGCTTCCATGTTTAGATCTTATGAGCTCCGTTCATGATCAAGATCATCTATTTGTAATTCATACATGTTGTGTTTGCGGGGATCCGATGGATATTGAGATGCTATTTCAGATTGATTATTGATTCTATCATGTCTTTGTTATTTGTGATCTTGCATGCTTTCCGTTGTTAGTAGCTATCTTGGCCAAGTAGATGCTAGCAACTCCAAGAGTTAGTATTTATGCTCGATAGTGGGTTCATGCCTCTGGTAATCTAGGGAAGTGACAGAAATCTCTAAGGTACTAAATGTGCTATTGCTACTAGGGAGAAAACAACAATCCTTTGTTCATATAACAATCATATTGTTTACTTTACACGCAATTCATAATGCAATTATCTGTTGCTTGCAACTTAATACTAGAGGGGGGTCGGATGATAACCTGAAGGTGGATTATTAGTCATAGATGCAGTTGGATGGCGGTCTATGTATAATGTTGTAATGCCCAATCGAATCTCAAAGGAGTCAAGATGAGCAGTATATGCATATTGCTTTCTCGATGTTTGTCAATTGCCTCGCTGTAATTTGTTCACCCAACATGTTATCTATGTTAAGGAGAGCCACCTCTAGTGAACTATGGACCCCGGTCCTTTCTTTTACTTTCAATCTACAATCAATTGTTTACTGCTTTGTGTTTACTTTCTGCAAACTATTACTTTCTTCCACTCGATACGTTTAATCCTTTGTTTTCAGCAAAACCGGTTAGATTGACAACCTCATCGCATGTTGGGGACAGAGTTCTGTGGTTGTGTTGTGTAGGTCTCCACGTTGTTGCTGGCACCGGTAGTGCGCCCTGCGAAAGTTCAGCTAGCTACACCTTTCGGGTGTTTCCTTGCTCCTACTGGATTGATAACCTTGGTTTCATAACTAAGGGAAAACTTACTACTGTGCTCATCATACCTTCCTCTTGGGGTTCCCCAACAAGCTCGTTAATACACGAGTCAGCAGACCTCCCCCTCCACCTTCGTCCACTATTCAAAAAATCATCTGATATGCCGATTTATCGGTCGATTTATCGCTTATCACTGGCTGGCCAATAAGCCAATTAATCAATTTATCGCCCGATAAATCGATTTGCCCGATAAATCAGCCGATACACCTAAAAATCACTAATTTTGGGTAGACCGAGAAGTTAATGATAAACGATATCCTCAACATTGCCTCCGGCCATGGCCTCCTCCACCACCCCGGTGACCTCCTCCTCCTCCACCACCTCCGGCAACCCCCTCCTCCACCTCCGACGACCCCCTCCACCACCGCCGATGCCACTTGATACCTTTGATCCAGATTCACGGATGTAGTATAATAGCTTTTTCCCTAGAATACCTAGGTTTAATCGAACCTTGGAAAGCAATGCTAAAAGGAAATAAAAAGGACATGTCTACAAGACTTTGTTTCTTTGTTTTACCTTAGTTTACTTTATAATTGGTTGAATTAATAGATGGAGATAGACTAGGGTTGAAGATCCATCTTCAGCTGCACAACATATGGGATAAAAGATAATAATAAGCATAGTCATGTGTAATGTTTGAACGGAGGTAATATCTTGTGGGCAACACATCCTAATATAGTAGAGCCCATGTGATGCAGCGGGCATAGAAATAGTCTCTTAATTCAACCGAGTGCACATCGAAGCAACGGGCTACAAACAATTATTAAGTGTAAAACACAGATCAAAGCTTTAAGTGGTGATGTTGTTGTGATCCCGAATGGGTCGCTAAGCAAAGACCATACTACCCTTTCTGTCACTGGGGTTCCTCTGAGATCGCCGCTAGCCAAGTATCCCACTTCAAGTCTTTATCAATCTATGGAATCTTGGGTACCTACAAGTCCACAGATCGAGACAAGAGACAAAGAAACAAAAGATACAAATATCAATTGCAAACAAAATACAATACTCCCACGGAATTAGATGCATATTATTGCGGCGAAGTTTCTCCCTAACCCGGAGCCCGTGAGGACTAATCACTCATAAAAAATAGATCGGAGATAGAAAACATCATACAAATACTTATATTGAAATCAAATATTCTTACAATGGTTGCCAAATCACAAGGAGATCTAAAGTACAAAGTAATGGCTATGGCTAATTGAGGGGATGGATGATGGAAGTGATGAACAATGGTGTGGATCTCCTTTGGTGGTGTTGTGATGTAATCTGAGAATGACGGCTCTCTAGTCGGCGGCTAGAGCCTCAAAATATATAGGCGTCTTCACGAAAGTCGTAGGGTTTGACGAGATGAGGACAATGCCACCTGTTACAGGCGGACGGTACGGGCGAGCCCTGCTTGTACCAGTGGTCGTTAAGCTCCCTGGCGCCTGGGATTGACTCCCCAATTACTTGGCCGTGTGGACTTCCTCAAAAACCTTCATTATGACTCCTAATTTTGCATTAGAAACCGTGATTTCCTGCACAACACAATTCAAAGCAAGGTTTTGTATATCTTTGTAATTATTAGTCATTAGTATCAAGGATTGAGAGTTTCTTATCAAATGCTTGACTTAAAACAATATTTAAATGCGGTGGAAGATGGATAATTTTGGAGCCATCAACTTCCCCAAAGCTCATACCTTGATCTCCCTCGAGCAAGAAGAAATAAAAGAACTATAAGGAATTCAATGTTTAAACTTGAAACAACGAGAATGAGAATTCACTTACGGTTGGTAGTCGTATGTGCTTACCACTTCATTCATTTGCGAGGCTTATCAAAGTTAGAGAGATGACAAGAGTACTATACAAGCTTTGGTAAGTCAAGACAACCAAAGTAAAGTTTTAATATTAGTATAAGTAATTAGTAATGTAGCAATCAATCCAATTCTTCTAGTTAACTCTCAACTTGCCAAGGAACACTAGGATGTTTAAATAGCATAATTAAGTAAGAGAGTTTCATGTCCTAAGTAGTATAACAACGAAGTGTCATATTTACACCCATATCAATAAATCATGTCTATCAAAAACACTTCTAATCCAATCATTTTTTTTCAAGAAAAATTCGTAGAGTAGTAATGAGACCATGCCAAGGACTTGTTATGTGGATCCTCATAGATATCTTTTTCTTTTTATTCTTTCAAGGATCGTTGGCTGTTTCTTTTGCAAGTGCTTGCACAAACTTTGAGAGTACCAATACGTTTGCCCATATATTGACATGTATGCCACTTATGTCATCAAATCATATCCTAAATCAGGGGTTATACCATAGATTGTTCAAGATCTAGCAGAGTTATTGGCATCCCAAAGGTGTGCATTAGAAACATTAAACAAAATTGTCTCTTTTTTTGAGCTAGTACTGCCGTTTGATCCACAAGGTTAGCTTTGGCATGCATCACAATTACCACTAGACTTTATTTCAATCAAACAAATCCTTTCATGAGTGTCATAAAGACTATCAAAAATATCTATGGGGTTAAGTATCTTCAAGGGTATACAAGACAATCATTCATCAAACAAGTCATAAATTTCAGACTTTGTCTTATTGTACTTTTTTGCAATATTATTTCCAAGGCAAGACTCGGTTAGCTAAAGGAACTAGAGAAAGAGCTTCAACAACTAATCATCATACTAATAAAAAGCTTTACTCTAACCATATTAAAATACTCCCACAAGCATGGAATCTTAGCAAATCAACCAGCTAAGATAAACAACTCAAACTGCAAAAGTGGGAGACATAGGACATACCTCTCATAAGTGACTTCATGATCCTCTTCCTTATAGGGATGTGTTCCTTCAAAACTCAAACACGATTATTCTCATAATATATTAAAGCAGAGGCAAAGTACGAATCCACATTTATGAAAAAGGAAGAATGGATTTTTTTTGTATTTTTTAGGATAGGGTTTAAAGAATAGTAAAGAACTTGCGACCAAGAAAGGGTTTTAAGAAAATAAAAACAAACTAAAAACAAAAGCAAACTGAAAAGGAAAGGAAAAAAGCAAAGTGTTGGAACGGGCCAACATGAATGTTTCAAAGATCCCAAGGAGCTGGAGTACAACCTCATTATTACACAAATAAATTTGCCAAGGGAACACATCCCCAAGCTCAGGCTTTTGCAAGCCCTTTTTTTGCTCATTATAGTGGCGGTGGATAGTTTCCCACGTTCCATTGGCTGCTCCAATCATGGAACTGGGTGGCGAGGCTTGCAGTAGCATTTCGAAGGTTGATGGAGAGGTTGTTCTTATTTTGAATATTTCCTTCGAGTGCATAAATGTTTTCATAGGTGGTGTAGTAGTTTGGTGGTTGCTCTTCTTGTTCGGGTCCTCCTTGTTCGACTTATTCATCTTCTCCTCCTCCTCCTCACATGGGTATTTCTTTTTGGGGTAGATTAGCCTCAACCTGCGCATCAAAACGCAAACGTCCATACTCGATAGAGAATAGACCATTAGGCAAAGAAGCCGGGATCAAGTGATCCACTCCAGGTATATCAAGGAAGTATCTACCATGATTTTAAGAAACCATACCACATGATCTTAGAGTTCGAAGACCGAGACAGTGACTTCCTGTCAACGACTAGATGTTACCTAGGTTGATGTGAAGTGCGCGTGCAAGAACGGTCACAACTCCCCCTTTGCATATGGGTCCTCGAGATTGAAGAGCTTGATGCTTAAGGTTAAACACAAGAAGAGCGCCCAAATTGGGTATTAAGTTACAATTAATAATAACAGCCTTTGCAAGGATCAACATGTCCTCCTCATTAACTCTAGTAAACTCACCACGTGCCTGCAAGGTGTTAGAAATTACATAAAATAAATAGCGAATAGCAGGATGATCAATTTGGTTTCCCTTGGGGTGTGTTTCCACGAATTCTCATTAAATTAAAGTACTCTCAAGGTGCAGGATTTAAAACAAAAGTAGTTGTGCGCATATCGGTGGTATTGTTGGTAAACCCAAAACATTGAGCCTATTGGTCGAGTGTTAGGTTGTACTCACGGTTCATAAGGAAAAATTTGATGCGATCAACTCTCGGCCTTTGTTCCTCGGTACAACAATAAGGGTCCACTCTATACGTCAAGGTGCTGAGTAACTCAAGCATCAAGCGACGATATATGGCAACATCCTGAAAGACAAAGTCATACAAACCAATATTATTGCAAAGTAAATCGAAATCAGCACAAATGCTAAGTTGGTTCAGGATATAGGGACACACCCACTTGGTGGACTTTATTTCTCGGATCTTGAGATGATTGAAACGGTTCAGCTGAAACTCCTCGGTGAACTCCATACCAAGTGACTCGGGGGGTCAATGTATCAACGGGTGGTGCGGAGGACTTCGCAGCCATCTCACGTGTACGGCTCCTCGTATTCATCTAAAAATAATAAGATAAAGTAAAAAATGCTAATAAATTTTTTTGTCCAATAGAAACATAGCATAAGTGGTTCTCTACACTAATTACAAAATAAACTCCTCTAAAACAATACTAAGCATTCGCAATATCAAGATTAAATCAAGAACAAGACCTAAGTCTAGATTGACAATGATGAAAGATTGAGTGAAGATTTTATACAAATAAGTTAAGGATCAGAGGAGAATCATACCTTAGATCGATTGAGTGCGAGGAATCAAAGAAAGATTGAGTAAATTTGAAGATCCAATGGAAGTGGTTTGGAGTTTGGAGGAAGAAGAAATGGAGATTTATTTTGGGGATTTTTAGGTTACCTCCTCGGACTGGTTATGATGGTCGCTTACATGGTATGGGCGGTGGTACGGCCGGAGCCTGCCCGTACCGGGTGACATACCTTGGGGCGATGACTCTCTTCTGACGTTGCACTCGGTACGGGCGCACAGTACGATCGGGCGCGCTCGTACTGCTGGCTGTTATCCATGCGGTATCCTTGATTGAAATATGATAGTTTGCTCGAGGGTACGGTACGGGTGTGCGGTACAGGCGCATCCGACCATACCAGTGGTCGTTAAGAGCACTGTTTACTACGGCAAAAAATCAGAGTTTCTATTTTCCCGTGGTTCGAGGTGGTACGTGCGCATGGTATGGTTCTTCCGGTCGTACCACTGGTCGTTAAACGGCCTGTGTGCTGTAGAACTCAATTTTTTTTGATTAGTATCTAAGTGCACCCTTGCACATCTTATCACAAGGCAAAGTAACAGCAAACATATTTCATAAAAATTTTAGCAATACTTCCTAGGCCACGTGTTAGTACAATAAAAGATCGGGGATTACCTTATTTCTTCTCCTCTCTCCAAAGGTCTTTTGAACAATCTTTATTAAAACAAAACAAAACAAAACAAATACTAACAAGACTAACACAAAAGCAAAACTTTATTTAACATGGGTTGCCTCCCATGAAGCGCTTCTAGTTATGGTCAATTAGCTTACCCCAATGGCAATCATTTAGGTTTAAGGAGTGGAATACCCACTCCAAAATAGTTGGCTTTTAAAGTAATTATACCATCATCATCATTAGGTTTGGCCTTCTTTTTCCTAGGTAAGTGGACTATAAAATGATCTCTAGATAGTAGCCATATTCTCACATTCCCCTCCTATAAATTAATTAAAGCCTTAATAGTTCTTAAGAATGTACTACCTAAAATTATAGGTGCTCTGGGATCTTCAGCCATATCCACAATAACAAGATCAATAAGAGAGGGACTACCTTTAATTTCAACAGCTATATTTTCTTTTATCCCAACAACTTGTTTATAAGTTGAATCTACTAGATGGAGTCTCAATTCAGTAGTGACAAATGGCCCCAAGTTTAATTTGTCAAATAAGCTCTTGGAAATTGTTGAGACGCTCGCACCAAGATCACAAAGTGTGGATATCTCATTGACTCCCAACTTAACTTTAATAGTGGGCTCAAATATATCATCTAGCTTAGCAGGAAGCTTATCAGCTAGTCTCTTATACTCCATCTCTAACTTGTAAACTTTAGATGCTACTTGTTGTATAAATTGTTGGTACATAGCATCATTAGCTTGTTCTATACTGGGGTTCTTCATAGTGATCCTCTTTAGTAGATCTTCCATGGTATATTCTGGTATCGGCGCGTTGTTATAATCCAGCTCTTCAGGTTTCTCTTTGTTGGTTACTACCCTCATCATCTTGAGATCTTCTAGCGGATTTGGCTCGGGTTTTCCAGCAAACTTTGCTAGTATGAGATCTTAGCTCTCATCTACTTTACTGAGCTGAGCCTCCATAGTCTTTGTCCTTTTCTGTAGAACCTGGACATCATTTCTAATCGCAACAGCCTGGTTATATAATTTTCCTATACTACTTTCATGGTTCTCCGTAATTTTAATAAGCATGTTATTTTGCTCGGTTTGAGCTTGTATAAAGGTTCTAACAGTTTTCTCAAATGAGAGATTGCCATGATTTGCTCCATTATTATTATTATAATTGTTGTAAGGAGCTCCTGCAGGATTAGGATAATGTTTTTGAGCATTAGAAGCATAATGATTTTTCCATGCAGGATTAAAAGGAGTGCGAGCTATAAAATTGATATCATTAATATCGATAGTGATAGCATTAACTTGGGTATCTTCTTTACCTTTTACTATACTAAGAAGCTCGTCTACCTAGATGTAAGCTCTTCATTATTTATCTCGGTAATTGAACTTACTCTCTTCGAGGTTCTTTCCACATGCCATTGGGCATGATTATTTTGCATATCATCAAGTAATTTCTTTGCAACACTCACTTGCTTTCCCATGATTGTTCCTCCTACTGTAGTATCTAGCATAGACTTAGACATTGGATTAAGACCATTATAAAACAAATATAATATAAGCCATTCTTCCATCCCATGACTAGGATAGTTCATTACAGCTTCTTTCATCTTTTTCCATGCAAGCACTAGTAACTCACGGTCTTCTTGTCTAAAACTTGTAATGTTAGATCTTAGCTGCATAGTTTTAGCTGGTGGAGGGAAATTTAGTCATAAAAAAATTAGTACATTCCTCCCAAGATTTAATAGTGCCTTTTGGTAGAGCTAGCAACCAATCATTAGCCTTTCTTCTAAGAGAGAAAGGAAACAACCTTAATTTAACAGCATTTGGATCTACATCCTTAATACGCATCATATCGCAAATTTCAGTGAAAATGTTTAAGTGCAAACCTGAATCGTCAGAAGACGAGCCCCCAAATTGGTTTTTTTGAACCAAGCTTAATGGTTAGGCTTTATTTCATATGTTTCCGCATCAACAGCGGCTGAGTGATAGGTGCACGAATACAATCATCAGTGGGAGTAGCATACTCCCCTAGTCTCTTTTGATCCATGACTCTTATATTTTTGCTAATTTTTAAGTAATGAAAACAAATAACAAGTAACTAATTTTTTTGGGTTTTCAAATAGATAACAAGAAAGTAAACTAATAATAAGAAATAAACTACAAACTAATAATGAAACTAAAAACAAGGTCTCTAGTGACCTCACTAGGATAGTGAAATTACTTACCCAGCAACGGTGCCAGAAAAAGGGTTGATACCTTCGATCCAAATTCACGGATGTAGTATAATAGCTTTTTTCCTAGAAGACCTAGGTTTAATCGAACCTTGGAAAGCAATGCTAAAAGGAAATAAAATGGACACGTCTACAAGACTTCGTTTCTTTGTTTTACCTTAGTTTATCGAACCAATTTAGTTTACTTTACAATGGATTAAATCAATGGATGGAAATGGGCCAGGGTTGAAAATCTACTTGCAGCTGCACATCATATGGGATAAAAGATAATAATAAACATAGTCATGTGTGATGTTTGAACGGAGATAATCTCTTGTGGGCAACACATCCTAATATACTAGATCCCCTGTGATGTAGTGGGCATAACAATAGTCTTTTAATCCAACTGAGTGCACACCGAAGCAACAGGCTGCAAACGATTATTAAGTGTAAAACACAGATTAAAGCTTTAAATGGTGATGTTGTTGTGATCCCGAATGGGTTGCTAAGCGAAGACCGTACTATCCTTTTTGTTACTAGGGTTCCTATGAGATTGCCGCTAGCCAAGTATCTCACCTCAAGACTTTATCAATCTATAGGATCTTGGGTAACTACAAATCCATAGATCGAGATAAGAGACAAAGAAACAAAAGATACAAATCTCAATTGCAAACAAAATACAATACTCCCATGGATTTGATGCACATAATTGCTGCGAGATTTCTCCCTAACCCGCAGCCCGTGAGGACTACTCACTCATAACAAATAGATCGGAGATAGAAAACATCGTTCAAATACTTAGATTAAAATCAAATATTCTTACAATGGTCGCCAAATCACAAGGAGATCTAAAGTACAAAGCAATAACTATGGCTAATGGAGGGGATGGATGATGGAAGTGATGAACAATGGATGAACAATGGCATGGATCTCCTTTGATGGTGTTGTGACATAATCTGAGAATGGTGGCTCTCTAGTCGGCGGCTGGAGCCTCAAAATATATAGGCGTCTTCATAAAAGTTGTAGGGTTTGACAAGACGAGACCAACGCCATCTAGTACAGGCAGACGGTACGAGCGGGCCCTGCCCGTACCGGTGGTCGTTAAGCTCCCTGACCCCTGGGATTGACTCCCCTATTACTTGGCCGTGTGGACTTTCTCAAAAACCTTCATTATGACTCCTAATTTGCATTAAAAATCGTGATTTCCTGCACAACACAATTCAAAGAAAGGTTTTGCATTTCTTTGCAATTATTAGTCATTTGTGGCAAGGATTGAGAGTTTCTTGTCAATTGCTTGACTTAAAACAATGTTTAAACGCGATGGAAGATGGCTAATTTTGGAGCCATCACCACTCCACACAGCGACCTCGGCATGGTTATGATCTTCCCCACAACATCCAGATCACTTGCATATAGTAGTACGTATGTTTCTATGTCATATGTTTTATCTAAATTTGTATAGTCAGAGATCATTGCAAATCCTGGTAGTTAGCAAATCAAAGATCTTCTAATGAGGTTGTACGCATTACACATTTAGAAACCAGGCTCAACTTCTGGTATCATACATGGTAGGCTAGTTTTGGTTTGCATTCTGAGCCTAGCATACTAAAACCAGCCTAACCAAGTAGAGTTAATGTTTATTTTCACCTACTAGGCCCATAATGACATAAGACTAAAGAAACTCCACCAAAAAATATATGTTGTTTGCCCCTTGTATATTGTGATAGTGCAGTATCATGAGAAACATATCTGTATTTTATTTCCACCTCATAAAGATTCTTGCCCAATTAGAAAGTGTAGCTCATCTGCCCATGTAAGATGATCCACTTACCTTCTTTTTGGACAGGATAATATGTTTCAATATTTCTTGACTCAAACTATTATTGTTAAACTAAAAAATGTAAAGCAATGATATGTTGAAATTTTACCAAGTTGTGTGTGGTCCATGGGATGAACTCCAAAGTTTTCTTCACTGTAACTATATTGTTAGGCCAATTTTATTTCTGGTATACTATGCATATTATTTATTGTCTCCTCTTCTTTATAGACTGGGCAGTCTGTGATTTGAGAAAATAAGCAATCAACTCTGTGATATTCTGGTGGTGTAGAAGTAAACCGTGATATCATTTAAGCTATATGTTGAGTGTATGAGATGTATAATAATGTAGATATCTGCTCTCTACAGTCTTCATGCTATACGACTACTTGTTCAGTATCAATGAATATATAAGATCATTGGGTGTTCATTTGAATAAGATTGTAACTTGTGATCGTGAATGATAAACATGTGTGATGGCCAATTAGTTTAACATGTTTTTATCTGTTGAAAATCCAGTTGAGTACTTGTTAGAACAAGCAAGCTATATGATGGAAATTCTTCGGTCAAGCAAGTAAAAAGTGAAGCCTGGGAGATACTCACATAGCTTCAGTAGTATCAAGCCTGGGTTTCTTATATGCATCATCTATAGTATTACATTCATCAATGCAGATAAAGGTGTCAATGCATGGGAGGTACTCTGCTATTTTTTATTCCTTTCCTCTTCTTTCTTTTAGTTGTTTGGACATGCCTGATTCTATTTAAGTTTGTAACCATGTCAAGGCGTAAAAGTATGTATAACTGATCAATCAATGATTATACTCACCAGGCATATGTCTTAATTATGTAACAAATCAACTCTGATAAATCAATCAACCCTGTAACCATGTCTTAATTTTGAAATTCATAATAGTTGGCATGAAGTTGTCTAGTATAAAGAATGAGATATCCAATAATTCAAAATTCGAAAGAGTGGTCAAGTACACAAAATGAGATATCTTTTATTTCTTCGTACAGTTCCTGATGGCACACAAAGAGCTTGATTAGATTCCAAAATTGGATAGACAAAGAAGAACACCATTACAAATCAGTAATACATCATGTCAAAATAAAAGAGATATAAATACACTTTCTTTCACAACCCTAGATAAGTACAAAGGGAATCCATATTGGTTTGAATGGATAACACTCCTTCGTGTACAGGCAAGCATTTAGTGGGAACACAAGCCGAAGTCCATCCATCTGATGCTTTTTATGGCATCCATGCAGACGGTAATGAGTTGTGTTTGTCCTGCCACAACCATTAGCGCTGCTTCATGAACTGTGTGGCCCATTTGGATTGAATTATTCGGTCACTAGCACACAACATGCACCCAAATAAGGGGAACTGCCCACCATTTCCTAAATGTTGAAAACCAAAATGAACCATTCATCAGAACACAATGTCCAATGTTTAAAATAGATAGAGAAAACAGAATATTCACCTCCCAGTACATCATTGGCAAAAAAACATGGCCCCTACTTGCTAACAATTAGCTGATGAACCCAATCCTCATACCACTCCTCTAGATGACCAACCAAGAAAATTACACATAAATATCTGATCACATAATCAAATAGAAGACCTCGATATTCAAATGCACCAAGATACCAAAGCATAACAGAAAAGGACGTTGCTACATAGTGGGCTGGAAATGAAGGAATCCGGAGTAATTAATGAAAAAAATATTAGAAATCAAAGGCAGCTCTAGTCTATGGCCAAATGAATGAACCGCCGGGAGCTCGTATGAGAGTTGGTTTAACTGCCTTAACTATGACAGAATATTTTCGAGATGTTAATAAGCCAGACGTGCTTTTATTTATCGATAATATCTTTCGTTTTGTTCAAACAGGATCAGAGGTATCCGCTTTATTAGGAAGAATACCCTCTGCAGTGGGTTATCAACCTACCCGTAGGAGTCGAATTTTGAGCGAGCGTTCCAACAATGTGCGCTTGCAGTAATGCATGCATGTGTTTAGTTCTTAAACACAGAAGGACAAAAGAGCTGATGTCATGTGCATTTAATGCAGAAACTCGAATAGTCAAAAAGCTTTGTAGGTCAAGCCATTTATCCGATTCGGGTTCCGTTTTCATCTTTGGACGTGCCAAGATCTTCGAAACTAGATCACATGTTGATATGTTTTGACGATGTTTTTTCGGACCTAAAAGTTATTCACCTGTAACACTTGAGTTATCTAGGCCATACTATATAAGTTACTCACCCTATAAAATATGTTGTATAGAGACTGTTTTGCATAGATATAAGAAAAGTACCCCGGGACCGTAGGGTACACAGCATTCATCGCCCGTCGATGCATTAGTCTCGGTACCCTAACACCTAGGCTACTGCGTTTGAATTAAACTTGCTCAACACGTATACGGGAACGCCTCTACTCAACACGTATGGAGACTGTTTTGCATGAATACAGGAAAAGTACCCGGTGATCGTTCTTAGAATTACATAACTCAGCGAGCGTTCCGATAGCCTACACGAGTGCTCCGCATGCATGTGGCTAATAACACGATATTTTTTTCCTAAAAGTTATCCACTAGTAACATTAAAGTTATCCATGATTCAGCATGTAAGTTGCTCACCATATAACATGTAAGTTATCCACCACTATAAAAATTACCCACAAATAAAATATAAAATATAAAATTTATATGTTGGATAACTTATATGTTATATAGTGGATAACTTACCTACTATGATATGGATAATTCACGTGTTAGAAGTGTGTAACTTTAACTTTATTTATCCAAAAGTTACCATCGGTAACACGAGATTTATCCAAACTTAAGCATGTAAGTTGCCCACCGCAATAACGTGTAAGCTATCCACCGCTACAACAATTTACCCATAGATAGAATATAAAAATTATTCTAGCAGCTCGGTTTCGTCGCCTATCGCTGCTCTCGCGGCCTACAGATGACTCAAACTTGAAAGGCTACCACGTCAAATATCAAGCATAATTTTTTTTAAAGAATTAAATCTAAGTTTCTTTGCATATGATATAATAAATGTGGTTTTATGCCTCACTCACCCACCATCCTAAGTCGTAGTGAACAATGTAACGCGCAACTAGCAATCTAACGGATTGGATTCATTGCCCGTCGCCGCTACCGCGGTGTACAGGTGACGAAGCCTAGAAGGGTGTTAGGGTACCGAGCATTCATCGCTCGTCGATGCTAACATATCGACGACGATGAAGTCTCGGTACCCTAACACCTAGGCTACCGTGTTCCAATTAAAGTTGTTCAACACGTATGCGAGAACGCTTCACACCCAATACGTTTACATGGTGGATAACTTATACGTTATAGAGTGGATAACTTACATATTATGGCATGGATAACTCACTTGTTAGGAGTGGGTAACTTTTTGATCCGAAAAATATTTTATCAAAACATCACATGGGATCTACTTTTAAAGATCTCGTCGTGATTAGTTCAACAGTGAGAACAGATTCTAAATAGATAAACAGTTCGAGCTACAAAATATTTTGAATTTTTGGCTTGATCCTAAGCTAGCTTTAATTCGTTTTGTCATTTAGTGACAATGTGCGTTCACACTCCACCGTGCAACTCTTGTGTTGTTGTGGTGTGAACTAGTGTGCACAGGTGTGGGAATCAAAAGTGTATGCATGCAATTAGGAGGGAATCTTGAGAAAACTAGGCCGCACGCAATCAGACGGCTGATGTGGGCCTATTGGAAGTGACAAAAAAATGGAGGTCCGCTTGCTAGATTTATCCACAAAAAAATTAGGCAAGAGCCATGATCAGTAATGATACAATCTAGTGAAATCGAGGAAATCAATAGCTTCTTCATTTGGCTTAATCTAAAATTACATGAAAATTCTAATAATAGTACTCTATACATCTTGGAGATCAACCAAAAATATGCTTTAAGAACTAATAACACTTGTAGCTACTAAACTCTTCGTCATCAGTACACTATGACTACCGTCACTTCTTTGGAAAATCCACTTATACCCAAAATAATTTATGAAAAAACATAAAATCAATATACCAAATATACTTTCAAAGTCGAAGAAAAATACAGAACTAAACAATGTCACATTTACCTGAAACACAAGAAGCTTGTCCAAATCTACTGTAAACGTGCAACCATTTTCTTGGAGAATAATTACCCTACTGCACAAAACCAAAAGTAAGAACACGGGTAATCTGTACAAGAATCCAGCACTGTAGAGCAATTACATGTTGACATTAGGTCCAACCTACAGAAGACGGCATAGACATAAATTGATACATTGATGCTCATCTCAGATATAACCAAGCGTAACATTGGTAGTTAATTAGAGAGAGTCTCTAGCAAGGAAAATCACATTACAAAATTCAATACCTGAATCAATATCTTTGCACAAGGCGTGTAAGAAGCAAATATTGTAGCATGTAGATGTGACGCAGAGAAGGCGACCCGCCAGTGGTGCGGAGGACCGTCGGAACACGCGCGGGCCCCCTCCCAGTCCCGGCCACAACTTCATCAAGTTCCTCCCCTCACCTGCGACATCCCCTCGCTGGACTCCTCTCCCTAGACAGGAGCTACACCCCACTGTCGCCAACCTCCCTCTCACTTTGCGGCGGCAGCGAGAAAATAGAGGCTGGCGACCTCGTCGCGGCGGCGGCGACAGAATCGAGGCCGGCGACCGCGTCATGGTGGCATCCACACAGTCGAGGTGGATTAATTTGCAGAAGAGTGTAGTGATATGCTCTCGTCGACGAGGACCACCAGAACACGGTGTCCACGTGCCGAAGGCGACGAGAGGGGCGGTCTTCATCGAGATGAGGCGTGGACAGGATCTATTCTAGGTTAGAATATGGTTGGCGGGCGATTGCCAGGTTAGAATGTGGTGGGCTGGGGAGGCCATTTGGGCTAGGCCCGTTTACGAAATTTTATGATCTAGTGCCGATTTTCCTCAGCAGTATGAATCATACTGGTCACCGTTTCGGTAGCAGACTAGCAGTATGAATTGGTGTGGGTCATTTGATTCATAGAAATGGATGGATGTTATTTGTTTGAGGGTGCTACAAAATAGCTCAATCTTAATCGTTACAGACGTCCGTACAGCTGATGGGTCTCTTGTATGACGGTCTCCATTGCTGACGGTCACACGTCGAAGAAAAGTCTCCAGGCTAAACTCCGGGCCGGACAATCTTATTTTCTAAGGATAGGCGGTAGTTTTGTACCCGTGTTTTTAGTGGATTAGCTGGTTTAGTCCCTCAGGGATTGGGTGAAACGATTCCCCGCACATCGAATCCCCGTCAAAGCTTGCATCGAGAGAGGGTTTTGAAAAAACGAGGAGAGGTCAGCGTTTCAGTTTACAGGCCAACCAAAGTGTTGGCCAGGATATTTGGGGTTGAGCCCGTTCAAACTCGGGCTACAAAACAGGCTAGCTAGGATTTTCGGGTATCCTAGGGTGGTCCGGGAAATACTCTCTAAAACCTCACAAAAACGGCCTCCAAAACAAGGCCTACAGATTTCTTAGGAGTAGACAGCCAGAGACTCGGCGTGCAGCTGTTTGGAAACGGTTGCACGAAATTTGTTCAGCCGGTGCAGTGTGACAATAGAATTACATGTTGGTGGAGAGTCGTTTCATGTTTCTTTTTTCTTATTGATTCCGGTATTCACTTTATGTGATCCTTGAGTTGTAAACGTTTTGATCTGAAATTAAACATGGATTGTTGTAGAGGTCGGGCTTTCCCTTTTCCACAAAAAAGATGTTGTGAATCGGCAAGGTGGAAGAAGAGGTCGCCCATATGAGTGCAAAGCTCGACGCAAGATCAACGGCCCAGAAATCGCCTGCAAGTTAAGGAAAACCCAGCCACCTATGCCGTAGCAAAACCGATAAACAAGGAAAGAAAACCTTAGATCAATCGGGTTAATATAAGCTACGCTGCGCGAACTGACTCTTCGTCGAAAGATACTCCGATTATGTTTCCCTTTCTGTATACCACCGAGCCCGACCATGATTTAAAAAAGTGTGCCAGCTGGTAAGATCATATATACAAGAGATGAGAGATCAGCAGCTGCACGCTTCACCCAAGCTTGGTAGGTTTACGACAGGCTTGGTAAGTGCAGTGTCCACTGGAACTACAACACCCCCACCGGCCCGATTGTAACTCGATCCGAAACAGCGGCCGGCGTCGGACACGCCGCTGAAATATAAAGCACGCGGGAGCTTCGCTCTCGGCTCTCGGTAAACGTAATCTATCGCCGTCGAGCACCTCATCGTTTCTCGAATCCATATGCCAGTCGACGTCGGGTCCCGCCATGATCGCATGTCCCGTGGTCTTAGCATCATCTCGTCATCCTACCGATCTAGAGCTTGTCAAATCGCACCTCCTCCCCCGGATCACGTCGGGCGGCAGCGGCAAGTCATGCGAATTCATCAATCACGCCGACGTCTACGCCGCGCACCCGGCGGAGCTCACCAAGAGGTTTCTTTCGGCCAAGTCCGTCGATGGCGAGGAAGCGTGGTACTTCTTCTCGCCGGTGAAGACGAAGAGCCTTCGCGGGCAGCGCAAGGCGCGTACGATCAAATCCGGGGCGGGATGCTGGCACTCCGAGGCAGGCACCAAGCCCGTGCTCGACCTGGACAGTCGCCGCGTCGGACACCGTCAGTTCTTCTCGTTCGTCCTCAAGGACGACGGTAAACGAATTCGGACTGGGTGGCTGATGGTGGAACTCCGGCTCGACCGCGAGCGGGAGAAGAATGCGCCGTCGGAGGATCTGGTTTTGTGCAAAATTTACGTCACGCCACGTGCGACGTCGACACCAGGTCCAGCCGTTGTTGCAGACAATGTTGGAGACAAGAGAAAAGACGTCGACGACAGTCCCGATGAAGCACCTCCCGTTAGACGGTGCTGCCATAGTCTGCCTGAAGCAACTGCAGCGAACAATGGCGTACCCGATGTCGTGGAGGAAGAGGAGGAGGCTTCACCGCCGCCGGGCTCGCCATCGACTCCAACTTCGTCGGCATCGCCCCCATCTTCACCTTCCTCGTCCTCACCGACCTCGACGTCGCCCACATCGTCAATGTCGCCCACAACTCCCCCGCCTTTGTCGAAGTCGCAACCAACAATGTTGTCGTCGCCACCGGAGCAGCGATCTTCGTCGTCGGTAGCGGCCCAAGATGAGGCTGTGACAGTTCCGGCT
The DNA here is from genome assembly GCA_023614405.1 of Avena insularis. Lineage (NCBI taxonomy): Eukaryota > Viridiplantae > Streptophyta > Magnoliopsida > Poales > Poaceae > Avena > Avena insularis. The sequence goes on along the minus strand of CM042688.1, from coordinate 113,944,010 downwards.
GGGAGCAGCAAGAGTACTACGCGCACCGTGGAACAAGCATATTTCGTACTTCCTTCCTTAGATTACAGTAGACAAGAAGTATATGTAATATGTAGAGGTGACTGTAGTCTAACTCATAAAATTACTAGAGGTGATTGTCGTGTCACGTTTGCAATTTGTAAGGGTGATTGCTACACGTGATCTTCTGACTTGTAATTTATACTAGTACGGAGTAGTATAGGATATATAGATTTTGCGATTCCGGATGTAGCTGCTACCTGATAACCTGAAGCTAGCTCCCCCTCTTTTGGGTTTTTGCTTCATGGGTTTTATCAGATAGTTTTTTCCCCCTGTTTGCTACAGTAGTCTTTTTCTAGCTTTGTTAGGCATGGTTCTCAATTTTTGTACCTTCACTTCATTTCAATGCATGCTCCCAATATACATGAGACACATTTTGATGTGAGTTTCAAGAGTGTTGCTTTCCATAATTCCATCCATTTTTGTTGTACCTGCTATAGTGTAGTATGTATTGTCACCGAGACATAGCTGATCATGTACAAGGCACTACAGAAAACGGTTATACGCCGAAGGTCAGAATCTGCCGACGGCTACCCTCGGCGTAAGGGAAGCTACGTCAACGGCCAACATAAAACCTTTGGGGTAAAAAACCCTCGGCGTACCTCGAGCTAAGCTGACAGCCACCCTCGGCGTACTTCGGCCTTCGGCATACATGGAGCTAAGCCGACGACCACCTTAGGCGTACCTCGGCCTTCGGCATAACAATCCGCCACGTGTCTCTACCGCTCCAGCGGTTAACAGTAGACAGACGGCGTTGGAGATACGCCGACGGCTCTACCGGCCAGCCGTCGGCTTAGCTCCAGGTTGACCTATGCCGACGGCTGCTGCCCTCGGCATAGATTTATTAAAAAAATTGTTTATTTTTATTTTTTACCGTGCCACCTAGCAAGCTACGCCAACGGCCTCGCCGTCGGCCTAACAACATGCATGACATATCGACCTATGCCGACGGCCGCGGCCCTCGGCGTAGATTTATTAATTTTATTTTTTTACCCTGCCACGTAGCAAGATATGTATCCCCGCAAACAATACTTGCAAACATTGATCAAATCATCGGGAATACAAAATTTGACCAGAGTTGTGTTAGATAATTTTACTACCGATCCTTCTGCCGTCGACACTACCAGAAAAAAAGTCGCTGCCGTGCATGGCGATTTTGCCGTGCGGACAGGGCAAAGAAATAACACACGGCAAAGCCAAGAATCGTCCCAAGGCAAATAAAATACACGTCACGTAGAGCACACCACTTCAGCGCAGTTGGTGGAGTCGTGGTGACGGCAAGGCTTTGCCATGTAACTTACCGTCAGACACGACAAAGATTTATAATACCAAATTTATTTTACACGTGACATTTTGACGCCATTTATTTTTTAAACACGCGAAATTGGCCCGCCCGAATTTAGGACTATGTGGCACATTCTAGCCTCCGGTATACCCGTAGCGGGACATTTCCACCAAGAGTTTCAGGAATCTTCTAAGTGTTATCGCACTAATGTGAAGAAGGTCACATCCGGGAGCTATGTCTTGCACCATTAGGCCTTCTACAATAATTTCACATATATCCTAGGTTCACATACAAGTTTTCTAGGTCCACATGCAAATTTGGGTGGGTTTCCGGGGCTCTAGGGTTGAAAGTACCCGTGTGTAGGCCAGAGAGGTCTATCCGGCACAACAGTTTTGCTAAGCTTTCCATGCTCTTAATCAACAAAGCTTGCTTCTTCTGACTCGATAGATTCAGCACATATATTTTCTGATTCAGTCTTTTCAATAAATGAATTATCCATACTAGACTAATCATTGATGGTTTCTTCATGAATTTCATTACACGGCAAAGCTTCTTCTTTTTGCCGCATGGTAGCGGAGGGTTCAACTTGATTTGCTGCATGGAGGACTGAACTTAATTTCTTCTTCAAACTTCTTCTTAAGCTCCTCCATCTCCTCATCACGCATTTTCTCGAGCAATTCGATTTCTTCTTCTTGCTGCTTCTTTCGCAACACGTTGAATTCTTCTTGGTGCTTCCTCCTGATCACTTCATAGCTTTGGCGTTATTCATTCGTTAATTTCTCAAATGTTGGCCTAGTGAAGTCATCACTGCTACTCACCGGTAGCTTTAGCTCGCCTTTGTTTGCACTGGCTATGAATTTCCCCTTAGCCTCAACCTAACTTGGTTTGGCTTGCCCCCCGGCACTTTTAGTTTCTTTCAGCTATGGGTTGCCGAAATTTTACAATTATGTAGGTGAGAATCTAATACTCCCTCCGACTCATATTAGTTGACTTGAATTTGTATAGATTCGGACGTATCTAGACACGTTTTAATACTAGATACATCCGAATCTAGATAAATCTAAGTCAACTAATATGGGTCGGAAGGAGTATTATATTCCTTACATTCCTCTTCACGCTTCTTCTTATATGCCTCATAAGATTGTAATGTAGCACGATCACGAGGCATTTCTTCTAGTTCCCTATGAAGAGAATTAAGCATCTTGAACTCAGCTGCAAGGTTTTTCCTTCAAATCATTTGTTCCATATGCTACTATACTAGATGAAAATATATTAGATTCTGTTGAACTCCTACTTATTAGGCTGTAACCATTGTGAAGGTGCATAGCCGAATTATGAATATCTCCAGTTGCATATGATGCTGAAAAGTTAGTAACATAAGGTGTACCATATGATGGCTAAGAATAATTGGCCAAATAGCTAGTAGTAGCTTGGCCAATTTCTCTGTCCATTGGTATGTGCGAAGGTAAATCAAGATATTGCAAGTTATTTGCCGATGAATAAAAAGATGAAACACCCTCGTGAATTCTATTGAAATTTTTAAGAACGGGTGTCTAATATTGATTGACCGAATTTATCATGTTGATCATCGGCATATAGATTTCTCGGGTTGCGGATGCATGATAATCCGAGTTCACATATCGCAAGCTGCTAAAACTAGATGAAGCATGTAGATAATTTTGCATCGGTTGTTGCACATAGTTATAACTAGGTCTAGCCGAGATCTACGCATATAAATAGATCTAGCAGTATGGACATTAGAGTTACTTGCATGTACATAATTGGATTGAGTATTCATACCGAAGTAGATTATAGCCTCTTGATGACAAAGTAGATTACAGCCTCTTGATGACGCTCTCTTCGTAGCGAGAATAGGCTAGAGACCGTCCAAAGATTCGTCCCCAGCGGAGTCGCTAAAAAGTGTGTTCACACACGAACACCTCATCGTGTACCATCGGTGCCGAGCATGATGTGTGGCAGCACGCGCAGAGGGAGGCTCGCCGGAAGCGTGGTACTCAAGACAGTCTAGCGGGTGCTTTTAAAGACCCAAAACGCCGCTCACCCGGCAGAAACCCCATCAGGATGTCGTGGCGGCTATGGGCTTCCCTAGGTCCGCTTGAACGCCCCTAGAGCCTTGTGGATTCGCAGCCTCCAATTTGAAGAACGATGAAGAACACGAAGAAAGATATGAGGGAGAGGGATAAAAAGTAGATGAACACGAAAAAGTAGTAGATGTGTGTGTTTCGATTGGTGTTGGTTCAATCGGCCTGCGCCCCTCACGTATATAAGGAGCGGCTGGACTTTTCGTGCAAAAAGAGACATGGAATCACGTCCAAAACCCTAGTTAGGGTCAAATTCAGATGGTATGGTCCGAACTTTTCGTAACTGTTCGGTCAAAAAATGGTTTGTACCTTCTGACCCACTTTTGAGGTAGTAAACGAGCTCCGATTAAAATCTCGTGAAACAAAAAGTTGTTCGTCTCGAAAAGGCGAAGAACATTGGTGTTGTCCATTTTTCCATCTGACCAGATCTTGATGTTTTTTACCCCTTGTTTCGTATCAAATTCGGATTTTGACTGAACTATTCTAATTTTGTTCGGTCTTATTTTAATTCTGGAAGCCGTATAATCGCTCCAATGAAGATGTCCCCAAAAGTAAAGTTGTTCACCTCGCAAACACGAAAAACTTTCATGTTTTGCATTTTTTTCATCTGAATTGCTCTTGATCGATTTATTTAGATCACAAGAAAATGTGTCGGTTTAAACAGTTTTCGACCTCACCCTCGCCTAAGGACAAAGGTTGGCTGAGGTCAGCCGACCCGACCCGACCCGCGCCTAGGGGTAGAAATTCAGTTTACGGCAGTATTTTTTCTCTAAAAGTTGCATACTAACTTCGATTAACATGATTCAAAAACCAAAGTTGCTTGTTTCGGCGAGACGCGTAACTTTCAAGTTCGACACATTTTCATTTGAGCTTATCTTAAAGGGGTCATAGTGGAAGCCTCTGTATATAAGTCTTCAAACCTTCTCTGAACAGTAGCATAATCGGCCGTTTGGCCTGATCATGGTTTGATTTGATACGGTGATTCTTTGATAATGATTAATAATCTTCTGAGTAGGCATTTCCGAGTATGTTTGGTAAGCTATGAGCCCAAAACGAGTGCTAACATATTTTAAGTCACCTATGTGCCTAACTAAGAGTCTAGCGATGCACATGTTTTAATCCTAGGTTTTGGGGGACCGGTTAGAGATGGCCCTAGTGATGTAAGGAAAAAAAAACTTTCAAAGATTTGTACAGTATGTTTCATACGGGGCGCACAAAGGATAATAATCTTCCAATAGTACTATAACAGTTTGGCAGTGCCACTGTACGTTTTCTCGTCGTGGTTGATCGCCACGCACGGAGCTGCGGTTCCTTGCGCCGTAATGATCCTCGTCGCAGGGAGGGTTTGGTTTACCTAATGCTCTTAGTCTTAGCCTCCCGCACCTGTTCCGGTCAAAGCGGCCTTCTTGCGATGTGGAATCAGTAGGCTACCACGGCACCAACTGCCCTGAAATCTGCTTCACAGACCGCCGCGCTTGTCTAGCTACTTTCGGATCATTCTAGGAACCGGAAAGAGGAAAAAAAAACAGCAAGGTTAATTTTTGTCAGATAGTTGTGTGTGTTCCCCAGGCTAATTAACCTGTGCGGAACTTGCGTGGTATGCGGCCACGATCCCCCGATAATAGAGCATTGTTTAATTTCGGCAGCAAGTTACGTATCGTACCGCCAGGCGACTGATGCGGGCACCGTGCGTGCCTTGCCACTTCTTTATCAATTTTTCCCTTGGAGAATATGGCTTCTTTAGCATTTCCAGCCCTACAAACTCGTGACATGATCTTTCTTTTCCCTGTACAGTCCTGCATGTTTTTCGGTACATTCGTGAATCGTGGTATTAGTTCCACCTGCTATTACGATCGCAGATGATATCTTACGATGTGTGCTTACTTATGCTCACCCTTAGGCCAGAGAATAAACATACTGTACATATATTTTGGTCCCAGGCACAAGTCAACAGGAAAACAAGGAGGATAATAATCAGCCATGCATGGTTTTTTCAATAATCCAATTCAATTAGACCGTTGTTTTCAATTGGTGACACGAATAGAGCCGTTGCCTTTAGTATTCTTTTTCCCTCCAATAAGCAACCAACCCTAACTACTCCTACACTCCCATAACGCTTCTGGTGAGAAAAAAAGGGGGCCGCACGCACGTACTCCACCCCCAATAGCAATGCCACACCGTCCCTCGCCACGCCAAAATCAAATCCAAGCCGTCTCTACTTATGTATGCACACTGCTCCTCCTCCATCATCATCACTAGTAATCCGTTCAGGCCTCCCGTGATCGATAACTCCTTAATCATCGCCACGATTTCTTCTGCTTCTTCTTCTTCTTCTTCTATGCATTAACTGCAAGGACGGAGAAGGGTCGGTTGCTGGATAAGAAGAAGATGCAGGAGGCCTCGTCGTCTTCTTCCCTTCCGGCGCTCAGCACCGCCTACCAGCCTCTCCCGTCGCTCTACCTCGGCTTCCTCGCGATATGGGCGGCGTCGGGGCTCTCCTGGGCATTCAGCTCATGGAGGAATCGCCACTTCCAGGTCTGTCAAATCCTTCCCTTTAGACTACTACTACTACTCGTAGTATTTTTCTTTCTCAACTTCTTTTATTTAAGCAGAATTCAGTTTTTCTAGGTAAAACCTGGTTCCAGAGATTAATTAATTATTATTTTCCTTGTTATTAATTGACTTTGGATCCCTGTTTCTCATTACTCCAGGCGAATAACCTCCAGTGGATCCTGGCCTTGGTCCCCTTGATCAAAGCTCTGCAAATGGCACTCTCATTCCTCTTCTGGTGAGCAGTATTCCGATGCCTTCTTAATTTGCTGTTGCTCTTTAAGAGAGAGTACGTACGATACGTAGTCTGATGATCGATGCCCTTTCAGTATGTTCGGTCGGTTTGATCCCTGAAATAAAAAATAATGTGGAAAAACAGACACCTGAAGTTACGTTGCATAGGACTGAATTCAGGCGCATTTCCTGCAGGTACTCGTGCGTACACCTTCAGACGTGCTCGCTGTGGATGTCCTTCGGCGTGTATGTCACCGGGATCCTCTTCCAGACGGCCTCCTTCGTCTCCTTCATGCTCATCTCCCACGGCTACTGCATCATGTACGACCGACTCTCCATCAGGGAGAGGCGCACAACCGCCGCTCTCGGATGCCTCCTCTACCTCAGCCTCATCGGTTACAAAGCAGCGGTACCTTATTTCACTGTAAGTCATATCGCCTCTTGCTTTTTCTATTCTTTTTGGCATAGGATATTTATTTATCTTCCTTTGTGATATAGTAGTAAAACCGGAGGAATTCGCTGTTTTTCTAGAATTGAATAACAAGTTTATTTTGGAACAGGGTTTTCTTCTGATCAACTACTTCGCGTCATTCTACATCATATTCCGCCGCACCTCGCAGTGCCTGTTGGTTCTGCGCGAGCAGCTCAACTTCGTAGAGGAGGAAGACATCCATTCACTGCATGGGACACTGAACACGAAGTACACAATGTTCAAGTATGCTGCAGTCCTCATCATAACTCTTCGCCGTGTTTACTCTTAAAGCATTCGTCCATGTTGCTCAGCCCATTCTCTTCTACTCTTCAGGAGATTTCAGGGCGCAATGCAGGTGGCAGCAGTGGCATTCATCATGGTATGGACTGCACATGCGCACAACATTTGCTAATGGTACTGCAATGTTTACTAATTCAGAGAGTGCTATCTGTGACTTTCAGGTGTACATGAGAGCTGATGATACGCCAGATAACTACTGGTTCCGCGTGTTGGTCCGCGAGTGGGTGCAGTTCTGCATCTTCATGTACATTGGGTGAGTATGAGATTATCGATACACCGGGCCGTTCAAAGCAAAGCGAAACGCCATCTTGAACTGAATGTTACTCAATTTTCAGGTGGAACTTCAGGATCCCTGAAGCATCACTCCATATGCCAGTCATGCCGCTGATGAAATCAAACTGGGAGATCGCTATGCCTCCCATTTATAGCGTGGTATGTTCTGATTTCTTTAGCTTCTTGTCTCCTTATTATGGTTGAAAAGCTAGACTGAGACGTGACATGTTTGTTGCTGTGCCAACACAGGAAATGGATGCAGCCGATTTCAGGGGCCTCGTCTCAGATCAATGGCATGTCGGAGTGGTAGGCACAGCACAACTCCAGGATTCAGTCATTCACGTAGTTCAAATACCATATTGATCCCAGAATTACTGCATTTCCGCAAATCTAACACCTGGCCACACTGCAGAGGACTCCTTATGCCGACTCGTCCTGTTCTTCGCAACCGTTGCTGGTGCTGGTTCAGAACCCAAGCCCGAAGGTTTCCCGTGCCGCCACAGCCAGTCAGCCGCACCTTCAGGTTTAAGCTGAACCAACAAGCCAGGTTCATTTCTCAGACCGGGAGACGCAGAATACGACATCGATCGACCAACCGCCTTGTTCCGGAAACCGGCCGCAGAAGCAGTTGAGTTGCGACAGAGGAATATTGGATGTCTCGGTGCAGTAGCTTCACCCTACTTTTGGCAACTTGTTAGCACTAGGGAAGAGTCTGCGGTTCTCTGTATACTGACAAACACACATGTCTTCGTTTCCACACTTTTTTGCGTCTCAGGGTATCTTTTCTCTTGTTCAAAGTACAGGAAGATTTTTCATATGGGAACTGGGAAGGACGATCTAAAATGAATAACTAGCAGTTCTATCTGCTGGACTGCTAGATAGTAATGTATACCAGCTGAGGGCCTGTTTGGCAGATCAGTTTTTTCTCCGTAAGATACCACGGTTCCTAAAAATAACATAGTTGGCGAGTGCGGCGCATGAGGACGCCAAGGAGCACAGAATATAAACAGGCAAGTACCCGCTGTTGATGCATCGTCAGAGTAGGAAAGGGAAAGCCCTCTAGCTCGTGAACACTTGATGGTTCTGGTATTTGGCTACAACGGAAAAGAAACTCCCTCCCACCTGCGTCACCTCGGGGCGGCGCTTGCCTCCCCCTTCCTAGAGCGCCCCTCCCTCCTGCCACTATCGACAGGAGCAGCCGGGCATTGACCGCGCGGGGCCAGCGGCGGCGGTCGTTCCTCTCCCGCGCGCAAGGGCGTCTGCCCGGGTTAGCGCTTCTGGCGGCAGTGCGTCTAGGACGGCGATGGGTCCCTTGAGTTCCGGGGTGGTGGGGATGCGGTGGCGCCTCCACTTGGCAGCGGGGCGTAGCCTGGTGTGGGGCAGAGCTTGGCACGACGCGGTCGGCGTGTCCTCCCGGCCCAGATCTGAGCCCTTGGGGCTACATTTGGGTTTGGGTGGGCCTGCTCTAGCCTACTTAGGTGATGTTCCTACGGGATGGAGACAGTGGCTGCTTGGACTGGGGTGGCGACAGCGGAGCGCCTGCTGTAGTGTGGCGGTGCCAGCTTTAACGGCCCGATCTAGGTTTGGTCGGGCCTGTTTGGGTCTGTTGTGCCTCTACTGCTGAGTCTGGTCGGCTACCGCCCCGAAGGCAGTGGAGGTCGGTGCCTCCTGCGAGGCTATAGGGCTGCCTTTTGCCTCATGTGGTCCCTCTTCTCCGTCTTGTAGGTGTCGCATCGGTGGCCACTATGTGACTATGGTGATGGCAGCAAGACCGTGTTGGCCTGTGTTGGTGGGCGGCAAGGTTGGTGGAGCACTATAGAGCGATCAGGGTGGTTTTTTGGGGTTCGGGAGAAATCCCAGTCGGCTCGTCCCGCACCGATGCGGTGACACCTACGGGTGACGCCGTCCTTCCTGAAGGGCGTCAGGTTTACCCTTTCCCCACTGTTGGAATTTTGTCTAATATGGACTAGCCCATTTATTATATTGTAGTAATTCCTGAAATCCTAGAGGCCCATTTAGTCCATTTATGCATGGCAAGAGGTGGGAAGGGGTTGTTGTATAACTAGTAAAAACATCAGAAGGAGAGAGACATACTCGCGCTCCTCCTCCTCCGCCACCCGCCTCGCCACAGCTCGCCTCGTCACGACGCGCGCATGCTACGGGTTACGGCAATCTCACCAAGACGAGCTTTTTTTGCTACGCAGGAATATGAAAGGGATACAGAAGCTGAACATTCTGTGCAAGTGGATTTTTAATCCAAACTCAATGGAGAATGAATACGAGTGGAGACTTTTCGCTTCATCTCCTCGCATATCCTGTTCGCATGTCCCTCTGGTGCCAATATAAGAGAGGTCGCTACATTTTGCATAGAACACACCATTAATACCAGCGCCTCCAGTTTCAAAGCTTGTGCAACCTCCAAGTCTTCCCCATTTCTACTTGCGGCATGCACCGCGGGAAGGGATAGTAGGCCCCCGGAACCTCTCCTCTTATGATCATGTAAGAGAGGCGATAAGGTCTTTAGGGAGCGATGCGGTATGGCTACTTTCTTCATCACGGACTCCTTCACGGATAGCGACGACATATTCCCCAACGACGACTTCTATTTCGACATAGACAACCTCTTAGACGACTTGATTGACGCCAACGTCAACGCGAGCGGTTCATCTTCTACACCGTACGCTATATTTCTCCATCTTGTTCATATGATATTCCTACTTCTGCAAATTATATCTATTGTAGTATGTGTAACAATCCGTTTAGAGTTTATATTTACAATTTATGTGTTAGATGTCATGATTACTTTTAACTCTATATTATTAGTCATGCTTTATCTACTATTTTTATGGATAAAGCATACGATAAATTGCTCATATTTCCAACTCTCCAAAAAATTTATTATAGGAAATTTACTCCAAATGGTTTTTCCGCGGCTATGAAGCCACCAACCTTTGAGGGTATACATTCTAAGAGGTGGCGCGTGAGAGCAGTCCTCTCATTTCAGACCATGAGCTTTTATGTCGCCACTCTTGGCGAACCTGAGGGTGAGCTTACTCCTATTCAGGAGGCTGAGTTTGAGAAAATGGATACCTTCTTTAAGGCGGCTTTGTTGTGTGTTCTTGGCGAGAACATCGCTGATCTTTATGCATCACTTGATTCTGGCAAAGCTATATGGGATGCGCTTGAGGCTAAATTTGGGTCTTAGGCGCTAGCACTGAGTTGTATGTCATGGAACAGTTATATGACTACAAGATGACTAATGACCACTCCGTGGTTGATCGGGCTCATGAGATACAGTCTCTTGCTAAAGAACTTGAACACTTTACATGTGTGTTACCAGACAAATTTGTAGCTAGAGCATAATTGAAGGAGATATGCCCGAGAGGCAAATAATAAATAGATTTTATTACTATATCTCAATAAGTTTATAATAGTTTCATATTGTGCTATAATTATATCAAGCGAAAACATTGATATAGGTGTGGTATGTAAACAAATTGCAGTCCCTAGTAGCCTCTATTTATACTAGTTCGTTGGGCAACCGATGATCAAGGATTCCTGACATAGAGCATATATGCCAGTTGACAAGAAAGTCATATCATTAGTAAATGATGTGATGAACATTACCCATATAAGCATTGCAACACGATCAAGTTATAGAGTTCATGTTGCACTAGTTAGAAACAAAGTATTCTAATCCTTAGACAATGAGATCTTGTTTAATCACTGTCACCCGTGGTTGCTTTGACTGCATCAATCATCACACCATAATAGGGTTATCATAAAGGTGCATGTTGGGTATTCTAGGGGGCACGTTGAGGCGCATGCATCAAGATCGGAATTTGTTCACCTGTGTGACGACAAGATATACAGGACCCACTAATGACTAGGTTTCCTACATCAACCAGGGTTATTGTAGTACTTGTAGCAGCAAATATTATTTATAAAGTTTGTCCCTTGGAAGCTTTGCGGATGGAAACAACATAACCTTGCAGCCACGTTGTCAGTGAGGCCACGTTCGCACCCAAAACAGTGTTTGAGAATAGTCTACACTATAAGTTGCTAGAATAAAAGTAAATAAGAGAGATTTAAAGTGAGTAGTAAGAAATTAAATAACAAAAGTAAACTAAAACAAGAGAGTGCTTATGAAGTGTGGTGTGATATGATTAAGGGGTTCTCAAAGAGTGTATGATTCACCACTAGCATGGGATAATTATGTATGATTAGCTATATCTTTCGTCATGGCATGTGTGGAGAGAGCTCTCTAATAAGATGTTCACTGCATGTCTCATGAGCAGTGACTTCAACGATTCAAGCATTGAGGTCATCTCTAAATAACCACTGCGATGAATGCGAGAAAATCACTTCTATAGACCACCACAATTAAGGGTTCTCCATGGATATTGTAATGAGTTTAGTGAATCTCTCTTAATCCCTCTTTGATCGTGTAGGTTATAAGACAATGCTTACAGTCACAAAATAGCACTGGACATACTCTCATACACGTCCTAAGGGTAGCTCCCTCACTTTAGTCCCGAAGGAAAATGCTATATGGTCGACTTCACATACCATCTAAAGAGAGAGATCTAACACAATATCATAAATTAATAGATCAAGTACCAAAGTTATAGATCATCTTTATTTCAATGCATAATAATACTAGGGTTTTCCATCTCTCCCCAAGAACAAGGCAACTACTCATACATGAAGGGGATCAACATTGTGGCAGTAATATGGATGATATATGAGGTACAATTTAATACAAGTGCAAATCCATAATAGAATTTGGATTACAGCAAAGTAAACAAAGGGGATCGAAGTTGGAGACGTTGTTCATGAAGATGATGATGAAGATCGATTGGCATCCCTTAAAGATGCAAGCCTCCTGTTCCTCTTGAGTGGTATGGTGGTAGAGATATTGTGTGTGGCGGCTATGGAGGTGGCGGAGTGGCAGGGCTCCGTCCCCAAGGCGTGGATGGATTTTTGTTGAGGCGGCTAGGGTTTCCCTCTTTAAATAGGTATTCTAGAGGTTGATTTCACGAACCGACAGAGCTCAGGGCCGAATATGCCTGTAGGGCCTTCACAAATGTTGTTGCTTTTGGCGAAACGGAGCCAACTAAGGGTGGTACAAACGTACGGTACTGGTAGGCTCTGTCCGTATTGTAGGTCGTTAAAACCTTAGTACACTGCAGTGTTTTGGTCGCTATTTCTTCATACGGACTCTGATTGAGGTGTTATTTGGCTCGTTGGATTCGTGTGGATGAGGGATGAAACACCAGGGTCTTGGATCAACAATATGAGATGATGGAAAAATAGGACTTTTCTACATCTCATATGACTAAGTCTGACGCCTATAACTTCTCCATATTGAATCCTCTTGGCTCATTTTATCCATGATTGTCCATTGCACCTACACACAAGTCAAAGATAAGGAAAAGTTCCTACTAAAACTACTAGTTATGGAAAGTCTATACGAAAATAATTGAGAACTGGTAATCATGCATAATGGGCATAGTTGAAACTAGATATAGCATGTGATGAGTGACAATATGGATAATTTGTATGCTTAAATATGCATCATATTTGTACTCATCAACATCCCCAAGCTAAGTGTTGCTCGTTCTCGAGCAAGAGAGTTGATAAAAATTAATGCTATCATCTAGCTTACCATAGAAGATGGATGCATTGTATCCTTATTTTCCCTGCAAGCTCAAAGTAAGATATAACATATTCATACAAGGCAACACAAGTTCAGTTATGTCAATCCATAAAATACTAATTACAACTTCAATGCTACATGTTAAAAGTAAATCTAACTTGAAAGCAAACTTGTGATCCTCCTAATGATCCTTTTATATTTTTATAAATTAAGTGCGAGAGATCATGTCAAAATAAGCATAACAAATGGAGTGTCTCATTAACTCCCAATCAATAAATCAAGGCTATCAAACACTTCTTTTCTATTCATTTTATTTCAAGAAATTCTATTTAATAGTAATGAGGCCATGCAAAAATTCTAGGTGGTTCATTTGGTTTCCGTAACAGTTTCCAATAGTGGTCATTGATGACCTTAGAAATATTTTGCACAAGCCTAAGAGTACCGATACTTTTTCCCATTTGTAGCAGTTGCTACTAATGTCATCAACTCATAGCCGAAATCATGGGTTGTACCATAGATCGTTCGAAGGCCTACGGAGTTGTTGGCATCCCAAGGGTGTGCATCACAATTTGTAGACAAGCTTTAAGCAGTATCATACTTTTTGACTCACAACTTTCTGTTTTGGCATGCACCTCAATTACCGTTAAACTTCATTTCCTTCAAACAACTCCTTTCAAGAGTGCTATCAAGTATATTATATATATGGGGTTGAGTATCTTCAAGGTTAAAATCTTAAGCTAATTAAACATTGCATGAGTCATAATTGGAAAGTTTTTCTTACTGTATTTTGATCGTCTCGAGTGTAGAAATCAAGGCAATGTATTATAGAGGATCACAATATTATTCTCAAGCTGGATAAAGATTTGAACAAAGTGCATCAAAGCTCTAATTCAACTCTTATGAAGCCTAACAAAAGCAAGTGCACCCCCTTATATAAATACGAAACATAACTTACCTAAGAAAGCATTCAAAAGTAGTGGGATAAAAAATTGCATAGAAACTTTATCGAATAAGAAAATTGCACAAGACTCTACACATGCAGAGGTAACTTCCCCAAGCTAGATCTTTGCAAGAACCAAACTTGAATAGATCACCAAAAGAAAAAGAAAATTCAGTTACCAAAAGAGAGTGTGAAAAGTGGTTACCTCCCCAAGTTTGAATAAAGAAAGGGTGACGCACTTTATCATTGAGGTACGAATAACCACTCTTTCGATGGACAAAAACCTTTGCTTCAATGGATACTCTTGATAGGGAATGGTGGTTGCCTTCCTAGAAAACCTGCTTGGTAACTAAAAAAACAAAAGAAAATGTTTTTGTGATTTGGAAACACGGGGTTAGCTCACAAGTGATAAAAGTGAGACACGAGTGTGCAACCCTATGTTCTTAGTTAAAAAGAAGGGATCTCACTTAAGGTGGGAATGTCGCTACTACCACTTTATTGAGCAAGGTTTAGGTTGGAAGGTTTTACCATGCACTATTGTTGAAGCATGTCGAAGTGAAACAACCAAGTGGCTAGTGTGGGTGTTTGAACAATTGGCACATACCGTTAATGCCTCCATAGAAGGTTCAAGCCTCTAGAAAATAATGAACGAAGTAAAATAAAATGATTCAGTAGAGTTTGTTCACCAAACCATCAAAACAAAAAAAACATGAAACACTACAGAGAATTATAGTTATGGAGTTTCTAAGGTGGATGCATTAAAATCAAGTATAATGGAACATGTAGGAGATAACCCACTAACCTTAGTTTGTTAAGATAAAAGACGTTTAATAGGTTTTTCCTTTTTGTACTTGTCCTTGTCCTCGCGATGCAATCTGGCCTCCTGGTATGGGCAGATGCGCCCGTACGGGCATTCGTTATCTCCTCTGTAAATTCTTCACTTTTTCTGCACCTAGTAGCAAGGTTGGTATGGCCTGGTGGTACGGACGCGTCCCACCATAATGATACTCATTACGCTTGCAGTAACTTTGTTGGAAATTTTTGTGACTTGAGCAATCGCGGAGCAAAGCTGGTACGGGCGCATGGTACGGGAAGAAGCCTAATGGGACAAATCCCCGAGGGAAAAGGCCCATGAGGGAAGCGGCTAGAGGGGACTAAGCCGCCGCCCTAGGGGCCCACCCGGTCGACTGCCCCATGGAGCCTCCTCCTCCACCTCCCTTTGGTTTAGTCCCACCCTAGGACTTGACTAGATGGGGGTGCCCTCCCTTCCCCTATATAAGGAGGGGGAATGTTCGTTTGCGGTACCAAACTTGGTGGGTGAGCGTACCGCGGTACCCGAGTTGCCATCAATCGCGTGGAGGGGCCATAGTAGATTATCCAATTGTCCAGAAGGGCCAAATGGGGGTGAATACAAATCTAACAGCCAAACGGTCGTTTGAACTAGACGAAAAACGGTTGAACTCAAATACCGCCATTAGGTCAACTCTTCTTGGCCCGCCATGTCAGTATTTCCCGTTATCTTTTGCGGTCGTGGACTAGCTTACCCCTGCGTGGACCAGATCCCTGAGTGGACGAGATCTATTTCTTTGCTCTGCTCTGGTCTTCTCCCCTGCTCCCCTCCCCATAACATTTGCTCAGCTCCGGCTGCTCGTCTCAGATCGGAGCTCGCACTTGCTCTAATTTGCGTCTCCGCCATGTTCGGTCAACCTCCCACGCCTCTAATCGAAGCTCGCAGCCGTCGCCGTTGCATCGTCCGTGCCGAGAGCTTCGCGTCCCCGGACTAATATCTCGCCTCTGGCTAGTCCTTCTCGCACGGCGGAGCGCGTCCCGTCGGGCGATCTAGGCCGGCGACCGGCCTCGGGAAGTTGCGTGCTGCCGCGCACCCCAAGCATGGTAGCCCTGGCATAGCAGTTCGACGACCACGCTCTCATGGCCAGCATGCTGGGCGTCCATCCCGCCGTGTCGCCGACAGAGTTGTTGTCGGCTTTCAGGTCTCGTTTTGGGATCAGACGAAATGAGGTCAACATTGAGGTATGCGCGCTGCCATTCGATTTTTTCGTCCGGTTCGAGCACAGCTCAGACACCGAGCGCGTTCTGCATTCTTCCTGTTCTTTCGAGTGCTGCGGGGAGAAAATGAGCTTCATGCGTTGGCATCGCGTCTGTGGGTGGGATGATCGCTTGGGGCAGCTTCGTTTCTTCTCCAAACTTGGCTTTGACGGCCTCCCATTGGATGCTTGGGAGCCAGAGGCCCTCAAGCAGGTCGTCAGTAGCCTTGGCGGCGAGCTGGTGGAAATCGTGCCACGGCGGCAGATGGGTCATCGAGGTAAAGGTGTGGCTGAAAGATCGACACCATTCCTAAGATGTACGAGTGCAGATTCCAAGCAGCAGGGCGGCGGCTTTCTTTGGAAGCAACCGGTCATCATCCACCTGGAGGAGGTTCTAGACTCGGTACATGGCATTCAGGGCCCCGAAGAGGCTGCCAGAAAGCACCCTCGTCGCCTGCAGTGTTGGCCTGGAAGGATCGATGGCACATGACCGCCACCGTTTCGCGACAGGGCACACAGTTTCGGTGGGGGGACCGGGCTTGGACGAGCTGGTGGTTCTGATTTCCCTCGAGTGAAGACAGAGCTCTAGTGAATTGCCGTGGAATGAGTGGCTAATGAATTTGTAGTATGGAGAGCGTAGCAGGAAGTTAGCATCGACTAAAAATGTGTAATAGTTTGAATCGATATAGTACGTGTGTGTAATAGTTTGAAGTGGTATGTATGTGTAATAGTTTAAATCAATGTAGTATGTGTGGGTAATGAATTTGATGTAGTTTGTGTGCGTGTAATAGTTTGAATCGATGTAGTTGAACACCGTGCTTTATAATTTCTGTGAATAACCAAGGAGAACCTCATGAAAACAGGATGGTATAGCAATGAGCAATGTCAATTCTGTGGATGCCAGGAAAATGTAGTCCACTCCCTCCGTTTCAAAATATAAGATGTTTTAGCTTTGTGAATGGAGCGTATCTAGACATCTTTTAGTGATGGTGCTTTCTAAACCTAGATAAACCTACATACTAAAAGGGGACTAGATAAACTTCATTCACAAAGCTAAAACATCTTATATTAAAGCAGAGAGTAAATAACTACATTTGTAACACGTTGAACTGCAGGACCATTTTGCAGGCAACACAAGACAAAGGAAAAAATGGTTTACAGCACAGACAGCAGACGCAAAATCTGTAGTCTGGGATAAAAAGATGCCAGTTAACTGGATTGAACCACAACTAGTAATTGAAGGAAATGGGTACTTGATAGTATTTGCTTACAACAGTAGTACTTCTATACAAAAGGGTCTTATACCTGCACAAAAGTGGGCTAAACTTCCTACTAGTTTATAGAACAATTAAATGACATTTCATCTACAAAAGCCATTCTTCGGTCTGAACTTAACTATTCTACACTGAAGAAACTACAGATCTCCACCAGAAAAGTTGGCTGGCCAATTGCCTTGAGAGGACATAAGTTCTTTGATCATTTAACCCAAACTGATTTATTGCCTTCCCACCAAACTACAAGAAATCTGCATCGTTCATGCACGAGCGATTTGCATCGCCAGTCCCGGTTCAGTTGGACCATCCACGTTGCCGCAACGATTTCTTCGAAACTGAAATTCGACATCTCCTTCTCGGGATCGTAGGTCCATGTGAACTCGAACCTGAATTCCGGGGCTGAGCTGATGCCCGCCGCTGGCTCCAGCTGTCGAACAATACAGCATGCTGAGTGTAGACGATTGGTCGCCGCCATGGTACGGCCTTCGACGGTGCGTAGGATGGAGCGTCTTTGCCGCAGACGGTGTGCTCCTAGCCTACCCCACTGAGGTAAGGTAGTTCGTGCTGAAGTGTGGACGCGAGAGTTCCTAGACCTTGGCACTGCCCTATTCGAGGGTGTGTACCCTCGGCGGCGGCATGCTCTCATGAACGATTTAATATGTACCTTGTTCCCATTGCCTAGAGCATGCCGTAATGCCGCCGCGCGATTTCTCCACATCGCTTTCTTGGCCCTGCTTGCCGCATCTGGCGCCGACGACGGCGCAGTCGCCGCCGAAGCCGATTCGGCACATTCGGGAAAATCATCCGCCTGGCAGGGCAATGGGAGACCGGCCTTGAAGTAGAGCTTCATGCCCTGCCTTAGAGGGGCTAAATACCCCAGTTTCGGCGGCTGTCGTGGAGGCGGCGGCTTAGGCGGGGCCATGTTACCCTAGTTGGTGCGGCGCGGAGGAGCTGCGCAAGGTGAACTGTGGTTAGTCGGAGAAGGGGAGTGAAAGACTGACAGTAGGTTTGGACTATGGGCACGCGTGAAAATAACCATTTCCCATTTCCTTAGAGGGTAATAATTCGACACTCGTTGCATTAACAGCTCAATCTTTATTTCCCTTCTCAGCATAAGAGTGCGAACGTATTAAAAAGATCGGTCGTGGCTATCCACCTCATCGGGCAATGTACCAGGACAGGTAGGATACGGGACCGGGTTTCATTTTAGAAATGTTGACGACTGTGCCCTTATGTTTATACGATATTATTTATATGCCACCATGTACCGTCGAGTGTAGCAACACCATCAGAAACAGGAGATAACGACGTGGCGTGTTTTATTTTTTTAAAGGGCATCAAAAACAGGGCATGTTTTCTGACTGGCGGGTCCGCCCCCTCCACCTTCGATGGCGCGCATCCCAGGTTCGAGGGGTGGTGCCGCCCACCAACACATTATTGTGCAATTTTCCATGTGGGACCTGAATTCTGGCGCTGAGCTGATGCCCGTGTCAAACACAGAGAATTCTGAAAGAAGCTACTAAAAATAAATACTTTGAATTCTGCGTGCAAGTTTTGATCAAATAGACTGACATGTGGGACCTGCTAAAAATTCCGTGAAGTGCTCCCCGTGCATAGTGCGCTGACAGGTGGCATGTTTTCTGACAGGCGAGCCCGCCTCCTCCACCTACGACGGCACGTGTCCTAGGTTCGAGGGCTGGTGTCGCCCACCAACACATTATTGTGCAATTTTCCATGCTTTATCGCAACCAGCTCCACTCCGCTCCTCTCCTCTGCTCCTGTCGCCGCCACTCCACTCAGTCGTGCACCGCTCTCATCGTCCCCTTGGGCTGTCATCCTCCCGCCCTCCCCTCCCTGCCATCCCCTCATGTCCCCTCCCCTCCCTGTCCTGTCTCCTTGCCGCCGCCCACCGACCAGGCGCGTCTGGAAACAAAAACCAAGAGTCGGCCGTTAGGTTAGGGGCCCAACGACGCTGGTGATCCGGATCCCGCTCGGAGATGGATCCTGTGAGGCTTAAGAGCACGGATATGGGTCCTGCGTGGCTAGAGAGCATGGAATCTCCTTCAAGTCTGGAGAGCACAGAGGACAACAAAACGGGGGGAGAGGTAGAGGGGTGCAGAGCTTTGGAGGTATGGAGCCCGGAGAAGGTGTCGTGCGTCCACATTGAAAGGTAAGAACTGTGATTCCTTATCTGCATAACCCAATTAGCATTTATAGTCCCGTGGTGATGCTAAGGATATGTGTTGGTAACTGCAGGACGTCTGTATAGCTTGTCCTTGAGCATGATGCTTTGTCAAGCGAGCATGAAGGCACTGAAACGTGTGGCGGTGCGGATGATGATGAGAAAGCATATCTAGACGTGGCTGCTGACCCTGATAGGATGGAGAGTAGGGAATATTTGGTTGATTTGAACTTTGAGCCTGACTATGGGACTGATGAGGAAGAGGAATGTGAAGATGTGGAAATGGGATGTAGATACGACGACGAAGACGTGGACAGGCCAGTGATACACTTTGACAGGGACAATCCTACAATTGATGAGGGGACTGTCTTTAATAATGTGGAGGACTGCAGATATGCAGTTGCAACCTATGCAATCAGAGTTGGGTTCGAATTTATCATTGAAAAGAGCGACCAAAAGAGATTTAGGGTGCACTATAGGGAAAGTAATGTGTGTAAATGGAGATTACATGCATCTCCAATGCGGGGTGGACACCCATTTCAGGTTGCAATAGCTACATTTAGTTTCAGCCTTTCTCATATTTATTCTGCTGATAACTAGCTTTGAATTATTTGGATTCTTATCTAATGCAGATCAAAGTAAACACGAAGGAACACAACTTCCCTAATACTTCTTTAAGTGGTAAAATTAGACCGGCGACTACCAAGTGGATTGCTGCTATTGTGCTTGACTGGGTGAGGCAGGATCATAACATTGGACCAGCTGAACTCAGAGCAAAGATTAGCAAAAAGTTTAACGTTCTGATTCCTTATCACAGAGTCTTTGATGGGAAGGAGATGGCTCTAGACTTCATTCAAGGCAAGTGGAATGACAGTTTTCATATGTTGTATAGTTTCAAAGCTCAGGTAGAGAAAACATCACCTGGTAGTGTTGTTGACATTGATTACGAGGTTGTGAAAGGGAGAGAAAAGGTCTCGAGGGGGGTCAGGTATAAGCAGGCAGATAAGATATGCTTCAGGAGATGTTTTGTCTGCCTGAAGGCATGCTGGAAGGGGTTCCTAGACAGCTGCAGACCATACTTGGCAATAGGCGCAACTTCTTTAACAGCTAAGTTCAGGGGACATGTTGCTTCTGCTTGTGCTTTGGACGCGCATAATTGGCTTCTACCTGTAGCTTATGCTGTTCTTGAGGGTGAATCAAATGAAAGCTGGACATGGTTCATGCAGAGACTGCGGGAAGTAATTGGTCACCCTGAAGGCTTGGTGATACACACCGGTGCATCCGAGGGTCTTGAGAATGCTGTTGATGCTGTGTTTCCTAGGGTTGAGCATAGGGAATGCATGCGGCACCTTGCTACTAACTTCATGAAGAAGTTCGAAGGAAAGATCTTTGAAGAGGACTTGTGGCGATCAGCATACACATACATCCCAAGCACGCATGCTACTTACTTGCAGAACATGTATGTAGTTCCAAAGGTGAAAAAATACCTTGAGGAAAATCACACCAAGCTATGGGCCAGAAGCAAGTTTGGTGAGTTAAGCAAGGTGGATTTTGTATGCAATAATTTGGCAGAGAGTTTCAATGATAAGATTTCGGGCATGAAGGCACTTGGAATTGTTATTTTGTTGGATGCAATAAGACAGTGCATAATGGTGAAGATAGATTTAAGGCAAAGAATTTGTGCAAGAAAATTTTTAGGCCATAAAATAGTTCCAAAGGTGGTTATGTTACTGAATGCAAGAACCAGGGCAATGAGAACGATAAATATGAGGGTGGTCAGAAGTTCCAGAACATTGGCTGAGGTTTATGCAGAATACAAGTGTGGAAGTGAATGGAGGTACACTGTAGACATTGGAAACAAGACTTGTTCATGCAGGCAGTGGCAGATTACTAGTCTGCCATGTCACATGCAATTTACTTCATCTTAAAGCTTAGAGGTAACGGAGCTGAAATAGAGAACTATGTCGACAACTATTTCTCCGTGGACAAGTTTGCTACAACTTATGTAGAAAACGTACCATCTATGGCCGATGAAAATGATTGGGAGATTGTCGATCTAGGTTCAAACTTCAACCACCAGTTCTTAGGAGGCCACCTGGGAGGCCTAGAAAGCTAAGGATCGTAGCCTCCACCGATAAAGGTCCAAGGCTTGGTGCTAGGAAAAGGAAATGCGGATGTTGTGGCGGATTCGGCCATATCAAGAGGTTGTGCAAAAACCCAGTTACACATGCTATTGTCCCTGTTCACACCCCGGTGACAGAAAATGAGGCTTCTCAGCAAGAACTGGCGGAAGAGCAGCGCGAAGACAGTGATGAGCACTCAAAGGAAAACGTACATAAGCAGCCAATTTATGAAGAAGTGGAGGTACCGGCGAGAAAAGGGTGTGAAAAGAAACAAAAGGGTAAGCGGAACTGGGAGGAAAGGGCAAATAATGGAGGTGTATTAGAATATGAAGAAGTTGCAGGGGTGATTGAGGACGTTCTTGAGGATCTTTTGGCTAACTGTAGGAGAAATAATAAATCCCTGCCAATTTCATCTTTGTACGATTCTTCGGATGAAAGGTAAGCTTAAAAATTGTCTTATTTGCCATTTTATCATTTTTTTATCCTCATCAACTGATGCTTAATGCAGCGTGGGCTAGCAGACTAATAAGAGGAGAAGAAAGATGCAGGCATAGTAACGTCCTATGTTGAATTGTATCATTGAAACTAAACTAGACGTGTCGTCTTTATTTATATCTGGCGCGTGCAACGTGTCTGTGATGGGTTCATGTGGACCAGATTACATTTTTTTAAAATATTATTACATTAATTTTTTACCTGCGTTTGGACGCGGCTACTCGTTCCCATCTCCCTTGCATTCCCATCTCCTCTGGCGCACTCTAGAATTATGGTTGTGCCATCAAGTAGCAGAGTCGGCGTATTGTCCCATCAAGTGTGAACGCAATGACTTTGTTTGTTCAGAATTTGATGACTTTTGATTAGTTTGAAAGACAGAGAAACCTAAAACATGTATCTAGACATGTTTTGGGTATAGACACATTTATTAAATATCTAAAAAAACTAAGTCAGTTATATCTGGACAGGAGTAGTACACTATTACAACACGCTCGATCCCTTCTCCTCAGGTGCACTCCAAATTACGGCTGTGCCATCAAGTGCTAGGAGCAGAGTTAGCGTATTGTCCCATCAGATATGCCAGGAAACGCGCGAACTTTATTTTCAGGATCGGACGAGTTTCGATCGACTAGTTTCAAAGACAAAGACAACTAAAACATGGCCAACATATATAGATTATGACGATAATCGACCATGAGTCAGGTGACCCAGATCCAAAGAGCGCATTAAGATACCGTACATAGATTTAATTTATGCTTAAGTGGCCCTAATCGACTATGATGCTCCCGCAGTCTCCATCATTGACGACGTTGTCCGCGTCGCCGCTAGCCTCCTCCGCGTCGGAATCGATGCCGATGTTCCCGGCAGCGTTCCTCCTCCTCATGGAGTCTTCACGGCATGCTGCATCGATAACGGTGGAGGTCATACGCCCAGGCACTGCCCAGAAACGCTACCTCCCTTCGGGGTTACGCAGATCCGGGTGGATCTCCCGCCGGTGGGTTCTGCACAGCTCAATCAATGCAGCCTGCTCCTTCTTGATCAGCTTTCGCGATCTGGCGCTCGTCTGCCGATACCGCGCCATTGCCCTCTTCGCTCCTCAATCTGCCTCGCCAACGCGTTGTCACGCAAGAGCGGCGCGACAGGAACCCCGGCCGGAAGCCTCGCTAACAGCGGCGCGAGTATGCCGTAGTGGGCGAACATCTGAGCCTCGTGCAATCTGAGTTTGGGCCTCTCCCTCTCCATGGCGATGAAGGAACACGATCTGATTTTCGTCCCGAGGTTAAGGGGATAAAGGCAAGGACGTAGGCCCAGTGTAGTTGCCACGGCCAATCAGTTCGCAGAACAGACTTCTCACGGATCGCCCTCGCTAAGGACATCACTATCGTCCACACACCCCGATCCAACGGCGCCTAACAATCGGGGATTGGGTATTCTAGAAGCCAGAGCGGTTGCTGGTTAGTTTTGCGTCCCGATTATTTGTGGCCAACGGCGGTAGTTGAAAATAATACACATTTCAATGACACTGGTGGATCCATGTGTGGTCTCTAAACAGAACACACATCCAATGACTCTGGTTGTTGTTAGTAAAAAGAACACACATGCAATGACACTGGTGGATCCATATGTGGTATGTGAAAAGAACACGCATGCATTGACTCCAGTTGTTGTTAGTGAAAAGAACACACATGCAATGAGACAGGTGGATCCATGTGTGATCTCTAAAGAGAACACACATTTCAATGACACTGGTGGATCCATAGGTGGTATGTGAAAAGAACACACATGCAAAATGACTCTGGTTATTGTTACTAAAAAGAACACACATGCAATGACTCTGGTGGATCCATGTGAAAAGAACACACATGCAATGACACTGGTGAATCCATAGGTGGTATGTGAAAATAACACACATTTCAATGACTCTGGTTGTTGTTACTAAAAAGAACACACATGCAATGACACCGGTGGATCCATGAGTGGATTGTGAAAAGAACACACATGCAATGACACTGGTGGATCCATAGGTGGTATGTGAAAAGAACACACATTTCAATGACTCTGGTTGTTGTTACTAAAAAGAACACACATGCAATGACACTGGTGGATCCATGTGTGGATTGTGAAGACAACACACATGCAATGACTCCAGTTGTTGTTAGTGAAAAGAACATACATGGAATGACACCGGTGGATCCATGTTTGGTCTTTGTAGAGAACACACATTTCAATGACACTGGTGGATCCATAGGTGGTATGTGAAAAGAACACACATGCAAAATGACTCTGGTTGTTGTTAGTGAAAAGAACACACATGCAATGACATTGGTGGATCCATAGGTGGTATGTGAAAAGAACACACATGCAAAATGACTCTGGTTGTTGTTACTAAAAAGAACACACATGCAATGACTCTGGTGGATCCATGGGTGGATTGTGAAAAGAACACACATGCAATGACACTGGTGGATCCATAGGTGGTATGTGAAAAGAACACACCTGCAAAATGACTCTAGTTGTTGTTACTAAAAAGAACACACATGCAATGACACTAGTGGAGCCATGTGTGGTCTCTGTAGAGAACACACATTTCAATGACACTGGTGGATCCATATGTGGTATGTGAAAAGAACACACATGCAATGACTCTGGTTGTTGTTAGTGAAAAGAACACACATGCAATGACACTGGTGGATGCATATGTGCTATGTGAGAAGAACACACATGCAAAATGACTCTGGTTGTTGTTACTAAAAAGAACACACATGCAATGACACTAGTGGATCCATAGGTGGATTATGAAATAAACACACATGCAATGACACTGGTGGATCCATAGCTGGTATGTGAGAAGAACACACATGCAAAATGACTCTGGTTGTTGTTACTAAAGAGAACACACATGCAATGACACTGGTGGATCCATGGGTGGATTATGAAAAGAACACACATGCAATGACACTGGTGGATCCATAGGTGGTATGTGAAAAGAACACACATGCAAAATGACTCTGGTTGTTGTTACTAAAAAGAACACACATGCAATGACACTGGTGGATCCATAGGTGGATTATGAAATGAACACACATGCAATGACACTGGTGGATCCATAGGTGGTATGTGAGAAGAACACACATTTCAATGACTCTGGTTGTTACTAAAAAGAACACACATGCAATGACACTGGTGGATCCTTAGGTGGTATGTGAAGAGATCATACATGCAAAATGAATCTGGTGGATCCATAGTTGGTATGTGAAAAGAACACACATGCAAAATGACTCTGGTTGTTGTTACTAAAAAGAACACACATGCAATGACACTGGTGGATCCATGGGTGGATTGTGAAAAGAGCACACATGCAATGACACTGGTGATCCATATGTGGTATGTGAAAAGAACACACATGCAATGACTCTGGTTGTTGTTAGTGAAAAGAACACACATGCAATGACACTGGTGGATCCATGTGTGGTCTCTGAAGAGAGCACACATTTCAATGACTCTTGTTGTTCTAAGTAAAAAGAAAACACATGCAATGACACTTGGATCCATGTGTGGTCTCTGAAGAGAGCACACATGCAATGACACTGGTTATTGTTACTAAAAAGAACACACATGCAATGACACTGGTGGATCCATGTGTGGATTGTGAAGAGAACACACATGCAAATTGACTCTGGTTGTTGTTACTAAAAAGAACACACATGCAATGACACTGGTGGATCCATAGGTGGTATGTGAAAAGAACACACATGGAAAATGACTCTGGTTGTTGTTACTAAAAAGAACACATATGCAATGACACTGGTGGATCCATGTGTGGATTGTGAAAAGAACACACATGCAAAATGACTGGTTGTTGTTACTAAAAAGAACACACATGTAATGACACCGGTGGATCCATGTGTGGTCTCTGTAGAGAACACACATTTCAATGACACTGGTGGATCCATATGTGGTATGTGAAAAGAACACACATGCAAAATGAATCTGATTGTTGTTACTAAAAAGAACACACATGCAATGACATTGGTGGATCCATGGGTGGATTCTGAAAAGAGCACACATGCAATGACACTGGTGGATCCATATGTGGTATGTGAAAAGAACACACATGCAATGACTCTGGTTGTTGTTACTAAAAAGAACACACAAGCAATGACACTGGTGGATCCATAGGTGGTATGTGAAGAGATCACACATGCAAAATGACTCTGGTGGATCCATAGGTGGTATGTGAAAAGAACACACATGCAAAATGACTCTGGTTGTTGTTACTAAAAAGAACACATATGCAATGACTCTGGTGGATCCATGTGAAAAGAACAGACATGCAATGACACTGGTGGATCCATAGGTGGTATGTGAAAAGAACACACATTTTCAATGACTCTGGTTGTTGTTACTAAAAAGTACACACATGCAATGACACTGGTAGATCCATGGGTGGATTGTAAAAAGAACACACATGCAATGACACTGGTGGATCCATAGGTGGTATGTGAAAAGAACACACATGCAAAATGACTCTGGTTGTTACTAAAAAGAACACACATGCAATGACACTGGTGTATCCATGTGTGGTCTCTGTAGAGAACACACATTTCAATGACACTGGTGGATCCATATGTGGTATGTGAAAAAAAAACACATGCAATGACTCTTGTTGTTAGTGAAAAAAACACACATGCAATGACACTGGTGGATCGATAGGTGGTATGTGAGAAGAACACACATGCAAAATGACTCTGGTTGTTACTAAAAAGAACACACATCCAATGACACTGGTGGATCCATGGGTGGATTGTGAAAATAACACACATCCAATGACACCGGTGCATCCATGTCTGGTCTCTGTAGAGAACACACATTTCAATGACACTGGTGGATCCATATGTGGTATGTGAAAAGAACACACATGCAATGACTCTGGTTGTTGTTAGTGAAAAAAACACATGCAATGACACTGGTGGATCCATAGGTGGTATGTGAGAAGAACACACATGCAAAATGACTCTGGTTGTTACTAAAAAGAACACACATCCAATGACACTGGTGGATCCATGGGTGGATTGTGAAAAAAAAACACATGCAATGACACTGGTGGATCCATAGGTGGTATGTGAAAAGAACATACATGCAAAATGACTCTGGTTGCTGTTACTAAAAAGAACACACATGCAATGACACTGGTGGATCCATAGATGGTATGTGAAGAGAACACACATGCAAAATTACTCTACTTGTTGTTACTAAAAAGAACACACAAGCAATGACACTAGTGGATCCATGGGTGGATTGTGAAAAGAACACACATGCAATGAGACTGGTGGATCCATAGGTGGTATGTGAAAAGAACACACATGAAAAATGACTCCGGTTGTTGTTACTAAAAAGAACACACATGAAATGACACTAGTGGATCCATATGTGGTATGTGAAAAGAACACACATGCAATGACACTGTTGGATCCATAGGTGGTATGTGAAGAGATCACACATGCAAAATGACTCTGGTGGATCCATAGGTGGTATGTGAAAAGAACACACATGCAAAATGACTCTGGTTGTTGTTACTAAAAAGAACACACATGCAATGACACTGGTGGATCCATGGGTTTATTGTGAAAAGAGCACACATGCAATGACACTGGTGATCCATATGTGGTATGTGAAAAGAACACACATGCAATGACTCTGGTTGTTCTTAGTGAAAAGAACACACATGCAACGACACTGGTGGATCCATGTGTGGTCTCTGAAGAGAGCACACATTTCAATGACTCTTGTTGTTGTTAGTAAAAAGAAAACACATGCAATGACACTGGTGGATCCATGTGTGGTCTCTGAAGAGAGCACACATTTCAATGACTCTTGTTGTTGTTAGTAAAAAGAACACACATGCAATGACACTGGTGGATCCATGTGTGGATTGTGAAGAGAACACACATGCAAAATGACTCTGGTTGTTGTTACTAAAAAGAACACACATGCAATGACACTGGTGGATCCATAGGTGGTATGTGAAAAGAACACACATGCAGAATGACTCTGGTTGTTGTTACTAAAAAGAACACACATGCAATGACACTGGTGGATCCATGTGTGGATTGTGAAAAGAACACACATGCAAAATGACTGGTTGTTGTTACTAAAAAGAACACACATGCAATGACACCGGTGGATCCATGTGTGGTCTCTGTAGAGAACACACATTTCAATGACACTGGTGGATCCATATGTGGTATGTGAAAAGAACACACATGCAAAATGACTCTGGTTGTTGTTACTAAAAAGACCACACATGCAATGACACTGGTGGATCCATGGGTGGATTGTGAAAAGAGCACACATGCAATGACACTGGTGGATACATATGTGGTATGTGAAAAGAACACACATGCAATGACTCTGGTTGTTGTTACTGAAAAGAACACACATGCAATGACACTGGTGGATCCATAGGTGGTATGTGAAGAGATCACACATGCAAAATGACTCTGGTGGATCCATAGGTGGTATGTGAAAAGAACACACATGCAAAATGACTCTAGTTGTTGTTACTAAAAAGAACACACATGCAATGACACTGGTGGATCCATGGGTGGATTGTGAAAAGAGCACACATGCAATGACACTGGTGATCCATATGTGGTATGTGAAAAGAACACAAGCAATGATTCTGGTTGTTGTTAGTGAAAAGAACACACATGACACTAGTTGATCCATGTGTGGTCTCTGAAGAGAGCACACATTTCAATGACTCTTGTTGTTGTTAGTAAAAAGAACACACATGCAATGACACTGGTGGATCCATGTCTGGTCTTTGATGAGAGGACACATGCAATGACACTTGTTGTTGTTACTAAAAAGAACACACATGCAATGACACTGGTGGATCCATGTGTGGATTGTGAAGAGAACACACATGCAAAATGACGCTGGTTGTTGTTACTAAAAAGAACACACATGCAATGACACTGGTGGATTGTGAAAAGAACACACATGCAATGAAACTAGTGGATCCATAGGTGGTATGTGAAAAGAACACACATGCAAAATGACTCTGGTTGTTGTTACTAAAAAGAACACACATGAAATGACACTAGTGGATCCATATGTGGTATGTGAAAAGAACACACATGCAATGAAACTGGTGGATCCATAGGTGGTATGTGAAGAGATCACGCACGCAAAATGACTCTGGTGGATCCATAGGTGGTATGTGAAAAGAACACACATGCAAAATGACTCTGGTTGTTGTTACTAAAAAGAACACACATGCAATGACACTGGTGGATCCATGGGTGGATTGTGAAAAGAGCACACATGCAATGACACTGGTGATCCATATGTGGTATCTGAAAAGAACACACATGCAATGAATCTGGTTGTTGTTAGTGAAAAGAACACACATGCAATGACATTTGGTGGATCCATGTGTGGTCTGAAGAGAGCACACATTTCAATGACTCTTGTTGTTGTTAGTAAAAGAAAACACATGCAATGACCTTTGGTGGATCCATGTGTGGTCTCTGAAGAGAGCAGTCATGCAATGACACTGGTTGTTGTTACTAAAAAGAACACACATGAAATGACATTGGTGGATCCATGTGTGGATTGTGAAGAGAACACACATGCAAAATGACTCTGGTTGTTGTTACTAAAAAGAACACACATGCAATGACACTGGTGGATCCATAGGTGGTATGTGAAAAGAACACACATGCAGAATGACTCTGGTTGTTGTTACTAAAAAGAACACACATGCAATGACACTGGTGGATCCATGGGTGGATTGTGAAAAGAGCACACATGCAATGACACTGGTGATCCATATGTGGTATGTGAAAAGAACACACATGCAATGACTCTGGTTGTTGTTAGTGAAAAGAACACACATGCAATGACACTGGTGGATCCATAGGTGGTATGTGAAGAGATCACACATGCAAAATGACTCTGGTGGATCCATAGGTGGTATGTGAAAAGAACACACATGCAAAATGACTGGTTGTTGTTACTAAAAAGAACACACATGCAATGACACTGGTGGATCCATGGGTGGATTGTGAAAAGAGCACACATGCAATGACACTGGTGATCCATATGTGGTATGTGAAAAGAACACACATGCAATGACTCTGGTTGTTGTTAGTGAAAAGAACACACATGCAATGACACTGGTGGATCCATGTGTGGTCTCTGAAGAGAGCACACATTTCAATGACTCTTGTTGTTGTTAGTAAAAAGAAAACACATGCAATGACACTGGTGGATCCATGTGTGGTCTCTGAAGAGAGCAGTCATGCAATGACACTGGTTGTTGTTACTAAAAAGAACACACATGCAATGACACTGGTGGATCCATGTGTGGATTGTGAAGAGAACACACATGCAAAATGACTCTGGTTGTTGTTACTAAAAAGAACACACATGCAATGACACTGGTGGATCCATAGGTGGTATGTGAAAAGAACACACATGCAGAATGACTCTGGTTGTTGTTACTAAAAAGAACACACATGCAATGACACTAGTGGATCCATGTGTGGATTGTGAAAAGAACACACATGCAAAATGACTGGTTGTTGTTACTAAAAAGAACACACATGCAATGACACCGGTGGATCCATGTGTGGTCTCTGTAGAGAACACACATTTCAATGACACTGGTGCATCCATATGTGGTATGTGAAAAGAACACACATGCAAAATGACTCAGGTTGTTGTTACTAAAAAGACCACACATGCAATGACACTGGTGGATCCATGGGTGGATTGTGAAAAGAGCACACATGCAATGACATTGGTGGATACATAGGTGGTATGTGAAAAGAACACACATGCAATGACTCTGGTTGTTGTTACTGAAAAGAACACACATGCAATGACACTGGTGGATCCATAGGTGGTATGTGAAGAGATCACACATGCAAAATGACTCTAGTGGATCCATAGGTGGTATGTGAAAAGAACACACATGCAAAATGACTCTAGTTGTTGTTACTAACAAGAACACACATGCAATGACACTGGTGGATCCATGGGTGGATTGTGAAAAGAGCACACATGCAATGACACTGGTGATCCATATGTGGTATGTGAAAAGAACACAAGCAATGATTCTGGTTGTTGTTAGTGAAAAGAACACACATGCAATGACACTAGTTGATCCATGTGTGGTCTCTGAAGAGAGCACACATTTCAATGACTCTTGTTGTGGATCCATGTCTGGTCTTTGATGAGAGGACACATGCAATGACACTTGTTGTTGTTACTAAAAAGAACACACATGCAATGACACTGGTGGATCCATAGGTGGTATGTGAAAAGAACACACATGCAAAATGACTCTGGTTGTTGTTACTAAAAAGAACACACATGAAATGACACTAGTGGATCCATATGTGGTATGTGAAAAGAACACACATGCAATGAAACTGGTGGATCCATAGGTGGTATGTGAAGAGATCACACATGCAAAATGACTCTGGTGGATCCATAGGTGGTATGTGAAAAGAACACACATGCAAAATGACTCTGGTTGTTGTTACTAAAAAGAACACACATGCAATGACACTGGTGGATCCATGGGTGGATTGTGAAAAGAGCACACATGCAATGACACTGGTGATCCATATGTGGTATGTGAAAAGAACACACATGCAATGAATCTGGTTGTTGTTAGTGAAAAGAACACACATGCAATGACACTGGTGGATCCATGTGTGGTCTCTGAAGAGAGCACACATTTCAATGACTCTGGTTGTTGTTAGTAAAAAGAAAACACATGCAATAACACTGGTGGATCCATGTGTGGTCTCTGAAGAGAGCAGTCATGCAATGACGCTGGTTGTTGTTACTAAAAAGAACACACATGAAATGACACTGGTGGATCCATGTGTGGATTGTGAAGAGAACACACATGCAAAATGACTCTGGTTGTTGTTACTAAAAAGAACACACATGCAATGACACTGGTGGATCCATAGGTGGTATGTGAAAAGAACACACATGCAGAATGACTCTGGTTGTTGTTACTAAAAAGAACACACATGCAATGACACTGGTGGATCCATGGGTGGATTGTGAAAAGAGCACACATGCAATGACACTGGTGATCCATATGTGGTATGTGAAAAGAACACACATGCAATGACTCTGGTTGTTGTTAGTGAAAAGAACACACATGCAATGACACTGGTGGATCCATAGGTGGTATGTGAAGAGATCACACATGCAAAATGACTCTAGTGGATCCATAGGTGGTATGTGAAAAGAACACACATGCAAAATGACTCTGGTTGTTGTTACTAAAAAGAACACACATGCAATGACACTGGTGGATCCATGGGTGGATTGTGAAAAGAGCACACATGCAATGACCTTTGGTGATCCATATGTGGTATGTGAAAAGAACACACATGCAATGACTCTGGTTGTTGTTAGTGAAAAGAACACACATGCAATAACTGGTGGATCCATGTGGTCTCTGAAGAAACACATTTCAATGACTCTTGTTGTTGTTAGTAAAAAGAAAACACATGCAATGACACTGGTGGATCCATGTGTGGTCTTTGAAGAGAGCAGTCATGCAATGACACTGGTTGTTGTTACTAAAAAGAACACACATGCAATGACACTGGTGGATACATGTGTGGATTGTGAAGAGAACACACATGCAAAATGACTCTGGTTGTTGTTACTAAAAAGAACACACATGCAATGACACTGGTGGATCCATAGGTGGTATGTGAAAAGAACACACATGCAAAATGACTCTGGTTGTTGTTACTAAAAAAACACACATGCAATGACACTGGTGGATCCATGTGTGGATTGTGAAAAAAACACACATGCAAAATGACTGGTTGTTGTTACTAAAAAGAACACACATGCAATGACACCGGTGGATCCATGTGTGGTCTCTGTAGAGAACACACATTTCAATGACACTGGTGGATCCATATGTGGTATGTGAAAAGAACACACATGCAAAATGACTCTGGTTGTTGTTACTAAAAATACCACACATGCAATGATACTGGTGGATCCATGGGTGGATTGTGAAAAGAGCACACATGCAATGACACTGGTGGATACATATGTGGTATGTGAAAAGAACACACATGCAATGACTCTGGTTGTTGTTACTGAAAAGAACACACATGCAATGACACTGGTGGATCCATAGGTGGTATGTGAAGAGATCACACATGCAAAATGACTCTAGTGGATCCATAGGTGGTATGTGAAAAGAACACACATGCAAAATGACTCTGGTTGTTGTTACTAAAAAGAACACACATGAAATGACACTAGTGGATCCATATGTGGTATGTGAAAAGAACACACATGCAATGAAACTGGTGGATCCATAGGTGGTATGTGAAGAGATCACACATGCAAAATGACTCTGGTGGATCCATAGGTGGTATGTGAAAAGAACACACATGCAAAATGACTCTGGTTGTTGTTACTAAAAAGAACACACATGCAATGACACTGGTGGATCCATGGGTGGATTGTGAAAAGAGCACACATGCAATGACACTGGTGATCCATATGTGGTATGTGAAAAGAACACACATGCAATGAATCTGGTTGTTGTTAGTGAAAAGAACACACATGCAATGACACTGGTGGATCCATGTGTGGTCTCTGAAGAGAGCACACATTTCAATGACTCTTGTTGTTGTTAGTAAAAAGAAAACACATGCAATAACACTGGTGGATCCATGTGTGGTCTCTGAAGAGAGCAGTCATGCAATGACGCTGGTTGTTGTTACTAAAAAGAACACACATGAAATGACACTGGTGGATCCATGTGTGGATTGTGAAGAGAACACACATGCAAAATGACTCTGGTTGTTGTTACTAAAAAGAACACACATGCAATGACACTGGTGGATCCATAGGTGGTATGTGAAAAGAACACACATGCAGAATGACTCTGGTTGTTGTTACTAAAAAGAACACACATGCAATGACACTGGTGGATCCATGGGTGGATTGTGAAAAGAGCACACATGCAATGACACTGGTGATCCATATGTGGTATGTGAAAAGAACACACATGCAATGACTCTAGTTATTGTTAGTGAAAAGAACACACATGCAATGACCTTTGGTGGATCCATAGGTGGTATGTGAAGAGATCACACATGCAAAATGACTGGTGGATCCATAGGTGGTATGTGAAAAGAACACACATGCAAAATGACTCTGGTTGTTGTTACTAAAAAGAACACACATGCAATGACACTGGTGGATCCATGGGTGGATTGTGAAAAGAGCACACATGCAATGACACTGGTGATCCATATGTGGTATGTGAAGAGAACACACATGCAATGACTCTGGTTGTTGTTAGTGAAAAGAACACACATGCAATAACACTGGTGGATCCATGTGTGGTCTCTGAAGAGAGCACACATTTCAATGACTCTTGTTGTTGTTAGTAAAAAGAAAACACATGCAATGACACTGGTGGATCCATGTGTGGTCTCTGAAGAGAGCAGTCATGCAATGACACTGGTTGTTGTTACTAAAAAGAACACACATGCAATGACACTGGTGGATACATGTGTGGATTGTGAAGAGAACACACATGCAAAATGACTCTGGTTGTTGTTACTAAAAAGAACACACATGCAATGACACTGGTGGATCCATAGGTGGTATGTGAAAAGAACACACATGCAGAATGACTCTGGTTGTTGTTACTAAAAAGAACACACATGCAATGACACTGGTGGATCCATGTGTGGATTGTGAAAAGAACACACATGCAAAATGACTGGTTGTTGTTACTAAAAAGAACACACATGCAATGACACCGGTGGATCCATGTGTGGTCTCTGTAGAGAACACACATTTCAATGACACTGGTGGATCCATATGTGGTATGTGAAAAGAACACACATGCAAAATGACTCTGGTTGTTGTTACTAAAAATACCACACATGCAATGATACTGGTGGATCCATGGGTGGATTGTGAAAAGAGCACACATGCAATGACACTGGTGGATACATATGTGGTATGTGAAAAGAACACACATGCAATGACTCTGGTTGTTGTTACTGAAAAGAACACACATGCAATGACACTGGTGGATCCATAGGTGGTATGTGAAGAGATCACACATGCAAAATGACTCTAGTGGATCCATAGGTGGTATGTGAAAAGAACACACATGCAAAATGACTCTAGTTGTTGTTACTAAAAAGAACACACATGCAATGACACTGGTGGATCCATGGGTGGATTGTGAAAAGAGCACACATGCAATGACACTGGTGATCCATATGTGGTATGTGAAAAGAACACACAAGCAATGATTCTGGTTGTTGTTAGTGAAAAGAACACACATGCAATGACACTAGTTGATCCATGTGTGGTCTCTGAAGAGAGCACACATTTCAATGACTCTTGTTGTTGTTAGTAAAAAGAACACACATGTAATGACACTTGTGGATACATGTATGGTCTTTGATGAGAGGACACATGCAATGACACTTGTTGTTGTTACTAAAAAGAACACACATGCAATGACACTGGTGGATCCATGTGTGGATTGTGAAGAGAACACACATGCAAAATGACGCTGGTTGTTGTTACTAAAAAGAACACACATGCAATGACACTGGTGGATTGTGAAAAGAACACACATGCAATGACACTGGTGGATCCATAGGTGGTATGTGAAAAGAACACACATGCAAAATGACTCCGGTTGTTGTTACTAAAAAGAACACACATGAAATGACACTAGTGGATCCATATGTGGTATGTGAAAAGAACACACATGCAATGAAACTGGTGGATCCATAGGTGGTATGTGAAGAGATCACACATGCAAAATGACTCTGGTGGATCCATAGGTGGTATGTGAAAAGAACACACATGCAAAATGACTCTGGTTGTTGTTACTAAAAAGAACACACATGCAATGACACTGGTGGATCCATGGGTGGATTGTGAAAAGAGCACACATGCAATGACACTTGTGATCCATATGTGGTATATGAAAAGAACACACATGCAATGACTCTGGTTGTTGTTAGTGAAAAGAACACACATGCAATGACACTGGTGGATCCATGTGTGGTCTCTGAAGAGAGCACACATTTCAATGACTCTTGTTGTTGTTAGTAAAAAGAAAACACATGCAATGACACTGGTGGATCCATGTGTGGTCTCTGAAGAGAGCAGTCATGCAATGACACTGGTTGTTGTTACTAAAAAGAACACACATGCAATGACACTGGTGGATCCATGTGTGGATTGTGAAGAGAACACACATGCAAAATGACTCTGGTTGTTGTTACTAAAAAGAACACACATGAAATGACACTGGTGGATCCATAGGTGGTATGTGAAAAGAACACACATGCAAAATGACTCTGGTTGTTGTTACTAAAAAGAACACACATGCAATGACACTGGTGGATCCATGTGTGGATTGTGAAAAGAACACACATGCAAAATGACTGGTTGTTGTTACTAAAAAGAACACACATGCAATGACACCGGTGGATCCAT
Source organism: Avena insularis (assembly GCA_023614405.1). Taxonomy (NCBI): domain Eukaryota; kingdom Viridiplantae; phylum Streptophyta; class Magnoliopsida; order Poales; family Poaceae; genus Avena; species Avena insularis. The sequence continues at coordinate 113,907,469 of CM042688.1, read as the reverse complement.
GTGTGGTCTCTGTAGAGAACACACATTTCAATGACACTGGTGGATCGGTATGTGAAAAGAACACACATGCAAAATGACTCTGGTTGTTGTTACTAAAACGACCACACATGCGATGACACTGGTGGATCCATGGGTGGATTGTGAAAAGAGCACACATGCAATGACACTGGTGGATACATATGTGGTATGTGAAAAGAACACACATGCAATGACTCTGGTTGTTGTTACTGAAAATAACACACATGCAATGACACTGGTGGATCCATAGGTGGTATGTGAAGAGATCACACATGCAAAATGACTCTAGTGGATCCATAGGTGGTATGTGAAAAGAACACACATGCAAAATGACTCTAGTTGTTGTTACTAAAAAGAACACACATGCAATGACACTGGTTGATCCATGGGTGGATTGTGAAAAGAGCACACATGCAATGACACTGGTGATCCATATGTGGTATGTGAAAAGAACACACAAGCAATGATTCTGGTTGTTGTTAGTGAAAAGAACACACATGCAATGACACTAGTTGATCCATGTGTGGTCTCTGAAGAGAGCACACATTTCAATGACTCTTGTTGTTGTTAGTAAAAAGAACACACATGCAATGACACTGGTGGATCCATGTCTGGTCTTTGATGAGAGGACACATGCAATGACACTTGTTGTTGTTACTAAAAAGAACACACATGCAATGACACTGGTGGATCCATGTGTGGATTGTGAAGAGAACACACATGCAAAATGACGCTGGTTGTTGTTACTAAAAAGAACACACATGCAATGACACTGGTGGATTGTGAAAAGAACACACATGCAATGACACTGGTGGATCCATAGGTGGTATGTGAAAAGAACACACATGCAAAATGACTCCGGTTGTTGTTACTAAAAAGAACACACATGAAATGACACTAGTGGATCCATATGTGGTATGTGAAAAGAACACACATGCAATGAAACTGGTGGATCCATAGGTGGTATGTGAAGAGATCACACATGCAAAATGACTCTGGTGGATCCATAGGTGGTATGTGAAAAGAACACACATGCAAAATGACTCTGGTTGTTGTTACTAAAAAGAACACACATGCAATGACACTGGTGGATCCATGGGTGGATTGTGAAAAGAGCACACATGCAATGACACTGGTGATCCATATGTGGTATGTGAAAAGAACACACATGCAATGACTCTGGTTGTTGTTAGTGAAAAGAACACACATGCAATGACACTGGTGGATCCATGTGTGGTCTCTGAAGAGAGCACACATTTCAATGACTCTTGTTGTTGTTAGTAAAAAGAAAACACATGCAATGACACTGGTGGATCCATGTGTGGTCTCTGAAGAGAGCAGTCATGCAATGACACTGGTTGTTGTTACTAAAAAGAACACACATGCAATGACACTGGTGGATCCATGTGTGGATTGTGAAGAGAACACACATGCAAAATGACTCTGGTTGTTGTTACTAAAAAGAACACACATGCAATGACACTGGTGGATCCATAGGTGGTATGTGAAAAGAACACACATGCAGAATGACTCTGGTTGTTGTTACTAAAAAGAACACACATGCAATGACACTGGTGGATCCATGTGTGGATTGTGAAAAGAACACACATGCAAAATGACTGGTTGTTGTTACTAAAAAGAACACACATGCAATGACACCGGTCGATCCATGTGTGGTCTCTGTAGAGAACACACATTTCAATGACACTGGTGGATCCATATGTGGTATGTGAAAAGAACACACATGCAAAATGACTCTGGTTGTTGTTGTTGGAGATATGCCCTAGAGGCAATAATAAATGTAAGTTATTATTATATATCTTTGTGTTTATGATAAATGTTTATATTCATGCTATAATAGTATTAACAAGGAAACGTTAATACTTGTGTGAATTATAAACTTAATTTGAAGTCCCTAGTAAAGCCTCTATATAATACTAGCTTGTTGGTTAATAGATGATTGTGGTTTCCCTATCATGAACATTGAGATGTTATTAACAACAAGATCATATCGTTAGGAGAATGATATGGTGGACATACTCCTATAGATAAGCGTAGCATAAAGATCAAGTCATTTCAATAGTTCAATTGCTATATGCTTTCTGATACATAGTAACCTAATTCCTTCGACCATGAGATCATGCATATCACCTTTACTGGATGGATGCTTTGATGTCATCAAACACCACACCGTAACAGGGTGGCTATAAAGGTGGCATTGAGTGTTCGGAAAGTATTGGTTGAAACACATGGATCAAGAGTGGGATTTGTCCATCCACATGACGGATAGATATTCTCTGGGCCCTCTCGGTGAAATGTCATCCAATTAGCTTGCAAGCATGTGACTTGGTCACAAGGGATCACATATCAGGAGCGAGAAAAGAGTACTTATCGATGTGAGGATGAACTAGGTATGCGAGATACCGATCATAACCTCGGATAAGTAACATATCGTGAGACAAAGGGAAATTGGTATCGTATGTAAGTGGTTCATTCGATCGCAAAGTAATCGTAGAAATATGTGGGAGCCATATGAATTTCAGATTCCTCTATTGGTTATTGTTGGAGAAGTGTCTCGATCATGTCCGCATAATTCACGAACCGTAGGAGACACATAAGATTGACGTTGTTTGAGTAGTTATGGTATTATGAGAAAGAGACGAATGTTGTTCGGAGTCTCGGATGGGATCCGGGATATCACGAGGTGATCCGGAATGGTCCGGAGAATAAGATTCATATAAGGAAAGTCCGTTTGAGTTGGGGAATGGTTCCGTGTTTTCATCGGAACATTCTAGAAGGTCCTGGAATGTCCGACGCCGGAGGGAAGGGTACATGAATGTGTCATTACATGTTGGAATGATTGCATCATGTACTAGGCGTTCTTGCTGTCCAAAATAAAGGGTTTATTTAAATCCTAAATTGAAAAGTCAAACGGCTAGTTTGAAAGTCAAACGGCAAGTTTTGGAAAGTGGAAAGAGGAGGAGAAGTGGAAACCGAGTTGGGGAGGATTCCTCCTCCCCAAGCCGGCGCCCACCTCAAGGCCGAGTTGGGGAGGACTCCTCCCTCCCCTTGGCCGCCGGCCCTCCCACCTATATAAGGAGGGGCAGGGCTCCCCTCCTTACACACACAAGTTCCTATCCTCTAAACTAAACCCTAGACCTAAACCCCGGTTTAGAGCTATTCCGGTTTAGAGCCTTCTAATTGGTGTGTCTAATTACTAGACCACTAATAGCCTCTCTCATAAGCTCCACCATACTACTTGAGGCTTAAGGCGAAGCCTGGGATCTCCCTCTACTTCCGGTACCACGCAGTTGTCTTTGCGGAATCATGAGGAGAGTGCTACAACCTCCGCTGCCTGCTGGAACAAGGAGAGGAAGGTCTTCGTCAATCACGAACGTGTGACCGACTACGGGGCGCTTACGAACGTAGCTGGAAGGATCTCTGTGATCTTGAGATCGGAAAAATCGACTACATCACCCACGAGAATCTGCTCTCGTTAAACACTTTGGAATCTTCGAGGGTGAGTTATTCCATCGACTCGTTGCTGCAATCTAGTAGATAGATCTTGGCTTGTTTGTTTGTATGCGATAGAAATTTTTTGTTTTCCATGCTATGAACCCCTACAGTGGTATCAGAGCCGTGTCTATATGTAGATCTGTTGCACGAGTAGAACACAATGGTCATTGTGGGCGTTGATGCTTTTATTGTAGATTGCTTTTTGTGTACTTTGCATCTTGCGGTATGTTGGGATGAAGCGGCCGGCTAACCTTACATGACATCGTTCATGAGACTTGCTCCACGCTTAACATGCAACTCGTATTGCATAAGTGGCTTTAAAGCTGTTTCTCCTAGCATAGTAAAGATCCAATTTACAACGGGTGATCAACAATGCTAGTATCAATGTTGTGGTTCTTGTTCGTAAGTTAGAACGACACTTATTGAAAGCCCCAAACCACGTAAAATATGCAAAGAAAGTAGAGGCGTCTAACTTTGTTTTGCGGGGTGTCTGATGATGTGATATGGCCATGATTGTGATTATATTTGATGTATGCAATGTTCCTTATTGTAAGTTGGCAACCGGCGAAGCCATATGGTTGTCTTTAATTTACATTAAGACCTGCGTGTCTATTCAAAATAGTTGTAATAGTTGAAGCTGGTGGATACAACCATGAAGAAGCGTCATTGACCTTGATGCTATGCCGGGTGATGATGGAGATCATGTTCGTGCTTGAAGATGGAGATCGGAAGCACAAGAAGAAAGGCCATATCATATCACATATTATGAATTGCATGTGATGTTAATCCTTTATGCATCTTGTATTGCTTAGTAGGCACGGTAGCATTATAAGATGATCCCTCATGCACATAAATTTCAAGTTCTAAAGTGTTCACCCTTAGTATGCACCGTTGCTAAAGCTTGCTTTGAAGCACCACGTGATGATCGGGTGTCTTTGATTCCGCTGGTGAATACAACGTAAGCAAGCCAGATTTGCTTATGCGGTAGCTAAGGTTTGATCTTGACGAGCCTAGCATGTATGCAGACATGGCCTCGGGAACACGGATCGCGAAAGGTAAAGCATGAATCATATAGTAGATATGATGAACATGATGATTGTTCGCCATTGAAACTATATCAACTCTCGTGATGATCGGTGTTGATGTAGTGGATTTGGTTATGTGATCACTAAAACAATGTGAGGGATGTTGTTTTGAGTGGGAGTTCACCTAGTTTAATTTCATTAATTAATTTGAACTCAATTTGTCATAAACTTAGTCTAAACTATTGCAAATATGTTGTAGATCAATGGCCTACCATCAATTTTAATGCGTTCCTAGAGAAAGAAAAGTTGAAAACAATGGAAGCAACTTGGCGGATTGGTTCCGCAATTTGAGGATTGTCCTCACAATTTGGTAATTTGACCTATGTGCTGGATGCACCGCTAGGTGACCCACTGCGGTGATGCTACCGATGAAGTAAAGAATGTTTACCTCGCTCGGAAGAATCGATACTCCATAGTTCAATGTGCTATCTTGTATGGTTTAGAATCGAGCTTGAAAAAGGTTTGAAGAGTCGATCCATATGATATTGTCGAGGATCTCAAATTAATCTTTGAGACTAATGCGGCAATTGAAAGTTATGAAGCTTATTAAAAGTTCTTTAACTGCAAGATGGAAGAGTGCAGCTCCGTCAGTTAGCATGTGCTTAAAATGTCTGGGCACGAATAAACTTCAAAGCTTGGGTATAGTGATTCCTAATACTTTGGGGTTTACGCATCCTCCAATCACTACCACCAAGTTACAAGAACTTTGTGATGAACTACAACATGCGTAACATGAACAAAGAGTTGCGAACTATTTGCTATGTTAAAATCTGCGAAGTGGAGATCAAGAAAGAGCACCAAGTGTTGATGGTCAATAAGACCACCAAATTCAAGAAAGGCAAGTCTAAGCAGAAGGGACACTTCAAGAAGGGTGGTAAGAAAGCTGCCACGCCGACGAAGAGGACCAAGGCTGGACAAAGCGATCTTGAGTGCTTTCTTGCAAGGGAGAAGGTCCTTTGGGCGGAATTGCCCAAAGTACTTGGCGGATTTGAAGAACGGCAACATCAAGAAGAAAGGTATATCGATATACATGTTATTGATGTGTATCTCACTAGTATTAGTAGTAGTGCAGGGTATTTGATCTTGGTTCGGTTGCTCATATTTGTAACTCAAAGCAGAGCTGCGAGAATAAGCGGAAGCTAGTGAAGAACGAGGTGACGATGCGCGTGGGAAGCGGATCAAAGGTTGATGTGATCATGATTGACGCTACCTCTTCATCTACCATCGGGATTAGTTTTATACTTAAATAATTGTTATTTGGTGCTGCGTTGAGCATGAACATTATATCGGGATCTTGTTTATTGCGAGACGGTTACTTGTTTAAATCCGAGAATAATGGTTGTTCGATTTATATGAGTAATATGTTTTATGCACATGCACTTTTGATAGATGGTCTATTCATATTGAATCTCGATAGTGGAAATACACATATCAACAACATTGAGGCTAAACGTTTGAAATCAGCGATAATTCGACCTATATGTGGCAATCGTCGTCTTGGTCACATTGGAGTGAAGCGTATGAAGAAACTCCATTCGATGGACTTCTTGAATCACTTGATTTTGAATCACTTGAAAGATCTGAAGCATGTCGATGGGTAAAATGACTAAGACTCCATTTTCGGTATGATGGAGCTCTGGACTTATTGGAAATCATACATACCGATGTGTGTGGTCCAATGAGTGTAGCATCGCGAGGTGGTTATCGTTATGTTCTTACCTTCACGGATGATTTGAGTAGATATGGGTATATCTATTTCATGAAACATAAGTCCGAAACTTTCGAGAAGTTTAAGGAGTTTCAAAGTGAGGTAGAGAATCAACGTAACAAGAAGATTAAATTTCTACGCTCGATCGTGGAGGTGAATATCTAAATTCTGAGTTTGGCGAGCATTTGAAGAAATGTGGAATACTTTATTGATTGACACCGGGAACACCACAAAGTAATGGTGTGTCGAACGTCGTGTCGAACTCTCTTAGATATGGTTCGTTCTATGATGTCACTTACATTTACCACTATCATTTTGGGGTTATGCATTAGAAACAAACGCATTCACTTTAAATAGGGCACCGTCTAAATCCGTTGAAACGACATATGAATTATGGTTTGGGAAGAAACCTAAATTGTCGTTCCTTAAAGTTTGGGGATGCGAAGCCTATGTAAAGAAGTTACAAAGGACAAGCTTGAACCAAAGCGGAAAAATGCGTCTTCATAGGATACCCGAAGGAAACTATTGGATATACCTTCTATCATAGATCCGAAGGCAAAATCTTCGTTGCCAAGAATGGATCCTTTCTAGAGAAGTAATTTCTCTCGAAAGAAGTGACTGGAAGGAAAGTAGAACTTCGACGAGGTTGTCGAACCTTCTCTCGAAATTGCAGTAGCGCAACACCGGAAGAAGTTCTGTGGTGCTCGCACCAATAAGAGAGGAAGCTAATGATGGTGATCATGAAACTTGATTGAGGTTGCTCAGAGCCTCGGAGGTCAACGAGAAATCGTACCACTCCATTGGTATGATTCCGTTATGAATGTCATGTTGGTGGACAACACCGATGACCCGAGACATATGAGGAAGCGATGATGAGCCAGATTCAATAAATGGCAAGAAGCCATGAAATCCGAGATTGGATCCATGTACGAAAACCAAGTATGGACTTTGGTGGACTTAGGATGGCGGAAGGTCATCGAGAACAAATGGATTTTCAAGAAGAAAGCAGATCTTGATGGTAATGTTCTTGTCTATAAAGCTCGACTTGTCGCAAAAGGGTTCGACAAATTCAAGGAGTTGACTACGATGAGACTTTCTCACCGTAGCGAAGCTAAAGTCTGTGAGGATTATGTTAGCAATCGCTGCATATTATGATTATGAGATATGGCGGATGGATGTCAAAACAGCATTCCTCAATGGAGACATTGATGAAGAGTTGTATATGATGCAACCCAAAGGTTTTGTCGATCCTAAAGATGTTAACAAGGTATGCAAGCTTCAACGGTCCATCTATGGATTGAAGCAAGCATCCGGTTGGAATCAACGTTTGATAAGGTAATCAAAAATTTTGGTTTTATACAAACTTATGGAGAAGCTTGTATTTACAAGAAAGTGAGTGGGAGCTCAGAGCATTCTTAATACTGTATGTGGATGACATATTGTTGATTGGGAATGATGTAGACCTTCTTAATAGTGTCAAAGAGTATTTGAATAATAGTTTTTCAATGAAGGATCTTGGCGAAGCAGCTTACATATTAGGCATAAAGATTTATAGAGATAGATCGAACGCCAAATATCATTGTCACAAAGTACATATTTGGACAAAGTTCTAAAGAGGTTTGGAATGGAAGATAGCAAGAAAGGGTTCTTGCCCATGTTTATATCGACCTTGAGTAAAACTCAAAGTCCGACATCGGCAGAAGATAGAGAAAGGATGAGTAAGACTCCCTCTGCCTCAGCCATAGGATCTCTAATGTATGCCATGCTATGTACTAGACCCGACATCGCATATGATGTTAGTCTAACTAGCAGATATCAAAGTGATCCAGGAGTGGATCATTGGACAGCGGTCAAAAACATCCTTAAGTACTTGAGAAGAACTAAGGATATGGTTCTTTCTTATGGAGGTGATGAACATTTCGTTGTTAATGGTTACACCGATGCTAGTTGGAACACCGATCCGGATGATTCTAAATCACAATCTGGATACGTATTTATTTTGAATGGTGCAGCAGTTAGCTGGAGGAGTGCAAAGCAAAGCGTTGTGGCGAGATCTTCAACTGAATCGGAATACATGGCTGCTTCGGAGGCTTCACAAGAAGCGATATGGATGAAAGAGTTCATTACAGAGCTGGGTGTGGTTCCAAGTGCGCTGGACCCAATGTCTATCTACTGTGATAACATGGGCGCCATAGCCAATGCACAAGAACCAAGGTCACACAAGAAGCTGAAGCATATCAAGCTGCGTTTCCATGCTATTCGAGAACATATCCAGGATGGGGATATAAAGATTTGCAAAGTACACACAGATCTGAATGTGGCGGATCCGTTGACTAAACCTCTCCCGAGGGCAAAACATGACCAACACCAAACTGCCATGGGTGTTCGGTATATTACCATGTAATCTAGATTAGATGACTCTAGTGCAAGTGGGAGACTGTTGGAGATATGCCCTAGAGGCAATAATAAATGTAAGTTATTATTATATATCTTTGTGTTTATGATAAATGTTTATATTCATGCTATAATAGTATTAACAAGGAAACGTTAATACTTGTGTGAATTATAAACTTAATTTGAAGTCCCTAGTAAAGCCTCTATATAATACTAGCTTGTTGGTTAATAGATGATTGTGGTTTCCCTATCATGAACATTGAGATGTTATTAACAACAAGATCATATCGTTAGGAGAATGATATGGTGGACATACTCCTATAGATAAGCGTAGCATAAAGATCAAGTCATTTCAATAGTTCAATTGCTATATGCTTTCTGATACATAGTAACCTAATTCCTTCGACCATGAGATCATGCATATCACCTTTACTGGATGGATGCTTTGATGTCATCAAACACCACAATCGTAATGTGGTGGCTATAAAGGTGGCATTGAGTGTTCGGAAAGTATTGGTTGAAACACATGGATCAAGAGTGGGATTTGTCCATCCACATGACGGATAGATATTCTCTGGGCCCTCTCGGTGAAATGTCATCCAATTAGCTTGCAAGCATGTGACTTGGTCACAAGGGATCACATATCACGGGAACAAGAAAAGAGTACTTATCAGTAACGAGGATGAACTAGGTATGCAGAGATACAAGCGATCATAACTTCGGATAAGTAACATATCGTGAGACAAAGGAAATTGGTATCGTATGTAAGTGGTTCATTCGACGCATAAAGTAATCGTAGAAATATGTAGGAGCCATATGAATTTCAGATTCCTCTATTGGTTATTGTTAGAAGTGTCTCGATCATGTCGCATAATTCACGAACCGTAGGGAGACACATAAGGATTGACGTTGTTTGAGTAGTTATGGTATTATGAGAAAGAGACGAATGTTGTTGAGTCTGGATGGGATCCGGGATATCACGAGGTGATCCGGAATGGTCCGGAGAATAAGATTCATATAAGGAAAGTCCGTTTGAGTTGGGGAATGGTTCCGTGTTTTCATGGGAACATTCTAGAAGGTCGGAATGTCAGGACTTCGGAGGAAGGGTACATGAATGTGTCATTACATGTTGGAATGATTGCATCATGTACTAGGGCGTTCTGCTGTCCAAAATAAAGGGTTTATTTAAATCCTAAATTGAAAAGTCAAGCAGCTAGTTTGAAAGTCAAGCAACAAGTTTTGGAAAGTGGAAAGAGGAGGAGAAGTGGAAACCGAGTTGGGAGGATTCCCTCCTCCCAAGCAGCGCCCACCTCAAGGCCGAGTTGGGAGGACTCCCTCCCCTTGGCCGCCGCCCTCCCACCTATATAAGGAGGCAGGGCTCCCTCCCACACACACAAGTTCCTATCCTCTAAACTAAACCCTAGACCTAAACCCCGGTTTAGAGCTATTCCGGTTTAGAGCCTTCTAATTGGTTTAGAGCCTTCTAATTGGTGTGTCTAATTACTAGACCACTAATAGCCTCTCTCATAAGCTCCACCATACTACTGGCTTAGGCGAAGCCTCAGATCTCCTCTACTTGGTACCACGCCGTTGTCTGCCGGAATCGCGAGGAGAGTGCTACAACCTCTTTCTTTGGAACAAGGAGAGGAAGGTCTTCGCCGAGTACGAGCGTGTGACCGATTCTGGGGCGCTCTTTAACGTGGCGGAAGGATCGTCTCTGATCTTGAGATCGGAAAGAGTACGACTACATCACCCACGAGAATCTGCTCTCGTTAAACACTTTGGAATCTTCGAGGGTGAGTTATTCCATCGACTCGTTGCTGCAATCTAGTAGATAGATCTTGGCTTGTTTGTTTGTATGCGATAGAAAATTTTTGTTTTCCATGCTACGAACCCCTACAGTTGTTACTAAAAAGACCACACATGCAATGACACTGGTGGATCCATGGGTGGATTATGAAAAGAGCACACATGCAATGACACTGGTGGATACATATGTGGTATGTGAAAAGAACACACATGCAATGACTCTGGTTGTTGTTACTGAAAAGAAAACACATGCAATGACACTGGTGGATCCATAGGTGGTATGTGAAGAGATCACACATGCAAAATGACTCTGGTGGATCCATAGGTGGTATGTGAAAAGAACACACATGCAATGAAACTGGTGGATCCATAGGTGGTATGTGAAGAGATCACACATGCAAAATGACTCTGGTGGATCCATAGGTGGTATGTGAAAAGAACCCACATGCAAAATGACTCTAGTTGTTGTTACTAAAAAGAACACACATGCAATGACACTGGTGGATCCATGGGTGGATTGTGAAAAGAGCACACATGCAATGACACTGGTGATCCATATGTGGTATGTGAAAAGAACACCCATGCAATGACTCTGGCTGTTGTTACTGAAAATAACACACATGCAATGACACTAGTTGATCCATGTGTGGTCTCTGAAGAGAGCACACATTTCAATGACTCTTGTTGTTGTTAGTAAAAATAACACACATGCAATGACACTGGTGGATCCATGTCTGGTCTTTGATGAGAGGACACATGCAATGACACTTGTTGTTGTTACTAAAAAGAACACACATGCAATGACACTGGTGGATCCATGTGTGGATTGTGAAGAGAACACACATGCAAAATGACGCTGGTTGTTGTTACTAAAAAGAACACACATGCAATGACACTGGTGGATCCATAGGTGGTATGTGAAAAGAACACACATGCAAAATGACTCCGGTTGTTGTTACTAAAAAGAACACACATGAAATGACACTAGTGGATCCATATGTGGTATGTGAAAAGAACACACATGCAATGAAACTGGTGGATCCATAGGTGGTATGTGAAGAGATCACACATGCAAAATGACTCTGGCGGATCCATAGGTGGTATGTTAAAAGAACACACATGCAAAATGACTCTTGTTGTTGTTACTAAACGAACACACATGCAATGACACTGGTGGATCCATGGGTGGATTGTGAAAAGAGCACACATGCAATGACACTGGTGATCCATATGTGGTATGTGAAAAGAACACACATGCAATGACTCTGGTTGTTGTTATTGAAAAGAACACACATGCAATGACACTGGTGGATCCATGTGTGGTCTCTGAAGAGAGCACACATTTCAATGACTCTTGTTGTTGTTAGTAAAAAGAAAACACATGAAATGACCTGGTGGATCCATGTGTGGTCTCTTGAAGAAGGCATCATGCAATGACCTTTGGTTGTTATTCTGAAAAGAACACACATGAAATGACACTGTGGATCCATGTGGATTGTGAAGAGGAACACACATGCAAAATGACTCTAGTTGTTGTTACTAAAAAGAACACACATGCAATGACACTTTGGTGGATCCATAGGTGGTATGTGAAAGAACACACATGAATGACTCACGGTTGTTGTTAGTAAAAAGAACACACATGCAATGACACTGGTGGATCCATGGGTGGATTGTGAAAAGAGCACACATGTAATGACACTGGTGATCCATATGTGGTATGTGAAAAAGAACACACATGGAATGACTCTGGTTGTTGTTACTTAAAAGAACACACATGCAATGACTCTTGTGTATCCATATGTGGTATGTGAAGAGATCAAACATGCAAAATGACTCTGGTTGATCCATAGGTGGTATGTGAAAAGAACACACATGCAAAATGACTCTGGTTGTTGTTAGTGAAAAAAAACACATGCAATGACACTGGTGGATCCATAGGTGGTATGTGAAAGAGACACACATGCAATGACACCGGTGATCCATATGTGGTATGTGAAAAGAACACACATGCAATGACTCTGGTTGTTGTATGTGAAAAGAACACACATGCAATGACACTGGTGGATCCATGTGTGGTCTCTGAAGAGAGCACACATTTCAATGACTCTTGTTGTTGTTAGTAAAAAGAAAACACATGCAATGACACTTGTGGATCCATGTGGTCTCTGAAGAGAGCAATCATGCAATGACACTGGTTGTTACTAAAAATAACACACATGCAATGACAACTGGTGGATCCATGTGTGGATTGTGAAGAACACACATGCAAAATGACTGGTTGTTGTTACTAAAAGAACACACATGCAATGACACTGGTGGATCCATAGGTGGTATGTGAAAAGAACACACATGCAGAATGACTCTGGTTGTTGTTATTAAAAGAACACACATGCAATGACCTTTGGTGGATCCATGTGGATTGTGAAAAAGAACACACATGCAAAATGACTGGTTGTTGTTACTAAAAAGAACACACATGCAATGACACGGTGGATCCATGTGGTCTCTGAGAAACAAACATTTCAATGACAACTGGTGGATCGGTATGTGAAAAGAACACACATGCAAAATGACTCGGTTGTTACTAAAGCGACCACACATGCAATAACCTTGGTGGATCCATGGGTGGATTGTGAAAAGAGCACACATGCAATGACACTGGTGGATACATATGGTATGTGAAAAGAACACACATGCAATGACTCTGGTTGTTGTTCTGAAAGAACACACATGCAATGACTAACTGGTGGATCCATAGGTGGTATGTGAAGAGATCACACATGCAAAATGACTGTGGATCCATAGGTGGTATGTGAAAAGAACACACATGCAAAATGACTCTAGTTGTTGTTACTAAAAAGAACACACATACAATGACACTGGTGGATCCATGGGTGGAGTGTGAAAAAACACATGCAATGACACGGTGATCCATATGTGGTATGTGTAAAGAA